>JAPDVU010000001.1:38509301-39790694 GCA_026230045.1 Corynorhinus townsendii
CTCAGTGGATAGAGTGTCGGCCTGCGGACTGAGGGGTCCCAGGTTCGATTCTGGTCAGGGGCACATCTCCAGTGGGAGGTGTGCAGGAGGCAGCTGATTGATGTTTCTAACTCTCTATCCCTCTCTCCTCCTCTCTGTAGAAAATCAATAATATATATATATATATATATATATATATTATTTTAAATTCTCCATTATTCATTTAAGGGAAAAATCATTTAGGCAAACACAATTTACAAAAAAGGAATTATGCAAATACTTAAGTTGAAATACATTCAATTTATTTTCAACAGAGTCACTTTTATAAAATGTAGTTATTCAGTTGCCATAAATCTACTTAGTTATATATGTGTTCCCTGTTAAATTAGTCAGTCTAGTAAGAATAAAAGTAATTAAAATAAAACTTTTCAAGTTGTTACTAGGATATCATATTAAAAGCATACTAACTTAAGAATTAGTCCAGGGCCAGTGTTGCTCAGTGGTTGCTCTTTAAAAATCAACAAAAACATATTTAAAAAAAGAAAGAATGAGTCTAAGGGAAACAGTTTTCCTTTATTCTTCCTCCTTTCTTTTCCCCTCTGTTCCTTCTCTTATTACCTCTTTTTCTTTCCCTACTTATCAACTCCCTTTTATTTCTCTCTCCCTTTTCTCCTTTCTTTCCTTTTTTCATTCTATCATAGAAACACATTTTCTTTCTTTTTGATTGTAGTAACCATGTTTTGTTGTTGTTGTTTTTTTGTATTTTCTGTTGCTTTGATATCTATGGCCTTGTTGCCATAGGAGAGACTGACATTCCCAGAGCTAGCCAGTCTCTAGAGATAGTGATGGAACTTGCCTACAAGTGTGCTTTTTACATGCAAATCAATAAATCCAAAGCTTATACCATCTCCTCCTTTGTCTGGCTCTCAAGTCAAGTAGCAGACAACTGGAGACAGCCACTACCCCAGGACTGGCTGAAATTATTCAAACTTTCCAATCATAAACCTAATCACCCGGCCTTGCCTTTCCTGAGAAAACCACAGTAAAGGCTCTCGCCACATCTCCTTGCCACTCCTGCCTCCCACCTGACCCTGGTGCTTCCGCACATGGCCCTGCATTGCCTGGTATGATGGCTATGTCTCTCCTCTTGGGAACTGTGATTAATAAACTATCTCTTTAATGGCAACTGTCTCTGATTTGTTTGCCTGACCATACCTGAATAATAAAATCTACATTTTGAAATAACATTGTCTGATGGAGAAGGTGGCCATGTACTGCTGAATGGGGGGGAAAAAGGTCAGCTCACAATTTTTTTACAGACTTTAAGTTCAAACAACTGATTGGTTTTCTGATTAATTCCCAAGCTGTGCATGTATATAGTCCTTAATGAGCACTAATGCCCTGATCTTATTTGAGAAAAGCGTTCTGAAGTAAATTTATGGTAGATGGAAAATTACACTTAAAGCATCTGGAGCACTTTTAATTTTCTTATCCTTGGAAAATAAGAATTATCAGACTTGCTATGACAAGTAGTTGTGAATTTCTGTACAAAAATCTGAATAGTCTCATTCTTCAAAATAGCCAATCTATAGGAACACCCAAATAATTAAATCTCCTTTCTCAAAATGAAGGATTAAAGGCAAAGACATTTTACTAGAGACAGAAACACATGCAAGAAAAGCATTTCATGAAACTACCAAGAATAGGCTGCACGTTGGTAGAGAACCTAAAGCTGGTTGGTGTCTAAAACATATGTTTTCCAAATATTTTTGATGGTCCATCTCCTCAGTACAAAATCTTGAATATATCCCCCAGTACATCAAGTTATTTCAAAGTAGAAGTGTGTGTACCTCTGACAACAAACAAATTAAACAGTAGTGAAGTGCAATTTATTTCCTGATTTTTAGACTGACACCAAAAAATATAACTTACTAGTTTTTATACCTCAGTGCATCATTTATGACTGCCCCTCCAATGAAGAGTTTACTATCTAGTTCAGGTTATTGAAATAATCTGTTTACCTTTGTCCCATATTCCCTGGCCTCCACTATCATTCTTTACATGGCCACTACAGTGGTATTTTAAAAATATTAGTCAGTTTTTGTCCTTTTTAGATTCCTCCAAAATCTTCCAACTACCAGAGTTTGAGTTTCCCAAATGTAGACTGAGATGAGATTGGCATAAAGATGGTTTTATACAAAAACTAGAGGCCCAGTGCACAAAACTCATGTACTCGGCGGGGGTGGGGGGGGGGTCCCCTCAACCCAGCCTGTGCCTTCTCGCAGTCCGGGGGCCCTAGGGGGATGTCCAACTGATGGCTTAGGCACTCTCCCCGTGGGCCTAAGCTGTCAGTCAGACATCCTTAGTGCTATTGAGGAGGCGGGAGAGGCTCCCACCATCGCCGCTGCACTCGCCAGCCGTGAGACCGGCTCAGGGCTTTTGGCATTTAGCATCTACCTCCTGGTGGTCAGTGCATGTCACAGCGACCAGTTGTTCCGCCATTTGTATATTACCTTTTATTATATAGGATGTTCCCAGAGAAACTGGTAAAGAACAGTTCCTGGAGAACTGAGGGAGCAGAACAGAGTAAGGGAGAGATCGGGGCAAGAGTATGATCATGAAGTTGCAAAAAGGGTCCTTTCTACCTGATTCCAAAGAAGAACTCCAGACAGACAATTCTTCAGTGTTTTCTCAACTAGAATCTGCACCCATAAACTATCTAATTTTTGGTTGCAGAGGTAATAGACACAAATTTTCAAATGTCTCTACAGTGTCAACAAGGCAGGCTCTAGCCACGTACAGGCATTTCTCTTAAAAAATCATAGGTGTTAGCTCTTCAAAGGAAAGCCCACTGAAACTAACATATGCATAAAAGTGAGCATAGGGATCCCAGGGAATCAGGGCTTCAATATTACCCGGTGCATAACTTCATTTAGGGAAGACTCTTCATTGCATGGTTGTGTGAGATTTAGCCCTGACTATTTCTATAACCTCATCTTATATCACTCCCCCACCCCAAACTCTCAATACCCAAACCAATATTCATTCTTTTGCATTAAACAATTCTGATGCCTATGGCCTTATTCTTTTGCCTGAATTATCTGACACCCCTGTCATATAACTCCTGGCTTTATTCTTTTGCCTGAATTATCTGTCACCCCTGTCATATGATTTTAATTTGAATTAAAATGGTTTCTTTTCACAGAGTCTTTCTCTGTCATCATCTGTTCCAAAGAAATATCCCAAGCTCCCCAGACCCGCAGTCATATAAATTTTATTTTCTTTATATCACTATTGCAATCTGAAGTTATCCTATTTATTGTTTTACTAGAGGCCCGATGCACAAAATTCGAGCAAGGGGCTCAGCCCTTGCAGCCCCGACTTCGTCTGGAAGGTCATCCAGAAGGTCATTAGGCTGTCCGGTCATTAGCATATTACACCTTTATTATTATAGATTGTCTCTATATCCCCTCACTGCAATGTAAGCTTCATGTGTGTCTTGTTCTACTATAAAAAAATATTTTTTATTGATTTCAGGGAATAAAGGAGAAAGAGAAAAAGATAGAAACACCAATGATGAGCCCAGCTGGTGTGGCTCAATGGTTGAGCATCAACCTGTGAACCAGAAAATCATGGTTTGATTCCCAGTCAGGGCACATGCCCAGGCTGTGGGTTCAATTCCCAGTACGGGGTGTGCAGGAGGCAAACAACCAATGATTCTCTCTCATCATTGATGTTTCTTTTCTATCTCTCTCTCCATCTCCCTTCCTCTCTGAAGTCAATAAAAATATATGTTTTTAAAGCATCAATGCTGATAGAGAATCATTTATCAGCTGCCTCCTGCATAGGGGATCAAGCCCACAGCCCAGGCATGTGCCCTGACCAGGAATCTAAACCATTGCTTCTGGTTCATAGGTTGATGTTTAACCACTGAACCACATTCACCGAGCTGTCTAGTTCATCTTTTATCCCACTACACAGAGCAGTGTATAACATATGGTAGGTGACAACAGTTATTTAATACATAAATAAAGGGTCAACAAGATCTACTTAAATCTTGCTTTCTGTTCCATCTTCGCCTCCTTGGATCCCTATCTTCTAATAATAGGGCTCTTCTAGGAAATTGAGGGCATTCCATCAAGAATAAGTTAAGGAAAGAATTTAAGAAGAAATTTTCTCAGCATAAAATGAAGCAGCTATATAAGCTATTAGAGTGCACTGCTATGTTGTTCAAATTGCCTGTTTGTGAATTTCAATTAATGAATCTTTGATTGATCACACTGAGGTCCCTTGCCTTTAATTTCACTGCTTTGACTATTATGTTTTCTGTGTATAAAAGCTGTATTCTAGAAGGTAGCAATATACTTAAACATAATAGGAACAGAATATACACTGAGATTTCTGATTTATAAAATGGCATATGTGGATGTCAAAAATTAACTCATAATATTCACATATACTGAGAGAAACAGGACTAATTTAGTTTACCTATAACCAATGACTGTTACCAGGTTTCCATTCAGGAGTTAGAGAAAAAAATCTTTCACTTTGGATACTTTTGGTTTAAATCCAATTCAATAATTTAAAGACTATTTAATAGTTTAAAAATTTAAATCCAAATACATGATTTAAAGACTCTGTTTAGATAATGATCAGTGTTATTAGAAAATTGCTCAATCATTCAAATATCTCAGGCATCTGCCTCTTTCCCTGGATCCTCCCTATGGTTGACTACAAAGGTACAGAGGAAGATGTGCTTTATGTACTCATCTGGCCATTGGAAAGACTCAGGGCCCTCCGCTGTATCTTCTGCCTTCACCTCAGGGCTAGATCCCTAGTCCCTACCTTGGCTACACCCCAATGGGCAAAGTGTGCAGTTGGCATGACTCAAAAAAATTTTTCCCCTCCCTTTTGTTTGGTCTAAGTTTTAAGATATTATTTTATTACAAGTAGAAGAAATAAAGATAAAAGATAATTTTATGAAATATGTATAACTCAGTATTTGTATATGAAAATGGATAATTATTATTAAAATCATATTCTGTATGTTTCTCAATCTAATGTGCCAGATGAATCAAAATTATTTCATTTACAGTACTACATACAATTTTTTTCTCTTACATTTTGTCACACTCAGAATTTTAATAATGTATAATTTAAAAGAGTCTGAGAAATCAATAAATTAAACTTCATTTTAAAAATGGAAAAGCTAAGATACTAGCATGGTATGAGACATTTTTTTCCCAAGTCTCAAAAATCAGAGAGTTTTAGATGTGGAATATGGGTCCCAATTCCCAGTATATGTATTTTCCTCAAGTCGACAAAGTTTAGCATCAGATAATAAGCATTTCTAAAATTTATAGGACATTTTCTGATTTCTCCTTGATATTTGCCAGCCTCAACAACACCTTCTTTGTTTCATGCTAAACATTACTGCATCTCCTCCAGGTATTCATGGATTTTTTACTGCTTCCTCTCCTTTCTTCATTCTGAAAATTAACTCGAAGAGCACCAATATTTTATGAAAGCTGTTTTCTACTTTCTAATATTTCTTTTCTCAGGACTCTCTCTGTGAGTCTTTGGTTTTATCTTCTCAGGGGTTGCCATTAAGCAGATGATTCACAATTCATCTTACAAAAAAGTCTTTCAGCTTCCTCTGTCATTTTCCACCCACACAAACTGAACCTCCAAGTAATCACATTTCTGTCAGTAGAAAGCAATTTTCTCACTATTTTGGGTATCTGGTATACCCCACTCATCAACTTAAAAATGCATTTAGGATTAAAATTATTATCTCAATAGACAATCTGTGCTTGAGTTCCTATAATGTTTTTTCTTTCTGATTCAAAAGAGGTGGACATTTCTGGTAGTGGTTTGGAGTGGGGGTACACACACTGTGGGGCTCCAGTGATTCTTACATATTAACCATCCTGAAAACAGGAAAATTTCATTTTTACTACACCTCATAAGGTTTCTCTCTATATAAATGTACCTTACATTATACAATTCCATTCTCTTCTGCCACAGATATATAATCAATTATATGGAGTTCACAACTCCAAATTATGAGTTACAGCTTTTTAAAAAAGTTAACAAGCAGTTTTCACTTGACCTATGTAGAGGTTGGTTTGGCCTAGTCATTGAGACTATACAACCATTGAAATATGTTTCTAGATATTTTAAATGTTGCATAATATTTAACTAGAGGCCCAATGCACGAAGATTTGTGCATGAATGGACCTTCCTTCCCCTGACTGCCAGCACCGCCTTTGCTCTGGCTGGAGCCGCCTTTCTGCCTTCCCACACTGCCCAGAGGCCCAGAGTGGCTGGGTGGTGTGGAATGCCTGCATTGTCGCTCAGCACCTGCATATGCAAATTAACCCACCATCTTTATTGGGTTAATTTGCATACTCACTCCTGATTGGCTGGTGGGCATCATAAAGGTACAGTCAATTAGCGTGTTACTCTTTTATTAGTGTAGATAATATTATGAGGAAAACAGAATAACAACTAAGAGAAAGCATGAATGGAAAATACATCAACATATTCATGGTGGTTCCTTTTGCAAGGATGTGGGAGGAGTAGGTTGATTATAGTTTGTGTTCTGATTTGCAATACTTCTATTCATTTTTAATTAAAAGCACATATTACTTTTATAATTTAAATAATTAAGATAAAATGAAAATACATGGTTACAATATGTTTCGCTTATTTATTTGGAACTTTTTAAAGGAAATTGCATTAATCATGCACCTTTGTTCATTAACTTCTATTGTGAGTTCAAGAATTGTCCTCTGGTTTATTTATACCATTTTATTCTGGCAATTCATAAATAGTTTAAAGCATATTCTTTTATTTTAAGTATGGTTGTTTCATGTGTGTTTATATTAATTTCTATGCAAAGTTATGTGCTATAGAAATAAATCATTTTTACAATGTTTCCTTCAGCAATATGTTTTTAATATCTAGTCATGTTGCTTTGTGTAAACCCTATTCTCCCATCAGTTTCACATGCTTTTCTATATCCCTACCCTGACAGCACTTTTTCAGAGTTAACTCACTCTGTTTTAGACTTTTATTCATTCATAAAAATTTAAAAATCAATTCTTTCATCTTCTCAAATACAACCAGAATTTTTGAATTACATATTTACAAATTAACTTTTATAATTAGTTTAGATTAATTTATGATGTTACTTCTCCCCATCTATTTATTTATTTTCAAGCCATTTTAGTACTTTTAAAATCCCTATTAGTAAGTTATAAAGGTCAATTACATTAGTATGGATTGTGAATTACAACACTCAGCTTTACTGAAGAATTATAAAACAACTCTGAAAAGGGCGATGGGAAAACCATATTTTATGTAGAGGAATGTCAGTGGATAGGTTAACAAAGCATTTTACATGTAAGAAAGGATGTAAAATTATTTTTAAAGAAAATCATGAAATGCAAATTATTAACTATGTTTACAATGCCTACCATATTTCAAATGTCCCTGGAACATATGCAAATCATAATTAAGAAAAGAAAAATAACTAAGCATACACTCTATATGATAAAAACCAAATCCAAACACCTGGTCAAAAATATCCATTAACTCTTAGTGTGTAACCTTAAATAATTAGTGTATCATCAGTAAAATAAACTGACCTGGAGGCATTATTTACGGCAGAGGTTTATTTTGGTCTCCTCATCTATTTCAATCTTTAGGTCTTTTAGTTTAACTTTTAATATTTTTCTATTATTAAAGTTAGATATTTTTAGTTAATTCCAATATTATTTTGATGGTATTAGTGGTATCTCATTATTTATTAAAATGTCTTGTTGGTTATTGTTATAGTAGGAAAATACAATCAGTTTTTTTAAGTGAACCTTATATATGGCAACCATGCACTGTGTTTTTTTTCTAACTATTTGATATAAGACATTTTTATTTTTCTTACTGCTAAACATTTCCTATAGTGAATCAATTGTTTTGTAATTTTAAATAAAATATAAAAGAATGTGTGTTCTAAAATATTTGTAAATGGTAACATATTCTACATATACTTGAATACTGCTATCCGTCTTCCTTATCATTATTCACAACTGTAGGACTGAAGGAAAATGCAATTAACTAACAGTCATATGCCATGGTTCTTCCTGTCATTAATCTCTAGCAAATCAATCTTTCTAGAGAATTTTCAGGATAGCTTTGAGACATTTAATATTATGGTGCACTGCCTTCCCCCTGCACTCCATATCCCATTCATTCAGCGGAAACCACATTGGACCTAGTACTAAGCATTAGGGAAGAACACATCAGTATCTCTAATAAAATTTCTTTCCCCATGAAAGAATCTTTCATTAAAGAAATTCACCTAGTCTCCCCTGACCTATTTATTCATTTCCCCCCAGCAAAGACTTGACCTGAGTGGCTGTGGGGATCCTATTCAGAGTACATTGGATACTCAAGGACAATTGGAGTGCAGAGGCCTTGCTCAGAGTACAGTGGATGTCCCAGGCCACTCTGAGAGTGGGAATCTTAATCAGGGTGACCAAGGACTATACACAGGTGCATAGTCTGTATGTACACTGTGCAATGTGCCCTTCTATAACCCAAAAGATTGAGGTCACTATTTGGCGAGAAGCCTCTTTTGTCTAAGTAATATAAAGTTGTTACTGACCAGCAGGCTGCTACTGTGGTTACAGAGGCTGCTGCTACTATGTGGGAAAGATGTATTGTTGCCTAGCCAGTGTACAGAGATTGTATGGCACTTTACTTTGAAGAAATATTTCATATAGTGACTCCTTATTAGCAATGACTACATGGCCACTGGCTTCTACAATAAACACTCTCTTATATATCCATAACTTCTCATGGCTTCGTCTTCTGATACCCGGTGTCCCAGGAGTTCCAGTTCCTGGCAGAGGGGCTCAGACCCGACAGTTGGCTTAGTGGAGCAGGATGAAGGACCTGTGCACCCGACAGCTGGCTCAGTCCAGCAGGATCAGGACCTGACCGCACAGCGGCTCAGCAGAATGAGAGACCCATTATGTCTAGTTTCTCCACATTTGGGGTATGCCTGCCAGCCGAAGTCCTACATTTTGTCCTTGATATGATGTTGGTTGTTAAATTTGGTTAATTATATAAGCTCTGACCATGGTGTATGTTTTCCAGTAGTAAAATGGAGCTTCATTCACAAACAAGTACAGATTTTTTCCCAATAAGCAATAAAGGAGACCTATGCAAATATTCTATATACTTTTAAGTAAGCAGATAAACCACTCAATGAAATGATAGAAAACCCAAAGGCTCTGGAGGTTCTTACAAAACCTGTGCTTGGCACTGCTGGCTTTATGAAAAGTGTTTGCTCAGAGAATCAAATAGAAAAGGGGAAGATTAGAAAAACATGGTTCAATTCTTTCAGATAAGGAAGAGTAAAATAAGACAAAAGAAATTCTGATTATTCTGGGAAAAGAGAAATTTTTTCAATGGAAGATAATGTTGTTCCAGTTGTCACCCATCAGGCTATGCTGGCTCCAAAATGTCAAGATCAAAAAGACTAGAATGACCTCCCCAGCAAGATTCAGTGTCCAGGGAAATATTGAGGATTCCTCCCTTATATAGGCAATTGGAGTGCCTAAGATTGGAATAATTAAAAATCTGTCCCTAAGGATTGCTATAGTCATGTAAAGTGATTATAGAAAACTTGAACAGATTTTAGAGAAAACCAGAAAGATCACTATAAAATTCTAAAAGAATGACTGATCTGACTCCTAAGAGATTACTAGTAGTTGGAGTCCAGAATTACCTGTTTCCTGGACACGGATGTCTGAAAAATGTATTGAATTTGGTTGCCAATAAAAGGTAGAGAAAACTAAGCAGCACCACAAGTATCCCATAAAGCAAAATTGTGCAAATGAAAATAAGCATTCTGTGCTATGGGTAGACACAGTGCCATGTAAGGGCACACAGGTCCATGATGGGGATGAGGTTAAATACCTCTTTTTGCAATTCACCACATAAAAACCAAATGTAATAGCTCTGAAATTACCATGCCAAAAGGAAGTCAGGAAGAACTATAGTAAATGGAGTGTTAGTTTGATGGCAAAATAGCTTGTGGGTGGGATTTTCCAATTCAGAGTGAGGTAGAGGTGCAATGTTTTTTGAACACTGGATATATTTGGCAGACCTATGTTTCTCACTAAGGGAGACCCTGAAAATATCTTTTAAAAAGCATGTTAAAACAAAACAACATGTAGCACAGAAAATGCAGAAATTGTAAAACAAAAGTAGGCACTCAATTCCATCAAATATCCCTGCATGTGTTAAGAAAGGAAAGGGATAAATCAAGGAAGCAGGTTAAGATATTAATAAGGATCATTTGATCCTTCCTAAAGGAATAGGGATGTGTTTCTCAACCCCATCTGCACATACTCATGCATCTGGGGTACTGTAAAAACGTAATTAAGGCTCCTTTTTTAGCTCATATCTACTGAATTTAAAACTTCGGGGGGGGGGGGGGCGTTGAGATTTTTAAAAAGAACTCCCCTAGTGTTTCCCAAATGCAGTCAGAGTTCAGAGGCACTGCTCCTGAGACAGACTCTACTACTGCACAGTGACCTCGGAATGCTGCCACTCAAGGTCCATCTCATCCAAATTAGAGAAAAGACAGTGCCCAGAGCCTTGCATGGTAAAGTTGTTGTTCACTACTGGGCCCCTCGCAGAACAGCTTTTGATAGATTAAGAGTTCCTTCCATATAGACATCTTCTGGGGATAATTCTATAGCAGTAACAATTATGGAGACCAGGGGCAAAGTTTTCCTTGGAGGCAAGTTTCACAGGCATAAGCAATTCCACCGCAAGACGCAATGACATTAGCCAATGGGCAGAAGACAGAACATGCCTAATCAGGAAACAATGAAAAGCTATGTCACTAAACAGTTCACATGCAGAGCTGTGCTGGAAAGACAGAGGCATGTAGATTGAGGAGGAAATTAAAATTAGCATATTACGCTATTCCGCACTAAGACCGGAGGCCTAGGGATGCCAACATTTCAAGTTTCTAACTATTATCAGAGGGCAGGCATGATTCAAATGCTACTCCGAAAAAGAATCGAGTTTTAAACATTTCAAAACTAACCACACTATTCCTGAAACTGAGCAACACTGCCAAACCAACAAGAGAACTTCAGTAGCTCCTGTTTTTTTCCTATTGATGTTGCTATCACTTTCCAGTCTTGGTGCATTTTATGTCATAAACCAGTAGGATGGGTTTCTCTCATTCAAATAGCCCTTCTTACCCTCGTTTAGCTTCTCATTCCTTTGGAAATGCCTGTTCCAGAAACTTAAAATGCTGGAGGCCACGATTCCATCCTTTCTTCTGTGAACTCATTCTTCCCTGTCCACCAAACAAGCACTTAATGCATTGGTGAGTCAGCCAATTCAAATTAGTTTCCACATGTCTTCCTCTCTAGGCTGTAATTGTCTTCTCTCATTTAAAAATGCAATCAAGGCCCTAGCGTATGTGAGATGTAGGGTTGAAATATTCGCATAAAATGCTGGGTCATGCTGTTATGAGGTTAATGAAATACTGGGCCAGCCTGTGCAGCTGGGAGGTGAGGGAATCTGAGCCTGTGAGATCCAAATCCAAGTCCTGACTGCAATTTGGTGCCATCTGGTGGCAGTTGTCCATTCTAGCTTAATAAATGGGGATAACTGGGCCCTGGACAGGGTAGAACTTCTGGGACAAAAGCAGTGATTCCAGGAATCTGCCTAAGAATGGATCCCTTGTGTGGACCTAATCTGAGAGGACTGAGCCAGGAGATTAATGAAGATGTGAAGACCCACCTTCTCAAGATGGAGTTTTCTACTGTTTTCCTGTTTGGCCTAGTCTTCCCTCAAGAAGGAAAAGCCCTTAGTCCCATTTGAGAATATAAATTAGTCACAGAATGTGACCTAATCTTTAATTCCATTATTTCCAAACTTGGATTAACTCAGAATGAACTGTAGCAGAGTTTTGCTATATTATTTTTCTGGTTCATGCCTTTTGTAATTTTACCTCTTAGCTTCTTTTTCAAGACACTGGTCATACTTCCAGACAATCATAGCAGCCTCTCAGCCTATTTCCCCCAGTCTTCAAGATTTTGCTTAAATATAATAATTTCCTAAATGCTTCCCAATCTTTTCTCCCTGGATTGCTCACATGCCCTTCTTCTCTGCCTCCTTGATGTCTTGTGTAAACACTTAAGTAGGGCACATGGGCCTCTCATAATTTATTCCTCAGTCACCTTCCCTCTTGATCTTGAGTGGCTTTAGGGTAATGACCTAGAATCATTCTATTCCTGGCATTGACCATAGTGCCTGAAAAATTGTAGTTGCTTATCTAAGTGCTAATTTAGATAGCCCTCCCATTTTACACACTCATAACATTACAGATCATTTCCTCATTGGCTCTCTAGAACTTTAAAGAATATTTTACTAATAGCAGCAGAATCACAGCATCCTTGAGTATACACTGAAAGAATCTTTGTCAAAAACCTTAGCATTTGCTGATTTAATATAGAAACTAACTGTTGACTCCAGAATATTAATGTTAACATTACCACTGTCCATATAAAGCCATCTTACTCTTTACCTTTCCTTTTCTCTCCTTATTCTTCACCAGTGTCAGATAGCTATTAATCAACAAGTATTTTTTGTGTATTACTATGAGCAAGCTGTAGTGCCGGGCCATGTGGAGGATAAAAATGTATACACTGTAAGAGCTTGCACTTATCCTCATGGACTTAATATGTAATTAGAGACATAATGTTGAGAATGATGATTTTTAAAAAAACTATCATCTTTTAAAAAGTAGTCCATGCAGACTATGTACCAAGGATTATATTGATTGTCTTATAACAACCTTAAAAGGCAGATGAACACTTTCTATCCCATGGATGATCAAATGAGAGAGGTTTGAGAACACCAAACATTGGCCCTGATGTGTAGAGTGAGTAAATGTAGAGCTAGCATTTGAACCTCAACCCTTTAGATCAATGGCCCATGCTCCTAACAAAACAAATGAACAAAAAAAAGCACACAGGCAGGGTGTAAAATATTGATGTGGAAGATAAAAAGGAAAATCTTACCCCCAGGTGGACTATTCAGGAAAAGTTTGGCAAAGGAAGTAGGATTTGAACTGGCCTTGGATCTATGGAGAGATAAGGATTGGCAGGTGAATTAAGGAAATATGTCTGGCAAAGAGAAGACTGGATATCAAGCTTCAGGTTGGAGAATTCTAAAGACAATCTTTCTTTGCTTGTTTTATTTTGTTTTTGTTTTTTTTTTAATAAATAAATCTCTTATTTTCCTTCTTAAAGTTATATTCAAATTAATTTATTGTCCCAATAGAGACTTTTAGTTCATAGGGATTCATCATTTAACTAACTTTTACCTGGGGCCTTTGAGGGGAAATAAAAGAAGTTGGAAAATAATTGTTCTAGATTACGTCTGTCTGTCAAGGGACAAGACAATGTAAGGACAGAGATCAAAAGGAAACATTGTACCAGGCAGACTTTTATTACTCACTATATAACAGTATACAAAATGTCCATATTTCTGCACATATTTTGCTTTTCAGATCATATAGTTTAAGTAATATATTTCATATTTTCAGTTAGAAAATAATAGTAACATTTTATGAATCTTCTCAAAATGCTTAGAGAAGTTTTCTTGCTACCTCAGCATTG
Organism: Corynorhinus townsendii; assembly: GCA_026230045.1. Lineage (NCBI taxonomy): Eukaryota > Metazoa > Chordata > Mammalia > Chiroptera > Vespertilionidae > Corynorhinus > Corynorhinus townsendii. The sequence goes on from JAPDVU010000001.1 coordinate 38,522,999, forward strand.
TGCTAATAGGTCAGAAAACAAAAGAAGGGTCAAAAGGACAGAAACCTATGTTAATTACATACTAACTGGAGAAATGGTATCAAAATGGGCATTAGAGTCATTGTATTTTCATATATATAATAAGTGAAATAGTTGGTTGCTGATAAAATGTGTTTTATTGGGGAAGGGCATTAAAGGGGATAGATATGTCCCCTTAAAAAAGAAACACTTTCACTAAGATACCATAATGTCCAACAATTCATATTTTGAGATTTTGGTGGGGGGCACAGCTCAAAAATATAATCTTCAATTAAGAGTAATGACAGAGAAAATATTCAGGTAGAAGCTAGAGGTTTCCTTCTCATTTTCTAGTGTAATCTATTTTGTCAGGGTAGTTGCTATGGGCCAGCCTATTTTTTTCACTGTGGAAAGATAAGGTGACCATGACCTTTGAGCAAAGTGAACAAACCTCTTCCTGCTTCCTTTGTAGTTCCTCTGTCCAAAGCCTTCTAGCAGTCTGAAATTCTGGCTAGATCAAATGTGCTGTTTCTTTGTCCATAAATCATTTTTCAAATGAGGTAACAGATATGAAAGGACCCTGAAGCTAAACAGTGATTGAGAACTGTATGGTACTGTCATGACTATTATTTTTATACTAGAGGCCCAGTGGATGAAATTCATGAATGGGGAGAGGGGTTGTATGTGTGTGTGTCCCTCAGCCCAGCCTGCACCCTCTCCAATCTGGGACATCCATCTCACAATCCAGGACTTCTGGCTCCCAACCACTCTCCTGCCTGTCAGCCTTTCTGATTGCGCCTAACTGCTTCTGCCTGCCAACCTGATCACCCCCTAACCACTCCCCCGCCAGCCTGATCACCCCCTAACCACTCCCCTGCCAGCCTGATCACCCCCAAGTACCCTCCCCTACAGGCCTGTTTGGGCACAACTGCCCTCCCCTGCTGGCCATCTTGTGGTGGCCATTTTGTGTCCACATGGGGGCAGCCATCTTGTGTGTTGGAGTGATGGTCAATTTGCATATTACTCTTTTATTAGATAGGATTATCTTCTTACTATATATACAAAGCCTCCCCCAAGATATCCAGTATCATCTTTCTCAAAAAAAAAAAAAATGTAGCCCAAAAGAATTCTGTCATTGAAAGCTCTGTTTTGTCTGTTTTGCTTAGAAACTTCTGTGTCTAGAATAAACACATCTTGTCATTTTTTTGTCCCCAAATGTGTCTCTCTCTCTCACACACACACAAGGCCAAATTATGTGTGAAACAGTTGGCAGGTCAAAGTTTCATCATACCAACAAACATTTTAAACTACCATTTTTTTTCTTTTCATTTCTCTAAATATATTTTATAAAACATGCCCAGTGGACCAGTATTTTTTTTTTTGAAATTATAACAGATATTGAACAATAAGGAGTTCTGTGGTTTAAAAAAAAAACATTAGAGTCAAGTACTCATGTAAGTGTAGTAATAATTTTATGGCTATAATTTATTTGATTGTTTCTAAACTATCTAAATTTCTGATTGAGGAATCAGAAATTTATTTATAGTCTTTTGGTAAAGTCACACAGTTAGTAGTAGAACCAAGACCTAACTCAAGGCATTTCTACTCATTTTGAAATTTCCTTTACATTAAAAGTAAACAGTTCTGCCCTGGCCTGTCAGCTCAATTGGTTGGAGCATCACCCCAATATGCCAAGGTTGTGGGTTAGATCCCCAGACAGGACACATACAAGAATCAACCAGTAAATGCATACATAAGTGGAACAGCAAGCCAATGCTTCTCTTCTTCCTCTTTCTCCCTTCCTCTCTCTCTCTCTCTCTCTCTCTCTCCCTCTTCCTCTCTCTCTCTCTCTCTCTCAAAAATCAATCTTAAAAAGATAAACAGTTATTATTTTCAACTCTAGACAATCTTAGAGACATTAATATGTTTACATGTTTATGTATAACATGCTGTATTATCCAGGGTTCTACAGAGAAAGAGAAACAATAGAATATAAGCCTACCTATCTATCCATCCATCCATCCATCCCAGATGGATGGGCAGATTTCTTTTCTATAAAGTATTGGTTCACATGAATATGAAAGCTGAGAAGAACCCAAGATCTGCAGTTGGCAAGCTGGAGACTTAGGAGAGCTGAAGGTACAGTTCTAATGAATGTAAAGTCCTGAGAAGTAGATGAGCCAATGTTTTAAGTTCTAGTATAAAAGCCAGCAGGCTTAAGATCCCAGAAAATGCAATTTTTCAGGGTGAGTCCTCAGGCATGAAAAAGACCAGCGTTCTATTCAAACAATTAGGCAGCAGGAGTACCCTCTTAGTTAGGCTTTTTATTTTAGTCAGGTCTTCAATTAACTGGATGAGGCCTACCCACAATCTGAAGGGCAACCTGCTTTAGTCAGTTTACTGATTCAAATGTCAGTCTCAACCTGAAAGATCTAGCTCTAACAAATTAGGTGTGACCTGCCCCTGAAACTTCTAGCTACTCCTCTTTAAAGTTAGGACAGTTATATACTAAATAATACCGCTTTTAATAGTTAAAGAAAATAATCAATTTGGAAACTTTTTGGAAAGCTATAAGCACTATACACATCAATTACTACTTTTTTTTTCTTGAGATCTTATCTTTTATTGTCTTCAGTTATCACAATGCTAACTGTCATTGGTTTTATTTGTATGATGCTATTTGCTACTGAATCAACACATTCCTCATGAGTTATACAGATTATCGGGTCCCTTGGCCAGACCTATGTGGACCTGGCTCCTAGGCCAAGGCAAAAAGACAGGTTCAGAATGGGCATACAGCAGATTTGGTTTGCTTGTTAGGTAAACCACTTATATTGTTCACATCGACTTTTGTTGGACATCTTCAGCAAGTCCAATGTCTGTAGAAATCCTTGCACAAAACAAAGAATGGGGATGTCAGGCCCTGCCAGTCTCTCTATTGCATTGGAGAAAGGAGAGACCACTGTGAGTCATCTCAGGTCAGGTGGTAACAAGAGCTTCCTTGCATATGTTACCTGATTTATCTTTTCCGTTTCTTCATCTACTCAAGTAGGAAAATAGTAACTACTGCATCATGTCATTGTGAGAAATAAATGAGTCAATGCTTAGCAAGTAATCTGAACCATACCTGGAAACTTGTAAGTACTCAATAATAGACATCGTAAATATTTAAGAAGGTGATAGTTATTACTCTTCTTATTGTAAAATAGTAGTATTATTACACTGTGACTAACACTATTTTGTCACATTATTGTTCCTTGGACTTTTTAATTTACAGTTCTGCTGGTTCTTTTATTCTTTGGAGCACATGTAGCAATCATAAATGTGCAGATATTCCAAGTTGAACATGCAGACAATTTTTATCAGCAGTTAAAATATTTCAGGAAGATAATTCCTTGATGATTAGATTTATTTCATTGGTGCTTGAGGTTTAAAGAATCCTTGTATAGCTTCATGCTATTTAGTACTAAAAGACATGATAATACATGCCCCCTACTGACATCACATTGCAATTTAGAGACTATATATAAAACCAAACTAAAAATGTTTTTAAATGTCGTGTCTGTGATAAATAGCTAAAACACATGTATTTATATTTATTATAATACAACGAAATTATATAGTAGGCATATTTATTCTTTATCAACTATAAATATTTCAGAACAGAGCTTTAATATTAAATTAAACACCTGAGGAAGATAATAGCATCAATATAATAATGATACATAAATCTAATTCCCCTCTGATTCCAACCTCCCATTCCTACTTGGATTTCTGATTTTAAAAATGAAATTTTTATTATATTGCACATTGGACATTTTACTTTGGAGGCGGAAAAAACAAACCAAGTTAACTTTTACTTTACTGTATATTCGTTGGTACATTCATCTCGGAAAAGTCATTTACTGCCATAAGGAAAGTTCTTTAAGGTGCTAAGAATTATTCTCCAAAACAGATACTTGAATGCTGCATTTGTTACCATCATAATTAGCTAGTTACTAATATTAATAATAGGAAGAAAGTAAATGGAGGCCAGACATTATAAGCATGGTCATCTAGAGAGCTATACCAGGAAGCTACAATTTCACACTCTACAGGAAACCACTGGTCCATTTTCTGCAAATCACTGGGGAAAGGAGTCCAACAAAAGGGGAGATGAACACTGGTGCAGTGAAGTTGGGGTGACATAGGGAAAGTCCTTGTCTGTCGCTCTAACCCAGTGGTCAGCAAACCCATTAGTCAACAGAGCCAAATATCAACAGTACAATGATTGAAATTTCTTTTGAGTGCCAAAAACCGACTTCTGCGCTTGGGCCACGAAGTTTCAATCACACTGTACGTGCGCGCCCACACATGGTATTTTGTGGAAGAGCCACACTCAAGGGGCCAAAGAGCCGCATGTGGCTTGTGGTTTGCTGACCACTGCTCTAACCTAGAAAACAGATAATTGGCTGAAGGGGCAGAACCAGTGCAAGCACGTGCAATCTTGAAGGCTTAATTGGTTAAGCTCCCAGTTATAATCCCCAGACAAAAAGTTCTCTCTGGTCCTCTTGGCCTCCTGTTTCTCACTTGCTCCAAACCCACACTTGCCCATGTGCTCGCCTGCCATGTGACCTTAAGCATTCATATGGCCCATGGCCATGCAGACCCCACGGGCAATCGATTACAGCTGGGAACACAAACTAAGCTAGCCAGATGCTGGACTGGACTGTGCTTTAATATGGAGTGGAGACTTAATCCTAGCCCTGCTGAAGACAAGATTGGACTTTTCCCATGGCAGGACAGAGGTAGATGGGACCTTGGAAGGGAACCCCCTTAATTTTACTTCATCAATAAAGCTTTCCACAATATTTATCCTCTAGTTGGGGCCTCAGGAAATTATTTTCCCTGTGGTACCCCAAGAACTCCATTTCCAGCCATAACAGGTGGGGATTCAGAGGGTACCCCACTGATAACAAGTTCATTATCAAGGTAACATGTTGAGTAGTAACGGAAATTCAAAGGTTGTAAATAGAAGATTTTCAACATAGTATTCCTCTATAAACTTATTTTATTTTTTTGTTAATCCTCATGTGAGGATATTTTTTTCCATTGATTTTCAGAGACAGTGGGAGGGGGAGAGAGAGAGGAAAGAGAGAGACAGAGAGAGAAACATCAATGTGAGAGATACACATCAAGTGGTTGCCTTACACACATGCCCTGACCAAGGTGGAATTGAACCTACAACCCAGATATGTGTCCTTGACTATGAATCAAAGCCACAACCCCTTCAGAGCACAAGCCAATGTTCTAACCACTGAGGACACCAGCCAAGGCAAAACATTTTCTTTTATATTACCTGATATCAAATGAAAAATATACTTAATTTTCTAGGTCGCAAATAAATCCAATTATTTTATTGCCAGTCAATTTGCATATAAAAGAAGAAAGGGCTATGATATGGAAAAGCAGTTTAAATAAGAGCCATTGTAGGAGAGACAAAATGGTGGTGGAATAGAAGGATGTGTCCTGAGCCTTGTCCTGGAGCAAATAGAGGAGGCAGCTGAGACGAGCGGAATCCAGCGGGAATTGGCAAGGGAGGCACAGCTGGTGAGACAGTTTGCAGCTGGGAAGAGCAGGGATCCCCCAGATAAAGGTAAAATCAAAGATCTAGGCAGTAGAATCTCCCAGACCTCTGTGCCCGGAAGGTCAGGGAGAAACTACACAGTGCCAAGCCGCGTCCCTGAGGACAGGCAAGGTCTGAAGGATTTTAGACCTTAGAGTCTGAATTTGGGATCTGAGCTCAAAGGCAGCCTTTGGGAGCTGCCGGACCGCGGAGTGCCAGCGGGAGAGGAGCTGGCAGAGATGCGGTCCTTCCTTGTGCTGGGGCCTGCGCCTTTCCCCACTGAACCTGGTTTGTGGGACCTTTTGGAGACAGGCGCTTACCTGTGACAGAGGTGAGGGAGAGGGGGTGGAGTTGTGGAATCTGGGCAGAGTGGGCAACGGATGGTCCAGGAGAGGTGGTGGCAAGTCTGGTGCTGAGTCATATCTAAGCCCACAGAATCCATTTTCTCCTGAGAGATAGCCCCTCCCCCCAGTCTCCAGGCAACCAATATAGCCACACCCAGATTCCACCCTGATTAACACCATGGAATCTGAATACTCCCTGAGGCCATAGGATCTACTCTAAAGAGAAATCTTTAGAAGCTAAGCATCTCAATTACTCGGCTACACTGCCAGGGCCCTCCAGAGTGCTTCAGTGTACCTCACTGGCAAACTTACCACCAGTGCTCCTGTGAGCCGCCACCTGGAAAAAGCGCCTACCCACTACAGACACACCAGCAAAAGTTGAGTCTGCCCACCCCACAACTACAGAACTCTGGGCAACACAGTTACCCCTTTCCAAAGTGTAGACCCCTGAGCCACATCACCCTGACAGACGGTTCCTTGGTGCCACTATGAGGCCCCACTGGGCACACGTGATTTAAATTAAGGGTGCAAATCAGCAAAAATTGGGACACTCCCATCCATAGCAGCTGAATTCTAGGCACTGCAGTTGTGCCTCTCAAGCTTGCAGGCCTACATCAAGAGAACCCAAATACCTCAAGTAGGGAGCTACACTAGATAACCAAGCCCAGAAGAACAGAAAGATTTCACCAGTAGCACCATCACCAAAAGAACCTGGGTAGCAAAGCAATTGGATCTACAATTAAAACATTTCAGGAAAACATGGGGAGACAAAAAAGCAATACCCAAAGGAAAGAAAAAGAGGAATCACCAGAAAGGGAGTTAAATGAAATTGAGGCTAGCAGCTTAACTGAGAGAGAATTCAGAGTAATGATGATAAGGATGTTTAAACAGATGGATGACAAATACACACAACTCAATGACAAATACACACAACTCAATGAGAACTATAAGGAGCTGAATGAAAATGTCACCAACATGAAAAGAAACCAAGAGGAGATGAAGAACGACATAGCAGCAATAAAGAACACATTGGAAGGCTTACACAGTAGACTAGAAGAGGCTGAGGACCGCATCAGCGAATTAGAAGACAAGGTAGGAAAACACACACAAACACAGCAGCAAATGGAAAGAAGACTTAAAAAGCAAGAGGAGAGCCTAAGGGAGCTTTGGGACAACACAAAGCGAAACAATATTAGAATAATAGGGATACCAGAAGGTGAGGAAGAGAAGCAAGGAATAGAAAACCTGTTTGAAGAAATAATGACAGAAAACTTCCCTGATATTGGCAAGAAAAAAACTATGCAAGTCCAAGAAGTACATAGAGTCCCAAACAAGTTGAACCCCAATAGACTGACACCAAGACACATCATAATTAAATTGGCGAATACCAATGACAAAGTAAGAATCTTAAAGGCTGCCAGAGAGAGACAGAAAGTTACCTACAAGGGATCTCCTATTAGAATATCAACTGATTTCTCAACAGAAACACACCAGGCCAGAAGGGAATGGAATGAAATATTCAAAGTGATGCAAAGCAAGGGACTGAATCCAAGAATACTATACCCAGCAAGGTTATCATTCAAAATTGAAGGTGGAATCAGGAGCTTCACAGACAAAAAAAAGCTAAGAGAGTTTATCACTACCAAGCCAGCAATGCAAGAAATGCTAAAGGGACTGCTGTAAAAAGAAGAAAGAGAAAGGCAAAAAGAAACACAAACACTAAGGGGAAAAATATGACAACAAACATGTACTTGTCAATAATAACATTAAACATAAATGGATTAAATGCACCAATCAAAAGACATGGATAAGCTGAATGGATAAGAAAACATGACCCATATATTTGCTGTCTACAAGAGACCCACCTCAGAGCAAAGGATTCACACAGACTGAGAGTGAAGGGATGGAAAAATATTTTTCAGGCAAATGGAAATGAGAAAAAAGCGGGGGTAGCAATACTTAAATCTGATAAAATAGACCTCAAAGTAAAGGCCATAACAAGAGATAAGGAAGGCCACTACATAATACGAAAGGGAGCAATTCAACAAGAAGATATAACTCTGGTAAACACATATGCACCCAACGCAGGAGCACCCAAATACATAAAAAAACTCCTGGAAGAGATCAAGGGTGAGATCGACAACAATACAATCATAGTAGGAGACTTTAATACACCGCTGACATCACTGGATAAATCCTCTAGACAAAAAATCAGCAAAGAAACAGCAATTCTAAATGACACACTAGATCAGATGGACCTAATTGACATCTTCAGAGCATTTCACCCCAAAGCCTCGGAATATACGTTCTTCTCAAGTGCCCATGGGACATTTACAAAAATAGACCACATATTGGGTCACAAACAAAGCCTCCCTAAATTCAAAAAGATTGAAATCATATCAAACATTTTCTCAGACCACAATGGCATAATATTAGAAATAAACTATAATAAAAACATTCCAAAAAATTCAAACACATGGAAACTGAATAGCATGCTATTAAACAATGATTGGGTGATCAACGAGATCAAAGAAGAAATTAAAAACATCCTGGAGAATAATGACAATAAAAACACAACAATGCAAATGCTATGGGATACAATGAAAGCAGTCTTGAGAGGGAAGTTTATAGCTCTACAGGCCTACCTCAAAAAACAAGAAAAAATGGTAATAAATCTTCTAACTCAACAACTCAAAGAATTAGAAAGAGAGCAACAAGAAAAGCCCACAGTGAGCAGAAGGAAGGACATAATAAAGATCAGAGCAGAAATGAATGACATAGAGACCAAAAAAACAATACACAGAATCAACAAAACAAAGAGCTGGTTCTTTGAAAGGATAAACAAGATTGATGAACCTCTAGCCAGGCTCACCAAGAAGCAAAGAGAGAGGACCCAAATAAACAAAATCAGAAATGAAAGAGGTGAAATAACAACAGACCCCACAGAAATACAAAGGATTGTTAAAAAATACTATGAACAACTCTATTCTAACAAACTACACAATCTGGAGGAAATGGACACATTCCTAGAAAAATACAACCTTCCAAAACTCACTCAGGAAGATTCTAAGGATCTCAATAGGCTGATAACTATGGAAGAAATTGAAGCAGTCATCAAAAAGCTTCCAGCAAACAAAAGCCCAGGGTCTGATGGCTTCACAGGGGAGTTTTACCAAACATTCAAGGAAGAACTAAAACCTATCCTCCTCAGACTATTCCAGAAAATTCAAGAAGAAGGAACACTTCCAAGTTCCTTCTATGAGGCCAGCATCACCCTAATACCAAAACCAGATAAAGACAACACAATGAAAGAGAATTATGGGCCAATATCCCTCATGAACATAGATGCCAAAATCCTCAACAAAATTCTAGCAAATCAAATCCAGCAGTACATCAGAAAGATTATACACCATGACCAAGTAGGATTTATCCCAGGGATGCAAGGATGGTACAATATTCGCAAATCAATAAACGTGATACATCACATAAACAAATTGAGAGATAAAAATCACATAGTCATATCAACTGATGCAGAAAAACCATTTGATAAAATCCAACACCCTTTCTTGATAAAAACTCTCAGCAAGATGGGAATAGAAGGATCATACCTAAACATAATAAAAGCCATATATGACAAACCCACAGCCAACATCATACTCAATGGGCAAAAACTAAAACCATTTCTCCTAAAAACAGGAACAAGACAGGGATGCCCACTCTCACCACTCCTGTTTAATATAGTGCTGGAAGTACTAGCCATTGTGATCAGACAAGAAGAAGAAATAAAAGGCAACCAAATTGGAAAAGAAGAAGTAAAACTGTCCTTATTCGCAGATGACATGATACTGTACATAGAAAACCCTAAAGACTCCATAAAAAAATTATTAGACTTAATAACTGAATTCGGTAACGTAGCAGGATACAAAATTAATGCCAAGAAATCTATGGCATTTCTATACACCAATAATGAACTTACAGAAAGAGAGACTAAAAAAGCAATCCCATTTACCATTGCACCAAAAAAATTAAGATACCTAGGAATAAACTTAACTAAAGAGGTAAAAGACCTATACGTAGAAAACTACACGACACTGAAAAAAGAGATAGAGGAAGACATAAACAGATGGAAGAACATACCATGTTCATGGATTGGTAGAATCAACATCATCAAAATGTCCATACTACCCAAAGCAATCTATAAATTCAATGCACTCCCCATTAAAATACCAACAACATATTTCACAGACCTAGAACAAACTTTCCAAAAATTTATCTGGAATAAAAAAAGAACCCGAATAGCTACAGCAATCCTGAGAAAGAAGAACAAAATAGGTGGGATCTCAATAACAAATATCAAGCTGTATTACAAAGCTACTGTTCTCAAAACACCCTGGTACTGGCACAGGAACAGACATATAGATCAATGGAATAGAATAGAGAACCCAGAAATTGACCCAAATCAATATGCTCAATTAATATTTGACAAAGGAGGGACAAACATTCAATGGAGTCAAGACAGTCTCTTCAACAAATGGTGTTGGGAAAATTGGACAGATACATGCAAAAAAAATTAAGCTAGATCACCAACTTACACCATACACAAAAATAAACTCAAAATGGATAAAGGACTTAAACATAAGACGGGAAACCATGAAAATACTAGAGGAATCCACAGGCAGCAAAATCTCGGACATATGCCGAAAGAACTTCTTCACTGATACTACTCCAAGGGCAATGGAAGCTAAAGAGAAAATAAACAAATGGGACTACATCAAAAAAAAAAGCTTTTGCACAGCAAAGAAAACCATCAACAAAGCAACAAGAAAGCCCACTGCATGGGAGAACATATTTGCCAATGATATCAATGATAAGGGTTTAATCTCCAACATATACAGAGAACTCATACAACTTAACAAAAAGAAGATAAACAACCCAATCAAAAAATGGGCAACTGATCTAAATAGACACTTTTCGAAAGAAGACAGAAGGCAGGCCAAGAGACATATGAAAACCTGCTCACAGTCACTAATCATCAGAGAGATGCAAATCAAAACAACAATGAGGTACCATCTCACACCTGTCAGAATGGCTTTTATCAACAAATCAACAAACAACAAGTGTTGGCGAGGATGCAGAGAAAAAGGAACTCTTTTGCACTGCTGGTGGGAATGCAGACTGGTGCAGCCACTGTGGAGAACAGTATGGAGCTTCCTCAAAAAACTAAAAATGGAACTCCCATTTGACCCAGTGATCGCACTTCTAGGAATATATCCCAAGAATCTAGAAACACGAATCAGAAAGGAAATATGCACCCCTATGTTCATAGCAGCACAATTCACCATAGCCAAGATTTGGAAACAACCTAAATGCCTATCAGCAGATGAAAGGATTAAAAAACTGTGGTATATCTATACAATGGAATACTACGCTGTGGTAAAAAAGGAGTTCCTACCATTTGCAACAATATGGATGGAGATGGAGAATATTATGTTGAGTGAAATAAGTCAGGCAGAGAAAGATAAATATCACATGATCTCGCTCATTTGTGGAATATAGTAAACAACATAAACTGATGAACAAGAACAGATCCAGAGGCTGAGAAACATCGATCAGAACTGCATACCTCAGGTAAGGTAGGGGAGGGTGGGGGTAAGGTGGAGAGATCAACCAAGGGACTTGTATGCATGCATATGAACCTAATCAATGGACACAGACAACAAAGGGGCGGGGCATAAGTGGGGAGTGGGTGGTTATGGAGAAATAAGGACACATATGTAAAAAATAAAAATTAAAAAAAATTAATTAAAAAATTAGAAAATAAAAATAAAATACTAAATCTAACCAATACTAGTGGTCACCATAGCCTTAAGAGAAGTTGTTTCATGTGACAGAAATTTTTAAATGAAACTCTCTGTAGACTGAAAATTATTTTGGAAGGAAACAAAGAGAAGTTTCCTTCAAAAGTCATAATTATTGTAATTGAAAGTCAAAATATTTGGCCTCTTGAACTAAAGTAAGTAATTTGTGTTTTTGCCTCCCTGACAAAGTTTATATAAAGCTACAAAAAGAAATTGACAGCCAGTTTGAAATGGAATTGCCAGGGCCTAGGGCAAAGAATATCCTTACATGATATTATTCTACAACGTCATTATAATTTTAGATATTTTACAACACCATATTTTACAATTATCCCAAACAAACTTACAAACTAATTCTTTGAATGGTTGTCAGCAATTAAAAAAAAAAAAAAAAGGACATGAAAGGATTTAATCCCTTGCAGAAGAAATTAAGGCACTTGGAAGGCACTTGAGTATCCTATATTGGCCCCTCTTGCCCTTTGTGCCAAGAGGGACCCTCTTCTCACAATCCAATTGCCCTCAGCTGTTGCCTGAGCTTTCTGTTCATGCTGAGCTTGAAGCCTCGTGGGGGCTGGTATCATGGATCTGTCTCATACCCAATTGTGTGAGCTGGGCCCTCACTGGAGAAGAAACCAGAGTTCCTCGAGATATGTGATCAGCACTGGGACCCTGCCAGCAGACCAGGGGTTCCCAAGGCAGGTGCTGGGTGTGAAAGCCACGGGGGCATAGGCTACCAAGGAGACAGAACTGAACCTCACACCCCCCTGCTTGGCCCCGGAGGATGGCTGGTTAGCCAGAGACGGGTAAGATTCCTCAAGGAAGGAACAACCTAAGATAGGCACAGTCACAGAGGTGTCATCAGGAGAGAACTTGGGGGGGCAACAGAAGTGGGGCACAGACCCTCACCCCCCCAACATAGCAGGGGCTTGAACCCTCACCCCTTCTGAAGGAGGTCTCCTGCCCCCATGGCTGCTTCACGCTTCCCACACCCAGCTCAGATCAGGACCCAGGCAACAGAAAGAGACTTGGCCCAGCTCACATCGAGATACAGGTGACAGACAGAGACTTGGCCCAGCTCAGATCGGGACCCAGGTAGCAGACAAGAGACTTGGCCGACAGCAGTTGCCCTATATCTAAATTCAGCCTAGCATCTGGAATGCTCAGGGCCCACTCAAGAATGCAAATAATCCTTCCCACTAATATTTACAGGGTAAACTAAGATTGTTGGTAGAGTATTAAATTTGACAGTAAAATAGTAATCAAGTTTTCAGATTAATTTAAATAGGCTAATTGAAATAAGTGAATATTCAAGTAAAGTTAATTGTACTGGACAAAAAGCTGTTCTTAAAGTAATAACTAAAATTTCTATTGGTAGTTCATCTCATGGTAAAATTCCTGAATATGCAATGAAGCTAAAGCAGTCATATGTGTGGGAAAAAAAAATTTAAAGTTAAAGTTATGAAGACTGCATTATAAAATTTACAAAAACCTCCATTAATTAAAAAAAAAGGGGGAGGATAGTAGGGCAATATCATGTAAGGAAAAATATCCTATAAGTAAATTACATCTAGAAAATTTTTACTTTACCAAATTAAGTTTCATTTACAATGCTAACAGCAAGACGGCCATTAAAAACACACATGATGTCTAAATAAGACAAAGGAAAATTGTTTGAACAAAAATAAAAAGGATCCCAAATCAATTATATAGAAAAGATTCCTTTATTAACTTGTGGTTGAGAATACATTTGTATATTTTCAGAAAACAACCCCAAGACCAGATGGATTCCTGCAACAGAGAGGAATTGACAGGTGTGCTCCAACCACTACGACAAGAGGAAAAAACAGTCCAGAGATGGAAGATGCTGACAATGCCTTGCCACGCGAGCAGTCAGCAGCTGTGCACCGCTGCAGGTTGCCTAGGACCAAACCAGAGAGGGTCGGACCTGCATTGCAAACATGTGTCCACCATCCAGACATCATTGCTGACATGTACACATAAGGAACTGTTAGACATTGAAACGGGGACTCAGAACTGTTGGACATTGAAATTGGGACTCAAACATTTTTTTGTTTTGTCTTGTTTTGTTATTATATGTTTATTTCCAGTCTGCAAAGGCAAAACTTTTTAAAGGAAAGAAATGGTGGGAAAAAGATACAGAGGCAAAGAAGCATTGAACAGACTGTCAAACGACATTGGGAAGACAGGGGAGGTTGGGCGAGGGGGGCTGTAAGAGACCAACCGAAGGACTTGTATGCATGCATATAAGCACAACCAATGGATACAAGACACTGGGGCAGGGGGGAGGGCGGGCAGGTGAAGGCATGTACTGGGGGGTAGGGGAGGTCGGGGGAGATCAATGGGGGAAAGAAAAGGAGACATATGTACTACTATTTGTAATACTTAAAACAATAAAAAATGGTAAATAAATAAATAAATAAGAGCCATTGTAGTAACAATTTAAATTGAAACTCAAAGCAAATTTTAGGGAAAGAAAATCTACATTAAAAATTATTATTTACAGATGCAAAAGGATCTCTCTTACTTTAAAAGGCATCTAAGAAATATTAGTATTTTTGCTTATTGACTTATTTTAAAAATGGAGGGAGTATTTTTAACTGAATCAAATTATTTCAGATGAAATGCAAAGATTTTTGGTGTGCTTTGTTTGTTTTTTGTTTTGTTTTTTGGGTGTTTTTTTGGCTGTTGTTGGTTGAGCTTCATGAGTACTTTCTATTATTTAATTCATATTTAGCATTAAGTTCACTGTTTTTATCATGTTCACAAAATTCTTATGTATGATAGAGTTATGTAGGAACATAGCAGTCATAACCAGCAACAGAAGTCACACAAAGAAATCCAAGCAGTCATTGTAGAAAATACTGTAACTGCCAATCTTAAACTGCATTCACTGGGTAAGCGAAGGGATCAAAGAGAATAGATGAGACAGTAAAACATAAAAAGAGCATGAAAGAAAAAGGTTTTTGTTTTTTTGTCTCAGATATTTTGAATCCTCGGTTACTCACAAAATAGATAAGTGAGAGAGAAAGAGAGGTTAAAGCAAGTGAAACCCAAAGAATTCCCCCAAAATCTAAAGAGGCCATGACACTGGGGATCCCAGATATGGAGAATCAGAAAGAGGGGAAAAAAGGAGCCATTCACTGCAGGTGGAGGAGAAGAAAAAAGTCAAATGAGTATATTCTTTATTTTAAGCAAGAAGGTGATAAGAAGTAATTTAGACTACTCTTTACAGAGGTGTTGGTGGAGAAGCAATTTGTAATAAATGTGGAGAGTATAGTCAAGGAATTTGCTTCTGAATGGGGAAGCAGAAAGGGGTTGTAGCTGATGGAGACTGTAATTCCAAGAGATGACTTTTGGAGAGTTTGAGACATCTAAAGCTACAAGAGAAAAGAACTATGAGGAAAATAACTTGGGGAATACATTCAGGAAAAAAAAATTAAATTAAAAATTTAAATGATAAAAGCTAATTGTGCCAAAATATTAATTTTAGTAGAAATATCAGGGCAATTTAAATACAAGGTAGATATTTGGCTCTGTTTCTAATTTCCCATCTTTAAACATTAAAAAGTTAAAATAAAATAAAATGGATATTAATCAAAACAGTTTTTTTCATAAGTTAACATTGTGTTAAATAAATGTTATGTAATATATAAATGATACGTAAATAAATATAATAAAAATCATTTTTAGTAATTCTGACCAATTTAGAAATGTTTCCTACTGTAATGAACTAGGAAAATCAATATCAAGTAAAGTATATTTTAGTTATTTTAATAAGCAAGAACATACAATATATGTATATTTTGGATATATAGTATGATATTCTAACAAAATGTTTTGGTTAGTCAAAAATAGTAAAATGTTTTTTATTATTTCTTATGAAGATAATTAATTTAATTCTCATATATATCACATATTGGAGTCAAGATTCAAATTCTGAGAAGCTGAAATCAGATTTTGGAGGATATAAGCAAATTCTGGCTCCTTGTTGAAAGTTAAACATATAAGATACAGGTTTCTTTTCAATATGAAAGCTAAAACAAATACATCTAGATAAAAGTTATTGGAGGACAGACCAAATGAAGTGACCAAAACATAAATAAAATAAAGAAAAGGAAAAGGACTGAAAACACAGAACTCACAATTTAACACATTCCCTCTATAATTCTTTCCATCTTAACCAATTAAATTCATATACATTTTTTACTTAATTTTATAGTGTTTAGGTTTTATTCTCACTACTATTTGTTTAGTGTCCTTTGCCATTTTCCTTATGGCTTTAGAATTTCTATTCTTTGTCAATTCCATCTTCCCTTAACATATGAATTGGCATTTTATATGATAACTAGAGGCCTGGTGCACGAAACTCGAGCATGGAGTGGGGGGTTCCTCAGCCCGACCTGCACCCTCTAGCAATCTGGGACCCCTCAGGGGGTGTCTGACTGCTGATTTAGGCCTGATCCCTGTGGCAGTCAGATATCCCTCTTGCAATCTGTGCCTGCTGGCTCCTAACTGCTCACCTGCTTGCCTGCCTGACTGTCCCTAACCACTCTGCCTGCCTGCCTGATCACCCCTAACCACTCTGCCTGCTTGCCTGATCAGCCCTAACCACTTGCCTGCCTGCCTGATCGCCCCTAACCACCTCTGCCTCGGCCCCTACCATGAAGGCTTCATCCGGAAGGATGTCGGGAATGACATCTGGAAGGTCGTTCAGTTGTCCAGTATAATTAGCATATTATGCTTTTATTATTTTAGACTAGAGGCCCAATGCATGAAATTTGTGCAATGGAAGGCCTTCGCAGTCCCAGCTGCCGGGGCCCTTGCAGCCTCGGCTGCCTCCCAGCACTGGCGGCTGGGGCTCTTGCAGCCCCAGCTGCCTCATGGCCCCCACTGCCTCACTGCCCTGCAGTCCCGCCCCCTGACCACACCTGCCTTGGCCTGGTGCTGCCCACGTCCACCACCACACACACCCGGTTCCCCAGTTCTGCAGAGCCCCCGAATTGATCACCCACAGAGGGGGGCCTGGGCCTCCCTCTTTGAGGTGATCACAGAGCCCCCTGATTGATCACCCCACCAGCTTCCCCCTGGTGGTCAGCACGCATCATAGCGACCAGTCATTCCTGGTCATTCCGCCGTTAGGGTCAATTTGTATATTACCCTTTATTATATAGGATTAGGTACACACAGCTCACTCATATTTACTTTTATTAAAATCAAAATTAGGTCAATAAACACTCTGAAGCACACAGCTTTTAGAAGTAGTTACTGTCTACTTAGGACTATCTGGTGTCAAAACTGATCATTTAATATGCCCAAGTTCCATGGTCCTGTTGGATGCTTACATGTTGTTTGCCTGAAGTGAGCTCATGAAAAGGGCACTCAGTTAAAGGTGTTAGCAGGCCAACTAGAGACTGAATGCTTTGTTTTTCCAAAATTTATAGGTTAAAAGCCCAATTGCAAGGAGATGGGACCTGTGGGTGTGATTATGTAACAAGGGTTGAGTCCTCATGAATGGGATTAGTGACCTTATAAAAGAGACCACATAGTGCCCCTCACCTCGTTAGCCATCTGAGGACACAAGAAGTGGTAGTCAGTGTCCCAGAAGAGGGCCTTCATCTGAATCATACCATGCTGACTTAGACCTCAGCTTCTAGAACTGTAAGAAATAAATTTCTGTTGTTTGTAAGCCACCCAGTCTGTGGTATTTTGTGATAGCTGCCTGCACACACTACGACAACACTTAAGCATATTATCTTTGGATAAATCAAGTCAATATATTTTTATTGTTATGTGAGTTTTATAATTAGAGGAATAAAAATGGGACTGACTTCTATTAATTCCACTAGCGCTAATATTAGCAAAATAGGAAAATATTTTTACATTGTGCTTATATCTTCTTTTGTATTTGTTTCCTCTTGCTACGTAACAATTTACTACAACAGAAGTATAAAAATATATATTAATTTTCCATGGCTAAAAGTCATGTATTTGGCTTGCTGGGACCTCTGCTCAAAGTCTCACTGGGCTGATATCAAGGTGTCAGCTCTCGTTGTGTTTTCCTTTAAGGCTCAGCATTCTCTTCTACTCTTACTGGTTGTTGGCAGATTTCAGTTTCTTCAACTATAGAACTGAAATCTCCCTTCTTCTCCTGGATGTTGACCAGAGACCATTCTCAGTCTGAGAGACCACCTTCAGTTTATTGCCATGCAGCCTTCTCAAAAGGCAGATCAAATTATGGATTTTGCTTCTTCAAAGTCAGCCAAAAAAAAAAAATCTCTCCTGATTCAAACTTTTGTACCCCTTTTAAAGACTGACATGATTAAATTAGTCTGCACCAGGATAATCTTTCTTTTGAGTAACTCAAAACCACTGATTAGGAACCTTAATTACATCTTCAAAATCCTTGTGCCATATAATGAAACATAATTACAGAAGTGATATCATATTATAAGTAACTCTCTAAAGGAGGAGGTATTATATAAGGTATAATATAATCAGCTTGGTGGGAATCATGGAGGCTAATTTAGGATTCTGCCTACCATAGCTATCACATGGATATTTTGAAATATTACCTTGAATGTTTATGATAGCTGTTGAGCCACATAAACTCTCAAAAGATTCATGAACAAAAATTTAGCTTCTAACATGAACTCAGAAGTTGCCATCAATAGTGACCACATACAACTGAATTGACTGCAGCAATCAAAGATGGCTGTTTGCTCTCTGAGTACATAAATAAAATTACTAGCATTTTGTTGAATTGTTTAAAGAACTACAGATATTTATATTGAGAGTCTGGATAAACATCTTGCCCTATAAGTCTTTTAAAGACAGACAGGAGACTATAGATTTCAACTCAGACATGTAAGTAGATTGGAAATTGTCACTTTCATTCTTATAATAAGAAAAATCTGAATAAACTAAAAATCAGTGATTGTTTAAGCCTGTCAGATAACTGAGGTCTCAGGGCAAATTGTTAACCAAAAAGCTGAACAAAAAAATACAGTCACAGGTAAGATCTGCTTAACTGGAACAGAGCTGCTGGAGCCACACACTGACAGAACACTTTAGTTGGTAATTTGGTGAACTGCTGGAGGCTGAACATAGACTAGCATGAACATGAGAAACTCCTAGAAGCTGCAGACTTAGGGAGCTCCCCACACATTCATAGATTTTATCATCAGGTTCTGTTCTAAGATCTTATGGTGAAGAACCAAGAAAGAATCCCTTGTGGTTCTGGAGGTAGGAGGGTCACAGAGGAAAAAATTAATTAGGGAATATGCCCAGAGCATTCTCCAGAGGAAGAACTTTACCAGAGCCTTATCCCAGCTGAGTGAGAAGAACTCCCCTCCATTCCCCAGTTAGCTTTCCTATCTTACCTGAAATAAGCGGGGAGGTACTCTACCCTGGAGAAACATTTGTGTGGATCACAGCCTAGAGACACAGGCCCATTAAATGATTTAATCAGAAGATTATAGAACATTTTCCCTCCTCAGTACCAGACCACCACACCAACAGGGTTATGTTATAACAGACAATCACCACTGACTGAGCTGCAAGATGTAGACCCTCTCTGAAGAGAATACTTACGGAAACCCAAAATCAAGAGAAGAGACAAAAACAAGAAGTGTGAAGCTTCTGGCATCTACACCTACAGTAGACATTAAACACTGCCCAACTCCTAATAAGATCAACCACATGCTAAAAATCTATTTACCTGTTTTAATTACCTAATACAACATGTATGGCTTTTAATAAAATGCTACCTTCACTAAGATAAACCATATTCTGGACCATAAATAAAAAATAACAGAAATAGACTATAAGTTATACAAGGTATATTATCATATCATAATGGAATTAATTTAGAAATCAGTAACAAAAAGATGCCCAGAAAATGCCTAAACATTTGGAGATCAAAGAAAACAAGGATCAAAGAAGCAGTCTCAAGGGAAGTTCAAAGTATTTTGAACTAAATGACAATGAACATTATTTGTGGAATGCAGAGAAAGCAGTTTTTGGAGGAAAACATAAAGCATTAAATACACGTTAGGAAACATTTAAAATCAGTAACTTGAGATTCTATTTTAGAAGATAGAGAATGCAGAGAAATTTAGCTTAAAGCACATTGAAAAGAAAATTTCAAATGTCAATAGGTATCAATAAAATTGAAAACATAAATAATAGAGTAAGATAAAATTAAAAACTCTTTTTGTAAAAAAAAAAATTAATAGATAAACCTCTGACTTGGTTAACTAAAAAGGCAAGGAGAGAAAGGGGAATATGATTTCCAATATCAGAAATGGAGATTATGCAACCATGCAATAGAGTATTGTTCAGCAATAAATATAAATAAGCTATCAAACCACTGAAAGCCAAGGATGAGTTTTAAATACATATTACTAAGTGAAAAAAAGCCTGTCTGGAAGCCTAAATATTATATAATTCCAATTACATGAATTCTAAAAATGACAAAACTAAAGAGATGGTAAAGAGCTCAGTGGTTGATATTGTTTGAATAGGCAGAAAACAGAATTTCTTCTTTTTTTAGGAGAATGCAATTAGTATACTATATGGTGGATGGATATGCAACACTATGCATTTGTCAGAACCCATAAAATGTTATGGCACAAAAAGTGAAACCAAATGTATATAAATTTTTAAAAAATAATTTAGGAGATTTGGAAGACCTCAGGATAGAATGCAGCATGTGAGAAAACAATTTAATTGTATTATAAACATATGAAAACCTTTTATAGAAAGTAGTGGGGGAAAAAGTTGCTAACCTAATTAATTTTGAAAATCAGTAGAATATGTACAAGGCAAAAAGAACCATGCATAAGTACTAGTACTATGCTGTTTTTGATAAAGTTGTTTTCTACAGAGGTTATAAGTTAATAATGTGATACCTCCAAACATGTATACTCGTATATAATCATTGTGTATATGGTATGGGTAGCAAGGAGAAGAGACCAGAGAGACTCATGTAGTAATGAGATTGGAGATAGCAATATGAACTTTAATACAGCTATAGATACTATAGGTATGTATTATTATAAGCACAAAGATATTCTCTTGCTCTGTCAGCTGAAGAGAACCTAGAAGCAACCACACCCCAGGAGTAATGAGCCAAGCTAACACCAGATCTTGGTATCTACTATCCTTTTCCAACAAAAGAAGCCAGGCTCCGTGGAAAAATGGCTGATTCCATGATTCTAGGGTTGGGACAGGAAATATACATGAGGATTCTGAAACATCTTGTAGAGCCAAGGAATAAAATTTTTTTCAAACAAATAATAATAATAATAATTGGAGCATGTCAAAGAGACAAAGGAGCCAAGTGAAAAAGATCCCAGTGGCCAAAGCTATGACAATTTGTACAACAAAATAAAATAACATTAGATTATAACTCAAAGGCAAAATAACTGTCCGTGAGTAGATACTGACGTGTACAAAAAAAGGGGTGGGAGATTCTATGGAAAGTAATTCCACAGGTTACCTGATCATAAATTCCTAAATGGGCAGGTCATGATGGGTAGTCACTCCCTAGGCTTATAACTTTTTAGTAAAAGATTTATCTTTGCCTTAAGCAAGCTCCATCCATTGTTTCTATGCATCTAGGTTAAAGGTTTTGAAATAAGGTGACCACACTCAAGAGAGCACATACTAATCTTATTAACTATCCTGTGATCCAATCCTTGATTTGCTTTCTCCCACCTCCATGTAATCTTTCTTATATTCTCTCATTTTCAAATGCATAAAACTGGAAAATTGTTTTTCTTGGTAGCATTTGAGATCTTACACCCAAGCATATGTTGTCAGTTTGGCTCAAATAAGCTCTTATAAAAATTCCTCACAGGTTTCGACGTTGATTATGTAGACACATATAAATGATTAAATGAATAAATAAATGTAGAGGAATTTTCAGTGCAGCAGGATTCTAAGTAATTTATGTAGCTACTCTTCCCCCAAGGAGATAGAGTATAACTCCTGACTCCTTACTGGTGGGCAGCAAATAGTTGCTTCCTCATAGAGAAAACAGTAAGAAAAGGCGGGCAAGAAGAGGAACTTCACAGTGAAGAAACCTGACAAGCACTCCCTCAGCTCAGTATCATTCACACCAACAATGATATAATATTGATCGTATGTAGTTTTGATCTGATGTGATGAAGACAGCACTTTACCTCTGTGTTCTTCCTCCCAAAAATGCAGAACCCCAATACAATCATGAGATAAACATCAGGCAATTTCCAATCGCTTCTACAAAATACCTAATTAGCATTTCTCACAAGTGTCATGGTCACCAAAAGCAAAGAAAGTCTGAGAAACTCAGCCAAGAGGAGCCTCATGAGAAACCACTACTAAAGGTAATGTGTTTTCCTGAATGAACACTGGGCCCAAAAAAGGAAGGAATGGAGGGAGAGAAGGAGAGGAGAGAGAGAGAGAGGGGAGCATAAATAGTAGGTAAAAACTAAAGAAATCTGAGTAAAGTATGGACATAAGTTAATAATAACATATGAACATTGATTCATTCATTGTAATAAATGTACCATACTGAGATAGGCTGGTAATAAAAGGGGAAACTGAGTAGGGGAAGCTCATGGGAATACTCTATACTATCTTCACAAATTTTCCATAAACCTAAAACTATTTTTAAGTTAAAAATGTATTTAAAAAAAATAATATTAAAAAAATCTATTGTGGATTACTTGTATCTCCTCCCTCCCACCCCACAAATTCATATGTTGAAGTTCATTACCACCATCCAATGTGACTGTATTTGGAGATGGAGTCTCTATGGAGGTAATTAAGGTTAAAGGTGACTATAAAGTGAGCCTCTCTCTCTCACTCTCTCTCTCTCTCTCTCTCTCTTTCTTCTTCTCTACCTTTCTCCAGAGTAAAGGTTCTCTGAGGACACAGCAATAACGTGGCCATCCACAAGCTTAGAAGAGAGATCTCACCAAAAAATGGATCTGCCAGTCCCTTGATCTGGGTCTCCAAGCCTCCAAAACAATGAAAAAGTAAATTTCTATTGTTTAAGCCATGCAGCCTGTGATAGTTTGTTATGGCAGCCCTAGGAGAGTAATGCACAATCATTAACAGTGATAACAACTTGAGTACAATGAATTTGCAAAAGAGATGCCAAAGTAAATTTAGAGACCAAATTAAATGTAAATATACTCTGAGAATATTATGGATATGCTATTTGATGTACAACTGAAATAAAAACAGAATGTATCTACCTATTGTTGGAGAACTGAGTTTGAACAACAAACAAACATAGTAGTTAGAAGGGGAAAAATAGTTCTTAAGCAGCAATTTATACTATAACTCACCCACGGTGTAATATTTGTTGTGTGACTTAGCATATCCATGGTGGTAGAGGGTTGCTTTATTCAAACAAAATGGTATTTTTAAAAATATGACTGATGTTAGTAATAGAGTGAGCTAATCTTCATTAATCTCTACAATCTATTTAATTTGGGAATCAAATAATTACCCCACTTGTGATTTAATTATTTCTTCGAAGTAGAAAATATTTCCATGTGCCTATATTTTGGCTGTTTCCTGCCACTGCTGATAGGTTAGTCTGGATTGATATGTATGGTATTGATATAGTATTTAGTCTGAACATTACCACCATTATGCACTTCACTCACATTAGTCATTTATGGGAGGTTACACCCTAACCAGAACAATAGCTGGAATTGTAAATGTATACTACATTAAGAAAGTAATAGTTTTGCTTGGGTACAAATTCAAATAATGATTTTGAAGGTGGAGTGCCTGTCCCTATTCTCATTAAAAACATTAAATATCTACCCTTCTTTCTTACTTAATTCAGTAATCATTGAAGTAATTTTCCATTTTACTTCAGAAAATGAACTTCAGGAAGCATTTCCACCCACTCCAGAATCAACATTATTTGGAGGGTTTGTAAATCGGAGTTTTAATTACAGCTCTTCTCAAAGAATAATGAAATTACATTAAAAGTTAATTTTGCTAGGAACAATAGAAAGCTATTAACTCATTGGACTCTGATCACTGAAGGCATGATTCTTAATAGCCTTAGTTAAATATCAGAGCATTATTTCATTAACTATAATAGCCAGTAATTGAGGCTTAGAGCACTAAAATTTTTCATTAAAAAAATGTACACTTCCAAGAAAGTAGAAGACAGTTCACAACCACTTCATGGCTTGGCTGATGCTTTCATGATCTAGAACATAGTTCTTTGGAGATAGAACTACTGTATGCCATCACTAGAAAAGCACTGACACTGAATGCATAATCAATAAATACTTGTTTAATGAATGAATGTGACCATTAAGACTTCCACAAAAAGTATGAATGTGAAAATTATATATATTTTTTTTATTTCAATAGACATATTTCCAAGGAAGACATGCAAGTGGTCAACAGGTATATGAAAAGGTGCCAACATTGCTAATTATTAGGAAAAGGAAAGCCTAAACCTCCATTAGGTAACTACAATGCAAACTAACCTCACACCTGTTAGAATGACTATTACCAAAAAAAGATAAATGTGTTGGCAAGAATGCAGAAACCCGGTGGGTAGAAATGTAAATTGGTACAGCCTCTATAGAAAACAGTGTGGTGGTTCATCAAAGAAATAAATAAAGGACTACCATGTGATGCAGAAGTCTCACTACTGGGTATTTATACAAAAAACAAATAAACAAACAAAAAAACAACAAAAAATAAAAACAAAAAAAAACAGACAAAGACACTAACTCAAAAAGGTATATGCACTCCATGTTCTTTGTGGCATTTACAATAACAAGACATAGAAACAACCTAAGTATCCATCAGTGGATTACTGGTATATTTATATTTAAAAATATATTTTTATATTTAACAAGAGGCCCAGTGCATGGATTTGTGGACTGGTGGGGTCCCTCAGCCTGGCCTTGGGGATCAGGCTGACACTGGCTCTCTGATATCCCCCGAGGGGTCCCAGATTGCGAGAGGGTGGTTTTCCGGTGACACACTGTGGAATTGGGCTCCCTCCTCTCTGGTTCCTGGGGTATCACAGGAGAACCACAGCTGCCAAGTCACCGCAGCTCAGCAGCTCCTGCATTGAGTGTCTGCCCTCTGGTGGTCATTGGGCGTCATAGCTATCAGTCAGTGAGTAGAACAGTTGGATTGTTGCTTAGGCTTTTATATATATAGACTAGGAGCCCAATGCACGAAGATTCATGCTAGAATGGGCTTTCCTTTCCATGGCTGCCGGCACCACATTTCCACTCTGGCCCAGCCCCTTTCTGCTCAGGCCCTAGAGCCGCCTCTTTCCGCTCTGGGAGCCCCCTCTTTCTGCTCCATCCCCGCCTTCCCACGCTGCCCAGAGGCCCTGAGAGACCGGGGGTGGGGCAGAACGCCTCAATGATGCAAGCATCCTGCTCCAGTCACTCGGCACCCATGTATGCAAATTAACCATCCTCTTTGTTAGGTTAATTTGCATATCACTCCTGAATGGCTGGTGGCATAGTGGAGGTATGGTCAATTTACATGTTTGTCTATTATTAGGTAAGATAATGACATAATATCTATCCTATATAATAAAAGGCCAGGGACCATAAGCATAATGACCAGAATGACCACTCAATCAGTTGCCATGAGGTGTGCATTGAACACCTCTCGGTCCCTCGCCCCCCCCGACCTGTGAGCAGCAGTGGGTGGGGCAGCAGCCCCAACAACAAGCGGCAGTGGGTGGGGTGGTGAGCGACAAGTGGCGGCAAGCGGCAGGGAGCTACTCGTTCACATTTTGTGCGCTGGGCCTCTAATATATATATAAAACCCTAATATGCAAATAGATCAAATGGCAGAACAACCAAACAACTGAACAACCAGTCCTATGACGTGCACTGACCACCAGAGAGTGTGCGCAGAACATGGCAGGTGTCGGCAGCAGAGCACAAAACATGGCCGGTGTCAGCCACAGTGGGATGGTGAGGCAGGTGAGCAGGGATGCCAGACCAAGGCAGGGCACCGGTCACTATCATCTGGGTGAGCCTCTGGCAGTTACTAAAAATTCTTTGCTCCTGCGCGCCACAATCCCACCCAGCGCTTGCACCTGCTGCCGGCACCAGCCCCACTCACACCAGCTGCTGGGGCTGGAACCTCTGCTCACACCTGCTGCCGGTGCCACCATTAGTGCATGTGAGTGGCAACTGTCGGCCCCGATCGCACCTCAGAGTTTCTCCACCTCCCCTGCTCCTGAGGAGCAATCAGGGCAGCAGCCACCACTCGTACCTGCTGACAGCACCGGCCCCGCTCACACCTGCTGCTGATGCTGGCCCCAATCACTATGCACCATCAGCAGGTGCGAGCGGGGCCGGTGCCATCAGCATGTGGCAGCAGGGCTGCCCCAGGAGGGGGCCAGGTGGGGGCATGGAGGATGGGCCGAGACCCACCCCTGTGCCCACTGCAGCCTCGCGGCCCACCGTTCAAGGTACACCAATTTGTGCACTGGGCCCCTAATTTAGCCATAATAATTAAGGAAATCCTACCATTTGTGACATGAATATACCTTGAAGGTGTTATGCTAAGTAAAATAAGTCAGGAGGCAGAGAAAAAACTCATAGCATATGATCTCATACATAAAAATAATAGAACTCATAGAAACAGAACAGATTATGGTTTCAAAAAAAGTGATGGAACTCATAGAAACAGAAGATTAGTGGTAGTGGGTGTGCAAAATGGGTGAAAGTGCTATAAAATGTTTAATTTTTTTCATTTTTTTCCTTAAAGATTAGTGTAGAAATTATGATCCTTGGAGAACCTAGATGAAGTGCCTCTTGACAATGTTTGAAAAAGATAAAATGTATTATGTAGATAAAATAGATCCATATTGTTATGTGGCTTCTTTAAGAATAGTAACCAAATTATAGGATGAATCAAAGCCAACTACACTCACATCAGTCTTTTTCAGTAGCCTTATTGCCGTCTTTAATAATCACTTAAACTGGAACTTTTTTTTTTACTCTCAAAGTTATTTATTATTGTACAATGTCACGTTTAGGCAAGGGGCACCAAAGGATGAATGGCTCCAGAGTAAAATACCTAAATATGCCAAGGTTTCTCTTGTTCTTTTTAAATCAGGCATTTATAAACAAGAGCACCTACATGAATTACATCAAAAAAGTTTTCCAATAGTAGAGAAGTCAGCCTGTTGTCATTAGCAGCAGCAAAGGAGAAAACAGGAACTGCCATGCAGAGTCTCCTGGCCTACACGAAGGTACATCTGTGGTTTTTCTCCTTTGTTGGGGAGGGAAAACAAGTCCTTAGTGACTCCTGACTTTAAGCAGGAACAAGCTTCCTCTGGAGCCCCTGAGCCTGGGGAACGTGGGCAAGCTCTGTGCCCACGCGGCGGGGGTTGCTGGGAAAAGCCGAGAAGGGTGTCTCTGATCCCTTCTGACAGAGGGGCGTGTTCAGTTAGAACAACCCAGAAAACAAGACCAGGTAAGAGAAGGGTTTCTGGAAGAACCCCCCCGTGCACAGGCATGGTACAGAGGGTAACAGGCTTATTTACAGGCGACGTCTGTCACCAGCAAGTTCTGAACGTAAGGGGAGCCTGGGGTGTGAGCTCGCTGCTCCACAGATGTGTTATTGCTTTTGTGATTTCCCTTTCTGAAGTCTCTCCCAGCAGAGAAAAATGAGTAATTCAGCTAAATACACAATTGCCTGACAATGGGTGTCACACACAGGGAGACAACAGCCTGTAAGACAGATTCCTCTTCCCTCTTTGGAACGACCTAGTCAGCTGCACCCTTGGAGGCAGGTGTGAGCCTGCACAGGGTGCTGCACCGAAGATGGAGGTGGCAGAAACCGCTGCCCGCTGGCCGGCCTCACCTAGGGAGCTGCACGTGAAGGGGAGCCCCCCTCATCTGCCTCCCACCCCATGGCTCCCTGGGCCTGGGTGGAACAGGGCCTTCCTAGAGCCTCATCCCCACAGCTCGGGGACAAGCTGCTGCTGCTGCATGAAATACAAAAACCAAAGGTAGCTGAACATTACAGTGGACAGTCTAGATATTCTACCATTTGAAGATTTCATGTTTTTGAATTGGTGAAGGATTATCATGTAGAAGTGAACATGCCGTACTCTTTATTGCTCCAGAGGGTATTAGTTATTTTGGAAGCTGGTTTAAAATCAATATAAGGTATACTTAACAGCTGTAGCTGTGGCTTTCTAGAGTGAGTACCCACTGGGAAAAGAGACCCCCCTGGTACTGGATGTATTCAAGATATGTTTGACAAAGCTGTTTGACAGAGACTTGAATAAATTTTCATGAAGATCATTTGTAGCCCTAAACTCCCCCCCAAGACTATGTTTCTTTTCATATATTTACAACAACCATCTATTTTGCTACCCCAGAATCAGAAAAGCACTCTACTTGGTCTGAGATATTTTAGTTGGAGTGCTGACTCTGCATGCCAACTTTGAACAATTGGGTTATTATATCTGGAAGTACTAATACATTCTTCAGGGAATAATCAGTGAGGATTATCCAAGATTTATAAATTCTCAAATAAAATATAAGTCACACATATATTAAACCACTTATTGAGTACCTATGGTATACACAACTTTCACCTATTTCCCAAATATTAATTTAGTAGGTCTACTGTGACCCCACAATAAACTAGTTTCAAGGAATGCAGAAGTGGACAGTGCAGTTCAGGCCTCATTGATCTAACAGATTGTCTATTTTGTGCCCCTAATGATCTAGTCATTCTAGGTCACATGACTTGATCAATTTACAGAGAACAAAGATTCATATCACACACTTGTCAAGGACCACACACCATCTGGTGGCACAGCCAGATTAGACCCAGGTCCCTGTAGTATCAAACCCTTTGATGCAACATCTTTCTTCTAAAATATCCAAAGGTATTCATGTACATTTTCACTATTTATTTTCATTGATGGGTATGCACTAGTATCACATTTAATGTGAATATCAATGATGACTAATAGACATGAACATGTGTTCAGGTATTTATTAGCCATTTATAAAACACTTATTGTGAACTGAATATTCAAGATTTTTGTCCCTATTTCTCTACTGGATTTTCAACGGAGTCTCAGGATTTTTAATCTTAGAAATCTTAATAATATGGTACTTAAAAATCCCTACAATAGAAATTCTACAAGATCAGCAAAATTCTTTCTTCTTCTGTTTTCTTCAATAGTGTATGCCACACTCCTAGACCAGTACTTCTGTTACTGAATTTTCAGTAAATAGTGAATTAATTAATATAAAAACCTTAATTATATTAAATTACATTTATTAAATTACACATAGTGGAGGTATATATCAAGCTAGGATTTAATTGTATCAATCTATTTCTAAAACTTACTCCTTTAAATAGTTGGCTTTTGTTAAAAGTCAGTTGATTATCTGGAATATGGAACTGGTTTGTGGAAAGTGCATTATTTAATTGTTTTTTATTCACATAGAAAACCTCTAGAGCTCCATTTTATTTCCCATCATGAAGCCTGGCTCTACATTTCTTTTCCTCTTTAGAAAACCTCTTTGTCTTCAACGTGTACATAATTGTCATAATCAATCACAGTATTAATCTCAACAGTATTCTCCCTCTAGCTCTAACTGCCTTTTCAGCACAAGTAGAAAAGAAAACATTGCTTCTTTCAGTTCAACCATCAGAGGAAGCTAGAAATCCAATTTCCTGATTCCCAGGTCAGTTTTCTATCTACTACAAACATAATGCCACTGAGTGAACTTTAACTACTACATCCACTGAAAGCTCTAACATTCACAGTCTCACATCGACATGTGTACAGTCTTCGTCAAAATCAGAGAAGTCTCAGACAAAAGGGAATAAAGGAAAAACAAAGCAGTTACAAGGAATGTGCTGGGCAGCAGTTTGATTTATAAACTTGCAGTGTAGTTTACTTTGAACTTTATATACCCTGTTTTTGTGGTGTTGTCACTTGAAGGTGCTAGGGTGTTTGACTTAGACTAAAATAAACAGAGCAGAGGACTGCTGGTTAGGAATAAGAGAATAGGCATGGGAATATATAAAGGCAATGCCTGGGAGTAAAGGATTATAATTGTGTATTCCCACACACTGCTATATATAAAGATATTCAGAATTATATATAATAAAGACAACACCTTTTGAAGGACACCATTATAAATTAGAAACTAAGGCTTCCACTAGCAAACTTTTCCATCTGATAGTAACATTAGAAATACTAAATCATCTAACCTCATCAAATATTACTGCATGATAAGGATGTTGCACTGAATTAAACTGAAATTATAGAGGACTCTAAACAGTATCCAAATATAACTGGCATTACTCACATAAATATTACAAAATAAAATGACACACTAAGAATAGAGAGAGGCATTTTCATAAAAGGAATTTTTTTAAGTTGATAGCTGGTGCCATCATTGCATTTTTTGTTGACTACAGTGTGAACTAAAAGTAGGGGTATAACAGAGAACTGGGGAGATTATTGGTAATAGCAGGTTCTAAATTTCCTCTTTCATCACTACATCAACCACTGTAAAAAAAAATGGCCAATAATAAATATCAGGCTACAATGCTTCTTTTGTAGCACCCTTTAAAATCATTATTTTTAAAATGTAGAAGCATGACAATGATAGGAGCAATGCTCTTTTATATTATATGTTACCTTGAAAAATAAAAGCATTCTTAAAAATAAGGTATACTAAAGCTCTATTCCTTATTTTTAAATTAACAAAATATTATTTTTAAAACATGTTAACAATTACTTGAGTAAATCATCTACAAGCCAATTCCCATTTTTAAAAACAGAATGTATGTAACCTGATCACAGTTACAGTGTTTCTTGTATTGATAATAAAAGATCATTTGATTTCTGGGATATCAAATCAATGTGTAGAGAAAATGTTATTAAATTCAGTATTGATGTCTTTCAACATTCAAAGTAAAAATAAACCAGATAGAAGCACAGCTAAAGTATAAAAATAGTCCCCATATATATTATACTTTTGATAATATGAATAATTGGTTTTTAGGTCACGAGAAAAATAAAATTTTAAATGAGTTTATTCTCCCTCATAAGAAGTACCAACCACAAATCCAATTTTGACTTAACTCTTGACATTTTTTATTGTATAATTTGCCATGGCTTATTAATCTAAATTATAAATGTATAATGTGAAGCACAAATTAATCTAAATTTGCCAGGGTTCATATGCAAATACTCTATTTTTGGAATTATAAATCATATATATATATAGTTTTTGTAACTAGTGTTGCATTAAGTAAACTTGAATTAAAAGAGTCAGTACAAGAAATATTCAAGCCAAGATTTACTATGCATCAGCAATAACGTTTCAATGATATCATGGAAAAGGTCATAATAATCAATTAAGTGCATTTCCTCCAGATTTAGAAGACAGAAATTAAGCTGAAGGCCTCTTCCAGGTGTTCTGTCTGATTATAAGCAATAGCATAGCAACATGAGTACTGGGAGAGTTTTAGTGGCTGTACTCTGCATCTACTGGCCAAAGAAAGCTTCACAGAGGTCGGAGATAGTTGTGAACAAGGTAGCGACTGTTTCCGGTCTCTGGATTGTTCTTGAAATCAGGTGGCCCCCTGATTCTCGCTCCTCCAGCTCCATGAATCATGCTCTAAGCAATTAATTTTCTATATAAAATTTTAATAGTTAAAATATCTAAGGGTCCATATTCTTCCTGCACTCTCTACTGACTAATAGGAAAGAAAAATATGTTGGATATTGACATAAAAAACCTAAATACATGCATTCATATATACAAATGTATATGTAAAGATATTACAGAAGATATAAATACATGGAGATATACATGTTTTAGGAAAGGCATACATTTTTTCTTAATTAACATATAGGATTAAAGAAATCCCAATCAGAGGGAATTTTATGAAACTTTCAAAACATGATTATAAACTTTATTTGTATACATAAATAATGAAGGATGAACAATATTTAAAAAAATAAAGATGATACAGATATTGTACTAGCTATTAAGACATATCTCTAGATGTTAGTAACTGTATAGTAATGGAGAAAAATCTATAAATAGATCTGAAAAACCCAGAATGAATGGCAAAGGAATGTTTTATTATATCTAATTGTTGGGGGAAAGCCCCAAAAGTCAAAATTTGGATCCATTCTGAAGAACAGACATGTAGCCTTATTCAAATTCATGAATTGTAACAGGAGAAACTTACATCCTGGGCAAAGCAGCTGCTTTGTTCCTAGTGGTTGCCAGTCAGGAAGAAATCCACACCCTTCCCAGGACAGGGTCTCTTTTTTGTATAGGAGGTTAGTAGTAAAACCATATGGAGCGTAGTCACAGAGACTACCAGCAAGAACAATGCATTTCTAAGTTAATACATAATATCAGGCAGTTATCCACACTGTACATTCATTGACCTCCTCTTTGGGGGCCATTCTGGCTTTCTGGGTAGTCAGCTAAACCTGAGGCTACAGAGAGTTAAGAGTCCAACATTTCCCAGACGCCTTTACTGTTGGAGCCATATTTCATCTCTGAGTTTGGTTCCCTATACTAAACATACATTAAACAAATTATCAAAATCAGTGAGGAAAATATAAATTAAGCAATAAATTATTTAGGATGAAAACAAATAATTAAACACACACACACACACACACACACACACACACACACTCACGTTTTGCCTCATAATTCAAAACTAGTTCCAGATTGACTAACTAAATTTAGAAGTAACATATCTTAAAATATTTACTGAAAGTCTACTTAAATATTATGTAAATGATTTAAGAATGGGTATGGGCTTTCTTAAACAAAAAAGCACTGCAACAAATCAAAGGAAAATAATTAAAAGTTTGTTAGCATACAAACCTAAACCTTTTTATGCCAACATCTTAAATAGCAGATTAAAAAAAAATGGAGAGAAATATTGGTAGTGAATGTGAGAGACAAAGGATTCATTTGATTATATAGATAATACAAAGTGAAAAAGAAAGCACGTTACTGGAAAAATGAGAAAAGAACTTCAAAAGACAATTTTCTTATGTTTAGTAATAAACTAACAACTAAATCTAAGACAAAATATTATTCCTCACTGTTTAAAAAGAAGCTTTCAGAAGTTTTCATTATTAAATAGAGATGCAGTTAAATAGTATGGCATAAGAAAGAATATTATAGTATTGTTTAAAATGATGAAATTAAAAACAATCTAAATGTGCACACCAAGGGAACTTGGAATAAACTATGTTACTTCTATAAGAGAGAATGATAGGGGGTCATTAAAGTCTTATTTTCTTATACTTAAGAAAGAAAATGTTCAAAACATAGCAGTAGATGATGAAAATAAGCATCTAATACTTTGAGCAGGAAATTAGTCATCCAAAATTATTTTTATTTAATAAATATCTATCTAGCTAGCTATTTAGTTAAATATATTCTGGAAGTAAATGTTCCAGAATATCAATTTATTGCAGCATTATGGGTGATTTTTATTTACTTTATACTTTTCTTTATTTACTGTAATAGCATATAGTATAAAATGCATAATCCAACAAAAAAACAATTATTTAATCTGTAGGTTAGATATTCATTTTTTCCATGTTGGGAACAAATATCACACATAAAAACAATAGCTTAAATGCTAAGTGGGGAGTGGTATTATAAGAAGAATTTGTAAAACATTATTACACAATTGTATTTTTGGTTTAAAAGTGCTTCACCAAGGCATCATACCTTGCTCAAATAACATGACTATTTTGCACAAGAATTATTAAAATGTTTAAAATATGACAGTATGCATACTGCAATTAAGACAATAATATCATGTAGATGGTAAATTATAAGCTATACTTTTGATCAATATAAATTAGCTACATTACTAATCAAAAGAGACTGCATCTACCCATGTTAGTTCTCTTTCCTGATTTATATTCCAAGTTATACACAAAATGACATTTGTATTTTCTGGTACCGAATTCTCAATTTTCTCTACCATAAAATGAAGATTATAATGCAATCCCTCTATTTTTTCAAAAGGTTTAAACAGACTAAAATGCAAGGCAAAGGCAGCAAAAAGAAAACTGAGAATTTTACAATAACAAAACAAATTGTCCAAGTCACATTATATACTCAGCTAATTTTTATAGTACAAATTAGTTTAATGCTGAGGATTTATTGGATGCCTTTGAATACAAGTGACAAATTTAACCTACACTAAGTACAGAAGGAAATGTATTGGCTTGTGAAATATAATTTTTCATAACAATGTGAACTTCTCTTGATCCTGGGACATTACAATGCCAACAAAACCCCAGTCCTCTAATTTCTCAGCTTACTTCATCTATGTTACCTTCATTTTCAGGGTGACTCTTATTTTAGTTGTCCAGACATTGTTGTCTATTTTGTTCATTTTTCATCCCAAGTGCCTGTGTTAAGCACCTCTTAGGTGTTGCATAAATATTTGTTGAGCTGATAAATAAGTTAATGGATTAATGAAAGATAACCATAGTAACTCCAGCTTCCCATCCTCCAAGCTTGGTCCACCTATATTATTAGCCCCAGTCAAAATCTCATACATTTTCTTCACCCATCTTGGAACCAAATAATGTGATCTTCTGCCTAGGAATGGGCAGAGGCCAACCCCAAATGATAATTAAACTAATTCATTCAAGGATGGAGGAATAGGTAGTGTTCTAGATAAAAATTAAAATATCGTTACCAAAAGAATATGAGATAGTCATTTGGAACTCAAAAGATGGCAGTCACTACTATATATCTGTGTTAATAAAAATATCCAAACATAAACTCAATCCTAATATATAAATTATGCCTATGAAGCACTAAATACACCTCCTTCAATTCATAAAAGGAAGACTTAAGAAACATCCCATAAAAGCATTCAGGGTTAATGCTTTGCAAATGCTTTGGATTTGGTTTATTGGGCCAAGAGACTCCACATTTGCAGTGGGCTGCTCAAAGTGAAATCAATAAATGCTTTTCTTCATAGAGGGAAACACAAAGCATAGAGGAAAAATCTTAAGCAAACTAAAAAAAAAAAATGATGACCTGTTAAGACATATTGGTTACTTTTTCATTAAAAAGCAAAAAAAAAAAAACCTACACAAATGGATGACCCCATTCACTGAAGGCTTTTCCATTATAATTTTACCTTCAGTATTCTTCAGTGGATTGGTAAAAACGCTTTTTGAACTGGTTTCAAGGCACAAATCCATTGATTTACTCAGAGGCTCTGCTATCAATACAGAGTCTCCAGGATGTCTGGCACACCAGTCACCTCCAGGCAATGTTTTAAATGAAAAGTAGGTAAACTGCCTTTATATTTATTATATACTTTCATCCATTAAGAATTATACTAAATAATGAAATATGAAAATTGCCTATTGCCTCCTAATATTTTTATATAATATGTTGGTGATGAGACTTATTTGATACTATAAACCATTGCCTAATATATTTTAAAATTGCTTTGTAAACATTTTTGTGGGTAGACTCCTAACTAAAACTTATCTTGAGGATAGCTCACATAAACCACTTCACCATTCTGTATATATGGAAACTGAAATGTGAATGTTAATGTTTCAACCCTGAGACCTAGAGCTGTTTAGTAACTTGAAATACCTTCATTATATTCATTCAATGAGCATCTATTGAGAGTTTAGTCTCCTGAAGGCAGTATGCATAGTGATTTACACTCTTATGGCATATGAACTCTAGAATCAAACCCTTAGCTTACCATATATTGACTATGTGACCTTGGTATGATTTCTAAAACTTCCTCTGTTTCCATCTCTTCCACTATAGGAAATATGAGAGTATCTATATTTATAAGGCTTTGTAAATAAGTTAATACATGTTAATAACTTAGGAAAAACTTACTAACATAAATGCTCTATAAATATTGGCTAGTATTATACATAAGATGTTATAACAACCCAACATAACAGATTGGTAGATGAACACCCAAGAAATCTGGACTATAATGTATGATTCCTTTTCTGTTCAGTGTGCAATGTGAAGTGTTCCTGGATTGTAGAAACTGCCTTACATCCCATACCCATCCTCTCTTCTTGCTGGCTACATGTTAATGCCAATATCAGCCTTGGGTAGTACTAGGTGAAAATGGGAGAAGCACTGACAGCCTGGGTTCCTGAATGTATAGAGAACAGCTGCATAGTTAACCTGTCCACTTGCCCAAGACTTTTCCATGAATATGAAATGCATTTCTATTGAATAGAGCCATTACTTTGGGGGGTATTTTTTACTATATCCTAGGCTCTTCTAATTAAAACAGGTGGCAATAAATAAAAATATCCTTAAGACACATTGTTTGGTTTAAGGAACTTTTAAACTTATGGAGAAGCAAAAAATACACACAAATTAAAAGCTCAAGGTTGTGAAAAGTTTCTAAGGGAAAAATGTCTTGAATTACAGGAACTCTAGTTTTCAGAAAGAGCAGAGATAGTGCTGTTAGGAAATCTCTGAATGATGCAATTGTGCCTTTGAGCTGTAGCTTCAAAGAAGGATGAAATCATGACAAACACATGTAGCTTCTGATGCACAGGCAACAGCATGAACAATGAAGCAAGGTGAGAAAATGCCAAATATTTTAGGAGAACAACAAAGACTAAATTTGCCTGGAGTGAAAAAATGAGATACCAAGAATGGAAAGGTAGAGTAGTATCAGAGTTGTTTTTTTTTTAAATCTGTATTTCTTTGTATAAATATTCAAGGTTGATTTGATATGGAACTGAGAACTCCTGAAGCTAATTATTATAGCTACTAGTGGCCCAGTGCACAAAATTCATCCACATTAAAAGGGAATTAATTAGAGGAAATATTTTAACATTGCTATTTGCCCTTTCCCTAAATAGAAGTGTCAGAGATTAAAGACAATTTGTAAAATATATATGAAAACCTCCCTCCTGTCAGAGTCTGGGGTATGCCATGGGACACAGAGTCAAGTCCCCGCACAACCACACGCCTTGAAATTGTAGGAGACCCAGACCATGTTGGCCACACCCCCATTGGGTGAGACCCAGACCCAGACAGCCCCACCCCCATCAAGCCCTGCAGGGCGGGGGGGTACAGCCTCAGGTGCCCCAGCCTGGCACTGGATGGGGGGGCGCAGCCTCAGGTCCCCCAGCACAGCCTCAGGTGCCCAGGACCAGCGCTGGGGCGGGGGGCACGACATGAGGTCCCCCATCAAGCCCCACCGGGCGGGGGGCATGCAGCCTGAGGTGCCCCGCCCCAGCCAGGTGCCAGGTAGCCTCATGTACCTGCTATGGGTCATGACAGTGTGATGACTATTTGCATATTAGCCTTTTATTATTATGACTAGAGGCCTGGTGCATGAAAATTCATGCAATGGAGGCAGGGTTGATCAGCCCGGCCTGGCCCCTCTCACAGTCCAGGAGCCCTCAGGGGCAGGAGGCAACCCAGTGATCAGGGGAAGGTGACACCCCATCACACCTCTGCTGCTGACACTGCCAGCAGTGCAAGCCTCAGCTGGCCCTGGTTACCTGAGTCTCAGGTGGCCCTGGGTGGCTGGGCAGCTGACATCCAAGGCTTGCCTGCACCTCAGGCCAGCTCTGGGTGGCTGGGGGGCTAAGGGGACTGGGGAACTCCAGAAGCAGGCATGGGGAGTGGCCGGGCCTGTCTAGGGGTGGGTCAGGCCTTGCCGTGCCCCCGCTGCCCCAGCAGGGCTGAGGGGACTGAGCGCTGCCATCTTGTGGCTATGGGTGCCACCATACTTGAGGGCATGGCCTTCAATTAGTATATTCCCTCCTTATTGGCTGTGGACACTGCCATCTTTGAGGGCAGGACAGTCAATTAGCATATTCCCTCTTTATTAGATAGGATTAATTAAGCAAGATATTATACCCCTTTATGATGTGACTCAATCCTTTTTCTCTTTTGTACTTCATAATTCAGCAATATCAAACCACTTGAATATTCCCAACTTTTGCTATTTCATATCTCCATACCTTTGTATCCTCTGCTTCTCTCATGGCAGTACCACCTAGCTTAGATGTCATCTTCAAGAAAACTCACCTACCTTTCTCACGGTTAAATATTTTATTATTTAGGACTGCATTACATGTATAATCTGGCTCCTAATAGGTTCTTATAACTAGGAGTTTAATGAATAAACTTCTTCTATAGATGTCCCCACATTCTGTATCTACCTTTATTACAACACTATTAACTCATGGAATACTCTTTTTTTAAATATATTTTGTTGATTTTTTTACA
This sequence comes from Corynorhinus townsendii, assembly GCA_026230045.1. NCBI lineage: Eukaryota > Metazoa > Chordata > Mammalia > Chiroptera > Vespertilionidae > Corynorhinus > Corynorhinus townsendii. The sequence goes on from JAPDVU010000001.1 coordinate 38,561,133, forward strand.
GAGAGGAAGGGAGAGGGAGAGAGAGTTAGAAACATCGATGAGAGAGAAACATCAATCAGCCTCCTGCACACCCCCTACTGGGGATGTTCCCGCAACCAAGGTACATGCCCTTGACCAGAATCGAACGTGGGACCCTTGAGTTCGTAGGCCAACGCTCCAGCCACTGAGCCAAACCGGTTAGAGCTCATGGAATACGTATAATGTCTCATCAAGCTCTGTAAAATCGGCATTTAGCATATCATCTAGTACCGTGGTCAGCAAACTGCAGCTCGCTAGCCACATGTGGCTCTTTGGCCCCTTGAGTGTGGCTCTTCCACAAAATACCATGGCCTAGGTGAGTCTATTTTGAAGAAGTGGCGTTAGAAGAAGTTTAAAAAATTTGGCTCTCAAAAGAAATTTCAATCGTTGTACTGTTGATATTTGGTACTGTTGACTAATGAGTTTGCCGACCACTGATCTAGTACATGGTATAGTACACCCTTAAAAATGTTTATTGATTAACTTGATGTGTGGTATGGATTAAAACATTAAGAAAATAGAAGTAGGGAAACTCTTCAGAAATGTACCTAATTCTCATCCTTAAATATGCACCATAAGGTTTTTCAAGCTCATTTTCATGCTATTAGATCAACAGAAAAAACAACACATTACTAAATTAGTAGCTAATACAATATAAATGAGTATGGGATGCCACAGGCCATTTTTAAAAGCATGCTGTTTTTTTTTTGGATTGATGCTTTTAAATAGTGGTGAGACTAAAGCTTATATTCTTTCAGCAAACTTAGTGGCATCACAGAAAAGTAGAAAGAGATACAAATAGTTCTCTTGCATAGATAATCATACATAATCTAAGGTAGATATAATTTTAAATAACAATATTAATATCAATTGAAATATGAACTAAGGTGTGGTGCTACTGTAATGTTTTGAATATTTTTCAGCCAGACTTAAAAGAAATTATGTGAGAATGGAACCTAATTTTATCAGCTGTCTCTGGCTACTAGGATTTTAGCTATATATGTCAGTTTGGTCATTCTGTTTCTTTTAAAAAGTATGAATGTTTTTTATTGATTGGTTGAAATTAATAAAATCACTATAACTTAGTTGTCTAAATAATTAATCTTAAAGTTAGTATGAGAAGGCTAAAAAGGGCTAATTCCAATGTAACCCTGATATTTGGGGCTAGTGACCTGAATCCACGCCAGCAAGCTCAGTGTACATTCCTGATTACCTATAATTAAGTCCCTCTCTCCTTCCCAGATACTGGTCTTGCAGAACCTGTTACTATGAACAGTGCACTGCCCCAGGGGGGCAGGGTTATTAACGCTAGCACCAGGCCAGACCATCAGATATGGCCTGGAGACCCCCAACACCTGAGGGCTTTCTTGCAAGGCCCGAGAAAAGGACCAGAAGCATAATCTATGTCTGTAGGACAAAGACCACAGGGAGGGAGATATACAGGAAAGCCCCATGCATGTTCCTTCACTCAGATTTGGAAGGCTGTTCCCTGAGTCAGCCGGTGTATTAAACAGTGTCCCTCCTTTTTCTTAGGAGCGTCTTTGGTTTTCTTTGGTCTTCTGCAACAAGTATACTAACACTGATAGAGACCACAAAATATAGATTTTATAAATTTCTTCATTCTTAGGTGTTAGTAAAACTTACATTTTTCTCTTGCCATTTTGCTTAACTTGTACTGATCATATCCTTAAAATAGAAATGACATGCTAATTTCAGAGACAACTCAATCTACATAATTACAGAATACCCAGTCCTTAAAATACTGAGACTTCATTAGGCATGCTTATATAGCTCTAACAATTTATGATACTATTGATCCTGCAGAAATTCTCTTAAATACCATGGTTGTGCATGATTACCTGGGAATGGCTCCTATGCTGGGATCAAAGGGAATCTATAGATTTTCTCAACTTTTGATGAGAGTAATATTGCTTCCACACAGAGTGTCACAGAAGTTTCTCCCATTTTTAAAGGTTATGCCATCTGTGTTGAAATATTAAATATTTTCTCGAGTGTCAATAAATACAAATAAAGGTGCTCACTTATTGCCTTAATTTTTTTGGTTTCTTTCATTTTTTTGTTTTATATCCTCTTAATTTAATTTATATAGTAAAAAAATAAAATAAAATAAAACAAAAAACTGATAGTCATGCATAGATGCTATAGCTATTCTACACTGAGAGACAGTGAAGAGCACCAGCTCTGGAGCTGGTGGAACTAGTTGTAATTTCAGTTATGTCATATGACCTTGAACAAGTGACTAATTCCCTAGCACTAGATTTCACAGGCAAAATGAGAAAAATAACAGTTCTTGCTTCCTAGGATTACCATAAGAATTACATGAGTGAATAATATATAAAACTCATGGAAGGCAATCACCATAAAAGTGTCTGTTCTTAGAATATACAGTGGTTTGTTCTTAGTGTGAGACTATATTAGAATGAGTGAAAATTTTGGGTTAGAGAATATTTTCAAATAATATGTATCATATCTCTGATTATTGAAAAATACATGTAGTTACTTAAAGCAATGAGTCAAAACCACTTCAAATGTAATTTCATTTGGGTCTTTAACACTCCCTAGAAAATTGTATTTATTGTACTTAGTAAAATCCTATTGAAGCAGGAATTTGGGGGGAACATAGGCAGGCTTAGGAATTTTTAGAATTGGGGTCCAGGAAAAGCTCAGGACTGCAGACTGGGAGAAGGTACATTTCCATAACACAAGGAAGCCAGGTGCAGTTACATCTCCATAAAACAAGGAGGCAGCAACAGGTATATTTACATAAGACAAGGGAACTGGAAGTAGCCAAGAAAGGTCATATTTACAAAATAAAGAGAAGGAAGCCCTCATTCAGAAGGAGAAGAAAGCCCAAAGGGAATAGGAAAACAATAAGTAAGGAGGGGGGAGAACCTCACATGGGACATGTAGTTACTTAAAGCAATGAGCCCAGGAGTTACTCTAGTAACCAGTCTAAGGGAATAGTGACCAATCAGAGGGGGTATCAAGGCACCAGGATCTGCAGCCTTTATAAGCTGTTGGGAAGAGGAACCCAGTGGGACTCTTCCCCCTCCCCATGTGGGAGTCAGCTGAGGGATTCTTTTACCCCTCCCTATTTGGGAGTCCATTCTGTGGGACTTTTCCCTCTCCCCACGTGGGAGTCTATACTTGTTCTTCAATAAATATCCACCTTTGCCATACCACTTTCTGTCCATGGATTCATTCTTCGATTCCAGTGGACAAAGAATCCAGGTTCCCTATTTATTGTACTTACTAGACATTGCTAAATTTTCATCTCTCTTCTCAAAGTTCCTATATTACTTATGCCTCAGCCTTAGCCTATTTACTAAGTTCTTAGCCAAGAACTCTTCCAACACTTTTCCAGGCCAAAAACAAAGCTATTACGAACTACATTGCCTTTCCTTCTTTCTTCCTCTTCCAGTGAGAGAATATCACCAATATCACCTGGCTTCTGTGTCATCATCACTCACCTTATTGGAGACCCTACTTTAACAATCATCAACTCTGAACTGGAACAAATCTCCTTAGAGGTCTATAAATACCTGAAGGTCAGTATATCCAAAACTAAATTTGATTATTAATCCTAGTAAGCCATTTTTCTCCATTTTTTCCTCTCTGTGAATAGGATCACCTTCTATTCAGATACCCAAACTTGACCCTGCAGTAATCCTTGAATCTTTCTACTTTCATGTCACAATAAAAAAGATAAAAAACCACATTATCTTTGTTTTCAATCCTTTCTTCACCCCTCTCCCTAAAATTACACTAGTTTGTCTACCATCATCCATAATCTCAGGTTTCAAGAACTACAATAGCCTTCTACTGAAACAGGAATTTTTGAGGGTGAAAAAAACAGGTTTTAGGAAATTTTTAAAAATCTTAGAAATGAAGGGGACCATGGAGAAACACAGGGCTGCAGAGTAGCAGAAGGTATATTTCCATAGAATAGGAAAGCTGGGAAGCTGTAACAGGTACATTTCCATTCAATGAGGGAGCTGGGAACAGCAGAAGGAGAAAAAGAAAGCCAAAAGGGAATAGAAAAAGAATAAGGAAGGAGGGGGGAGGACCTCACATCTCCCATGTGAGCTTCAACCTTTGAGCTCAGAAGTTACTATAGTAACCAGTATAAGGGAATAGTGACCAATCAGAGGGGATTCTACAGTCCTTACGAGCTGTAGTGAAAGGTAAGTCAGACACAACAATTTCAAAACTACAACTAAAAGACAAAACGTCTATCACCCAGAACCACGGGAAAGTTGGCTGAGTGGAAGTGCTACAACTAGAAGGAAAGAGAAAAGAGCATTGAAACATGCACAAGCGCTGAAAAGCTGAGGTACAGAGGCGTGCGATCCGGGCTGGCAACAGGCATTGCTTTTTTCAACCCGAAGGGAGACAAGCCCCCGATTACTCTGAAATCCAGTTTCTAGGGAGACGCGGGGGACCCAAACTCCTATGGGGAGAAACGGGACTGTCTGCCATCAGGTCAGAAAGTGAGGATGGCTTGCTTGCAGAGCTGTGCACAGGAACAATTGTTTACTGCACTGGGGCACGGGACGCAGGGATGCGGTCGGAGACGCAGAGACAGCTAACTGGCAGCCATCGCTGTTTGCCATGCCCTAGCCTAGTGATGCCCTGAGACCCCCCCGCCCCCGCCGCACAACCTACAAACACACCCAAGCTCCAAGCAGCAGCTTTAGCATAAGAATGGCCTGCCCTATTGCAGCTTAACCTAGCAAACTTGCAGCCCAGGTCAGACAGCTCCAAAACCTCCAAAACTCAAGCAAAGAGGAGAAAACTGTAGTTCTCACTGTAGCTCCTGATGGGTGGCCTCTGACAGTAGCTGACCTACACCCCATTGGAGATCCAGAAGCCAGTATACCTAGTGGTCAGTGTGAGACACCAGATTTCAACTCCTCACATCCATAAGTGACATATTCAAGAGGCAGACTCAGTTAGCACCAAAGCCCCACTGAAGCAAGTCCTACTCCATAAGTGTGCCTCCAGCGCAGCAGTTCTTCCATTATAGACACAGCCGATCCTCACAGCCAATTGGCCTGGAGGTCAATTCCTCCCAGTGTACCAACAACAATCAAGGCTTAACTACACCAAGACTTTGCACTCAGCCCACAAAGGGGTGTACCAAGAGCGTCCACCTCAGATGATTGGGGAGGCTGAGCTACTGGCCCCTATAGGTCACCTGCCACACAAAGCCACTCCATCAACACAGGGAAACAGCCAAAATGCAGAGACAAAGAAACATGCCACGAATGAAAGAAATGGAGGAAAGCAAACTACTGGATGACATAGAGTTCAGAACCACATTTATAAGGTTACTCAAGAATCTTCTAAAAATCTCTGAGGAACTTAGTGAGACCTTTAAGGATCTTAATGAGAATGCCAAAAAATGGAAAAGGACCAGTCAGAAATGAAGCATACACTGTCTAAAATAAAGAATATACAGAAACTCAACTGTAGATCAACGTACCCCAAGAATCAAACCAAAGATCTGAAATATGAAGAAACAAAAAACACCCACCCAGAAAAACAAAAAGAAAAAAGAATCCAAAAATATGAAGATAGTGTAAGGAGCCTCTGGGACAACTTTAAGCATACCAACATCCGAATTTTTGGGGTGCCAGAAGAAGAGAGAGAGCAAAATACTGAAAACCTATTAGAAGAAATAATGACAGAAAGTTTTCCCTACCTAGTGAAAGAAATAGACTTACAAGTTCAGGAAGCACACAGAACCCCATACAAGAGGAATCCAAAGAGGACCACACCAAGACACATCATAATTAAAATGCCAAGGGCAAAAGACAAAGAGAGAATCCTGAAAGCAGCAAGAGAAAAATGGTTAGTTACCTACAAAGGAGTACCCATACAACGGTTAGCTGATTTCTTGGCAGAAACTATGCAGGCCAGAAGGGAGTGGCAAGAAATATTCAAAGTGAGGAACAGCAAGAACCTACAACCAAGATCACTCTACCCAGCAAAGCTATCATTCAGAGTTGAAGGTCAGATAAAGAGCTTCACAGACAAGAAAAAGCTAAAGGAGTTCATCACCACCAAACCAGGATTACATGAAATGCTGAAGGGTAGTCTTTAAGAAGAGGAAGAAGAAAAAGGTAAAGATAAAAATTATGAGCAACAAAATGACATCAAATCCATACCTACCAACAAGTGAATCTAAAAATCAAGTGAATAAAAAATCTGAAGAACAGAATGGACTGGTGAACATAATAGAATCAGGGACATAGAAAGGGAGTGGACTGATAATGCTCAGGGGGAATGGGGTGTGAGGGGTGCGGGAAGAGATTGGACAAAAATCTTACACCTATGGATGAAGACAGTGGTGGGGGGTAAGGGCATGAAGTGGGGTGGGGAATCAGGTGGAGGGGAGCTATGGGAGGGGAAAAAAGAGGAACATCTGTAATAATCTGAATAATAAAGATTTATTTTAAAAATGAAAGAAAAAAAGAAAGAAAGGTAAGTCAGTGGGACCCTTGCCCCCTCCCCACATGGGAGTCTGTACTTGTTCTTCAATAAATTTCCACCTTTGATATACCATCTTCTGTCTGTGGATTCATTCTGTGACTCCAGTTTAAAGACTAAAGAATCCAGTTTCCAGTTCACAAATTCTGTATCACTACCAGGGTGTCCTACCCCTAAATAAGGTATTAAAACAAACAAACATGACAAACAGACCTCTCTGTGGGCAAGTGGTGTGTTGGAGACAACACCTACTAGTTCATGAACCAATGGTTAAATATCCATGGATTTTAAAAATAAAATGTCAAACCACTGGTAGATTGAAACTGGCCATAGAACAAGTATTTGTATTCTAGAAATGAACAAACACTTTAGTAGATTTATGAGCACACAATAGGTCTCCATTGGGAAGCAAGACTAACACTTTTAAAACATAATTCTGATGTTATTTTCATGCTTAAAATTGATTAGTGGCCTTGTTTCTTTACTGATCAACACTGGTGATTGCAGTGAAGCAAAAGGACTTATCAACCAGCATACTGAAATAGGAATTTTAGGGGAATATAGGCAGGTTTAGGGAATTTTAAAATTGGAATCCATGGGAAAAAACACAGGGCTACATACTGGGAGAAATTACATTTCCATAACACAAGGGAATGGCAACAGTTACATTTACATAAGCAAGAGAACTGGGAGTAGCCAAAAAGGTCTATATTTATAAAATAAAGAAGGAGGAAGAAAGCCCAGAAGTAATAGGAGGACAATGAGGGAGGAGAGCCTCAGGAGTTACTATGATAACCAATTCAAAAGGGAATACTGACCAATCAGAAGGGATATCAGGACACAGGGACTTGTAGCCTTTATAAACCCTGGAAACAGGAAGTTGGCCGGACTCTTCCCTCCTCCCCATGTGGGGATCTGTGCTGTGAGATTCTTTCCCCTTCCCCACGTGGGAATCTGTAATTGTTCTTCAATAAATCTCCACCTTTGCAATACCATCTTCAGTCATGGATTCATTCTTTGACTCCAACGGACAAAGAATCCAGGGAATACTTTGTGTTCCAGTCCAAAAATCATGTATCGATACCTTTGCTGTTTTTCTATTTGGCAAACCCTCTGTCCCTGTCAGCAGATGCATTGCCCTTGTGCCTGTCCAGCTCAATAGAATTACCAGCTTCCAAGTCGTAGAATGGTCTGTCACCTGCATCTCCCCTGTTATATATAATCTATATACTCTAGCTACCTTTCATACCATATAGTGGGTTCTGGACATCCTTTGTAATCTGAGCTATCTTCCATCCTATCCCCATCCTCTCCCTTCCTTCCTTCCAGCATGGCTGGTGCCCCAGCTGCTCTAGGGTGAGGTAAAAAATCTGGCTTCTTATCTAGTTTAGTTCAATCACTGGGGATGAAGGAGGCAATGGTCATCACTTATTATGAGGAACTAGGGAATAAAAATGCACCTCATACTCTGAACAAATGTAGATTTTATTTTACTTTTCACAGAGCCATAGCTAGAGTTTGAATATCTGGAGTGTTTGGATAATGCAGGGAAAAATAAAGTCACAAGACAAATAGTTCTAACAGTACAATGGGGCTTATTCTATTGTTGCAGAAAACCAAAGAAACACCAAGCATGCTTCCTGGAGAAAGGGAGGGACTCGGTTTATTATCACTAGTGGACTCCGGGAATAATTTCCAAATCAGAGTGAAGAAACATGCAGAGGGCTTCATTTTTTATAACCTTCTGGGGTCTTTGTCTTGCAGATATGGTTCTGCCCCCTTTCGTGGCCTTACAGGAAGGCCCCCAGGTGTCAGGCCACATCCGATGGTCCATCCTGGCACCTTGCACCAGCCCAACAACCCTCCACCCCCCACCCCAGGGCAGTGCATTGTTTGCAGTTCCATGGCCTCTGCATTTAGATAACAAGTTCTGCAAGACCAGTTTTCTCCTCACTATTATCCTCACTATTACTACTAATAATAAAAATTATCAAATTATGAAAAATTACTGGAGAAAATTGTTTAAAAGGCTTATACAGTAAAACCTATAAAATGAAGAAAGTTTAAGGTCTTTCCATGCTCCATCACTGTGGTGAATAGGGATCCAATGGTAGAAGTGAGAATCTTTGCCAATGGCCTACTACTGAGTCATCAGCAACTGTGAAACAATGTCATCAGATGACCTGAAAATCACCTTCAGCACTTTACCATCAATATCAGAATCTCTGCATCCATGGCAAATGCTCCCTAACCTATTGTTGTCACACACGTGTTGACATCAACAAAGAAAATGGCAAGTATGGTTTAAATCTTGCCAGTTTACTACTGCTGTGCACAAACTAAACTAAAACTCTCAGAGTTGATAGCCTAAGGTCAAATTACTTTGGACCACATGTTCATGTACAGGCCATAATGGGAAATGTGACAGTTTGTGATGTCTTTTAAGTATTACCATTGAATAAATAACCTAACCCTAACCCTAACCCCTAAACCCTAAACATGGTCTACAACTATTATTTCTGAATAGACAATACTATAGGCTCCATGAGGGTAGAAACTTTTTGTTTTGGTAACTGCTGTATCCTCACCATGAAGAACAGTGCTTGGCATGTTCTAGAGTCTCAGTGTTCATTGATTTAATAAATATTCAGAAGTATGAATGTGTTGTTAGAGGAGCACTGAGGAGAAAGTTGATAATTAAATTTCAAGAAGTGCCAGGCACTGCTCTATCCCCCATGATGCAAAGTAAATCACATGTTCTGCCTTCAAGCACTCTCTTACTAGATGAGGCCCTAAACTACTGAGCCAGATCTTGGTTTTGTCTTCCTCTGAACATGCAATGTAGAACTTAGTTGTCTTGTTTCTGATTGATGTTTTAACTGAAGAGAAAGCTCTAATAGTATCCAAAGTCCTTTGTTTGAAATAGGAAGAGATAGTCCAGGTGACCTGGAATATATTTAAAACTAAAAGAATTCATCCTGGCTATTAGAGAGGACTCAGGCATTGGGTCACGGTATCTCTAAGCGATAGACCAGGACTCTGGAGTTGATGAAGTTCAGTGTAGAGCTAATTACAGGAAGGCAGAAAGTGCAATCACTCTCACCTGATACATGATTCAGGCATGTTTCCTGCCCATGCAGACATAATTGGGGACTTACAGGCCATGTTGCCTCTTATATTTTTCTAGAACAGTGGTTGGAATAAGCTCAAGAGCAATATGAAGATAAAACATAATTACATAAAATCTCCTGGGAACCTCATATAGCCTCTAGAACATTGGTTCTCAACCTTCCTAATGCCGCGACCCTTTAATACAGTTCCTCATTGTTGTGGTGACCCCCAACCATAAAATTATTTTTGTTGCTTCTTCATAGCTGTAATTTTGCTAGTGTTAATGAATCGTAATGTAAATGTCTGTGTTTTCTGATGGTCTTTAGCTCTACAGCAGCGACCCTCAGGTTGAGACCACTAGCAGGGTCGCCTAAGACCATTGGAAAACACAGACATTTACATTACGATTCATAACAGTAGCAAAATTACAGCTATGAAGTAGCAACGAAAATAATTTTATGGTTGGGGGTCACCACAACATGAGGAACTGTATTAAAGATTTGTGGCATTAGAAAGGTTGAGAACCACTGCTCTAGAGCAAGCCACTCTATAATCGAGCCAAAAGTCAAACCCATTTTCCCAGTGATAACTCATTCTTGGAACCTGGGACTGTGACCTTCTGCTGGAAATGATGAGACTTTTGAACACTGGCTTCATACTCTTTTGGTTCCCTGGCCATGCGATCCTGTATCCCCAGGCCTAGTGAATGTAAAAGATAGAACATCAACTCATAGCTCTGTTTTAAATGATTAAAGTGCGAAATGTTCCCTGATGTTGATTGTGCATATAATCCAGTTTAATAATAAATATCAGTTATTGAGTCTCCCTTTCTATTTTTTATGTTATAGTGAGTCGAGTTAGAGAGCAATCATCACTGGAGTAAAGCTACTAACAGTGGAGGTCAAGTACTAGAAGTCGATCTTCAGGTCAGCTGCCAAAATGTCTATCTCAAATGGCTTAATAAACCCTGCTAAACTCTCCAGTTCATCTCAGTCACTATGATTAATCATTTAACTTGCTTGAAATAATAAGTAAATTATGTCAACATTTTATAATTGCAAAATATGTAAAGCAGAAACATTGAAAAATGAAGGAAAAAGGACTTAAAGAAAAAATATAAATAATTAGTAAAGAATGGGAAAAATCTAAGATAATTCATGAAAAGTGGCAAATGACCTTTATTTTTGTCAAAATCAACAATGTTAAAAAACAAGTCCTGTGAGCAGAAATAATTATTTTTCAATCAAATTGTCATTTTAGACATACTGTCAAGTTAACCAATATGCTATTTTTAAATCAATTACAGTTGACATTCAATATTACTTTATATTAATTTTAGATGTGCAGCATAGTGGTTAAGACAAATATACTTTTCTTTTTTGCTTGATTTCAGAGAGGAAGGAAGAGGAGGAGAGAGAGAGAGAAATAACAATGATGATAGAGAATCATTGATCGGCTGCCTCCTGCATGCCCCTTAATGGGGATTGAGCCCACAACCTGGGCATGTGCCCTGACTGGGAATCAAACTGTGACCTCCTGGTTCATAGATCAATGCTCAACCACTTAGCCACACTTCCAGGCAAGACCAATATGCTTTTGACAAAATTATTTTTAGCCAAATTACCAGGTACCATTGAATGCAATTACAACATGTTAGGAAGTACAGCAAGAGCTGGGGAAGTGTAAGATGCCATGTGAGCACAAACCTGATCTTCCTGGGAGCTAGCATGGGTCAAAGCAGGCATCCCACAGTAAGAAACACATAAGGTGGTAACTAGAAGGACAAATAGGAGTCAACAGGTGAAAATGAAGAAGAGGATACTATACCTACAAATCTCTAGACCTGGGATGGGGAACATTTTCTGCCAAGGGCCATTTGGATATTTGTAACATCATTTGCATAATATAATTCACTTACTATAAATTTATGTTGCTATGAAAAAGTTTTCTAGATTTATTGAATTTTGAGTCCTGCCCATGGTTGCTTTGGCAGGGCCAGATCAAATGATTTCACGGGCCTTATATGGCCCACAGGCCAGATGTTCCCCACCCCTGCTCTAGACTAATAGGAACAAGCACACTTATCTTTTGAGCATAGAGGACAAGGAATTCACTTCAGCACATACCACAATACCTAACATGTATAAGACACACTGAATTTTGTGACTTATTTTATCCTGTTTATCTGTATTTTGCATTATGAATATGTATTAATTTTGCACTGAAAACAAAACATTAAAAGGAAATAATACTTCGTTTGTAAATAATTCTATGGGACCCCTATTTACCAGATTTGTAATATAGAAAACTGAGGTTGTTCCTTTTCACTTTAGTCAGTTGATCCAGGCACGTTTTTTAAATAAAATAGGTTTAACTCTAACCTATCGTTATTATTGCCCAGCAGACCATAAGCATTTTGAGAAAAAGTGTCTAGTTTACATCATCTCATCAGCACCTAGCTCAATACCTGGGGTGCCCTGTACACATTTGACAAGTATCACTGGACTGAGTAAGTGTGTGCTCTTTCCAACACCTGTGTACTTAGTTTAGAATTCTCTGTTGATCTCTAAGTCTATACATCCAATACCTCTTGAACATTTTTCTCCTGGATGTCTCATGGATACCTCTACATGAAATTTCAAAGCATGTCCTGTTCGCATATTCTTTATTTTAGTAAGTGGCACCACCACAAATTGAGTTCACTAACTTTATTGTTTTCACTAACTTAAAAAAAAAATTTTTAATTGATTTTAGAGAGGAAGGGAGTGGGAGAGAGAGATAGAAACATCAATAATGAGAGAGAATCATTGATTGGCTGCCTCCTGCATGCCCCCTACTGGGGTCTAGTCTACAACCTGGGCATGTGGCCTGACCAGGAATCAAACCATGACCTCCTGGTTCACAGGTTGGCATTCAACCACTGATCTGTGCTGGCCAGATAACTTTTTTTTTTTTTTTACTTTTTTATCACTGATACTATTACAAATGCCCCCTATTCCCTCCTTCCTTCGGCCCACTTCTACCCAGACCCACGCCCTCACCCCCTGGCCTTCAACACACTATTGTAAAATGGGCTATGCATATATGTTATTTGGCTAATCTCTTCATCTTCTTTTATCAAGTTCTAAGTTTTGATAGCTCTATTTTTCTCCTTCATTAATTACTAAGACCTATAGATCCTCCCTTTCTAAATCCCTTGAAATCATTTTACTTCTGCTATTTCTCCTGCCATTCTCCAAGCACTCATCCCTTATTAACTGGATTAGAAGCACATCCTTCTAATTCCATGAACTTCCATCTATTGTTATCACAGTGAGTCTCCTAGAATATAAACTTAATTAGTTTTACCCTTTTTATATCCTTTAATATCATTGGGATATGTTTTAGGATGAATTTTAGACTCTACTTTAAGGTAGTCCTTCTAATATGTATTTGGATTATGAATAACCAGCTTTATGAAGCATATATAGCCCCCAAAAGAATGTATAATAAATACTCTCAAAATTTGGCTATAAAATGAGAGATGTACTATACATAATAATATGAGATTGTGAGTTATCTACTAAAAATAAAACATAGTGTTACTTTTCTCATGTTTCTAACAATATCAGTAGATTCATTCCCTACTGCAATTATTCATAATCCCCCATAAAATGTTCATACTTTTTTCTTCACCCTTTTTGTTATTGTTGTTATGTGCTGATTTTGATATTCCTAGACATGCAGCTCTTTTGGCCAAGATGGCATGACACCTCGGCATTCCACCCAGCACTCTAAGTCTTACGTACCGGGGAAGGGTTAATAGCTCCTAGTATAATTTTTCCCATGAGTTCTGTCTCTTTTCTTTTACAAATTCCCAAAGTTTTACTTCCTCATTAAGTATTTAAATTGCAGGGATAAGTCAGCATTATTGCCTTGTTTGTTCTACATTTTACCTGCTCATATCTCTTAACTGCAAGTTCTCTGGGGCATAACCTATTATTTGTCTAGGATTGGTCCATCATGTTATTTCATGTCTGAAACAGTAAAGCATAATAACCACCTGGCAGCTGTAATGTAAAAAAGCAGCAGGAACAGAGCTACAAGGCAAATTATGATTCAAAATGACACATTCATCTTGGGCACACACATTTGCATTAAAGTGGTAGAAAGTCCAATTGCTTTGTCCTCCCTCATCTAAAATAGACAGCACATCTATTTATTTCTTTAAACCATGCTATTTAGTTTATCTTGTTTTTTCCCTAGTACATACTAAAATCCTCTATCTTCTATATGGTTAATTCACTGTTTGCTTAGGTGTATTTCATTTCTGCCATTATTATTTTCTGACAATAATCTTAAGTTTGTTTCTATCATCTCTCATGTATTGGTTTTATGTGATGAGACTTAAATTTGGACATAAACACAGTTAAGTTCATTTAACTTCTTCCCACGTTCTTCCTATGGATAGCATTTTATAGGTGTTTCTTTTTTAATGTAATTAAAATTTACTATTGAGCAATCTAATTTTCAATTCACCCAAAGGCTAAAATTTTTATCTAACTTTTTTTATACCATCATAGTTCATTCTTTCTCTTGCACAATGTAGATTAAAACAGAGGGAAAATTCCATTGGGACACCTACAGTTACAAATAAATGCCCTGTAAAATAGCTGATTATGCATAGAATCAAAATAGTGTTGTTTTTATACAAATAATTTTATAAGTAATTCTATAGAAGAAGAGCTTTCCATTGTGTCAACCACATACTGGCAGGTTGCAAAAAAATGGCCACAAATCCCTCCCTCACCCTATGCATGCATCTCCACTATGTGACTTCCGCTTCAAGAGGTGAGCTCTACCTCTTTCATGGGTTACATCTGCATTCGGCCATGTGACTCACTTTAACAAATAGTACATTAACAAAGGGGTTTAGAAGAGGCTTGAAAATCATGTTTACTAGTACATAGTGGCTTGCTCCCTCTTGCTGCTGGGAACATTTCCATCACCATTTGAAGAAGCCCAGAACAGAATATATCACATGAAGAAGAAACAAGCCATACCAGTTTACCTTCCCTAGACTTGCCAACTGCCAATATGAAAGTTAAGAACCTCCTAGACTCTACCGCTCCATAGACATGAACCATGATAACTCAGACCAGGGGAATCACCTAGAAGCTGACCCAGAGAATTGTGAACAACTGAAGTGGTGGTTGTTTTAGGTTTGCTCTTTGTAAAACAGACAGGTACAAAAGACAATGGTGCAATATGCATCTTCAAATTAGCAGCTTACATCTTGTTTCTTGCCACCAAGAAGCAATTCTTTTAACTACATGTATTCTTCCTATGCTTTGTTTTTTTGTCTCAAGCACCAAAATAAATACCATCCAAAATCCCAAACGACCCAAGAAAACCAAATGATGGATACAAAGGGAAAGTTCAGAAACTATAAAAGAAGAGTTGATATGTACACATTTTAATTGCTATCATTTTCATTGATCCACTACTAAATCTGATAATACATTTATATTTCTAGGAACTCAGGATAATTTTAATTTTAAATGATATCCATTATATTAAAAAAGGACCTGGTATCTCAGAACATTTGTTATAATAGAATTTAAGAATATGAAAAGTTACATTCACACAGCCTAACAATTTAAAACTATTTTAGCTTTTGGTAGTTAGATAAATGTTAGACAATGCTGTATTCTGTTTTAACTAATTTAAGGAAAACAGCCAAATCATTGTTCATTTGATTATATTTTTTGTGCCAGATAAATGTTTCATGACCTCTAAGTCTTAAATGTAGTCAATAAAAATATCAATTATTATAAACCATATATAATATGTACTTCTATTTTTTGTTATAATTTCTTACAGTCACAAGCACTAAAGGGGCCTTTTAAAAAATCAAGTTGTCCAAATTCCTATAATGAATCTCTGAAAGAATCAAAATGACATCCTCATATAGTTATTTTTTGTGTAATTCAAAGTGTCCAATGCTAAGTATTTTAGATGTAAAATGAATTACAATAGTCTTTAAGTTGCAAGACATTTCTTTATTTTTCCCCCCCTTGGATAATATTACTCACCTGTACCAATGGATTACATTACTTAAACATGCTTTGTTTCAGTTCTGGGTAGAGAAAATAAATATCCAGATCATAGTATTTTTACACTTCTACCCAAAAGGGTTTGTTAGTTTTCTGTTTGTTTTTCCATTCTTCTGTGGTAGGCTATGGACTAGTCTGCCTTCGGCCAGATAATATGATAAAGATGATTTAAACTGTCCCCAGGCTAATGGTTTAGTTTAAATAAATGTCTCGAAAGCCTGCTGTTATGGTCTCCTCTCACATCACAATTTCTTTACACTTAAAAGCTCCACTGACCTCTGAACTGGAGTGTGCCTGCAGGAGGAATCGGCTCCCACACTTGAAGACTGATCTCTTCTACTATGTGCTTCTTTAGTGCTCAATCAAATGAGAGACCTTCAACCAAATATAGCTTATCATTCTAAAGGGTCTTCCAACTTGGACCCATCATCCTCACCTAGCAAAATGTGTCCTCATATGCTACTTTTTATGGCTACTTTTCCAATCATTTGAATTTTGTGCATTCTAGCACCCATTTCCATGACAATACCCAAGGCAAACATAGCATGATTTGTCCCCACTATACTTTTAACTTTCTCAGAATAATTTACAAACCTTACATTTATGCACTATTGTCTGTGTCTGTGGAAATTAACTGGGACTGTCATATAATATGTTATGTATATTGCTTTTAGAATCAAAACCCTCTGGTGCTTTAGAGCATTGTAATTTATAAAATTATCTTCTCCCAATATCATATGACAAACAGGTCATCACAGTCCTTCTCCTAAACTTAATAACATGAAAAGTAAAATAAGACATCAAGAAGATCTGAAACCTGTGAGAATCAGACTGGGAGTGGGAGTCTTTTGCTCTAAAGTTTGCTATCTGCTAGGCCTTGAATTGAATGTCTGTGTTGAATGATAACTTAAAGATTATGAAAGTTAGATGTAAAATACGCACATGTGAGAACAATAATTAATGATTTTTGTTTGTTTAACAGCAAGTGCCTGAGATACATTAAACTTTGTGCATGATCAAGACAGTAAAAAATTACATCAGGAACGTGGAATAAAATATTTATTGCAAGTCAGTTCTGCATTTAGCTCCTGTTTTTCCTGGCAGCCAAGGCAATATATAAAAATACAGTAAAAATACAGTAAATATAGATTTCATTGTTGGGCAAATGGGAACATCCAAGCGCAGTAAGAAATGCAACACATTCTTTGCCCCAAAGTCTGTGCAACACCCACACGGTGCTTCCCAATATAAGGTTATAGATGGTCAGTGGAGCTCTTAAGTAATTCATGGTGTTTTCAGATATGATTTTGTAAAAGATACAGAATTATTTTTCAAAAGACCATGTCTTTAATAAGCCTGGGGCATGAAACTAAATAACACAAAAAGGCTGTTGTATAGGCAACAAAAATAGTACCATCCAGGTATTTTAATTTATTGTGCTCTAAATTAATGCAAGGGTTTTGTGTAGAAAAACTGCTTTCTAAAGAGAAAGACAGAGTTTACCTGTTTCTTTCAGATATTAGATATTTGTCCAGAGATTTGGCCAAGTGCTGAATTACATGTGACACAAAGCTCAGTTTTCCAGTTCTATAGAATTTTTCCTATGAAAGGGTTATAAGAGCCATGTCTCATATTTTTGTGGTCTTTAAATTTGCAAAACACTTTCTTTTATATCATCTCATCATATCTGAACAAACCCACTTTGAATTACTCATTTTTATTTTCCATTTTACAGATAAGGAAATTGAGGTCCTTCTAGGAAAGTGGATTGCTCAAGAGCAGTTTATTTGTTTAATTGACATTATATTATTCTCTGCCTCCTTTTATTATTATTTTATTTCATTCTAGGCACTATGTTTGCAGTAGGGATACAATGATAATCGATGATAAGATACATGTGTTCTTTAAGTCGGTTCCCCCACAAAAATCTCTCTCCTCAATCAGGTTATCTGAATTCCATCTGCAAGGCCCAGCACAACCTTCATCTCTAGGTCATGCACAACCTTCATCTCCAGGTCATGAACAAACTTCTATAGAGAGATCTGAGATATAGCACCAAGGACCATTTACCAGAAGTTTTTCTCTAATTCTCATTCAAAATCTGTAAATGATGTCTCTTTTTTATTGCTAGAGACCAGTGCCATTTTCCACCTCATTTCTTTACATCACTGTGTATGTAAACAGCAAAATCTCTGGAGGTAGATTCTTATGTAGAAGTCCAAAGTCAGCCACTTCTACCAACTTTCCAAAGTATGAGACTATTACTTTACATACCCCAAAATTAATATCTTCAACAGTAAAAAGTGGATGTTAATCCTATCTATGTCAAAGGATTTTCATGAACATCAGATCTAATACATTTAAACACTTAAAATATTAGGCACACAGTACACACTCATGAAAACTAAACACTTTGTATTATACGTATTAGTCTCTGCCAGCACCACAACTGCACATGTGAATCTCAGTTCTCATTAGAACTTAATTGTCTCCAACTCAGCTTAATTACCTACTCCAAATCTACTCAGATGGCTAGTCACTTAACCTCGGTTCTCACCCCCACCAAGTTGTGCTAGAAGCCAGCAGCCATCTGTAGTGGCAAGTCCTTGGTTCAGGAGGCTGGGATATGAGGCCCTCTGTCATCTGACGCCTCTGTTAAGTGCCCTTACCTCCGGTGTCAGGGAAACCATGATGGTAGCAGCCCCAGCCTCTATTGAGATGCCCCCTGCCACCATCCCACTCTCCGGCGTTTTGCTCTCTATTTCAGCCCCCACATATTTCGATGTGTTCTTCCTTCTGTTTACCACTGCCCAGAGTAATTCCTTCCTGGACAAGACAAATATCCTTTTCCTCTCATCACACGAGTTAAATTCTCTTTTCCTTCTGGGGTTTAATTCTTTTAGAAAATAAAAAAAAAAGAAAAGAAAAGAAAAGCTCCCAAACTATTATTTTTCCCTCCTCCCCCATCCATCTTCTAAATACATGAAAAGGGAAAACATACCATAATGACTAAAAATATTATTGGATCTCATGAGACTGGCCTCTCAAAGTCTGAGCCTTGCAGGCCACGTGCACCAGGGCTGTGGAGAGGTGTCCTTCCTGCCTGTTCGGCGGTGATCCCCAACCCTCTGCCATGGCACGCCCCCGCCTCAGGCAGGAACACTGTGCCCCTCTTACCTCTGAGAAGGATGGTTCCACGGCCAGATCCTGTGCAGGACGTTCAGGTCTGCAGTCCTACAGGGCGGGCAGCTGCTCCCCACAGAGACCTGGCCACCGCCCGCTCACCGCGGTCTCAGGGAGCTGCAGTCAAGGTCTCGGTCCCCGTATGGCCTTGCTCTTCTGCGCGGCTACATCCCCACCCCAGGCGCTCCCTTCAGAGGCCTTTATTGGGCACCTTCCATTGCGGCCTCCCCAGGTGCCTCTGCTGAGACCTTTTTGTGGGGAAGCCAGCCCCTGCGTCTTCAGCCTCTTGCTTAGCCCATCACAGTAAGAGAGAAAACGTGTGACTGCTGCTTACATTTGCCTTCACCAAGGACTCTGACGCCTGGCCGCTTAGCTCTCTCCAGTTCAACCTAGCTCATGGCAACCTCCCCTAATCAGAGCAGGTTTGGACCTCTGTCTATTGCTATATTCCCTAGATCTGCATTCTTTCTATCTCATGTGAGTTCCTACATCTGTTTCTGTTGCTGCGGCCTCTTCCCTTCTCCCTGTATCTAAATCTGACTCGGGTCCCAGGATGCTCTGCGCTGCTCCTCGGCAGACAACAGGGACCTCACCAGCGCTGCCATAGTCACAATATGTGATGTAATAAGGATTTCTCTCTCAGCCCTTTAAGGATTTCTCTCTCAGACATTGGAAAATATGCTTTAAAGCATATTTTCCAATGTCTCATCTGGAAAATATGCTTTAGATACCATAAAATCCCTTTTATGTTTTAGAAACTTAGAAACCAAGTTATATGGACCTATTATCTGCAGATAATAACAGTTGTGTGTTTTTTCCTAAGGCATTTCTCATGTAGTTTGTTGTACTAAATATGAAGAACAAATGCCCGTTTAGCCCAGATTATAAAGTTTGACCAAAAGAAAGACCCAATATATGGAATTACTGAAATACCAAGTTGTTTTATTTATTTTTTTAAAGTATATTTTTATTGATTTCAGAGAGGAAGGAAGAAAGAGAGAAAGATAGAAATACCAATGATGAGAGAGAATCATTGATCGGCTGCCTTCTTCACTCTCCACACTGGGGATTGAGCCTACAACCCTGGCATGTGCCTTGACTGGGAGTTGAACCAGAGGTCAAGGCTCAACCACTGAGCCCATGCCAACAGATGTTTTAAATAATCTTATCAGCTCTGTCATTGAGATGAGTATGGCAGTCATCCTTAAGTACAATTCCTCCTAAAAATGTACTTGCAACCAACAATTTAATAAACTTGTTTAAAAAAATAACTTGCTAAGCAAGATGTTATTTTAATGCATATACATTCAAATTACTCTAGAGTTTAATGTAATGTGTCACATTACCTTTTTGTAGTCAACCACACACTGGCTGTCAGCTGCAGGGAGAAAATGGGCTTTCTATAATTCCTATAATCACTGATCTCCGGATCGTTTCTCCTTCTCACTTTTATGCCTCCTGCAATAGGCACAGTAGAGGCTTCCTGTAATTATTGAAATCTAAGTAAAACCACATTTACCCCCTTTTGCTTCTCAAATCCTTTCAATACTTTTATCACCAACTTCTTGCAATAAATTCTTCTCTGTTTGAATATGTATTTTAGTTTGTGCTTTTGTCTGGACCATGAGAGATGTGCTGAGGCAGTATGTGGGTGATAGCTACCGTCATGTCATCTATATACCAAGAGGTTAAGAATAATATTTGCTGGTGTGAAATTAAATGGATTTTTTCTTATTTACTTACAAGGTAATTCTCCCAACACAATTTTATTTAAATCTTACAATGCTTGAAGAATAGGGTAATAAGTAATATTTACAAATATGCAAATTTATATGTATGCACCTCAAGATATTAATTGATCTGCTTAGGATCATTAAGCTAATTCATTTATGGAATAACTATGGTATCAAGCAAGGTCCTTAGCTGTAAGCAAATGAAACTGACTCTGGATATTTTAAGTATTAAAATAGTGTATTACAAGAATACTGGGTAACTCATAAGATTACTGGAAGGCTCTGGAACCAGGCTTGGAAGATGGGTAGGAGCAAACAGTCACCCCCTTTAAAGTCTATACCCCGTTTTTGTTCTGTCACATCTGGAATGTCTCTTTTCCTGGATGGCAAATTGACTAAGCCCTCAGGTACAAAAGCCGTGCCACTTGGATTTGCATTTCAACTTTGCCACTTAATATCTGCCTGACTTCAGGCACGTTGCTTGTTTTTCTGTTTCCTATTACTTCATTGGTGGAATAAGGCTAAAACAGTGCCTACTTGAGATAATTTTTTATGAAGAATGAATGATTTTAATCAATACAAAATGTCTCCAGAACCGTGCTGGGGCCACAGTGAGAGCCAGTAAATATGAAACTGAATAAATGAAAATCTTGCCAATCGGGAGATAACAACCACTCTATCTCTCTGTATTGGTTTCTACACTTCCCACCCCAGACGCTGGAGGCTGCCCTGGCACCACAGCACATCTGCAGCTGGGAGCCTGTGGCTTTCCCCTCCACCACAGGACCAGGTTGAATGCTCCATTTCCCCTGCCCCCATTGCTAAGCCCGGATTGCTGGTAACAACTCACATATACATATGCTTCAGATGTCATAAAGCTTAAAAGATCTTGCTTAGGCTCTATAATTGCAGATAGGTCCTTCCCAAACAAGGCCCATAGAGTAGAAAATACTCCAAACATAAGAAGGGAGTTTTTATGCTGGGCAGACCAAAAAAAAAAAAGAGGGGGTGGGGGGTGGGAAGGAGGGAACAACTATCCTCTAATGTCTTCTATAGTTACTTGGTACCAAAGACTAGGTTTTATCTGAGGATGAAAAAATAAGCAGTACCTTATTGCTACATATTATCAGCAAGCATTTTGAGGGTGGGAATGGTCGATTACTCATCTTATACTAGTATATCACCAAAACGTGTAATTCCAGGACCAGCCTATACTTAGGGCTTCAGATCCAAGTTCTGCTTTCTGTACTTGGGTAAACTTTGAACAGATTAAACTTCATTTTTTCTTTTTCCTTGTCTCTTAGTATCTAATTCTTCTCAGTTACCCCATATTTTTGGACTCTAATAATAATAAAAAAAAAAGCTGATGGACATAGTGAGTCAAAATACAGAACTCTATTTTTCTGTCATGCAATAACCAGTAAATTCAGTGCAATGGGTATAATTGATGGGTCATATATTATTATTTCCTGGAAGACTGTTTCTTTACTTCAAAGTTTTCAGCCCAGCTGAGTTTTATCGCATATGAACAGTGTTGAACTCCATTCTCTAATTTCATTCTCTTTTTTATCCTTTCTCTCAATATATGAAATGGATAAGGAGTATCTTGCATTCATAGCACTTGGACATAAAACAGGACTCAATAAAGATGAGTGCCTTAAATATACACAGAGGTGTTAACAGTCACCCCCTTTAAAGTCTATACCCCATTTTTGTTATGTCACATCTGGAACTACTCTTTCAAAAAATTGACATCTTAGCCCTGTCCTGGTAGTTCAGTTGCTTAGAGGGTCATACCGACATGCCAAGGTCGTAGGCTTGATCCCCAGTCAGAGCTCATACAAGAATCAACTAATGGATGCATAGACAAGTGGAACAATAAATGGACATTTCTCTCTCTCTCAAAATCAATGAAAAATAAATAAATAAATTTCCATATCAATAAGTTTAGAGGCTATAAAAATTATTTTCTCTAAATTACATTTTTATTAATCATATAAAGATAATACCAATAATATAACTTTTTATTATATTATTTATAGACTTGATTGTGAATAATTTTCCAAAAATATGTAACCCATATTATAAAAATGATTTTTTCCACTAACAAAATGATTTAAAAAAAATAGGCTTGCCTTCGGAATAATTTTGCTGTGTGACTTTTTGAAACCGGTCCATTTGATCATGCCATACCATGTCATTGTATTATTCATAATATATAAAATGAATTCTTAACACACATTCAATCTGCAACTGATTCAAGGTCAAATTGATTGCATCTGTCTAATCAGTTCTGTTAGTCCTCGTTTCTTGTTATCTAGCAATGCATACTTACGAACAAGAGAAAAATCTAATATATGGCCAGAGAGAACAGAAAGTGGAGTAGATGAAATAAATGATACAGTTCTACCATTAAGTAGGCAGCTATTTAACCCCAGAACCTTCACGCCTCCTGGCTGAATTTCTCCGAGAGACAACATCTTGAAAACTAATTCCATTTCCTTAGAACTCTCTAAAAGCTTCAATTAAATTGTGTACATACACAGAAGCTGAACCAAAGGTCACCTACCCAAGCAAACAGGGAAAACACATAATTGTAAAACATTCAATAAATGTGTTTTAAACAACTGCAGAATATGCCAGGTTAACTTCAAAATTATATAGTGGAGTAAGGACCTAGCCTAGAAAACTGGCACAAATTTGTTTTGTTCTCCTTCCACCTCCCTGTTACTAATAGAGCCTATAATGTTTCTTAATCATTAAGAAAATCCCATTATTATTTAATGTGCTTCTTTAAATTCCAATGAATCATGTTCATTAGCTTCACCTAGAAAGAACATTAATGAATATAATTTTAACTGGCTTTGGACTTCTGAAACAAACAAAGAAAAATATTAAATGAATATTTAAGCACCCAGGGTTCCATATTGTGCTTGGGTCACTGAAATATGTACCATGTTATAAACAAACAAAAACCCATTTCAACAAATTCAAGAGGAAAAATATAAGTGGCTAGGTAGAAAAAAAAACAGCAATCTCTTTTCACAGCATTTGTTTCTACAATATTTGTAACACCAGAGAGCTGGCACTTTCTCCAAGTTTATTTGAAATATTTCTGTAGCCAAGCCTATTTTGTCTACTTTATTTGTTGATGAAGTATTTGTTTTTACAAGGCTATGACAATAAAGACAAATAAAATATAACTATAATGCATCACTTTATAGGCCTACTAATTTATCATCTCACATGTGACAACAGAAATAGAGCTTATATGTTAGTAAGTTAATCAATTTTTCATGGTACATAAATATGGGCAGTTTCATAAGCAAACATTGCACAGTTATTGTCCAATTACTAGAAAAAAATGTGAGATAAAGTGATTTGGGAGGGGGATAAGTAAAACTTTAAAAATAAAATCAAAGCTTAAATATGTGAAAATGAAAGATCACATTTGAAATTGATATTTTCAATTTAGAATGTATTCCCTGAAGGTTTTTTTATAGCCTGTGGATCCCTGTATGTTGAGTAAAAGATCACAAAATATAATAATAAACTTGTATAAACTATTTGTTCCAGAGAAGCCATAGAAGCCAGAAAAAAATGTAGACTTGAACCAGGAATGAAAATGAACTATACAGAAGAAATTCAGCAACAATGGGAATGACAAACCAGTGGGGAGTCAAGTCACTTTCTTCAATAATATGTGCTAGAGGCAAGAAGAATGAGGGGCAATGTGTCATGAGGGGTATGGACAGAAAGTGATAGCAGGAAGAGTTTGCAAATGGAGGTTTACAATCTGTTCTTCCCTCTCCCCAGCACAGACCTCTGAAAATCTCACTGGGCCATTTCACCAGCCCAATCAGCAATAGCAGCCCAGATATAAGCACAGAAGTCCTTGGGAGAATTATCAGGTAAGCACAAGCCCTGCTCCCAACTGACATGAGAAGTTGTAGGCACAGGAGAGCATTGACCACAAAACTGTGAGCATTCACTCCCCTTCAAAACCCCAGAAAGTCTGGATTATGATATAGAGATAATGGCTTCCACGAAGTTGCTCTCTCTAAGGATTTATAACAATACCTAAGACAATTATTGGCATGTTGTGGCTATGGAGTCATCCATCCTAACACTCAGTGCTTACTTCCCCATAAATTCCATGAGACCAAAGCCAGACTGATGACTGGCTTTAGCCTTTTCCAATATACAATCCCAACAGTGTGGCTGATAGTCCTCCCTAGAAGGGCATAAAGTCACAGGTCAAAGTACATGGACACCTGAGGTATACAACTACCTTTAATATAAAATAACTTATAGGAAAGCATATTCAAAATAGAGTTACTGAAATGAACACAATTTAAAATAATAATTATTTATAATTTATACTTAGGAGATAAGAAAAGATGAACAATATTAAATCATAAATAAATAGTAATGAATCAAAAAGAAGAAAATGATATGAAACACTATACGGATAAGTAGTAAGGTGGAGTCAGCTGAAGGACAGATTGTAGTGTGTTAGAAGGTCAGATGCATGAGCTCTCCCAAAGGTAGCAGAAATGGATAAAGAGATATAGAGGATATACAGAGAAAGAGACTTGCAATATCAGATAATAGAAGTCCCAGAAAATAAAAAGCATAAGAAACAGACTGATGAAAGGTGAAAAATCCCAACTTCAAGTGATCATTGACAGAGCAAATAGTTAAGGTGAAAACAAAGATAAAAGATTCTATAAGCCTACAGGGAAAGAGACCACCTACAGAAGTAAAAGAATCTTGTTCAATCTCTTTAGTTCTATGAGGTAGGTACTATTATTACCTGTTTTATAAATGGAGAAACTGAGACAGAGATGTTGAGAAACCTACCTAAGGACACACATAGCTAGTAAGGAGTGGTACTGAGACTGTTTGGCTCCAGAGTTCATGTTTCTAACCACATTATGCCAACTCTCCAGTGATTCCAGGCCCCCCACCCAATGCTTTTATTGTTGTTGTTATTGTTCAGTGATTTTATAATAAACTAGAGGCTCATTGAACAAAGATTTGTGCAATAGATCTTCCTTCCCCTGGCTGCCGGCACCGGTTTTCCTCCAGTACCTGGGACCCAGGCCTTTGCTCTGGCTGCCTCCCTCTGGCCGGAGCCCCGCTCCTATAGCTCCCTCCACCTCTTGCCCACGCCCTCATAGCAGGAGTCCTGCCCCACCCAGTCTCTCTGCACCTGCATGTGTGCTGCCCAGAGGCCCAGAGTGGCTGGGGGGTGGGGCCACCACCATCTTTGTTGGGTTAATTTGCATACTCACTCCTGATTGGCTGGTAGGTGTCGCAAAGTGACAGTAAATTTACATGTTTCTCTTTTATTAGTGTAGATAGCCTATACAATAAAGAGGTACTATGCAAATTGACCATCACTCCAACACACAAGATGGCCACCCCCATGTGGTCAAAGATGGCCACCACAAGATGGCTGGCAGAGGAGGGTAGTTGGGGGTGACCAGGCCTGCAGAGAAGGGCAGTTAGGGGCAATCAGGCCAGCAGGGGAGCAGTTATGTATCTATCAGGCTGGCAGGGGAGTGGTTAGGGTGTGATCAAGCTGGCAGGCAGAAGCTGTTAGGGGCAATCAGGCAGGCAGGCAGGCTAACAGTTGGGAGCCAGCAGTCCTGGGTTGTGAGAGGGATGTCCAACTGCTCATTTAGGCCCGGTGGGATGGGACCCACACGGGCAGTCAGACATCCCTCGAGGGGTCCCAGATTGGAGAGGGTGCAGGCTGGGCTGAGGGACACACACCCCCGTGCATGAATTTCGTGCACTGGGCCTCTACTTTAATAATAAAAGTCAAGAAATTTTTAAAAAGTACAAGGATCAAAGAAAGTCAGATATCAATGGATACAAGAAGAAAGTATAATATTCCTAAAATATTAAAGGAAAAGAATAGTGAGTCAATTATATGATATGCAGCTTAATTATAACTTAAATGGACAGCATAATAATAAAAACCACAGACAAGGCCTTAAAAATGCTACACAGAGACCTGAATTAAAAATACTTTTTAATAAAGACTCAACTAATAAGGAAACTCAGAAAACGTAAATATTTGAGCTGGGTTTTGAACCACAGTCTACTTGCTTATAAAGTCCTGTTCTTTTCATGCCACCATACTGACTGTAAATTAACAGTAATATTATCTACTAGAGGCCCAGTGCATGGATTCGTGCACTGGTGGGGGTCCCTCGGCCTGGCTTGCAGGAATCAGGCTGAAACTGGCTCTCCAACATCTCCCAAAGGGTCCTGGATTGTTGCAAGAGGGTGCAGGCCAGGTTGAGGAAAGAACCATGTGCAAGATCGGGCCTGGGAGGGACCATGAGAGGGCTCCAGGGTGTGTCTGGCCCATCTCACCCAGTTTCAATCTGCCAAATGCCAGCAGCAAGCTAACCTACTGGTTGGAGTGTCTGCCCCCTAGCAGTCAGTGTGCATCATAGCGACTGATCAAATGGTTGGACACTTAGCATATTAGGCTTTTATTAGATACTAGAGGCCCAATGCACAAAATAAATGCAAGGGCTTGCCCCTCGCAGCTGTGGCAGCTTGCCTCAGCCCTAGCAGCCCTGGCTTCATCTGGAATGTATCCGGAAGGACATCCAGTCTAATTAGCATATTACACTTTTGTTATTATAGAGGATATTTAATGTCTTTGTATTTAAAGCATGGTATTAAAGCAAAAACCAAGACAGTAGTTTTATGTTCCTAATAGGAGTTATATGTAATTATTTAAAATTCAATATATGTAAATTACATAATTTCTTTACATCATAATCAGAACACCTTTCACTATATTTTTATGATTACTAGAGGCCCAGTACATGAAAATGCATGCACTGGGTGGGAGGATTCCTCAGCCCAGCCTGCCCCCTCTCACTGTCCAGGAGCCCTCAGGGACAGGAGGCGACCTGGCAATCAGGGGAAGGTGACGCTCCATCACACCTCTGCTGCTGCACTGCTGGCAGTGCAAGCCTCAGCTGGTCCTGACTACCTGAGCCTCAGGTGGCCCTGGGTGGCTGGGCAGCTGCCATCTGAGATTAGCCTGCACCTCAGGCCAGCCCTGGGCAGCTGGAGGACTGAGAGGACTGGGGGACTCCGGCCTTTCCATGCACCTGCCGCCCCAACAGGGCTGAGGGGACTGGGTGCTGCCATCGTTGAAGGCATAGCAGTCAATTAGCATATTCCCTCCTTATTGGCTGTGGGCGCCACCATCTTTGAGGGCAGGGCAGTCAATTAGCATATTCCTTCCTTATTGGCTGTGGACGCCACCATTTTTGCAATGGCATGAGGGTCAATTACCATATTCCCTCTTTATTAGAGAGGATAATTTTATGGTCACTGTATAAATGAATGTAAAAATTCCTCAAATTCATTCCTAAGAATGAATGTAAAATTCCTCAAATAATTAGGTGGAGCTAACTTACAAATTGAATTGACTGTAGCATTTGTATAGCCCTTGTCATGTATAAGACATAGTGTATACCTAATGTGAATGAGGGAAGTGATAGTTATAAGAGCATAGTGATTAAAAAAGCAGTCATTTTAATTATCACTTCCCTGCCCACCTAAGTAACTTATATTTATTCATGATAAAAATACATCCTAAATACAATTAACTACTTTTCACAGTCCCACTAGTACCATCCTCTTCCCTTATCTCTGCTTCTATAGCAGTAGCCTTCTGTTTTCCCTCCATTTAGACTTTTCTTCCTTCTATGTATTTCCCCGTGGTCAGCTAGAGTGACCATTTAATACTTTATCAGAGGACAGCAATCTCCTACTCAGTCTTCTCTGGTGGCTTCCCCTACATTGAAATGAGCACTTCCCATGTGCACAGCACTGTCCTAAGTGCTGCCATGCACTCACACATTGGTTCCTAAAACAATATCTATGCTTTTGTTAATGAATTAAAGCATAAAGATACGAAGCATCTTACCCAAAATCACCTAATCAGCAGGTGGCAGTCAATTTGGAATTCATGGTCTTTCTCTCTGCTTCAGTTCTATCTAACCCCTGATTGAGGAACCTATGGTCCTCCAATATACTTTGTGTGCTGCCTTCTTAATAGTAGACTGCTATCCTTACCTAGAGGATCAACAGCGTGTGTGTGTGTGTGTGTGTGTGTGTGTGTGTGTGTGTGTGTGTGTAATTTGGATGCTTCAAATTTATATACATACTGTCCAGCTTCTCCTGGGGCTAGTTATGGCCATGCGCCTCAGTTATGGCCAAAATGGTGTAAGAAGAATTGTTCTGAGGAAGATAAAGGAGAAAGTTCCTCACCAGATGTCTGGAGGGTGCCTTTAACCCTTCATTTTCATCTCTTTATACTTTCTGATTGTGGAGATGCAGACATGATGGCAGGTGCTTGAGCAAACATCTCAGCACTGACAGAAGAAACCTACACTTAAGGATAAAAAAAAAAAAAGAAAGTTAGAAAGGGCCTGGGTACCTGATCATGACAAGTCTTGAATGTCCTACATCCAGACTTTTGTTACTTAATGGAAAAATAAACTCTATCTTGCTTATGCACTGTCATTTGTGGGTTGTCAAAAACAGTCAAGCAGATATAAGAGTTGAAGCCAGCCAAACCCAGTTTGGCTCAGTGGATAGAGCATCAGCCTGCGGACTGAAAGGTCCCAGGTTCGATTCCGGTCAAGGGCATGTACCTGGGTTGCAGGCACATCCCCAGTAAGGGGCTTGCAGAAGGCAGCTGATCGATGTTTCTCTCTCATCGATGTTTCTAACTATCTCTCTCCCTTCCTCTCTGTAAAAAATCAACAAAAATATATTTTAAAAAAAGAGTTGAAGCCATTTACTATATATATATCCAGGCTATATATAGATACAGAAATACTTTCAAATATAGGGAATGAATGAATATTTGGAATGGGTTCAGAGATAATTATCACATCTATATATATAAAAGCTCAGCAACCAGAACAGCAAATGACCAGAACAACTGATGGCTATGATGCACACTGTGTCAGCCAACCAGCTTGATCCAAGCCCCAGTCAGCCCCCAACACCCCAAACGGGGATGGGGCTGGCTGCCAACTGGCCACAGCCCCACCGCCCACCAGCCCAGCCTGATGGGCCCCTGTCAAGATGGGCTGGCTGGACCCCACCCATGCATGAATTCATGCACTGGACCTCTAGTTTCTTAAATAAAACAATTAGATGAATGGATGGATAAGGTTATGATGTTTGGTTATAGTGAGATTCAGGATGTTTATAACATCTTTCCAACTTCTGGGATTGGTATCAAAGCTAATAATAAAATATATATATTAAGAACTTATCATGTGCTGGGTACTGTTACACATATCACAGGGATGTATTTATTTTATAGTCACAGCAACTGTATGAGGTAGTAGTATTTTTATCTTCATTTGTGAGATAGGAAATTGAGGCTCAGAGGTGAATAGCTAACCAAAGATCAAAACATCTGTAAGCAGGAGTTGAACCCCAATCAGCTGACAGTGAGTACATACATATTTGATGCCTGTCAGAAACTACAGAACTCTCTTTTTTTATCATTATTGCTTGTTTAGTGTTGGCTTTTCTTTCATTTGCAATATTTTCCAGGCAAAGGAAACAAACTTTATGCAGCAGTAACTTAAGAGTTAGTGAAATGCCCGACACTCAGGAGACAGTGAATAGATGTTTTTGAATGAATAATGGAATTAACTGAATCCCAATTCCCAATTTCTTAAATATAGCTAAAAAAATAGGTTCTAAAGCCATTTATATTCCTAACATTAAACTATTAAACTTCCAACATTTACAATATTTTTTTTAGGCTGCAGTAAATCCATTCCTTACCACCAGAGAAATGAATTAACAAGTAACTCACATAGTATCCTTGCCTGACACAATCAAAATATTATCCTAAAATTTGTATTTAAGAATGCAAATCTGTAACCTTAAGCATTAAAGTCTGATTTAAATAAAAACATGTTCCTTGATTGCAAGATAATGTAAAGAGAAAATTTACATACATTCGGTTTTGGTTTTGTGAATTTGAATGACACATTGGCTTTCTTCCTCTTCTGAATCCATTTTTGTTTTGTTTTGTTTGTTTGTTTGTTTGTTTTGTGTTGCTTTGTTTCATACAAAGGTGAGTTCATTTACTCCAGCCAAGATCAAAAAGATGTTGGGATTTTTTGCTCATTTTTTGTCTACTTGCTCAGCTTTATACCCACTTCCTTGCATACATCCACAGAGACACACAGCTAGATTTTTGGAGATGCCAGTAAATTGCATAGTCCCTGCCTGGTAAATAAGAGGCCTCATAACTACCACTCACTACTTCCCTCTCTGCCTTTTTTGCAGTTGCTTATAGGAAAACAAAGATGACCAGTTTGTGGTGTCAAAAGTCAAATGCTTTCAACCAGTTGTCCTGGCTCAATTCCTACCTCCCAGCAGATGTATGAATATTTTCTCAGCCCTCTATTACAAATCAGAACCTGCATACTGCCAAACAGAGCCAGACCCAAATTCCAGAAACTGCAAAATGAGGGGGACTCATGGAATTGAATAAAACCAAAAATAAGGTTCCCAGTGAGATGTTCTAATCCTTACCCAGTTTAACCTGACCTATTCCAGGTAGAAACACCATTAACAAGTGCCAGGGACATGCTGGCAGAAGTAAAATAAAAGGGCATCTACAACCTATTCAGAAAACTCTAATAACATCCTCACGACTTCTATTTGCCAAAACACAAGCATGATGAACAAATGTGATTCATCATACACATTGAGACAAGCAAAATTTCTAAATATGAGACTAAACAAAAAGTAGAAGAAAGGGTTGCATGGCAAGATTTTATTTTTCTTATAATAAGTTGTTTAAAGTTGTGAGTACCCTACGATCCCCAGATGAAAGACATTTGATTTCATTCAAGCCTGGATGTTTCTTTTCTTTCCTTTTTTTTTTTTTTTTCCTGATTTGGACCTTGAATATATACTGTCAAACCTCCACTAGTATCATCACTCACACACTTCAGATTCCCCTGAGGGGTCCCTTTCTGAAGTTTTCTGAGCAGATCCATGCCTAATGTGTAGTAGCAACAATGCCTTTTAACATCAGCTCTTTCGCACTACTACTGGTTAGGTGAAGTCCTAACCACAGTTACATATTTTTCACCAACCTCTGAAAGATTGAAGCCAAGAAGTATTGAGGAATGAGTCCAGGCCTCCTCTGGCAAAAGCAACACCAATGGAAGGGCTCTCTTATTAAGCACTTACAATGTGCCAACTTCATTCTAAGCATTTTATTTGTACTAAATAATCAATCCTCTGACAATCCCAATATCAACAATATCATTGTCATTGGTATAAGTTTGTGGTTTTTTTTCAAATGAGGAAACTTGAGTCCCAGAAAGTTTAAGCTAACTGCCTAAGGTCATAGCAAGTGGTGGTGTATCAGGATTCGAATTCAGGAAGTCTCACTCCAAAACCTGGTTTCTTAACTACTATACCCTGTGGCCTCTCACTAATAATGATAGCTAACATTAATTAAGCACTTTCTAGACCTTTCCCCAATGCCTTATAGAAGTGGGTCATGAATAGCCTTCTTTTTTCAAGGTCTCATCAGACTGGGAAAGAATCCTCCTGGTTATTCAGGTCATATTAAAGTGGTGGAATCTGGTAGAATTGTCAGTCAATTCTTCAACGTTGGATTTGAAGAATGAAAAGGCAAAAATATGGCATATGTATAAAAGGGGTGTCCTTCATTCACATTCCTCAAACCTTCCGTTAACCATGCCCTTTCAAAGCTAAGAAAAATAGTACAAGATTAGTATTTAATTCACTGTGATTTACAAATTTGTTAGTTGTTTTATACCCTTTGGCAATCTCTACTTGCATGCCCAATTTAATAGTTAAATACTAGAGGCCCAGTGCACAAAATTCGTGCATGGCGGAGAGGCATTCCCTCAGCCCAGCCTGTACCCTCTCGCAATTCAGGACCCCTCTCACAATCTGGGACTGCTAGCTCCTAACCACTCACCTGCCTGCCTGTCTGATCTCCCCTAACCCCTCTGCCTGCCTGCTTAATTGCCCCTAACCCCTCTGCCTGCCTGCCTGATTGCCCCTAACTGCTCACCTGCCTGCCCGCCCGATCGCACCTAACCGCCTCTGCCTCAGCCCTCACCATGGCTTCATCCAGAAGGACATCCAGAATGACATCTGGAAGGTCATTTGGCTGTCTGGTCTAATTAGCATATTATGCTTTTATTATTATAGACTATGCTTTTATTATTATAGACTAGTGGCCCGGTGCATGAAATTCATGCACGGAGGTGGGGGTATCCCTCGGCCTGGCCTGCATCCTCTCCAATCTGGGATCCCTCAGGAGATATCTGAGTGCGGGTTTAGGCCCAATCCCACAGTCAGGTTATCCCTCTTGCAATCTGGGACCACTGGCTCCTAACCACTTGCCTGCCTGATTGCCCCTAACCACTGCATGCCAGCCTGCTTACCCTCAACTGCCCTCTACCAGCTTGATCACCCCCAACTGCCCACCCCTCCTGGCCTGATCACCCCTAACTGCCTCTGCCTCAGCCATGCCACCATGGCTTTGTCCAGAAGAACATCCAGAAGGTCTCCCAGTCTAATTAGCATATTACTCTTTTATTAGTATAGATAACAGGTTACTACTTTAGGCCATGTGAAGGAAGAGCTAATCTGAATGCAATGTGGTTCATGTTCACCACTTTTTATACTGAGATTATTCAATAATGATTTAAATCACTGAGTTCAGAACTCTGATTCAAATTATAATTGGGATGAGGAAATGGTCAAGGAATCTTAACAAATACGGAAAAAAGAGGTAAGTATATAACTAGAGATATAACAGGATCAAGTATTGCTTTTAAGGAAAGAAAATGGTTTTCACTGATTTAAGTATAGTAAACACTTTGTAGAAACTTGCTGAGTCCACAACATTAAGTTGAGAGTCTCAGGTCTATCTGAGCATGACTGAGAGGCAAGACACAGGAGATGAAATTTCTCTGCCTGAGGAAGTAACAGCAAGAGCAATGTGGATGTTCAGAGTTTGGTAGCTAAGTGCAAGTAGCAAAGGGTATCAGGTAAAGGAAGAGGCCCAAGGAAGTGGTGATAAACTGAGGTCTATAGGAAACAATATAGTCAGCAAGAAATTCCCTTTGGATGGAAGAAATGATAAATTTTTAGGACAGTGGTTTCTATTTAAATTTGAAATGTTTTCTCCTTTGGGCTCTAATTACCCTTTGCTACCCTTTGGTAAATGTCCATAATATGCAATAACCTCATGCGAGTGGTGATTTAGGAAAAACGAGGGAAGCATTAGCTGGTTGGGTCTAGCTTGAAAACAGCTGCAGGACTTCAGAGTGATGATGAGAGTGAACTTAAAATGGTAAAGGCAGTTGCAGTGTCATCTTAGAAGATGATTGTAGGCCCCCTGAAAGGGATGTGATATAGGAGTGACCTCAGAAAGGTAGACTGGTCTATCTTTGGAATGATCCCCACTCCAAGAAAAGACAGAGGGAGGGAAAATGAGGGAGAAAGGGAGACTAAGAGAGAGAATATTATTTAGAGAATTTTGATGGTTTTAACAAAGGTGCCAAAAAGGAAGATGCCCACCCTCTCAGCTCTCCCCTTCCCTACAAAATAACTATAGAAAGAGCTGAAATTTACACTTGCATTTAGCAGCGCAGATGGTTCCCACAGTAGTCATTGCACCAAAACAGAGACCAAGGTCCCAAACGAGAAATGTGATTATCACATTATCATCTTTTCTCTAACACAAACAATGACCTCAATCCAGTGGTTTTATTCAAAACAGAGTGTGGAAAAAAAATAATGCATTAGGCCTGTAATTGTTTAGTTTTGTCTGCCAATAACAAATAGTAATATCATATACATGAACGAAAGGAAACAAACATTAAATAGAGTTAACACTTTTAAAGTCTAGCTGTTTTTCAGTTTTCATTTAGTGATCAGGAAGCCCATGAGCACATGCATAAATGGAATAATAAGAATACATTTTTATCATATCTATATGAGAAGATGGATAGTAACTGAACCTATTGTGGTATCATTTCACAGTATATGTAAATTAAATCATCATGCTGTACACCTTACACTGACACTGTGACATATCAATTATTTCTCAATAAAACTAGAAAGAAATACATATTTGAGCTGATGGTAGGAACTTTTAGGTATATTACAAAAAGTAGTCATACACAACAGTTTTCATCTAGGAGATAAGAGGAAGGGAGAAGTACACAGAATTATACAGAGGGAAAAAGTAACTTTATAGTTGCTCATATGGAAAATAGTACAATCATCCTATCTAATAAAAGGGTAATATGCAAATTGACCATACCTCCACTACACCCACAAGCCACACCCACCAGCCAATCAGGAATGAGTATGCAAATTAACCCAACCAAGATGGCTGCAACTATGGAGAGAGCAGGAGGCTTGGGTTGCCCCTGGCGATGGAGGAAGCCAAGCTTTCCACACACCCTGGCCGGCCCAGGCCTCCACTCAAGGCTACAAAGTTTCAATTATAGAAGATAAATAAATCCTAACAAAAATGGCTGTGGCCATGGACCAAGCAGGAAGCGTGGCTCCACTCAAGGCTACAAAATTTCAATTATATAAGATAAATAAATCCCAGATACCAGGGCCTCCACTTGAGTCACCAGGGGGCGTGGCCAGCCTGCAAACTACCACAGACCCCTCACTCAGGCCACCCCATGCCACAAGGGAACCCCCACCCTGATCCGGGACATCCTTCAGGGCAAACCAGCTGCCCCCCCTCCCCCGCCCCGTGCACCAGGCCTCTATCCTATCTAATCCTCCTATCTAACAAAAGAGTAATATACAAATTAACTGTCACTCTAACATACAAGATGGCTGCCCCCATGTGGTCAGAGATGACTGACCCCATGGGGACACAAGATAGCCAGCAGGGGAGGACAGTTGGGAGGGACCAGGTCTGCAAGGAAGGGTAGTTGTGGGCGATCAGGCCAGCAGGGAAGGACAGTTGGGAGGGACCAGGCCTGCAAGGGAGGCCAGTTGGGGGCAATTAAGCCTCCAGGGGAGGGCAGTTAGGGGTGACCAGGCCGGCAGAGGAGGGAAGTTGGGGGCAACCGGGCCTGCAGGGAAGAGCAGTTGGGGGAGGGGGGGGGTAGGCCTGCAGGGGAGAGCAGTTGGGGGGAACAGGCCTGCAGGGGAGGGCAATTAGGGGTGACCAGGCCTGCAGGGGAGGGCAGTTAGGGGCAAACAGGCTGGCAGGGGAGTGGTTAGGGGTGATCAGACTGGCAGGCAGAAGTGGTTGGGGCAATCAGGAAGGCAGGCAGGTGAGCAGTTGGGAGCCAGGAGTCCTGGATTGTGAGAGGGATGTCCAACTGCCCGTTTAGGCCCTACCAGGATCAGGCCTAAACGGGCAGTCAGACATCCCTTGAGGGGTCCCAGATGGGAGAGGGTGCAGGCTGGGCTGAGGGACACACCCGCAGGCCTCCTCCCCGTGCACGCATTTCATGCACCGAGCCTCTAGTTAATAAATAATAATACAAGAATAAACTCTTTGTTTCACGTAATCACAACTGTAAACCTACTTTTGCCCCATGTTGTATTTACAGGGTCATGAAAACTAGGATATATACCCCTAGCCAATTTGGCTCAGTGGATAGAGTGTTTGCCTGAGGACTGAAGGGTCCTGGGTTCAATTCCAGTCAGGGACACATACCTTGGTTGCAGGCTCAATCCCGGGCCCTGGTTGGGGCAAAAGTGGGAGGCAGCTAACAATGTGTCTATCTCACTGTCTCTCCCCCTCCTTTCCACTCTCCCTAAAAATCAATGGAAAAATATCCTTGATTAAGGATTAACAAAGACAAACAACAAACAAAAAACTAGGAGCTTTAGATAAAAACCTAGCTTTATATGTGTGTTCAACCAAAATAATAACTAGAATAGGCCATAACAAATAGACTTCCTGAACTCTATATTTGAATTAGAATTGCATGGCTTAGACATCACCCCACCCCAGATTGATGGTGTGTGTCTTAGCCTGCCTGTGCTGCTGTAACAAAAATAGCATACACTTGGTGGCTTAAACAACCTTTATTTCTCACCATTCTGGAGCCTGGGATGTCCCAGATCATGGTTCTGACAGATTGTCTGGTGAAGGACAGCTTCCTGGTTCATAGATTGTGGTATGCTGCTGTGTCCTCAACTTGGCAGAAAGAGCAAGTGAGCTCTCTGGGGTTTGTTATAAGGGCATTAAACCCATTTATAAGGGTGCCACCCTCATGATCTAATCACCTCCCAAAACCTCTGTTTCAAATCATAATCATGTGGGGGGTCAGGATTTCACCATATATATTTTGAGAGTATACAAACATGCAGTCCATACAGATAGTGACATATAAATTGACATGAAGTTACCATTTTCCTTCTAATAAAGGAAAATGTAGGTGAGTCAAAGGCTGACCTACCAGGGATTGCAGAACTGATTATGCCCATAGCATAGAGGTAAAACTGATTATTGAGTATAGTGTAACCAGGGACCAGGCCCTTCCTAACTCAGGAAAAACATGTCACTCAGTGGCTATAATTTTTCTTCATATTTCATGTCATTTAAAAATGACAAGTTGTCTCCTGTCCGTGTCCTGGCTCTTCCTTTGCTCTAGTGAGTGAGTGTTATGGAAGACTTCAGTTCCTGAAACTCGAAAAGAGTGCTGAGTACAAAAAAATACATGCACACTCTCTTTTCCGGGCTTCAAATATCATATACCAGCAGTTTTGTATTCATCAACCCTGGAAGGAATTAGTGTATTTTCTCAGTATATAAGACCTATGTTGATCACCTCTCTACACATGGTAATTTAGAAAATTTGTTCAAATTTTATTTTACAAATCAATAACCACAAATGCTAAAGCTACAGACTGTATTTCTGTCTCTGTTATGTTTAGGACTGGTTATGTACAACCACTTTGAAGAAAGGTTTGGTATTTTTTTTATACAGTTAAACATACACTTTCCCTATGACACAGCAATTCTATTTTTAGGGACTTTCCCAAAAGAAATGAATATATAGTATGCCCAGAGATTTGTTTAAAATGATTATAGTAGATGTATCAAATTTTTGAACCAATGTACACAACCCAATGTCCATGTGGTACAATCACACAACAGAGTATTGCTCAACAATAAAAAGGGTTAATACATAAAATAACAACATAAATAAATCTCACAGACAATTATGCATAATCAAAGAAACTATATCTAAATGATTACAAACTGTATGGATCCTGGTGCCTGTAAATATTGAAGTGACAACTCAACTGGAACAAGCATGCTTAAAAGAGGGAATTATGATCTATGCTTGAGATATAGCCTTCTCTCCTGTTCTTCCATTCGATATGAACAAATAAACATTAGTTTCAATATTTCTAGCAGCATTTTAAAGAATATGATGGGAACCAGTATCAATGTGAAATCTACAATTAGGATGATAGAACAGAAAACTAGAAAAAGCTTTGGTGGTTGGACATAGTCTTAACTATTAACTCAACCAATTCTGGAGACTGCCCTACACTGTACTACTTCACATAGGAACGTAGAGATTTTCCTATCTTTACAGCAGTCCAAGATTATACTGCTGTAGGCAGCCAAAGCATACTCAACAAAATGAATCTATTCTCCACTGGGATTCCTGTGAAGTTATTTCACTAAAAAGATTATGGCATACATACAGGTTTTGCTATTTTATCCTGCCCTATATAATATTTCCTTGACTTCAAAAAACTTTTTATGCCCAAAACTTTTAAAGTATATCATACCCCAACCAATCACTAGACAAGAATGGTGGGAAATTTAACCTCTGTGACTCCAAAACCAGGTTGTCTTGAAGTTTTCCTCATCTATGTAGATGGTACCTCCATACTTCTACTTGCACCTGCCCAGAGGTTTGGTAACATCTTTGACTCTTCCTCTTACATCTCACAAACAAACCATCAGGAAATCCTTTCAGTTCCACCTTAAAAATATTTCCACATTATTTTTATGCAAGCTATTCTTAGGAGCTGTACACTGAAGTATTTAGGAATAATATGTCATGATTTTTCTATGAGTTGGGGAAAAAAGTTGAATGTGTGTCTATGCATACATACATATTTACACATATTCTAAATAGTGACAGGGATATAGAGCAAGTATAGCAAAATAATAATTGGTAAATTTAGGTGAAAGGTATATGGTTGCTATTTTACCATAATTTCGATATTCTATGGGTTTAAAATATTAGAATATAAAGTATAAGGGAAATATTATATAAAAATATACAATATTTTCTAGAATCTAACTATTTCTCACCACTTCCAATAAGCCTACTTGCTGTTCTTAATATTGTTTCCTTCTTCCTGGGCTACTGAAACAACCTTATAACTCTTCTCCCTGCTTCTGCTCATGAGCCTCTACATTATAATAAATTAGTTGTAGCCAGATTAATTATCTTCAAAACTATATTACTTTGCTTTTATGCTTAAAAATATTCCAATTGCTTCTTATCTCATTCAAATTAAAAACCAAGATTCTGACCTTTGCTCAAAAGGCTCTAGAATCTGCCCAGGTCACCTCTGACTGTTGCTCCTCCAGCTCTTCCTTTGGCCGCTGCATGCCCACTACACTGACCTTCTTGCTATTCCTCCAAAAGAACACCCCCACCTCCCTCTGTGTTGTCTTTCCATTTGCTATTCTCCCTGTATAAGGTTTCTTCTTTTAGAGAGCTACATGGTTTACTCGATCATTTCCTTCAAGTCTTTGCTCAAATGTGACCTCTCTGCCCAAAATAAACTTTCTCCCATGTAGCAGAGAGAGCTAAAACTCTACTGAAAGCTGTTTTCCTATTCTGCTGTATAGTTGTTGCTGGCAAGAGGCAGGCCAGACATGGACTGCATTTCCCAAGTGCCCTGGCATCTAAAGGAACCATTGTGGTTATATAATACTAAATGGAATGTGGGAGGGGGTAAAGTGAGGTTCGCCATCTCTATGCCTAGCCCATAAAATCTCCTGTCATGTTCAAGGTAACATTGGTAACCACACTTTGAATATAGTAGAGCCCCATTAGCCTGGGTCTCTAAATGACTTCAAGGAACATTGTACCCACCCTGGCTGGGTGTAGCATCATCCAGTACACTGAAAGGCTGTGGGTTCAATTCCAGGTCAGGGCACATACCTAGGTTTCAGGTTCGATCCCTGGTCGGGGTGCATACAGCAGGCAACAGATTGATGTTTCTCTTTCATTTTAATGTCTTTCTCATCTCTCTCTCATCTCTCTCTCTCTCTCTCTCTCTCTCTCTCTCTCTCTCTCTCTCTCTCTCTTTCTCTCAGCCCCCGCCCACCCATCTGCTTGAGCAGCTCTTCCTGAGTGGTCTTGATGCAGCCTCCTACTGAGCGGTCCTGACTCCCAACTAATTAGCATATTCCCTGTTTATATATATAGACATGTAATGCCATTTTATTCCTTCTCACATTCCTTAGAGATAAGTGTTATTTAGTAAATTCTTCAGGATCCAACAGATGTTAAATGGTTGTGCCAGGATTTATGACCTGATGTGTCTGACTTTGAAGCCCTTTTGCTAAATACTTGAGAGTGATTTTCTGGTATGGTGAGATATGATGAGCCTAAGGTAACAGATATCTGTATGGAAAGGAGAGAATTGATTAGATTATATGGTAAATTTGTGCTATCACTGGCAAATTTTGAAGAATAATTAGATATGGGAATAAGATACATTAATGTCAAAGATGACCTTGTTTTTAACCAGAATAATTATAATATCATTGGCAGAGATTACAAGAGAATAAGGATTAAGATGATGGAGGTGAGGTGGACAATGATTTAAAACATGTTTCTCAAAACATTCATTTCTGATGAAGTGAAGTGTAAATTACATTACAGCAGTTGGAGAGAAAAGGCAAAATTGAAGAAATGGAAGAGAATAGCTCGGGATACATTAATAGGTTATATAAAGATGAAAGAGATATAAAATATAAAATTGCTCAGATAATGTACTTGTGCCTGTGTGAAGAGAAAAACCATAAATCCTTTCACTGAAAGATAGTTTATAAGATGTACTACCTGACAAGTAGCATGAATAGAGTAAATGATCTATATGATATTTGTGGTTGATACTAATATTATTTGGAAAAAATAGTAGTATCTATATCCAATATTTCCGTCTAAAAACATTCTAGGAATAAAGATTTACATTTTCCTCTCCTCCAACAAGCTCTGAATTTTAGCCTTAATTTTCTGGTAAAACAAATCTTTAGTGATTAGACTTAAATGTTTTATATGTATAAAGCTAACTCATTGCTCAGGTACAGTGTTAGGTCATATCCCCTCAGCCATAGGTAGCAAGATTGTACGACAAATGTTATTTCCACACACTGATATCAATGTGCCCTTCTTAGTCAAACACGACATACATTCTGGCTCTTGCTCTTGCTTGCCCAGGTCCATCTGTCATGATGGCAGTGTGCCCATTCACAAGACATAGCTGGACGAAGGTACATAGAAAGGTTAGAAAGAGAGTTTGTTAAAATGCAAATGGACATGCTAAGATAAGAAAATGTGCCTGATCCTTGAAGACACCACATCTGAACTTGAACACTGAAAACATTTCACACCATTTAATGGGTACAAACAATAGCCATCAAAAAGCTTAAAGATCCAGTTTGTTCCCCAATGTGCTAATCACAAGTCTCTTTCATTAAAACTGCAAAAAATTAACTGATGACTCTTCAGCACATCACTTTAGACATTTAAGAGCAGTAAGTCCTTGTAAAAGGAATATTTTCATAATAAAAGAAACGTTAATCTGTAAAGTAGTAGTGCCAAAGGAAAAAAAAAAAAACAGAAAACTCAAAATTAGTCTTCTTTAAAATTAAATATTTATTGCTAAAATTATTACATATGTCCCCTCCCCCCCCACTAACCCCCACCCCAGGCCTTCACCACTCTATTGTCTATAGCCATGGGTTATGTATACATGCATACAAATTCTTTGGTTGATCACTTTCCACCTACCCATCCTCCCCTGCTTTACAGTCTTTTTGACAGTGGCTAAATAATAGTGTTCAAACACTTGGCCATTCTGCATTCTTCAGCTTGTTCATATTGCTCTTTAGAATCATATTATTTCTTCACCCTGCTTTTCTATCATATGAGAACATAGGAATTCCACACTATAGAGATGTTACATAAATTCCAATGAAAATATAACCTTCACTTGAGTAATGTTTTACTGGAGACTCTAATTGTCTGAGAGATGACCCATCCCCCTCTCTTTAAAAAAAAACTATGTTCTTTATACTTGGATAGAATAATTACATAGATAGCCAGTTATCAGAAATAAGTCATTATTGCTGGTTTTGCTATGTCATCAGAATTACATTTTATTGACTGAATAGCCATGAATTTCTGCCAAACTATAAGTTTTACTTTTTTAACTGCTTTTATTTAAATATCTGTTATTTTACATGTAATTATAAAATTCACCTAAATTTCTTAGTGCACCAAACACATTTTTCACCTTCAGACCTATAGAAACTTCCCATACTCTTACTGGCTAGCTTCTTTTCATCCTTCAGAGAACTGTTTCTGATCTAAATAGACTTCTTTTATTGTCATTTCATCTCACTGAATTTCTTCACAGATAATTATGTGAATATTTATTTGTTTACTAACTTGTTAAATATATCTCCTCCACTATGTTTTATCTTCCATATCTAGGGTTGAAGTCTGTTTTGATACACTAGTTTATGTACAGCATCTAACTCAATGTCTTATGCTCACCGATTATTTTGAATGGATATATATAAATAAAGATCTTCTATTAAGAAAGTATAATGAGGTTCCTTTATTTCAATGTTTAAAATTGCTACGTCATGATTCCTATTATAGATAACAGAGTCCACTCTAGTTGGTTTAACCAGAAGAGCTCTTATTAAAGCTTACTAGAGGCCCGGTGCATGAAATTCATGCACGGGAGGGGGGAGTGTGTCCCTCAGCCCAGCCTGCACCCTCTCCAATCTGGGACCCCTTGAGGGATGTTTGATTGCCCATTTAGGTGGGATCAGGCCTAAATGGGCAGCAGTCACATCCAGGACTGCTGGCTCCCAACCGCTCACCTGCCTGCCAGCTTGATCGACACCTTACTGCTCCCCTGCCAGCCCGATTGCCCCTAACTGCCCTCCCCTGCCAGCCTGGTAACCCCTAACTGCCCTCTCCTGCCAACCTGGTTGCCTCTAACTGCCCTCCCCTGCAGGCCTTGTCCCTCCCAATTGCCCTCCCTCGCAGGCCTGATCCCCTCAACTGCCCTCCCCTACAGGCCTGGGTCACCCCCAATTGTCCTCCCCTGCAGGCCTGGTTGCCCCCAACTGTCCTCCTCTGCCACCCCGTCACCCCTAACTGCCCACCCCTGCAGGCCTGTGTGCCCCCAACTGCCCTCTCTTGCAGGCCTCGTCCTTCCCAACTGCCCTCCCCTGATGACCTGAACGCCCACAACTGCCCTCCCCTGCTGGCCATCTTGTGGTGGCCATCTTGTGTCCACATAGGGGCGGCCATCTTTGACCTCATGGGGGTGGCCACCTTGTTTATTGGAGTGATGGTCAATTTTCATATTACCTCTTTATTATATAGGATTAGTAATTTAAGTCTAGGGAACTAAACTTGATGATCAACAACCAAAATGACCCAGCCATAATATATTCCCAAATGCTACCACCAGAAACAGCACTGCTCTTTGACAATTATGAAAAGCAAAGATTCATACATTTATATATCAGATGTTGTAGGAATAAACCTCACAGACTATGTTCATGAATGGGAACAACTAGTCTTTGTTCCCAGTGTTGATTTTTTGCCTTCCTACTCTTATTTATGTGTGTGTCTATTTATTGGGAAAATGTCTCATTGGAATCCTGATGCACTGAAATCTAAGAAATACAGTCTGTGGCTTTTTAGCCTCCCATCTAAAGGAACATATATGCTACCATAAAGATAAGTGGCGTTGAATGAAATAATCTACAATACTTTCCAGAATCTCTGTGACTGAAGAGTATAATGCAGTCAAAGAACGGAAAGATAGCCAATGCAGCTGACACACCAGAGTGAGTGTACTCTCCATACACATCTTCTCACAAGATTTTCACCACAATCATCTACATCAGGGAATCAACTATTTGAACCTATCTATTTGACTATAACACTGAGGACCCCAAACTCATCTGTGTTCCTTGTACTGTTATTGCCAAATATTAAACAGCAGAAACATCTAGCAATTACTTTCATATTACCACAGGGTTGACAAAAGTAGGCTTATAGTTTTGAGTACACAAGTTTATTCTTATATTATATGTTTTTCCATATGAACCACTGTAAAGATACTTTTTTTCCACCCCTGTGTATAATATAGAGAGATAAATGGATGTCTCAGGACCTTAATAACCTTAAAAAATTCTCATAATATTAGAACTCATTTTCTAGTCTTCTGGCTGCCCTTAATTTTAGAAACTAAAGTTTAAAATCTCCATTATGCCCATTTGTAATGCCCT
Organism: Corynorhinus townsendii; assembly: GCA_026230045.1. NCBI lineage: Eukaryota > Metazoa > Chordata > Mammalia > Chiroptera > Vespertilionidae > Corynorhinus > Corynorhinus townsendii. The sequence continues at coordinate 38,605,436 of JAPDVU010000001.1, forward strand.
AAGTAGTCTCATATGATTCTAGAAAATTAGCTGTCAATGTTAGTTTGTCTTGTGGGAAACAGTCCAAAAGTATTCTGTTGGTCTACTTAAATTTGGTCATGCATAATTTACTGGAAAATCACTAGTGTCCTAATCAATACCTCTATCTACCTACTCACTAATCCAGTTCAAGAACTATGTGATTTACATGCAACAGACTCAGGCCTAGCCTTTGGTAAATTGAAATCAGTCTCTGGTATCTTCTCTGTTTACCAACTATCTTTTCCAAACTCAGACTGTGTTCTCATTAAATGTAAACCAAAAAATGACTTTAGAGTTGTTGTTTTCACATCCTTTCTCTCAATGTGAGGAAATCAAAGGTTATAAAGAGTAAGTGACTAACCAAAGGTCATTATATTAATGACAAGGTCAAAGCTAACAATCTCTATCTAAAATATGCTGTTCCGCAGCTCATAAAACTGCCCATGGACCGTCTGTGAGTCAGGGTCAGTTCTATAACATAGATCACCAGTTTAAAACAGAAAATAAAATGAGAAATAAACCTTGCCAGTGTGTGATGGGATAAGTATGGTTATACCCATTCCTTTCAGTTCCAACTAAAGAAATACACATTTGCCTTAAATCAGCTTTGAAAAAAAATCACTGAATCTAGTCTAGCACAGATACTAACCAGTTCTTTTCTTGAGCAAGTAACTTCATGTCTCTGAGCCTTAAAAAGAAATTATTTATAAAACAATGAATTGAAATCGTTTGAATTTCTTTTAAGCTTAAGAAGGACTTGTACACATGCATATAAGCATAACCAATGGATACGAGACACTGGGGGGGGGGGTGGTGCGGGAGAGGCGGGCAGGTGAAGGCATGTACTGAGGGGTAGGGGAGGCTTGGGGGGAGGTCAATGGGGTGAAAAAAGGAGACATATGTACTACTATTTGTAATACTTCAAAAAATAAAAAATAAAATAAAATAAAGAAAAGAAATTCATTAAGCAGTAGTATTTCTACTATACCCACTAAAAGATGACCTCAGGCTGCCAATGGCAAATTCACAATATTTTACCTATGACAACCATCTGTCCTAGTTTGACCAAGACTGTGTTAGTTTACTCCTGTTCTCATGTAGTTAAACACTTTCAGTATAAAAGTTATTCCAGTGTTAAATATAAACTGTGAAAATAAACTTATACATGTAGAAGAGGTTAATACTGGGTCAAGCTTATATATTTATAAGGCAAGTAGAGTAGTGATAATAATAACAATTTTTATACTTACAAGAGTAAAGGAAGTGCTTAGACATTTTTTCTAAGTTATGCCGTTCCAAAATGCTGTGTTGTTGCTATGAGGATGATCTCTTGAGTCAGATTGCTGGAATCAAACTTACCCATACATTTCAATGAATTTTCAGAAATAGAACATATTTATGGAACAAACATTATTATATCAGAACATTACCACATTCAAGAAGCTCTTCTTGTGCCCTCTCTAGTCACATGTCCCCTACAATGGCAACCACTATCTTGACTTCTACCACTACAGTGTAGCTTTACTTGGTTTTGAACATTATGTAAATTGATTCATACTGTATACATTTGTTTGTGCCTGACTTCTTTTGTCGAACATTATGTTTGGAAGATTCATCAGCATTGTTTCACGCTCTGGACATCATTTCAGAAATGCATAATCCTTTATGTCCTCAAATACAAACAATTCTTGTTGTTTGCACTATTTTTGTTTTACAAAATTTCAAGAAAAACGGAAACATGAGTACTGACTCATTTATCTCTAAGAGAAATTCAGAGTTAGGTTCCTGTGAGCCTCAGATCACATTATTACTCAATCAATACATAACCTTGTTTTATTTATCTTTCAGTTTAAAGACACCTTATTTAATATATATTTTTATTTATTAATATTAAACTTAGCAGCAGCATTATAACTCATACCTGAATGAATACATATCCAACACATGTATTTTCTCTTAAGACATGCAATAGCTTTCTTCCACTTAGAAATAATAGGTAACATTTCAACACTACACCTAGGAATTATTTCAAACAATGAAATCACCAACAAAAAGCACAAAAATATGCAAAACATGGCACTCAAAGACCATTTAAAGAGCAGCTTTTTACATTGTGAGAGCTGAAACCAAAAGGCAACTGAGTACAACCGTTTGACCTCAGTTGGTAGTATAACATTAGGCAGCTCAATTTTTATTGTTGATGGGCACATGTGCATATCCCTGAATGACCGTGAAAGAAACATGAGTATTAAATTTTAGTTACTAGGAAAATCTACAAATACAGAATCCACAAATGAGGACTATGTATTTTTTTAAAAATCTCTACTCTTTCATCATGTGAGGTTATAGCAAGAAGACGGCTGTCTATGAACTTGGAAGTAAGCTCCTACCAGGCAGTAATTCTGCCAGTGCCTGGGTTTTAGACTTCCTAGCTTGCAGAATTGTGGAAATAAATTGTTGTTTAATCCACCCATCCCATGGTATTTTTGTTATAGCAGCCCAAACAGACAAAGACAGTTAGCATTCAGGTTTCCCACAGGTACCTCCAACTCAATGTATCCCCTCCAAACTCATGTCTCCCTTTGCATGCAATCTTATTACCCAAGACAGCAATTTGGGAGTTTCTCGATCTCTCCCTTTTCCTAAACAAATTAATTTTATCTGTAACCTAGTGCTATTGATATATGTGGGTTTTCTTTTTCTAGTCTTCCTTTTCTTCATCTCAACTTTCACCACTAGCTCAGCTTCTATCATTTCTCACCTAAATTCTTGCCACAGTCTCTTAATTGCTTCCTCGTTTCCCAGGAATTGCTATTTATTTTCTTCTTACTGTTCCTGAAGGTTAAGATGTTCAGATAGCTTAAGAGTTAGTGGAAGCACACAGACGTCATACTTAAGACCCCTAGATTCTCTTGCTTGAAAATAAAATTCACTAGCATCGCTCTTGTGTGTCTGTCTCAAAGTCACCCCCAAATATCCCCCCACATTCTTCTACATTCTAATAAAATCAAACTGCGGAAGTTATTATTTCACTTTTCAATTTTTCCTTTGAGAATACAAGAGAATATACTGGGAGCTGACCTTTTTATTCCAGGGCTAGTTTTCCACTAACCTTTTTTACATTATAGCATGTGTCATAGAGTATGTTAAATCCTTTAAAAAAAAACCCACAACCTGTTTGTCTTTATTGTTACTGTATGGTTTTCTTAAAGGCAAAAAGGATTTCCAATTTTATTTATGTGGCCTAATTGATTATCATCAATAAGTATATAAAATAATAAATTGACAATGAAGAAAATTTCCAATTTTGTGGGTACCATTTTTTGTCTTAATTATTCCCACACACCAAAATATAAACCAAAAGCAAAGGCCAACTTCCAAGGACATCTTTTACATAGATTTTCCTTGGTACAAAACTCCTAGAATTTTCATGTTCATATAATTGTACTTGCCCGGTCTAATTACATATTAAAACAGAGAGGTAAAATTTAACAGTTTTAGGGAGAGAAGTCTTTATTAGCTTAGTCGCCAATGTACTAAGTATTTCAGAGACACTTTATACAAAGAAATAAACCTTTTCTTTTAGAAATTTGTTTTAATCCATTAAGCCTAAATTTCTATTTACCTGCTTTTCCATTGTTCCAAATTGTTTCAATCCCTTAGTGTCTGTTTTAAAATTAAAACTCTAAAATGGACCACTAGGTTTAAACTCTTTCCTGTTAGCATTTTCTTAGCTCTGCAAGTTGATTTAAATTGGTAGAAATCAGCAATACTTCCAGACAAAGTAAATGATTAGGGACAATAGCTAGTTGTTCTCTCATGTAACATAAAATAATATAAGTAAAAGTGTGGAGGGAGAAACTTATGTAAAATAACAAGAAGAAGTATTACTAAAAGTTACATGATAAATATATTTTATAAGCAATTAATGCTATAGCCTGGAGTCAAAATTCAGGAGATATTTGGGGCATTGGGAGATTGAGTATTCATCATGAGAATTAATTCCCTGGAAACTTCAATCTCCTCAAAGGTCTTGGGAGATTTTTATTGCCTCCATTTTCTCACCTCTCCCCAAAAGAATTTTAAACTCTTTCCATTTAAATGCTAGAGGCCTGATGCATGATATTCATGCAAGGGGCTTGGACCCCACAGAGGTGGTGGCTGCCTCTGCCTCCGCCCCCACCACCTGTGGCTTCATATGGAAGGACTCTGGAAGGACATCTGATCTAATTAGCATATTACACCTTTATTATTATAGAAGTTAATCTGGCATGGTCACCACCATGATTTTTTCCCACTCTCATATAACATGAAGTCTCTGCTACACTTCTTTAGGAACTCTCCTTTCTTAGTTGTCCATGACACCAAATTCTACCCTTTCTGATTCTCTTTTTTAATTACTTCATTCCTGGTATGTACATACTTATCACTTAAACTGCTTTCTTTTCCTTGCCATATCCATAAATATTTGTATTCACTAATGTACCACCCTCAATCACGCTTCATTCTTCATTATAAATTTTATCACTGTGAAATCTCATCTACTTTTGCATATTCAACTACCACAGATATGCTTGAGGCTCTTTCACAAAACACATAGCTATATTTAAACTATCTATAAATTCTCTGCTGAATGACTCACAGACATCTCCAATTCAACATATTCAAAAATTAGTTTTCCGTTTTTCTTTGGGGAGGCATTAGAGTGTGGTGATTAATTAAAAGCTTGCTTCTGGAGCAATCCCCATCCATACTGTTCTACCAGCACTAGTTTGTTATCACCTTGAGCAATTTTTAAACTTGCTAGGCCTTAGTTACCATAGCTGCAAAGTGCAGAAAGAATAGCACTAACTTCATAAAGTCAGCATGATGTTTCAATAGCTTAATCCCTATCGATTGATTAGAACAGTACATGTTAAACAACTCATGAAAGAGAGCCATTTTTATTGTTTATATTGTTAATTTCCCTTTTTCAGTGAAGACCATCAATATCTGCCCATATGCCCAAGCTGAGACCTTGAACTAATTCTACCAAATTCCTCACTGTCCAGATATCCAGTTGCTTACTAAATACTTCCTCTTCCACTTCCAAACATGTCTTATGGATGTTGTCTTTTCTCCATCCTATTGTTAATGCCATAATTCCATCACTTACTTCTAGCACATTTTTTTAAACTGCATAATCATCTCCTCTATATCCAGTCTCTCTTCGTCCATGAGAGTGCTATTTCTCAAATACAAGCTAATTCTGTTACTTTTCAAAACTAGTTCTACTGATTACTATAAAACAAATTCCAAACTTCATAACATGGTATATAGGTCATAATCTGATCTTTTCCTAGCCATTAGCCCCTGTTGTTGTGAGTCCTGTTCACTTGAACCATGCCCCTGTAAATCCTCTATGCCTAACCACTGTGTACAGTGCCTTGCCTGCCTTGCAAAGTCAAATTTCTTCTGTAGGCCCCATTCCAAAAATAGCTCCTTTCTATATAGCTCCCTGACTCTCTGGACCACCCACCCACTCTCACGCAGAAAAGTTACTTGCTTATCTGTATTTTTCACCCTATTAGAACGATTTTCACATTATAGCATCATTATTTTTTTTCTACTTATTTTGCTCTAAGACTTTGGTCTTCTTAAAAGACATAAAGAATAATTTAGTATAATTTAGTAACTAGTAGGTCATTTGGCATTATATTATTATATCTGCAATTAGTTGATGGTTTGGATTAATCAAAACAAATACTCCCAAATTTAAACAACAGCTCAAACACAATATAAGTTTGTTTATTTCTCAAAAAGAATGTTCATGCCACTAGTCAGGCTCTGCTCCACACATTGATTTAGGGACTCATATTGTCTGGAGTCTTTAACTCATGGCTATAAAACTGATCATGGAAAAAGCACCCAACTGACAAAAAGGGAAGAATGTGAAAAACCTTAAGAAAGTAACTTTTTTTTTTTTAATCACAAATCATTTATGCTCACACCATATTAGATAGAATTTAGCCACATGACTACACCCAATGCAAAGGAGGCTGAGAAGTGCAATTTTCCATTGAGGACAATAATTCTGGTGTGTAGGTGCTAGAATTTATTGCCACAGAGACATTGTAGACATAGACACACACAAAAAGAGAATTACTTGAATGGCAAGCTAGTCCTTCAAATCAGAATCTCCATGGAGCTTCTCTTAGAATACACATGCCTAAGCCACTATCTGAAACCTTCTACACCTGAATATCCAGCTACAGAGTGAAGAAATCTGTATTTTGTAATTCCTTCTAGTTACACAGTTGATTTTGCTGTACAGACGGGGTAATCATTGTACTAACTAACTAGTTTATCAAATAGCCATTAGAACATACAGAAATGGAACATACATCATTATGGCACAGACTAAATCAGAAGGTTTTTAAAAAAAGAGGTTAATTTCTAAATAGAACACATTAGTTGATCTATCTCATTAAAAACTCAATAAAATAAATGTTAGATTCAACACTACATTGTTTTGTATGTTTTCTTAAATGTCATCTTGTAAGAAATACATACTACACATAATTAACTGAGTACAGGCTCTCTAAGAGGACTTTTATTTTATTTTCTTCTCCAACAGCACCTCCAACAATAATTAGTACTTTGGGGATCAATAAATATCAAAGGATCAACATCTATCATTTTCCCTTTGCTTTGCAATAGGTTTGATTATACATAAATTAGTGAATGGCTTGAGAAAAAGGATAAGAGGCTTTACTTAACTGGCAATAATAGCCCCTTTGGTTACATTATCCATATGCAAATAAGCCTTCATATTTGTTTCAGCTTTAATCTGTGTTCCTCAATCACTTAAGGGCCACCTAATTAGTTTATAACCTGTAATCATTTTAGCCTTTCATTACCCAATGTGAAAATATTTATTCACAAGTGGTAATGATTAGCAAAGTCATTCAGAATACTCCACTTGCCTATTCTCTGTTCACTAAGTTGTCTGGCCTTCGGTCAGTTAACAGGAATAAATTTCAAATTTGCACACAAAAATGCAACCTTTAAAATAATGAATTAAGCATAAGATAAGTTGTTATGTACAATCCAAATATTATTTACTATACTGAAAACTACGAATCAGCAACAGGTTTATTTGCAATAGCAAAAATGAGGTTTTCAAATTTGCAAAATTATTATTTTATTTTTTTGTTATGAGCTATGTCAAAGGCTTCTACAGCATTTTCTAAAATATATTTTTATTGATTTCAGAGAGGAAGGGAGAGGGAGAGAAAGAGAGAAACATCAATGATGAGAGAGAATCATTGACTGGCTGCCTCCTGCACAACCCACCCTGGGGATCAAGCTACAACCCGGGCATGTGCCCTTGACTGGAATCGAACCAGGGACCCTTCAGTCTGCAGGCTGATGCTCTATCCACTGAGCCAAACTGGCTAGGGCTCAACAGCATTTCCTGACATGGGAACATTTTACTCAGATCTATACTGCTATTTGGATTGGTCCCAAACTTACACACAGATGGGGTAGGTCAGGTCCTTTGTAAAAACACTGTTAAGATATACTTGTTTCATAGAGATGTGATATTGATTTGTCATTGAAGTTTGAAGATTTACATGACAACTTTTTAGTCTAGATGATACTAAAACTGTGATTATAGAGACACTTTTTGTAAAAGGCTCGATGTTAGCAATAATGAAAAGGCTAAAGGAAATTGTAAAAAGATTACTGTAATAGAAGAGAATCACATTTATAGTACATCTACATACCAGGCTTTAGAACAGTGTTTGTTTTGTTTTGTTGTTGTTCATTTAAAACAGTTGCAGTTATGATGAAATGAGCCAATAATAATATCTAGGGAGACTAAAAAGCACTCTGTTGAAACTTGAGGAAGTAGAAGGACTTTGGTTAATTTCCTCATTTAAAGATCTAGTCTTCAGCTTTTCAGTTCCAGAAATTTTGGACCAAAGAACTGAGCAAGTTTACAGAATTTACTCTTGAAAAACAAGGCACAAATGGTAAATTAATAATAGAATCAAACTATTTTTTTCAATAGCTACAGGTGCATGAGTACAAGGCAATTAAAGGGATTAAAAATATTTTCCATATATATATTATTGGTACAACTACTTATAAAAACTGTCACTCTATACTAAAATTGATCATAATATACTCAACCAGCCAGCAGGTCCACCTTTAGCTATTTACCCAACAATAATGTATTGATATGATCAACAACAACAAAATGTCAAAAATGCTCACAGCAGCGCTATATGTAAGAGTCAAAAACTAAAAGCAATCCAAATTTCCATCAACACCAGAACTGATAAATTGCAGTATATTCATACAATAGAGTATTAAACAAAACAGAAATCATATGAGCAAACAAGTTACTATATAAAACACCATGAATAAATACATAAACATATGGTGAACAAAAAACTCAGACATAAGGGAGGACATTTTGTATGATTCCATTATGCAAGTTTAACCAAAGGCAAAATTCACACATGGTATTAAGAGCAAGGATACAGATTCCTTTGAGAACATGAGGGGGCTTCTGGGAGGCTGATAATATTTAACTTCTTGATTGAGATTCTGAATATACATACACATGGTGAAACATACAGTGAAATGTTTTAACTTGTTGAAAATTTATTGAGCTATATATTCATGATTTGTATACATCAATAAAATGCTTTAAAAAATGTTAATAACTTTGGGAGTATGTGGATGTAGGAAGGAAAATAGATAAAACAAAATCGACCATGAGTTGATAATTATTGATGAGGGTGATGCAAACATGACAGTTCATCACACCATGTTCCATTCTTCAATATGTTTTAATATTCATAATTTTTAATGAATATCTAAAACTTAAATACTTAGAAAAAACATAGTAATCTTTGTGAACTGAGTTAGGCATTTATCTAAGCTATGTACAACATCAGTAGTACAATTCATTAAAAATGATAAATTAGACTTTATAAAATTAAACATTTCTGTCCTTTGATAGATTCTGTTAAGAGAATAAAAAGACAAGATTCCACTAAGAGAATTTATTTGTTAACCATGTATTTAATATAAGATGTTTATCCAGAATGCACAAATAATTCTCAAAATTGAATAATAATAAGATTATAGACAAAACAACTTAAGAAATGGGCAAATTATTTGAACAGATTTTTCAACAAAGATGACAGAGGGGTGACAAATAAGCTCATGAAAAGATGCCCAACATCATTACACATTAGGGAAATGCAAATTAAAACCACGAGATGCCACTGCACGTCTATAGAAATATAAAATTAAAAATATTGAACCTACTAATGTTAGTGAGGATGTGGACCACTGGAACACTCCTACATTGCTGAGAATGTCAAATGTTACTACTGCTGGAAAACACTTTGGAAGTATGTTAAAGCATTATATATATCTACCTTTTAATTCAGTGTTTTCAATTTTAGGCATTTAACGAAAAGGGAAAAAAAGAAAAGCATGTCAGTATGCAAAGACTTGTACATAAACATTCACAATGTCTTTATTTGTAACAGCCAAAAACAGGAAATAACGTAAAAATCAGTCAACAGGCAGATAAATAGAAACACGGTGGTAAATCTGTAAAATGGAATATTAGTCCACTGCAAAGAAATTAATAAAGTACCTATACATGCAACATAGATAATCTCAAAATAATTACATGCTTTTTAAAAATCATCTTTATAATTCAATTCATGTAAAATTATGGGAATGGACTATAGCCTGGATGCTGAACCACACCCAGCTGCAACATAGAACAGACGTTCTAAACACTGACCTTGCTTTTGGCTTTGCTGGAACCCCAGCTTCCCCCCTTTCATGACCGGTTTCAGGGGCTTGGAAACTTACAACATGAGGAATGTAACTCTATGCACAATAAAGCCTTTTCCTACATTTCATTCTCCCATGGGGGCTTCTCAAAATTCTTATTTCGGCAGTACCCCATGAACCTCACTCTCACGAGCGATGGGGAAATTTGATTCTCTGGTAAGGCTATCACTTTGTTACAATCATTTGCATTTTTGATGACACATGTCTGAAAATACATTACAAAAACACTTGAAGAGGATGAAATACTAAACTCTATGTGTGGCAAATTATACATGTTCTTATTCTTTATAGCAAATCAAAAGCATGTTTTGAAAACAAATATTTGGAGATTTAGAAGACTCATAGGTGTGAACCACCATACTTCATTTATTTCACTCATATATTAGGTAAGAAGTACAAAGATCAGCTATATGACCACATTTCTAGAACCTCCCTACCAGCTTATAGCTGCTGTGGGGCTTTGGGCAATTCACAGCCAAGTTTCCACCTATTAAAATCTGAGACAAGAACTAGATGTTCTCTAAGTTATATTAAAACTTAAACATTCTCTCCTGACTATATTACTTTTCCTATTTAAATAATATAAAATTAGCACAACTTTGATAATTAATTTTATCCCACAAAATTAGCACTCTGTAAGATGATAAATTAATCTTTGCCAACCATATTCACAGTGCCTACTATTGTAGAAATGTAGTGAACTGGCTTTTTCAGGTTAATTGTTATAGGATTAATACTGGGCTGGGCAATTTTGAGTTTTGTTCTATATTTTCAGTGCACAGACTCAAAAATTATCAACTCATGCAAAAGAAAGCAAATCCCTGGGATTAGATGAACTCTATAAAGTTTAAACTCTGCAATGATTCCCTCTTTTCTGCAGCAACAATTTCTCTTATGACAGCAGTGCTGGAGGCATACAAACAATCTTGAATAAAATAAACCCTCGCCTATAATCACTACCTCATTTCCCTCCTCATTGGTCCTAGTATCTCTTCCCTGTGTTTATATTATGTGGCCATTCAGCAGTATTTGGCTATCCTTTCTATGCTGTAATTTATTTTTCTTTCGCAAGTCCAGGATACCTCATTCCTAGCCCTCCTCTTTTACTGCCTACTCCTTCTCAGTTTCCTGTGCTAGCTTCACTCCTACAAGACCTCACCCTGTTCCTGGATATGACCCAGAACCCATCCTTCTCTCCATATCTTTGTTGACAATCTCATTTACCTCATGGTTTTAAATACAGTGGTACTGGTATATTTTTTACCTCCAAGCAAACACATTCAGGCTTAAGGTCTTACACTTGAAACTGAGGCCTTCTATACCTGGCTGTCTATTTGATATATCTGTCTGGGTTTCTAATAGAACTATCTTTACCCTACTCCAGCCCCACTAATGGGCTTAACCTCTCATCATCTTTGCACTTCTCACCAACCCATCATCTTTCATCTAGATAATTGCAAGAACCTTCTAATCTCTCGGCTTCCACTCTTTCCCCCTCCAATCCATTCTTAAAAGAGCAAGCAGAAGGACTTTTTCAAAATATTAAGCAGATTATATTATTCCTTTGATTAAAACCAAACAAGACCTTCCCTTTACACTTAGAATAAAGTACATGAACATACAGTAGACCACAATATCTATCCCCTGCCAACTTCTGCCCACATCTACTATTGCCTCTAGCCCTCGGTCAGTGCACTAACTTACTGACATTCTTTCTGCTCTTCAACTATATCAATGTCATTCCAATCTTAGGGCCTTACCCTGGGATATTTAAATGATAGACTCCTCAGAATTATGTAATCAGTTTAAATATTATCTCCTCCAAAAGGCCTTATCTGTCCATTTATTTTAGCACATCCTCCTGTTTTATACTCAACATACCATATTCATTATTTTGTATTTATCTATTTGCTTACTGTCTGCCTTCCCCACTAAATATAAACTCTAGGCAGAACCTTGTCTATCCTCCTCCATTTTTTACTCCTAATGCTTAAAACAGTGTTTCCCTCTAGGAGACTTTTCACACATGTGGAAGAAAGGAAGTGCAAATATCTGTAGATGTGGCTATTCCCAATAGGCATGAGCCAGCATCAGATAGTTGAGCAGAGCTTAGATGCTCTTTTAGGGAACTAATGAAATGGCAGCTTGGCTTAGGCTAAGAGGAGATATATGTTATTTGATAATTAACAGAACTTAATAATTTTCAGTACCTGTGAACACCTTGGGACTTAGGAAGTCTGTGTCGTCTCCCCCACACCAAAGTAACTAACAGGGAAGCAGCCACTGAAAACAACGGGCATGAGGGAAAAGCAGTCTGGAGGTCAATAAACTGCCAGCCTGTTAAAATAGGCACATACTGTGACTTCTTAGCCAGGTAAGTCTGTGGCTCTGATTTAATTTGAACAGGAAGAACTGAATAAGACAAGCCAGTCCTCCCATTTCTACACAGATTGCTCTAAGCTCAGTTTTAGAGAGCTTCAGACACAGGCCTGACAGTTCCGTTATTTCAGAGGTCATTTATGTGGATGCAGCACAAATCCTGGGATTTGCACTAAGGCTATATTTCCTAGTCAATAGTGAGTTCTTCTATTGTTTTTGAAATACCTAGAATTGACGCTAATCATTTATGGCAGGCATATACTTAAGGATTATTGGTATTCTAGGACACTATTTCCTTAGGAAAATGCTGAAAAGTTACCACAGGTGTTAGAGACCCTATGTGATGAACTCCGAGTGTCAGGAAGCACAGCCAAACCCCGTCCCTGCTGTGTAACTCCTAGCCACACTTTGCAAAGTAAAACACTGGCAGAGAAAGGTTAGTCTTTAGCGACCTGCATCTTCCAGGTACTTGCTTTAGTGGCAGCCATCAGACAGAAGCTGCATCCCCGAGGGTTCCGGGACATTTGCCTACTGGCATTTTCACCTCTGTGGATGGCTCACCGTTAGACCACCATTTCCTTAAGGGTAACAGGGCATGGACATCCATCTTCTGTTTTCACTGAGAAATTCTCTTCCTCTCCTTATTCTTTTCCTCCCCAGTAAAATGAACCTGCTAATGACACAGTTCTTTAACAAGTCTACCCTCATTTATCATTACATGTGATCTCATTTGGTTTCTTTAATTATTCTCCACTTTGCTAATTGTGATTATCCAGAGTACCACAATTTATCATATTTCTCTACCTCTTAAAAAGACTCATTTGGAGTTCTTGTTCTTTCATGGATTCTTATTAGCATTTTTAATTGCATCTGCTTTAGAGGAACTTTCATGCTTCCCTCTTCTTCTCAAAGCATAGCAGTATTTATCTTTAATGTCCCTAATCATTTTTACTAATTTATGCTATTCTCTGTTGCCTTTGTAAGTGTATTTCCTTAATCTAGGCCTTTCTACAAAAGAAATTTAAGTCTGTCATTGATTTTCTGTTAAGACAGTAATGGCATGAATGTCACCTTGTAGGAAAGTTAAAGCAGATAACTTAAATGTTCATTTAGCAATTAATAAAATGCACTGGACTCAATTCAATTAGTTAGATTAAAAACAGGCCCCAAATAAATAAGTAAATAACAACTAAGTTCTACAAAAGAAACATTTATCTTACAGAAGTCAGCATGCAATGTTTCCAATTTATAATTTCTTGACTTTACCCATATCTATATTCCAGAAATATATCGTTTTCACTAACAATATTTAGAATGTTATTTTAAGTGATGAGAAAAACCATAGATGAGTTTCTAGATTAAATATATACCATCATATAGATATAATATGATATATAGAATAATACTGGAATATTCAATATGCCTTAAGAAGTCAGCAAAATTTCTTCTAACTAGGAAATCATGGAAGACTTTGGAGAAGAGGAGACACTCGAGTTGCACATTAACTAAGATTTGGAATATTTGACATTGAGAGGAATATGATTGCTTGTATAATAAGAAAACTAATCTTATAGGGAAAACACCAGTTGAAGACTATTATAATAGACTAAACTAAGCATGAACTAAGGTACTAGGAGGGGAAATGGAAACAAGCTTGATTTAATGCTAAATTTAGGAGATAGAATAAAAATATTGGTAACTAATTAAACAAGAATAAGGCATAAACCAAAGCAAGTCCAAGATTCTGCAACCAAATAACTAACAATAAAAACAAGAGTATCAAACACTTACAAACAAGTTGCTAAAATTTAAGTGCCCCAAATGTATTGATTTATTTAACTCTGAAGACCATTCTTATGTAGCTAAGAAACTAGTGTGCCCTTAACAGAAATTAGAAAATGTGATGGGGGAATAGATTTAGAGTGAAGTGTAAGGACCTCTGTTTTAATTTTGTGGTTTTAGATATACTTTTACTCAAAATAGGGTAAGCTGTGCTGCAGCAAGTCCATCCTATCTTAGAAATCAAACACAACGGAGGTTTATTTTTCCATGTGAATTAAATGCCCCACACAGATGTCTGGGGACTCTGCCTATATAACCCCAGGCTGATGAAGGCTCTGCCATCTTTTAGCTGGTATTTGAAACCCAGAGCCTCTTAAGTTTCCACAGAAGCAAAAAATAGGAATAGAGTAGGCACATACATTTACTGCTTCAGCCCAGACAGAACTGACATCATTCCCACTCACAGTTCTTGGAACAGAACTAACCACATGGTTTTAACATAATTGCAAGGGGCGTTAGGGTATGTAGGGGAACATGTGTGCTACTTGGTCAGCATCAAATTCACTACTTGGTGAGCCACAGACACCATCTGTTTCTTTAAAAGACATGGTAGTGTAATAAAAACGGGGTCCAGAATGAAGTATGGGGTCCAAACTAATTTTTCCAACTATGTTAACTTATTTATAGGTTTCAAATCTCACCATTTTCTTCATTGAACTCTTTCACCATTTGCTGAAAATTCTTACTCATCCTTGTCTCTATAGTTAATCCCTATTCATTCTTCAAAATATAATTCAATATATTAAAAATGGTACTGTGGTAATTGGTTATCTATATCATAAGGAAAACAATCATCTCAAATAAAAATGGATTCTTGGTAAAAATAAGAGTAAATATCAATTCAAAAAGATATGAAACACTAAAAGAAAACAAGTTAATATTTTGAGTACAGGTATAGGAGAAAAACACAAAAAAGATCAATTGAGCTAACTACATTTATTTCCAGATATAAAATACATTAAAAGATACTTATGAATAAGAAAAACACTTCAGAAAAAAATAAACATTAAAAACATTTAATAACCCTAAAATAAAAATTACAAATAATAAGCCAACTCATTAAATAAATATAAATAACCACAAGAAATCTTTAAAAATATAAAAAGGCTTAATATTAAAGAAATTTTTAAATGCACATGGCAATGAAGTTTATTTTTACACCTCTAAAATTGGTACTCAGAATCCTAGAGAATGTTTCTGAAAAAATATTTAAGTTCATTAATTCATTTCACAAATATTTGCACACCTACTCTGCACCTAACACTGTTGTACATACATCAAATAAAATAATAATAAAGAAAAAGAGTGTGCCTTCATGAAACTACATTCTAGTTGATGTCTCAGTTTGGATTCCCTCAGTAGCAGATCCTGAATAAAGTACTTGAGTGAAAATAATGTATTTAGAAGTAGATGATTTATTTAGAAGTAGATGGAAGGTAAGATAGTAGGCAATTAAATTAGAGATAAGATGGCTGCCAATCAAAGATGAATTATGTCAATTATCATGATGGGTAACTCTCACTTAGTCTTGTACAGAAATTCTAGGAGAGAATACAGACGACAACCTGGAGAATTATCCACAAGAGGAGTGAGAGACCTGCCATATTTTTAAAACTAACATAAGTTGGTTGAGAGCTGCTTTGGGGATGTTAATTTCTTTACACACTCAGTCTGCCACATTTAGAACAGCATTCTACATATTCAAAGGGAAGACATAGATCCCAGAGATGCAAATACTGGCACTTGGATATGAGCAAGAATAAAGGGTCTACTGAGTGTAGCTACGACATAGAGAGATATACTGTATTAAGAAAGACAATAAAGAATAAGCATTAGCCCAGTTGGTGTGTCTCAGTGGTTGAGCATTAACCTATGAACCAGGAGGTCATGGTTCAATTCCCAGTCAGGGCACATGCCTGGGTTGCAGGTTGACCACCAATCCCCAGTGTGGGGCATGCAGGAGACAGCTGATCAATGATTCTCATCATTGATGTTTCTATCTCTCTCCCTCCCTTTCCTCTCTGAAATCAATAAAGACATTTTTTAAAGAATAAAAAACAATTGTATATCATTATATAAAAATAAGTGACAGATATAGTAAATGTTACAAATGCTATTGGTATAAAGAAAAGAAGTAGAGTAAGGTAAGAATAATTGGTATTTCCAGTCAGAGGAAAAGCCTATTTCCACTATTAAATAAAGTGAACAGGGTAGATCCCATCAGAAGGATGGGACAAGACTTGAAGAAGAGAAATAAACCAAACAGATATCTTTGTAGAATTGTTATAGGCTGAAAGGACATTTAATCAAGGAACCACTGGATTTTGCCTGGGAAGTTTGAGGAACAACAATGAAGCTAATGTAATTGCAATATTGGCAAAAGGGTGGAGGATAGGTAATGAGTTGGTTAGGGAGAGATAGTGTGTGAATGTGTAGGACCTAAGAGGACTTGAAAGGCTGTTTACTGTAATGCAAATGGGGATCCACAGCAGGGTTTTGAATAGAGGGAGACATAAAATGTTTCCTCTTACAAAATGATTGCTCAGAACTTTCCTCTCTGATCACGAGAAAGTAACTAGTGTCAGGCTTACCCTCCTGGAATAAACAAATAAAACATTAGACCAAATAGATGAGGTAACTGTTTTCATACATTAAAGAACAGGCAGCACAAGACCATGAACCTTGAAAAAAGGAAATTTATAAGCACACATAAAAACACTTAGGAATGAATTTAATGAATGTCAAGTACAATCTCTACACTAAAAACTACAAAGCACTGTTAAGAGAAATTAAAGGAGACCTAAATAAGGGGACATATATACCATGCTCATGGATTATGAGGCTCAATATTGTTGAGGTGTCACTTTTCTCAAATTAATCTATCCAATTCAATATAGTCCTAATCAGAAGCCCGATAAAAATTTTGGGAGCAATTCAGAAGTAGATTTAAAGTTTATATATAAATGCAAAGCTATAACATACACAAAAAGACTTTAAAAATTGTTCCCAACTTTATTGAGATATGATTGATATGTAACATTGTGTAAGTTTAAGGTATATAGCATAGTGATTTGATGTATCTATATATTGTAAAAATCATAATAACATTAGTTAACACATCCAACATGGTTACAATTTGTGTGTGCTGAGAACTTTTAAGATCTATTTTTAGTGACTTTCAAATATACAATACAGTAATGCTAACTATAATTATTATACTGTACATTACATTCCTAGAACTTATTCATGCTGTAAATGGAAAAACTTTATATAACTATAATAATAAAAGTATAGTATGCTAATTAGACTGGACATCCTTCCAGATGATCTTTCAGACAAAGCTGGGGCTGCAAGTGCCAAGCCCCTTGCACGAATTTCGTGCATCCAACCTCTAATATATAGAGAGCTTTCACTTCCTGATTTTAAGAATTTTTAAAATGGTATTGCAATCACACAGAGAAGTATTGGTGTAAGGAGAGGAAAAAAATAAATAAACCCAAAATAGTTCAGAAATAGAATCTCCAGAAGCTTGACTTCCGTTAACAATGCAACAGAAATCAGTGGGGAAAGGGAATTCAACAGATGATACTGGAACTACAGGATAAACATACAAAATAAGATTAAAAAGCTACCTCACACAATATACAAACGATAATTTGAAATAGGTCACAGACTGACCCATAAAACCTAAAAATATAAACTTGGTGGAATCCATGAGAAGATATTTATTACATTGGAGTAGACAATTGCCTTGAGAGGCTATTTAAAGCTATGACCATTTTAAAAAAGATAACTTTGGTTTCATCAAAAGTAAATACTCAAATGTCTGTTTAAATATGAAGTAAATGTCCTAATAATTTCACTTTTAAGTATTCATTCACTTTTAAGTATTTATCACAAGATAAATGAAGACATCTGTACATAAAAAAGAGTTATACAAGAATGTTTGTAGCTGCTTTATCCATAACAGTCGCAAACTAGAAACTACAGAAATGTCCAAGTAAATGGACAATATAGGTGGTACATGTATACATTATAATACTACTGAGAAGTTTACAAATTAACATCCATTCTAATCAACAGCATGGGATAATCTCTAAAATGTTATTTTGAACGCCAAAAAATAATGAATTATATTGTGATTGTGACAAGAAGGAATAAACTATCATTATAATTGAATAACATGTAAAATAAGAAGAAATGTCTGTGGCCCAAATTTCCCTTCACTGCAAATATACACAAGAAAGGCAGAAGATGTCTCTGGAGTACTTTATAATGTCCTTTCAGATCAGATTATTCATATTACAATGTTTCTCATTCTGCATTTATGATGCCATAGAAAGTACTGAGATGCCTAAGAGAAACGTAGAGTTATCTGTAGTTTAGTTGCTTTCTCTCAGTATGACAATATTTCTGGGCTTCTTCTGTGTCTAAAACCAACTTTGTCTTCTGAATATCATTTAGGAGATGAGCCAAGGGACATCTTTGTTGATCTGCAGCTCTGGATGCAAACATAGAGAGTAGCAGAGAGAAAAGTAGGAAGGGGCAAGATGAGGAGTCCTGAGAAGAATGGGGACTAAGTGTTGAGTTTGGAACTTTGGCATTTCCTTGTTGAGGTATATATGCTCCCATTAACTCATCTCACGACAATTCATGTTTGGGTTGGTGTTTTCTTTGGTTGGGAGTGGGGCAGTGTGTGTGTGTGTGTGTGTGTGTGTGTGTGTGTGTGTGTGTGTGTGTGTGTGGGTGGAATGTAAAGGAAAATATCTGTTTATGAGCCTGTGATTCTTTCAAAGTTCTAATCACAAAATTGAATTCCAGATGAACAATGTGGCATTTTTATAAAAAGAAATGGCTGTTGAAGTCATAAACAAAAGTCTCTAGTAAAGTCATATTTATAGTGCTCAGACCTTTGATACCCATATATTCCTGCTAAAACGGGCAAATTTGTTACAAATTAAAACTTCCTTTGCAGCCACTGTCTTCCACTTGAACCAAAGACTTGAATTAGGAGGAGCCATAGTTGATATAAATTATCATAAAATCCTGGGACAAATGCTAATAAAAGGGATCTTTGGACCCTTCCTGGTCCTGAATATATTCTTCTCTATAATCAAGAATTCTCCTTCTATTCTTCCCAGTTTAAATAACTATAAATAGGGGTTGGAAAGGTAAATGGATACTGTTTCAGGTATATTCTGTGGCTCTGTCTTCTGAGGTAAAAAGCCTCCAACCGAGGACCTCAGTTATTTATCCTAATATATAAAAATCCAGGGACCGTCATGACTGAAACAACCAGATGAACAACCAAACAACAGGATGCATGGGGCAACAAGGCGGCAGGGAGGTTAATGAGGGATGACCAAACAACTGAACAGCAGGCTGCATGGGGCAACCAGGCCAGCAGGGGGGTTAGTGAGGAATGACCAGGCCAGTGGGGGGAGCAGTTGGGGGTGACCAAGCCAGCAGAGGGGGTCAGTTGGGGGCAACCAGGCCAGCAGGGGGAGCAGTAAGGGGCGACCAGGCTGACAGGGGGGCAGTTAGGGGAGTCCAGTCTGGCAAAGGGGTGGGGGGCAGTGGAGGCAACCAGGCCGGCAGGGGGGGGCAGTTAGGGGTGATCAGGCAGGCAGGCAGGTGAGCAGTTAGGAGCCAGTGGTCCTGGATTATGAGAGGGATGTCTGACAGATTGGAGAAGGAACCGCGCCCCCTACCCACCCCGCCGCCCCCTATTGCATGAATTTCATGTACTGGGCCTCTAGTGTGTGTGTGTGTATTGATTTCAGAGAGGAAGGGAGAGATAGAAACATCATGATGAGAAAGAACCTTTGATTAGCTGCCACCTGCATGCCCCCTACTAGGGATTGAGCCCATAACCCTGGGCATGTGCCCTGACTGGGAATGAAACCATGACCTCCACACCAGTCTAGCAAGATGGCAATTACTTTTAATTACAGAAAGTTTGGTCTGTCCACCATTCCCATTATCTCCCAATTGAAAACCCTTATTATGGTGAGCCTCCAAAGGAAGAGCACAGAATCCTAAAATTTAGGCAACTAGGACTTGGCTCTCCAAATTGTAAATTCTTAAAGGAAAAAAGAAAACTCACATGGGAAGAAATCAGAATGCAATACTGCAGCTGCCTATAAAACCTGGGAAAGTATGTTAAGTGGGTGTCCTAACAAGAAGTTAGTTAGAAACACAAACTGTGCACACAACAGGATGTGCTTTTGATTTCCATGTAGTTTCAGCTATTGCTATTTTTAGGCCCATGGATACATACACAGGTGTTGCATCGAGGAGCACCTGAGCCAGAAGGGGTCCAAGCTCACTGGAGTTTATCAGTAAGGATCAGAGCTCCATGGACAGAATATGGAAATTCCAAGGGTTTATGACTGTCATTGCTGGAGCTTTCAGAGGCAAGCTGTTCATCTTCTGATGCTTCTCTTTCTGTTGTCCTGTGGTCCTTATATTTTGGGAGTGCAAGGCCATTGTCATTGGTGAACAACATTCAAGGTGATTTATTGTTTTGCTGCTGATATTTAGACTTTGGATGCTGTGTATTACTGTCAAAAGCACAGATTTCTATATGTCCTGGTGTATTCTGATGCTCAAAATGATCTCAACCAGAAAGACAGGGGAAAGTGAGTAACAATGTGTAGTGGGCTGTAAAAGACAATTTTAACTCCATGGTAAGGGGCTGCAAAAGTTCATCAAGATCATCCTCTTTTCTTGAAACACAACTTAATCTGAAAACTTTATTTCTCTAATAATAAAAAAAATCGTAAGGACTTCTAATAATCAGAAAGGCTATGTATAATCTCTTAGCAGTCTCAAAGCCTCCATTCCCAGCAAAAAATTAAATTTCTTCCTCTCTCTCTCTCCTCCTACCTGTCCCTCCCCTGATAAAAGTGTGATACAAGTGTTCATCATCTCCATTCTTTCTCTCTATCACTGTCTCTTTCACCATCTAACATACACCCATACACAATTCTGCTCAAAAATCTTGTAATATTTTCTCTTGAATATTGGTAGTAGAATAGTAGTAGCTCCAACAACACTGTTCTTTATGAAGTACATCTGGGAATACATATATATTATATATTAAATTATAATATCGATATATTGTATATATAGATATACAAACATATCTGAATATTCTCTTTTCACTGCAAAAAAATACAGATTTTTCCCCAGTCTTTGCATGTGCAACATCAAACTCCCAATGGCATTGTTCTGGTTTTCCTCAAAAGGGGGCGGTAAATGCAATGCCATCATCCCTCCTGTTAACTGCTCAATATTGTGCTAGGCTAAGACTTATTACACAAGGGTGGGGATGGGTAATGGTGCCTGATCTTGGCCAGTGTGGATCCCATTACAGGGGATTAGGTTGACACTAATGGGATTGATTCTGCAGCCTGTTCATCCTCTGTCTGCCAATAGTCAGAGTGAGCAGCCAGAGAACAGAATATCTGAGTGTCCCTGCCAAGACAACTGCAATAACTGAGGCTTGCTGCTATCAGTGCCTCTTCAGAATGGAGGCAGAAGGTAACTCGAACAAGAGAATGGCAGCAGCAGGGTTTTCAGATACACCTGGTGCCAATGAACAGAGAATGTCATGTGTCTTGTTCTGTGGTAAATGCCTCTTGTTTTGGGGAAGGTTAATTCTCACCCAAATATACCCCTCAGGCTCTAAAGGTTGACTTATGGGAAAGCCCAGGATTATCACATGTTTAATAAATAATATTTCTGTTAAGCTCATGAAGACTTTTCCCTGTATTTGGTGTGCTATAGATAAAATTGCATTGAGGATTGTTTGTTTTGTTTTGTTTTTCCTGGCACAAAATCTAGCAAAGATACAGAATTCGTGCCCCAAATGAAAAGACTTTGTATGCTTCCACATGAGCCTCCTTTGGTTCTGTTTGCTGCAGCCAGAGCTGGTACCCACTACAGATACCAACGGCCAATTCTCAGAAGCAAGAAGGAAGTACAATAATGTACAAAAGCAGCTTCTAAATGGTTAGTCTCCCAAACTCTCAGGATGTAACAGAACTATTTGACAGCCCATACTCTTTGATTTATTTTCTAAGAGAAAAAAAAAGTGGCTTGCCTCAAAGTAAAAAAACCAAGATGCTAGTGTCTTGATTGGATAATTGGCACTTTAGGTTCAGGTCCTTACATGTCACTGCATTGTCCCACCTGCCCAGCCTTGATGAAATAGTTAAAACTGCCACACTGTCATATTAGTATTTCTTCAAATAAGAACAAAATGTTAATAGTATTAAGAAGTAACATTTTAATGTTTTTAAAATGTCTATTATATACTAATTACTTTATGAAGTACTTAAATGTCATTATTTTTGGATGTGAATATTTACATATCATTTCAGTATTTTACTGGAAATTTCTGAGCCCCCACTCAGCTTTTGGTATCAGTAATCATGACCATGACAAAACATTTTTTTCCTTATGATATACATTGTATTATTCAAAAATTTTAATGAGACAACCACATCATATAGAAATTCATGATATATATATATACACATATGTATATGTATGTGTATATATATATATATATATATTCCCCCAATGCATGAATTCTTGCACATTGAAAGGTAATTAATTAGAAGAAATATTTTAATATTGCTATTCACCCTATCTCTATAATAAAAGTGTCAACCAAATTCACGATCAACAATGACAGATCGAAACACACACATGTGATTGGTGCCAATGAGAGCTTGATATGTATTGCACATGCACAAGTCAACTTAGCCTTTTATATATATTAAATAAACTTGCTTAATTAGACCTGCTTTCTGATGTAGCTAAACTTTTTCCAGCGCAGTGAAGCACCCCAACTTCTCTTTCAGGTAATTATCAGCAACACGGCATTAAATATCAACACGAAGCAGATTATTATTGTAAATCATGCAGGGAGAACAAAGGGTAAAATATTTAACTGTAGCAGTGTTTGACTATATTCTGCACAGTGAGAAAACCTGAAGTCATTTACAAGGTCCACCATTTTTTACTTCTTTTCAGTCAGGTCAAGTTTCTAAGCTTCCTAAATCTCTGTTTTCCAGCTATTGAACAGAAAATAGGATTCCACTGAGTCTTCTATCTACCTACTCCAGGACTTCTGTGAGGATCAAACGAGATGAGGCATGGGAAAATGCTTCAAAGATATTTGGCTGAAGTGTAAAATGTTTCCACCTGGCTATAAAGCAAGTCATGTTCCTGGGCTGAAGAAACTCCAAGAAGGCTAGTCACTAGGGAGAGGAAACTGGGTATTGCTACATGTCCCACTTGGGGAAGCTGAGTGTTGCTTTGTGGGTGCCAGGTCCATGGTAAATTTATTGTTAAATGGCCTGCTGCTAGGAAGAGGAAACTGGGTATTGCTACATGACATCATTACCTGGCGCCCACAGTCACCGATTCTGGGTTGGGCTGGTCTTTAGGCCACATTTTGCGCCATGGGGTCTCTGCAGTGTAGGCCACGATTTGGTGGGCTGTCGCTCTGGAGTGGTGGTGGGGACTGTGTCCCACTTGGGGGAACTGAGTGTTACTTTGTGGGCACCAGGTCTGCAGTGCCATTTCTCTGTAAATGGCCAGTGCATGTCATGGCAGCCCCTGCATTGAGTATCTGCCTCCTGGTGGTCAATGCACATCATAGTCACTGATTGGACAGTTGGATGGTTGGACACTTAGCATATTAGCCTTTTATATATACACTAGAGGCCTGGTTTACGAATTCATGCACAGGTGGGGTCCAGCTGGCCCACTCTTATGGGGGTCCATCAGGTCAGGCCGGCTGGCGGGGGTGGTGATCAGGGCCTGGATCAGATTGGTTGGCTGTTGCAGTGCATATCATAGCCACTGGTCATTCTGGTCATTCCACCATTCCAATGGCTGGGTTTTTATATATGTAGACGTGTGTGTGTGTGTGTGTGTGTGTGTGTGTGTGTGTGTGTGTGAGTTCACGTGCACGTGTGCACGTATGCACTCACTCAATTGGGAGAAATACATTTATAGTTCTTGTATTTGAGGTGAGAAGAGATGAACACAGTCAACAAAAGGTTAATACTATGCCTACACCTGTTCTTACATACAGTTTTAATTCTTTAAAAAATTCACATACACCTAAATACCTTTATTAGTGCAGCAATTTCTATTTCTCAAAATATTTTTAGTTAGATGGTTTCTTATTTCTGTCAAAAAAACACAGCATATAAGTGGGGCAAAAATTACTATTTTACTATTTAAAGAGGAGAAGAAACAGTCAAATAGAAATCAAACATACTTGTATGAGTTTGGGAATAGCCCATACGACTGATTCCTTTTTTAATGCTGTAATCTCTTCATCATGTTTTCTTCTGCACTGCAGTCTTACTATATCATATGCCCCTCATTACTGAGTTGGCAAACTCATTAGTTAACAGAGCCAAATATCAACAGTACAACGATTGAAATTTCTTTTGAGAGCCGAATTTTTTAAACTTAATCTTCTTCTAATACCACTTCTTCAAAATAGACTCACCCAGGCTGTGGTATTTTGTGCAAAAGCCACACTCAAGGGGCCAAAGAGCCTCATGTGGCTCGTGAGCCACAGTTTGCCAACCACTGCTCTATCTGGTCTGCAATAAAGAACCTCACACCAAAACTGGTTTGGCTCAGTGGATAGAGCATCGGCCTGCAGACTGAAGGGTCCCAGGTTCGATTCCGGTCAAGGGCATGTACCTTGGTTGCGGGCACATCCCCAGTAGGAGGCAGCTGATTGATGTTTCTAGCTCTCTATCCCTCTTCCTTCCTCTCTGTAAAAAATCAATAAAATATTTTTTAAAAAATAATTAAAAAAATAAAAATAAAAATAAAGAACCTCACTAAATAATTCCAGAACATATGAATGTGAGGCTAGAATGAGGTCACTATAAAAAAAGAGGTTGTTTGTTTGTTTGTTTTTACTAAAAAGTTGAAATATGTGCCTTTGGGATCAACATTAGAAGGCCACTTAACTTTTTCCTCCCATAGTTTTAAAGACTCCATTAACAACTAAGATATAGCTGTGTCAGTGCTTTAGACATTTTAACTGGCCAGTGCCAATGATTTGGTCCTACTTTGTTAGAATCCAGTTAGATAGAGACCACACAAGTTATAACATCTGATATGAATAATCGTTACACAGGTATTAAAGAACTGGAAGGAAAAAACAGACACTGAAGTACCACGAACTAGCAACTGCAGAAGCAGATGCTACTCCAGCACTGGGAGGAGTTAAGGGCAAGGCTGAAATAATTGAAGTCGAATCTTGGAGAAGGGGCCCCGTGGCACTGGGACTCTGAGAAGGGGGCACTGCTTGGATATTATTGGAGCCTCAGGACCTCAGGAGAAGGTCCCTAAGGAGATGGGGTTCAGAATTGGGAGAGACATTGCTAATGAAGCTGGTTCTCTGATTGCTGCAAACACTAACGTGGAGTGTGTTGCTTCAACTGTGGCAAACTGCTGCCTTAGTGAGGAAGCTGCATAGAGATGCTAACAGGAATAGAAAATGTCTTCTGCCTCCAACTCTCTAGCCTCCCTGTGGCACCTCCGCCCCCATTGGAAGAACCTGGCAGGACCCAGCTGCAAAGAGAAAACATGTTTTGTGGTATCTCAGTCCTAGCATCACAGAGTAAGAATGGGTGGGTTTGAAATGGAGGGACCAGAGCTTATTAACTGTCACACATAAAGAGAATGCAAAGAAATTGTGAAGATATTCTGCTAGGTTATTTCACCAGTATTTATTCTTTCAATTTCCCAGAGGGAGGGTCAATTCTGCAGCTGCATATCTAAGGGCACAAAATACTTACTAATGAATTTCAGTGGTTTTCAACCCTGGCTAAAGATTATTAACCCCTGAAGTATTTTTTTTTTTAAATGTGAGGGCTCACTCTCAACAAATAGAAGTGTGACCTAGGTATTATTGTGTTGTTGTTTTTTAACTTACAAAGTAATTTTCATGTTCAACCAAAGTTAAGAGTCATTGCTAAAACTAGATCAAATGAAGAAATATAAATTGTCAACAATAATGCAACCTCAAAAATAAATAATACATAATTCAACCTCAATTAGAAAGAATTCAAAATGTGCAAGGTATTTTTTACTCAACAAGTTGACAATATTTCTTTTTAATGTAATCTCTTTTATTTGATGAGCATTTAAAATATAAATACTTTCATTTATTGAACTAAACGTTAAGACAATACTTATGAAAGGAATTTATCTGTTATTTTACAAAAACAAAACAAAACAAAAATACTATACTTAAACTGTTATACTAGTTGAACCAGGGATTTTGCTCTTAGGGATTCATTCAAAGAATGTTCATTGTTTATTTACCAAATTTTAGTGAAAAACTACCATGTGCTTGATGGAGTTAAAGAACTGGGAACATAGCAGGAAAAACAAAGATAATGTCACTAGCAATATAGAGTTTGTATTCTAGAGGGCAAAGGTAGAAAAATGCAGTACTATTCAGATAATATAGCACTTTAATGAAAACCATTTCAAACAATGGGTTCAGAACAAAGTTACATTAGATAGGATAGTCAGGGATAGTCTCTGAGGAGCTGATATTTGTAAAGTCAACCCAAGCAAATTTGTTACAGTTGAAGAACAGGAAGAAGTTTAATGTGGCCAAATTCAACAGAGGGCAAAAGAAGTAGGAAAGAAAGAGTTATTTAGGAACTAGCTCAAGTAGAGCCTCAAAGGCCACCATAAGGAGTTTGAACTTTATTCTAAATCCAATGAGAAATAATTTGGAGAGTTTAAGAGGAAAGTGGCATAATCTAATTTTAGTTTTAAAATGTCACTCTGAATGCTGTGATGGGGAAGAAGGGGGTGGCAAATGGCAAAATAGGGGAACTAGCAAGAACAATTCAGAACTATCCAAGTGAGAGATGAAGGCAGTTCAAACTGAAGTAGCTGTTGCAGAAATGGACAAAGCAGACATATAGAACTTATATTTGAGCTAATGGATTAGATAATGAATGAGTAAAATATAGTTATAGTTACCAAGTGTGGTTTAAATAATTAGATGGTGTTGCTGTTTACTGAGATGGGATACTAAAGTGGGGGAAAAAAGCTTTAGAAGAAAAATTAAGAAATTGTACTGCAGAATTCATATTTTGGAGTATACCTCAATATGATCACTAATAAAATAGTCTGGCAGTGGGAAGAGCAGAGGTAAAAGCATTACTTCGGATTCCTTAGAAAACAAGGATAATCAAAGATTCTAAAAATGTCTTTACAAAAACATTCACTGTAACATTTTTTGTAATGGAAACCTTTGAAAATAATACACATAAACTAATTACTAAAATTCTGTGGCACACCAAAAATATATATTGTTTGCCAATCTGACAAAAAAAAATAGGTATAATTTTGATTCATTCACATCAGACAGCTGTTGTAGTGCTGGCTATTGCATTTGTAAATTTGAGAATCTACAGCAAAAGAGGTCAGTGACTATTTAGTCAGGGATTGTATGTCTTAAAAATTCTTGTGGCTGTAATTCTAAGCTGTAAGATTTCTAAAATAAATAAATAAAAAACATGCCTCCTGCATATAAGCAGCTATCAAAAATAATAATGAATTAATAACTAGCTAGTAATAAAAATAAGTACAGAAATAAATTAAACATGGCACATTGAAATAAATTCAGGATTTAAAAGACGAGTTCTTTTTCTGATAGCCTTTCATTCCCCCTTCGCGCCAATCTGCCTAAATCAATCTTATCGTAAGAGAAGACGAGAGGACATCAAGAAAGAGAGAAGGAAAGAGATAAAGTAGGAGAGAAAGTTTCTTATTTATTTGATGTATTTTGAGATAGCAAAGAAACAAGAAAAACAGGGCAAAACTATCTTCTTTATACATTATTCTCTCTTTTTCTAACACATGATTTAAAAAACACAACTAACAATAACTTCATTAATTAATCTCAGGGTTCATGAACTTTACTTTAGGTATATTTCCTCTAGCTTGCAAACGATCTTTATGAATAATGAAGGCCGTATGGTCAAGCAATCTATCATCGACCTGCAGCGATTGTTGGAGACTCACCTGAATGAGGCCTTTGCTGACACCAAGTCCTCCACTGTGCTTATGGAGCCAGGCATGAGCCTACCTAGTGCTGGTCTCAGTGCCCAGGAGCAGTCCAGTGGCCTCTGAAGCTGGGCCCCTAGAGCCAGCTCAGCCTAGGTCTCTGCTCTCACCCCCACCCTTCCCCTCGGGTGGCCTGGCTCCCACTCCTTGGTAGCTCCATTCCCCAGCCCCTTACAGTATGGTTTTTACTTCTGTGGATTTCACCAAAACTTCAAAGTGGCCTCACTTTGCAAACAGAACTATTTAATTCCTTAAATTAGCCCTGCCTCTCTATCACATATCAGATATATAAGTTTTCCTAGAGACATTTTTTTATATTCTTCTATATACTGAAGCAAAAGGAATGAAAATTCTGTATAAAGTGATTCAGACAGAGAATGTGACAGTCTCTTCATTATATCAAAAATATTGAGAGATTATCTTTCATGTGTGTGCAGATACTACCGATATAATATAAGTCTAAATGACCTTTACAGCGGAATGATGAGAACAACCAGTCACTATGACATGCACTGACCACCAGGGGGCAGACGCCCAATGCAGGAGCTCCCCCCTGGTGGTCAGTGCACTACACAGGGGGAGAGCCACTCAGCCAGAAGCCGGGCTCATGGCAGGTGAGCACGGCGGTGGTGGCAGGAGCCTTTCCCACCTCTGTGGTAGCACAGCGAGCTGAACAGTAAGGAGCAGTGAGCTGAGCGGTAAGGAGCAGCAAGCAGGTGGGTGGTAAGGAGTGAGGGGTCCCAGACTGCGAGAGAGCACAGGCCAGGCTGAGGGATGCCCCTCCACCCCCCAGTGCACAAAATATACAATAAATCCATGAGCAGTAGCTCAGTCCCACAATTCTGTAATAGTTACTCATTCTCATCAATTATTACATAGATCCTTTAAAATTCTGGATTCATCCCAGGTTTATGAAAACACTGTCACAGTTCTCTTAATATAGTAGTGTAAAATGGTGTTCGACACACAAAAACCTCATAGAGTGTGGAAGAATCTGCTCGTGATATTTCAGAGCTACTTTCATCAACTCACAAATGGAATAAAACAAAATGACTGAGAAAAGAAAGAACTGAAAAACAATTGCTCCTTAACTCAGCTCAAGCTCTTGAAATTTAAAAAACAAAGAACAATTTAAGTAAAACTTCCAATAGAGATGAAATATCCATTTTATTCAGCCACTTGTTGAGTGAATTCTATAGTGACTACTGAGCTTATTTTCTGTGCATAGTGTTATGAAAAGCACAAAGAAGTCTTACTTCGTCTTACTCTTAAGAAGTTAAAAATCTGGCTGAAGAATTGAAACATCTATACATATAAAAGCCTAAACAACGGTCCGACCATTCAACCGGTAGCTATGATGCACAATGACCACCAGGAGGCAGATGCTCAATGTACAGGCATGGAAACATGGAACAGACTGATGAATCTCAGAGGGAAGGAGGGAGGGGGAGGGTGGGAAGAGATTAACCAAATATCTTATATGCATACTAGAGGTCCGGTGGATGAATTTGTGCACTGGTGGGGTCCCTTGGCCTAGCTTGTGGGGATCAGGCTGAAACTGGCCTGGTGCATGGATTCATGCACCAGTGGGGTCCCTTGGCCTTGCCTGTGGGGATCGGGCCAAAACCGGCAGTCTGACATCCCCGAGGGGCCCCAGATTGCAAGAGGGCTCAGGCCAGGCCAAGGGACCCCACCAGTGCACGAATCCGTTCACTGGTCCTCTAGTTGGAACATAAATGAATCAACTAGAAGCAAAACAAATAACTGATACTATAAAACAGACACATAAATGTATAAACTATAAGGAAAAGGGTGATTATTGCAGATTGAAATTTAAAATAAAAATTACTTTTGGCAGGGGTAAATATAAAATTTATTCATTCATATAACCTACCTCTTTAAGTACACTTTGATATGTTGTAGAATTTGTTTTTTGTTTTTTGTTTTTGCTAACCCTAGATAATACCAAGATGAATAGAAGACTAGCTATACCCCATAGATGTAAACTAATTCTTAAACCATTTTTGTTGTATGATGTATTTGACTATGAACCAGAATTTAGAGAAGTTTAGGAAAAGAACTACTAAGTTATGTCAGGAAATAGCAGAGAAGGTATCACATAAAAAGTGACATTTGAGCTACTGTAAATGATAAATAAAAGCATCCTGAGCAGAATAAACCACAAATTAACAAAATTTGTGGCATAAAATATTGGTCATTCCCTATGGTTGTCTCCTGGGAGAAATGTACGTAAGTATTGCAAATGCTACAAAGGTAAACAAGAATTGTGTTATGAATCCCGTTTATTAGATATTAAGAACTTTTAAATTTATCATATGAGCTTTGGGAATCACTGAAGAACTTTAAGATCGGATTGGCAGGATTTAGAGTTTAAATGATCAGGCTGGTGGCATTGCAGAAAATAGGCTAGATGAGGTAAAAAAGGGATAATAGTCAGGAAATGTGTTGGACACCTCAGATGAAATGCTTCAGATCCCCTTAGGTTCAGCTAGCTCTGCATGGCTTTGTCTGACCTCAGAGGTTTATAATCTGACACTTTCTCTCAGGGCCTTGCCCTGTTCATATGCCATGTGCCTCTAGTCCTGAGGCTTTCCTGTTGACCTTAGTGGTTCCACTAGACACCCATCTTTGTGTAACCCCAAAGGGTAATGCTGCAAAAGCCCCTGGACCAATCTTAGACTAATAGAAGATGGAACAAAGTTGATAAATTCTTCCAGTATTTCCTTAACCTCTCCCCTTCCCACTCCTTCAATGTGGGTTGTAGGGCATCTTAGGGGATGGTTTCTCAGGGTCGAGCAGTCACCCTTAGTGGCAGCCAGCTAGGTATTATGTCCACCAATCGGTTTTCTTTCCTTCTCTGCTTTACTCCTCCTCACTCCCACTCCCTATATTCCATTTAAAAAATTACTAGGGCCCTAGCTGGTTTGGCTCAGTAGATAGAGCATCATCAGACTGAAGGGTCTCTCATCATTTATGTTTCCATCTCTCTCTCCCTTTCCCTTCCTCTCTGAAATCAATAAAAATATTTTTTAAGCCCTAACCGGTTTGGCTCGGTGGATAGAGCATTGGCCTGTGGACTGAAGGTTTCCCAGGTTTGATTCCGGTCAAGGGCATGTACCTTGGTTGCAGTCACATCCCCAGTAGGGGGCATGCAGGAGGCAGCTGATAGTTGTTTCTCTCTCATCGATGTTTCTAACTCTCTATCCTTCTCCCTTCTTCCCTGTAAAAAAAATCAATAAAATATAAATATATATATTTTTAAAAGAATAAATAAGTAAAAATAAAGAACTACTAGGAGCTTCATTTTAACCATAACAGTGAAGGAGGGAAGAGAATGGATTTAAGAGGTATTAAGAAGATAGACTCAACATGGCCTGGTTACTGACTGTACGTGGAGATATTAGGAAGAAGGCTAGAGATCCTTCTAAGATGGTAGTCTGGGTGACTTGTTAGAGATTAGTGCCATTAAACAGAATAAAAAAATATAAGAAGAGGGTCAGATTTGGAATGTAGAAATGTATAATTTTAGATATAAGATCATTTATCATTGAAACAGAGCAGTCAAAAAGGTTATTGGAGTCCTGGCCAGTGTTATTCAGTGGTTAGAACTTCAGCCCATCCACTGAGGGTTGAGGGTTTGATTCCCAGTCAAGGGCACATACCTGGGTTGTAGATTCACTCCCTGCCCCCTGGTTGGGGTGCATGTGGGAGGTAACAAATTGATCTGTCTCTCTCACATCAATACTTTCTCTCTTTCTCTCTCTCTCTCTCTCTCTCAACTCTCTCTCTCTCTCTCACCCCCTTCCTCCTACCTTCCCATTCTCTCTAAAAAGCAATGGGGAAAATATCCTCTGGTGAGGTTTTAAAAATATATAAAAATAAATAAATAAAGATGATTGGAAATGGGAGTATGGAGCTCAGAAAAAATGTTTAGTTTAGGCCCTATAATTTGGGAGTCATCAGCTTTAGACAGCCAGGTGAACTCAGAGGAGAAAAGGATGGAGGATGAAACTCTTCAGTACGCTATTATTAAGGAACATAGAACAAGGAAAAGTCAGAAAGAGTCTTATAAACAGTTGCAAATAAGGAGTAAAGAAAATAAGAAATAATATAGGCTTGGAAACAAGGAAGAAAGGGATTTCAAGAAGAAAGGAATAAACTATGTTAAATATGGCAAAGAGATTAAAATTGACTGGAAATTGTGAACTAGATTGAATAATGATGTCATTGTTGACTTAAGAGCATTTTTAGAAGTAGAATATGGTTGGGGGGGGAAGTCCATAAAATAAAAATAATAACTAGAAAAATGAAATGAGCCAAGAAAACTAAAGTAACAAGTAGGCAAATATTATAGAACAGACATTTCCCAATCTTTCTCCCTCTTGTTCCATCAGGACTTCCTCCACCAGTAACTTGCAGACACTTTAAAAGGAAGAGAACTGCCAGGCGGGGAAACCCCTAATGAAAAAAAAAAAAAAAAAAAAAGCTCTTATTGTTCTACAGATTCATTACTGTTATTATTGGCTTTTTTTTTTCTTTTTTTACCTTCTATTTCCCACAGACAAAATTCCTTGTTTTAATTCCTTTATGGAACTGGTAAAATCAGGAAGACTTACCTATTGTTTCACTTTTTTTTTTAAATTTCTTTATTGGTTAAGGTATTACATATGTGTCCTTATCTCCACATTAACTCCCCCAACCCTCCCCCACTCAATGCCCTCACCCCCCTGGTATCTGTGTCCATTGGTTAGGCTTATATGCATGCATAAAAGTCCTTTGGTTGATCTCTCCACCTTACCCCACCCTCCCCTACCTTCCCTCTGAGGTTTGATGGTCTGATCAATGTTTCACTTTAAAAGTATATACCATATTTCCACTGAGATATTAGTCCATGGTATTTATTTATCTATGGGTAATGTTTTTACAGAACACTGAGAGACTTTTAGACCCAGAGTAAAGCCGTATTAAGATAGGCAGAGCCATTTCCCACAACTACACTGGAATATATATTCAGGGTATGCATGATGCTCAGAGCAAACAAATCTCAGCCACCCTATTTCCCCCTCCACTTCTTACACCTCTAAAAAGCCCAGCATATTTATCTTCATCTTTTTTTCTTTTTCAGGACATCTTTTGCTTTTGCAGTTCTTCTTCAAACAGTCCTGTCCCATTTGACGATGGGGGGCTAGTATCTAATCAAGTAATTAGAGTATAAAATAAACAGAAATATTGATTAAAATCCTAGGAATAGGTTTGTTCTTTACAGGCAAGGACAACATTTCTTATTGAAGCAAAGGGATTTTTAGTATTTTAACATAATTCAGAACAATTAAAAGTATCTTTAGAAAGTGAATTTCATAAAATAAATTATTTTTATTATCCCAAAGTTATGGTTAAAGTACAATTAGAGTAACACATTGGATTGATTTGGAACATTACTGTGAGTAGTGTAAATAATACAGAACATTAAAGAATTCTTATAAAGTTTCTTTTCCCAGGAAAAGCAAACCTAAACATATCAATATGTTAGAAACTATGGGTAGGGCATGAAGGATCAAGTGTTGTAATTTGTAATGAGTAAAATAATATTGTTAGCTTATTCCAGAAAAAATAAAATAAGATGGCCCTGATCTGTAAAAATATATTCGAACGTGTTCTGAGCCTCTGGCAAAAATGAGAAAGAAAACCCAAAGTAAACATAAAATAACAGGAGAGAGATATTGGAGAAGCACAATACAGATATTTGACCTGCTCAGGAATGAAAAAGAAAACTAAATCCCAGTAGCTCTAAATCATACTAAACACTAGAAGTCTGGTTCAATAAGAAATGTAGATCTTGCTTAATAAAGAAAAAACATAGTTCAAATTTGTGACAGATATACTAGTATATCTATATATAGATAGAAAGAGATAGAGATAGAGATAACAGATAGAGATAGAAATAGAGATGATAGAGATAGTGATATAGAGATGATAAAGATAGAGATAGATATATTGTCAGCTTTGCTCGTTAAACTAAAACTAAAATAATAATTGAAGCATTCTTAAAAAAAATGCCAGTGTTGAGGAGTTACTTCTAGAAGGGTTAATTAAGGGTCTCCTAAAATATGCCTTGTGAATATGGCTGCAAAATATTCTGAAAAACACTAGGAAACCTTATTTCAGTAACATAAAAAAGATTATACATCATAACCAAGTAGGATTTATGCCAGGAATGCAAGGTTTGTTAAACATACAAAATGAATCATTATAAAACACTATTTGACTAAACTAATATATATCAATGGATACAGGAAAAAAAATCATTTGAAAAAAATCCAACATTCTTTCTCAATAAAAACACTGAACCAACTAAGATTGATTGATAAGAGTATTAGGGAAAAACTCACAGCTAGCATCAGAGTTCATACTGCAAATTTTCTAACTACAATCAGGAAAGAGAAGGGTTTCTGTTCTCACAACTTTTATTAAACACTAGTGGCTCTGTGCATGGATTCATGTACATTGAAAGGAAACTAATTAGAAGAAATATTTTAATATTGCTATTCGCCCTTTCTCCATAATAGGTCAGAGATGAAATAAAATTAGTAAAGTGTATATGAAAATAATATATAAATTCATTAATAAATAAACAATAACAACATGATATAAAAACAACAAAATATGATATAAAAACATTCATAAAAATAATGACTGATAAATTGATTATGTTATGCCCAGATTTCGTGATCCCCAAAGACTACCAGGGAGCCGAGTCCGATGCAATAGCAAAGAGCCTTTATTCGAGCTAGCCAGGTGACTGCTCTGCCATTCTCCACTCAGGGAGTCCAGAGAGCAGCCGCGACCCTTTGTGCAGGACCACTTTTAAGCACATTAACCACATCCTATTTTTGCAGAGCAGGCAACCCAAGACAAAACAGTTTTTCCTAAGCAATGTCAGGATCATGCCATTGACGACCATGTTATTCACAGGGTCATCCTGTTCTTCAGAAAGCTCACAGTGTTCTATGAAAGAAGGCCTACGTGCTGGGAAGGGGCCATGAGACCATATCTCAAGGCCTGGCCTGGTGTCAGCACTGACAACTTTATCTGGGGCATAGTCCACGGCCTCTTTGGAATGGGCAAAAATTCCCACTATCCAACAATTAAACTTATTCTAATATCTCCTTGTATACCACATTAAGAGTAAAAACACTTTCAGAGTGCTTGACTAATTTCCTTTGTGATGAAGTATTTACAATTTTAACTTTAACATCATACTCTCTTCAAATTGATCATGTTTGAAAACAGATTCAGGTAGGAATATTCCTATTCTGTCTAGAGTTTGTCCTGGTAATTTATTAATAGTCATGGCAAATGCTGGCATCACGGGAAACTGTCTTCAAATTAACTTATATGGGAGGCCAGTGTCAGGTGGGGACATATCAATTCTTGGAATCAGAACAACCTCTCCTTCTGCAGATTCTATGAATACTTCAGCTTCAATTATGTCAGGTCGCAATTTTTTGATAATAAATCTAGTCCCATTACAAAGATCCCATTTACTATTAACATTTCTCAGTAGCATGATGATTGCACCTACTTTCAATTTTAATTTATGACACGGCATTCCCAAAGAAATAATACTGTTAAGAAATTCGATGGGAAACTTTTCCTTTTCAGCATCATTCATTGAATCGATGGAATTATCACTCACATAGGTGTGAAAATCCCCATCGAGTATATGCAAAATTTCTTCATTTAATTTATGAACGTGCTCATTTTTAGGACAAAGAATCACATATTTAGATATATTTTTAATATTATCTATAGATATACTATTTCCAAAGGTAACTTCAATAATAGATCCATTACAAATCATTTCACAGGGGATTTCAATAATATCCATTCCAAAGGGATCTCTATTGCTAGAGTTCCAGTTGAAGAGCTTTATATGTATCATGCACGTGCGGGTCAATGTTTATTTTTAAATTTCCAGTGTGCGTCATATGTACCGGCCGATCAGTCGGTCAGACAGTCAGATGTACATATGGTTGCTCACTTAGCCTTTTATATATGAAGATTGTATTAGAGGTTCTAGCCAGGGCAATTGAGAAAGAAAAATAAATAAAAGACATCTACATTTGGAAACAAAGAATTAACATTATCTCTACTCAGGGATGGCATGATCTTGTATTTAGAAAATCCTAAAGAATCTGCACAAAAATTGTTAGAACTAATAAACAAGTATGACAGTGTTCCAAGGTGCTAGAACAATTGTATTGTTTACACTAGTAATTAACAATCTGAAAATAAAATTAAGAAACTAATTCAATTTGTAGTAACATCAAAAGAGTTAAAAATTAGGAATAAATTCAATAAGAGAAATGTAGAACTTAATCACCAAAAACTACAACACACCATTGAAGATAATAAAAACCTAAATAAGTAGAAAAATATCCTGTGTATATAAATCAGAAGATCAAATATTGTTAAGTTAGTGTTATGGCTTGAATTGTGTCTGCCTAAAATTTCTATGTTGAAGTCCTGACACCCAGCACCTCAGAATATGACACTATTTGGAAATGGGAATGTTGCAGATATAATCAGTTAAATTAAGATTAGGTTATACTGGAATAGGATAGAGTCCTAATCCAATAAATGTGGTGTCCTTATATTTTTAAAAAGCTATATAAAGAGAAAGAGATGCAAATAGAGAAAGACATTGTGAAGACATAGGGAGAATGTCATCTACAAGGAACCTCATTGATATGAAATGTCTAGAATAGGAAATCCACAGAGACAGAAATGTAGATTAGCAGTTGTCAGGAGCAGGAAGAGGGATGAATAGAGAATGACTGCTAATATATAGGGGTGGGTTTTTTTCAGGGTGATAAAAATATTCTGGAATTAAATGATGATGGTTGTATAATTTTGTCAATATTCTACACTTGTATACTTAAATCATACAAATGAATTGTACACTTTAAAATCTATACTAATAAAAGAGTAATATGCAAATTGGTCAGGACACCTTCACAGCAATGACCGATCAGCAGGCTGCATGGGGCGATAAGACCAGCAGAGGTGGTTAGTGAGGGACGACCAAACCACTGAACAGCAGGCTGCATGAGGCAACCAGTCTGGCGGGGGGGGGGCAGTGAGGGGCAACCAAACAACAAAACAGCAGGCTGTATGGGGCAACCAGGCCAGCAGAGAAGGGCAGTGAGGTGTGACCAGGCATGCAAAGGGGGAAGTTAGTGGCAATCAGGCTGGTGGGGGCGGGGCAGTGAGGGGCAACCAGGCTGGCAGGGGGGGCAGTGAGGGACAACCAGGCAGTTGGGGGCAACCAGGCTGGCTGGCAGGGGGGCAGTTGGTGGCAACCAGGCCAGCATGGGGGGCATTTGGGGACAACTAGGCCGGCATAGGGGGCAGTTAGGGGTGACCAGGCCAGTGGGGAGGGCAGTTTGGGGTGAACGGACCAACAGGGGGGGCAGTTGGGGGCGACCAGGCCAGCAGGGCGGGCAGTAAGGAGTGACCAGGCCAGTGGAGTGGGGGCGTTAAGATCAACCAGACTGACAGGGGAGGCAGTTAAGGGTGATCAGGCAGGCAGGCCAGTGAGCAGTTAGGAACCTGCAGTCCCAGATTGTGAGAGGGATGAATGAATGCTGGTTTAAGCCCAGACATCCCCCAGGGGTCCAGGATTGGAGAGGGTGCAGGCTGGGCTGAGGAGACCTCCCCACCATGCACAAATTTTGTGCACTGGGCCTCTAGTTAATAAATAATAAAAAAATAAACAATTAAAAAATTATTACCACATTGAGCACTGCCCCAAACCCATGTAATCAGAATTTCAAAAAGTATGCCAATTGTTAACTTTTTGGCAGCTCATAAATAAATTTTTTTTAAAAGTACAAGTAGCTCATTTCCTCATAGTCAAATGTATAGAATGTCTTACTACATAATTACTTTGAGGTATCTCCTTCCTAAATCAAAGTTATTTTTTATCTTAAGGGAAAATAATTATAAATGCTCAAAAATATTTATTTACTCATCTTCCCACTATCACAACACAATTATTTTTATTTTAGCATCCACTTCGATCGATATCTTTTTCCATATATGTGCAATTATGGTATCTACACTAAGAAAAGAGTAAGATGCAAACTGACCGTACCTTCGCAACACCTACCAGCCAATCAGGAGTGAGTATGCAAATTAACCCAACAAAGGTGGTGGGTTAATTTGCATATGCAGGCACAAGTGGCTGGGGGCGGGGAGGGACACTTGTGTCGTCACCATGGCAACAACGCAGGCGTTCCACACCACATCAGCTGCTCTGGGCCTCTGGGCAGCTTAGGATGGCACAAAGGCAGATCTGGCCAGAGCAAAGGTGGTGCTGGCAGCCAGAGGAAGGAAGGCCCATTCTTGCACGAATCTTCATGCATCAGGCCTCTAGTGTATATACATATATATATGTGTATTACCATACAATTATAGTGTGCTGAAATTAACAAATAAATCTGCTACTACTAATCAAGTTAATATTTCTGTATTAAGCTAATGCTAAAATTAGAATGTCAGTACACCCAGATTTTCTTTCAGTTCTAAAATTTTTCCTTAAAATTATCTTCCAGAAGGGAGACTTTTGAGCCAAGTGCTTCACTATTTGTATGGCACAGGACTATCCTTTCTAGAAAGAGTGGTACTAATATATATGTCATTGGTGTTTATGTACAAATGTTGCTACCCTTCACAAGTAAGTATATTATATTATCATGAAAAATTTTTGTAGTTTAATGGTAACCGTGTTTATAGGTCAAAGCTCTCTTATTTGTTTTGTTGTTATTTATTCATGAGCGCAGCTAGGCCCTCCTACAGGGTTGTTCACCTAGTGCCAAATGATAATATACAACCACTAGAGGCCCGGTGCTTCTAGTGAAATTCGTGCACGGGGGTGGGGGGGTCCCTCAGCCCAGCCTGCACCCTCTCCAATCTGGGACCCCTACTGGGATCGGGCCTAAACGGGCAGTCAGACATCCCTCTCACAATCCAGGACTGCTGGCTCCCAACTGCTCACCTGCCTGCCTTCCTGATTGCCCCTAACTGCTTCTGCCTGCCAGCCTGATTACCCCCTAACCATCCCTTGCCAGCCTGATTGATGTCTAACTGCTCCCCTGCCAGCCTGTTTGCCCCCAACTTCCCTCCTCTACCGGTCTGGTCACCCCCAACTGCCCTCCCTTGCAAGCCTGGTCCCTCCCAACTGCCTTCCCCTGCTGGCTATCTTGTGGCAGCCATCTTGTGTACACATGGGAGCAGGATCTTTGACCACATGGGGTAGCCATCTTGTTGGAGTGATGGTCAATTTGCATATTACTCTTTTATTAGATAGGCTAGAGGCCTGGTGCATGAATGGGGACCAGCTGGTTTGCCCTGAAGGGTGTCCCGGATCAAGGTGGGGGTTCCCTTGGGGCGTGGGGTGGCCTGGGTGAGGGGCCTGTGGTGGTTTGCAGGCTGGCCACGCCCCCTGGTGACCCAAGAGGAGGCCCTGGTATCTGGGATTTATTTATCTTCTATAATTGAAACTTTGTATCCTTGAGCAGAGCCAAGCCTCCTGCTTGCTCTGTGGCCACAGCTATTTTTGTTGGGATTTATTTCTCTTCTATCATTGAAACCTTGTAGCACTGAATGGAGGTCTGGGCTGGCAAGGGCAGGCGGAAAGCTTGGCTTCCTCCATCGCTGGGGAAACCCAAGCCTCCCTCCTGCTCTCTTCATGGCTGCAGCCATCTTGGTTGGGTTAATTTGCATACTTGCTCCTGATTGACGTGTGGGCGTGGCTTGTGGGCATGGCTTGTGGGTGTAGCAGAGTGATGGTTAATTTGCATATCATCTTTTATTAGATAGGATAATAGTAGGTTAATTAAACTAGCAGTACTCCAGAATAATTTTTAATACCATCTGTTTTGAGAATCATCATAGTCAAATCTTCCAACCTGCACACTATGTTCATTAAATCTTCAGTAATGGGCCCTGTTAAATTTATCTGATAGTCACCCTGTGGCATTCACAGAGTAGTTGTGAATAAAATTATGAAAACTATAAGAATTGACTTCTCCCATAAAGGATCCTTTCCCATTTATTGGCCCTCTTTTCTCACACTCTATTTTTCATTTTCATTATTTATTACATTTCATTACAAACCCATTCATTTTTATTACAACAAGTCAAACAATGCAAAAATATATACATTTTATAAATTTTAAAAAACACATTTCTCTTCTTCTCCACCATCATGCCAGTCAAATCCCAACTCCATGGTGACCATTGTTAATAGCCTCGTGTGTATCCTTTAATTCTTTCCTTGATGTTCATACAAGCATATACAAAAATATTTAGCATCTTTTTTTCAAAGACTGCTAAGACTCCCATAATCATTGCATAAGCTCCCTATTTTATAAAGTCCTTATTCTTTTCATTTACATGAATGACTAACCACTTAAGGCATTAATCTTCCAATAATAATTTATTGTTAATAGGCCAAAAAGCTGTAAATTAGAAATTAAATTCTAACAGCAGAATTGCAAGCATTGATCAGTGGCTAAAAAAGAATTGTGGATAGTTGGAGTCAGGGAAGGAGCAGCATATGGCCTTCTAAAACCTCAAAAATATATTTGACTTCTTATTCTTTCTTACATATAAGGCAGTCTTTGAGCAATTCTTATTCATTAAGTGTGAGTGATCTGGAAGGTTTCAGTTTACTGAAAGATTTTGGCATAACCTCACACTCACACACATACATAAATATGTACCAGGTTG
The DNA here is from genome assembly GCA_026230045.1 of Corynorhinus townsendii. Taxonomy (NCBI): domain Eukaryota; kingdom Metazoa; phylum Chordata; class Mammalia; order Chiroptera; family Vespertilionidae; genus Corynorhinus; species Corynorhinus townsendii. Next base: position 38,646,506 of record JAPDVU010000001.1, read on the forward strand.
CTCTTTTATTCATTTATAGAATACACTAGTCCCTGCATGTTACTAAAGAACTATACATGTTCATCAATGAAAAGTGTCTTTGTTGTTTGTTCCCTGACTTTTAATATGAGGACAAACCAAGTGGAAATACCATGTAATGTATTAAACAATAAAGATCATTATGAAATAATAGAAAATAATGAGGGAAAATGCGGTAACACAACAGCAATGTTTAGGCAACTCCTCTCACCTCACCTGCCCCAGGTGATATGTGGGAGGAAGGAATGCAGGGGATATCTAAGCTTTGCTTGGTCTGCATCTTCAGTGCTCACACCTGCTTATTATACCATTAAACACTGCTATACAGCTTAGGTGAATCAATTACTTGGGATTAGAGAAAAAAATAAACCCTCACAACACTATATATAAAACACTAGCAATTTTCTTTGTAATAAAATCAAAATTCCAAAATACTGTGGTTCTGGAAAGAGTACTGGAGACAATTTGAGTACTGAAATGAAATCTCACACAATGTCATTGTTTAAAGCCGAACAAGAAGGATACTATTAGAAAAGAGAGGACTACTAGTAACATTTCATACATTCCTCTAGGAATGTTTTTACTTACATTTCTCTAGAGAAGGCACTGAAACCATTTCCTGAAATAATCAACTAATTTATTGTACCACCATAAAATCAATATAAATATTTCATATTATAGGGAGCTGAGTTCAATTTGCTCATATATGTTTACATTCTAAGTACCAAACAACACTAAAAGACTGATTTAATATCTGTATTATGCCTCTAAAAATGTTGCTGGTTATTGTGACCTTGCATTTATTTTCTCATCTTTCTTGCTTAATACAAACCTACTTTGGTTCAAGTAAACTAGTCAAAATCATAGTCAAAGAGGGAAGCCAATGATGTAGACAAGAGAAATATTATGGACTAAAACCCAGGTGTAAGGGATGAAATAAGATCCATGACATTAACAGTGTTCATGATATTAGCAGCCAACGATTTTGGAAACAGGTTGGGATACAGAGCATAAGGCAGAATAAAGTAATAGTTAATATTGGTGGCCGGGTTTATTATAAAAGATGCAGAGGATAGATTTTAATGTCTGGCAGCAAACAGCCCTGGTGGACCTTCAAGGTTAGAATGGCTATAAAACTGGATTTCTATGTTAAATTAGGGCACTATTTGTGAATGCCCACTATTAGGCTTACTTGACCTAATATTTTATAGTCATTAGCATATTAAAAATTGATTCATTATGTAATCTTTGAAAATGGGGCACAAAATATGTGGTAGAGGTAAAGGTTAGGGCCAGAATATAAATCATACTTAAAGTGAGATATCTAAAATGTGGTGCCTGGGAAGTCCTGGGGCAGCATAAGGCAATTGGGATCTCAAAGGACAAAATGTCAACGTGATTACAATCATCTTTTCCTGCACAAAAAAAATTAGATTTTATTCAATATGTTCATAATAATAAATTTTCTTGAATATTTTTAGAACTGAAAATAGGCTTAATAAAAATATGATTAGATCACAAAAAGAAATAACTTGGAAAATTATATTTTAAAAAAACTGACAAATTTTTAAATACAGGTTTTAAAAGATCAAGTTTCAGAATTACAGATATCTTCAAAATTTCAATAGAAAATATTACAAAGATTTTAATGTTATTACAAATTGTTCTTCAAACAAAACAAACCAGAAATATGCACAATATCTAGTATAACTCTAACTGAAATTAGTGAGGTCATTGACTTAAGGAAGTATATACTTTAACTAGAATTTACCTGTCCACAGTCTTCATGCAAAAAAAATACGTTAGCATTATGTTTCACAGGAAAGAATTTTTTAAAAAACTATTATTTCCTGATGAAATAGATGTGATTATCTAAATTTTAATTTACTCTTATCCATGGGAGGTAAATGAACACCCAGAGGCCAATGAAAAATTATAAGAATTAGAAATGTTTAAGCTTTGACATAGTTATTAGATTTTAGACATTAATGAATGGACCACTATGATAAAAAAAAAAATACGACTTGTTTAATCTCTTAAGCAAAATAAATACTAATTATACAGAGCAATTTTTTAACCTAAAATATTTCCAATTTTGATGGGCTAAAAAGGTTAGTATAAATGGGTAGAACAGAAAGTTGATGTTTCTTGCTCTCTCTCAAATCAATGGATTAAAAAAAAGTTATTGAAAAATATTCAGTTGTATAATTTTTAATAAAAAATAACTTAAACTAAGTTAGCAAGAATTGCATTTTATTACATTTTTTAAAAAATGTATTTATCATACCAAAGAAATGATCCTTTTACTCTTAGGGTCTGATTATAATGAAATTAACTAAAGTTCTTAAAAGTAGTGGGTTTTTTGCTTGTTTTTTTTTTGTTGTTTGTTTTTAATTTCTTTTTTTTTTAAATGGTGAGTTTTTTAATGAGGGTATCAATATGCTCCCTAACACTGCCTTAGGTCAGGAGGGGAGAAAGCCTGGGTGCCTAGCAAAGACAAACTAAACACAAGTATTGTAGGGTGGAACCTGGTCCCCTGGATGATCTTTCCGCCCCTAGCATATTGCTGGTCATGGTGTTTAGACCTCCGAACTTTCATATAGCAGTTTCTGACACTCCCCTGACCTTTCCTTCCTTGGCATGTTGTCAGTCATGTGTTGGGGGGCATGGGGGGTGGGGGGAAGGGAGGGAGGAGGAGGCCAGAGAATAGCTTTATAGGACTTCTATATGGGCCCTTGCACGACCACTTTCTTAAGCATTAAACCCTAGAGAAAACATCTAGGCCTCAGTTGTGTTTGAGCTCCAGGTTCAGAAAAGCAGCAAAACCAGAAGGGGGCATTCCATGGCCGACATCAGGACCTGCTACAATAACTAATGACCCATACACTGCTACTCACCTACCAGTAGAGACCACGACCCTGAAAGACACACACCTGGAAAGTTGATGACTTTTCTATTGAGATCTTCCCCTGAAACCTCCCCTAAAATCCCTGCCTTTGGAAATGAGATAAAAGCTCTTAAGATGAAAGACTTTGTTCTCTCTCTCTCTTTCTCTCTTGAGCATGTCTGTGCCTTTCCCTTCTTCTACCTCTGTTACTTCGTAAATAAACTTTTGTTTGTATTTGAAAAAGAAAAAACAAGAAAACACCTCTTCACAGGATTTAATTTAATCTTTGTTTTATTATTACAAACAGAAAAACTTAATGGAACAATTGGTGCTAAGTCAGTCATGATATAGCGCCCTTGTTCCCATTACTACAATTAAGAAGGTAGATGTCATAAAAAAGGTCACTGAGAGAAAAAGTGGGAGAAGCAATCAGGCCTAGGCATTCTTATTGTAGTTTGTTGTAATACTTTGGTTTCGTCACTTAATATTTGACTCAAATTGTTTTCATATATGCAGTAAGTGAATCGGATAAGAAAATTTATTGGGATTCTTCCAGCTAAATTGATAAAGTACTAATTGATGAAAAAGTATTGTAATAGGCTACTATTTGATTTAATAGTTTATTATACATTGATGACTTAATAAATCAACCAAGACAGGTGGTAATAAATACAATGTAATGTAAAACTTACGCTTAAACTTTGATAGTTCCTTGGTACTAGTATATGTTTAACTACATATTAAATTGTCAGCTCTTATTAGTGCTATATAACTGTAAGATTCTTTAAAATATTTAAGATAGAGGTTAAAAATCAGCAGCCTATAAGTTAAACCTCTTCAACAGTTGACATTTAGTGCCCACTGTGTTTAAAAGAAAAAAAAAAAAAATAGGAGAATCCAAGATGGTGGCATAGGTAAACACCTAAACTGCTGCCTTGCACAACAACTTCAAAACTACAACTAAAAGACAAAACGTCTATCACCTAGAACCACGAGAAAGCTGGCTGAGTGGAAGTTCTGCAACTAGAAGGAAAGAGAAAAGAGCATTGAGACGTGGACAAGTGCTGAAAAGCTGAGGTATGGAGGTGCGGGATCTGGGCTGGCGGCAGGTATTGCTTTTGTCAACCCAAAGGGGAGACAAGCCCCCGATTACTCTGAAATACAGTTTCTGGGGAGACACGGGGGACCCAAACTCGTACGGGGAGAAGCTGGATTGTCTGCCACCTGGTCAGAAAGTGAGGGGGGCCTGCTTGCAGAGCTGCTTGCAAGAATAATTGTTTACTGCGCTGGGGCACGGGACGCAGTCAGAGATACAGAGCCAGCTAACTAGCAGCCATCGCTGTTTGCCACGCCCTAGCCTAGTGATGCCTTGAGACCCCGCCCCACACAACCTACAAACCCACCCAAGCTCCAAGCAGCAGTTTTAGCATAAGAAAGGCCTGCCCTATAGCAGCTTAACCTAACAAACTTGCAGCCCAGATCAGACAGCTCCAAAACCTCCAAACCACAAGCAAAGAGGAGAAAACTGTAGCTCTCACTGTAGCTCCTGCTGGGTGGCCTCAGACAGTAGCTGACCTGCACCCCATTGGAGATCCAGAAGCCAGTGTACCTAGTGGTCAGTGTGAGAAACCAGATTTCAACTCCTCACATCCATAAGTGACACATTCAAGAGGCAGACTCAGCGAGCACCAAAGCCCCACTGAAACAAGTCCTGCACCATAAGCGTGTCTCCAGAACAGCAGTTCTTACAGACACAGCTAGTCCTCACAGCCGATTGGCCTGGAGGTCAATTCCTCCCAGTGTACCAACAGCAATTAAGGCTTAACTACACCAAGACTTTGCACTCAGCCCACAAAGGGGTGTACCAAGAGCATCCACATCAGGTGATTGGGGAGGCTGAGCTACTGCCCCTATAGGTCACCTACCACACAAAGCCACTCCAACAACACAGGGAAGCAGCCAAAATGCGGAAACAAAGAAACATGTCACGAATGAAAGAAACGGAGGAAAGCAAACTACTGGATGACATAGAGTTCAGAACCACATTTATAAGGTTACTCAAGAATCTTCTAAAAACCGCTGAGAAACTTGATGACACTTCTGAGGAGCTTAGTGAGACCTTCAAGGACCTTAATGAGAATGCCAAAAAAATGGAAAAGGACCAGTCAGAAATGAAGCATACACTGTCTAAAATAAAGAATATACAGAAACTCAACTGTAGATCAACGTACCCCAAGAATCAAACCAAAGATCTGAAATATGAGGAAACAAAAAACACCCAACCAGAAAAACAAAAAGAAAAAAGAATCCAAAAATATGAAAATAGTGTAAGGAGCCTCTGGGACAACTTCAAACGTACCAACATCTGAATTTTTGGGGTGCCAGAAGAAGAGAGAGAGCAAAATACTGAAAACCTATTAGAAGAAATAATGACAGAAAACTTTCCCTACCTGGTGAAAGAAATAGACTTACAAGTCCAGGAAGCGCAAAGAACCCCAAACAAAAGAAATCCAAAGAGGACCACACCAAGACACATCATAATTAAAATGCCAAGGGCAAAAGACAAAGAGAGAATCTTGAAAGCAGCAAGAGAAAAATGGTTAGTTACCTACAAGGGAGTACCCATACGACTGTCAGCTGATTTCTCAGCAGAAACTATGCAGGCCAGAAGGGAGTGGCAAGAAATATTCAAAGTGATGAACAGCAAGAACCTACAACCAAGATTACTCTACCCAGCAAAGCTATCATTCAGAGTTGAAGGTCAGATAAAGAGCTTCACAGACAAGAAAAAGCTAAAGGAATTTGTTGCCACCAAACCAGGATTACATGAAATGCTGAAGGGTATTCTTTAAGAAGAGGAAGAAGAAAAAGGTAAAGATAAAAATTATGAACAACAAAATGACATCAAATACATACCTACCAACAAGTGAATCTAAAAATCAAGTGAATAAAAAATCTGAAGAACAGAATGGACTGGTGAATATAATAGAATCAGGGACATAGAAAGGGAGTGGACTGACAATTCTCAGGGGGAAGCGGGTGTGAGTGGTGCGGGAAGAGATTGGACAAATATCTTACTCCTATGGATGAAGACAGTGGCAGGGTTTAAGGGCATTGTGTAGGGGGGGTGGTGGGGAATCAGGTGGAGGGGAGCTATAGGGGGAAAACAAAAAGAGGAACACCTGTAATCTGAACAATAAAGATTTATTTTTAAAAAAATACATACACTTTCAAATAGGAAACAGAATTTCAAAAATATGAATTTGTAACTACTTGGGGGAAAAAATGGAAGATTTGGAAACACTAGTCCACTCATTAGTATAGAGAAACAATTATGTGGTGGTGAGTAGCTGAGACCCTTAAATAGAGCAGGAGTTCATACCACAGCCCTCACCTAGTCTCACTTTCTCGTTTACTCTGTAGGCTTTTGGTCTGTAAATCTTACCTTTCTGTTTCAGTGATTCATCAAGAAATTAATCTGAGTTGAGAGAATAAAATACCATAAGACTTGGACCTAGAGCATTTATTTTAGGGGAGCTATGTCTTTCAGTAATTCTAGCAGAAGATTTGAAATCAGAACCTTGACTCTTATATTTTTCTATTTGCCAATAAGAAACATATTGTGCTAGTAATATGTCATCAACATTTCTTCCCCCAAATATGTGCAGACAAAATGGCATTATCCCATTTTTTTAATTTGTTGGGTAGAATATACAGTGGCTGAGCTGTATATAGTTTTGAATTGTAGCAGTAAAAAGTTAGCTGTGCAAACAGGAACCAAGAGACAGACTGTGCACTATATTTCCTGCTCATATGTTGTCTCAGCTGTTTTGCACTTTATAGTTTCAGCTGAAGAATGTCCATTTATCACGTAATGCTAATCAGTTATCATTCTACTCTACATTTTGTACAAAACATTGCTGGAAAGTCTGTTCTGGATTTGATGGATAGCCAGAATGGGACAGCACATAACCAAAAAAGGCATAAATACTCACAGATGTCTGGTCATACAGATGAGGTAAAATCAAAGAAAATTAGAGCTGGATAAGACAGACGTGATCATAGAGCACATCAGGGGAACGTAAACTTGCTTTTCCTTCACCTTTCTCATCCAAATGGGGTTTCTTCTCATTAAAATAAATATTCAAACCAGAAGGTCTTTCATTTGTTTCCTTAAACTAGTAGAGTTTCTCCCCCCCCCCCCAAAAAAAAATGTAAACCCCACATCATGAAGACAAAAAGCAGAAATCCTGTTTATTACCAAAGACATCCAAAAAGCTGTCCAAAACCAAGTTAGAGCATATGGTGCAAATCCCCCTCTTATATCCTCCAGCATTCCTTACCTCACCCCCTCATCCCTCATCGTTCTGGTTTGAGAAATCTGTTTGTATCTCCTTATTCAAGAACCACTGAATAATTATGTAGCTGAAAATAAAGCAGTAATTTTACTGTTTCAGACTCCATTAGTGATTTTGTATTTTTGTCAAGTGATAGTTGATTGTAATAAATGTCTCTCATATGCTACTTTTTATTTTTGAATATTATTCTTTTCATATATTGTTATCTGCTTATCAGCCTTTTGTTTGTTCAGTCTATTGGTATCCTTTTTACATTGCCAACCACCCATTACTCTTATAGCACCTATTAGCCATCTTAACTAGACTAGACTGAGCATATTTCTATAGTTTTAATATCTTTATCTATAAAAATAATAAATTATTGCTATTTTTCTCTTATAACACTTCAGTGAAAATTTATAATAAATGGATAGTAAGTGGTTGTTTTCTTCTTGGGAATTATCCTTTTACATTGTGATACTTCAAAGTGCAAAGTAATATGTTTTATTTGCATACTCCATCATATGATTAATTTTCAATTCACCCATAAATATAAACTTAGCCTTCTCAAAGTTGTATTAATTTTGAAATTTCTTGGTAGATTTATACCATAATAATATTTAACTGCATAAAAGATAACTTTAAAGTATTGGACATTTGTATAACAAATATCAAAATGTCAAGATTTCAAATAAAATGGTAATGGCAATCCAAAATAGAGAGTTGAAGATTAGGATTTGAACTCCTAACACTAGATTTTGAAAGGGCAGTCTGGCCACTGCAGCAGACTTGTAAAGACCAAGGTAAGCGTTATGTCAGAGAAGACAAAGTAATCATACTCTTCAAATTTTTGTTTTCTGAAGTAATTTCTCAGCATAGATTCTGGGATATAAATTTATTTATTTATTTTTGAGTTGGAATTTATTTTTGAGCAGGACATTGACTTGAATTTATATATGACTATGCTATTTTTCCAAGAAAAAAAAAAGCAAAATGCCATCACATTATTAAGCAGGAAAAAAAGTGGTATTTTTAAAATCTAGCAGCCCCTTCCTCACATATGAGACCACTAATTCTATTTTCATCCTTGTACAGAATTGTACAATTCTTGTCAATACTTTTAAATGATTTAACAACTAAAGACCATCTCTTCTTCAAGTTCAAATATCTCCAAAAAGATAAAGGAAAATTGTGAATTATAAAATGTTGATGGCATATTCTACCTTGTGGATAGCAAATGATAAACATGGGAGATAAAAAGAATCATATAAACATCTAAAATAAGCAAAAACTTTTGAATTTGACTCATCTTTTCAAATTTTAAAATTTATCATCTGATAATTTAAATATAAATCTAAGACAGAGCCCACTTAGTTCATTTATTCATTTTTAAATTTTATTCAATACACAATTACTGAGTAACTCCTAAGGCATTCCAACTAACATGTGAAAACATGTTATTAGAACATCAGGCTTTTAGACTCAAGCAAAGCAACTTTAGCTTTATTTAAGGGCACAGGGATTATGCCTTATTGTTTGTCATTCGACAAAGAGTAGGTTTGGGGCAACCAATAATATAAATTTAAGATCAATGTTAATTCACTGGTCCTAGACATGCCACCAATAAAGGCTATCAATGAGCAGAGCACTATTTATCACAATATTAAAGAAAAAGTAGATAACCTCAATATTCCATAATAATGCCTTTTACTACTTTGAAACATCTTAAATGTATTAATTCATGATCAATTTATTTTGTAAAGGTTTATGGAGCATCTATGATGCATCATGTTCCTGTGCTGGCTGTGGTGAATAAGCATAAAGAGCCAACAAACCAAAGAGGAAGACAGACAAGAAAACAGGCACTCTATCTATATAATAGCCTAAGCGACCATCGCAACCAAACGGATGACTGAACAGGCTGTGTGGGACAACTAGGCTGGCAGGGGGGTTAGTGAGGGACAACCAAATGACTGAGCAGCAGGCTGTGTGGGGCAACCCGGCCAGCAGGAGGGTTAGTGAGGGGCGACCAAACGACTGAGCAGCAGGCTACTTGGGGAGACCAGGCTGGCAGGGAGGCCAATAAGGGTTTATCAAACAACCTAACAGCAGGCTGTGTGGGCAACCAGGCTGGCAGAGGAAATAGCTGGGGGCAACCAAGCCAGCAGGCAGAGGCAGTTAAGGGTGATCAGGCTGGCAGGGGGGCAGTTAGGGGCGATCAGTCACGCAGGCAGGTGAGCAGTTAGGAGCCAGCAGTCCAGGATTGTGAGAGGGATGTCCTGGATTGGAGAGAGTGCAGGCTGGGCTGAAGGGACCCTCCACACCCATGCACAAATTTTGTGCACCGGGCCTCTAGTTTCAATATAAGATAATTAATCAAGGAAGAGATCCAAGGGAAGATGGAGAGGAGGGGTCATCCCTAGAGGTTTTAGATTTTATCCTGAAGACATAGGAAGACACTGAGGGTACATAAGCTGGTGAAGTAACTTGATATAGTTTTTTTGTTTGTTTGTTTGTTTGTTTGTTTTGGGGCACCAGGACCAATGATCACCAGCCACCCAGATACTAAAAAATTAGGCTTTTGAAATCTCTTGATGCCGATTCAGCATGTAGAGCAATCAAGCTGCCCTACGTGTGCCACACACAACAAAAGCCTTTTTTGATATGTTTTGTATTTTAATAAAATCACTCTGAAAATTTGAAAAAATTGAAAAATATAGTAGAAAAATAAGACTGGAAGCAGGAAGACAAGAGAAGGATTCTTTCAGAAAATAAGATGGAAAAGAATAGTGTTTTGAATTAAAACCATTATTCTAAAGATAGAGAGGAGTAAATTGATGCAAAGTAAATCAAAAGAGATAGAAAAGAGATGATATATTGATTGATTTGATGTTGAGGTTGGTGTAGAGAATATTAAAGTTGACATTGGGAAATCTGCATGGCAATTGAAATTCACTATCATAAGATTCATTCATTAACATGAACTCATTATTTCTATACCTGAAATTATCCTACTAATTTGATATATATATTATTCCACTCCCAAAATTCAATTCTTCAGTCATGCATTTATTTAGTTATCAATTTTCAAGTATTTATTGAAAATATTCTTAGTATTTCACACTTATTGGGATACCTAAGACATAACCAGTAGAAACAGATAGGTGAATAGAAGGGAAATTGTATGTAAATGTGATAAGAGGGATCTAGCATGTACAATGAACTAAGGGAAGGTAGAAAATTAGAACTAAAATGCAAAGGATATATGATGCAAGAAAGAGTTGCTGGAGAGGCCATGCTGAGTCTTATATTCACTACTAGAGTCTTAGTGCATGAAATCATGCATGGGTATGTTCCCTAGGCCTGGCAAACATTCAGGGCCTCCCTTCCCTGGCAGCCGCCTGTCGGCTGGGACCTTCCTTCATTCCACGCCTCTCCTCAGTGGTCAATGCACATCATAGTGAGCAATCAGTCCCCCAGTTGAATTCCTGGGGGAAAATTTGCATATTAGGCTTTTATATATATAGATATTTATCACCATTAGCCCAAGAAGAACTGGCAACTTCAAAGAATTTTAAACAGAGGAGGAAAAGTACTACCATTAATATATTTGTGTTTTCTAAAGGTTATTCTGATTGCATTGTGAAGAAATGGAGGTTGTTAAGGAGATTAATAGGAGAGTGCTTATAGAAGACATATTTATTGGTAATTAGCAACAGGATAGTGAAATGAAGAATATAGAGGGAAATCAGTAAAGATATTTAGAAGATAAAAGCAATAAAGCTTATGGGTGAAATAAAAAAGAGGAGATGAGAAGGGGAATATCGATATTTCTGGCTTATAATAGTATATGGATAGAACTACCATTCACTGAAATAGGTAACATTGGAAGGAGGGAGTTTCATTTGGAGAAAGATGGGGAAAGAGCATAATTTTGAGATTCCAGTGAAATCTAAAAGAAGAAAGATTTCATAGAAAGTTGGATACAGTGTGTTCCAAATAAATTGGTATGTTTGACCTGAAAAAGATGAGTGCTTCTATTTTCTCAGTGATGTGGAAGATAAGGTCAGAGATGGAGCAGGAAATAAAGAGAGTTGAAGTCTGTGAAGAATTTTTTAAAGTTTTATATAGTTGAATGAATGAATGAATGAATTGGCCAGAGAAATATAGTAAGGCTGACAAGCAATGCAGAGGTAAGTGTCATGCATTTATAGTAAAAGTTGCACTCACTGGATTTGCTCTTTCAGTGCTGGGATACAGACAAGATATAACTGGGTTCATCCATGGTTGAGGAGTTGCTAAACAACGAGAGGGGGGGGGGAGGATTTAGTATATTTGTAAAAGTACAACTGAAATTATTATGCATGAAATTTAATTTTGATAAGCGGAAAAATAAGGAGAAAGAAACCTAAAATATTGGTGAAAATAAAGTTATAAGTGTTTTCTAATGACGCTGAGGGAGCATTAAAATGGGAATTGTAGAATAAGCAAAGTGGAAGAGAGAAGACAGATTTAATTTAGAGTTTCTGGATAGAACAGTTATGGGTGACTGGAAGAAAGGGGCTAAAGGATTTTAAGAAACTGTATAAAACAGAGTATTGGAAGGTGAAACTTTGATATGACTCTGAAATTATTCCAAACGAGAGCAAGATTTGTAAAAGGTGCTTCCTTTTTTTTCTAAGTAAAGGAGAATAATCAAGTCAGATATCAAGAACCAAGAGTGAAACATGTTGGCAGAAGCTTAATTTTCAAAAGTGTGAGAATGGGTAGGAAGGTGTTGTGGGCTGAATTGCCCCCCATTCCAAAGTTTATATGTAAAAATTCCAACGCTCAGTATTTCAGAATATGGCTGTCTTTGGAGATTAAAGTTAAAATAGATCATTAGGATGGACCTAATCTAATTGACTGAAGCCCCTATGATAAGAAGCTATTAGGTCACAGAGGGAAGATGATGTGAAGACCTGCTGAGAAGACAGCCATCTATACATGAAGAATAGAGGCCTCAGAAGAAACATCTCTGCCAACATCCTGATCTGAAACTTCTAGCCTCCAGAATTATGAGAAGATACAGTTCTATTTAAGTCACTCAGACTGTGGTACTTTGTTATGGCAGCAAACTCATACTAGGGAATTAGAGGAAGAATGGCCTGAAGCAGCAACAGAAAATTACCAACCTCTCTTCTCGACCCTGAGGTTCATGAAATATGGCAAAAAACAATGATATCCATTTAAACATACTATAGGGAAAATTAGTCCTCAGGGTTTCAATTATGTCAAGGAGGCAGAATAGTGCTCAGTAAAATGATTGAGGATATAGAGCAGTGGTTCCCACAGGAGGGGACAATTTGATTTTTAAGGGAGCAATTTGAGAATGAGTAATTAACAGTAATTTTTTGGCATTTCTTATGGTTCTACATGCCTCATATACAGTATATAAATATACACTGAGTGGCCAGATTATTATGATCTCTGAACACATAATAATCTGGCCACTCAGTGTATATCCTATATAATAAAAGGCTAATATGCAAATTGTCCCCTTGACCAGGAGTTCGACCAGCAAGCAGGCTGGCCAACTGCCTATGTCCCCTCCTGCCAGGCCAGGCTGGCCGGACCCCACCCATGCACAAATTCATGCACCAGTCCTCTAATATAAATATATATACACGGAGTGGCCAGATTATTATGCGTTCAGAGATCATAATAATCTGGCCACTCAGTATATATTGTAACATATTTATGAATTTCAGGTCTCTATTATATATTGAAACTGTATTTGCTATTTTTACATCACTTTATATTATTATTATTTTTTAACAATTTCTTAGTGATTTCTTCCTCAGTACTTCAACTGTCCTTTCATTCCTTTATTTTTCTCTTCCAAGGATGCCTTGTTCTTTGAAAGCTTATTTAGACCTTAATGGCCTTTAGGCTTCCTCCATGTGAATAGGAGCTCAGTTTTTGAATAATAAGAATTATATGTCACAGGGGGGGCATCAGGATTTTAGAGATGCTTAGGTGGGGCATGGCAAAAAAAAAAAGGTAGAGAACCACTGATATAGAGGGTAATATGGCTAAATTGATCTTGATTCTGAGGAAGAAAGCAATCAAAGGATATTAAACCCTCCTAGCATCTTAGGTCAAGATATAAGACAGTGGACATTAAGACTTCCACTAGGCAATCCTAAATACAATCTAAATAGTTTAATTAAGTGCACCATTTAGATCAATCCAGTTTTAGATAAGCAACTTAGATAGCAGTTGGTCTGGCATAGAACAGGGAAACTATTTCATAAAGTAGGCTGAATTGACTTCCCAAGAGGGAAACAAGATGAAGAAACATTTGAAACTCTCTCTGAAAGCTTAAGAAACCATTAATGATTGGAGCAATTGGGGAACTTATTTTTCATAATGAGTCAACTTAGGTAGATGATAATATATTTGATAAACAAAAGCTAGGAAGATCAGGGAAGAATTCTACTGAAATCATTTACTTCATAATTTCAAAGGGATTGAGTAATTGTACATAGAGAAACAGTTGTGCCCTGCATGAAGGTTAAGGAAAGGTGGGAAGAAGATATAGGAAAGACCAAATCCACTAAAAAGAAACCAGATGAAACAATTTGTCAAAGCCTATTATAGAAGTCTATTTCTTGTACAAAAATGCCAGAATAGGAAAAAGATAATGGGCAGGTGTTTGTTTGTTAAACACAACAGATGCTTTGGAGCAACCTACTAGTCCTTGGTTCTTGAAGAAACGGACAAAGCAGAATATAGGAGAGTGTGTATGGGGAATAAATATTTAAACCCAAAACAAAGAAAAAGGGGAAAAGTTAAATCTACCAGCAATATGGTATTTTTCTTGTCAAAGACAGAAAATAAATATTTGCAATTCAAAAGTAGATTGGATATTTTCAAACCAACTTTTGGGAGGATTAGGGTAAATCATTAAAAAAAAAGGAAGCTTTGAGAAAGAGAAGCTTTGCTTTAGAAGTAAAGGAAGTAGAAAGTGCTGTCGTTGTTGTTGTTTTTAATGCCTCAGAAATAACTAATAGAATATATTATGGCTTGGAAAATTAAAATCTTGAAGGGAATGTGGAGCAGCAATAATCTAATTTTTTTTTCATCTTTTGAGTTGCTGAACATATTGTAAATTTAGAAATGTCAATAACAGCCCCTTAATCTGTTAAGAATATCCCTCTAGTTAACTCAGTGAGGATACCAGAAAAAACAACCTTCTTAAAAGGTAGCAGGCAGAAGTAGGCAAGAGCAAATCATGTTTGGAATCTGGGCAATTAATGTCACTCAAGGCATTGAATGCTACAAAGGTGAAATACACTACTCACAAGTGAAGATAAAAGCTCTGATATTAGATCTCACAATAAGTCCAGTGCTGGAGTGTGAAGCAGTTGCGGAACTGTTTGATTTCTTGTTTACCCAGGGGCATTTGGGAACAGTGAAAAACAGGAAAAGTTTGGAATTAGAATATTCCCCCTTAGGAGACAAAGAAAGCTCCCTTTCTTTCATTAAGTTACTAATGTTAGCATATAATTAAGACTTCTCTATTGCCAAAAGGGATTATCAGTATGGATAAATTCAGGGTTTAACATCTTTGAAATTATATTTCTCCAATCTGGAAGGAAATTTCATTTTGTGTTATAATTTCTCTCTGGAAATGTAATAATGAGGTGTGATTCATGTTGTTAATGGCCTCCTTTTACATGTCATAATTGGATTCATTTCTGGGCTCTCAAATCTGGTGGAGCAAGATGGACAGCAAGCTCTTGCTTTTTTTCAAAAAGTTTAAATATTTAATCAAACAAGAATTAAAATTTCTGCCTAATCTACACTGTCTTTGAATTTATTTTAATTAATGTCATAATAAGATATATTTCAAAGACACCTGAAAACAATGGAAATACCTATTTTAGTATTCCCAAGCATGTTTGTGTGTGTATGTGTATGTGTGTGTATGTGTGTGTGTGTGTGTGTGTGTGTGTGTGCGCGCACTTTTATCAATCAGAAGCCTCAGGTGGAACCAGGACTCTCTTTAAAGACTACCAGCCTAAAATATAAATAAGTAGATAGATAGACAGACAGACAGACAGAAGATAGATAACTATTGGCTTTTCTCCACTGTGCCATGCCAGCACGGCCAAGGGTGAACATGAGTGGGGGTGGTGAAGGATTTAGAAAAGACAGACAAGAGAAGAAAGCTGGGTCTGGGTGGGACGCTGCCCTCTCTGATGGAGAGAGACAGTGCCACAGCCTCTAAGCTGTTTCTTTATTTTACAGCCAGACTCCACGAGGCAAAGTAAGGTGGTTGCAACATTCTGGTGGGTTTCGAATCTACTCAGTTACATGCACCTGAACTCTATCAAGCCCACATCACTCAGACACATGGGGCCACGTGTTCAGACCATAGGTTCAATCTTACAACTATAGCCTCTGGCTATAATTGTGCTGGGAGGGCTCTGCCCTCCAAGCTGGGACTTGCCCGTGGCAATGAGAGGACTGTGCCCTCTCATTAGTCCGAAGTTTGAACCTGTCCAAATAGTGTAGCAGCTCTCCACACTCCACCATAAAAAAAGTACCAAATTCCGGATAACCTTTTTGAGTAATCCTAATGAGCTAAGCAAGTACAGAATGTCAGGGAATAGTGGGGAAGAATACTTTGGCCTCTCATAGCCTAGCAGAAAAGCCTGGCATAGTAAACTGAAACATAGTTATGATTCCAAGTTTTACAACCTATCAACTTTTCAGCCTTAAACAGGTTAGTTTAGTCTCCCTCTGCTTAGATTTTTCATCTTCAAAGCAGGATCAATAAGTACCTGCCACAAATAATTATTATGAGAATTAAATGAAGGTACCAAGTGTGTGATAAGGTCTCAAACAATTTTAAATACCATTAAAATTATTTTCTCATGTCAGATTAAACACACCTTGTGTCAAGCAATACCAAATTCATTTTCATCTGTTCTAGCCTCATATTCTCCACTGAAGAAAAGTATGTATAGCAAAATGAAGAAGAGCACTGGCTCTGAAACCAGACAATCGAGATTCATACCCCAATTCATACTATGATTTGGGGGCTGATGTCATTATTGGACCTCAGTTTTCTTCTGGATACTTACCTAGCAGAGTTGTTATGAGGATTAATGAGTGGCTGTATATGAGGTGCTTAGAAGATTGCATACATACAGCATGCATGTTTTAGATTGCATAACATACACTATTTAAGCATTACTTTCCTCAGTATGATTGATGAGAAGCTGCATCTGGTGGCTCTCATTTTACCACTGTGCCTTAAAGGCCAAGGTCCCTGCTCCACCTTTCCTCTCGGACTTTGTGCTCACTATGGTGGCTGTGGGGGAAATGTGCCTAAGTCCCTGACTCAGTCTCTCTCTGGCCTGTTGTGCACTCTGGGATTTCAATAGCAGTAAGAGTATGGCGGGGAGAATCCAAGATGGCGGCGTAGGTAAACACCTAAACTGCTGCCTCCCGCAACAATTTCAAAAATACAACTAAAAGAAAAAACGTCTATCACCCAGAACCACAGGAAAGCTGGCTGAGTGGAAGTTCTGCAACTAGAAGGAAAGAGAAAAGAGCATTGAGACGTGCACGAGCGCTGAAAAGCTGAGGTACAGAGGCGCGTGATCCAGGCTGGCGGCGGGAGTTGCTTTTTTCAACCCGAAGGGAGACAAGCCCCCGATTACTCTGAAATACAGTTTCTGGGGAGACGCGGGGGACCCAAACTCCTACAGGGAGAAGCTGGACTGTCTGCCAGTGAGGGTGGCTTGCTTGCAGAGCTGTGCGCAGGAATAATTGTTTACGGCACTGGGGCACTGGACTGCCGACAGGGACGCAGAGTCGGCTAACCAGCAGCCATTGCTGTTTGCCACGCTCTAGCCTAGTGACGCCCTGAGACCCCGCCCTGCACAACCTACAAACCCACCCAAGCTCTAAGCAGCGGCTTTTGCATAAGAAAGCCCTGCCCTATCGCAGCTTAACCTAGCAAACTTGCAGCCTGGGTCAGACAGCTCCAAAACCTCCAAACCACAAGCAAAGAGGAGAAAACTGTAGCTCTCACTGTAGCTCCTGCTGGGTGGCCTCAGACAGTAGCTGACCTGCACCCCATTGGAGATCCAGAAGCCAGTGTACCTAGTGGTCAGTGTGAGACACCAGATTTCAACTCCTCACATCCATAAGTGACACATTCAAGAGACAGACTCAGTGAGCACCAAAGCCCCATAAGCGTGTCTTCAGCGCAGCAGTTCTTCCATTATAGACACAGGGAGTACTCACAGCTAATTGGCCTGGAGGTCAATTCCTCCCAGTGTACCAACGGCAATTAAGGCTTAACTACACCAAGACTTTGTACTCAGCCCACAAAGGGGTGTACCAAGAGCATCCACCTCATGTAATTGAGGAGGCTGAGCTACTGCCCCCTATAGATCACCTACCACACAAAGCTACTCCATCAACACAGGGAAGCAGCCAAAATGCAGAAACAAAGAAACATGTCACGAATGAAAGAAACAGAGGAAAGCAAACTACTGGATGACATAGAGTTCAGAACCACATGTACAAGGTTACTCAAGAATCTTCTAAAAACCGCTGAGAAACTTGATGACACTTCTGAGGAGCTTAGTGAGACCTTCAAGGACCTTAATGAGAATGCCAAAATAATGGAAAAGGACCAGTCAGAAATGAAGCATACACTGTCTAAAATAAAGAATATACAGAAACTCAACTGTAGATCAACGTACCCCAAGAATCAAACCAAAGGTCTGAAATATGTGGAAACAAAAAACATCCAACCAGAAAAACAAAAAGAAAAAAGAATCCAAAAATATGAAGATAGTGTAAGGAGCCTCTGGGACAACTTTAAGCATACCAACATCCGAATTTTTGGGGTGCCAGAAGAAGGGAGAGAGCAAAATATTGAAAACCTATTAGAAGAAATAATGACAGAAAACTTTCCCTACATGGTGAAAGAAATAGACTTACAAGTTCAGGAAGCGCACAGAACCCCATACAAGAGGAATCCAAAGAGGACCACA
The DNA here is from genome assembly GCA_026230045.1 of Corynorhinus townsendii. NCBI lineage: Eukaryota > Metazoa > Chordata > Mammalia > Chiroptera > Vespertilionidae > Corynorhinus > Corynorhinus townsendii. The sequence goes on from JAPDVU010000001.1 coordinate 38,664,811, forward strand.
CCAAGACACATCATAATTAAAATGCCAAGGGCAAAAGACAATCTTTGAAAAGAGAATCTTGAAAACAGCAAGAGAAAAACAGTTAATTACCTACAAGGGAGTACCCATACGACTATCAGCTGATTTCTCAACAGAAACTATGCAGGCCAGAAGGGAGTGGCAAGAAATATTCAAAGTGATGAACAGCAAGAACCTACAACCAATATTACTCTACCCAGCAAAGCTATCATTCAGAGTTGAAGGTCAGATAAAGAGCTTCACAGACAAGAAAAAGCTAAAGGAGTTCATCGCCACCAAACCAGGATTACATGAAATGCTGAAGGGTATTCTTTAAGAAGAAGAAGAAGAAGAAAAAGGTAAAGATAAAAATTATGAACAACAAAATGACATCAAATACATACCTACCAACAAGTGAATCTAAAAATCAAGTGAATAAAAAATCTGAAGAACAGAATGGACTGGTGAATATAATAGAATCAGGGACATAGAAAGGGAGTGGACTGACGATTCTCAGGGGAAGCAAGTGTGAGTGGTGCAGGAAGAGATTGGATAAAAATCTTACTCCTATGGATGAAGACAGTGGTGGGGGGTAAGGGCATGGGGTGAGGTGGGGAATCAGGTGGAGGGGAGCTATGGGGGAAAAAAAAGAGGAACACCTGTAATAATCTGAACAATAAAGATTTATTTAAAAAAAAAAGAATATGGCAAAGTAGGAGATCCCACTTAGACCCCCAGGCATATGCCAAGGTTCTGACTCAGCCTTTTCCATAGTGACCTGCATTAGAGGATTAGGAAATTACACAGCTATTGGATAGTCAATTCCAAATAAGTAAATAAATTCATTAAACAGCTCCTGTATGAACTTCGTGAGGTTGAGGGAGAAGTATTTGGTAGGATTCATGGTTCAGGCATTTGTGAGTTCCCAGGAATAACAGTACAACACTAAAATCTCATCCTTAACTTTATTTTTTTTTTATTTCTTTATTGCTTAGGGTATTACATATGTGTCCTTATCCCCTCATTACTCCCCCATGTCCACCACTCATGCCCTCAGCCCTCTGTTGTCTGTGTCCATTGGTTAGGCTTATATGCATGCATACAAGTCCTTTGGTTGATCTTTCCCCCTCATTCTTAACTTTAGCTAACACAGAATCTGTGATGTTGAGCACATTTTTTTAATATTTGTAAAATTACGAAAAGCCATAGAGGAGACATTGTACAAAATGGCACATAAAGTTTAAAACCGCTAATAAAACAAACTTCCAGCCTTCATTATCTATAAAAAAAAATAGAATAGAAGGACCCTACGTAACAAGATTTTAGTTAGTTTTCTTGAAGGAAAGGATATCACTTTCTCATCACAAAACTTTCTCTCCTTTTCTTTTTAAATGAAATGATGTTCAGTATTAATATATTCCTAAGTAACATAGTGCAGTCATACCATTGAAACATACTCTGTATTTCAGTTCTTGGTGTAAACATAATATGCTCTGGAAACAAATTTCCCCAAATGATGCTATCCTTCACTGCACATATTTTACACTTGACTCAGTAAAATCCATGCAATAATCAAAGAACATAGTAAATACCTTCCATACTAACAAACCCTGTGGACTTCTGAATAGTTAGCAACATGTAAAACCAAAGGTCAGTTCACCTCTCCGAACACTGCTTCCTTGAAGTTTCCTGTCTGAAGGACGCTACTTTCATGTTAAACCTCCCTGCATATGTACCAAATAGACTCAAGAGGTTGAAAGGGCACAATCTTTTGTGTTCACCTGTGTAAACTGCTTTTACTAATTGGTCTCAAATATCCAACAGTTTTCAGAAGGCCTTCTTCCAAAAGACCACCAAGAAATATTTTGCACATAGAAGTGGAAACCGGGAGACGCTTTCTGGAGAGAAAATCGATCACAAGTAACAAAATTAGCATAATATATTTCCTTGACTTTGTAATTCAAATTACAGGTGTTTTAACTAAATTAATATTCAGAGAAATGTGTGAAGATATATATGGTCATCTGTAGCAGTTTTGTTGCTTTCACTATTGTTGTTAGTTGACAAAGTAAAAATAGACTCAATACCTATTAATAGAAATTTGACTCATTAAGTTATAATGCCTTTATACACCAAAATGCTACTTACCAGTCAAAAAGAAGTTAGAATATTTATATGTATTAAAGTTATTCAAGATATATTAATTGAAAAGAGATACAGAGAACATATATAGTATGATTTCATTTCCATTTTTGCATATAGAAAAAATTATTGAAGGGTAGATATTAAATTGTTAATAGATGCTAACACTCAGAAATAGACCAATTTGAAGACTTCCACTTTTTTACATTTTTACTGTTTAACATCTTTTAATTACGTGATTATATATTCCAACAGAGAAGAGAATGGGCCTCTGGAGATGAGCTTCTTCAGTCTTTTCATATTCACTGCCATTCGGACACAGATTATGTAAAATTAAGTGGTCAATATTTAAAGCAATTTCTTAATCTCAGAAAGATGGAGAATTGTATGTGGAACAAGCCAATGTACAAAAGGTCAGGAAGACTGAATATTGGCTAGTCCTTGGTGAAGAAGAAAGGAGAGAAGTGCAGGGGTAGAGAAGCTTTGAGAATAATTCATTGACATCCATTTTTTCACTGGTAGCGAAGCTTATTACTTACATGTTGGGGTGTCTTTCAACATGTAAAGGAACCTCTGCAAGCCAGAATTAGCAGGATGGGCTCTTCACATCAAAAGTATAAGCTGATGTAACTCTCACCTGTTTATCTCACACTAGTTTAAAATTGTATAAATTAATATCTTGTTTTTGTACCTATTAATATAATAAGAATCCAATTCCTTGCATTTTTTTCTGATATCCAGAATTAGCACATAGCATTTCTGCAGGCAGTTTCAACAGTAAAATGACATCAAGCAATGTAATTGCGGCTTGGAAAAGCCAAAAGATACAATTAAGAAAAGAACTGCACACGCGAAAAAGCAAATCAGGGAAAGAAAAATACTTTCCCATCCAACAACCAGCTTCTCACAGTTCACTTACGTGCCCCTTCCCTGTTGTTATCCTACCATTTAAAGTTCTACGTCTGAAACTCAACCTTAAATTAAACTATACACAGGCCACTAAATGCATGCCCTTAATTTACCATGACTTCCATAGTTTAGGAATTGTCCTTTTTAACAAATGGCTTTTATTTGTACTATGAAAAATTGAGTTCTCATTATTAATCACTTCAGGGTGTGTGTGTGTGTGTGTGTGTGTGTGTGTGTGTGTGTGTGTGTGTTTAATTTATTGCATAGAGTAACACCAGGCATTTAAAAAAAATTGTTCTGTTGGTCATTAAAAGCCACTGGCTTTAGAGTAAATGGTTAATACATTTGCCTGTATGGCGAATAAACTTTGACTAGCATTAATTGATCTTTTCAAGATCTACTCATGAACTAGTCCTTAAATCTGCTTTCCCATTGCAAACCATACAGATAGGCAAACAGTTTCGTATTTGGAAAAAGGGAGTGCATTACCGGGCAATATTGAGCTGCCTATGATGTAGCCAAAAAATACAAATAGTTCCACTTACTGAGCCCTCTCCAGAGGATTTTAAAGACCACAATTTGCTGCCTTCTAATTCTGGATTTCTGGCATAAAAATAAGACATCTCTGGAATGGGGGAGGTCTATAATCTACCCATAAGGCTATTGCCAGAAAATAAAGAATATTTAATTTCATTTAACATTCAGAGTGGCATTGCTTTATGAGAAATTCAGTCCTACTGAAATTACATGGCAATATTTTGTTGAGTTTAAATCCTGTAGGAAGAGCTCATTCCACTGTGCATTCGTCTAATTGAATATTTTCCACTGACAGTCAAACCAAGATTGTATTATTTGGCCAACAGCCAGATGTAAACTTTTGAAGTATTGGAGGTATTGTGTCAGAGCACTCCAAGACTGCAGTAAATTTATGAAGCCAAGTTTTCAAGACTAACATGGGTTCAGGAAATCTATTGTTGACCTTTAATGATCTGCTGTAACTTATACTCTATCCTCAAGATATGAGCTACAGGACTCTAGACAAAGCTGTTTGCTATATCAGGTGATTGTCATTAGAGGTGCATTTCAATAATTAAAGGAAAGCATGAATTTTTCTCTCAGATGCATATTCCTGAACCACAAAAACCACACTCATTAGACACACACACCCATTATACATCGATACCCATATGCACATGATTGATGGAGCATTACATGGGATGATGTCAAAATATGTTTATATAGTGTGTGTGTAATTCATCATATGTTTTAAAATATACATTATATGCTCATATACATATATGCCTATATATGCATAGGTAATTTTGAAAAGATAAACTAGAAGTCATTACATAGAAAATACTCTGGGAAATATGACTAGGCAATAGGGTATTTATGAGAGAAATATTTACTTTTATATTCTTCTCTGTACTGTTAATTTGAGTAGTATTTATAATTTTAAAAGCTAGTCATAAATACTTATATATAGATTAAAGATAATATGTTATGAATCTTTATTTCATACAGATGGGGAAAAAGTAGGTATACAGTTGAGTATGAGAAACACAGTTTATTTCTATATTATTATCTATTAAATATTATATTATTTTCCATATAAACAACTGTAAACCTACATTTGTCCCACCCTATATATATATGCAATTGATTTTTATAAATGTAACTCAACAAAAAATAATTCCTAAGAACAATTTCTGTCATATTTATAGATTAAATCCACTGAACAAAAAATTCAGGGTCTGCTTTTTTTATGTTGTATATATTCCCTCAGTACAAATTTAACTTTTATATAAAACTTAAAAACTTTTTTGTTGTTATTGTTAATCCTCAATTTTCACCTAAGAATATTTTTTCCATTGATTTTTAAAGAGTGGAAAGGCGGAAGGTGGGGAGAGAGGGAGAGAGAGAGAGAGAAAGAGAAACATCAAATGGAGAGAGATATATTGATTGGTTGCTTCCCACACACACCCAGAATGGCTGGGGATTGAACCTGCAACACAGGTAGGTGCCTTGAACCATGACCCTTTGGTGGGTGGACTGACACTTTAACCATTGAGCAACACTGGTCAGGGCTAAAACTTTTAACTTTTAATAGTCTATTTAACCTGGTGGCACAGGTTCACACAAATAAATATTTTGTCATATTTATGACAACCTTCTACTCTCAGCTCATTTAGCAATATTATGCAACAGTGGAGTAGATACTCTTGATCAAGCATGAAAACTTCATCTCCTTGCAGAAGACTCACAAATGAATTAATGAAAACCAGTAGTGTTCTCAAGATAAAACTATTTTAATAATCTGAGGATAGTTACCAAAAGAAAGTGGCACAACAAGGGGTAAATATGGTCAGAGTTGGGCTACAGTAAAATGATTTCCCTTCAGATAATCTGTGAAGAGAGAACCCAAAGTATAGTAACAAAAAACTGAAGAAGAGTAATATTCCATAAAGACAAGAAATCAGGCTCTATTATGATTCTTTGCAGCAAGATTATATTCCCCTGAAACTCAACCTAGAGACTAACTCCTTTGTCAGAGTCCAGAATCTCTGTGTCAGTCCAGTGGTTAACTCTGTGATTACAGCATTATTTCCAACTAGAAAGAAGCTACATCGATGCACTTTTTCTTTTCCAGAAAATTCCTTTATAACCCTTTTCTCTCCCCACTCACAGTTTCCCCTACTATTAACAATGTGCATTATTGTGGTACTTTTGTTACCATTGATGAACCAGCATTGATCCATTATTATTCGCTAAATCCACAGTTTATATTAGGATTCACTGTGTTGTACCTCCATGGGTTATGACAAATGCATGATGTCATTTGTCCACCATTGCAGTATCAGACAGGACGTTTCACTGCCCTAAAAATCTTCCCATCCATTCCCTCTTCCTCCCTTCCTTTTCCAAACCTCTGGCAATCACTCATCTCTTAACAGCCCCTATAGCTTTGCCTTTTTCAGAATGTCAGATAGTTGGATCATATAGTATGCAGCCTTTTCAGGTTGCCTTCTCTTCCTATGCTCATATGCATTTGAGCATCTGTGTCTTTTCACAACTTGATAATTCCGTTATTTTTATCACTGAACCATATCCTATTATGTGGCTGTCCCACAGTTTGTTTATCCCTTCAGCTTTAGAAGGACATCATGGCTGTTTACAGATAAATGCACTTTTAAATAAAATTACCTTTCTGCCAGTCCTTTTTTGAGCTTAACTGCTGTTTCAAGTGGGTGAGTGAGGGCTGCATTCCTCTTCTTCCTGCCTTTTGTTGGAAAATTGAGTTACGGCTGAGGTAGCTTTAGTTTCTCACATGCAGTATTGGCCGTGTTTTCCTTATCCTTCCTGCTTTCTGGAAACTACTGAGTAAAAAGACCTCTGCTGGATACACTTGGACCTCTGCCTGCTCCACAGACCACTTCCCTGCATCCTCACACTTTTCAATCTGTGCTTGAGAATGGGGTAAACCTGCTCTTAAGAAATTCATGGAAAGAAATATGAGAATTCCTAATATTACCTTTTACTTTCTAGATTTAAATGCATTCATCTATGCTCACTGAGAGCATAAAGATAAGTCTTAACCTTGGATATCTTAAAACTAGACTGTAGAGTTTGGACAAAAAAAAATTATGGAAAAGGAAGTAAAAAAGAAGTAGCATAAACTTCAAGCCTCTCATATAGATTTTAAATCAAAGGAGTCTGGGGCTTACAACCCTTGAGAGAAATTGGCCTGATGATAATATTTATTTGTCACTTAATAAATACATATAAAATGATAATATATTTTAGCATAAGCCAACTTCTTCGGTAGATGAGATTCTATAGACAATTTTTTGTTTTGTTCTTAATTATTACCATGTAAATTAATCTACTAAGGTATTCTGTAATTGTTTTAAATAATTAGTATGTTATATATTAATAGTAATGTCTTAGTTACTATGGACACACTATTATAACATAAGTCTTTGTATATATCCTCTACTTAAAATTTGTCACAGGTTGATGTGAGAGAGTTCAACCAATAAATATCGATGGCTTAGTTATCCTTTAGTTCCTGCATTTAAAATATGCTAAACAAATAATAGCGGCCTCTATTTGGAAATCAAAAATTTCCAAATAACAAGAAATCAGAAAAAAAATAATCTGTTCATATCTTATTTTCTTATTACATGACATGACTCAGTAATAGGCAGATACAAGAAAATTTACAAAATTTGGAAAAGGGACATGGTAGACAGAATATGCACCATCACCACCCCTCCAACACCCCTGCCTCAAAGTGTCACAAAGTTCTAATTTCTTGATCCTGTGAATCTATTACCTTACATGGCAGGATGTGACAGATGTGATGAAGTTAGGGATCTTGAAAAGGGGAGAATATCCTGGATTGTCCACTTGGGCCCAATGTAATCACGGGAGTCCTTATAAGAGGGAGTCACGGCAGTCAGTTGTAAAAAAGACACAGGAGGATGAAATCAGAGGTCAGAGTGGTGCAGTCATGAGACAGGGAATGTAGATGACTTCTAGGAGCAGGGAAAGGCATGGAATATATTCCTCTCTAAAGCCTCCAGGAAAACTCAGCTCTGCCATCACTTTCATTTTAGCCCTGTAAGACGCATTTCTGACTCTGACAGCCAGAACTGTCAGATAATAAACATATGTGATTTTAACCCACTAAGTTTATGATAATTTGTTAGAGCAACAGTAAAAAAACTAATACAAGGAGTAACAACACCTGTCACTGATGTGCTTCTTTGCTCTCAGAGCCATCTTAGGCCCTACTCTATGTCCAGCTCATTTCCCCCCCAGTTCTAAGGAAATGTAGCCAACTCAAGGGAGGGTGTGTAGCTGGAGGGTAGGAGGAAGGGAGGATCCAAAGAACCGCCCTGTCCGATTCAAGAGAGCTCCCTCTGGGCTGTGTCCCTCTATGGTTCCAGCGCCTGCTGGGTATTCTTTCCTGTCTACTTAAAACTAGGAGTGATTATTCACATATTCCAGAGATATTAATTCTTTGAGAACAGATACTTTAAGACATTTATACATTTTTTAAATCCTCACAGAGGATATGTTTTATTGATTTTTAGAGAGGAGAGGGATAGGGAGAGAGAGAGAAACACTGATGTGAGAGAGAAAATCGATTGGTTGCCACCTCTAGGGGCCCTGATGGGGGCCAAACCTGCAACCTAGAGATGGACCCAAACCAGAACCTTTTGGTGTATGGGACTATGCTCCAACCTACTGAGCCATCCAGCCAGGGCTATACATTATTTTACTACTAGTTTACCAGCTATCAACTGTATATTGAAACCAAAGCAAATTGATAAAACCTGCATGCTTTGTTACTTGGTTCAAAACGTTCCCTCAAATTTATCCCAGGCTTCTGCAATCTGCTACTGCACCAGATCTTTCATTATTCCAAATTCAGATTCATATGCTACCCTAACATTGGGTTTTTTAGAACTTGTTGCTATTTTTCAGCTTGTTTTACTTTGAAATGTCCAACCACTGTCCTTCCTCGTTGGATCTGAGCTTTCATAATCCAGCACAGCCCATCTCCTTTCCTCTTTAATGCCACCTTTTAACGGTCGAATACACCTCGAATTTGACTTGGCCACACTTTCAGGCTTCCAGTCCACTGAATACTATCTCCACCTTTCATCTTGGATGCTCCATCTAGGCACTTGGCCTTAAAAGCTATAACTCATGAAATTTTTAAAAAGATATATAGTTTTAATATTGTACAAGCTGTTAATGAAACTCTAGAGCAAAACACCCACTGATCTCATAAAATTATGATAAAGTGATGAAAATGTACCCCTAAGTATTTCTTGATATTTTCACAGATAGCTATTAAATAGGTATCTTTACAGACATTTCAGTAAAAAAAATAAGAACAACAAAAATAAAAGGCAGTAAGTCTGCAGATGTCAATAAGTTGTCCAGATCCTACATTTTGGGCAGCTTACTTGCCTTGTTTCTTTAAAATAACTTTTAAAAAATCTTAAAGATACCAATAATTTTGAGTAAATTTTATGGAACTCTTTAGAAATGAAATATTTTTTCATTAATTTAAATAAAACATTTTCTACCAGATTTTTCTACTATAGGAAAGAATGTATTTTAAAAAATAGTTAATTATTTTATTTTTCTACTCACAAATGACTATTAGCCTTCCCAGATATAAATTAAACTTATATATCTTTAGTCCTGGCCAGTGCCTCAGTGGTTAAAGAGTGGCCCTGCTCACCATAAGATCATGGGTTCAATTCTATGTCAAGGGCACATACCTGGGTTGCAGGTTCCATCCCTGAGGCCCTGGTTAGGGCACATGTGGAAGGCAACCAATCAATGTGTCTCTCTCACATCGATGTCTCTCTCTCTCTCTCTCTCTCTCTCTCTCTCTCTCTCTCTCTCTCTCTCACTCTCTGTCCTCCTTCATCCCTTCCACTCTAAAAATAAATGGAAAAAAAATCCTTGGGTGATGTCTATATCTTTTAAAAAATATATATTTTTATTGATTTCAGAGAGAAAAGAAAAGGGAGAGGTAGAAATATCAATGATGAGAGAGAATCATTAATTGCCTGCTTCCTGCACACCCCATTGGGAATCAAGCCCGCAATCCCAGCATGTGCCCTGACTGGGAATCAAACCATGACCTCTGGGTTCATAGGTCGATGGTCCACCACTTAACCACATCAGCTGGATAAAGAATGTATTACAGACTAAATGCATCATCAACAACCTTCCACTTCCTTTCAAAGTGATCTGAGATGTCACAGTAATAAAACCTCAAAAATTATTTTTTCTTCATAAACCTATATGACTATATTAATTGCAGAAAATAAAAAAGTAGCATTAAGCTGTATTCAATCTGAGTCCAATTTGAAAAAAAAAAAAAAGCTGAACAAAAAGTATTACGCCATTAACATAGTGCTTTAGGAAAAGTAGTAGGATGTCCAAGTATGATTGAGATTGGTCCCTAAATCACAAAATTACATCAACTCCTGGAGTTATGGTTACTTGCAGCAGAAAGGTGAAAGTTGCCTGCTCAGTCAGATTACTTTCAGCAATATGCCATCGCTCGTTGGCCATATGTTTCCAGTTGCAAGATGTCCTGTTAGAGTTATGGATACAGTTCTGCAGTGGAAAAATGATAGATTTCTCTCCCTTGAAGACATTAACTTTATCCCACTTTGTTCTAACACTGTGTGCAGACAATGAGAATGATATAGGAGTCGCCTGTTTCCTCAATGAGCATAATTCAAGAAAAGCCTACTGTTACATTCTCACTTGGCTTCTGTCTGACCTTATGAATTCCAACTTACCCTCAGCCTTGTCTTCTACCAGTGTTGTCTCACAACACTCTCCTACTCATCACTTATTTATGCAATAATAATGAATTACTCATTCAAGAATAAAGCATCATTTATTATTATTGCATGGCAGAGAAAAATATTCATCAGTTCAATTAGTCATACTAGACTTAGTGCACAAGCTAATATCCTATCTAATAAAAGAGTAATATGCAGGGATGTGCAAGAAAATGGCGACCAGCAGGAAGGTAAGGAGGGAGAGAGTGTGAGAGAGTGAGGGAACCATAGAGGAGAGTGTAGATGTGTGGTGTGTATGTGCATGAGCTAGGGACAGTTAGATTCTGCAGGTCCTCCAAGGGGCTGCCAAACTGGGCAGTCTTAGACCGTAGAGCCCCGCACACAAAGCAGACACTTCTGGGCTGCCAGTGTGGGCACAGAGATCATGCCATCTTGAAAAAGAGAGCTGCTTGAGACTAGGATCCTGGCCTCAGCACCACCCAATCACGTCTCAGATACAAATCAGGACCCTGCAGCCACTGGGGACAGAGAACTGCAACCACAGCTCCAGACCAACAGACAACAAGAATCCAGACTTCCTGGCTACAGATTTCTGTGAGTCAAAGAGCCTATCCTCCTCCCCACAGGATAGCGGATAGCGCCATGGTAACTAATAGAACTGCCCCTCGCTCGGGCCGCAGCGTCCATACGGGAATTTGAGTTTGGGAGTGTGCACAGGGACCACAGTGCTACTTCAGGAATTTGAGCACAGAGACTGGAATCAGCTCCCCACTATGCAATTGGGCAACCAAACCTGAAGCCCACACAGGGCGGCAGTGCCACCTGACTTCGATTCCGGGCAAGCGCACACAGAACTCTGTTTTCTGCAGCGCAGGCACGCCACAGTGCTACTGTGCAACCCATTCCCCCATGGTGACCAGCACCCAGATTCTCCCGGCAAGGGGCAGCACTGAGCACCACTGACTTGATTCTGTTCCTTACTGTGTGCGCCTGGGATCCCTGATTCACAGTGCATTCACACTAAGAGCCAGTGACTCCAATTCTTGACACATGCACACACGGGAACCCTGATTCTCAGCGAGGAGCCGCACGAAGCAACAGAGACTCTGATACTCGATTCTTGATGCAGACACAGGGAAACTCTGACTCCTGGTACGTGCTAGGGGACTCATTTTCAGCACACATCAACAGCACGGTGCAGGCAGGGTCCCTGATTCTAAGTGTGCACACAAGACCACACTGAATGCAGGTAACACTGACCCTGGGCAAGCCTGGTTCCCACCAACCCATGGCAGCCACACGTCCTAGTGTCGGAGCACTTCAGTGACACTGGGGTGGTGCGAAGCTCCCATGGCACATGGCCCAGGTCCATGCAACTCGAAGTTTGAACCTTCTGGTGATAGTCAGAATGGGGAGATGACACAATCCCCAGAGGAAAGAAAATGAGGAGTCGCCAAGAAAGGAAATTAGTGAAATTGAAGCATGCAACATGACCAAAAAAGAATTCAGAGTAATGGTCATGCAATTCATACAATGGATGGATGAGAAAATCAACAACCTATGCAAGAATCAGGAAGAAATGAAAAGTGATATAGCTACAATCAAAAACACCATGGAAAGTTTCAACAGTAGACTAGAAGAAGCAGAGGACCGAATTAGTGAGTTAGAAGATTAGGTACAGAAACAAGCCCAATCTGAACAGCAACTGGAGAAAAAATTTAAAAAGCAGGAGGAAAGCCTAAGGGAGTTTTGGGACAACATGAAACGAACTAACATATGTATAAAAGGGCTGCCAGAAGGACAAGAAGAGCAGCAAGGATTAGAAAATCTATTTGAAGAAATAATGACAGAAAACTTCCTGGATATGGGGAAGAAAAAAGTTACACAAGTACAGAGAGTCCAAAAGCAGGATCAATCCCAAAAGACCTACACCAAGACACATCATAATTTCAATGGCAAATATTAACGACAAAGAGAGAATCTTAATAACAATCAGAAAACAATCCCATTTGCAATTGCATCAAAAGAATAAAACCCTGCCCTGGCTGGTTTGGCTCAGTGGGTAGAGCGTGGGCCCAGGGACTGAAGGGTCGTGGGTTCTATTCCAGTCAAGGGCATGTACATTGGTTGAAGGCTCCATCCCTGACCCCCATCGGGGTAGGGGTGGGAGGCAACTAATTGATATGTATCTCTCACATTGATGTTTCTCTCTCTCTGTCTCTCCTCCTCCCTTTCACTCGCTCTAAAAAATCCATGGAAAATATCCTCAGGTGAGGATTAACAATGACAACAAAAAGAATAAACTGCTGCTCTGGCCCATGTCACCCAGTGACTAGAGCATCAGCCCACGCACCAAAGGGTCACTAGTTCAATTCATGGTCAAGGGCACATACCTGGGCTACAGGTTTGATCCCCAACTCTGGTCAGAGTGTGTGGGGAGGCAACCAATCAAATGTTTCTCTCTTGCCAGAACTGGTTTGGCTCAGTGGATAGAGCGTCAGCCTGCAGACTCAAGGGTCCCAGGTTCGATTCCGGTCAAGGGCATGTGCCTTGGTTGTGGGCACTTACCTGGTGGGGAGTGTGCAAGAGGCAGCTGATCGATGTTTCTCTCTCATCGATGTTTCTAGCTCTCTCTACCTCTCCTTCCTCTCTGTAAAAAATCAATAAAATATAGTTTAAAAAAATAAAATAAAATATGGGCAGAGGCTCTGAATATATTCAGATGACTGACAGGTACATGAAAAGGTGCTCAACATCACTAATCATCAGGAAAATGCAAATCAAACTCACTCCTATTGGAATAGCTATTATAAAAAGGATAGGAAATTAGTGGCAAGGATATGGAGAAAAGGAAACCTTTGTGCACTCTTGGTGGGAATGGAAATGGTGCAGCCTCTACAACAGACAGCATAAGGATCCTCAAAAAATTAAAAATAGTACTATCATATGTTTTAGAAATTCCACTTCTGGGTATTAAATCCAAAGAAGATGAAAACACTCACTTGAGAAGATATATGCAACATCTATCATCAGTGGATGAATAAATAAAAATCCTCCTATATAATAAAAGCCAAATATGCTAAGTGTCCGGTTGTCTGATAGGCCATTTAATCAAGCAAAGCATAATATGCTAATAATATGCTAAGGCTGCTCAAACTCTCGCTATGATGTGCACTGACCACCAGGGGGCAGACAGTTGACTGGTCGACCAGTTGCTATGACATGTACTAACCACTAGGGGGCAGATGCCCTGACAAGCTGCCTCCTGCACACCTCCCACCGGGGATAACCCCCAACTGTAGGTTAGCTTGCTGTTGGGGTCCCGCTGATCTGGACTGAGCGAGATGGGCTGGACATGCCCTGGAGCTCTCCCTCGGTCCCTTCCCAGTTGGCCCATCTCCCGCATGTCTCTCCCTGGCCTCAATCATGCACCAGTGGTGTCCCTCAGCCTGGCCTGTACCCTCTCGCAATCCAGGACCCCTCGGAGGATGTCAGAGAGCTGGTTTCTGCTCAATGCCGCAGGCCAGGCCAAGGGACCCCACTGGTGCACAAATTCATGCACCAGGCCTCTAGTTTTATATATAAGGGTCAAAGGTTACAAACTTCTAGTTATAAGATAAATAGTGATGTATTATACAGCATGACTATAATATATATGAGAATATTATTCAGCCATAAAAAGGAAGAAAATATTGTCATTTGTAACAACAGGAAGAAAATTTAAAGGCATTATGCTAAGTGAAATAAGTCAGCAGATAGAGAAGAACAAATACCATGTGATCTCACTTATATGAAAACAAACAAACAACTAGCTCATGGACTCATAAATACAGACAACAAACCAGATTGATAATTGCCAGGATGGAGGAGAAATAATCTAAAGGTGTCAAAAGATATAAACTTCTGGTTATAAGATAAATAGTGATGTATTATACAGCATGACTATAATTAATAATTCTGTATTGCATATTTGAAAGGTGCTAAGAAAATAGATCTAAAAGTTCTCATCACAAGGGAAAAAATGTAAAAAAGGGATGTTATATGGACTTATTGTGGAGATCATCTATTTATATAAAAGCCCAGATACTGAATGGCAGAACAACCAGAATGACCAGTCGACCAGTTGCTATGACATGCACTAACCACGAGGGGCAGATGCTCAACGTAGGATCTGCTCCCTGGTGGTCAGCGCACTCCCACAGTGGGATCGCTACTTGGCTGACCAGGATGAGTGGTGCTCCCACAGTGGGAACAGCTGCTCAGAGGGTGGGTCCACAGTTGCTCAGCTGACCAAGATGAGTGGCGTGCCCACAGCAGGCTCATCCCCACAGGCCGCACCCCCCACCAGTGCACGAATCCATGCACTGGGCCTTTAGTTTTACAATAAATGCAAATATCTAACATTATGTAGTATACCTGAAACTAATATAGTGGTATATGTCAATTAATACCACCATCAATCAACTGCAGTGTCTGAGGCAGGGAAAGAGAAATACCACATTAAGATTGGAGGGGTAAGTAGGTACAGACCATAGTAAAAGTATTAATCCAGTCTAAATGTTATAAGAAGCCTTTAATAAAGTGAGGTGAGATGATTTGGTTGACTTTTTTAAAAGGTCCCTTTGGAGAATGAAAGATGTGCTGGCAAGATTGAAACAAGAAGGTCAGTGAGGACATGATTATAACAACCAAAAATTTCAGGTAAAGTAAGGATTGAAAAAGAGTGGGAGAATGTAAAATACATTTCACTGTAACACTTTTCAAAGTCTTTAAATCCTCAGCACTGGACCAAATTACTCTCTAACTTGGAATAGTTTCATTGGTTAACCTACTGCTAAATCTCCCAAATCACAAATGAAATATTTTCCCTTGGTTTATAGATTTATCACTGTTGTTGTCATTGCTGTTTTTGTTATTGTTGTTTAGTTAAGCAAACAGTAGAATATGCATGTCATATTGATTATATTTTAAAACTCCAATCTTGTACTTTCCTCTGATGCAGATATTTTTCATTTGTGCAGCTATATGGAATCAGTTAATGACAGCAAATCATGGGCAAAGTATGACTGAAAAGAGAACGTCCTACTCAGTCTCAGCCTTCAAGTAGGAAATGTCTACCATACTTTTTCACATCTTAGAGTCATGTTCAAGACCCAATTTTGTCTATTTTTATCTAAACATGTATATATATTATAGACAAACTATCAGAATCCTGTTCTCTCTGTTAAGCTAATGTAGTTACAATTAAATTAGAGGCCCAGTATAGGAAATTCGTGCACTGGGGGAGGGGAGGGGCTGTCCCTCAGCCCAGCCTGGGACCCCTCGGGGGATGCCTGACTGCCAGTTTAGGCCTGATCCCACAGGGCCTAAAAAAAGCCCAGCTACCGGGATTGGGCCTAAACCAGCAGTCGGACATCCCTCTCACAATCTGCGACTGCTGGCTTCTAGCTGATTGCCTGCCTGCCTGATTGCCCCTAACTGCTTCTGCCAGCCAGTCTGATCACCCCCTAACTGCTCCCCTGCCAGCCTGATTAACACCTAACTGCTCCCCTGCTGGCCCAATCACCCCCAACTGCCCTCCCCTGCTGGCCTGATAGCCCCCAACTGTCCTCCCCTGCTGGCCAGGTTGCCCCCAACTGCCCTCCCCTGCAGGCCTGATCTCTCCCCCAACTGCCTTCCTCTGGTCACCAATTTGGTTCTGATTGGTCAGTTTCTATACCAGTCAGCGTCACAAGCTCCGCCTCCTAGGCATCCATTGGCTTCTCACAGTTGACCCAGATTTGGTTCTGATTGGTCGGTTTCTATGCCAGTCTGCATTAAAAGCTCCGCCTCCTATGCAGCCATTGGCTCCTGAAATTCACCCAGATTTGGTTCATATTGGTCAGTTTCTATGCCAGTCAGCATCTCTGGGCCTATCTCTGGGCCTGATCATAGAGGCGGGGCTGATCAGTGGCCGCCCCAGGCTGCTGGCCAGTGGCTAAACTGCTGACCTCTGGGAGAGAGAGAGAGGCTTGACTGCTGGCCAGGGAGAGAGCAGCAGGGTCTGATCACTCTGCTTCTCTATCCACACCTCACCAGCAGCCATTGCTGCTGCTGATCAGCCATGCCTCTCTCTCTCTCTTTGAGAGGTCAGTAGTTGCCCCCTCGCCTGCTGCACGCGCAGCCTGGCAAACAGTAGAGCCTCCCGGTCATTATGGATGTGACAGACCCAATGTTTTTATATATTAGGATGACTTTTTTATACAGAAAATATTTTCTTATAAATTTGTGTTCTTAGAAAGAAATAGATCTGCAAGCAAGACAGGGGAAAATTGGTTTTGTTTGGTATTAAATCTAGAACTCAAGCTGAAGATTGGTTTAATATAATGACATCATTATGCTTTCAAAACTCAAGATTATTCATTTATGATTTTGAGGGAAAGGAAAGTAATAGTTCATATATAAATGTCACTTATAAACCTGAATTTTTTCTCAACAATTTAACTTTCTTCTGAGGTTAGTTTATTTTCTTTTATTTTCTTAAGGCAGTTTGATTAATCAAGGATTAGATCTTGAATCTGATGTGAAGTTTCCAACTTTTGTTCAAATCTTCCAATTTCATCTGACATGATGGGAAAATGAGGCAAGCTTTGTATAAGGCACAACACCAAGACCCTCCCTGACATTTACAGTGATGACTAAAGCAGAATCAATTTCACATCCCTGTTAGAAGAATGGAATTGAGTAGAGTGGTATATTTGGGAACGAGGGCCAGACAGAGAGGAAGGGACTTTGTGGTGGAGGAACATGCAACTGGATTTAGTTACAAAGCTCTAATGAGGGCCAGGAGTCCGGGTGGAGGTCCGTTCTAAGGAGCAGCAATAAGTTATATCACAAGATTGCCATTGTCTTCTCTGTGCTGCTGTAATAAAGAATTCACTGCAGCTAAAATTCAAACAAGATTGAAGTTACTTGGCCTCTTCTGAGACCCATCATCACTCTCTTTTACCTGACAGATACTCGAAACCCAAATTCTTCCATCCAGCCCACCTAGAGCGTTGACAGATGAGGAGAGAAGACATTCCCCATTCTTAAGTTCAACAGTTTCATGCAGATCTGGAGGAAGCTGGGCAGAACTGCTTTCCAATGAGGCAAGCACCTCAAGTTAAGAGCTGTCAGCCCTGAATTTTAATGTACAAACACAACTAAGGGGTTGGTTCATTCACCATGTTTGGTATTTTATGTTAACTCTTTTGAAAGAAACTGATAAGAAGGAAGACAACTTACAGGAACAGGTTAGTTTCATTAATTTGCTTTATTTAGAAGGAATGAAGGACTAGGTTGGTGACTTGACACTGTTTTTAATTTATTCCTGAGATAAGGGTAAGAGAAACAAATGCTTCAACTATTTTTTTTTCTTTTTCTCTAATTGATGTTGGTGGGAAAGGAGCCTTATAAGCTCCTACTGCAAATTAGTTGCTGAAACAGTGGTGACTAAAGTTGGTCCTGTTTTATAATAATAAAAAATAAGTTCATATGCTCACTCGTGGTGAGATATGGTACAAAGGTGTATACAACGTTAAGTAAACATTTTCTTCCTTCCCTACTCCCTTCACATGACCTCTGCTCACATATCTGATGATACCTATTAGTAGCACTTCCTAGTGTGTTCTTCCAGAAATTCACTATGCATGTTTGACATTTTAGAGTTATTCTTTTTTTCTGGAAATAATTAAATTAAAAATAGTACTTTAAACTTGCTTTTTTCATTAATAACACTTAGAAACATAAATGCTCCTATGTTTCTATTAAACTAAATGGCCAAATAAAAAGCTACATTTATTTGTGGTTCTATCAGAAAGCAATGTTAGAAATTCAAAAATGTAACTGAAATAAAGATCTTTTCAATATTTAAGACTGTCTATGATTTTTTTTTTAAGTTAGTAAATCAGCTGAAGGGACAAGAAAAGAGATTTGAACTTTTGGCCCAGAAAATACCAAAGAAGAAAATATAAAACTGACCCCTTGCCCAACATATGGCAAATGTGGAGATAAGTATCAATTTGGAATTTTAAAAAATACTATTTTTACTGGGGTTGAAAAATAGTTAACTAGAGATTTTGGCTAAATGAAGTAAGGAAAAGCTAATGACTCCACTGGTTAGATCCGCTAAGTCCATAAGTTACTCTCCAGAAATTGGAGTGATTTGACAGAAGCATAAACTCAGCATCCTGCAGCTGGAGCACAGTCCCCGGAGCAAAATTTACACGCAGGATTTCTGGCTCACGATCAAGAAAACTTTTATCCAAATAAATTTAAAAAAAATTTATAGTGCTGGAAGGGACAATAAAATTCCCCCAAAGAAATGGAGACATTCCATAACTTCCAAAGTCATTTGCCTTCTCTGCTTTCCAAAATCACCAGTGTTGCTAATTCTCCAATATCTTTGCGTGATGGTGCAGTCCATAACCTCACGCCCTTATGCTTAGAATCAGATGGCTTTCTGGAAGTCTAATTGCAAATTATTACAGCCATAATTCAGTCGATTCCTCCTCTGTTGTTAATGAAAGAGAACTGAACGCAACCTCGCAGTTCATTTAGTCTAAGAAGATTATTAGCATGTGTCAGTCTGAAACATTCCCTGGAGAAATACTTTTCCCAGTTTACCATAATGCAGCTTACAGTTTTAGCAATAGCTTTATACAAAAGCATCAGCATTATTTGCATGTGCTGTATGCCCCTGGGTGAAAACGCAGTTTGGAGCCCTGCCCTAGTATCCCTGACATGGCAGGAAGCAGGAGAGGGCAGATAAAATGAGAGATCTCATCCCTGCCTAAGATATGTTTATTCTGTGCGAAGGAAGAGGTAAAAGTCATTTTGAAATGTTTGCTGCTGCCACAGAAGAAATAAGTCTGAGATAAAATAAAAACAGCTGAAGAGCTTTCCTTCTGAATGGAATCTGAATCTGTTGGTCCCAAACAAAAATTCTACACAAGGTCCTTCAAGAGTAACCAAACAAACGCCAGGAGGAAAAAGGCATGGTGGGATAAATATGTGCTCTGCTAAAGGAAATACATCGAAAAACAGAGTTGTAAGTGGAATAGAGCCGAGGAGCAAACATAAAATATTCATGGGTTTATTTCAGGGAATTCAAAGAAATAAACTTTTATGTGAAGTTGTAAATGAGCCATATGAAAGACCAGGGAAATGGAGAAAATGATCAAAGACCAAGAAAAAAAATGGTACATAGGATATTAACCTTGCAGAAACAGCCTGTTTGATTTAAAGAACACACGAAAGCGATCCAGTAAGTAAAGGCAGAAAATGAAATGGAGAATACAAAGGGCAATGAGATAGAGGATAAAAGGTTTTTCAGATAAACAAAGCAACGATAAACTTATGAGAGCCACTGTTGTCTCTTGAGAAACCAAAAGGGAACTGGATAATGGAAAAGCGAGAGAGGATGGGATGTGTTAGCCCCCTTTGCTCCATCAGAGAACATGTTGAAAGTAGACTCATTTCTTCCAGAGGAAATGAGACACTGAGAAAAAAATAATGAAAATTGAGAGTAGCTAAAAAAAAAAATGTTTAAAAAATCACAAGCCACCTAAAACTAGAAATCTGAAAGGAATACTAGTGAGAGAATAAATATTTGCATGCACCGGTTAGAAGAGGAAAAGAAAATATGCACTTAAAGTATATTTTTATATGGGCTAACATTTTTTTCTTGCCATTAAACATAGTAATATATTTAGGTACAGTATGAGATGGTTTGTTAGTCAAAGAAAATAAAGTTTCCTTCTATTTGAAAGAAATGGAAATGAAGAAAAGATTGATGAAACATGTTATAGATACATTATTTTTTGAAGTTTACTCATGATATAATTTGACTTCCTACTTAGTACGCTCTAATTTTAACAATCTGGAAAAAAATTATCAGTATAAACCTTGCAGAGATGTCATGCAGACATGGGTTGCAAATATCTTTGTTAACTGCTTGCTAAATATTATTTCTATCACACTAAATTGTTTAGAAAAAAATCTCTATAAAATATCTGAATACTCTTCATTCCTTAATGTTCCACTTTAAATTTATTACAAATAAAAATAAAGGTAGTCAATACTGTATGTCAGTATGGTGAACTATATAAAAATATAGTTCCTTTTATTTATTGTGCTTCATTTCAGTCAAATCCGTGCAGAGGACCAGAAAGCAATTATGCAGTTAAAGCTAAATTACCAGTTAAAAGTCAGAATATGTTCTTTATGTGCATGCTCTCTAGTCCACATCTCCACACCTCATAATTTTCTGTAGCTGATAGCATCACATTTTCCTCTTCATTTTAGAGGAATTAATTGTCTACATTGAATCCAGTGCTATGCACAAGCCTTATTTGATCCACACCATTGAACCCAGACATGTAAGGTTGTCTTCATCACTCTTTTTCAGCAGAAGCAAGAAAGAGATAAAAGGTTAAAAGTTTTCAA
Organism: Corynorhinus townsendii; assembly: GCA_026230045.1. NCBI lineage: Eukaryota > Metazoa > Chordata > Mammalia > Chiroptera > Vespertilionidae > Corynorhinus > Corynorhinus townsendii. Next base: position 38,685,672 of record JAPDVU010000001.1, read on the forward strand.
ATCCTCACCACTTTTTCATATTAAAAATAATTTATCACCTCATTGTTATATCCTATAAATCCAAGAAGAATGTATTACATTTCATTCTGATACTTTAAATGGGAAACATCCATAGCATTCTTTTCATGGCAGCATGAGAATACTGCAGACATACACCAAGTTAGCCGAAAATGGGAAAATAACTCTAACCTATTCTCCAGAGAGTCACTTCAAGTATCTGTAAACCATTATCTGAAGGATGGGCTCTTTTTTTAAATGATAAGTTTTACATGCGATACAGAAAATGCTTTTGATTGCAAACTAATTGTAATAGAATTACAGATATCAGGACATCAGTCCTTTCATCTCTCAGCCATGAATAATCTCACTAACGCTTGGAAGTGTTGCACTCAAAGAGAGGACCTCTGTTGGCCATTCAATCTTAAATAATTTCCCATCAGTAAGTGCTCTATTAAGGTAATACAATTTATACAATCTACACTGTGGCACAGTGTTGATTCTAAATTGATTCAACTGTATAATGCATACATTACCATCAAAGCAAATATCCTCGAATGGATAGACTGATATAGTGCAATACTCTGTTGATACAATTAACAATATAAACAATTTACCCTGCCATGTCTTGCCATGCCATGCAGCTGGTAGATTCTGAAGGTATAAACTGATCATCTTCTGTAATGAACAAAGAGCATCTGATTTCCACCAAATATAGCATTGGTTACTGTGCCCAAATGACAGAGTGCAGATTCTTTAGTCATCTTTGTTTATCAATGAGCTTACTCTCAGGAATACAAATTGTTGAGAAAGTTGTCTTCCTTGCAGTGGATGGTGTCATTCAGATTTCTGATTTTACTTTTCTTTTTAATCAAGTTTCACTGGAGCTTGTAAATCACCGATTTCTAGCCTCTATCAGTTTAATACGATGTGATGTAAGGCTGGCCTTGGCAAATTACACAAGAGGAAATATTTAGAAGAATACCAAGCAATTAGGAGCAGAATATTTTATAGTTTATGAAAAAAGTTGCCACCCTCGCTCTGGGGAATCCAGGCACCTGGCTATAAGGACACTCTGAGAGCCCTGTGGAGAGGCCAATATGGAGAGGAACTGAGGCCTCCCACCCACAGCCAATGCAAACTTGCTGGCCATGAGTGAGCCACTTTGAAAGTCTCCAGTTCCCCCTTAGGTCTTCAGAGGACTCAGCCTCAGCCGATATTAGCCTGTCTCTCATGAAAGACACTGGGCCAGAACCATGGAACCAAGCCACTGCCTAATAACGACCCACAGAAATGATAAAAGATCATGACTGACCCACAGAAACCAAGTGATTATTGTTGTTTTAATAATTCCTAGAAGTAGGCAGAATATAAGCAAATAAAAATCTTCATCATCACATTGTACCTGCTGATTTCTAAGCTTTGCAGTAGTTCGCATAAGATTTGAGGCATCACATTTCAATAAATGTGTAATAATCAAAAATTTTTTTTTAATTTCAAGAGGTTTTATTTAAAAAAGAAAACAACAACAATTTCCCTCTCTTTAATGCAGTACATGTGAGCACCATGGGTTATTTTTTCTAAATAGTGTGGGGAGATGTAGACATTAGGAAGATAAAGTTGTTGCTTTCTGGTGCTTATAGATAAACTGTACTTGTAATTTATATCATTTGGGTCTCAAGAATATAATTTATTTTTTTTTTGCACTTTTATTTTTATTTTTTTATTTTTTATTTTTTTAAATAAATCTTTATTGTTCAGATTATTACAGGTGTTCCTCTTTTATTTTTCCCCATAGCTCCCCTCCACCTGATTCCCCACCCAACCCCCTGCCCTTACCCCCCACCACTGTCTTCATCCATAGGAGTAAGATTTTTGTCCAATCTCTTCCCGCACCCCTCACACCTGCTTCCCCTGAGAATCGTCAGTCCACTCCCTTTCTATGTCCCTGATTCTATTATATTCACCAGTCCATTCTGTTCTTCAGATTTTTCATTCACTTGATTTTTAGATTCACTTGTTAGTAGGTATGTATTTGATGTCATTTTGTTGTTTATAATTTTTATCTTTAACTTTTTCTTCTTCTTCCTCTTCTTAAAGGATACTCTTCAGCATTTCGTGTAATCCTGGTTTGGTGGTGATGAACTCCTTTAGCTTTTTCTTGTCTGTGAAGCTCTTTATCTGAACTTCAACTCTGAATGATAGCTTTGCTGGGTAGAGTCATCTTGGTTGTAGGTTGTTGCTGTTCATCACTTTGAAGATTTCTTGCCACTCCCTTCTGGCCTGCATAGTTTCTGTTGAGAAATCAGCTGACAGTCGTATGGGTACTCCCTTGTAGTTAATTAACTGTTTTTCTCTTGCTGCTTTTAATATTCTCTCTTTGTCTTTTGCCCTTGGCATTTTAATTATGATGTGTCTTGGTGTGGTCCTCTTTGGATTCCTCTTGTATGGGGTTCTGTGCACTTCCTGGACTTGTAAGTCTATTTCTTTCACCATGTAGGGAAAGTTTTCTGTCATTATTTCTTCTAATAGGTTTTCAATATTTTGCTCTCTCCCTTCTTCTGGCACCCCAAAAATTCGGATGTTGGTTCGCTTAAAGTTGTCCCAGAGGCTCCTTACACTATCTTCATATTTTTGGATTCTTTTTTCTTTTTGTTTTTCTGGTTGGATGTTTTTTGTTTCCACATATTTCAGATCTTTGGTTTGATTCTTGGGGTACGTTGATCTACAGTTGAGTTTCTGTATATTCTTTATTTTAGACAGTGTATGCTTCATTTCTGACTGGTCCTTTTCCATTATTTTGGCATTCTCATTATGGTCCTTGAAGGTCTCACTAAGCTCCTCAGAAGTGTCATCAAGTTTCTCAGCGGTTTTTAGAAGATTCTTGAGTAACCTTGTACATGTGGTTCTGAACTCTATGTCATCCAGTAGTTTGCTTTCCTCTGTTTCTTTCATTCGTGACATGTTTCTTTGTTTCTGCATTTTGGCTGCTTCCCTGTGTTGATGGAGTGGCTTTGTGTGGTAGGTGACCTATAGGGGGCAGTAGTTCAGCCTCCCCAATCACCTGATGTGGACTCTCTTGGTACACCCCTTTGTGGGCTGAGTGCAAAGTCTTGGTGTAGTTAAGCCTTAATTGCTGTTGGTACGCTGGGAGGAATTGACCTCCAGGCCAATTAGCTGTGAGCACTCGCTGTGTCTATAATGGAAGAACTGCTGCGCTGAAGACACGCTTATGGGGCAGGACTTGTTTCAGTGGGGCTTTTGCTCACTGAGTCTGCCTCTTGAATGTGTCACTTATGGATGTGAGGAGTTGAAATCTGGTGTCTCACACTGACCACTAGGTACACTGGCTTCTGGATCTCCAATTGGGTGCAGGTCAGCTACTGTCTGAGGCCACTCAGCAGGAGCTACAGTGAGAGCTGCAGTTTTCTCCTCTTTGCGTGGGGTTTGGAGGTTTTGGAGCTGTCTGACCCAGGCTGCAAGTTTGCTAGGTTAAGCTGCGATAGGACAGGCCTTTCTTATGCTAACTCCGCTGCTTGGAGCTTGGGTGGGTTTATAGGTTGTGCAGGGCAGGGCCTCAGGGTGTCACTAGGTTAGGGCGTGGCAAACAGCAATGGCTGCTAGTTAGCCGGCTCTGTTTCCCCAATGGCATCTCCGAGTCCCGTGCCCCAGTGCAGTAAACAATTATTCCTGCACTCAGCTCTACAAGCAAGCCACTCTCACTGGCAGACAGTCCAGCTTCTCCCCGTAGGAGTTTGGGTCCCCCACATCTCCCCAGAGACTGGATTTCAGAGTAATCGGGGGCTTGTCTCTGTTCGGGTTGAAAAAAGCAACGCACCCAGTCGCCCGCAGCCAGCCCGGATCACGCGCCTCCGTACCTCAGCTTTTCAGCGCTCGTGCACGTCTCAATGCTCTTTTCTCTTTCCTTCTAGTTGTAGAACTTCCACTCAGCCAGCTTTCCCATGGTTCTGGGTGATAGACGTTTTGTCTTTTAGTTGCAGTTTAAATTGTTGTGGGAGGCAGCAGTTTAGGTGTTTACCTAGGCCACCATCTTGGATTCTCCTCAAGAATATAATTTAAAGACTTTAGTGTTGTCCAGACTCTTCTAAATTAATGTTACAATGATATGATATATTTTTATGTTTTAATTAAATTACAGACATAATTCTAACACACAAAAAACAAAATACATTTTGATTTTGGCTTAAATAACACTGAACCTACCTATACAATACTAATTTCTACCCACTGCATTCAATGTTGCAACTTTGAAATGAAAAAAAAAAAAACACAACATACTAAAAAAGACTTCAGACAACTGTAACAAAACACATCTCTTCACATAAAACAAATATCTTAGATGAATAAACACATTTAAATAATGTCCTAAGGAAGAAGGAAGTCATCCGATGTAAGGCCACACCTCTTTACACTCTCTATAGCACAGGGAAAACACAGTCAAATACCATCTTAACTGAAACACCATTTCTATTCAAAATGGTACTGGAAGTTCTAACCTTTCTCTATATGATGTATTATTAGATAATAAATTTTAAGTGACTCAAAATATATCCAAAAGGCTGTTTTAAATTATCTTCCTGCTTGTCTCCATATTTTGTTTGCTTTTTAGAACGCTGTTGGAAGGTAAGAGTGGTCTTTCAACTGAGGCTCGCACCGCAAGGTCCTGCCGCACCGGAGCCCGGCACCCTGTTTCCGGGGTCAAGTTGCCTGGAGGAGGCCGGAGCTAATAATCAAATTTTTTTTAAAAATTACTCAATACTTAGGGAAACAAATAAAAAAACACAGAGGGGTTTCTGGGGGGAAAAAAGTAGATATTTTTTGTTAAAGCAAAATATATATATATATATAGCTATATATATGCCTAAGTGACCACCATCTGTTTGTCCATCCGGTACATATGACACACTGGCAATTTAAAAAAAAATAAATGTTGACTCGCACATGCACAATGCATATAAAGCTTTCACTGGTGCCAATCTAGACAGAGTAGGAATATTCCTACCTGAACCCATTTTTGGACATGGTCAGTTATATGTTGCTTTCTCTCGAGTTTGAAGAGGGGTGACATTAAAGTTAAAGATGTAAATACTTCATCACAAGGGAAATTAGTCAAGCCCTCTGAAAGTGTTTTTACTCAGTGTGGTATACAGGGAGATATTAGAATAAGTTTAATCAATTCATCAGTCATTGTTTTTATGAATGTTGTTTTTACATCATGTTTTGCTGTTTTTATATCATGTCTTTGTTGTTATATCATGTTGTCGTTGTTTATTTATTAATCAATTTACATATCATTTTCATATACATTTTACCAATTTTCTTTCATTTCTGACACTTCCATTATACAGAAAGGGCGAATAGCAATATTAAAATATTTCTTCTAATTAATTTCCTCCAATGTGCAGGAATCTGTGCACTGGGCCACTAGTATTTAATATGGTAATGTGGAATATACAATCATGTCTCTTACAATGTCATTGAAAATTAAGCACATCAGAAATAATGCTATTAGCTGTGGGGGAGACAACAGATATTATCTTATTTTGCATCAAATTTTATCCTCTTTCACTAGTATCTAGCATACCCTACTAATTTTATATCACTACTGTCTTTGGATGGATGTACCCACCAGTAAGCAAAACAAAAGTGTTTACCCCAGTAACCTTTTAAAGTCCCAAGCATCTTTACAGTATGAAGCAAATCTGGGGTCCAAAATATTGCAGAATCTCTCCCGCTGATGGGCTCCTTGTGGTATGAGTCATCTTACCAAACATTCTATAAAGAGGCCAAATCATTATGGGTCGAACAGAAGCATATATTTTAATTCATCAGACGAATTTTAAGAAACATTTCTGTGCTGTTTCAAAAATTAAAATTGTTGTTGAATGGGAACACCCTGTATTGCCTTTGACATTTCAAAGGCTGAATTCCACATTTTGCATACTATGCTCAGCATATAAAATCGATGAGTAGAAAAGACCAGATTAGTTCTTTAATACCAGAGAAGCAGTTATGCGGGAAACCATAGCTAGATAAGTAGATAAGGATAAGATAAAGGAAGAGACACATCTAGGCAGTTCAAAAAGTACATATTGAATACATAAATAGCATACACAATTTCTTTTAAGCTAAATCCATAGAAAGTGCCTGGTGATGCTATTTTTTTTTTCTTCCCAGAGATTTGTGGTTAAAAGTATTCATTTAACATAAGTCTAACTTCCAAATGCAAACATGGAGAGTGACATTGTTTCCAGATGTAGTTTTAGTAGCTCATGTCCTGAGTAATTAAGCACAGTCAGATCTGAAAAGACCAGTAATTGAAGCAGCATAGAATACAATTTATTGCCAAACAATTCCAGACACTAGGAGGAAAGTAGAATTAAAGTACTTCAAACATCAGACCCATGTTCTTGGAAGCTGCTTTTATGCCTTGAGGTAACAACATTCAGTTTGTTTTAATACACTGACACACACAGACGTATACCATAAATAAATAATAAAGTTAGTTGACTTGAAAAGATAGGGGAAGTTCATGGAAATATATCCCCTCCTGGGTACCCACTGTGCTAGTGTTACTTTGTTTTGTCTTCTTGTACATATATACACAATATTATTTAGTGTCGTAATTGCACATACAATGAAAACTCTTCAGATGTCCACTTTACCCTACCCTGCTTGGTCCAAAGGACAGACAGTTTGACTCCAAACTTGAACATCGGCTCTTAGCTCTCAGCTCTGATGTGCTCAAAATAGTTTATGTCCGCGTATTAGAAATAGGGCCTCAATCAATTAAAATGTCAGAAGATTCAGTTCACAGTGAGGCAATGGCTACATTTCCAAGCCCAGAGACTACATCATTGTCAGAGTCTCCGGATTATTTAGGTGAGTTGATTTACTAACATGGCACCTAACAAGATCTGTGTTCTTGGAGGTTGCTTTATAAATTGAATTCATTGTGTTCCACACACTGTAAATAATATCTACATAGAAACAAATATATTTTTTTAAAGTTTATTTTAAATATTAAAACAAAACATACAGAAGTCTCCAAATGTATTTCTTTGTTAGGGAGTAGATGTAAAAGCCAGGCAAGATCTGGTTTAAAACATTCTCACTGCAAGGACCAAAATGATGAAAATAGATTTTTCTATTCTTTATAACTTTAATGTTTCATCTTAAAATGAGAACAACCTGCAATTAAAAGTAATCACCAGAAAGATATCTTTAAAACACAACTGACCATAATAGAAAAAAATCATCAGAAATATATTTTTCTTCTACTTTATTATGCTCTTAATCATTCCTATGATTGGCCCTGATCACCGGCCAGGCCTAGGGACCCTACCCATGCATAAATTTTGTGCACCAGGCCTCTAGTTTACTTATAAATTACTACGGCCCAGTGCATGAATTCACACATCTTGAAAGGAAGTGTGGGTCACAAGGCTGCGGTGTGCACAGGGACAGGTCTTGGCCCATTCTCTGTGCCCCCATTCAGCCCCTCCCACCACAGATCCCAGTCCCTTGTCTACTGGCAGCCCCGCTCCCGCTGCTGCCACTCCCACACTCTGACAGTGCTGGCCCTGTTCACACCCACTGATGGTGTGGAGTGATTGGGGCCGGTGCTAGCAGAAGGTCCGAGTGGGGCCAGCACCACCAGTGGGTATGAACGGTGGTTGCTGCCCCAATCACCCCTCAGGAGCAGGAGGAGGTAGAGAAGCCCTCAGGGGTGATCAGGGCCAGCAGCCGTCGCTCCCACCCACTGACGGCACCAAGTGATCAGGACCAGCGCTGGGAGCCAGCAGCAGGTGTGAGTGGCAGCTCCAGCGCCAGCTGCAGATGCAAGTGGGGCTGGCACCAGTAGTGTGTGCAAGCGGGGTTGACACCAGCAGCAGGTATAAGCGCTGGGCACAACCGCAGCATGCAGGAGCAAAGAATTTTCAGTAACCACCAGAGGCTCGCCCCAATGACAGCAGTCAGTGCCCGCCTTGGTCTGGCGACCTTGCTCACCTGCTCCACCATCCCACCACGGCCAACAGCCACCATGTTCCATGCATGCCCCCTAATGGTCATCACATGTCATAGCGACTGGTTGTTCAGTTGTTTGGTTGTTCCACTGTTAGGTTTGTTTGCATATTAGCCTTTTATTATATAGGATTCTGATTTCTATATTTATAAATTGACAGGTCAATGGACTGGTTTCTGAACATATAGTAATAATTAGGGTATATTTTTAAATATGCATTATTACTAAACCACCAAATATATGTATTGACAGTATTGATACACACTTTAAAAAGCTGTGCCTTTCACTTCTAGCTGAGAACACTGAGGCACAGAAACTTTGCAGACAGGTTTGAGCATGAGGTCACATATGGTAAGAATTATATTTAATTTTACAGTGTGTTACTGTTTAAAATGTATTTCATTCTAATGCCACGTTTTAACATGAGCTATTTTATATGTAAAACACATATAACATGTAAGAAGCTATTTAGGAGATATTAATATGACTAAGGCTTATAGCATGCATTTTTTTAAGAGATACAATTTTTTTCTTACTTGATATTTCTATATTTAGAAAGCCATTACCAAAACATCTTTAGTGTAAATAAATAAATATTAATGTGGGCTAAAATACTCTAATTTGTAGAATTATGCTATAAAAACTTGATAGTAACTTTTAAATTGGATCACACATATTACAATTAATTTGTTGATTCTCATTATTGATAAATCTATAAATATGAAGGTGAATTAAATTATGTTTTCAGAAAATTCAAAGGAAGTTTTTAGGTTCACATGATGTTGGATAAGGCTTTATAATGAACCAGTTCCCATTTTGAAAAGTATAACAAAAGATATTCAGCATAATATTTAAAAATATTATCCATCTTCCACTAAAAATGAAACTAGCAAATGGTAGGTAGTTCTGGCTATTGTTAAGTATATACCTCAAAAATTGATGAATAAATAATTTTTACTCTTATAAAAAGACTAATAGAGAGCTATGATTCACTTAGGAAAGTATTAGATGTCAGCACTAATTTACTTTCCTTGTAGTCTACAGTCTCAGAAAGTCAACTGAGATATTCCAATCAAGACTCTGGCAAGGACTATTTCACACCAACATGTCTATGTCTTGCTTTTTGATGAGTAAAATTCATAATTGTTTAATTCCTTTTACACATCATCTAAAAACATCGTTATAGTTTAGATCTGAGTAAACCATAACAACTGAGGACACTAAGATATATAACATCTATTCGTTTTTTTAAATATTTTTTACTGATTTCAGAGAGAAAGGAAGAGGGAGAGAGAGATAGAAATGTCAACGATGAGAGAGAATCACTGATCAGCTGCCTCCCACATAGTCCCACCAGGGATCAAGCCTGCAATCCAGGCATGTGCCCTGACAGGAATCAAACCGTGATCTCCTGGTTCATAGATCTATGTTCAACCACTGAGCCATTATGGTCAGACATAACATCTATTCTTGATCCTGATTCTGATAAACTTGAAGTATAAAGTTACTTTGACATGCATCCTAAGTACAAGACAATATCAAAATTAGTTTCTATGGCAAATTAGGTGTTGCCATGAACACCAATATAAAATCCATAATGCTTTAAAACATAACGGCATACTGTATATTGGTTTTTTGTTTTATACTTCTTAAACACTGGACTCATTTTCTGAGTCAATGTTCTTTACTCCTTTATATGCCTTTGGGAGATATTTTTTCTTCATGCTACTTACAAGGTGAATTGCTGAATTCCCTCGCTTGTCTTTGAGATTCTGAGTGGTTTTGTTGTTGTGTGTTTGTTGTTTCTGTTAGTCTTTTTTTATTAAGAAAAAAAATGTTGAATCTGGGTATATTTGAGCTTATATAATGAAATGTCTTAATATCTTGGTCATAAATAGAGACCTAAAATAATATAGAATATATTTAATCTATGAACACATCAATATGGTACATAGTTAGGCATTTATTCTATGTAGTATATAAAGACATACTTCTATACATTTTGCCAAATTCATCTTTCTCATCACACTCATTGACAATGTTTACTTATAATCTCTTATGCAAAATCTATTTTCTCACTTTATTCTCATCAAACTAAGCATTAATTATTTATGCTACATTAGTAATTCTAAATCTTATTTATGCTGTTCCATAGCAGTATTACCCCTGAGAACTTTGGCTAATAGTGTTGTGTTCACAGGGAAATGCTGAATGCTGCAACATGAGAGAAGTGTGTGGTGAATGTCACTTCAAAGATGAGACCTAGAGACTTACCCAGAGTGGATGCTCAATAATATATTGTTATTATTTGTTACTACACCACATTTTATGTTTTATAATACTGTAACATTTATAATCTATCTTTACCCCCCCAAAAAAATCCTTGTTATTTCATATGTTTTTGAAATTTTTGAAACACAAAGAGCTATACATTCTGTCTAGATTCCCCACCTCCCATTAATTCTCCTTGAGGGTCAATATTACAGGCAAGGACATATCTCTTTCACCTAAATACATGATCAGTTACAAGGTAGTTGAAAAATCTAGTAAATTAACTTAATTGAGCATACCAACACATAGAAAAATAGGAGCTTTGTTCAAAATCACACTATTAAAAAATGAGAAAGCCAGAAGGTGATTCCGGAAATGCAGACACCCAACTTTTCTCTCCAACTAGAATGTATTTCCAAGATAAATTATTTATCTGTGGGCTGGGGACTGAGGAGGGTGCTTAACATCTGGAAAAAAAAAAGGAGTACTTCTCATGTCAAAATCTAAGCAAAGCAAAAACTGTTGTCAACCTACAAAATCTAAAGCAGAATGATTTTTAACAGTTGTGTTTTTTCCTGGTGAATTAAGGATACATTACCAAGAACACAACTATGATTTAGGGATTTATTTTCAGCTGATCAAACCATCCCCAGGTTGGTTGCCCAGGGATCTGTCTCTAATTGTAAAGCATCTCAGCAGTCTAACTCTTCAGTAGGCTAAATCGTTGTGGCTGTATTTACATTATGGTCTGTGTTGCCTCCTCTTATTGCCCATTCTGGGATTGTTAAATTGATTAGAAAGTTGAGACACTAAAGAATTGCTCTTTCTATCGCTTTTGAAGACACGGGTGTCACTAGGACATTAGAGAATATACAACCTTAAAACGTGTTTACTTTCTCTTCATTTTCACTGTGACTTCTCATTTAGAGAAAATAATGTTATTCACTTTTTTTTTTTTTTTTGGTCAAATGATACCTTTAACTATTATTGATTAAAATATAAATTGGTGTTTTTAAGGGTCAAAAATATAATTCAATCTAATATATTTACCCAATGCCTGCTGATTTAATGCTAAGAGTCACTTTATATGTATCATATAGCAATGGTTATGATAAGAGTGTTGAATCTGAAATTAGACTGCCTGGGTTTATATACTGAGTCTTCTACTTTCCTGGTGTGAATTTCAGCATATTACTAACACATGTTTTATGTTTCTTCCATTTTAAAATGAAAATAATAATAGTTCTTACTTTGTAGCATTATTTTATATATTAAATGTGTTAAAACTTATGAAGCAATTAAAACATGCCTGGATAAAAGTATTTATTAAATATATATATGTATATTTCATTTCTAGAGATATTAACCCCATTTTATAAAGATAGTAATTGATAACTTGACCATGAGTTAATCCAGTCCTTTATCAAATCTATATTGAAACTTTACATTCTGGATACCATGGTTAATGAAAGAATTTTATAGACTAGTGGAGCAGTTAAGATATGTGTTTAAAAAAAACGAACAAACAACAAACTAATTTTATGCAAAACATGAGAAAGAAGCACAGAAAAAGAGGTAGTCTGAGTAGCAATTCAGAAAAAAAATGTATTAAATGTTATAATTCATGACCTATTTTCACACAATTGCCAAAATATCTGCCTATCTATATTTATCAGTCTAAGTGGTTATTAAACAATGGAGAAATGTTATAAAAATGGGCCTCCTGTAAAAAGGCCATTTTTGTAAATCATCTCTGAACATAAGGGCAGGATCAATGATGAGGGAAAATAATATGGTGAGATCAAGTTGTACTCCTATAGTTGTATTTTTTCTATTTATTTTGTTTTCTGAAGAGAAAATAATGAATTTGAGATCTGCTGGGAGAAAAAAAGGCAAGAAAGCTTAATGATTAGTGGCTGTACATACATTATTTAAAACCAATGGTGCTAAAGCTCGACTCTCTGGGTTCAAGACCTAGTTTTTCCACTCACATGTTGTGTGGCTTTGAGCAAATTAATTTACTCTTCTGTGTAGTTGTTTCCCCACTTGTTAAAGATTATGATACTGATAATAAGGTTCTTTTTCTTTGTTTGCAGAATGGTAGAGTGCCAGATATAAAAGAGGTATTCAATAAATGACAAGCAGCATAGCTTAGTTACTAACAGCTTAGCTTCTGAAGAAAAGATTGCTTAGACTTGAATCCTGGATCCAGCAATTGCACAATATGAAAAGTTCACGAATATTACTTAAAACCCTATAACTAGTGACCAAAATATTTTTTTAAACCTGCACATTACAAACATTATTTTAAGGATAGAGTGGAGAATTTTTATTTATGTTGAAAGAATCATTCAGCTCCAATTCATTAAACTACAAAAATGATTCCATATTGAGTAGCTTAAACAATAATAGATAAGTTTCTGGAAGACCATGTAGTATTGGAAACGTTGCTGAGACCATTTCCTGGACACTATATAATCTACCACTGTAGATTATATAATCTAATCTATAGATTATATAGAGGTACACTATATAATGTACCTCTGTTCGAAACAATTCATACCCCTCTCACATGCAAAATACAATCACTCTTTCCCAAGGGCCTCCCAAAGTCTTATCCCATTATGGCATTAGTTTTAAGATGGGGGTTTAGGATCTCATCATCTAAATCAGGTCCAGTTATAGGCGAAGCACCTCAAGTGCATTTGTGTAGTGTAACTTCCAGATAATAATTCCTATTGATATTGAAGTATGGTAGTAGAAACTGCTGTTTTGGGTTCTGTACTCATTTAAAAGTTATTTTGATTTTCTGAGTTTATGTATGATTGAATATTCTATTGATCATGGTTTGAATATCCCATTGACTGTGATCTCACTGGTCATCGAAGCACTTTCCTCTGGGACCCAGGACAGATAGTGATCCTAAATTGTCTCAGCAGCTACAGATAACTGAGTTTCGGTTGACTCAGTGATCTCAGAATCTGGACAGCACAATTATTCTAAAATTGCCCAGGTGGTCCCAGATAATGTGTTTCTGTTGATTCAGTGATTCGTAAATACTTTAGATAACTAACTTGCTCAAATTCTGCTTCTGTAAAAAAATGCTTTTTTTGCAAAACAGGTTCCTCATTCCAGACCCAAAGATGTAATCAATACTTTTGTGATATTCTGCATATAAGCCAGAAGTGGCTAGCTGTTCGGGGCTGCGAGGTCTGGAACGCTTTTGCTCCCTCGTATGCCACCTAAATGACTCCATAATTCGACCTACTGTTATGAATCGTAATATAAATATCTGTGTTTTCTGATATTTACATTACGACCCACAGGTTGAGAACCGCTAGCAGGGTCGCCTAAGACCATCGGGAAACACAGATATTTACATTATGATTCATAACAGTAGCAAAGTTACAGTTATGAAGTGGCAACGAAAATAATTTTATGGTTGGGGTCACCACAACATGAGGACTGTATTAAAGGGTCGCAAGGTTGAGAACCACTGCTCTAAGTTATTCTCAATTTGCCACAGAAAGAAAAATTGTTGGTGTTTGCAGACGAATTTTTTTGTTTGGTTGGTTTATTTTATCTTATTTCCTACCTCAGAAGTTTGAGAAGCCAAAGGCTTCTTTTTCATTCGACACTACCTATGTCTTTTAGTCTAAACTGGGAGTGTTTCCACCAATATTATTCTCTTAAAGAGTCTATGGATTTCTTATAAGTCTTATTGTAGTTTACTACATTAGATAAAATCTGAGCTCATTGATCTCCTTGAAATAAGACTTTCTGTATTATGATTTTTCTATAAAGATATCTTAGGGCAATGTCCTTAGTCTTAGAAGCCTCATTTTTCAACAGAGAGAATCTCTGAGATACTAAAAGAGGTTTTTGTCTGATTACTACTACTTTAAATACTTCTGAACTCTTACCAAAGGGTTATTTAGTTACATCCTTATCTTTATCTATAGATCCTATTTTTATGACAATATATTGACACACTCTTTCTTAAATTTCTTAAACCTAATATTGTTTCCATCTGGAGAGGCTGGGGAAAAGGAACAAGTTTATTTTCAAACCACCAAATACTTGTTCATTTGTATTTACTAGTTGCTTCTTAGCTCATATTTTTCCTCTTGAATTTTACAATAGGCAGTAAGGAAAGGAAAGAGAAGGAGGAGGAGCCAAGAAGAACCTTCGTCACTCTGCCAGAAATTTCCTTAGTTAGGTCATCAGTTCATTAGTTATATTTTCTGTTTCCACATCACTGCAGGCAACTATTGTGAAACTTTCTACCACTACACAAGGTTACCTTAGCCTCCAGCTTCCAATAACACCTGAATTTACTTCTCTTTAAGCTATCAACAGCCAACTCAAATGACATCAGGCTTTTTGCCTTTGTTCTACCAGTTTTTGCCTGCCCCACAACCCTAAATCTACTTGACTAAGTGTGAGGTTTCATTACATCAACACTTCTAGGGGACAGGAGGGGGGGGGAGTATATATATACACACACACACACACACACACACACACACATATATATATATATATATATATACACACACATACATATGTATATATATATATATATGTCACAACATAATTATTAATTACTTATAAATTATAACATAAGTTATTATAAATTATATATAAAATTACATGTAATGTTTATAATTATAATATACATTTATTTCTGGTTAGCTCTTGGGTCCTCTATTGACCATAAGTATTTATTTTTCTGCATTTTTATGCTCTGCCATCTGGGGCCCTGGTGTCTTTCCTTGGAGATATTGCTAGCCAGTTCCTAGGGATATTAAATAATTCACCCTTGACTATGCTTTTCAAATGCAAATGAAGCAATCCAAAGCCTACACTCCCAAACAAAGCCACTATTCCTCTCATCTAATCACCCTAGGGCCAGGTAGCAGACAACTAAGGATGACATCTCTGCAGCAGAGCCCAAGGAATTATTCAAATTTGCCAATCTTAAACCTGCCTACCCTGCCCACTGCTTCCTGAAGAGCCACATCAAGTCTCTTGCCCACACTTTTCTCTGTTCCTTCTCCCTCCTGCAGACCCTGGTGCTTCACTGTGTGCCCCTCCGTGGCATGGACTGCCCGCCTCTTGGGACCTGGGTGTGTAACTGTCTTTTCAGTGGCAATCCTCTCCTGATCTTTCAGCCTTGCCATAACTATATTTTAGAAGTTCCTTAACAAACCATACCAGGGTAGTAGCTTAAAACCACACACAAATCGGCTTGGTAGTTTGGTAGAGCCCATTAATTTAGCTTATAAATTACTAGAAGCAGCACAGGAAGAGTCTGTGGTGCCAGAATAGTGAGGGAGGCATTTCAGAGAAGTAATATCACCAACGTGGGTCACAGTTTGATGGAAAAACTAACCTAAAAGATAAGCTATATTAATCTCCCACTCTTGGTATCTCTACAAAATAAGTCAATTAAATGCTTGATATTCTTTGTCAAAGTAATAACATTCTTAAACATCTGATATCTAGAATATTGTTAAATTTTGAGTTAGAGCAAATTATTATGGTTCATGAGACACTCCACTCCTCTTGTTACCGCCGCATCTACTTAATGTTTCAATTCTGGGTGTTTTAATCCACCACTTTCCCTCGTACTAATATATTAGATCATTTGTATACACTGAGAAAACTGTCCCTTGCCACCTATATCCATATTAAGAGCTAGAAATAACTTTTATATATAGGTGTCCCCAAACAATGTATACGCACTTTTAGTAACAATAAAGTCAGTGCTTATTAACATACAGTTCATTTTCAAAATTTAAAAGAATCTACAGAAATGAATAATTTTTGATAGATCCTCCCTTCCCCCAACTGATGGACAGAGAATGACGTAAACTCCACCTGCAGCTCGAATATTCCTGAACACCTAACCAGGCACCTTATATGGACTGTACATTGAACCACCAATCAGCACCTGCCAAATACCCTAACCCCCGATTTCTAAGTCCCTAATTATGTGTCCTATATGAAACCACCAATCAGCGTGTGCCGAGTACCCTAAGCCCCATCCCTTCCCTTTCCTCCCTTCAAAAGGTGCCTTCACCCCAGCACGTGTGCTCTTTTCCATCTGGAGGATAGCCCAGCAGGGTCTTCTCCTCTAATAAAGCCTGTGTCCTGGTCTCCGGCCCTCTGTCTCATCTTTCAATTTTTTGTCAAGACCTGTTTTCAAACTGATGACCAGTTTGAAGCAATAGAACTGCAAACATCAAGAATGGTTGAGCTTTGACCCATGAACCAGGAGGTCATGGTATGATTCCAGTTAGGGCATATGCCCAGGTTGTGTACTGGATTCTCAGTGCTGGGAGCGCAGGAGGCAGCCAATTGATGATTCTCTCTCATCATTGATGTTTCTGTCTCTCCCTCTCCTTTCCTCTCTGAAATAAAACATATTTTAAAAATGAAATAAAATAACCATTTTGTTCAGTATTTGTGTGCCCTCAATTTGTCAACTGTTGCCAGTTTTGTACCATAAACTTTATCTTTAATGTATCACCATGTACAAGTCTAGCGGATAAATGTCTTTGTTCAAAACTTAGTCTGATTTCACCCATTATTTCAAATCTGTTAAACCTGAAGTGAAAATTAGGTGAGTTATCAGCTGCTAAAGTGTTTATACAAAGCGTGTATATATTTTGGGGGACCATTGAGTAATTATAAAGGCAGTGTTTGTATTTCCATTTCCAGTAGCATTTTATAATGAATTTCCTTTCATCAAAGCTTAGTCTGGCTGAAAAGAAGAAACATCAATTGGGCTATTATCTGTTAAAGTGTGTACACATGTTTCTGGGACACCCTATATTTTTCCACTTAATCCTCTTAACTACCAAATTATTTTTGTGCTTCATTTTTTCCCTCTGGATTCACAAATGCTTATTATCCAACTTTGTCCAAAAATGAGATTCCATATAACAGAATCTTCCTGATAATTAGAGTTTCACCTCAAATGCCTTCCATTCATTTATTCAACAGGTGACAGTAACCATGTAAACAGTGTTTTTCCTTATAATTTGGCACCTAGGATTATACAGATTATCATATTTGGTTTTATTTTAATTCTGAATTCACATTTATCTATTAAAAGTTTTGAGATTTACAGAGGTCTGATTTCAAAAGCAGTCATTTGATGCTGTTAAATTTTATTGAATTTATGTTAACTGTTCCTGAAAAACTTGTGGGAATTTTATTTCAGCTCTTGAAATAATCAAACATCTCCTGGAGTGTGCCAATAGCAATCAATTAACCATTCCTGAAATTACTATTGTGATAAAATTTTAATTAGTTTCTGTCTCTTTCTATCATCAGTGGTTGCTAGTGTGATGATCACAATAACCAGTAGATTCTAAGATTTTTATTTACTCATATTTTCAAGAACTATCTGGGATAAAGCAGTGTTCTGATTAGGAAAAACATACATACTTTTTTCTTGAAGAATTCTACATTTGTAAATTGTTTACTTTTAATGATGAATGCTAGAAAGATTCATTCAATTCGTAAGTTTAGCTTATAAATTAGAGGTGAAATAAAATGAAAAAGAAGGCTTTTTGATGTTAGTCCTCTACTCAAGCCTAAAAAAATAGCAATGAAAAACATAAATGTTGAGTTCTTATTTTGGGTAAACAAAAACACCTTAAAAGACTTGAAATCATGATAAGAACTCTGATTTAAAGCTATCTACATACAATTTCTTTAAAATGATAAAATCGGTTGTTGATTTCTTTCTGGGATTTCCTAGTGGTATTTGAAGGGTTGAATTGCTGTTATTTTAAAGTATATTCAGAAGGGGTAAGAATGGTTTTTTAAACAATAGAAATCATTTATTTAATTTGTAGGAGAAGAATAACATAAGCAGAAAACAAAATACTGACCTTTACCTATGAAGAGTAAACTGACACAGAATGAATGGTATACTACCAGTCACATTTAATGATTTAGCACAATGTGAGCTCCATATAAGATAATGAGTGCAATTCATGATAGCTGAGCAAGAATGTTAACATACCATGTCAGTAGAAGAACCTTTGTTCCTTTTCTGTGGGATCAATTTGTTTTGGGAAATTCACAGCAGAGAATTGATAAATCAGCTTGTATTCAGGCACTGCTCTGAGCCAAATAGTTATACTTTTATTTCAGATGTAATCCAATGTAGCTAATATATTTTAAAAGAAAAAATCTCATTCATGGATACTGAGGGAGTAATAGTTTCCTGATTATTTTGAATATTCTACAATGACATTACTCTATTTTGAAACACAAAATAAACATGGTTAATGATTAAAAAATTAATTTTCTCAATTTTTTTCTTGAAAACCTTCCTTTTCCTGGGCTTTCTTGAAACTACCCTTCCCTCCTATTGGATCTATGATAGCAAAAGGCCTGTTCTCATGCTGTTGCCTTGTGTTTCTACAAGGAATCTCTAAGTTCACTTATTTTCAAGTATTCAAATGGAGGATATTCTTGTTTTATGTTGACATGAATGAGGAGAGCATCCACAGAAGTACAGATAAGCCATGTATAATCAAATATTTCATTGAAGCAACCTACAGAGAAAATCAAACAATGCTAAATTTAGCAAAAGAGTCACAAAATCCAACTACCTTGCTAAATCTCTTGATTATGCCAAACCACTCCTCAGGCCCCAAATTAACACCAATCTGGAATTTAAATCACTTTATATTATAGAGCCATAGCATAAACACTGTTCAGACTAAAGGAGAAACTATTTTCTTAATGATTTATAAGGAGTCTACAAAAACACCCCCAAAATCATGGATATAAAACTACAGATATTCAGTTCAAATGTAATCATGTCACTAACCTACAGCTGCAAGAACTGGAAAGAAACCAAAATCTTACACGAGAGACTGGAATGGCTTTAAAAGCAAGTGCAATGGAAGATATTCTACTGGAATAAAACCAATTCACTCCAATAGATAATCTACGGAAATAATCACTGAGAAAAATGTCCCTACCAGAACTAGCAACAAACACCAACTTATGTAAGCCAACTATTCCAGATGTCCACCCACGGGCACAGAGCCGCAAAATCAGATGGTATGACCTGAGTGCCAATGAAAAACCTTAAAAAGCACCATGAACAGAAAAAAAGGGCAGTTGATCTTAATGCCACACAACAGATGGC
Organism: Corynorhinus townsendii; assembly: GCA_026230045.1. Taxonomy (NCBI): domain Eukaryota; kingdom Metazoa; phylum Chordata; class Mammalia; order Chiroptera; family Vespertilionidae; genus Corynorhinus; species Corynorhinus townsendii. Next base: position 38,705,168 of record JAPDVU010000001.1, read on the forward strand.
AATAGAATGTAGAAACAATTATTTTTTATACCTTGTGCCAAGGTTGGAGAAAAAAAGGAGTCAATAAACATTCCCATTTGTGGGAAGAGAATATATTGTAGTATCAAACCTAGAACATACTGCAGTCCTTTTTAAAATAGAGTAAAATACTTGAGAAGTAAATCTTTATTTTAAACCAATCATATATTTTGATTAAACAGATTTATATACAGTGAGGTCACATTTCTTTGCCTACAATCAAGGCATATATGTACAGGGTTTGATGCCGCTCAGAAAACCATTTCCTAAGTGTAACAAGTAACACAATGAGAGGAAAAGTGTATGGAATTTACTCTGGCCATCGGACAGATGGAATTTTTGATTCAACATTTTACTTCTTTACTTCATAATTTTTATAATTTATTTAGCACCCATGGTATGCAGATCTGAGTACTAAAGTTTCTGTGTTGTGTTTTTTATTGTTCACTGCAGGTGGGCAAAGCCATACCACAGGCGCAGATGGTGCAAGACTACAGTGGGCCAGTTTCACACCATCTTTGTGTCATTTGGTAATATGGATTGACGGGAACATACAATTTATTCTTAATGACCCAGATATGATGTGTCCTTGGAATCATTTAATAATGCCCACTAATACTTTGGCACACAGGGTACTACCTTCTCTCATTTGTTGGTATCTATTCAAAGAAAGAAAAGTAATGGTGATATTTCTCAAAGCAAAATATCAATAGACAAATATAGGTATACTAGAGGCCCGATGCATGAAATTCATGCAAGAGTAGGTCTTCACAGCTACAGCGACTGCCGCGATCCCTTCCCTGCAGCTGCACAGCTGCCTGGATCCCATGGCTGCAGCCCCAGCTTCGTCCGGAAGGTCGTCCAGTCTAATTAGCATATTATGCTTTTATTATTATAGATAACAGCTAGACAAACACATAATGCATACCAAAACAAAAGAGCACAGCCTTTTGATTTGTCTGTTACTTTGATTATGTGCCATTGTTTTCCAGTGTTTCCTAATTAGTGTGTAATAATAGCAGACACAGTACAGGAAATGCTTCCTAAGTGCCACAGACATCATCTTTATGCTCATAACTATTTCTTTCTAGAAGAGGAAACTGATCCTTATTAAGATTACATAAAATAACCAAAGCAAGATAACCAATAAATCACATGCAAGATATCTAAAATTATCTACATATTTTATTAATCTAAGGAAAACTCAGGAACCTTCTATGTACCCAACTCTGAAGTAATGACTGAGACCTGTTGTGTTTATTTTATCTGTGGCAGCATGTTGTTAGAAATCGTTAGGACATCCAGTGGGGATCATTAAAATTCTTCCCAAATATTTTACCAGGTATCAATATTAATGATCTGTTAGGATATATGTGGTTTGGAAATTGAGTTTTGTCCTTGAAGACTTAAATAGGCCAGATGGTTGATTCAAATGGACTGAATTTCTAAACTGAAAAACAACCTATATTCTTATTATCAAAATTATCTCTTGGGCAAAATAAACTAATAGCAATGCCCCAAAAATGACAGACTATAGGAACACTGTGTACACAAATAGCTTATGAGGAATTTTATGTTGTAATACTTTGCTCTATAAATGTCATTGCTTATTTCCTATTGTAACACTTTAAGTAGCTTTGCAAATTAAAGTGCCTTATATTTACAGGCAGGAAATATTAATATGTAAATGGGCTTATATCTTATAACTAGAGACCCCTTGCATGAAGATTCGTGCAATAGGCCTTCCCTCCCCTGGCTGCCAGCACTGGTTTTCCTCCAGCACCCGGGACCCAGGCTTTCACTCCGGCCGCAGCAGAGAAGCCAAGCCTCTTCAGTCTTCAGTCATTGCTCTGCGCCTGTGTATGCAAATTAACCCGCTATCTTTGTTGGGTTAATTTGCATAATCACCCCTGATTGGCTGGTGGGTGTTGCAGATATACGGTCAATTTGCATATTTCTCTTTTATTTGTGTTGATAAGGAGTGGTGAATATATGTGTCAAGCCTAAATAATACTACTCAACGTATTTTTATCATTATTCTTAACTAGTAATGCACAAATAATGATATAATATATTTATATGCAACACATATTACATATCCCATAGATACTAATCTCATTTTATAAATATTTTAGTTAATAACTTGGCCATAAATTAATTCATGTATTCATAAAAATTTTTAATATTTACATTCTGAATACCATTGTTCCTGAAAGCCCATCAAGAAAGATAATTATGCCTTAAATGAAGAAACCACAAATAATTTAAGGATCTGGATATTTTATGAAAACTTCATTTGATTATCATTTGAGGTTTATAATACTTTGCTTTCACTATATACCCATATTTGGCATAATGCCTTGAACATCATAAGTTCTCAATCTCTCTAATAACTTATTTAAACATTTAATTGGTCATCTACTATAGTGCAATGCTGAGGATTAATATCAAGTTATGATTTACTAACAAAAAGGTGATATGCCAGTGCCATATATTCTCTAAAATATAATTCGTTCCAAAATTTCAGTGTCAATAATTTGGATATGGCATTCACCAGAATATACTGGAAAATACTGAATAAAAAATTCTGAATGCTAAGGAAGAAGAGAATATGATAAATTGGTCTCATCCCAGTAGGTGCTATTTTATTAAGTATCATAACTTGTAAATAATTCAGTTCAGAATAGGCAATATAAGGTTAGAAGACTATAATCTCCCTGTTGATAGCTCTCACCAGTAATTGAAGCCTGCTTCATTCCGTACCATCTGTAGACTCCATGTGGTCCTAGAACATAGAAAGCAGAATTGGACCCTTAAGCATGGATTAATCAATGCTCCTCCATGGTTTGTCATAATTTACTGCAGGCACAAATGTTATGGCGGAAAACTGGTATTAAAATTTCTTTTTCAAATAAAACACAAAGCCAACATTATAAAGAACAGTACTTTAAAAGCATGACTGCAATTGCCAGCACATCTAATCTCTAAATTCTTGGAATATTTTTTCTGATATGTTGATTTGGTGTTTTTATAAAGTAACAGTCCCCATTCCTCCTGTGTTTCCCCCAGCTTAGATGCCAGTCAATGCAATCAAGTTGTTTCATTTTATTTTTTTTGTTCTAATTGCTGGTATCAAAATCAGCTTTATAAAAAGGAAAAGAGAAAAGGAGACTGGGAAGTTTGGTTTTTAACCCCCTTTGTGAACACTCTCATCTATACTTTCATTGTTTCTTATAAGAATAATCAATTCTCTGCTAAAACCCAGTACTTGTGACTCCTCATGCACATCCATAATGGAACAGCTCTTAACTACAGAGTTTTACTTGGGAATCCATGAGAAACAACTGCTCCCACTTGAGCTGTTCAGAGATGACTACTATTATTAGTCAGCTTATTGGACTCCACAAGTTGCAACAATAAAAGAACATTCTACAACTGCTTGGAAAGTGAAAATATCATGGAGATTGGTTTGCTCCCTCTGCGTTTGAGTCCCTTGGGAAATTTTGGTCAAACATCCATTCCTAGCTAAAACATTCCTCACCTGGATAATTGCATTTCCACTCTGAAACATGCCAAAGGAACACAACAAAAAGTAACACACAGTAATTCACTCATTGAAAGAAACATTTCTGATTTTCAGTTTCATATTTACCATCATACTTATAAAGACCTTGGATCTTGAGTTGAACTGCATTGAAGCATGTTTTTCCTTTATTGTTGGAGGCGGGGGGGGGGGGGGGGGGGGGGGTGGAGGGGGGAGGGCGGGGGGGGGGGGTTTGTTGTGCTGGTGTTGCCAAGGCATTGAATGAGATAAATTCCAGTAGGTAGACTAAAAGGAAAAAAGGAAACTTTTTCACCATTTAAGTGTTGGGTGGATCATCATGAAGGGGGAATTTCTCCTGCTCCAAAGAGGCATAGTAACCACAGGCCTGATGAGGAGACAGTAAACAAGCCTGCCTCTCAGAGGCTGAATTCCTCCCCAGCAAGGTCTTAGTGAATTTTTATTTTAGTCCAGGTGCAAGCCATTACCCTGTTTTTGACAACAAAATGTGATTTTAGCCTGAATATTTACAAACGAGTACAGAGTACAGGTGGCATTACAAAATAGGCTGTGGAATAGATATTAGGAAGCAGAAAAACAGCATTCTGTCAAAGAGATTCACTTCCATTGTTTTACTTACAATTACAATCTTTTGTTATTCAAAGACCAAACTTTCTGCCTGAAACCATTATCATTATTGACAACATTATTATTACATATAATTATTTATCTTATCATTACAAAAGTGTACACCAAAGCCATCATCAGTTGTTTTCATTCTGTTTATACAGATCAAGAAACGTTGCAATGTAATAAAATCAGAAATTTAGGCCGGTTTGAATGGCTAGCCGTTTTTCAAGGTTATTAATCGTGCATAGAGCTTTGTTTCAACATAAATGATCTGAAGATATCAAAACAAAAATAGAGGCAATAAATATCAGAAAAATGATTTTAAAATGGAGATCAATCATTGACCCCAAACCCTGTATACTGTTTTTTACCTCTTATTCTTCATCCATCAAACCCCACCATAAATGCCTCATATAAAAAACTGCCTGTCACTGTCCCTGGTGAATAGTTATTGCACTACAGATATTATTAGTTCTTTTGCTCCCAAAGGGGTATTACTCACATATATCCAACTTTAATTTTTCCAAAATATCTAATAAAATATTCTTCTTTTAAAAATTTAGGAAAGGGCCCTAACCGGTTTGGCTCAGTGGATAGAGTGTCGGCCTACAGACCGAAGGGTCCCAGGTTCCATTCCATCAAGGGCATGTACCTTGATGGTTGCGGGCTCTTCCCCAGTAGGGAGTGTGCAGGAGGCAGCTCATCGATGTTTCTCTCTCGTCAATGTTTCTCTCTCATCAATGTTTCTAACTCTCTTTCCCTCTCCCTTCCTCTCTGTAAAAAATCAATAAAATATATTTTTAAAAAATTAGGAAAGGTAACTGACAAAAAAGAGACAAAGAATATGTCTTTGTGTTTTAGAGAATTGACTAAAGATTATTTGGAATTGAAGGTATATTGTCCAACTTTGACCTATAAATTTTCTTAGTGTAAAAATCAACATATTACACTAAGAATATTCATATCTAATAGTTTATAAAACTATAAAGTAAATGACAGTGTAAATTAGTCCCAGACTTATAAATTTTCTTTTAAAGTATGTTTAATGTCTGGCTAAGATACCACATTATTCCAAGAGCAAAAAAAAGTTGCATTTGAGTAACTTTTTAAAAAATTATGTTTTTCTTCAAACATAAAAAAATCGACAGCTCAAAACTCTGGATTATAAAATTTTAAATAAGAATAGTGCTTCACAGCTGGCGTGGGTCAATGGTTGAGCATTGATCTATGAACCCAGAGGTAATATTTCGCTTGTCAGTCAGGGCATGTATGTGGGGCCTAGGTTGTGGGCTCAATTCCCACAACCTAGGTGGGTGATCAGGAAACAGCTGATCCATGATTCAGAAGGGGGTGATCAGGAGACAGCTGATCAATGATTCTCTCTCATCATTGATGTTTCTCTCTCTTTATTTCCTTCTCCCTTTCTGTCTGAAATCAATATAAATGTGTACACACACACACACACACACACACACACACACACACACACATATATATACACTGTATATTTAACATTAAAAAATAATGCTTAGAACCTTATAGCAAGATTCATAAAACATAAATTTCTAAATACTGTTATATTAAATAAACACTTTGTCTGGACTTGACCTCCAAAATAAATATTTTTTTAAAAAAAGATTGACACTATCATTTAATTTTAAAATTGCTAGAAAGGGCTATTCACTTTCTCACAATTTCTAGTTTCTATTTTTTATGACAAATATATTTTAGATACTTAATATTTCTCCAAATGGTATGAGAAGAAATTTTTCAAAATGCAAAGGCACTACAAAGTTTGGAAATCTGCTAAATAGTTTAAAATTATAATGTGTTCATATTATCTTTCTTATAATTTTAAAATATAAATATATGACTCACAACATAAATTAAAACTGAACCCAAATTAGAAGGTAAGGAGTCTAAGTAAACTCAGCTAATTAGAAAGATCTCACTCTTCTTTTTTTATGAGGCAACTGTTGTGGAGCGGCACGAAAGAATGATCATGGGAGTCCAAGCCAATTGAAATTTAGGGAGCCTTTATTAGCCAGTCGGCGACTGCTCAGCCTTCCTCCATGCAGGGAGTCCAGAGAGCAGCCCCGACCTCAGGTGCAAGGTAGCTTTTAAGCACTAAAACCACATCCTTGTTGGCAGGCTAAGTGGAACAATGGCGACCTCAAACAAAGCAGTTTTCTTAGCTATATCGGCACACTGCAAAGGTATTAAACCTACATCCTAGGCACTCGGGCTAGCAATATCCTGTTCAGCTAAGCCACTGGCATCCCATTCTGCAAGGTGCAGCTGGATTTCATGGTCAGGGCAGACATAGGGAAGTGCAGTTAAAATTTTTCCACTCTAACACAACTTTTATTTAAATACATGGAACATGTGTTACATTATACATCATCCCAACTGACTCTGATAACAAAGACATTGCATGAAAAGCTAAACTCAGAGACTATTTCAGGTATTTTATATCAAATTATCATTAGTTAGTTCATCTATCAACAAATGAAATAAACCTTATCTGTATTTCTATAAGGAGAATGACCATGCCTTCCACTTAGATTTGTTCTCTTTCTTCATTACATAATTGCATGTGTATCTCCACATTTATAGACAGAACTAGAGACCCAGTGCATGAATCCATGCACCAGTGAGGTCCCTCAGCCTGGCCTGTGAGATTGGGCCAAAACCAGCTCTCTGAAATCCCCTGAGGGGTTCCAGATTGCAAGATGGCACAGGCCAGGCTGAGGGACCCCACCGGTGCAAAATCGGGGCTGGGGAAGGACATGGGAGGTTGGCCAGCTGGGAAAAAACTATGGGAGGGCTCCAGGGCATGTCCAGCCCATCTCACTGAGTCCTGATGGGCTAGGCCCCAGCAGCAAGCTAACCTACTGGTCAGAGCATCTGCCCCCTGATGGTCAGTGCACATCATAGCGACTGGTCGACCGACTGTCTACCCCCTGGTGGTCAGTGCACATCATAGCGACTGGTTGACTGATTGTCTACTCCCTGGTGGTCAGTGCACGTCATTAACGAGTGGTTGATTGGCCTTAGCATATTACACTTTGATTGGTTGAATGGCCAACTGGACACTCGCTAAGATGTGCACTGACCAACCTAGGTGGTATATAGGATACCACCAATTCCTTTCCACCATGATCATTTTGAAGACATTTTAAGAGGGTATAGTCTTGATAAAATTTTTAACAGAAAATACCATCAGTTGAAAATATCCATATTATTCAAGGATAATGGAACCAATGGCCAACAGTATATTTACATTAACAATAGCAACAACAACAAAGACAGTATACAACCAGCAATTCCATTCCTAGGTACTTGCTTACTGAAAACAAAAACACTAACTGGAAAATATATAAGCACCCTTATGATCACTGCAGCATTATTTATAATAGCCAAGATATGGAAGCAACCTAGGTATCCATCAATAGATGAATGAATAAAGAAGATGAAATACATATACACAGAGAGACACACACACACAATGAATATTACTCTATAATAAAAAAGAATGACATTTTGTCATTTGTAACAACATGAACAGACTTAGAGGGTATTATGCTAAGTGACATAAGTGAGGCAGAGAATGACAAAATATAGTGTGGAATCTAAAAAACAAACAAACAAAATAAACTGAAACAATCACATAAATACAAAAACCAAACAGATGGTTGCCAAACAAACAGTGTAGCTCTGTTGGTAGGAGCATCATCTCGTATACCTAAAACTTTGGGGTTGGATTCCTAGTGTGGGAATATGCCTAGGGTTCTGAGTTCTGTCCCCTGTTGGTATACAGGAGGCAATCAATTGATGTTTATTTCTCTTTCTCTCTATCTTTCTCTGTCTCTCAAATCAATAAACATATCCTTGGGTGAGGATTAAAAAACAACAAAAAATTGATGGCTGCCAGAAGGTGGGAAAGGTAAGTGAAAAAGGTGAAGGGGAATAAGAGGTTCAAACTTTCAGTCGTACAATAAATAAGCTACTGGGATGTAAAGTACAGAACAGGGAATATTATCAATGTCATAATTACTTTGTATGGTAACAAATGTTTACTAGACTTATGGTGTGATCACATCATAAGGTGTAACACTGTGTTGTACATCTGAAACTAATATAATATTGTTTGCCAACTATACTTTAATAAAAAATACTAATTATATTAACCACAGCATACCTCACAAGGAAATAATATTACTAACTGAATAGTTATAACAATAATATAAAGTCCAATGTATAAATACATAAGTTATGAGATATACCGGTTAGAATGAAATAAAATCAACTATTCCCTTATAATTTGATTGTCTACAATATTTTCTAAATATTTAAAAAATGTTTTATATGTTTTCATTGATTTTATTGAGAGAGGAAGAGAGAGAAATATGGATGAAAGAGAATCATTGATTGGCTCCCTCTTGCATGCCCCCAAATGAGGACTGAGCCAGTAACCCGGGTATCTGCCCCCACCTGGAATCAGGAATCGAACCAACAGAACTGAGCCACACTGTTGGGCTACAATAAGTTGTTTTTTTGAAACTTACCCTTCAAATAGTTATGAAGTTCAAATTCTTCTCAGCTGCAAATTTTATATCTTCTGCTGTACACTACTGTTATAAAAATATTGATGAATTTTAAAGTTTCCATTAAAATTACTAGCTGACTGTAAGAATTTATATGAAATTATTTAACATATTTCAATTCACCTTTCACTATATTTTGCCTTATTATTTCAAATTTCATATTCTCAGAAAAATGAAGATTTTCCCCAATATACAGAATTTGGAAATGGAGTTAAATAGATTGTAAAAGAACTACAGTAGAGAATTTTCAATTTGTCATTGAATAAAGTAAAAATAAGCCAAGTAATAACTTGACAAATGTTTATATTGTTAAAAAAAAAGTGAGAATAGAATTTTTACTTTTTTATTGTCTAAAGATTTACATGTGTCCTTTTTCCCCACTTGACCACCCCCTCCCCCAGCCATTCCCACCCTGAGAAAGCCCCCACCACCCTAGTGTCTGTGTCCATTGGTTATGCTAATAAGTGTCTGTGTCCATTGGTTATGCTAATATGCATGTATACAAGTCCTTTGGTTGCTCTCTAACTGCCCTCTGCCCTGCCATTTGTCTCTGGATCTATTCTTGTTCATCAAATTACTGTATGTTAATCATTATATTCCACATATGAGTGAGATCATGTGATATTTATCTTTCTCTGACTGGCTTATTTCACTTAGCATAATGCTCTCCAGTTCCATCCATGCTGTTGCAAATGGTAAAAGTTCCTTCTTTTTTATAGTGACATAGTATTCCACTGTGTAGATGTAGCACTGTTTATTAATCCACGCATCTGCTGATGGGCACTTAGGCTGTTTTCAAATCGTAGCTATTGTAAATTGTGCTGCTATGAACATAGGGGTGCATATATCCTTTCTGATTGGTGTTTCTAATTTCTTGGAATATAGTCCTAGAAGTGGGATCACTGGGTCAAATGGGAGTTCCATTTTTACCTTTTTGAGGAAACTCCATACTGTTCTCCACAGTGGCTGCACCAGTCTGCATTCCCACCAGCAGTGCAAGAAGGTTCCTTTTTCTCCGCATCCTCGCCAACACTTGTCATTTGTTGATTTGTTGATGATAGTCATTCTGAAAGGTGTGAGATGGTAACTCATTGTTGTTTTTATTTGCATCTTTCAGATGATTAGTGACTTTGAGCATGTTTTCATATGTCTCTCAGCCTCTGTATGAACTCTTTCAAAAGGTGTCTAGTTAGGTCCCTTGTCCATTTTTTGATTGGATCATTTATCTTTCTTTTGTTAAGTTGAATGAGTTCTCTGTAACTTTTGGAAATTAAACCCTTATCTGAAATATCATTGGCAAATATGTTCTCACATCCAGTGGGCTTTCTGGTTGTTTTGTTGATGTGCAGAAGCTTTTTATTTTGCTGTAGTCCCATTTGTTTATTTTCCCCTTAGTCTCCATTGCCCTAGGAGCTGTGCCTGTAAAGATATTGCTACAACATATGTCTGAGATTTTGCTGCCTGTGGAGTCTTGTAGGATTTTTATGGTTTCCCATCTTACATTTAAGTCCTTTAGCCATTTTGAGTTTGTTTTTGTGTATGGCTTAAATTGATGATCTAGTTTCATTTTCTTGTATGTATCTGACCAAATTTCCCAGCACCATTTATTGAAGAGACTGTCTTGACTCCATTGTACACTCTTTCCTCTTTTTTCAAATATTAATAAAACACAATGGCTCTCTGTTCTGTTCCATTGGTCTATATGTCTGTTCTTGTGCCAGTATCAGGCAGTTTTGAGAACCGTAGCTTGGTAATATAGCTTGATATCTGGTATTGTGACCTCTCCCATTTTGTTCTTTCTCAGGATTGCTATGGCTATTTGGGGTATTTTTTTATTCCAAATGAATTTTGGAGAGCTTTTTCTAGATCTTTAAATGGGTATTGCAGTAATTCTGCATATTATTTTGGATAGTATGGACATTTTAAAGATGTTGATTCCACCAATCCATGAACATGGTATGTTCTTTCATTTTTTATGTCTTTCTCTATCTTTTTTTTTTTAATGTCCCATATTTTTCTGAGTACAGGTCTTTTATGTCCTTAGTTAAGTTTATTCCTAGGTATCTTAATTTTTTTTGGTGCAATGGTAAATGGGATTGTTTTTGTTGGTTTTTTTTTTCATTTCTCTTTCTGTGAGATCATTATTGATGTATAAAAAATCCATAAATTTCTGGATATTAATTTTGTATCCTGCTACATTGCCAGATTCATTTATGAGGGCTAGTAATTTTTTTTTTGGGGGGGGTTCTATGTGTAATATTATGTCATCTACAAATAAGGACACTTTTACTTCTTCTTTTCCAATTTGGATGCCTTTTATTTCTTCTTCTTGTCTAATTGCTATGGCTAGCACTTCCAGTACTATATCACACAGGAGTGGTAAAAGTGGGCATCCCTGTCTTGTCCCCATTCTCAGGGGAAATTAGTTTAGTTTTTGCCCTTTGAGCATGATGTTGGCTATAGGTTTGTCATATAAGGCTTTTTATTATGTTGAGTTATGACCCCTCTATTCCCATTTGCTGAGACTTTTTATCAAGAAAGGGTGAATTTTATCAAATGCTTTTTTAACATCAATTGATATGATTATGTGATTTTTTGTCTCTCAATTTGTTTATGTGATGTACCACATTTATTGATTTGTGGATATTGAATCATCATTGCACCCTCAGGATAAATCCCACTTGGCCATGGTGTATAATCTTTCAAATGTAATGCAGAATCTGATTTGCTAGAATTTTATTGAGGATTTTAGCATCTATGTTCATCAAGGATATTGGCCTATAATTCTTTTTTTTTGTGGTGTCTTTATCTGGTTTTGGGATCAGAGTAATGCTGGCTTCATAGAAAGAGCTTGGAAGTATGCCTTCTTCTTAATTTTTTGGAATAGTCTGAGGAGGATAGGTTTTAGTTCTTCTTTGAATGCTTGTTAGAACTCTCCTATAAAGCTGTCCAGACCCGGGCTTTTGTTTGCTAGAAGTTTTTTGATCACTGCTTCAATTTCTTCAGTAGTTATCGGTCTATTCAGGTTATTTTTTTAAATCTATTTTTATTGATCTTAGAGAGGAAAGGAGAGGGGGAGAGAGAGAGAAACATTCATGAAGAGAGAGAATCATGGATCGGTTGCCTCCTGCAAGCCCCCTACTGGGGATGGAGCCTGCAACCCTGGGCATGTGCCCTTGACCGGGAATCAAACCCATGACCTCCTGGTTCATAGGTCAATGCTCAACCACTGAGCCATGCTGGCCAGGCATATTCAGGTTTTTTTATTCTTCCTGATTGAGTTTTGGGAGCTTGTATTTTTCTAAGAATGTGTCCATTTCATCTAGGTTGTCTATTTTGTTGGAATAGAGTTGTTCATAGTATTTTTTCATAATCCTTTGTATTTCTGTGGGATCGGGTGTTACTTCACCTCTTTCATTTCTGATTGTATTTATTTGGGTGTTCTCTCTTTGCTTCTTGGTGAGCATGGCAAAAGGTTCATCAATCTTATTTATCCTTTCAAAGAACCAGCTCTTGGTTTGGTTGAATTTTTGTATTGTTTTTTTCTTTTTTGTTTTGTTTTGTTTTTGTTTGTTTGTTTTAAGTCTCTCTGTCATTTATTTCTGCTCTGATCTTTATTATTTCCTTCCTTCTGCTTACACTGAGCTTTTCCTGTTTCTCTATTTCTAACTCTTTGAGTTGTAGGGTTAGATAATTTATTATCATTTTTTCTTGTTTTTTGATGTAGGCTTGTAGAGCTATGAACTTCTCTCTCAAGACTGCTTTCACTGTGTCCCATAGATTTTGGATTGATGTGTTTTCATTGTCATTTGTTGCCATGATGCTTTTTATTCTTTGATGTCTTTGGTTACCCAATCATTGTTTAATAGCATGCTATTTAGCCTCCAGGTGTTTGATTTTTTTCCCATTGTTTTTATTGTAGTTGATTTCTAATTTTATGACACTGTGGTCTGAGAAGATGCTTGATATGATTTCCATCTTTTTGAATTTGAAGAGACTTTGCCTATGTCCCAAAACGTGGTCTATCTTTGAAAATGACCCATGTGCACTTGAGAAGAATGTACATTCTATTGCTTTGGGGTGAAATGTTCTGAAGATGTCAATTAATTCCATCTGATCTAGTGCGTCATTTAGTATTAATGTTTCTTTGCTGATTTTTTGTTTAGAGGATTTATCCAGTGGTGTCAATGGGTATTTTTTTTAATTTAATTTAATTTTTTTCATTTCACTTCTTTTTTTTTATTGTTTTAAGTATTACAAATAGTAGTACATATGTCTCCTTTTTTTACCCCATAGACCTCCCCCCAACCTCCGTTACCCCCCCCGGAACATGCCTTCACTTGCCCCCCACCCAGTGTCTTGTATCCATTGGTTGTGCTTATATGCATGCATACAAGTCCTTCGGTTGGTCTCTTACAGCCCCCCTCACCCAACCTCCCCTGTCTTCCCAATGTAGTTTGATAGTCTGTTCAATACTTCTTTGCCTCGGTATCTTTTTCCAACCATTTCTTTCCTTTAAAAAGTTTTGCCTTTGCAGGCTAGAAATTAACATATAATAATAAAACAACAACAAAAAAAATGTTTGAGTCCCTGTTTCAATGACTAACAGTTCCTTATGTGTACATGTCAGCAATGATATCTGGATGGTGGGCACATGGTGGCAATGCAGGTCCGACCCTCTCTGGTTTCATCCTAGGCAACCTGCAGCAGTGCACAGCTGCTGACTGCTCCCGTGGCAAGGTTTTGTCAGCGTCTTCCATCTCTGGACTGTTTTTCCTCTTGTCTTCGTGGTTGGAGCAGACCTGTCAATTCTTATCTGTTGCAGGGATCCACATGGTCTTGGAGTTGTTTTCTGAAAATATACAAACATATTCTCGACCACAAGTTAATAAAGGAATCTTTTCTATATAATTGATTTGGGATCCTTTTTATTTTTGCCCAAATGATTTTCCTTTGTCATATTTAGACACCATGTGTGTTTTTCATGGCCATCTTGCTATAAGCATTACAAATGAAAATTAATTTGGTAAAGTAAAAATTTTCTAGATGTAATTTACTTATAGGATATTTTTCCTTACATGATATTGCCCTACTATGCCCCCCCCTTTTTTTTTATTAATGGAGTTTTTTGTAAATTTTACAATACAGTCTTGATAACTTTAAATTTAATTTTTTTTTTAGCCCAAAAATATGACTGCTTTAAGTTCATTGCATGTTCAGGAATTTTACCATGAGATGAACTACCAATAGAAATTTTAGTTATTACTTTAAGAACAGCTTTTTGTCCAGTACAATTAACTTTACTTGAATATTCACTTATTTCAATTAGCCTATTTAAATTAATCTGAAAACTTGATTACTATTTTACTGTCAAATTTAATACTCTACCAACAATATTAGTTTACCCTGTAAATATTAGTGGGAAGGATTATTTGCATTCTTGAGTGGGCCCTGAGCATTCCTGATGCTAGGCTGAATTTAGATATAGGGCAGCTGCTGTCAGCTAAGTCTCTTGTCTGTTACCTGGGTCCTGATCTGAGCTGGGCCAAGTCTCTGTCTGTCACCTGTATCTCGATGTGAGCTGGGCCAAGCCTCTTTCTGTTGCCTGGGTCCCGATCTGAGCTGGGTGTGGGAAGCACGAAGCAGCCATGGGGGCAGGAGACCTCCTTCAGAAGGGGTGAGGGTTCAAGCTCCTGCAATGTTGGGGGAGTGAGGGTCTGTGCCCCACTTCTGTTGCCCCTCCCCCCCCAAGTTCTCTCCTGATGTCCCCTCTGCGACTGTGTCTGTCTTAGGTTGTTCCTTCCTTGAGGAATCTTACCCATCTCCGGCTAACCAGCCATCCTCCAGGGCCAAGCAGTGTGATGTGAGGTTCAGTTCTGTCTCCTTGGTAGCCTATGCCCCCGTGGTCTCCACACCCAGCACCTGCCTTGGGAACCCCTGGCCTGCTGGCGGGGTCCCGGTGCTGATCACATATCTCAGGGAACTCGGGTTTCTTCTCCAGTGAGGGCCTAGCTCACACGATTGGGCGTGAGACAGATCCATGGTACCAGCCCCCACGAGGCTTCAAGCTCAGCATGAACAGAAAGCTCAGGCAACAGCTGAGGGCAATTGGACTGTGAGAAGAGGGTCCCTCTTGGCACAAAAGGCAAGAGGGGCCAATATAGGATGCTCAAGTGCCTTCCCCGTGCCTTAATTCCTTCTGAAAGGGATTAAATCCTTTCATGTCCTTTTTTTTTTTTTTTTTTTTAATTACTGCCAACCTTTCAAAGAATTCATTTGTAAGTTTGTTTGGGATAATTGTACAATATGCTGTTGTAAAATATATAAAATTATAATGACATTGTAGAATAATATCATGTAAGGATATTCTTTGCCGTAGGCCCTGG
This sequence comes from Corynorhinus townsendii, assembly GCA_026230045.1. Classification (NCBI taxonomy): domain Eukaryota; kingdom Metazoa; phylum Chordata; class Mammalia; order Chiroptera; family Vespertilionidae; genus Corynorhinus; species Corynorhinus townsendii. Next base: position 38,720,350 of record JAPDVU010000001.1, read on the forward strand.
CAATTCCATTTCAAACTGGCTGTCAATTTCTTTTTGTAGCTTTATATAAACTTTGTCAGGGAGGCCAAAACACAAATTACTTACTTTAGTTCAAGAGGCCAAATATATTGACTTTCAATTACAATCCTTATGACTTTTGAAGGAAACTTCTCTTTGTTTCCTTCCAAAATAATTTTCAGGCTACAGAGAGTTTCATTTAAAAATTTTTGTTACATGAAACAATTTCTCTTAACGTTATGGTGACCACTAGTATTGATTAGATTTAGTTGTTAATGGGGTATTAAAGTCCCCTACCATAACTGTATTGCTGTTAATTTCTCCCTTGATATCCTCCAGAAGTTTTGTTTGTTTGTTTTTTGGGTGGTTTTTTTTTTATGTATTTGGGTGCTCCTGTATTGAGTTCCTATATGTTTACCAGAGTTATATCTTCTTGTTGAATTGCTCCCTTTAATATCATTAAGTAGCCCTCCTTATCTCTTGTAATGGCCTTCACTTTGAGGTCTAATTTGTCAGATATAAGTATTGCTACCCCAGGTTTCTTTTTCATTTCCATTTGCCTGAGAAACATTTTTTACATCCCTTCACCATCATTCTTAGTGAGTCCTTTGTTCTGAGGTGGGTATCCTGTAGACAGCAGATATATGGGTCATATTTTCTTATCCACTCAGCTACCCTATGTCTTTTGATTAAGGCATTTAATCCATTTACATTTAAAGTTATTATTGATAGGTACTTGTTTGTCACCAGTTTTATTATTTATGCCTGTGTTCCTTCTTCCCTTCCTATTTCTTCTTTTTACAGCAGTCCATTTAGCATTCCTTGCATTGTTGGTTTGGTAGTAATAAACTCCCTTATTCCTTTTTTGTCTGTGAAGCTCCTGATTTCACCCTCAATTTTGATTGATAGCCTTGCTGGGTATAGTATTCTTGGATTCAGACACTTGCTTTGCATGACTTTGTATATTTCATTTCATTCCCTTCTGGCCTGATGTGTTTCTGTTGAGAAATCAGTCGATGATCTGATGGGAGATCCCTTGTAGGTAACTTTCTGTCTCTCTGGTGGCCTTTAAGATTCTTACTTTGTCGTTGGTGTTTGCCAATTTAATTATAATGTGTCTTGGTGTTGGTCTTTTTGGGTTCATCTTGTTTGGGATTCTGTGAGTTTCTTGGACTTGTGTGAGTTTTTTCTTCTTCCTAATATCAGGGAAGTTTTCTGTCATTATTTCTTCAAACAGGTTTTCTATTCCTTGCTCAGTTTTCTCTCCTCTGGGACCCCTGTTATGTGGATGTTGTTTCGTTTTGTGTTGCACCAAAATTCCCTTAGGCTCTCCTCCTGTTTTTTACATTTTTTTCCAGTTGTTGCTCTGCTTGGGAATTTTTTCCTACCTTGTCTTCTAGCTCACTGATGCTGTCCTCTGCTTCTTCTAGTCTACTGTTGATGCTTTCTATTGTGTTCTTTATTGCAGTGATGTCATTTTTCCTTTCTTCTTGGTTCTTCTTTATTTCCTCTTTGTTCTTACACATATTGTTGAATTTGTCTTCCAACCTCAACACCTGTTGTCCATTGCTCTGAATTCTTTCTCTGACATATTGCTTGCCTCCATTTCATTTACTTCCTTTTCTGGTGATTCCTCCTTTCTTTCATATTGGGTCTGTTTCTTTGTCTCCCCATGTTCACTCCTCTCAGGGTGTCTGGTTATGTAGCTCTGTCTCTCCTGCATTGACTCTCTCCAGGCAATCTCTGATCTTTCCATCCACAAATTGCCTCACCAGCTGTATTTAATTTGCCAATTCCAGGTGAATGTCATTCGATTCAGCTTTTCCTTCTATCTGCTCTGTGAGAAGGTGCAGGTCCCATCCACGTATTCAGTGCCACTTTGTCTCCCCCTGGACAAACATTTTAGGTGCCCACAGCTGGGGAGGCTGGAGTCTTGGTGTTTGTGGGTTCACAGCTGAGGCAGCTGGTCCCTGGGTGATGTGGTTTTAGGGTCCTGGGAGGTATCCGAAGTCTTCCTGGTTGAAGGTAAGGTTGGGCTTCCAATCACAGCCACTTCCCCCTTCAAGATGCTGTGGTCTCTGTGTCAGAGCTGGCCAATCTGGGAGAGTTTTTAGCAGTAGTAGAGGCTGCCCGGCCAATGGAGCTTGGTCCGCCAATCCCCAACAGTCCTGTGAAATATAGCTGTCCAATTCTCACAATTACAGACACTCCCCGCATGTATGTGCACTCTCCTTTTGCTCTCTCACTCACATACTACATGCAGCCTGCCATCCTGTTGGCTGCCATCTTGTATTGAGGTCTGGCATAGAATTTTTAATTCTACATTTTAATTAATGAATACAAGTAGAAGGTTATATAAACAGACAAATATTCCCTGATCTCATAAACTAGAAATATAAACCAATAGCTAAGTTTATCCCAGAATTGTTGACTAGCATATGCTGTGCTCTCAGTTATGTTTTTAAATAGTGTGTTTTATCCCTGTTATATCAGGAAAACTCCTTTCTGAGATGAGAAAATAGTGACAAATTCTGGAAGGAAGCAATGCTTTGTCTATATTAAACTTAATCCAAAGGGGGTGGGAAAGAGTTCAAATATCTATTTGCTAAATTTTAAAATTATAACTCTAGCTCCATACAGTAAAAAACATGTCAATAAGGAGGATGTGTAAAACCCAGCTACAAAAGTAAAATTATCTAGTGATTTATGTGTACATCATCTGCTCCCTGGGTAGATTTAACTATCAGTTAGCTTTTGGTGCAAAATAAACCTTCTAGGAATATGGTGGCTTAAAAGGACAATCCATAGTTACCATGTATGTGGGTCAGCTAGGGTGAACACAGCTAGACAGTTGTTTAGATTGCAGTTGGGCTCATTCACATGTCTGCAGGCAATGAGGCAGCTGTGCTCAGGAGGGTTGAATGCTGTGTGTGCGTGGTGGGGTTAGGGGTTGGAAACAGGGTGTGCTGGGCCATGTTATCCTCATTATCCAGCAGGATTTTGATCAGCCTTGTCCCTGTGGTAACTGGACAGGTTTCCCAGAGAGACTCCTGTGTGTAAAGCCTTCTGAATCCTTTGCTGAGAACTGGCACAATATTGCTTATGTCACATTCTCTTATTCAAGGCAAGTTACAATGCCAAGTCAGATTCCAGGAACGGAGAATAGAGACTGCAACACATGATAGGAAGAGCTACAAAGTCATATTGCAATAGGTGTGATACAATTACAGAAAAATTTCTGGCCAATTCTTTTGAAAACTACTATGTTAGAGTACATATTTTAACTATCACTTAAAGACTTGTTACTGACTAAATGAGTGCGTAAGTGAATGTTCAATGGTGAAGAGAAGTATTACAATTCTCAATAATTCACTGGGAATCTTATAGATGTCAAAGTTGTTTACAATAGTTTGTAGTCACTCTTTATATGAATAGACTGTGTTGACTAAATTGAGTAATTGTTTGCTTTTTCCATTTTATTTACATGCCATTTATTGAGTTTTCATTTTCGATACTGGTAATTCAATTATTACCAAGGAATATTATTGTTCAAACTCCTTTCTGAATAAAATTTTCAAACTTTTGTTTTATAGTAATTGACCTCACTGACTTAATCCTAGCCTTTAAATATTTTTTAAACTAAAAACCTATAAGGAAAATAGAACTATTATTTATGTTTTAAACAAGACTAAATGCTATCAAATGTAAGAAGTCTTCCATTATAAAAACTTACTTTCAGGCAAATTTCCTCTATATTTTCAATATCTACTCTTCCTTCTACCACAAAATAAGAATTATTTGAATAGGACTTTTTAATCCAAACCATATCTTCATTTCTATTGGTATAGTTTTTTACAAAATGAAGTGTATTTAAAAAAACAACTGGAAATCATCCCAAATTAAACATCGGCCACATGTAACACATCTCAAAGGAAAGGCACAAATCTGTGAGGGCATAAAAATGCAGATGTAATTCAATATGTCAGTAATTCTCATATTAGCTCCTGTAATTTTGTTACATAAGACAATGTGGACCTCAAAAGTGTGATGTTAGATACTTGTTCAAATCCAAATGTGAAATGCATTAGTTTAGAACACATGAAGACTGTGAACTTGATTTTGGCTGGCATTCTACTTTGGTAGGTCCACATGTTAAATTAAGTTCAATCTCATAATTGTACCTGCAGTTAGCATAGCAGCACAAAAAGATCAATGCTAGGTTATGGTTCAATCACAGACAAGGTACAGGGTTTTATTGTTCCTTAGTTTGCTTCACTGTGTGACGCTATTAAAATTTCCACAGAGCACAGCATTATACAGAGCTCAATCAGAAAATGGGTAATGCCCTTTGGAGGGAGTTAGCTCATTTTCTTTTGGTTGTAATGTGTGTGGTGCCAAGCCACTGGTTTCATCTTAATTGCTTTAAAGAAAAAGCTCATCTAAGTTGACAGATAAATTAAAAATGCAAAATACCTACTATTTTTTTCTGCTTTTCATCTATGAAAAAAAATAGTTTTGTGGTATAGTAATCTTCTATTTGTTTTATTTCGCTGTAATGGTACCTCATGGCTGCCTCCTATGCCCTAGAGATGGTAGGGAAACAAAATTTGAGATTAGAAAGAATCTTAAAATTCTCTATCAATGAACCCACTTGAATTAAAACTTACTAAGAGTAACAAACTTTTTACAGAAACCTTCTAGAGAAACTATATATGCAGGCTATTAATATCATTCAGAAGTCCTCTCTGGCTACACATAGGCAATTGTGTGTGTGTGTGTGTGTGTGTGTGCACGCGCGCGCACGCGCGCGCACGAGTACAGGTAGCACTACCTATATATACAAATTGGTGTTTATACATAGCAAATGCTCATTGCTTTATTCCTTTACTATGGTTACAGACCTATGACCTTATTATTAAAAATGGAATTCTTCCCTCTAATTAGAGCTATAATATATTTCATTTACAATATGTATGCAAATGAATATATTTCTACTTGATAACCCCACTGGGGAAATTAATAATTTTAAATAAGTGAAGAAAAATGGTTTTACTATTAAATGGAATTCTCTGATGGTACCCACACAGGAATGACAACCTGTGAGAAATAAGTGTATATATGATTGTTATTTTTTCAAAGAAGTTGGAAAAGTAGACATTAGTCTTTACATATGATGATTCTCTGATATGTGATTTCTCAAACCACCCAAGAATAAATAATCAGAATTTCCTCTCTTTGCCAACTAAAATTTTCATTCAGCCTCACTACAACAATCTGAAACATTGTGTTATCAATGTCATCTATGCTTTGCTGTTGGCCAAAGATCCGAATTACTTCACAGCGATATTACTTAACATAAAATATCAACTTAATAGCTTTTTAACAACAAAGAAGAATATATTTTAAACACAGTATGTATTAGTTTATATAAATTATTAAAATCTATATTGTATTGTATTTATTTTCCCCAGATTTATTTATTTATAACTGATAAATAAAATATAACTTGTATTATAAATATTAATTTTCCCAAGCAGAAAATGATTTTTTAAAACATTAGGAAACACGGAATCTTCAATATTAAAACTAACTACATATATTATCTGCTTGAATCTCCCATTCACTCTAGGATTCCCTTATACATGATCCCTAATTTCTGCTCTTAAAAATCATCTGAGAACAGGAGTCCATTGTTTCCTTAGGAAGACCCTGATACTTCACTATTAAGGTCTTATATTGAGTTAATCTTAATCACTTTAAAGCCAAATGTACCATTGATAGTTCTGCCTCTGAAACTAGTTAGAGTTCTTGACTCATTTGCACATGAACCTCTTTCCAAATATTTAGTATCAATTGTGTTAGCAACAATAATCGTAACTAAAATTTATTAACACATTCCAGGAAAGGTTCAGTGTGCTTTGCATATATCTTTTAATGCTAACAATCCTACAAAGTAGACCCAGTTATTAATGCTGTTTTGCAGATGTGTGGAAATGGAGGAGGGATATTGAAGTAATTTGCTGAAAGTTAAGCAACTTACCAAATGGCACTGGATCAAACACAAAGCCTGGTTCCATGGCTCTTAAAGCTAACTATTTTGCTGTAATAGTACAACTCATATATAATCTTTAAGTCTTTCCTTCTCGACCCAGTGCATTTTATTCATCCTCTTTTCATATATCAAGAATTAGAGTTTATCACAAGGAAAAAAATTGTAACTATGCATGGTCAGAGATGTTAACTGTAGAGAGCACCTGGGAAGGCACATGAGCATTTCTTTAATTATTGTCAGCTGAATCCAGTGGCATTGGCAGAGCCATGTCCTGGAAACATGCCTTGTCAGAGGCAGGGGTATTGTCATCTTGACCTTCAGCCCAGGTACCAGGGGGTGGGTTTTGTTATTTAAATCCAGGTACCAGATACTAGGGGGTGGGTTTTGTTATTTAAATCCAGCCAAGCACCAGGAATGAATACGACTGGACTCGGGCCCACCCAAGAATGCACATAATGTTCTTTGTCTTGCCTTTTAGAAAAACTTCCTAGTTTTTGCTGTGTAAAATAAACATGCTGTATTGGCTCTGGGTCCCTGTCTCTCTCTCCATCAGAGGACGGTGGTCCCACCTGGCACCAGCTTTTTCCTTCTATCTCTGTGTCTGTCTCTTTCTTTCATTTTCTCAATCCCCAGCCACCCTACTCAGGAACCAGACTGTCTCTAGCCGTGCTGGACATGGAAAAAAGAGAAATATTTACAGTTAACCAGACTTATTGTGGTATTCACTTCACAATAAATACAAATATGGAATCATTATGTCATACACTTCACTAACACTTTGTATTTTGCTAAATAAACTGCAACTTTGCAGAATTACAAACAAAAGGTCAGATGCTGTGTCTCTGTGGTGCAGATCCTTGAGAATTGATTTTCCCATTTAATGTAAGGACTTATATTAGTACTAATATAGTTTAGGATGCCATGAGCTTAGGTTGCTAATTTCAGGAACATTGTTGCTGTAACAAGGTCCAAGAACAATGCAAAACCTCAAGACTCATACAAACTTATGCCAATCAGTTCACTACATCTTTACTTTATAGTTATATTATTGGACCTATAAACAAATGCTATATATAGTAGATATGGTAAATTTTATCCCATTCAATTTAACCTGTCAAAGCCTTTGAACTTGATTCTTTCATCCTGCAATATCAGCTATCTTCTTAGCACTGTATGGTTTACCTTATTATCATTATCATCTAACAATTTCTGTTCATAAATATTTCATTCTTGAACTAAAACAATATTTTCAGTCTAATGGTCAGCCTAAGGTTGCCCACATACCTTATGTTTTATTCTCACAAAAGCAGTCAGGCAAAACTTGTTAAAGCTTAAAACAGTTTTGAGCACTAATTTGCCTCTCAAACATTCACTTTCCATTAAAGTTGCAAAGGAATAGCTTAGTTGGTCAGGACTCATTTTCTGACTTATTTACCTATTCTCTTCCAATTCATTAGATTTCTAGATGAAGAACAAACTTCTCCTAGCAGGGAATAAATGTGGTTTCATCTAAAAGTAGGAAACTCTATTCTCACATGTGCTCTTCTAGAAACCAACATTAAGAATAGTCACCGTGACTGAAGAAATGCTGCTGGCTTTGTTGTTACAAACTCTCCAAAGAACTCCCATTGGCATAGTCATTTTTCATTCAATCACTTGGAACTCTGATTACTTCTGTGGCCTCTTTCTGAGATTATTTTAAAATACATACCAGTATGAGAAATAAAAAAACTAACAAAACAAAAAAATTTAATCAGTATCTTGATCAGTTAGCATCCCATTTCCAAATTCTTTCCATAATACTTTCAAAAACCATATTCATCTTATTCCAATGCTAATTCTTGGTATTCACCAATTAGAGAAAGAAAGATGTCAAATGCACTATCAGAAAGAACAGGATGGTGCGGGAGGACCAGATTTTTATCTGATGTGAACCTGGCACATAGCAATTCCTCATTGGATATAGAGGCCTAAAAAAATAAGTGACAATCCAAGTTTTAAATTAATGTATACCAAGAGCAATCTATTTTTTTGGTAGAAACTAACCTTGTGTAAACTCTTTAATAATATAATTAAGAATTCCACAACGCCTCTGTATGTAATTCACAGTTCCAAATGTCTACATCTCTGACTCTGACCTTTCAAAACCCCATTAAGCTATGTAAATACAGTACAAAGAAATGTGCACTGTGCATAAACAGAATTCTAATGTCAACTAGACAAGGACACATGGCCTCACTCTGGTTCTCAATACTTATAAGGGCACTATTGAGGCATTAATAGATTTTTGCTATTGATTTGTATATGACAGATCTACTAGGGGACTCATGTTTTGGCTTTCCTGCTCAATATGTGGTTCAAGGGTGACCCCTACTTATATTATCCTGATATATAGGACAGATTGTGATGGTTCATTTTATGTGTCAATTTAACTGGGTTCAGGGATGTCCAGATAGCTGGCAAAAACATTATTTCTGGGTTTGTCTGTAAGGGTATTTCTGGAAGAGGTTAGCATTTGTGTCTAATAGACTGAATGAAGAGATGGGCTCTCACAAACATGGGTGGACATCATCCAATCTGTTGAGGACCAAATACAACAAAAAGACAAAAAAAAGAGCACATTTCGTTTTCTTTCTGTGTTCTTGAGCTGGAATGCCCATATTTCCCTGCCCTAGAACGTGGGACTCTTGGATATGGAGCTTACAGCAGCTGCCCCTGGTTCTCCTTGTGCCTTGGAGTCAGACAAAATTGCACCACTAGTTTTTCTGGTTCTTCAGCTTTCAGAGGGCAGAATGTAGGAGACCTGGCCTCCTTAACTGTGTCCTCTGATTCCTATAATCAAGCTCGTCTTATATATATCTATACACATGCTCTGGGTTCTGTTTCTCTGGAGAACTCTGACTTATACACAAATATTACAAACATTTAGTAGTTTATTAAAAATAGTAACAATGAAACATTTTGGAAAGGGAAAGAATAGTAAAGGTCCAGGACCTCACATTAAATTTCATAAAATTCTGGATAATATTTGGTAGTTTTGATGATTAATGAAATGTAGGTGATTTATATTTTTAAATTTCTTACAGGAAATAGTCGTTGTGTAATTGTTACTAACATTTTGGTATTTACCTTGCAAAGTGTCAAAGCCTCATATGTGTATATAGTGTGTGAATGCATATCTGCCCACAATAATGTAAACATATATGTAGAATAAAAATAAATCAGCTTTGCCCAGCCGACATGGCTCAGTGGTTGAGTATAGAACTGTGAACCAGGATGTCACAGTTAGATTCCCTGTCAGGGCACATGCAGGGGTTGCAGGCTTAATCCCCACTGTGGAGCATACAGGAAGCAGCCAACCTATAATTCTCTCTCCTCATTGATATTCTCTCTCTCTCTCTCTCTCTTTCTCTCTCTCCCTTTCCCTTCCTCTCTGAAATCAATAAAAATATTTTTATTTAAAAAATTTTTAAAAGTAATAATAAATCAGCTTTTTCCCAGGCATGTATCCCAACTGGGAATCAAAGCAGGGATCTCTTGGTTCATGGGTTGACTCTCAAGCATGAGCCACACTGGCCAGGTTAGAACTTTTTTTTAAAAAATTAACAATATATTGGAACATATTTTTAAGTCAAGAAATATACTTCTAAAATATAATTTTGATGAATAATCCATATTACATTTTGTGTGTATCCCAAGCAAGATTCCTTTTTGTCCTGCCTTAAGATTTACCATGTTATGTGATGGATTCAAAAGAAGCAAAAAGTAGACTTTGTTAACAACTTGGCAAAAAATATAAAAAAGATACCATTTTTGCAATTGTATTAGTTTTCTGTCTCTGCAATAAATTACTTTATACGTGACAACTTCAAACAACACTAACCTTTTATCTCCTGGTTTTGATGAGTCAGGACTGTGAATTAGTAGGGTCCTTTTCTCATGGTCTCAAAAGCTGAAATAAAATTGTCAGCCAAGCTGCATTCTCATCTGGAAGCTAGACTCAGAAAGAACCTGCTTCCAGGCTCATTAGTGTTTAGACAGAATCCACCTCCTGACACCTAAAGAACTGAAACATTCGTTTCTTGTTGACTATTCTGTGGGTTGCTCTGAGGTCCTAGAGGTCATATTGTTTCTTGACACATGGCCCTCTTATGCAGTTGGAAACCTGATGGTTTGTGTTCTCAAGGCCAGGAGGAATTTATCTCTCTGATGTCCTTGTCTACCAAATGTCAAAGAAAACTCTCTGCTAAAAAAAACAAAACAAAACAAAAAAAAAGTAAAATAATGAAAAATAAAATTACTTGATTAGGTAAGGCCTAATCTAGATAATCTAATTTTAGCTGTACAAATGACATAATCATGAAAGTGATATCTCATTGTATTCGCAGGTTTCACACACACTCATGAGGAAGACATTATGTAAGGATGATGGTTATTGGGAATAATCTTAGAATTCTGCCTACTACAGTATTTGCTCAACTTACAAATAAGATCATATCCTATATAATAAAATACTAATATGCTAAGTGTCTGGTTGACTGTTCAACCAATCAAAGCATAATATACTAATGATATGCTAAGACCGCTCAACCGCTCACTATGATGTGCACTGACCACCAGGTGGCAGATGCTCCGACTGGTAGGTTAGCTTGCTGCTGGGGTCTGCTGATCGGGACTGAGCGAGACAGGTTGGACATGCCCTGTAGCCCTCCAGCAATCCCTCCCTGGCTGGCCCTGATCATACACTGGTGGGGTCTCTCAGCCTGGCCTGCACCCTCTTGCAATCTGGGACCCCTCGAGGGATGTTGGAGAGCCTGTTTCAGCCCAATGGCAGAACGACTGGTTGCTATGACATGCACTGACCACCAGGAGGCAAATGCTCAACACAGAGCTGCCTCCTGGTAGTCAGTGCACTCCTACAGGGGAGCGCCACTCAACCAGAAGCGGGCCTCATGGCTGGCAAGCGCAACAGTGGTGGCAGGAGCCTCTCCCCGAAGGGAGAGGGCCTAAGCCGTCAGTTGGACATCCCCTGAGGGCTCCTGGACTGCAAGAGGGCACATGCTGGGCAGAGGGACCCCCCCTTGAGTTGACGAATTTCATGCACCAGGCCTTTAGTACATATATAATAAATAATTGGATATATATGTAATGTAATTTTACCTAAAACAAAAACTTCATATATATTCATCAACATTTTAATGTGGGGTCACATTATCTTTCTCTTTTGCGGGGAGGGGTTTGTTAAGGTATTCATTTTTGTATTGAATTTATTGGGGTGACATTGGTTAACAAAATTATATAGATTTCAGGTATACAATTTTATAATACATCACCTGTAAATTCTATGGTATGTTCACCACCCCAAGTTCCCCTCTATACCCTCTTCTAATTCCCCCATGCCTCCTTCACCTCTGGTAATCAGCATGGTTTTCTGTGTCTATAGAGCACATTATCTTTTTATTGATTTCAGAGAGGAAAGGAAAGGGAGAGAGATAGAAACATCAATGATGAGAGAGTATCACTGATCGGCTGCCTCCTGCACGCCCCCTACTGGGGATCAAGCCCACAACCTAAGCCCTCGGTCGGAATTAAACCTGGGACCCTTCAGTCTGCAGGTGGACACTTTATCCACTGAGCCATGCCAGCTAGGGCACACATTATCTTTTCAAATAAATTATACACATATCAAATTCTGAATGCTTTAAAATGAAGAAAAGCTTATCTTGCAATTAAAATTATAATTTGCAATTCATTTTTAAACCAACAGATTTTTTTGTCTTTTTTTTCAAAATTAACTCATAATGTAATAACTGTATGATACAAAGCATGACTTATACAATCTTTATTTTTTTTAATATACTTTATTGATTTTTTACAGAGGGGAAGAGAGAGAGAGATAGTCAGAAACATCGATGAGAGAGAAACATTGATCAGCTGCCTCCCACACACCCCCCACTGGGGTCGTGCCCGCAACCCAGGTACATGCCCTTGACCGGAATCGAACCTGGGACCCTTCAGTCCGCAGGCCGACGCTCTATCCACTGAGCCACACCGGGTTTGGCTACAATCTTGAATTTTTATAATTTATTGGGACTTCCTTTGTGGCCTTAGAAGAAAAAACTTCATAAATTTTGTGCAGATGTTTAGAAGGGAAATGGAATTTAGGTTTTACAATAAAAATTGAGTTAACCTATAAAAGAGTGCTTTCCAATTACATAACAAGTTTGCTATACATACGGCAGTATCGTGACCACAGTAGTAGGTTAAAATAAATATATCTTCTATCTGGCCCAGCACTTTCAGCACCCTGCTTCTCATTTACTTGTCCCTCGTAGTTTGTCTCCCACTGTTTATCCTGCTCAGTCCCCTGTCCTCTGTGATAGCAGTGGAATGATTTTTAGGTGTATAATCTCTATTTTATCTTTTTAGCATTTGATCATCTGTTAAAAAACATAATGCCTCTTTCTCTTGTTTGGTTTCTCCTAGCAGTACACGGTCCTCCTAGGGAACCACCACGAAGTCTGACTTGGCTACAAATATTTGAGCTCAGTCAATATCAAATGACTAACTGCTTGCTTATTTTCTAAAGAACCATCTCCCTAGCTATATGCTATGCAAAAAATTCTCTAAAGGAAAAAACAATATTTATTTTTTGTAGCTTTTCTCAGAGACTCGTCTAGCTATATGAATGCTAATAGGACTATTATTATATTTCAACAGTCCAAGAATTCTGAAAATGACAAAGCTGTCTGAAAGAATTTCACATTCTTACATAGAATTCAGTGAGAACAAGCAACTTCACACTCTGCGGGATACACTAGTACATCCTTGGTAATGTTTTGTACTCAGGTCCTGTGTATTAATAACTCTATGGATGAAATGGGACTTTAAAACGCTATGGCTTTTGAATCATCTGCATATTAGGAATATTACTTAATAAATTATGAATGAATTGCGAAGCATGAAATTGTGCTACTACTTGAATGGCAAATATGAAACCTCAAAACCGACGAGTACAGAGTTTCAAGTGTAAACTCGGATATATTTTCCATCAAATTAAAGATGAGGCAAGAGATATTTTTACATGTGATTTTAAGGTTCACTGTCTTTATGCCAAGTACCCAGAAACAGACTTTGACTTGAGAATCTATGTGCAAGTGATTTGTAAGATCTCTTGGGGAAACCATGAAGGCAGTAGGGGAAGCAGGAGGAGGAAGGGTGGTAGGCTAATCGAGTCCATGCCCCAGATTGGATGCTTCAGCCTGCCCCCACAGAGATATCTGGGAGGATAAGCTCTACTTGAGAGTTGTCCTGAGCCAAGACTATGTGCTAGGAGCAGGCTACTCCAGCCCCCATCAGTCATTGGTTAAGGAGTATCATTCAGATAGGCAAGGAGGCCTTAACATGCAAAGGCAGCCCTCCTTAAACACCTCAAGCTATTGAAAGCAAAAGCAAATGAAAGGGTGCTTTCCACACACACACATAAACCTGAGAAAAGGGAATTTGAGGAGATATGTGTGAAGCATGCAAAATTATTCTTATTTGTATTCTGAGATGTAAATTGGGCCAATTACAACATTTTATATGACTAAAATTAGGCAGATAGAATGTGCAAAATATTGCTGAAAACCAAATAATTTCCCAGTGGCTATTTGAAATATATATGTATATAGAGTTTTGTTCTCTCTCTTTTTTAAACAAGTAACAAAGCTTATAAATCTACCAAAGACTCCAAAAAGGAAAGATATGATCGGATGTAATTAAGTTGTCTGTGAAACACAAATCAGTAATGCTCTCATGAAAAAAAATAAACACTATTAAGTCACGGAATTGTTCGCTGTGGTCTAGCTTTAAAACATTTCAACAATAATTTTCATTTTGAAACAGAAGGTGCCAAGTGAGGCACAGCAAGACAACAGCAGAAGCATTTGTCTCAGTGTTGGCCAGAGCATCGTGAGCTTGACTTGCTTATGTTTAAATTTTGAAATTAGTATGATTCATGTTATTGTAACAACAGGGCCTTTATATCAGGCTGCTCGCAGGCACCTAGTAATTTGTGTTACACTCTCAGCCCTAAAGGAACCAAAAGAACACAGGTTGGTCTGGCTCATTTTGACTTCCAGAGCAAATATGAAAAGGATGTAAGTTTGTGAAGGCATATTTGCAATAAGAAGGAATATACTGAGCATGGGAATGGGCAATTTACTTTAGTTGCCTGGAAAGTTTTTTCTAATTAAGTAATTTTTAAAAATTATTTTTAGAATTTATTTTTTCCCTTTCTTTCCTCTTTCTCTTTGATTACTCCAACCCTGCATTGGGTCACCCTAGCCATTCTGTATTCTTTGCCTCAGAGAATAGCTATAATTGCAGGTGCAGAGAATAAGTATGTCTCTTTCTTTCTTTTATATTTCCAAAGTGTATAATTTAAGAAACCAGAAAAAACACTTGCCTGATAAAAAAGAAAAATGATCATGCAGATGATAGCATATATAAAATGTTGAATAAATAGAGGATAGATATTCAAATACTTTTCAATATAAAATTTGATTAATAGAAGTATAGTATAGCTTGGCCAGTGTGGCTCAGTGGATGAGGGTCGACTTATGAGCCAGGAGGTCATGGTTCTATTTCCAGTCAGGGCACATGCCCAGGTTGCAGGCTCAATGCCCAGTAGGGGGTGTAGGAGGTAGCAGATCAATGATTCTCATCATTGATGTTTCTATCTGTCTCTCCCTTTACCTTCCTCTCTGAAATCAATAAAATTATTTTTCAAAGTACAATACATAATTAACAAGCCCAGAAATCTAATATTTTTTTACTGTTGACACTATTACAGATGGCCCCTTTCCCCCCTCCTCTGCCTCTGGCCATATCATTTTTGTTGGTTTGCATTCTGAAGTTCCTAACCATAATGAATTTTAGATATAAATGACTCAAAATGTTTATTTGCTAAAATGACTACCCTGTTTTAAACTCATGTTTATATACACACACAAGCACACACAGGCATAAACACATGCACATTTAAACTTTGTACCCAATAGTTAGAGAATGCATATTATTTTCAAGCTCAAGTGAAATATGACCATAAATTGGCCATAAATACATTCTCAACAAATTTCAAAGACTTGTCATGAAGATCACATTTTATAACCATATAAACAAGGTTGGTGTGATGATTAATTTTAGGTGTCAATTTGATTGGGCCATAGGTACCCAGACATTTGGCAAACCATTATTCTAGGTGTGTCTGGAAGATTATTCTGGAAAAGATTAACACTTGAATGGGAAGACACAGTAAAGCAGATTGCCTTCCTTAAGATGGGTGGGATTCATCAAATAGGACAAAAGGGCTGCTCCTCCCCTTAGTTTAAGGAGGATTCTTCCTTCCTGACTGCTCCAAGCTGGGATGTGACTTTTCCAGCCTTCCAACTCCACTGAAGCATGGACCCTCCTGAGTCCCTTGCTTGCTCACTCACCCTGCAGATCTTGGAACTTGTCAGCCTCCAAAGTCACGTGAGCTGTACATACATCTTTTTTTGTTCTCTTTATGTGAAGAACCCTAATACAATTAGATATTAATAACAATAAACTATAATTTTTAAAAACCCTCATACATTTACAAAATAAGAAATACATGATGAAATTATTCTTGAGTCCAAGAAGAAATCATAGTGGAAACTAAAATACTTAGAATTAATGATATAGATGATATCATACACCAAAACTTAGGAAATAATTGTGAAAAATTCTCCACTTCCTCTACGCATCAAAATTCACCAAAGTGCAAAAGCACCAATTGTGGTTTTTAATGACCATATTTGTAGCACTTCAAAATATATCCTCAATAATTGAATATTTGTTTCTAATTTCCATTGCTTGCTTTAGAAAAGACATGTCCTTTCATGCTACATTTTATTCTATGTTTCCAGATTTTAAACGGTCTGCTTTATGTATTACTTACTAAGAATATGAGCTTGACGAACTTGGAGTTAAGATTACGAATTATTCAACTTCTTTATCACAGCACCTAGCACATAGCTGAAACTAAAGTTAACTCACTTAATTGGTCATAACTATTTTAAAATTATTAAAACATTATTCAGTCCTCTTGGGAGAATTGGTGGAGGGGCAGACTTCTGGGACTTGGTAAAGTCAGTACCAATGAACAGCCTTACCTGGTTATATTCTAAAAGGAAAAGATAGAAAATAAATGAAATATATCTAATAAAAGACACCCAAGACCAAGAGTAGTATCTTTCTGATTGGGATGAGGGTATTATTTTTAAAATATGATTACCCAACCCTCAAAAAAGCTATAAACTTGATTATGTATATGAAACTCAGCTTGTAAAAAATACATCAAAGAATGAAAAAAATAAGCTACAAAGTAGAAGAAGATACTTGTGCAATACATAACTGACAAAGATTTTAGTTTCCAGAATAAAGAATGCTTACATATCATAAGAACAAGACAAATAGATTCCATTTTGTATCTACTTTCTTGGCAAATTTTTAGAAGTCTATATTTGGAAAGGTTGTGGATCAATGGAAACATTTATACATTACTCATGAAATGCAATGTGGCATTTTCTGGAAAAATTGAGCAGTCACATACCCTACTATCCAGCAATTTGATTTCAAGACACATTCCAAGAAACTCATGTACAATGTGGATTACAAAAAATGTATAAAATATGGATACAAAGTAAATGTCCATAAACAAGAGAATAAATTAAAAATTACAGTATATTCACATATGGCATATTAGAGACCAATGAAAATAAACATACTGCAGTCACATTCAATAGCATAGATGAACAATTAAAGCTTAATTTGGGGGTTAAAAATAAGTTTTAGCAAGTTATGTACATACCACATATTATATGGGGAAAAAAAGGCACATACTTGGGCAAAACATAAGAAGGAGATTAAGGAGAGAGAATGGGTTCTGATAGAAAAGAAAGTGGGAAGGGGTGCAAGGATGTTACCCCTGGAAGGAGAACTTATAATGAGATGTCTTTCTCTTGACTATGAAATCTATGTTGATATTCAGGAATATAGTGTTTAACTCATGAATTTTAAAAGTACAATATTCCCAACCAGCCACTTTAACTGAATTACAGTGCACAAATTACTTAAGCTCTCAGTGTCTTCTTATCCCAGGCATAAAATGAGACTGATAACCGTATTTATCTACCAAGACTGTTTTCATAATTAAATAAATTAATATATGTAAAGCCCGGAGAACAGTGCCTGGAATATAGCAAATGTAGGATAATATTATCATTGGTAAGGTAAGTATTTATATTTGTACCCATATTCATTCAACCTTTACTATTGTTGTTTTTGTTGCTGCTATTATTATTAAATAGGGGTAAACAATGATATAATTTCTTCATAAATGCTAGTTTCAATCTATACTAATAAAAGGGTAACATGCTAATTAGACCGGGTTGACCAGACATCTTCTGGTTGTCTGGTCCTTCTTCCGGACAAAGCCATCGTGGCGGAGGCTGAGGCAGAGGTGGTTAGGAGCAATCAGGCCAGCAGGGGAGGACAGTTAGGGGTGATCAGGCAGCCAGGCAGAAGGGTTAGGGGCGATCAGCCGGCAGGCAGGTGAGCGGTTAGGAGCCAGTGGTCCCGGACTGCAAGAGGGTGCAGGCCGGGCTGAGGGATCCCTGCTCCCCCTTACCCCGTGCATGAATTTCGTGCACCAGGCCTCTAGTCTGAAAATAAAAGGTAAGAGACAAAGCTACTTTTGACTTCCTTCTCAATCTGGTAGAACCCCTTTCACACAGGAAGCATCTATATGTGCCCAGCAGGGCAAGGGGAAAGCCAGGCCAACATGTTTCATCCTTGTCTGCTGTGTGTAGTCATCTCACTTCTGTTCATTCTTATATTTTTGGCTAAATAAATTAAGAAGTGATAGCCGGGCCCAGCCAGAGTGGCTCAGTGATTGAGTGTTGACCTATGAATCAGGAGGTCATGGTTAAATTCCTGGTCAGGGTATATCCCAGGTTGCAGGCTTGATCCCCTGTGGGGGGCATATAGGAGCCAGCTGATCAATTATTCTCTCTCATCATTGATGTTTCTCTCCTCTCCCTTCCTCTCTGAAATCAATAAAATATATGGGGGATAAAAAAGAAGTTATAGCTGCTGTGTGGATGGTCCCTTTCTATAATTCCATACTCTATCAGATACATATTACATATGTAAAATACTCTTCTTAAAATAGTTGATGTAGTTCCAGACTTTGTAAAGGAGAAGTACTTTTTAAAGTCATAGCAAAATAATCTAAGTAAATATCTCTGTGTTATTTAAATGCCAGGATTTACTAGGTGGAGGTAGATTTTACAATTTTAGTTGCAAATATGCATTTATATAAAACTTTGCAGCTCAAGAACTCATGTGATCTCCCTAGTCCTTAAAAAGGATATTGATCATTTACAGTAAAATAATCTCAAAAAGTGTATTTTGCCAAAGCACAATTTCTTGAGAGAAACCACCAGCCTCAAAAATAGTAACTCTTCTCCATTAGAAGAATGGTTTGAAAAACAGGACCCTCTCTCCCCAAGACTGATATAAAAATAGTAACTCTGCTGCGTCATGAGTAAAGCAGTCAAGTTATCTATGTTACTAAATGGCGCTGCCTCTGGTTATCAGAATTCGCTCTGAACCCCCAAGTCCCCTCAGCGGCCCACTTGATATTTTCTCTCCTACAATAACACTGGGAATAATTACACTGTTAAGAAGATTCATGATGAAGCAACAAAACACAAACCAATGCAAACATTTTATGCTCATTTATTTGCCTTCATTAGTATTTAAAGGTCAGAAAAACATTTACAATTCGGAAAAAAAAGAATAAAACATAAATGCTAATTTCCTCTTGGTTCCACTTGGAAAAATATTAACATTGTACTGAAATGTAAACACAAAAGCAATTAAAAAGAAGTAATAATCTTTAGGATTAATGTATGATGTATCATTCATTTGCAATTTTCAAAATTTTAAGCCATAGCGGCCATGATTAAGAGAATGGTAGATTTTAACCCTTATTCTTAAATAATCAAACAACTTCCCTTAAGTGTTATTTAGATTTGAGGTACACACTTTTTTACATGGCTGCTAGGATTTACATTTAATATGCTAACCTTTTATTGCCTTACTAAAAGCCTGATGCATGAAGATTTGTGCTAGAATGGGGTTTCCTTTCCCTGGCTGCTGGCAGCCTTTCTATTCCGGCCCCACCTTCCCACACTGCCCAGAGGCCCTGAGAGAGGGGGGTGGGGCGGAACACCCTGGCAGCTCCGCACCTGTGTATGCAAATTAACCACCATCTTTGTTGGGTTAATTTGCATATCACTCCTGATTGGCTGGTGGGCATAGGGGAGGTATGGTCAATTTACATGTTTGTCTATTGTTTGGTAAGACTCAGATAAAGGCCATGCAGTCTAGGATAAAGAACTAAAAAGCTCCAGGCAAAGTGGAAGTTCTTGGTTAAGTCAGGAAGCCAATAATTCCATTACTGATTTTGAAGTCTATTTTCTGAAGTTTATTTCTCCATGGGTTTATTATCCCTCAAAAGCAATTCATTTCACTTGGGAGAAATTTATCAAAGACCTATTTCAATTAATACTGCTAGATAGTAAATGAGGTCAATTTAAAATGGCTTGTTCACAATAGCAAGCATTTTCATTCCCAAGTTATAATATATTTCTATACATAAGAATAAAATTCTAAACAAATTTCCAAAAATCACATCAGATGCTGCTTTTTTCTAATTTATTCTTAATCTTTCTTTTGAGTACCAATAATATTTTTTCTGCTATATCTAATATAAAATTATTCGATGAAAAACAAGCCACAGAATTCTACTCTGGGGAAAAAGATACATCCCAAAGATTAACGTAAGCATGATAAATTTTATTAACTCTACAATCCCTTTGAATTTTCAATAATTTAGGAGGAATTTAAACTGAAGTTTATCTTAGTTTATCTACCCAATCCTGTTCAGATTCTATAAATGTATGGCATAGACAAAATAACTAGGTTTTTTTTTTTTTAAAGCAAATCAAAGACCTATTTTCAAGAGTTTCTATAACAATTTACATATAGAAATATGTTAATTACAATATTTTTATAGTTATCTATTAAAATAGTTCTCTAGTGGTTTGCACTCAGAAAAGTATTTTAGGTTAGTCAATTTTTTCAGTTATTCCTCTGGGTAATTGCATGCCTCTAAAATTAAAATACTGTGTTCCTTTTCATTTTTGCCTAATTCAATTTTTAATTTATTAAAATGACCTTTACTACAAATCATCCTCACTGAAGAGAATTTTCATCAAAGCACTAACTAACAATCTTCTTACTAGAACAGTTAAGAGTAGAAAATGTTTTGGGCCATTAAGGACATTTTCTACTCTTTATTATGTATTATTTATATCTTATTTATTATTTATTATTTATTATTATTAGATCTGTACTACAATAAATAATGCCTTCTAATTCTTGGACTTTTTCTTTTCTTTTTTTTTCAAGTATTTTTTATTGATTTCAGAGAGGAAGGAAGAAGGAGAGAGAGATAGAAACATCAATGATGAGAGAGAATCATTGATCAGCTGCCCCCTGCATGCACCACACTGGGGATGGAGCCCACAACCTGGGCATATGCCCTGACCAGGAATCAAACAGTGACCTCCTGGCTCACAGGTCAACCACTGAGCCTTGACAGCCAGGCATTCTTGAACTTTGTCTCATCTCACCTTATTATGTCTCTTAGAAAGCAAGTCTAAAGTCTATTCGATTCTGGAACATAGAAAACCCACATACAAACCTCAAACAGCCAAATTCATTGCCAGTGGCTCCGCTCAGTCTTTGTGGTGGCTAATTTCATGTGTCAACTTGGCTAGGCCACAGTACCCACATTTTTCATTCTAATGTTTCTGTGAAGATGTTTTTTGGGTAGAATTAACATTTAAATCGGCAGCCTGGAGTTAGACTCCCTTGCATAATATGGGGTCTCATCCAATCATTTGAAGTCTTGGAAAGAAGACTGACCTTCACCCCATCCCACCCCCCAGAACACCTTCAGACTTGAACTCAACTCATCCTTGGGTTTCCGGCCTGCAGACTTACCCTGCAGAGTTTGAACTTGTTGGCATCCACCACAACCACTCGAACCAATTCCATAAAACCTCTCTCTCTCTCCCCCCCCCTCTCTCTATATATATATCTGCTCTCTCTCTGTGTCTCTCTTGCACACATACACACACACACAAAGATATATATGATGATTATGTACACATCCTATTGCTTCTGTTTTTCTGGAGAATCCTGACTAGTACAATCTATAAAGGTGGAAGATGGGAAAAACAAATAATTTAGAAGAAAGTTATTTTACTATCCTCAGATATAATTGTTTTAAAAAGTTGTTTGATTATATTAAGTTGCATATTAAATTATACGAAAATGTACTGATCTTTTACCATTAGTCTATAATTATTTGTAATTATTTTAAACATATTTTAGCAAAGTTAGATTTTCCTTTCACCATATGACCATGATGTGGAAAAACAGTAGACTTAAAGCTTTTTATAATTATAAAATATCAGAAACAACTAAAATATCCAACAATAAGTGGAATGGTTAATTAAAATTTGGACCTTCCATATAATAAAACATTACTAAATAATTAAAAGTAATATTTAGCAAAAAATGTTAATGTATTACATACAAAAGAGGCATTCTAATGTGTATGTAAAGTACAACCTTAACTCTGTAAAATATATAGGTGATATATATATATATATGACCTTAGACATAAAAAAAAGAGCATGTCAAAATTTAATTAAAGGTTATATCTAGGTAACACATGATATTATATGTGATTATTCTTCTATTCCCTTTTATATTTTCCAGATGATTTTCTTAACAAATTCTCCAATGACTTCAGATGACACTGTCTTTCCATAGTATTTGTCATATGCCTATCTATGATAATCTTTATCAAGTGTACTGTAATTATTTATCTATATATCTGTCTTCCATTATAGTCTGTGAGCTTTGCCCATGTATGCCTGCAGCACATAGCAGAGATCATAATGCTTTCATGATAGACAATACATAATGGCCACAGATCTTTAATACTACCAACTATTAAAAATTAGTAATTGAGTCATGGCTGTCATCAACAGTATTATTTATTTTCCTAGCCAATAGTACCTTTCTTATTACAGTCTGCTGTTTTATGAAAAATAACATAAGAAAACTGATAGTGGTTGAAGTAATCTTTAAATGATCCTCCTCTCCCCACCCCATACACCCATGATTTCCCACCCTAATTGCCAGGCGTGGGAATGGGAACATGATGAGGTATAATGCCTGTAATTATGTTTGGTTACATGACAAAAGAGATTTTGCAGATTTAATTAAGGTTACTAATCAATTGACTTTTAGTTAATTCAAAGGGACCACATCGAATCACATGAATCCTTTAAAGCAGAGAGTTTCCTTTAACTGGTAGCAGAAGAAGAAATCGAAGAGATTCAAAGGATGGGAAAGACATGGTTTGCCCTTGCTGCAGTGAAGATGAAGGAGGCCACGTGAAAGAATGCAGGTAGCTTCCAGGAATAGAGTAGTCTTTGGATGACAGCCAGTGAGAAAACAGGTACTTCAGAACTACAATCCACAAGGAACTGGATTCTGCCCTCATTCTGAATGAGCTTGGGGTGCATTTTTCCCTATACCATCTAGATAAGAGCCCAGGCTAGCTGATGATTTAATTTCATCCTTGGGAGATGAAGCAAAGAACCCAGTTGAGCTTGCCCAGGCTTCTGACATACAGAACTATGAGCTAATAAATTTAGATTGTTTTAAGCTGCTAAACTTGTGATGATTTGTTCTAAAGCAATTGAATTCTAATACACTAATAAACTATCCTTATTTTAATGCAGAGATTTCCAATTATGAGAATGTTTTAACCTGTGAGTTATATTTTGCTGTAGTTATGGACCCAAATGAGTACAGAACATCACATAAACGTGAAATTTCTCACACTGTGCCTACAGGTACATAGAAAAAAGTTAGCTCCTATATTCTCTAAACCTGGTCTAATCTTCTACCAAAGCGCATCTCACATAGAAGAAAACTTACTCCTGCCAAATAATAGCATGTCAGTTTCCTATATTCCTGGTTGTATACCTTAAAGTCCAGATCCCTCAGAGAACTGTTTTAAAGAGTTTTATTTTTTTACTACTAAGAATTTCTAGGTCCATATTCCATCTTTTTAAAAAATATATTCTTATTGATTTTACAGAGAGGAAGGGAAAGGGATAGAGAGTTAGAAACATCCATGAGAGAGAAACATCGGTCAGCTGCTTCCTGCACACTCTCTACTGGTAATGAAGTCCACAACCAAGGTACATGCCCTTGACTAGAATTGAACCTGGGACCCTTCAGTCTGCAGGCCAACACTCTATCCACTGAGCCAAACCGGTCAGGGCTATATTCCATCTTTACTTTCTGCCCTTTACTCTTTCCTTCCTCAAAGTGGGATAGGAGTATATTAGGAGGCTCTCATTGCTTTTAGGACAACAGAGTGAGGGAGTGCTGGAATGCTCTGGGTCCTTTGGCTCCTCTGGGCTCTGAGGAGGTTTCTTATGTGTCTGGCTGCTGCTCTCACTGCTGGAGTCCCCTGCTGTAATTCATAGCCTGGGCTCTGCAGGGCTTCCAAGACCTAGTGGCGAGGTCTGACTCCTAACCAGACCTGGTCTCACCTCAGCCCAGGCTAGTTCTGGGAATCTCTTTGAATCTCTTCTACATCTACCATCTAGAGCCTTAATTAGGCCACCCACCTCTAACCTCTAACTACTGCAGTGGGGTCATATAGCCTTAAAACTCCCCACTGGGAGCAGGGTCATGCAAGAATATTGCATTCTACTCACATTCATAAATAATACAAGCGACTCAGGAAAGCTAAACCATCTCTCTTCTTCAGCCTAACCATGCTGAGTTCCAAAGGTTAGTTTTTAATGGCCATCTGAGCAGCTATCTCCTTTCAGAGTTTCAGAAATTAATTTAGGCAAATACTCCTAGTCTTGGCAATTGCTTCAATTTATATAACAAAGTGTCCTATGTCCAAGACAAAGTCTGAAAATGGAGATTGGGGACCAGGTTCTTCACTCTTTCATTTATTTGCCTTTCTCTCCCTTTATGTCTCAAAATTCCTTAAGATCAAAAAGGGTAGGCTCTGGGCTATCTACGGACATTACATCGTATCTTCTTACCATGGGTACAAAGACATAATGACAATCCCTGAAGGTGGAAGTCACGCCCTCTCTACATTTAGAGAAAATGTTTAAGAGTCTGTGCCCTTGATGTTTGAGCATTATCGGTAAGTTAAGAAAATGTACAACGTACTTACTCCAAGGTTTTCTTTCAAACCCACACTTTTTTGGGAAAATTATTTTTTGGTTTTCTGAAATTAAACATTAATTCTATCTTAATCTTTGCACACATGCTATAAAATTCCTAATCCCACTTACCCACCCTCTGAAACCAACAGAAGGTTCACTTTAGCTAGATAGACATTCTTATCAACAGAAGCCAAAAGACCATATAATAATAATAAAATCAAAATATTACCCCAGATACATGGAACACCAAAGTTGAGAACATAAATGATTTTTTAAAATGTTCTCATATTTTATAGACATGAACCAGTTTACAAATTTGTAGAAATAAATTTTACCTGAATCTTACTGTGTCACTGGAGGAAAACAAATGTTATTTTACTTAATATCTACACTAAATACTGTAATGAGGCATAAATCTAGTCTTCCCATGGCATTAATGACTTCATCAATAGTAACATTTAAAGAAATTTTCTATAGGATGATTTATAATTGATTCACATTATATCACCTTAATATATAAGTGGCCATCTTCGGAAAGGCTTCCTTCTCTAATTTAAAGCAATGGTAATATTTCCGCATACCCAGGAGCCTTTAAAACATCCAAGGCTACCATTGTGGACAGATAACAGCATCATATGGGGCAGTTCCCAGCTGATATAATCTTGGATTGTAACTAAACCCTGGCTTTGTGTGAAATTTAAATGCTTATAAACTAAACATGTTGCTTTTATAGATGTTTCTCATATAGGTAGTGTTCATCCAGAAACTTGGCTGAAAATATAATATTAAGAAACGACCTTTTCTCTACATTGCAAGGCTCTTAATGTAAAAATACAATGAAGTAATGCATTGCCCTAATTTATTTTTAATCCACTCGTGTGATTTTTTGTAGGACACTGGACACGCCCTAGAGAGCTAGAATTCTGCACCACAGCAGATTCAACCCTGCCATTTACTCATGTAATTCTATAATTCTGAAGTTGCAGTATCTGATACTGCCAGGAAGTTCTCACAGTCTTACAGAGTTTGCTAAATGGGAAATCCCATTTGGCTGCAGATAATTCCACTTTCTATGGAGAAATGTCAGTAACAACTTAATTTCCTCCTGTTGCGTGAATATTTTTCACCAACAAAATGTTTATAATCACATCACATTTTAGAATGCTACCTTTGGTTTAAACAGACTGAGGAGTTAAGTGAGAGAAAGAGCAAAGGGAATTGGAAAAAATTAATTGTGTGATAAAGAGAGATCAGTGACTACTAGCTGTGTATGAAAATGAAAAGTGTTTAGATGAACTGATCTGATACCATTTCTATCAGTCTCATTTATTAAAGTTGTAGCAAACTGTTTACCCTGCTGGTTAGCTCTTGCAAGAGTGACTCTGATCTCATGGATGTCAGCACTTGCCTTCCAGGTTTACCCAGCTTTCAGTCTGGGTACCTTTCTTGTCCAGCTCTTCAAAGCAAATAAAAGAAGAAAGGAGAAGGAAAAAAGCATCCAGTGAGAGATTACAACATCCTCTGCAGGGAATCCCTCCTGAGATCTCCTGATTGTAACAACACATTGAGAGGAAGCTCAATGTGCCATAATCCATTCTCAATGTGCCTGGAAGCTTCTCTGCAAGGTGAATCGAAGGTCACTCTGATGTCAATACAGAGTCGAAAGAGAATCCATATTTTGCACCTATAATTTCTTATTGTGAGAGGCAAAGTCATTCTTTCATAAGGTATTTCTAATGAATTACAGCAGGACAAAATATTCACCGACACATATTTTGTCAATAATATATATATTTTTTAATTTCAGTTACTTGTAAAACAACATCCAGCTGCAAGAATGTGTAACTAGACTTTGGAGTAATGTTCCAGGTAATCTCAGCTCTAGAGAACTCTCTAGAAAACTTGAGCAGCTTAATAGCTACCTTAAGGCAGAATCCATGGGACCATATTCTTATGCCATTCAATCTAGTTATTATAAGTCTACTTTATCTGAGCCCATTTAGAGAAAGGCTATTTTATTACAGAAGGTTAGTCACTCTAATAAGAGAAGAACAAATCATTTTTAGGCAAATGTATATGTACAAGACAAATGTAATTGATTGGCAAATTCTAAGTAGGATATTTATCCAACAAATTGAAATATTAAAAACCTTTTTCTGTTATATGTCACTTCCATGTGTTAATTTCTCTTGTTCTTTTTATAGCATGCTCAATTGAAAGCTGTGTGATCTCTCACATTATTTCAACAGCCCACTATTGAAACTAACTTCTTCCTCTCCTCGCCCTCTCTTCATTTCCCACACCTCCACGCTGACACCACACAGCTTTCTAAAATGTAGTTGTAGTATCACTTCCCTATTGAATCTCTTATGGATTTTTGTTTCATACTAAGTCAAGTCCAAATAACTCACCATTCAAATATGTTTTCGCAATCTCTTTGAACTATCCTTTCAGACTCATCTATTCCTTCTTGCCACCCTCATTTACAAACTCCACTTAAAATATGCTCACTCCTTACAATGTACCAAAGACTAGCTTCTTTCAGTTACTTCACAGTTTTGCCCCAGAAGACACCTTTCATCTCTATGCCTTTGTACACATCTTGCATACCCAAAATGCCAGCTACCTTCTCATAGTTTTAATTGTTGCTTTTAGCACAAATGTTTTCACATCCCGCCCTGACCACTTCATACAGGATGTATTTCTCCCACTCGTAGGCCCACTCTAAAGGTAATTCTTAGTTAGAGACCACACTCCCCATAGACTCTTACCTCCTTAAATCTAGGGGTTTGTGTTGTTCAAGTTTTTAAAATAGGAATTGTAGAAATGTTCAAAATGTTTATTGAATAAAAACATCAAAAAATCTACTAAACTAATATCTGACATTAGTCCCTATGGATCTATCCATTTCAAAGTATCAATATTAACTCATTAGCTCTAAGGCAGTGTTAACTTTCCATTAATACCTGTGATATAATTGTTGCGTACAGCTATACTGCTCTAATTCCATGGAAATAAGTAAATTACTGTGGTAAAATAAGACACCAGAACTGCCCTCACCAGTTTTCTTAGTGGTTAGAGCATGGGCCCTCAGAGCAAAGTGTTGTGGGTGCAATTCCCAGTTTCAGGTTCCCCAGCCCAGGTAGGGGCATGTGTAGGAGGCAACCAATCCACGTGTCTCCTCTCTCTCTCTCTCTCTCTCTCTCTCTCCCCTTCTCCCTCCCTTCTACTTTCTCTAGAAATCAATGGAAAAATTTCCTCGGGTGAGGATTAAAAAAATTAAAAAGACACCAGAACTTTGCTGAGAGCTTATTATTTCATTAGAAATTAACTAGAGGCCCGGTACACAAAATTCATGCATGGAGGGGGGGTTCCCTCAGCCCAGCCTGCAACCACTCCAATCAGGGACACCTCAGGGGATGTCTGACAGCTGGTTTAGGCCCGATCCCCTAGGTGGGATCGGGCCTAAACCGGCGTTCGGACACTCGTCTCACAATCTGGGACTGCTGGCTCCTAACCACTCACCTGCCTGCCTGCCTGATTGCCCCTAACCCCTCTGCCTGCCTGCTGGATCACCCTTAAGCTCTCTGCCTGCCTACATGATCACACCTAACTGCCACTGCCTGCCTGCCTGATTACCCCTAACCTCTCTGTCCACCTGCCTGATTGCCCCTAACTGCCTCTGCCTGCCTGATCACCCCTAACTGCCCTCCCTTGCTGGCCTGATCTTGTCCCCAACTTCTCTCCCCTGCCAGCCTGGTTGCCCCCAACTTCCCTCCCCTGCAAGCCTGATATCGCCCTTAACTGCTCTCCCCTGCCGGCCTGATTGCCCCTAACTGCCTCTGCCTGCCTGATCGCCCCTAACTGCCCTCCCCTGCCAATCTGATCTCACCCCCAACTGCCCTCCTCTGCCGGCCAATTTGGTTCTGATTTTTCAGTTTCTATGCCAGTCAGCATCAAAAGCTCTGCCTCCTAGGCAGCCATTGGCTCCTCAAAGTTGACCCAGATTTGGTTCTGATTGGTCAGTTTCTATGCCAGTCAGCATCTCTGGGCCTATCAATGGGGCCTGAGCAGAAAGTTGGGGCTGATCAGCAGTCCTGGTGGAAGCTGGAGAGAAATGGAAGTGCATCTGTTGGCCAGGCCTGGAGAGAAAGACAGGCACGTTCTGATCAATGGCTGCCACAGAGGCTATGGATCAGACACTGCCTCACTCTCTGCAGGCCTCTCTCCAGGCCTGATCTGCAGCCCCTTAGGCAGTCAGTGCTGGGTAATGGTGCTGGCAGCAGCCCCAGTCAGTGCTGGGTCACCACAGCAACCCAGCAATTACTTCCAGTCCAGATGAGCCTTTGCTCATAATGGTTGTTATGACCCTAGCTCTTTATTATATAGATTAGGCTGAGCTGATATAATACACAATTTCTAGTTAGCAGCATTTCCCCTATTTTTGGCAACATTATGTGGCTTTGCCTGAACAGTTTTCCCAAATCTTAAAGCATTATTAAGAACACCTACATGAAACAATGAGCATATTTTATGATGTTTCACATCCAGTGCTTTACAAATATAAACCTGTCCCCCTTTGAGAATAAGTTTTTACAATCTCTGGTAAATTGAAGAAAAACACTTTTTTTCCTTCTATAATTGTATAGCTAACTATCTTCAGTGTACTTTCATTTCAAAACATGGAGTCCATCCTATTAATATATAACAAAGGCAAAGTAAACAGTAATAATCATTTTGTTTATTAAATAATCAGTATTTGGTTTGAAAATTTTATTTTATTGAATTAACTTCTAAATGTTTCAAATTATTTTAGGTTTATAATTAAGGATAAAGCACACAATCTTTTCTGCTCCTTCATTTGAGCAAAAAATTCAGTGTCATTTGATATGTAACTTTAAATATATTTGAACATCCATCTGAGAGAAGTGTTTAAGAGACTTTTATAAAGATGTTTTAAAAAGCAATGTTTTTGATCTTTAAAAAGTGGCAAATCTATGAAATGCTTACCAAATGATAAAGGATTTAAATTCTAGGAAAGACAGTCAATATTAAGACAATTAAACATGGATTTTTAAAAGGCATTCTACAATCCTCCTGTTTCAACTTCAAAATAAAATCAGTGACAGTGAAAAGTAGCAAAGAGCATGTTTTCATATGTCTTTTGGCCTTCTGTATGTCCTCTTTCAGAAAGTATCTATTTAGGTCCATTTTTTTATTGGGTTATCTTCCTTTGGGTAAGTTGTATGAGTTCCCTGTAAATGCTGGAGATTAAACCCTTATCAGTGATAACACTGGCAAATATATTCTCCCATGCAGCGGGCTTTCTTGTTGTTTTGTTGATGGTTTCTTTTGCTGTGCAGAAGCTTTTTATTTTGATGTAGTCCCATTTGTTTATTTTCTCTTTAGTTTCGATTGTCCCAGGAGCGGTATTAGTGAATAAGTTCTTTCGGCATATGGCTGAGATTTTGCTGCCAGTGGATTCCTCTAAGATTTTTATGATTCCCCATCTTACATTTAAGTCCTTTATGCACTTGGAGCTTATTTTTGTGTATGGTGTAGGTTGGTGGTCTAGTTTCATTTTTTTGCATGTATCTGAACAATTTTCCCAACACCATTTATTGAAGAGAGTGTCTTGACTCCATTGTATGCTCCTGCCTGCTTTGTCAAATATTAATTGAGCATAGTGGTTTGGGTCGATTTCTGGGTTCTCTATTCTGTTCCATTGGTCTATATGTCTGTTCTTTGAGCCAGTACCATGTACTAGGTGTACCGGCTAATAATGGTGAATTTTGTAATCAAAGAAACACGATAATTTCAAGAGAAACATCTAAAGTGCTTTATTCAAAGTAATGTCCATCACTAGCGACACATGTCCCCATCTTTCAGGTAATTTGTGGATACTGTCCTGATAGAACTTTTCTTGTTTTGAGGCAAGCCATTCAGAGACCCAATTTTCCACTTCTTCATATGTTTTGAAATGCTGCTCAGAAAGTGCATGTGCCATGGATTGGAACAAGTGATTATCTGAAGGAGCAAGTTCTGGTGAACACAGTGAGTGAGTTAATACCTCCCAGGCAAGATCTTTTAATATGTCTTTAACTGGTTTTGAAGTATGTGATGGTGCATTATCATGAAGCAAAATTACTTTGCCGTGTCTTCTGGCACATTCTCATCCTTTCACGATCAAATTGATTATTTGTTGTCAGTAGCGATAAGTATTAATGGTGTCACCTGGTTTTAGAAGCTCATACTACACCACACCTTCCTGATCCCACCAAACACAGAGCATTGTCTTCTTTCCGAAGCAATTTGGCATTGCTTGTAAATGATCGGAAATTGTTTGCTGAGCAACATTTAATCTTTCTGCAAGTTGTTTTTGAGTTTGACATGCATCTTCATTCAATAATGCTTGTAATTGTTGGTCTTCAAACTTTTTCAGTTGACCTGGACAGTCTTTGTCTTTCACATTGAAATCATCACTTTTAAAGGATTTAAACCAACGTTCACAAGTATCTTGAGATGGAGCATGTTCATCATAAGCTTCCTGAAGGATTCAGCAGCACTTTTCTTCAAAATAAAGTAATGAATTAACACTTCCTGCAAATGCTCTTTTTTGGGGGCACGAAATTCGACATTTTTAAGTATAAAAATATCTATGATGTTAACACCTTCAGAAAATTTGACATATGAAGTTTTGAAGCATGCTGTCAATACAACAAAATAGCATACATATCAAATTGCATATATATCAACATATCTGTAACTCCATCTATTGAAAAAATCTGCATTATTAACTGATACACCTACTAGATTTGAGAACAGTGGCTTTGTAATACAGCTGGATATCTGGTATTGAGATCCCTCCTACTTTGTTCTTCTTGCTCAGGATTGATGCAGCTATTTGGGGTCTTTTTTATTCCAGATGAATTTTTGGAGAGTTCGTTCTAGGTCTGTGAAATAAGCAGTTGGTATTTTAATGGGGAGTGCATTGAATCTATAGATTGCTTTGGGTAGTATGGACATTTTAATGATGTTTATTCTACCAATCCATGAACACAGTATGTTCTTCCATCCGTTTATGTCTTCCTCTATCACTTTTTTTAGTGTCCTGTAGTTTTCTGAATACAGGTCTTTTACCTCCCTAGTTAAGTTTATTCCTAGGTATCTTAATTTTTTTTTTTTGGTGCAATGGTAAATGGGATTTTTTTTTTTTACTTTCTTTCAATAAGTTCACTATTGGTGTATAAAAATGCCATAGATTTCTTGGCATTAATTTTGTATTCTGCTACATTGCCAAATTC
Source organism: Corynorhinus townsendii (assembly GCA_026230045.1). Taxonomy (NCBI): domain Eukaryota; kingdom Metazoa; phylum Chordata; class Mammalia; order Chiroptera; family Vespertilionidae; genus Corynorhinus; species Corynorhinus townsendii. The sequence goes on from JAPDVU010000001.1 coordinate 38,752,122, forward strand.
ATTCACTAAGTCTAATAATTTTTGGTGGAGTCTTTAGAGTTTTCTATGAACAGTATCATGTCATCTGCAAATAATGACAGTTTTAATTCTTCTTTTCCAATTTGGATACCTTTTATTTCTTCTTCTTGTCTATTGCTATGGCTAGCACTTCCAGTATAATGTCAAACAGGAGTGGTGAAAGTGGACAGCCCTGTCTTGTTCCTGTTCTTAGAAGAAATGGTTTTAGGAATCCACAGACAGTAAAATCTCAGACATATGCCACAGCAATATCATCACAGATACAGCTCCTAGGGCAATGGAAACTAAAGAGAAAATAAACAAATGAGCTAGAAAAAGCTTCTGCAGAGCAAAAGAAACAATAAACAAAACAACAAGAAAGCCCACTGTACGAGAGACCATATTTGCCAATGTTATATCCGATAAGGGTTTAATCTCCAACATTTACAGGGAACTCATACAACTTAACAAAAGGAAGACAAACAACCCAAGAAATGGGCAACAGACTTAAATAGATTCTTTTCAAAAGAGGACATACAGAAGGCCAAGAGACATATGAAAATATGCTCAAAGTCACTAATCATCTGAGAGATGCAAATCAAAATGACAATGAGGTACCATCTCACACCTGTCAGAACAGCAATCATCAACAAATCAACAAATGACAAGTGCTGGTGAGGATGCAGAGAAAAAGGAACTCTCGTGCAGTGCTGGTGGGAATGCAGACTGGTGCAGCCACTGTGGAGAACAGCATGGAGTTTTCGCAAAAAACTAAAAATGGAACTCCCATTTGACCCTGTGATCCCACTTCTTGAAATATATCCTAAGAAATTAGAAACACCAATCAGAAAGGATATATGCACCCCTATGTTCATAGCAGCACAATTTACAATAGCTAAGATTTGGAAACAGCCTAAGTGCCCGTCAGCAGATGAGTGGATTAAAAAACTGTGGTAAATCTACACAATGGAATACTACACTGCTATAAAAAGGAAGGAACTCCTACCATTTACAATAGCATAGATGGAACTGGAGAGCATTATGCTAAGCAAAATAAGTCAGTTGGAGAAAGATAAATATCACATGATCTCACTCATTTGTGGAATATAATTAACAACATAAACTGATAAACAAAAACAGAGACAGAGAAGCATTGATCAAACCATGGGAGGAAGGGGGAGAGATCAACCAAAGGACTTGTATGCATGCATATAAGCCTAACCAATGGACACAAACACTAGGGGGGTGAGGGCATGAGAGGAGGTGTGGGCGGGGGGCAATGGGGGAATAAGGACACAAATGTAATACCTTAATCAATAAGTAAAATAAAATAAAATAAAATAAAAATAGCAAAGAAAATTATGGTTCTTATTTGCTATTTGATGTTATTAGCATATCTCCACCAATTTTTCAAAACAAACTTTGTGTTACCCATCAGGTAAAACATATTTAAATGATTATTCATTTATAACCAATCCATGACTTCTTGTAGGCTCATTATAGAGGGTGTCCCAAAAAAATATATATGCACTTTGAATGATTATAAAATCAGTGTTTATTAACATACAGTTCATTTTCAAAATTTAAAAGAACCTACAGAAATGAATACCTTATTTTGTCAATGCTTGTTTTCAAACTGATGACCGATCTGGTCCAGACACTGCTGAAAATGCGAAGCAATGGAATTGCAAACATCAAGAATAATTTTGTTCAGTATTTGCGTGCCCTCAATTTGTCTACTTTTGCCACTTTTGTACCATAAGCTTGATCTTTTATGTATCCACATAATAAAAAGTCTAGTGGCACTTTAGGATAAATTTTCTTTGTTCAAACCATTATTTCAAATCAGTTAAAATTAAGTGAGTTATCAGCTGTTCAAGTGTGTATACATTTTCTTGAGACATCCTATATTTTCCTTTCGCTCCCCCTTTGAATGCATTTCATTTTGTAATCTAACAGAAAATATTAAAGATGCAATATTTAAAAATAAATGTGTATATCACTTAGTTATTAAAATAGAAGAACTCTGAAATTATTATAAATGGTTTAAAAAGGAATTCATTATCAGATCATGATCATTATAAGTTATTTTCAAAATTGTATAAATGTAAGAAAAATAGTTTCTGGTACAAATCAAGATTTTCTTTTAAAACTGTTTTGAAATAATACTGCAGGTTGGATGAAATCTAGTTTGAAATGATACTATAGTTGGACCTAAAGTACCCCAAAATTATCATCACTATTAAGAAATACAGGGTGGGTTAAAAGTAGGTTTATAGCTGTGAATACATGAAACAGGGTTTATTCCTGTATTATTTATTAATTATTATGTTCTTATTTTCCATAAGAACAACTAAACCTACATTTGCCTCACCCTGTATTTATTAAACATTTGGGAGTACATGAAGCTTCCCCTTTGGTTTCACTGGAATTCTTCAAAAGAAGCAATCTACTTTTAGGATCACCCACTACAATATTCTATTAGAATAGCAAATGCAAGTAAATTAAATAATAAGTAATCAGTTGATAAACAAAAGGTTAGAGATAACTAAATTAAATCAAAGCAAAAAATACCTTTAAGAATAATAATCAGTACTAAATAAGAGTTTTAAGCTTGAAAAAATAGTATGAAACATTTCAAAATGTGATAGGCATTTGAGAAACAGGATATGTGGTGCACCTGTGTTTAAGCACAAATATATGTCTCATTTCATTCTTTATAAAGAAGAAAATCAAATTATATGATAACTAGAGGCCCGGTGCACAAAATCTGTGCACGGGAGGGCGTCCCACTCAGTCCAGCCTGCACCCTCTCCAATCTGGGACCCCTCATGGGATGTCCGACTGCCGGTTTAGGCCCAATCTTGGGAATCGGGTCTAAACTGGCAGTCAGACATCCCTCTCACAATTCAGGACCACTGGCTCCTAACTGCTCACCTGCCTGCCTGCCTGATTGCCCCTAACCCCTTCTGCCAGCCTGATCACCCCTAACCACTGCCCTGCCAGCCTGACTGATGCTTAACTGCTCCCCTGCCAGCCGGATTGCCCCTAACTGCTGCCACTGCAGGCCTGGTCACCCCTAACTGCCTCTGCCTGCCAGACTAATTGCCTTTAACTGCTCCCCCTGCCGATATGGTCATCCCCAGTGGCTCTCCCTGCCAACGTGGTCACCCATGCAGCCTACTGTTCAGTCGTTTGGTCATCCCTCACTAACCACCCTGCTGGCCCGATCACCTGACACAGCCTGCTGTTCAGTCATTTGGTTGTCCCTCACTAACCCCCCCTGACGGCCTGGTCACCCCATGCAGCCTGCTTGTTCAGTTGTTTCATCATCCCTCACTAACCCCCCTGCCGGGCTGGTCACCCCATGCAGCCTGTTGTTCAGTCATTTGGTCTTCCCTCACTAACCCCCCTTCGTGCACATTAAAAATGTATCCTTTAACCAATTTCATGTGCAATCATCATTCTGCATTTTTAATTAGCAATATTCTGATATCTCTGGTATACTAAGTTTTCTTCATTATTTCCTTTATAAATGACTTAAAGTTAAAACATTTTTTTAAGTTTATTTAGTGGTATAATTCAGTAGGCAACCCATATAATAGATAGATAAACTGAGGGACATGAATATGGAGTCACTTATAGTTAAATTTAGTTAACTCATCCAAAACTTAGAATTAGAATTCTAGGTTAAGGATAGAAAAATAATTAGCTCCACTGTCAGCATAACAAATGAAATGAATAGGAAGCTATTATACATAATATATTAATCATTTTTAGTTTCTCAGAATAGTTTAATTCAGTTAATAACTAAAAAAATATTTTTGGCCTAGCCGATGTGGCTCAGTGATTGAATGTTGACCTAAGAACCAGGAGGTCACAATTTGATTCCTGGCCAGGACATATGCTCAGGTTGTGGGCCTGATCCCCAGTAGGGGGAAAGCAGGAGGCAGTTGATCAATGATTCTCTGACATCATTGATCTCTCTCCTCTCTCTCACTCTCTCGCTCTCACTCTCAGTCTAGCTCTAGCTTTCTTTCTCTTTCTTCTTCTCTTAAATCAATAAAAGTATTTTTTTAAAACATTTTTGGTGAGAGAATGAGAGGAAGGTGGATAAGTGAGGGTACTGAGCTACTTAATTGTTTTGTTATAAATGTAGGGAAAACAGTAAGAATCAGGTGGGACCACTTCAGGGTTGTTTCAAGACTTGTCTATAACAGCCTATTATAGTTAACTAGTGGCCTGGTGCACTAAATTTGTGCACATTAAAAGGGAATTAATTAGAGGAAATATTTTAATATTGCTATTTGCCCTTTCTCTATAATAGATGTGTCAGAGATGAAATAAAACTAGTAAAATGTATATGAAAACCTTCCTCCTGTCAGAGTCTGGGGCACGCTGTGGGACCCAGAGTCAAGTCCCTGCCCACCACCTGCACAAGCTTTGAAAATGCAGGAGACTCAGAACCAGCCGGCCCCACGCCCAGTCAGTGAGATCAGACCCAGCTGGCCCCACCCCCATCAAGCCCTTCTGGGCCAGGGGTGCAGCCTTAGGTCCCCTGGCCTGCCGCCAGGTGGGGGGTACAGTCTCAGGTTCCCCATCAAGCTCCACCGGGTGGGGGGCACAGCCTCAGGTCCCCCAGCCCAGTGCCAGGTGGGAGGGTGTGGCCTGTGGTGCCCTGTCAAGCCCTGGTGGGCAGGGAGCATAGCCTGAGGTCCCCTGGCTCTGCACTGGGATGGGGGGGGGGGGAGCTTGGCCTGAGGTCCCCTGTCAAGCCCCGCTGGGCATGGGGCACGTCCTGAGGTTCCCTGGCCCAGCACTGGGGCAGGGGACACAGCATGAGGTCTCCCGGCCTGGCACCAGGGCAGGGGGCATGGCCTGAGGTCCCCCATCAAGCCCCATCAGGCAGGGGGCACAGCCTGAGGTCTCACAGCCCAGTGCTGGGGCTGGGGGCATGGCCTGAGGTCCCCATTAAGCCCCGTGGGGTGGGGGGCATGGCCTGAGGTTCCTCGCCCCAGCCAGGCACCATGCAGCCTCAGGTCCCTGCTGTTCGATCGTGACATTACAGCATCCCAGGTAATTTGTATATTCCTCTATTATTAGATAGACTAGAGGCCCAATGCATGAAGATTCATGCAAGAATGGGCCTTCCTTCCTCTGGTTGCTGGCACTGCCTTTGCTCTGGCCGGAGCCTCCTTTCTGCTCTGGCCTAGAGCCGCCTTTCCACCTTCCCATGCTGCCCAGAGGCCCAGAGAGGCTGGGGTGGTGTGGAATGCCCACGTCGTCGCCATGGCAACAATGCAAGCATCCCCCCCCCCGCCCCCGGCCATTTGGTGCCTGCGTATGGAAATTAACCCGCCATCTTTGTTGGTTAAATTTGCATACTCACTCCTGATTGGCTGGTGGGCATTGGGAAGGTATGGTCAATTAGCATGTTACTCTTTTATTAGGTAGGTGATTATCTCTAATACTCTGTAATTATTTTCTGCATACTTATCAGTATGGATCACAAAAAAATGTTGGAACACTTCAAATTTATCCATTTCATAGTTACATCATCATTAGTAGCACCTCTCTGGTCCCTTCATTGATTACTATAAGTGTTAAATTATTTTCTTTGTTACTTTTTCTTTCAAGGTTACTTTCCTGTTAAATTATTTTCTTTGTTACTTTTTCTTTCAAGGTTACTTTCCTTTGCACCCATCTTCTTCCTGCCACTGAGACAACTTTAAGTTAACTCTGTCCTTAGCTGGAATCATCTTCACCTTCATCTACATGATTTTAAGGGTCTCTAGATTCACAATCATAGGATTCAGGCACCCAGCTTTTAAAAGGTTCTTTAAATCTAGTTCTGAGTTATTTCAGAGGAAATTTTTTTAAAACACCAAAGATAACTACTCATATAAATCCCATGTCTAGGATTATAGTATTATACCTTAATACTATATAATGATAATTTGTTATGTTTTCATAGCATAAAATTGAATATTTATAAATATGTAATTTATTTTTAAAATATGTATTTTATTATTAAATTATAAAAACATTACTCTAAGATAAATTATTTGACAAATATTTCTCTACATGATTAGAGGGATGCCATGAAATTTATCATATCTCCATTTGTACACATTTATTATTTATTTTCCTTTATGGATGCTCATAATTTTTTTGAACAAACTATGGAGTTAAGCTTTGTGGCTGAAGCTTTTAATCTCAAATCCTTTAAAATTTTAGAGTGCTAATAATGAAAACAGTGTCAGATTCTCAAATGCAAATGTTCAATAACTGAAAAATGAACTACATATACTTTGTTACCAAAATCTTCCTCTTTTATGTTAACATCTTAATATAAAGAATGTTACAACATTAATCTCAAACTGTAGAAATAGAGAATGATGAAAACTGTCATATCTTATTACATGAAGTGAAGAATTATTTATTAAAACAGCAAAATGAAATTCAGCTTTTAAATATAACTATATGGAATCAAGACTTGCACATTTCAACTAGGTTCTTACAAGTCTACTAAAAGCAAATACCTGCTGCATTTGAAACAATATTAAATAGAAATTAATGTTACAAATGGATAAATACATAGATTCCAAATTTACCAAAAAAAGTCAAAGAAGAGGTGGGAAATTATAGTCACACATTTTGAAAGAGTCTGGAGCAAGAGTGGGCATACAGGCATATTGACAGAAATCTTAACCTATTCCTAGATACATCTATGAAAGCCATATAATGGACTTTATGACAAAAACTGAAAGGGAGAGAATGATAAATTATCTTCTTTATGCTTTCAAGCATTAAAATCCTTTTGTTTTAATTATACCCTTCAAAAACCAAAAGAATTATGTCATATTGAACATATAATTTTATATGGATAGGGTGTTCTTCATCCATATTTTAGGTGAAATCTGCCTAATATCTGACTGATTTTATGATAATTTGGGGGGGGGCATTGTATATTATTAGACACATAGGGAGCACTCTAAAGTTTTAGAAGAAAAATGAGTCTCAAATTTGATTTTTAATCCAAGCCAAGGAAAAACAGAAGTAATATAATGAAGAAATTGAACTTTCATGTACTTCCCACCACATGACATTGATCAGAGTATTTTATAAATAAATCTACTTTATTTTATTTTTTCATTAAATTTATTGGGGTGTCATTGGTTAATAAAATTATATAGGTTTCATGTGTATAATTCTACCAATACATCTAATTTAAATCTTAGCATAATCATGTGAAGTTTGTACTAATTTTATTTTCCCCAATTTATAGATGAGGATTTGGGCACAGAGAGGTTAAGCAGGCCAACAGTACACCACTAGTGAGTGACTGATAGGTCTGACCTAGGCAGTCTGGCACTAGAGGTCATGAGCCTGGTCAGCACAGGGTTCTGTTTCTTGTTATGAAAAATCACAGATATCTAAGAAAAATGAAAACTGCAGTTTGCATCTGAGTATAAACATCCAGCCGCATATATTTTATTGTACATCATAAAATCCACAGAGCACTTTATCTCTGCCTCTCTTAAGGCATTTATTTTACTCTATCTAGTACTATAGATACATTTTACATATCTCCTCTCTCATAAGTTTACATCAAGACCATAAGCTCCTTGACATAAAAACTGAGCCTAACTTTTTATATCCCCCAAAATCCCTAGTAAATTCTTATATATTTGTTATGCCTTTGTAAAGCATTTTAAATGATAAAACACAAATATGTCTCCATTAAAAAACAGAAAAGAAAAATAGTTAACATAATTAACTATTTTGTTAATTATACAATTAACAGGTGCTATAGATCTGGATTAAATTTTGACTCTCCATATAATTACTTCCCTCCTTCCCTCCCCCCCAAAAAATAGAAATAAATATCAACTCTCCCACCAAGATTGAAGGCACTTCATGAAAACTGAGCAACATTTAAAAATACAAACTTTTAACCCAGAATGCTCTTATTTTTAATTTTTTGTAATTTTAAAAATTCAAAACCTACTAAGTTTAAAATTTAGTACACTATTATTTAGTCACTAACTTCCAGTTTTCTTAATTTAACTGGTAAAAAGGTTTCAGAAATCATAGGATTTTGGCAACATTTGCATTTTCAGTATTTTGGCACGCAATGATAGGAAAATGGCTAAGGCCAAAGGCAGAGAATGACCCAGATAATAGAAGTTAGAAACATCAGGGAGTCATGTTAATAATATGGTAATAAATTCATCATTTGGATGGTATGTAAGGAAATAGTAGGAAGTAATAATGAAGTGGTAGAGATTAGGGATAGAGATAGAACTGGCATTTAACCTCTTTTAATCTAAAGACAGACTTTGAGTATTAATTATGCTTCAAGGGCAAGGGGATATATATGCAAAGGAAAGGAAGAAACAGCTAAAGAACTCATTGGCATACTAGCTTAGGTCTTTTTTTAAAAGCAAGTTAACATGATTTTCAGGAAATAGGTAACAAGAAAGATAAAGTTTCAAGTACTATAGACAGAATAAATGAAAGTGAAAATAAATGTTCAGTTTTAGTAAATACACATTTTTAAAGACCATAGAATGGCTTTATTTGGATTTGGGAAGCTGTATTAGGACTGGTAAAGAATGAGTATTGTATGAGTGCTGAGAAAGAAAAAATATATGTACAGATTGCTTTTTAAAGAAAGCTGGTGATTGAGTGGTCAACCTAGAAGTATGCAAAATCATGTTCTGAGCGTTAATAATCATAGTTAGAACTCTTAGCAGAAGGAAAATGATTTTAACTCAAAAACTTTTAAGTATAAACATTCTTGAGGTGGAAGTCATTGCAGTTTACCAAATATCCCTCATGATATATCTGATTCGGAAATACTTTAAAAAGGTATTACCTTTAGAAATATAATCTTATATTTATAATAGTGGTCCGGTGCACGAAATTCGTGCATATTAAAAGGGGGACCCAAAGTCAAGTCCCTGCTTACCCACATGCGCCTCAAAATCGCATGAGACCCAGACCCAGCTGCCCGCCCCCCGCCCCCCCCCCCCCCGCCGCATTGGGCTAGATCCAGACCCAGCCAGTCCCACCTTTGTCAAGCCCCACTGGGCAGGGGGCATAGCCTCAGGTCCCTTGGCCAGGCATCAGGATGAGGGCAGGCCTGAGGTCCCCCAGATGGGGCAGGGGATGTGCCTTGAAGTCTCCTGTCAAGCCCCGCCAGGTGGGGGACATGGCCTGAGGTCCCCCAGCCTGACGCCAGGGCGGGGTGCACAGCCTGAGGTCCCCTGTCAAGCCCTGCCAGGTTGTGGGGGGGGCACAGCCTGAGTTCGCCTCTCAAGCCCTGCTGGTGGGGGGCGTGGCCTGAGGTCCCCTGTCAAGCCCCACAGGGGGTGGGGGAGGGCATAGCCTCAGGTCCCTGTTGATTGCTCATTCAGGTTCCTTAAGGGAACTTGGCTTCAGCTGTGGGTGCAGCCATCTTTGTGACAGAGTGATGGTCAATTAGCATATTCCCTCTTTATTAGATAGGATAACACTTCTGCTCACAATAGCCATATATGTAAGAAGGAGAACTGCCCCATCTTTTTCAATGAGGAAGTATGTTTCCTGAGAAGTATTATTTGACCTTGCAGAATTGGTGGGATTGCTTGGGCTTGAATTCAGTGCATCGGATTCTAGAACTAGTGGTCTTTCTAGTAAAACCAACAGCATTCAGGAACAGTCGCCATCAAAGTTTATAACCGAGACTTGACTTAAAATACCTGGATAACTCAGATATGTATAAATGCAAAAAGTTAGATACCCTTTCAATATTTCAAAGCAGTCACTGGCCACTTGCTTCTTATTTTTTTAATTATCCTCTATCACAAAACCATTACTTGAGCTGATATAGCAAGTACTATTTTAAAGCAGAAATAAACAGAATGAGTTATTTGTATAGGTTCACAAAACGGGTCAGTGGCAAAACTGGCATTAAAATTTTTAAATCTTAATTTCTTATCCAGCTGCTCTTACTGAACAACCCTGTCCTTCATAAGACTAATTCTATTTATCATAACAGGTTTATTACCTTACAATGAATATGTAAATTATTATGTGCACTGGTACATACATATACATTTATCAAATATTTGATTGTGTATACTTACTTTAATTATGTAATATTGGATTTTCCAGCAATTGGGAGGATCAAAAATTCTTTCCCTCATGCCGAAACCAGTTTGGCTCAGTGGATAGAGCGTCAGCCTGAGGACTGAAAGGTCCCAGGTTCTTTTCCGGTCAAGGGCATGTACCTGAGTTGTGGGCACATCCCCAGTAGGGGGCATGCAGGAGGCAGCTGATCGATGTTTCTCTCTCATCGATGTTTCTAACTCTCTATCTCTCTTCCTTCCTCTCTTTAAAAAAAAAATCAATAAAATATATTAAAAAAAATTATTTCCCTCCTAACCATACAAAAACCAAGAACTGAAACAGGCTTTCCTTCATTTTGTTACTTAATGCACCCTGTTCTGATCTTGTCTTTGCTGTCCGTGAAGCTACATAAGCTGTCAGAAGAGCTAGTGGTATACTCGCTTCAATGTGAGTGAAGGAGAGAAGTATGTAAATATGATAGATATAAGGAAATATAAGATAAGTTAAGCTTAGACATTAAGTATCATTTCAAAATATAAACAATGTGGGTTCAGGTTGTCTGGCTCCTCATCATTATTTGGGGAAATAATGGCTCCCTGTGAGCATTCAGAGACAGCTACTGATTGTAAAATTAACTTCACGGGGGAAAATATCTATTGCACCAAAGACTGAGAAAGCATAAAACATCATATCACCTTTATAGGGTACATAAAATCTTATTGATCAGTGATAAATATCTGTGCTTCAACAAGTTTACTATTTTACAGGCTAGCATCCTTGACAATATTTACAAAGTACATGGACAACTTCAGTATTAAAACATAATCTGAAATCCTACAGCATGAAATGTGTGCAAAGCAGCCACTCTGAAAAATATTTAATTAATGGGATAAAATTCCATTAAAAATTATTTTCTTGGAATAAAATTCTCTTCACAGAGAGACAACATTTATGAGGCACATGGAAACTGGAAGGCTCTTGTTCAGAAAAGAATGTTATACAAATAAAAAGTGTTTTGCTTTTGATACTAATCACACTTTAGAATACATTGACATACACATTAAATATTGAATAATAAGTTATTATATATGACAGCCAGGTGCATTTATTTCTTCTGATTCCTGAAAATTTAAGTACATTGTTTTACTATTCTTAGTTCTTACAGTTTCTGCCAATCAGGTTCTATTCTAGTGTTACTGGTTCACAGAATGTCAAGGAGCTATTTAACTCTCCATTTAATGCTCATGTGGTTAATTTGGAATGATGAGAGCATGCTTGTTATTTTATAAATAAATTATTCATTACTAAAGACAATACACCCATTAATAAGCAAGTAGTGTTAATCAAGAAATAATTAGGGTCATAAAGCTCTCGTAAAAATAAAAAGACAAAAAGGAAGAAAGTGCAAAACTTTTAAATGCAAGTAGCTGAAAAATGGGCAAAACCCTACATATCTTGAATTCTTCCTTAACTATCATGTATAAGTCATGACATCTCACAAATCTCATATTTCTAAGGATTTAAATTATTCTTATACCATTAAAACTATGTGGCCATTGTATTAACAATCACCTCAGCCCATCCCAACATTCAAAACTAAATTTAGCTTCTCATGTCTAGTTTGGATTTAATAGAATTGTGACCTGTGTTCTCTCCAAAGCAAATTCTTTCTAACCAAGAAGGCAGAACAATAGCTTGAAATATATTGATACCTGGTTATTTGAATATTGTTATTCAAACTGAAGAACAATGTTAAATTTTTAAGTAGCTAAACAATTTTAAAACTAATCGAAGCCACTTTAGGCCATACAGTTTTTATTTGTAGCCAGGATACAATGATGATGATGATGATGTTGGTGGTGATGAGGGTGGTGGTGGTGATGGTTAAAGCCATGAAAACTCTGCATATATCTTTTGTCATGTAAGACCTATGAGATAAATATTATGTCTGTTTTCCCACTGAGGAAATAATAGTTCAAAATAAAATATGTAAGCTATCTATATATATAAAATCCTAAGCAACCGTCGCAACCGAAACAACTGAACGGATGACCAAACAGGCTGCGTGGGGCGACTAGGCCGGCAAAGGGGTTAGTGAGGGATGACCAAACGACCGAACAGCAGGCTGCGTGGGGTGACCAGGCTGGCAGGGAGAGGGCAGTGAGGGGTGACCAGGCTGGCAGGGGGCAGGCAGTGAGGGACCAGGCTGGCAGGGGGCGGGCAGTGAGGGGTGACCAGGCTGGCAGAGGGTGGGCAGTGAGGGGTGACCAGGCTGGCAGGGAGCGGGCAGTGAGGGGTGACCAGGCTGGCAGGGGACGGGCAGTGAGGGGTGACCAGGCTGGCAGGGGGCGGGAAGTGAGGGGTGACCAGGCTGGCAGGGGGCGGGCAGTGAGGGATGACCAGGCTGGCAGGGGATGGGCAGTGAGGGGTGACCAGGCCAGCAGAGTGGGGCAGTGAGAGGCAACCAGGCCGGCGAGGGGGGGGCAGTTAGGGGTGGCAAGGCCAGCAGGATGGGCAATTAGGGATAATCAGGCAGGCAAGCAGGTGAGCAGTTAGGAGCCAGTGGTCCCAGATTGTGAGAGGGATGTCCAACTGCTGGTTTAAGTCGGACATCCCCTGAGGGGTCCTGGATTGGAGAGGGTGCAGGCTGCGCTGAGGGGACCCCCTACCCCCCCATGCACAAATTTCATGCACCGGGTCTCTAGTTTATTATAACACTATCAGTGTGAAATTGATTCAATATTTGAAACAAGATCTGTTTAACTGAACATATTGCTTTAGTTTCTTTTTATTTTGATGACCTATTTTTAAGGGGCTATAGTATAAGATCAAACATGGTAGATTAAATAATTACATTTATCTTTGCTCCCTCCAAAATCCCACTAAAATTACAATAAAGAAAAAAAAAGCATAAACTCATGAAGACAAAGAGCAAAGAGGAGGAAGATAATGAGAAGTAAATATTTGGGAAATGAAAAGTAGATGGAGGGGAACTGATATGACAGCTAGGCAAAAGTAAATTCCTCTTGGAAAGCCCAGAAAATATTAAAGCTGAAGTATGGGTTAGGGTTTTTTAAAAAGATAATTGATTAAATTCTTTAAAAGGGTGAAAACTTTTAAATCCTCCCCCTCCCCCTCACTTCCAAATCCCTTTACCTACATTTCCCATTTAGTCTCAGCCTAGCAGAGGACTCTAGTTTTAGAGAAATTAAACCTGAAGAAAATCTTGTCTTGAGAATGTTAGCACAATTTAGGGTGGAAGAAAGATGCAATCCTGAAAAAGGGTAGATAGAAAATTCACTTCCAAAATGATGAAGTTCCTCCGTGATGCATCTCCTGCAGGCTCTCAGAATGTTACCTAGGAAGCTTAGCCCACACCAGTACCACCAAACCTGGACCCACCCTGTCCCAGGCAGGAACTGGAGAATTCCTCTCGTTTGGATAACTGACCAGCACCAGGAAAAAGCCCTTCAGCTACTACAATTTGTTTCTTCAGGAAAACAGTAGTTACAGTCACTCTGTGGCCTTTCATCTACCAATTTATTTGTTTCAAGTCTTTTTCTCTGACTGTAGAATAATCAGTTTGTCTCTCTTATGGTTGCTACTTGCATGATACATTATTTCCATCCTTTTATTTTCAGCCTATTTGTATCATTAAATTTAAAGTGTGTAGATAGCATAGTTTGCCTTTTTTCATTTAATCTGATAATATCTAACTTTTGATTTGATTATTTAACCCATTCCTATTTAATTTTTTGTTACTATAGTTAGATTTATACTTGCCATTTTACATTTTTTTCTATGTGCTTTATGTCATTTTTGTTCCTTCTTTACTGCCCTCTTGTATTAAATGGATTTTTTTCTAGTAAAATTTTAATTCCTTTAATAATTTAAATTACATTTTACATTTATTTTCTTAGTAATTGCTCTAGGAATATATGGATAATCTTAATCTCCAAAATCAACTTCAGGTTTATATTAACTTGATTCCTGTAAAATATAAAATCTTTACTATTATATAGCTGCATCCTCCCCCATTATTTTACTGTTGTTGAGATATATATATATATATCTCAACATATAACATTGATATATGTTACAAACCCTATGATACATTGGTATAATCATTACATTTTATAATATTATTTATTTTAAAGAGAAGAGAGGAAATATATATTTATATAGTTTGTTATATTAATATTCTTATTTATCACTTATTATTCTCTTCATTTTTTTCCTGTGGAGTCAAGCTAACATCTGGTGCCATTTCCATACTCAAATAAAACTGTATTCACACCCACCACCTTTGTGCTGTTTTTGTTAAATACATTACATTTCTGTATATTATATCCTCAACAATATAATTATACCAGTATACATATTGTTTTATGCAATGCTTTTAAAATGAGTTTTAAAGAAGGAGAGATAACATACATTACACTGTCATGTATAATTACCTATATAGCTGCCTTTACTGACACATTTTAGAAGTGTGTGTGGACTTGAATTACTGTCTGAATGTCACTTGCTTTCAGCCTGACCTACTGCTTTTTTTTTTAAGTAGAATTGCTAACAAGAAATTCTCTCAGTGTTTGCCTACCTGAGAATGTTTTTATTTCACTTGAATTTTTGAAAGATAGTTTTGCTACACATAAAATTCTTGAATGACAGCTTTGTTTTATTTTGTGTGTTTTTTTACTTCATCACTTTGAATATATTGAATGTGCTGTGCCACTGCCTCTGACCTCAATTTTTTAAGAAAAGAAGTTAGCAATTCATTTTATTGGGGTTAACTTGTATGTAATGAATCATTTTTCTCTTTTCATTTTCCAGGTTCTCTGGTTCTCAATATTTGTCTTTGATGAATATGGGTTGATTATCTTTATATTTATCTTACTTGGAGTTAATTAAGCTTCTTGGATGTGTTGAGTATTGCTTTCAGCAAATTTATGAAATGTAAGGGGATAGGCAGTATTAAGGGTGCCATTTTTAAAGGTCATAAAGAAAGGACAATCGTTGGATGTAAAGTTTGACCAGAGACATGAATTAAGTGACAGTAATGATAGCCTGCTCATGTACTCAGAACTTTTAATCTGCTTTGTGATTTTTCTCCCTTAAATAGAAGAAGACAAAACATGGACACCAGACGTATTAGTGTTCTATAGTTATGTCAAATATTATCACAAATTTAGCAGCTTAAAACAACATCCATTTATTAGTTCTGAGTCCTCTAGGTCAGAAGGCTGGCTCAACTGGTTTCTCTACTCAATGTCTCAAAAGACAGACATCAGAATGTCAGCCAGGCTGTGTCTTCATCTATAGCTTGACTAAGGAAGTACTAATATTCATTACTAAGATCATTAAGGGGGTGGCCAGATTCTATTTCTTATGTTTGCAGAACTGAATTTTAGTTTAAAGTCTGTCTCAGCACCTAGCCAGTATTGCTCAGTGGTTGAGCATTGACCTATGAACCAGGAAGGGGACATGCAGGAGGCAACCGAACAGTGGTTCTCTCTCATCATTGATGTTTCTATCTCTCACTCTCTCACCCTTCCTCTCTGAAATTAAAAAAAAAAAAATACATTAAAAAAAAAGGAAGTCTCAGCTACGTGGACTAGCCTCTGATTCTAGCCTATGGTCCTTTCCATTCAGGCAAGTTTGCCTCTTCAGGGCCAACATAAGACGCTCTCTCTATTCTGCCAAGATGGAGTCTTTTATAACATAAGTTAATTCCATGATTGACTATCCTACCACCTTTGGCATATTATTATACTACTAGGAGGCCCAATGCACAAAATTCGTGCAAGAGTAGGCCTTCTTTCCCCTGGCTGCTGGCACTGGCTTCCCTCTGGCACCCGGGACCTGGGCTTCCCTTGCAGCCCTGGCTTCGTCCAGAAGGTCATCCGGAAGGACGTCTGGTCTAATTAGCACATTACGCTTTTATTATTATAGATTCAAAATGACTATCCCATCACATTGACAGGTTTGAATACAACCAAGGGAGAAGATTATACAAAACATATAAACTAGGGGCAAGAATTTTGGGGCCATCTTAGAATTCTGCCTACAACACCAAATATTTCCAGGTATTTGAAAAAAAAATCTTAAAATAAATTTAGAGAAAAAAGGCAATGACTAAGAAAATTTTTTAAATTTTCAAAAGAAATATTTTCAAAACAAGTATCAAAAAAAAAAAAGTCAAAAGAAATACCTATGGTTAATATCCTAAGAGTGATAACAGAAAGCCTTGACCTCAAGAAATAAGAATAGGCCATCCTATATAATAAAAGGGTAATATGCTAAGTGTCTGACCTATCAGTCAATCCTTTGGTTGATTGCTCTACCAGTCACTATGACATGCACTGACTACCAGGGAGCAGACGCTCCGACCAGTAGGTTAGCTTGCTGCTGGGGTCCAGCTGATTGGGACTGGGCAAGATGGGCTGGACATTCCCTGGAGCCCTCCCACAGTTCCTTCACTGGCTGGCCAGCACCCATCAGCCCCGATAGGGACTGGGCAAGATGGCCCTATCAGCCTGATTGCTGGCCAGGCTGAGGGACCCCACCCATGCACAAATTTATGCACCTGGCCTCTAGTTAATAAATAAGATATTAAAGATATCTTAAAAAGTAAAATTATAATTGAAGAATTTTTTAATTAATAGAAAGTTTGAAAAATATAGCTAAAGAAATCTAACAGAGAAAATGAGAAAAGGGAAAACAATAAATGAAAAAGAAAAGAAAATTAAAGGTACAATCCAGAAGCTCCAACAACTACATATTACAATTGCTATGAAGAAAATAAAAAAATAAGGAAATATAGAAAAAAATAGTATGAGAACTTTTCCTAGAATTAAGAAAATATTTCCAGATTAAAGAGACCCATCTGAACTCCAGTTAAATAACTGAAACTATATTCTCAACATATTATACCATTGTATAAATTCTGGGACTACATAGAACATTCAAATAAAAAATATAATGTCACATGAAATAGCTGGTATCAGAATGGCATAGAACATATCAACAGCTTAGAAGATTGATCAGTTCATTGACCAGTATCTTCAACCTTCTTGGGAAAATTATTTGCAATGTAAAATTCTATATACACCTGAAATATTAGTCATGAGAGAATAGAATAACAAAAAATTTTAGACATTCAGTAGACAACTTTTATACAGGGTGTCACTCAAAAATATATACACACACTTTGAATAAGTATAAAGGCAGTGTTTATTAAAATTTCATTTTCAAAATTGAGCTATCAGCTGTTAAAGTGTGTATACATTTTCTG
The DNA here is from genome assembly GCA_026230045.1 of Corynorhinus townsendii. Lineage (NCBI taxonomy): Eukaryota > Metazoa > Chordata > Mammalia > Chiroptera > Vespertilionidae > Corynorhinus > Corynorhinus townsendii. Next base: position 38,769,529 of record JAPDVU010000001.1, read on the forward strand.
TGACACCCTGTATAAAAGTTGTAACTCTCATTCACCACTTATCAAGAACTTATTGTGTACTTCACTAAGATGTGGGAGTGAACCAAAAGAGGAAGAAGTGGTATCTAGGAATAAGAAAATTCAACACTGGAGAAAAGGTATTTTTCAAAATTAAGGCAGAGGGAAGTCTCAAAACAGCTTCTGTATTCCAGCTTAAAGAGAAATCTGTATTTTATAGGTAAAGGCTTCTAACAGAGATGTCCCCAAGGAAAGTTGGAATACCTAATGTGCATAAATGTATTGATAGGAGCATTGTAGATTTTCCAGAAATGCTGGAATATATTAGTGACAGGTACATAAAAGACTTGCCACCCAAAAAACTAATTCAATGGAAGTGTGCTGTGCTGGCGGCAAATTCTGTAACAGATAATTTGAATTTCTGGCAGCCTTAATGTTAACTTTGGAATGCGGTCCATTATTACTCAAAAACTACCCTTTATTATGGAAATACCAATCTTATTGCCCAAACTCAGCCTGTATTTTTTTGGGGGGGAGTCATTTCCGCCATCTTTTTTTTTTTTTTTTTTTGAGAAAAATAGTTGTGGGGTTTATTCTATAGCATCCACAAAAAGATTGAGTTTAGCCTAAATCCTGTCCAAAATTGGACGGAGTGCTCTTTTCTTTTAAGCTAGCTTTCTCTCTTTATGAGTACAGAAATCCCAGATGCATTCCTAAATTCTGCTAAATTTTTAAATGACAGACCAGGAAAAAACATGGCAAAGATGAGACTTTTCTTAGCACTCTTGGGAGTGGGCATTCATTTTACAGGATCACCAAATGTCTCCCACCCCCACATCCTGTTTCCTCTGGGGAACTTCAGTAAATGGTCTGGCCGCCCAGGTGTTTCTTTTCCCAGTTAAACTAAAGGCATGCTTAATAAACTAACAATAAACACATCAAACCAAATAAAAATGACAGATAAAAACCACAATCAAAAAACATATAGACAAGACCCAACAAATCACAGCTCTTTTCCTGGAAATTTCTCTCTATAGCATTGATCACCCTTTAAAATTATTTCAATTAAAATCTGTCTGTCCCAAGGTGTCCTAAGGTAAATTTTTTTGCATTTTAATTTCTTTATTGGTTAAGGTATTACATATTTGTCCTCATCCCCCCATTACCTTCCCAACCCTCCCCCCCCCCGCAACTCATGCCCTCACCCCCCTGTTGTCTGTGTCCACTGGTTAGGCTTATATGCATGCATACAAGTCCTTTGGTTGATCTCTCCCCCTTACCCCCACCCTCCCCTACCTTCCCTCTGAGGTTTGACAGTCTGATTGATGCTTCCCTGTCTCTGGATCTGTTTTTGATCATCAGTTTATGTTGTTCATTATTTCCCATAGATGAGTGAGATCATGTGATATTTATCTTTCTCTGACTGGCTTATTTCACTTAGCATAATGCTTTCCAGTTCCATCCATGTTGTTGCAAACAGTAGGGATTCCTTCTTTTTTAGCGCAGCGTAATATTCCATTGTGTAGATGTACCATAGTTTTCTAATCCACTCATCTATTGATGGACATCTAGGCTGTTTCCAAATCTTAGCTATGGTGAATTGTGCTGCTATGAACATAGGGGTGCATATATTCTTTCTGACTGATGTTTCTAGCTTCTTGGGATATATTCCTAGAAGTGGTATTACTGGGTCAAATGGGACTTCCATTTTTAGTTTTCTGAGGAAACTCCATACTGTTCTCCACAGTGGCACACCAATCTGCATTCCCACCAGCAGTGCACAAGGGTTCCTTTTTCTCTGCATCCTCTCCAACATTTGTCATTTATTGATTTGTTGATGATTGCCATTCTGACAGGTGTGAGATGGTACCGAGTTGTTGTTTTGATATGCATCTCTTGGATAATTAGTGATTTAGAGCATGTTTTCATATGTCTCTTGGACTTCCTTCTGTCTTCTTTTGAAAAGTTTCTATTTAGGTCCATTGCCCATTTCTTGATTGGATTGTTCATCTTCCTTTTATTGAGTTATATGAGTTCCCTATAGATGTTGGAGATTAAACTCTTAGCAGTGATTGGCAAATATGTTCTCCCATGCAGTGAGCTTTCTTATTGTTTTGTTGATGGTTTCCTTTGCTGTGCAAAAGCTTTTTATTTTGATGTAGTCCCACTTTTTTATTTTCTTTATTTTCCATTGCCCTAGGAGCAGTGTCAGTGAAGTTGCTTTGGCATATATCTGAGATTTTTCTGCCTGTGGATTCCTCTAGTATTTTTATGGTTTACAGTCTTATGTTTAAGTCCTTTAGCCATTTTGAGTTTATTTTTGTGTATGGTGTAAGTTGGTGGTCTAGTTTCATTTTTTTTGCAAGTATCTGTCCAATTTTCCCAACACCATTTATTGAAGACACTGTCTTGATTCCATTTATGTTCATGCCTCTTTTGTCGAATATTAATTGGGCATAGTGGTTTGGGTCAGTTTCTGGGTTCTCTATTCTATTCCATTGATCTATATGAATGTTCTTGTGCCAGTACCAGGCTGTTTTGAGAACAGTGGCTTTGTAATACAGCTTGATATCTGGTATTGAGATCTCACCCACTTTGTTCTTCTTTCTCAGGATTGCTGCAGCTATTCAGGTTCTTTTTTTTATTCTAGATGAATTTTTTGAAGGTTCGTTCTAGGTATGTGAAATATGCCATTGGTATTTTAATGGGGATTGCAATGAATCTGTAGATTGCTTTGGGTAGTATGGATATTTTGATGATGTTGATTCTACCAATCCATGAAGATAGTATGTTCTTCCATCTGTTTATGTCTTCCTCTATCTCTTTTTTCAATGTCGTGTAGTTTTTTGCATATAGGTCTTTTACCTCTTTAGTTAAGTTTATTCCTAGGTATCTTATTTTTTTTTTGGTATGATGGTAAATGGGATTGCCTTTTTAGTCTCTCTTTCTCTAAGTTCACTATTGGTGTATAGAAATGCCATAGATTTCTTGGCATTAATTTTGTATCCTGCTACCTTGGTGTTAATTTCGTATCCTGTTACCTTGCCTTCATTTATTAAGTCAATAATTTTTGATGGACTTTAGGGTTTTCTATATACAGTATCATGTCATCTGCGAATAAGGACAGTTTTATTTCTTCTTTTACAATTTGGATGCCTTTTATTTCTTCTTCTTCCAGTCTGATAGCCATGGCTAGTACTTCCAGTCCTATGTCAAACAGGAGTGGTGAGAAAAGGCATTCCTGTCTTTTTCCTGTTTTTAGAGGAAATTGCTTTAGTTTTTGTCCATTGAGTGTGATGCTGGCTGTGGGTTTGTCATATATGGCTTTTATGATGTTGAGGTCTGATCCTTCTATTCCCATATGCACCCGATGCAGGAGCACCCAAATACATAAAAAATCTCCTGGAAGATATCAACAGAGATATCAACAACAATACAATCATAGTAGGGGACTTTAATACACCATTGACATCACTGGATAAATCCTCTAGTCAAAAATCAGCAAAGAAACAAAAATCCTAAATGACTCACTAGATCAGGTGGACTTAATTGACATCTTCAGAACATTTCACCCCAAAGCTGTGGAATATACGTTCTTCTCAAGTGCACATGGGACATTTTCAAAAATAGACCACATATTGGGTCACAAGCAAAGTCTCCCCAAATTCAAGAAGATTGAAATCATACCAAGCATCTTTTCAGACCACAATGGCATAATATTAGAAATAAACTACAATAAAAACAATCCGAAACACTCAAACACTTGAAAGCTGAATAGCATGTTATTAAATATTGATTGGGTTACCACTGAGATCAAACAAGAAATTAAAAACATTCTGGAAACTAATGACAATAAAAACATAACAATCCAAAACCTATGGGACACAATGAAAGCAGTCCTGAGAGGGAAGTTTATAGCTCTACAGGCCTACCTCAAAAAACAAGAAAAAATAGTAGTAAATCATCTAATGCTACAACTCAAAGAATGAGAAAGAAAGCAACAGGAAAAGCCCAGTGAGCAGAAGGAAGGAGATAATAAAGATTAGAGCAGAAATAAATAACATAGAGACCAAAAAAAATAAATAAATACGAAAGATCAATGAAACCAAGAGCTGGTTCTTTGAAAGGATAAACAAGATTGATGAACCTCTAGCCAGGCTCACCAAGAAGCAAAGAGAGAGGACGCAAATAAACAAAATCAGAAATGAAAGAGGTGAAATAACAACAGACCCCACAGTAATACAAAGGACTGTTAAAAAATACTATGAACAATTCTATTCCAACAAACTAGACAACCTGGAGGAAATGGACATATTCCTAGAAAAATACAACCTTCCAAAACTCAAGCAGGAAGATTCTAAAAATCTCAATAGGCCAATAACTATGGAAGAAATTGAAGCAGTCATCAAAAAGCTTCCAGCAAACAAAAGCCCGGGGCCAGATGGCTTCACAGGGGAGTTATACCAAACATTCAAGGAAGAACTAAAACCTATCCTCCTCAGACTATTCCAAAAATTCAAGAGGAAGGAACACTTCCAAACTCATTCTATGAAGCCAGCATCACCCTAATAACAAAACCAGATAAAGACAACACAATGAAAGAGAATTACAGGCCAATATTCCTCATGAACGTAAATGCCAAAATCCTCAACAAAATTCTAGCAAATTGGATCCAGCAGTACATCAGAAAGTTCATACACCATGACCAAGTAGGATTTATCCCAAGGATGCAAGGATGGTACAGTATCCACAAATCTATGGTAATTTTTAAACAAAGTATCAGAGAGATCCCTGGCAAGAGGATTAACAGCTCCACCCTCTCTAGCTGCCAAGTCTTTCCACACTAGAAGCAGAACAAGACCCCCCATAGTTAAGGATGACAATGGCACTCTTTTTCCTTGAGTCTGATTTTTAAAAGTACCTTTTGACATTTTAATTTCTTTATAATCTTGCCTTTTGATCAAATTCTTCCCCATTATGGTTTAGCTTGAAACAAAAGACATTCCCACCCACTCTGAATCATGAATTCCAAAGCTTGGTATGGGCTTTACATGCAGTGAATCTCCCCACCAAATTTTCTGGTGAGCCCACCTTTACTGGTGATTAACTTCTTCGCTCTGGCGAATCTTCTTCTCCAGATGTCCCTCGTTGAGGTGTCATAAATGCTAGGGTCTTTTTGCTGCAAGGGTTCAGGAATCTGGAGAAGGGGTTGTGTGTAAATGGATACACTACACATGAAATATAAATTTGGCAGGCATGGGGGAACCGTGGGAGGCTCCACTTTCTAGTGAAGTGGGCTCCCTGAATCTGCAGACCCACGGCTTTTTATTTTTATTTTTTATTTATTTTTATTTTTTTTAACATATTTTTATTTATTTCTTTTACAGATAGGAAGGGAGAGGGACAGAGAGTCAGAAACATCGATAAGAGAGAAACATTGATCAGCTGCCTCCTGCACACCCCCCACTGGAGATGTGCCTGCAACCAAGGTACATGCCCTTGTCCGGAATCGAACCTGGGACCTTTGAGTCCACAGACTGATGCTCTATCCACTGAGCCAAACTGGCCAGGGCTAGACCCACGGCTTTTTATTTGCTGGAAAAAAACAGTGGCCCTTTAGGAATGCAAACAGGTAAAGTTTGATCAACAGGAAAAGATTATCAGGTTAGGGGAAATGCCTACAGCTGTTCAGCAGCAGGTAATAATATGCAGATTTTCAGCCCTGCTGAAGCCCCAAGGTCCATCAGCCTTCTGATGAACTTGCATAATTTGGACCTGCTGGAATTTGCCACCAGCGGTGCTGGGTGGCCACAATCACTATATGAAGTATGCAAAGCTGATATCAACAAAAGAAATGAAATGAAATTTTTATTTTGATTTACAATAGAGAATATTTTCAGTTAAAAAAAATCAAAACACCAAATTGCAAATTTTTCATAACATTCCAAAGTTTTGCACATGGGAACACTGAACATACATTATGTATCTCTTTTTATTGGTGAAGAAAATGGAAGAGAAGTTGGAGTTCAAACTCTCAACAATACAAAATTGAAAACATAAGAAGTTACTGTATATTATTACTTATGACTTCACTATAACTATCAGCTCTATTTTATTTTCCTTTGTTTAAATAAAAATTATTTTCTTAAAAATAAATAAATATATAAAAAGTAATATAATCATAGCTAACTAGCTCAGCTTAAAAATGAATACTAACACAGGGTGCACTTAAAGGAAAGATACCCTGTGACCTAATAATGGTGTTACAGCAATTCATCATCAGCTTTTAAGAAGCCCAATGCCATTTATCCCCCATGCTGAAACAAGACAATTAATAAAAACCTGTTACATAAAATGCATTGGTGAAGTGATGGTTTTCTTTCTCTTTTCCTAAATTCTGTATTAGATTGTGTTATTCCTATGCTTAAATTCCTGAATGGCTTCCCTTAATTTTTAAAACAATTTGAAAGTCTTTATTTAGCATTCAAAAAACTTCTGAGATTTTTACCTATTCCTACTTTTCAAGGCTCACTTCATTCTCTGCTCCCTGCCCCATACACTCCCATCACCAGTTATATAGTGAGCTACTCATGACATTTCATATCCCTGCACCATTTCACTTGCCATTCATTCTGCTGAAAATATCATCACCAACTCTGCATCTCTAATTTTTACCCTTTCTTCAAATCTCCACCCAAAATTCACTCATCATATTTCTTGAATAATAAGTAGCAAACAGCACCTCCTGTGCCTTTGTAAATGTTTTCTAGCTCAATAAGCAATGTTAAGATCCAGTTTCCCAAATTCTAAGACTGGATATTATTTAAGATTTCTTCCTCTCCTCTCTGCCACTCATGAAATCAAGGTTTAAATTCCATCAATTCTACTGACAACATCTCTCCATATAGTCTCTCTTTTTCCTATCTCAATTGCTTATCTCAATCTCAATTAAGAACACTATCATTTCTCCTCCAGACTATTACAGCTCCTGTGTCTTATTCCTGTCTCACCTCCTGTTTCAATCCATCATCCATACTAAAGTAGAGTATTAAAGGGATTGTATGTTTCCTGTTACCCCAGTTTAGAGGGAAATTTCAAACTGACCACATCTAGTACTATACTGGACATTAAGCAAGTCTTACCTTTCATTATGCTACTCCCACCAAATTGTCCAAATTTCCAATTTCTATTCTAATAGAGGGCGCAACTGAAATTGCCAGGCAATCTGCTTTTGGGTTCTTCACAAGTAATAGTATGATGGAGCTGAGGAGAAGCAAAAGCTGTGAGGCAAATGTCATTTTGAATTGATGGCCAATAGGGTGAATGCTGTTTAATTCTCCCTGGACAGTTACAAGAATTGTCGGTCACTGGGTCAACTTCCAAGTAGCTTCCTAGTATTTTATACCCTTTGCTAACTCAAAGTGGGGTCCATAGACCGCTAGCAATTTCATCTCCTGGTATCTTGGAAGAAATGCATATTCTCAGGCTTCATCTTAGGCCTACTCAATTAAAATATGTTTTAACAGTGTATCATGTGATATGTACATGTACATTAAAGTTTAAGAAGCCCCTCTCTAAAAGAAAAATTCTCTACTAATGGACCCTGCCCCATGCTGCTCCCTTCCAGAATTCTATGACATTCCTTCTTTTTCCATTGTCATGGCTTCTCCCTCCACTCTCAAGCCAAATCCTATCTAGTATCTAGACGCAGAAAAACTTGCTCTGCTAGCATGCACCTCAATCTTCCTGCCTGGAACTTTGGACAGAACCTTCTTTTAAGTCTCTGTTTGTGCTTCCAGAACCCATGAGTCATACTCATCAGAGTGATCTGGCAAGGGAAAAGGCCCTCAAGCTGCAGGTGAAAGAATTCTGATTTTTCTCATAGTACCCATACCTCTAGACTCATATAGTCCAGTATTAATAAGTAAAAAAATATACATATTATAAGTGAGGTATTAAAAATCAATAAAGAAATTATGCTGAGAAACAAAGGATGCTGGGCAAATTAGCTAGCAAGTAGGAAAAATTCCCAAACAGATCTTCACCTCACCTCTTACAACAAAATAAATCCTAGATAAAGTTGGTAAATTTAAAAATTCATATAAAACCAAATGTTTACCTTCAACGTAGTTAAATACATATAAATTGAAACAAAAATGTCTTTTTTTAGTAAATCCTTGTACAAATTATACTCTTCATTGTTGGAATATTATGGAAACAAACACAATGATATGCTCATTATCATATATTCTCCCATGGTACAGGGAAAATATAAACAGTTACAATTATTTCAGAAAATGATTTTTCAGCATGAATAAAGAGGTTCAAAAAAGTACCTTTTTATACAGAAATTCGCCTTAGAGAAAACCAGAAATATGCACATGTGAAAATGTCTAATGCTCTGTAATTTAATGTAGATTTTTAAGTCTAAACATCCAAATATAAAAAATTAATCTTAAAAAAAGAATATAATACTTTCATTAGGACAAAAGTTATTAAAATCATAGATTTATTTGAATATTTAAGTACCTCCTACAATTTTGATTTATTTAAGTCACGCACAACTAAAATACCACCTTTTTAGAGAATGGTAATTTTGGATAGTTTGTACAGTGGTCGGCAAACTCATTAGTCAACAGAGCCAAATATCAACAGTGCAATGATTAAAATTTCTTTTGAAAGCCAAATTTTTTAAACTTAAACTTCTTCTAATGCCACTTCTTCAAAATAGACTCACCCAGGCCACAGTATTTTGTGGAAGAGCCACACTCAAGGGGCCAAAGAGCCGCATGTGGCTCACGAGCTGCAGTTTGCCAACCACTGGTTGGTTTAGTATAAGAGATTAAACTTTTAGCTATACCATTTACTAGTTTGGGGACATTATACATAGTGTTTCTGCTTTCTGGGTTCTATTTTCCAGTAAGTAATGGGGCAGAGGGGAAAGCTTAACACGATAGTAGTTTTGAAGATTGTATAAAATGGCTGTAACAGACGTTCGCTATACTCCTCACACACTCCTCCTGAGGTTTTCTCTAGAGTTGTATATAATAAAAATGTGTGCGTGTGTGTGTGTGTGTGTGTGTGTGAGTGTGTGTGTGTGTGTGTGTGTTTTCTAGTTGAGTTGTATTACATCTACAAAGCATAATATAAATGTAGACACCCAATTTTACTTAGGAGACAGTTGAGACCAAGAAAAACGATTTGTTCATGGTCACCCAAACACAAAGCAGCAGATCTGCGATGTGGATCCAGGTCTCCTGGATGACAGTTTATTGCTACAGAGCACCCGTAAGCTAGCAATGCTGAAACTGAGGTAGCCTGTAACAACCTGAATGCCCAAAGGATATCCTCCCACATTGTAACAATTACCTTCTTGTTTCTGGTATCTATGATGTATCCTGACTTGGATATGCCCCAATTTATTGTCTTGGTTCTGTTTTATTTTTTTACTGGGATTCCAATGCTGGCAATAATAAAGCCCTCTGATATTTGAAATGCAAGAGTAGACTTTTCTTGACCATCTAGATTAGGTACCTTTATAAGGAGGAGAATAATAGTAATGGAGAATGTATGGAAAAAAGGACCTAAAATTTATTTTAAAATGATCCCTAACAACTAAACTAAATTAATTTTAGAAAACTGAATAACCCTAGGGATGTATTTGCTGAACATTTTAAAGGATCTTTTTTGACCATAAAGATTATTACAGCAGCAGCATCTTTGTATCTGCCTACTTATGTTTTAAAAACAGGGATATAAAACTAAAATAAATTGTACTTCCTTCTGCATGATCTGTATGATTGTTTTGAGATGTGTGGGAGAGCCATGTGTGTTCTTTCTTGCATATCTTTGTAAAAATATATTACAGTGATCCTGTGGGCCTGAGGCGCGGTGGTGTAGTGTCATGTGGAGTTAGTAGTGTGCTGTGGGAAGAAAAGCTGTAGGAGGCTGGTGTGATATGTCGGGAACATGAATCGGTTATGAGTTAAGGATGAGTCAGGAGAGTACCTAACAGTCAGTAAAATCTTTTCCTCAAGTGGGGTAAATTTTATTCTGGGTATACCTTGAATTAGATTTGAGCCCACCCATTGAACAAATCCAGGGAAATGCTTCCAATAGTATCTTCAGAGTGAAACATAAAGTGGAGGTAGCCATAGTAGCACAGGAGGAACTCATTTTCAAAGACATGGAAACTCTGCACTTCCTTCATGTGGGAACCATGCCAGGTCCCCGGATAGTCAAGGCCAGTGGGAGCACAAAGGCTTTATTATCGATGCACCAGAAGGACTAAAGGCCGCTCTGAGCATGTGCCTAAACGGAATGTTCAAGGACTCTGAGCCTGGAAATCCTACTCAGGCCAATATACCATGAGCGGGTGTGAGGACACATGGTATATTGTGCCCTTCAGTAGCCAATATGATTGATGTAACTATTGGCATAAAGCCTTCTTTGTCTAAATGGTATAAAAGTAAGTTACTGACCAGCTAGTTAGCTGGAGTCAGCGGAGGATGGAGTGAGAAGTCTGCTGGAGAGAGCAGCTGGGCAGGAGAGACAGGAGAAACTGCTGAGCCGGAGAGCTCAGGTACCGCTACGATGTGAGGCGGTGAGTCTAGGAGGCAGCATGCAGCTGCTCAGATAATAGCTGTGGGTACAGAGACTGTGCTGCTTTATGGGAAAGATATATGTTCACCAGCCAGTGTCCGGCTCCTGCCTTCCTGGGCTTTGCTGAAGACTGTTCTTGTCTGAAGGCTGTTTGGCCACTGGCTTCTGCAATAAAGACTCTTCTTGTACACCACAACCTCTCATGCTCTCTGCTTCTCCATCTAAGACCCGGAGTCCTAGGAGGTCCAGCCCCAAGAAGAGAGGCTCGGACCTAACACCTGTTACTAGTGAGCAGAAGTAAAGGAGGAACTTGGACTAAGTTCCCAACAGTTAGTATAACAGGCAGGATTCGAGAATAACCAGCCCTGGTGTAGTCAGATAAAAGAATTTAGAAGAATATGTGGACTCACAGCCACTCAGCTGTGTGGTGCTCTTGTTGCTGGCTCTGACACATCACTACTACAGAATGAAAGCAAACTTCCTAATTTTCCTCTAATTTAGAATCACTGCTGTGTTTTAACATGCTGGTCACAAAGGAGTCTCAGTTTTAAAAAAAATAGAATATATATATATACAGATGTCAAATTATAATGTTGCATACCCGAAACATATATAGAAAGAGAGTATACAAGAAAAACTCAGATTTTAGTATAGAATTGTGTCCATCTTAAACATTTAAAATTGGCTCTTAAAATTATTTCACATGACAAATCAATAGAAAATATACTTTCAATTGTTCATTACTACTAATAATATTGCTCAGAATTTATTCATCAATGTATTACACATTAATTGAGAGCCTTTTAATTGTTACCAGGTATCCTATCTAATAAAAGCCAAATATGCAAATTGACTATCACTCCAACACACAAGATGGCTGCCCCCATGTGGACACAAGATGGCCACCACAAGATGGCCAGCAGGGGAGGGCAGTTGTGGGTGATCAGGCCAGCAGGGGAGGGCAGTTGGGAGGGACCCAGGCCTGCTGGGGAGGGTAGATGGGGGGGACCAGGCCTGCAGGGGAGGGCAGTTGGAGGGGACCGGGCCTGCAGAGGAGGGCAGTTGGGGGTAATCAGACTGGCAGGGGAGGGCAGTTAGGGGCGACCAGGCTTGCAAGGGAGGGCAATTTGGGGTTACCGGGACAGCAGGGGAGGACAGTTAGGGGCAATTGGGCCGGCAAGGGAGCAGTTAGGCGTCGATCAGGCTGGCAAGGGAGTGGTTAGGGGGTGATTAGGCTGGCAAGCAGAAGCAGTTAGGGGCAATCAGGCAGGCAGGTAGGCGAGCAGTTGGGAGCCAGCAGTCCTGGATTGTGAGAGGGATCCCAGATTGCAAGGGTGCAAGCTGGGCTGAGGGACACACCCCCTCCCCCCATGCACGAATTTCGTGCACCGGGCCTATATATATAAAACCCTAATATGCAAATAGACCAAACTTCGGAACAACCAGTGGCTATGACGTGTGCTGACTACCAGAGGGTGTGCGCAGAACATGGCAGGCATTGGCAGCAGGTGGCAGAGCATGGAACATGGTGAGTGTCGGCTGCGGTGGGATGGTGGATCAAGTGACTGGGGGTGCCAGACCAAGGCAGGGCCCCAGTTGCTGTCATAGGGGTGAGCCTCTGGTGGTTACTGAAAATTCTTTGCTCCCGTGTGCTGCGGTCCCACCCAGTACTTGCATCCACTGCCAGTGCCGACCCCCTCACACCCGCAGCCAGCACCAGAACCACTGCTCACACCCACTTTCGGCATCCAGCGCTGATCCTGATGGCCCCTGAGGGCTTCTCCACCTCCCCCTGCTCCTGAGGGGCAATCAGGGCAGCAGCCGCCACTCGCACTGCTGAAAGAGCCGACCCTGCTTACACCTGCTGCTAGCGCTAGCCCCAATCACTCCGCACCATCAGCAGTGGTGGCAAGAGTGGGGCTGCTGGTAGGGAGGGGCTGGGCAGGGGTGCAGAGGATGGGCCGAGACCCGCCCCTGTGCCCACCACAGCCTTACCACCCATAGTTCCTTTCAAGGTGCATGAATTCATGCACTGAGCCCCTAGTAGGTATATAAATTGAATAATATATTCTTCAAGTCCCATAGGCCACTGTAAATAAAATACATTTTTAGTTTATATTTTTTTACTGCAGCCAATGATCATCTCTATGGAAATATATCACCTAAAATATTAAATTTAGTTTGCCATCTCTTTCAACAACTAAATTGAAAATTTTTGAGAGAAGGGATAATATAGTTTATTGGTATAACACTCAATAAACATTGATAAATTGAGTTCAAATAAGATGAGTATGTATTAATTGAGATAAGAACTATAAAATATCATGAATATAAAGAAAATGGAATAGGTAGACAAGAAATTATTTATTTAAACCATAGAAACCTAAGTTCTGATGGGTGAATAACAGTTTGTAGTACAAATCTTTCAACTCATTAGTCTTCTTGATGCACTATTATATTAATTCCTATACCAATCTCCCAAACACGGCATTCCTATCTATAGAAAGAAGGTATCTGGTAGTAGACCTTACTGGCTCCCCTACGGAGATAGTTTTGTGGAAGGAAATGTGTAGCAATGAGTCAATATTGAAGAATAATGTGGAAAAAAGCCAAACTCACTTTTCACTTTTCAGCCTTCAGCCACATAAAAAAGATGACTCAAAGTAAAATAAAATAAAAACATTCTAAACATTGATACACTAAATAAGGTCTTACTTTAGCCATTCATTCATTCATTCATTCATTCATTTGACAAAATATATTATGCCCCTACCGTGTACCAAGCACTATTCAAGATTGGAGAATGAGGAGACAGTTCTTTTCAAACGCCTTTTATTACTTTCTGAGGGCACACTGTGGGCCTGGGAACAGCATGCCTCATTCGAGACACCAAAGAGGACACATTTCTCCCAGTTTTTGGTAAAAGCCTTCTAAAAATTAACAAAAATAATTTCACAACAAAGACAAACCTATAAGCGAACATGTATAGATGTTATAAATGTTTTGCCCTCTTTGCAGTTATCTAACGGAACTTGGGGTAGGGGAAGGACATCTACAGATCCAGTTTAACCTATTAAGATCAATAGCTAATCCAATCTGCTTTGTAACATTGTAACTTTGAGAGACAGAAAATCTTAGTACCCACAAGGAATGTCTCCCAAGGTCTTCCCATAGCTAGCCCTTATTTCAAGGACTCCTCAAAGTGACAATTCAATGAGCATACCAATAAGAAAAACGACATACATCAGAATCGCCTGTATGTACTAGTATCACCTCAAATTGTATAGTGAAACATGCAAATTAGATCATTTTGAAACTTGCATGCAATCAATCCTTGTATAAGTCTAAGGTGTAGACCCATCATACTGAATTCTACCACACGGTTGACACTCATACAGACATTTCCAAGTGAATTTTGTAAAAGTTGTACCTAGACCTTTTTGCTGGATTGCCTTTTGGCAGTTTGGAAAGTCTCCCCCTTTTATACTCATCCCAGTGCCACAGGGTCTGAAAGCCTGATGACTACATTTCCCAGAATCTCTGGGTTATTTCCCACAAGTGACAGGCATTCCTAGGAGATTCTGAAGGAAGAAGGAAAGCAAAACAGACTTTGCAGAAGCTTCTCACAAATCATTCCACTCACTTCTGGCTGTGATCATCACCAAGTAGTTTACTGAACATTTTAAAATTTCTGAACCAACTCAAAAGCAATGCTATAATTTCCTTTAAAAAATCCATTGATTAATAAGAAAGATTGCTTGAGTACCTCCTCTATGAGCCAGGTACAGGCAAGGATCCACTGACACAAAATCAAATACACATTTCTCTGCCCCAAAGGTGCTTATTATAATTTTTATAACTATATGACTGCAATGGAAGACTCAAATGTACAGAGCTTGATTTTCTCCCATTTGCAGATGGGAAGAAGAGGCAGAGCTGGTGTTCCTTGCACTGAATACTGAATGCAGGAATTTGATCCTGCAAAGTTGCCAAGGGGATGCCAACTGTCTATGACAGCATACGGGGGTAGACAGACACATATACAGACACAGTGATTTTGAAATCACCCTTTATAAGATACCAAACTAAAAATAAAAGGTTTCATCAAGACTGTGTTTTATCACATTAAAATAGCCTAATTTTCCAGGCTCTGGAGAAAAGATACATACCATTTCTGGCTGTTTGAAAAGTGATTTAAGTGTATTAGAAGATGTGTTTCTTTTACCACATGCACTTCAAAGATTTCTTACTGAATAGTATTGCAGGTAGCATAAAGAGCAGAATACTAATGTTTATCACACTCTTCATTCCTACATTACTTAATGGACACCCACTTCCTCATATCAGACTGAAGAAGACTATAATGAGGAAATGATGAATAAATCATTTAAGTCAATTACCTTTCTATATATAGTTTAAGATATGACTTTAAAACTAAAGTGCTCATAATCCAAAAGTTCTCTGGGCTGCACTCAGGATGTCAATTCTACATTAAATTCAAATAGGAGACACAGAGTTGTTTTTATAAAAGACAGACTGAGATAGCACTAAACTTTTGATGTCTTTTTACTGAAATCAATGAAGAAGCCAAAAGGAAACAGAATAATTTTTTCCCATTTTGTATTTTAGTCTGCACATTTCTGTTAACAAAATGTTTTTTTCTTTTACCCCTATGACACTATTTAAACATGAGTATTATATATAGAATAATTCATTAGGTTAACAAAGAGAATTAACAATAATGTATTCAGGAGAAGTTAATGATAAAGAAAACCAGGGCTCAAAACAATATCAGCCAATATAAGTCATCGACCTTTTCGGAACATAAAATTTCTCTGTATTAATGTCTCTGTGTTCTCCAAAGCCTCGTTCTAGCAACAAACGCCCTGCATTTTCCTTCTTCAACTTATTTAGAAGGATCAAAACAACCACCTTTTTATTTAAAAGCAAAGCCAGATATACTAGAAATCTCTAATATGTCAAGGTAAAAACGAGTCATTACTAACAAATTGGAGAATGTATCCAGGGCAAATAAAAAAGTTTAGCTTTAAGTTATTGCAAAATAAAACCTAATGTTCTTATAGAATAATACTGTCATTATATGATATAATGGAAATATAATCACCAAAGGCAGGGATATATGAGAAAATGAAGTTCATTTCATGGCCATTGGATAGTTAAGGATAATACTACCATAGCTAGTGCCACAAGGTGGGTGCTTGGAAGATTAATCAATGCACTGTTATGATGCTTCCAATGAAGGCAACTCTCTCTAGTTTGATCCCCAAATGGAAAGTGACATTGCTTACTACAGTGCCTGAAATAGTAATGAATGGATGGATGAATAAATAAATGGATGGATAGATAAATCAATGAATGAAGTAGTCCAAGAGCACACTGATACAGAAAATAGCAACCAACACAAATGCTGAACAGCACACTCCCATCAGAAAGCAGCCTCCTCACGTTAAATATTCATAGGCACTTTGCAGGAAATATCTTAGGGAATAAATATCCATGGGAAACTTGTGATAAAAACTCAAGGCCTGAAATGAAATATTATCAGAGACAAAAAGTATGCTAAAAAAACTGAAAATAAGAATGCTAACATAATAGCATGGACAATTCACAAAGGACCCTCAGAATGGCTGATTAATGCCCTGCCTCTCATCCTCCAGTGTTCATCAAATGCTTGGAGATTATCTTTTTAAAAAAATAGATTTATTCATATTTTGGAATAGAAAATGGCAGCTGAATAGGCAATAGTGTTGTGCACCTCCTCCTAGGGCCAGGCCAAAAAAGCAACTAAATCAGAGAACATCCACCCTGAATTAACAAATTAGACACAGCTGATGAGACAATTTTCAATAAGGAAGGGCAGAGGACAACTAGAGAACGCGGCTTGCCAGCCATAACCCACATGGAACCACCACTGTGCCCTGGCAGTGAGTGGTGCAGTACCTCCTGGTGGGCTTCCAGATGTCTGCAGGGAGCGCACATGCTGCCAGCGTGAGCTACCGCACCAGGCCTCCTCACCAGCCCACTGGGATCCGGCTCCAAGACCCCGCAAGTGTAAGCCAAAGGGAAGCCTGTGCCCCACCCTCGCCCCAGACCCCAGAACTGTGCTGCTAACATAATAGCATGGACAATACACAAAGGTAGCCTGACTGGGAGCCACCCAACGTCCGCTCCACCCCCAAACTCAGAGCAATCCCCACTCCGGGCCACAAAAGAGGATGGACTGTGTGACCCAGAGCAACCTGTACCCACTCCACCCCGGCCCCCAGGATAGTCTTGATAGGGCTATCCTGAGCAACCCATCGTGCACCTCACTCTGGGCGATGGGAGAGTGTGAACTCAGTGACCCAGGGCAACCTGCTCCCGCTCACACTGGGGAGGGGCAAACTGGAACAAGTGAGCATGCCTCTCATTCCAGGTGACAAGAAAGTAAGGACTGAGCAACCTGCACCCACTCCACCTGAGCCCAGGGCCTTGCTCCCGGGGCAACCTGGAGTAACCCAGCATGCGTCCTGCTCAGGCCACAGGGGAGCACTGCCCAAGCAACCCAGAGCAAGCCGGTGTGCCTAGCCAGGTGCTACAAATGCGCTGCCAGAGGAACCTAAGGTATAAACCTGACAGGGGTGCTGGGGCCACACTGAGAATTGCAAGCCAGAGGGCTCTGGGTCTTCACAGGGAGTTGCACACCAGGGGAACTGTGCACACACTCCCACCACCCTGAGCATCTGAAGCAGACAACTGAGGGATCAGCTCTATGAGAGACAGGAATACAACTCAGAGCAGAGACAATAAAGGCGCGAGACTCTGGGCTAATGATTTCCAGACCATTGCCATGATCGGGTCTTCAAACTCTTAAAACCCAAGCAGGGTGCCCAGGGCCAGAAAGAGAAAGCAAAAAATGGAGAGAAAAAGAAACAACCCCCCAAGGAAAGAAAAGGTGGAATCTCCAGAAAAGAAACCAGTGAAATAGAGGCATGCAATAGGTCAAAAAAACAATCCAGAATAAACTGGATGGATGAGAAAAGCAACAACTTATGTAAGAATCATGAGGAAATAAAAATGATATAGCTACAATAAACACACACACACACGCAATAGAAGGTTTCAACAGTAGACTAGAAGAAGCGGAGGACTGAATTAGAAGTTAGAAGATAGGGCAGTCAATCACACCCAATTCGAACAACTATTAGAGAAAAATTTATAAAGCAGGACGAGAGCCTAAGGGAGCTTTAGGACAACATGAAACATAGTAACATATATATAATAGGGGTGCCACAAGGACAAGAAGAGGAGCAAGGATTAGAAAAACTATTCAAAGAAATAATGACAGAAAACTTTCCTAATGTGGGGAAGAAAAAAGTCATACAAGCACAGAGAATCTTAAACAAGATGAACCCCAAAATACCCACACCAAGACAGATCATACTTACAATGGCAAACGTTAACAAAAAAGAGAGAATCATAAAGGCTGCAAGAGAAAAACAGAGAGTTAACTACAAAGGATCTCTCATTAAATTATCAAATGATTTCTCAATAGAAACACATCAGGCCAGAAAGGAATGGAATGAAATATACAAAGTGATGCAAAGCAAGGGATAGAATCCAAGAATACTCTATGCAGCAAGGTGTTCATTCAAAATTGAAAGTGAAATCAGGAGCTTCACAGGAAAAAAAAAAAAAAGACTAAGGGAAGTTATCACTACCAAGCTAGCAATGCAAGAGATGCTAAAAGGACTGTTGTAAAAAGAACAAATGGGAATGGAAGAAGGAACACAGGCATAAAGCATAAAAATGGCTACAAACAAGTATGTATCAATATTAACCTTAAATGTAAATGGACTTAATGCTTCAATCAAAAGACAGAGTGTGGCTGAATGGATAAGAAAACATGACCATATATATGCTGTCTACAAGATACCCACCTCAGAACAAGGGACTCACACAGACTGAAAGTGAAGGGTAGAAATATATTTTTCAGAAAAATGTAAATGAAAAAAGAGCTGGGGTAGGAATACTTACTGGTATATCTGACAAAATAGATCTCAAAGTAAAGGCCATAACAAGAAACAAGGAAGGCAAGTTCATAATACTAAAGAAATTAATACAACAAGAGGATATAACTCTGGTAAACATATATGCAGCCAATGCAGGAGCACCCAATTACATAAAAACAAACAAACAAACAAAACATCTGGAAGATATCAAGGGAGAGATTGACAGCAATATGAGCATAATAGGTGATTTTAATACCCCATTGACATCACTGGATAAATCCTTCAGATAAAAAAAATCAGCAAAGAAATAGCAATCCTAAATGATTCACTAGATCAGATGGAATTAATCGACATCTTCAGAACATTTCACTCCAAAGCCACAGACTATATATTCTTCTCAAATGCACATGGGACATTTTCAAATACAGACCACATATTGGGACACAGGCAAAGTATCTTCAAATTCAAGAAGACTGAAATCATATCAAGCATCCTCTCAGACCATAATGACATAATATTAAAAATAAACTACAATAAAAAAAATTCAAACACTTGGAGGCTAAATAGCATGTTATTAAATAATGATTGGGTTACCAAAGAGATCAAAGAAGAAATTTTTTTTAAAATCCTGGAGACAAATGACAATGAAAACACAAAAATCCAAAATCTATGGGACACAGTGAAAGCAGTCCTGAGAGGAAAGATCAAAGCATTACAGGCCTACCTCAAAAAAAAAAACAAAAAAAAACACACACACACACACAAAACAAAACTGATAATAAACTATCTAATGCTACAACTTAAAGAATTAGAAAGAGAGCAACAAGAACAGCACAGAGCAAGCAGAAGGAAGGAGATAATAAAGATTAGAGCAGAAATAAGTGACATAGTGACAAAAAAAAAAAACAACAATACAAAAGATCAATAAAACCAAGAGCTGATTCTTCAAAAGGATAAACAAGATTGATGAACCTCTAGCCAGGCTCACCAAGAAGCAAAGAGAGAGGACCCCCCCAAAAAAATCAGAAATCAAAGAGGCAAAATAACAACAGAACCCACAGAAATACAAAAGATTATAAAAAAGTACTATAAACAACTCTGTTCCAACAAACTGGTCAATCTAGAAGAGTGGTCAGCAAACTGCGGCTCGCGAGCCACATGCAGCTCTTTGGCCCCTTGAGTGTGGCTCTTCCACAAAATACCATGGCCTGGGCAAGTCTATTTTGAAGAAGTGGCGTTAGATGAAGTTTAAGTTTCAAAAATTTGGCTCTCAAAAGAAATTTCAATCGTTGTACTGTTGATATTTGGCTCTGTTGACTAATGAGTTTGCCAACTACTGACCTAGAACAAATGGACATATTCCTAGAAAAATACAACCTTCCAAAACTCAATCAGGAAGAATAAAAAAATCTGAATAGGCCAATAACTATGGAGGAAATTGAAGCAGTAAACACAAAAATTCCAGCAAACAAAAGCCCTGGGCCAGATGGCTTCACAGGGGAGTTTTACCAAACATTTAAAGAAGAACTAAAACCTATCCTCCTCAGACTATTCCAAAAAATTCAAAAAGGAACACTTCCAAGCTCTTTCTATAATGCCAGCATTACTCCAATTCCAAAACCAGATAAAGACACTACAAAGAAAGAGAATTATAGGCCAATATCTCTGATGAACATAGATGCTAAAATCCTCAATAAAATTCTAGCAGATAAAGCATTATATTAGAAAGATCATACACTCTGACCAAGTAGGATTTATCCCAGGTATGCAAGCATGGTACAATATCTGCAAATCAATAAACATGATATATCACATAAACAAATTGAGAGATAAAACTCACAAAATCATATCAATTGATACAGAAAAAGCATTTGAAAAAATCCTATGGAGGAAATTGAAGCAATAAACAATTTCTTGATAAAAACTCTCAGCAAAGTAGAAATAGAGGGATCATACCTCAGCATAATATAGGCTTTATATGACAACCAACAGCCAACATCATACTCAATGGGCAAAAACTAAACTCATTTCCCCTAAGAACAGGAACAAGACAGGGATGCCCACTGTCACCACTTCTGTTCGTCATAGTACTGGAAGTGCTAGCCATAGCGATCAGACAAGAAGAAGAAATAAAAGGCATACAAATCAGAAAAGAAGAAGTAAAACTGTCATTGGCAAATGGCATGATATTGTACATAGAAAACCCTAAGGACTCCATAAAAAAAACTACTAGATTTAATAAATGAATTCGGCAATTTAGCGGGATACAATATTAATACCCAGAAATCTATGGCTTTTTTATACACCAATAATGAACTCACAGCAAGAGAAATAAACAAGCAAACAAACAAACAAAAACAATCCCATTTACCAAAAAAATTAAGATACCTAGGAATAAACTTAACTAAGGAGGTAAAAGACCTGTACTCGGAAAACTACAGGACATTGAAAGAAGAGATAGAGAAAGACATAAACAAATTGAATAATATACCATGTCCATGGATTGGTAGAATCAACATCATTAAAATGTCCATATTACCCAAAGCAATCTATATATAGATTTAATGCAATCCCCATTAAATTACCAATAGCATATTTCACAGACCTAGAATAAACTCTCCACATATTCATATGAAAAAAAAAAAAAAAGACTCCAAATAGCTACAGCAATCCTGAAAAAGAAGAACAAAGTTAGCAGGATCACAAAACCAGATATCAAGCTATATTACCAAGCCACGGTTCTCAAAACTGTCTGGTACTGGCACAAGAACAGACATATAGACCAATGGAAGAGAACAGAGAACTCAGAAATCAACTCAAGCCATTATGTTCAATTAATATTTGACAAAGGAGGCAAGAGCATATACAATGGAGTCAAGATAGGCTCTTTAATAAATGGTGTTGGGAAAATTGGACAGATAGATATACACACACAAAAATGAAACAAGACCACCAGCTTACACCATACACAAAAATAAACTCAAAATGGATAAAGGACTTAAACATAAAATGGGAAACCATAAAAATATTAGAAGAAGCCATCAGCAGCAAAATAGTAGACATAAGTCATAACAATATCTTTATCTAGGGCAATGGAAACTAAGGAGTAAATAAACAAATGGGACTATCTATACTAATAAAGGGGTAATATGCTAATTAGACTGGATAGACCAGACATCTTTCTGGACAAAGCCACAGCAGATGCGAAGTCCAAGGAGTGCAGGCAGCAGCGGGGTGATGGAGGCAGCGCTTTCCCCTGATCAGACTCATCACCTCCCGCAGACGGAGGCCAGGGGAGTGGGTCTAATCCACCAGGAGTACATCCCCTGAGGGCTCCCAGACTGTGAGAGGGGTCAGGCCAGGCTGAGGGACAACCCTCCAGTGCATGAATTTTCATGCACCGGGCCTCTGTTCTATACTAATAAAAGGGTAACATGCTAATTAGACCAGATAGACAGGAGGTCTTCTGGACGTCATTCCAGATGTCCTTCCTAACAAAGCCGAGGGCATGGCCAGACCCCCACCCCAATGGGGGCAGGCTGGCTTGCAAACCCCCAGCGGCCCCTCACCCAGGCAGAACCCACCCCCCAGGGCTCCCTTCAGAGCAGGCAAGCCGTCCCCCACCCACGCACCAGGCTCTATCCTATATAATAAGAGGGTACTATGCAATTGACCCTAATGGCAGAACAACCACTAGACCAGTCACTATGCGGTGCCCGGACAACCTCTTGGTCCCTTTCCCCAGCTGGCAGGCTCTGATCGCCTGCCTGATGACCACCTGCGGTGGGGGCGGGACTGGCGAGTGGGTGGGAACAGCCTAATTCTCTGTCCCTTTCCTCGGGTCAGCCACCAATCATTCAATGGCAAATTGGAACCAGGGGTAGGTGGCAGCGGGGGTCAGGGCCAGCTACAGGCATTGGAGAAGATGGCCCTGATCGCAGGCCAGGCCTAGGGACCATACCCGCACACGGGTTTCATGCAACGGGCCTCTAGTATAAAAATAAAAACCTTCAGAAAAAGAAACACAGCAAAAGAAACCATCAACAAAACAAGAAAGCCCGCATGGGAGAACATATTTGTCAATGTTATAGCTGATAAGGGCCTAATCTCCAAGAGTTATAGGGAACTCATACATCTTAACAAAAGGAAGATAATCCAATCCAAAAATGGGCAAATGACTTAAGTAGACACTTTTCAAAATGGACAAGAGGCTAAGAGACATATGAAAAGATGCTCAAAGTTACTAATCATCTAAAAGATGCAAATCAAAACAACAATGAGATACCATCTCACACCTGTTAGAATGGGTATCATCAACAAATCAACAAAAGACAAGTGCTGGCAAGGATGCAGAGAAAAAGGAACCCTCAGGCAGTGCTGGTGGGAATGCAGACTGGTGCAGCCATTGAGGAAAATAGTATATAGTTTCCTCAAAAAATTAAAAATGGAACTCCCATTTGACCCAGTAATCACATTTCCAGGAATATATCCCAAGAAATCAGAAACACCAATCAGAAAGGATATATGCACCCCTATGTTCATAGCAGCACAATTTACCATAGCTAAGATTTGGAAACAGCCTAAGTGCCTATCAGCAGTGAGTGCATTAAAAAACTGTGGTACATCTACACAATGGAACACTAGGCTGCTGTAAAAAAGGAAAAACTCATATCATTCACAACGGCATGGATGGACCTGGAGAGCATTATGCTAAGTGAAATAAGCCAGTCGGAGAAAGATAAATATCACATGATCTCACTCATTTGTGGAATATAATGAACAGCATAAACTGATGACCAAAAGTAGATCCAGAGACAGAGAAGCATGAAACTGACTATCAAACTTCAGAGGGAATGTAAGGGAGGGTGGGGGTAAGAGATCAACCAAAGGACTTGTATGCATATAAGCCTAACCAATGCACACAGACACTAGGGGTTGAGGGCATGTGCTGGGGGAGGTGGGGAGGGTGGCTGGGAGAGGTCGATGGGAAAAAAGGGAGACATGTGTAATACTATATGTAATACTTTATACATTAAATACTTTTTTAAAATACAGATTTATTAACCTGACAGATGTATTTTGAAGAAAAAAAAAGAATTTTGCAGATTTATCAGTAATCTCATCAACAAAAGTCCTTAGTTGGAAAGAACTGTAAGTTCATATCCCAAGCAAAAGACTACCGTTATTGTTGTTAAATATTCGTATGCTTAAGCTAATGCATTTAAAATGTATAATGTTCTTATTCCAGAGAGAAGATTCAACCACATTTTTTTCATTCCATGTCATTTCATAACTGCTTACACTAAAAATTACTGCAATTATTGTTTTAAGAAATCCCTGGAGAAATACAACTCTACCTGTCAATTTCCTTTAAAATTCTCACATTTAGAGTGGTCAAAATGAGGTAAGCATCACCTCTTAGAGAATCCTATCTTATTCCTATCTAGTTGTGATATATGTTACTACAGAAAAAATGCTCTCCACTAAGCTTCTCGTATAATTCTGCTTTTAGATACAAACCCAGGTGGCTGCATCTTCTTCTTCTTTCTTCCTTCCTCCTCCTCCTTCTCCTCCTCCTCCTCCTCCTCCTCCTTCCTTCTTCTCCTTCCTTCTTCCTTCTTCTCCACCTCCTTTCTTCTTCTTTTTTCTTCTTTCTTCTTTTATTTTTGGACAGTGGGAATAAAAAGAAGGGGAGCCCAGGTCCTAGGCGTTGGGATGTGGTGGGGACAAGAAATGATCAATTCTGGCTGTCCTTACCCGCCCCCTGGTCGCAGGAGCCCGCGCCTCTGCATCTGCGCAGCCCTCGCTGGATTCTGCAGCTGCCACTGCCCGCGTGTCCACATGGCCCTGCTGCACTCCAGCCACGTCCTGTCTGGGCCGCCGCCACCTTCCACGCAGGTCTCGCGGGTGTGGCTTCTGCCGGAGCCAGCTCCTGGTGGGCCCATGTGGCGATGGGACCCCCAGATCCCATCCTGGGAGTCACAGAAGCCTTTAAAAGAGACACCAACAGCAAAACGATGCATCTGGGAGTTGGTGCCCACCGGGACGATAATGGAAAGCCTCACGTGCTCCCTAGTATCGGGAAGGCAGAGGCCCAGATTGCTGCAAAAGACCTGGACAAGAAAGGAATCCCTCCGATCGGGAGACGGGCGGGGTTCTGTAAGGCGCCTGCAGAGTTGGCCCTGGGCGAGAACAGCGAAGACCCGAAAAGCGGCCGTGCAGACCATTTCTGGAAGCGGGGCCTTAAGGATCGGAGCCAGTTTTCTGCAAAGATTTTTCCAGTTCAGCTGAGATGTCTTTCTGCTCAAACCGACCTGGGGGAATCACACGCCCATCTTCAGGGACTCTGGCATGCAGCTGCAGGGCTATGGCTGCTATGACCCAAGACGTGCGGCTTTGACTTCACGGGCACCGTGAAGGACCTTTCCAAAATGCCACAGCAAAGTGTGCTCCTCCTGCAGGCCTGTGCCCACACCCCCACGGCGTGGACCCTCGCCCTGAGCAGTGGAAGGAGATAGTCTCCGTGGTGAAGAAAAACAATCTCTTTGCGTTCTTTGACATGGCCTACCAAGGCTTTGCCAGCGGCGATGGAAACAAGGATGGCTGGGCTGTGCGGCACTTCATCGAACGGGGCATTAATGTTTGCCTCTGCCCGTCCTATGCCAAGAACATGGGCTTATACGGTGAGCGCATGGGAGCCTTCACTGTGGTCTGCAAAGATGCCGATGAGGCCAAAAAGGTGGAGTCACGTTTGAAGATCTTGGTTCGGCCCATGTATTCCAATCGTCCTGTCAACGGGGCCGGGTCGCCTCCACCGTCCTGAACAGCCCTGATCTGTGAAAGCAATGGTTGCAGGAAGTGAAAGGCATGACCCACCGCTTCATTAGCATGCGGGCCCAGCTGGTCTCCAACCTCCAGAAGGAGGGCTCCTCCCACAACTGGCAGCACATCACCGACCAGATTGGCGTGTTTTGTTTCACAGGACTGAATCCGGAGCAGGTGGAGCGGCTGACCAAGGAGGGCACGGTCTACATGACAAAGGACGGCCGCATCTCCGTGGCAGGGGTCACCTCCGGCAACGCGGGCTACCTTGCCCATGCCATTTACCAGGTCACCAAGTGATTTGCCTGATGAGAGGAAACAGAGACCACCTCCCTGCTGACCTCTGCTGCTGTGAGATGCACAGGGAGGAAGAGGGAGGGTGGATGGTGGTGGGCGGATCATGTCTCTCAACCACAGTACTTAAAACTCAGCGTTGGAATGGTTCCTCGGCAAAGGATGTGTAGGGGACTAGGCAGAGGCATCTGTGGCTGGTGCGTGGAACTTTGTGGCTCTAAACCAAAATCTCCCTCATCTGTGCATCTCCAGCTTTTCCGAAAGAGTTTACATGCACAAGAATGTCATAGCCAAAAACCTGTCAATCACATCATTGCAATATTCCAGAAGCTTTAACCGAAGCACCTGATGGTGTCAATGCCACGTATTCGAGCCTCTGCGAGAAGACCTGGTTCCAGCAATAATGGTCAGCCTCACATTTGTGCTTCCGAATTGAGCTTCCTAACCCACAGACCACATTACAGAAATCGTGCTTCATGAAAGCCCGCGCGTTGGCTGCCACAGCAACAAGGAACACGAAAAGATGCTGTGTCCGCTCTTACTTAAGAAAAACAGAAAGGAGGCTCTCCTTCTTGTACTTACTTGTGGGCACTTCAATGTTCCCTTCTCTTCATCAGCACTGTTCTTTTCCATAGGCACAAAGATCTATAACCGGCCTAGATTTTCACCCTCCTCTACTGCTTGATTGACTGTCAACCCCTGTAGCATTTACTCATTTAAAGAATGAAGAACGTAATTTACTGCTCACCCCACACCCTCACCTTTCTCAACAAAGAATGGTTAGCAGATTATTGCAGCATCCTCTTCAGTGATGGCTTGTCTCCCACGGGGATGTTGCCTCTGCCCTTGGACCTCGTACCTTAGTGCAGTGTTGTTGTGCAGCCACTCGTCTCCCGTCCCAAGTCGGGTGATGCCGGGTTGAACCAGGCAACAGGCTATTCAGGTTTTGGTTTTAACCTTCGTGTGCTTCCAGCTGGGCTCGGGCTTCATTCACCCTTTAGAAAGATAACAACCATCTACTCTAATCGTGTAGACTTACTGCAGCCTGGTTTCTCTGTTACAATAAAGTTACTGTGACCACCCCTTCTCCCCCTACCCCCCTCCCAAAAAAAAAAATGACCAATTCTGAGGCCGCAAACATCAAAACAAAGGCAATCTAGTCTTTCTGGGGGAAAGGGTTGGAAAACTGTCTGGCTCCCTGGCAGGAAAGCATTCTCGAGAAGCCAAGGAGTAAGGGGGTTCCACCAACAGGCAGGGTCGTTCCTACCCCAGCCACAAACTCCCACACACCTGCCAGCTTCCGTGGTGCAGATTTGGGGAAACTGTGGGTTTCGAGCCAGGAGAACTGAGGTGGGGGGAAAGGCAACTCTTACAGAAGCATAGGAGATTCTAGAAAACTAATTGTGGGGGCCCAGGTCTAGGTCCAACCCTGTGATGTGTATGGTGCTCATGGGCCGCATGTAGTGGTCCTCCTGGTGGCAATGGTGGCTGAAAGGAGGGACATGGTGGGGGAAGGACGGGTGTGGGAGGGTGAGTGGGTGGTTGGGATCTGGTCATTTCCAACTGAAGAGTAAGCCCAGCAGAACCATGCGAGCCACCGACATGCCCGTCAGGAACCAGCGGTTGAAGCACTCCTAGCCCTTCAGGCTCGTGGCCACTGAACTGTTCTCATAGATTCCACAAGTGTCCCTGCCGCTGTTCTCCTGGATCCAAGGCTCTAGGTGGTCATTCAGTAAGTAGCCTTCCAAGTTGCATCCGACTCAGCAACACCTGTACCTCCTTGTCTGTGCACTCTACCCACAGTGCCCCGCCCAGGGAGGAAAAGGCCACCATGCGACCCCGGGTCACCCCATCCAGGGAGGGTTCACTCACTATTTGCTCAAAGCTCTGCTATGCTGTCCCTGGGCTGATGTGAGGCTGGGATGCCAGGTCACCGAATGCCCGCTGGTACTTCAGTTCAAACGCTTCGCCTGCCTCCCTCAGGGCTTGCGTCACCACTGCCATGAGAAACATTTTGTGGGTTTCATTAGTATGACATTTTTTAACTTACCAAAGTTTGTCTCTTGTTAATAACTAGCCTAAAATTACAATATGAAAAGAATGTCTCCTTAAAAGAATTTAAACATGAATTTCATATGCATTCATGTTTAAAAAAAAATGTCCAAAAACCATCAAAATATTTTAACATTTAGGAGATATTTGTATGATTGGCTTGAATATATTCTGCTTAGTCAAAACCGCCCAGGCATCCAAGCTCCTGCTGTGGCCAGTGGCTGCCTCCACCATGGGCTGTCCGCCAGGTGCCAGGATGGGTTGCCATCGATGGCCCTGGGGTCTCCATCTCTGTTTCAGTCCCGTCTGGGGCCTCGGTTCTGTTCTGTTCCACATCACTACACTGACTCAGCTGCATTCTTGCTGGGAAAGCTGGTAGGAGAGCAAGTCAAGCACCAGCTCCCGACTGCTCTGAGACATGTTTGTAATAGGGACGGGCTCCACGGGGCCATGGTCCAAAACAAGTGCTCACTCACGGAGTCTAGTCTCTGGTTAGTGGTTGTCTTCTGAGATCCAAAGCCAAGATAAGGTTCTGAAGGGAGAGAAAGAGCTGCAAGCCATGGGGGCCACATTCCTCTCCGCGCCCTCCCCCCACCCCCACCCACCGCCGCCCTGCCCTGCCTTCATCTGTCAGGTCGTTTACAGACACGGGAACTCTTCTCGGCCAAGTTCTGTGCCCACTGACCCAGGCCGGCCTACTTAATTGATGGCTCCCTCCATCTCTTGAACAAGCCAGCCTCAATTTCCCCTAAAGAGACCCAGGGAACTTGCAAACTCAGTCACTTGTGGTGCCACGGCACCACACGCAAGCCCCGTATCTCATTACTGTAGACGGTATAATAATCACAATATAATTTAGGATGCTGTAACAGAGATATACCGAAATGAGGTAGAAGCTTGTTTCTCTTTTAAGTAACAAGCTTGTACACTAGTACAGAGGCCCTGGCATGTCTAGTATCCAGGCTTCTGTTTCCCAAATATGCAAAGGTGGTAAGCTTTCTTCTGTACACTCAAGAAAAGGGAGAAAGGGGAAAAAATGACAGGATGTCCCTACCATTTAAAGCACAACCAGGAAGGTGCAACCACAGTTTCTACTCATACTCTATTTAGCTAAGATCGGTTACATGATTATATATGGCTGCAAAGAGGGCTGAGAAATCTAGTGGTTATTGTGAAAAGCCTTGGCCAAGCCAAATCACGGTTTCTATCCTATGAGAGAGCAGATAGTAATAGGTATTGTTTCTTTGTTTTGGTTTCCTCCAAAATAAATGCGGATACCGAAGGGGATTTTAGATAGTGATCTCAGGAAGCAAAAATAAGGACATGGGTAAAAGTAAGAAGAAAACCTCAAAACAGTAAAGCATTAGTAAGCAGTTCACTTCTTTGGACCATGGGGTTCTCATCCTCTGGGTACACTCAGAGAAACAATATGAAGTATACCCCAGAGTCATCCCATCTGAGAATAAGAGGCTGAGGCATTTATTTCCGACACCCATTCCCATTGAATGAGTGTTGCCTGTAAGGATATTCACGTTCTCCTGTGCCCATGTGCCATGGAACAAGCTTGCACCATGCCACAGAACATGCTCAGGCAAAGAGAAAAAGAATCACATCCTGCTGAGGTAGTAAGCCAACAGCACACTGGAAATTTTACTGCTTTTGCTGGTAATCTCAGGTGAGTCACTGAGATATGGGACTCCAACAATATTTACAACAGACAAAAAAAGAGCATTCTTTGGGTTTCATTAGTATGACTTTTTTTAACTTAGAAAAGTTTGTCTCTTGTTAATAACTAGCCTAAAATTACAATATCAAAAGAATGTCTCCTGCAAAATATGCGTTTCATATGTGTTCATGTTTAAAAACAAATGTCAAAAAACCGTCAAAATATTTTAACATTTGGGAGATATTTGTATGATTGGCTTGAATATATTCTACTTAGTCAAAACCAATTTTATCAGGCAGTCACTTTTTAAGAGCAGAAATTGCATATTCTAGTACTTTTGAAATTATGACAAGTATGGTTTCAGAGTTAATATTAACTATCATGCCTTTATTGCAGTTTTCCCAGCATTCTGATCTGTACATATTAATACTGTGATGTATTATTATATTATAATATTATTATAAAACATTTATAATATAAATATTCTCCTATCATTATAAAACATTTGAGGACAAGATAGTTGTTGTATAACCTTTCTAATACTCATGGATAAAAAATCTACCCATTGTTCTCAATGAGTATTCAATTAAGTCTTGAAAAACTGAAAAGGATCTCCCATTTTAAACTTCATTTACAATGAATAATGAATAAAATCATAAATCCTACCTCTGAAAATAGAAGTCACTGACAGTGAATAATAAAGTAACAATAATATAATGGTAAAAATACTATTACTTAAACTTATAATACAAGCATAGAGAAGAATATTTTAAAAGAAATCATCTCCTGCTGAGTTTTATCATTCAGATCCTGCCCTAAAATTAGGTCCTTAATGGGATTTGGTTTACATGTGGACATGATATTCCTAGCCACCTCTGCAAGTCATTATCATCATGCAAAGACCAAATAAATGAACTAGCATTTAGCTTGGAATCAATTAGCTGTGAGAGAAACTTACGTATCCTCTATAGAATTTATAATAATAAAAGCATAATATGCTAATTAGATCAGAGAGATGAACAACCTTCGGGACATCCTTCCAGAAGACCTTCCAGATGAAACCAGGGCTGTAAGGGCTGGGCCCCTTGCATGAATTTCATGCATAGGGCCTCTAGTATAACAATATCAGGATAATCCAAAAAAAGATTTTACATGAAGAATTCAATCACAGGTAGACCCATCTTGAGCTCTATTCAAATTTTATTAGCTAAAATTGCAAAATTATCTTTTAGTCATGGAAGTAACAGGACATCATGGATCTGGAACAATACCATTGGTACTGCAAACTACAGTACCAATAAATATCAATTTTTTTCATTTCTTTCTATTCTTAAATTGACTATTTCTAACACTATATGTTTTCAATTAAATTCACATCTGATTAAGAAATGTTCCATACTTTATTCACAATCCAATTCTGAGCTAGTAGGTAGTGAAATATATAGACAGGTCTCATGATAAGCAGGCAAATAATGATGACAGAGTATAGAATCCTATATAATAAAAGCCTAATATGCTAAGTGTACTGTCATCTGGTTGTCTGTTCAACCAATCAAAGTGTAATATGCTAATGATAGGCTAAGGCTGCTCAACCACTTGCTATGATGTGCACTGACCACCAGGGAGCAGATGCTCAACCAGTAGGTTAGCTTGCTGCTTGGGTCCAGCCAATCGGGACTGAGCAAGATGGGCCAGACATGCCCTGGAGCCCTACCGTGGTCCCTCCCCAGCTGGCCAACCTCTCACATCCCTCTCCAGCCCTGATTGTGTACTGGTGGGGTCCCTCCACCTGGCCTGCACCCTCACATAATCCAGGACCCCTCAGGGGATGTCAGAGAGCTGGTTTCAGCCCAATCCTGCAAGCCAGACTGAGGGACCCCACTGGTGCACAAATTCATGCACCAGGCCTCTAGTCTATAATATTTATAGAAGTGGGTCTCAACCACAATCTATAATGGAATAACCTAAAGAACTTTTCTAAAGTACCTTAATGTCTGGTCCCCATCCCCAACCAAAAGAATGAGAATCTCTGAGGTGGGGACATATTACTTTTTTATCAGACTTCCCAGGCTATTCCAATGTTGCAGGCAAGGTTGAGACCCATCAAATTGGTTAGAAAAAACAACTACAAAAAAAACACAACATATTATTAAAGTAACATCGTATTTCATTACAATTATATTATAAAGTTACAAGGATGCTAGTCTATGACACAAAAGAATATTAAACATGAAAATATAGAATGCAAAATATCATACAAAAAGGAAGAACATGGAACGAAATAGTCTAATAATAGTTTCTAAAGGAGTACATCTTCAACTTTTTATTATTTTCCTTGTGTTATCTGTTATCAGCTAGATTGAATTATAAATAACTAACTTACCTAGAGGGCTCTCAATAGATACAAGAAGCTGCACCATCAAACAAGATGAGGTAATAGTTCTCAATGAGCAGTTTTCAGAAGTAATAAGTAAATTCAATCACAACATACTTTTTCCTCTCCCCTTCTTTTAAGAATATTTAAAATTTTACTTAAACAACCTTAAAATGAGAAACAAAAGTTATATATAGAGAAATTTATCTTGCAGATCTTTTCTTCTTTCAAAACCAGTATTTATATTGTTTTAAAAGCTATATAGTCTTTTTATTTTTACAATATTTCTATTATGTATCCATATAACTCAACTAAAATGCATGCTTTTTACATGTTTTTCAATTAACTATAACTCATTTTATACACACACACACACACACACACACACACACACTCTAGAGGCCCAGTGCACAAAATTTGTGCATTAAGGGGGTGTCCCTCAGCCCAACCTGCACCCTCTCCAATCTGGAACCCCTCAAGGGATGTCCGACTGCCTAGAGGATCAGTCCTAAACTGGCAGTCGGACATCCCTCTCACAATCCTACTGGCTCCCAACCACTTGCCTGCTTGCCTGCCTGAATACCCCTAATTACTTCTGCCTGCCAGCCTGATCACCCCCTAACCACTTCCCTACCAGCCTGATTGCCCCCAACTGCCCTCCCCTGCTGTCATCTTGTGACCACATGGGATGTGTGAGGGTGTGACAGTCAATTTGCGTATTACCTCTTTATTATCTTAGGACTAAAGGGAATGTCAGGTTCACTCCTTATTTTTAGTTAAGGGAAAAGTTAAGAATCAAAATAATGTCCTCAAGTTTACATAGAATAGGAGTTCTCAACAAGGAGTCTCAATACACTGTTGTCATTAAAAGTTTTGAACCATAGTGCAAGAAATGTATCATTAATAATAGGAAAAAATTAAAATGTATTAATGAGTTTCAGATGTATAGAGCAAAGAATTTGTAAGCTTATATCTACACATACATTTCTCTTTCACCTGAAAGTCAATATGGTATTTTGAGTAGGTACAAAATATTAACTTTATGACTAAGATGCTAAAAATTGCATCTGAGAATGTAATTTTTATTTACTGTGTACATTTTGACATAACAACGAAAAATGTTGAGAACCTCTAATATAAAAAAATTATTTATATTTAAGCTCAGAAAAGAAGTTTCTGGATGTCTAATCAGTCATTTTTCTACTCTGATAAGTAATAGTCTATATATTTCAGTGCAGCATCTTAAGTGTATCCCTGTAATAGAATGCTAAAATTGAAGCTTTTGCTAAGACTCTAAGATAAGAAGTGTCAAATATCAAAGTAAGATGTCAATCTATATTCAAATCTTAAAGTACTTGGTGAAGAACCAGTTGGATGACTCACTGATACTGAAAATATAAAAGGGCTTCAAGAGTAGTATGCAAAGGAAAAAGGTTTTATTAAACAGGGTGTGTGTTTTTTTCAAAGAACTTTTGGCATACTGTGAGGGGAAACAAAAAGTCCCAGAAGTTGTCCTTTAGCATAGATTTTGTCTCAGAACTCATCATATGTTTACAACCTGCTAATCAAGTGTGATGGACAATCTGCCATGAGAGCCCAAAGAAAACTTAGAATTTGGATGCTGCATGTTGGATTGAGGTTCTAAAGGAAGGATCTTGCCCCTCACCAAGGTAAACTAGATTGAATCAATTCTTCCTACGAGCAAAGACAGCAGTGCACACAACACCAGAGTAGACTCCTATTAAATTCTTCCTGTTTGATTGTGTTACTAGATAATAAAGACTATTTTACTGACTGTTCTCTCCAGCTTCATATAGTACTGGAGGCCCAGTATATGAAATTCATGCATGGGTGCGATTCCTATGCCTGGCTGGCAATCGAAGCGTGAGCATCTGGCATGGAAGGGCAGGTCCCAGCTGACCTCTGGTCCCTGGGCAGCCCCTGGGCCCCCGCTCACACCTGCCTTGGCCTGGCGTCACCCGCTCACCTGCTCCACCATCAAGCCACGGTCCCACTTTTGTCGGGGCTTATAGGGACTGGAAGTGCCTCCACTGCTGCCCACTGCCAGCACAGCATCACTGACGCCCACCATGTTCCACATTGCCCCCTGCTGGTCAGCGCACTTCATAGCGAGCGGTTGAACTCCAGGTCTCCCGGGTTGAACTCCCAGTCAAAAGACTGCCTGAAGGGACAATTTACATATTAGGCTTTTATTATATAGGATATAATTTTGATATTCACATAATCCAGGATATTAATGATTATTTTGAACAGTTCAGGGCTGAGGGCACAGTTGTGTGGCATAATGTTAAATACATTAACAATTCCTTCATATATTAATCAGATCCTCTAGGGAAAGCATTTCAACTACTATATTTCAATAATTCTGAGACCTATATTTTTCACATCTTAACATACCCAAAATCAGAATAGTGGCTCATAATTACTGTTGGCTGGGCAATGATCAATAGTGTAGTTTCATTCCCAACTCTTGCACTAATATCAAAATGAGCAACATGGAAAGTTTCAGAATGGGCAGCAGCTGTTTGGTAGAAAGTTCTGGAGATAATAGTAAAGGGCTATTTGATAATTACTGCATCCCCAATTCTCTTGATGCCACAGAGGACAATATGGTGTGGAAAACTTAGACTCCTCTTTCTGGGCTAACTGTGATTCTAAAGAGTCAGAATGTGAAGACATTTTAGAAATAACTAAAGAAATAAGGTAATTTAAATGTTTGCTTTATATAAACATAAAAGTAAAATATGAAAAAAAATCTGTCAAAAATTAAACTAAAACAGCTTTTTCATTAAATACAATGTAACACTTCTTTGCAATAAAAAAGTATTGTGTCATATTAATTGAAAATGCTTTTATTTTTATTTTATTTCTTTGTATTATAGGATGAGGAAATATGCAACTAATGATATCTTAAATTCATAACAGATTTATAATATAAAACTATATATTAATACTATTTTACCATTTATTTATATGTAATGTGTAATTACATATAGTGAAGGATAAAAATTATATGATAATCTCAATAGATGCAGAAAAAGTATTTGAGAAAATTTAAACCCTTTTTGGATAAAAATTCTTAGCAAACTAGGAATAGGAGACCACTTCAACATAATAAAGTTACTATCTGACAAGCCTCAACTAATATCACACACAACAATGAAAAGCTGAAAGCTCTTTCTCTACTGTGTAATTACATATAAATAAAATATACTATAATAATTATATTAAAAATAAGTTAATTGGTAAATCATATTGTTTTCATTATACCCTATATAATACAAGCCTAATATGCAAATTGACCAAATAGCAGAACATCCTGTAGAATGACTAGTCGCTATGATGCACACTAATCACCAGGGGGCAGACGCTCAACGCAGGAGCTTTCCCCAGCCCCCAGGCCCAGGCCTGCCAAGGTGGGAGCCAGCAGAGGCCCCCTGATCACTCCAATGGTCACCCCACAGATCAATCCTGATCACCGGCCAGGCCTAGGGAGTCTACCCATGTACAAATTTTGTGCACTGGGCCTCTAGTATTAAGTATTATAATAAAATATTTATAAACAAATATTTATATTATACTTATATTATAGCTCAACAAGCTAAGTCCAAATTAATCAGAAGCAGTAAATAGTAAAGATTCGAGCAAAAATAAACAAAGGAAAACATTAGAAAATCAATAAAACAGATTTTAATCAACAAAATTAAAAAATCCTTTAGCTAGACTAAAATACATGATTCAAATAAATGAAATTAGAAATGAAAGAGGAAAGATTACAACTGATATTACAGAAATTTAAAGAATTTTGAGATTACTATGGCAATTACATGCCAAAAAGTTGGCTAACCTAGAAGAAATGAAAAAATGTTTAAAAACAACCACATACCAAGACTGAATCATAAAGAAACAGAAAATCTGAAGAGGAATAACAGATTTGAAACAGTAACCAAGAACTTCTGACAAAGAAAAGCCCAGGACCTAACTGCTTCACTGAAGATTTCTACCAAATAGGGGGGAAAGGAGCACATATGTAATACTTTCAATAATAAAGATTAAAAACAAAACATAGTTGCATGGCTGTATACTAACAACTAACCATCAAAAAAAGGAAATTAAGAAAACAATACCTATGTATAAACTTAAACAAAAAGACAAAAGATTTATACACTAAAAACTATAAAACATTGCTGAAAGAAATTAAATACCAAAAAATGAAGACATCTGTGTCTTTGAACCAAAAGATTTAATATTGTTAAAATGTTCATACTATCCAAAATGATCTATAAATTCAATGGCATCTATGTCATTATCCCAAAGGCAATTTTCAAAAAAATAGAAAAAAAATCCTAAATTCATAGGTAATCACAAAGGATCTAAATAGTCAAAGCAATCCTGAGAAAGAAGAACAAAGCTGGAGCCATCATACTTCCTGATTTCAAAACATATTGCAAAGCTACTGTAATTAAAACATTGTGATCCTGGAATAAAGGCATACATGTAGACCAATGGAACAGAATAGAGAGCTCAGCAACAAACACATATATATATGATCAAATAATCTTAGACAATAGTGACAAAGGCAACATGATGGGGAAATGCTAGTCTCTATAACAAATGATGTTGAGAAAACTGAATACCCACAAGAAAAAAAGTAGTTGGACACATCTCATTCCACATACAAAAATCAATTCAAACTGATTAAAAATTAAATGTAAGACCTGGAACTATACACTTCTAGAAAAAAGCAGAGCATAAGATTCATGACATTGGTTTTAGCAATGTTTTTTTTTTTAAATGTAACACCAAGAATACAGCTAACACAAAAAAATAAAAAGCTTCTGTACGGCCAAAGAAACAGCAACAAATGAAAGGCAACCAACAGAATAGGAAAAGAAAATATTTGCAAAACTTACATCTGATAAAGAGTTATATCCAAAATGTATAAGGAACTCCTACAACTCAATTACCAAAAAAACAAATATTCTGATTAAAAAATGGGCAAAGGAATCGAATAGACATTTCTCCAAAAAAGACATACAAATAGTTAACAGGCATATGAAAAGATGCTCTACATCAGTAATCATCAAGGAAATGTAAATCAAAACTACAGTCGGGTTTCACCTCACTCTTGTTAGGATGGCTATCATGAAAGGAAGGAAGGAAGGAAGGAAGGGAGGGAAGGAGGAAAGGAGGGAGGGAGGGAGGGAGGGAGGGAGGGAGGGAGGGAGGGAGGGAGGGAGGGAGGGAGGGAGGGAGGAGGATAGCAATAGCAAGTGTTGGTATAGATGTAGATAAATTAGAATATTTGTGCACTGTTTGTGAGAATATAAAATGGTACAGCTGTTATGAAAAACTGTATGGAGGTTCCTCAAAAAATTAAAAATAGAACTGCCATGAGATCCAACAATTCCACTTCTGAGTATTTACTCAAAATAATTGAAAATAGATTCTCCATGAGATATTTGCATTCATTTTTCATTGTAGCATTACTCACAATACCACAGCCAAAAGGTAGAAAATACCTAAATATCCATCAATAGATTATTGGATAAAGAAAATGTGGTATACTTGTACAATAGAATATTATTCAGCCTTTTTTTTAAAGGAGGAAATCCTTGCCCTGGCCGGGTAGCTCAGTTGATTAGAGTATCCTCCTGATACTGAGGTTGCAGGTTCCATCCCTGGTCAAGACACATACAAGAAGCAGCCAATGAATACATAAATAAGTGGAACAACAAATTAATGTTTCTCTCGCTCTCCAAAATCTATAGGTTAAAAAAAAATTTAAGGAGGAAATCCTGTCATATGCTACAAATTGGATGAACAAAATAAGCCAGTCACAAATAGACAAATAAGGCACAATTCCACTTATATAAAGTCTCTGCAGTAGTCAATCTCATAGAAAAAGAAAGTAGAATGGTGCTTTCCAGGGCTGGGGGTTGGGGGAGTGGAAATAGTGAGTTGCTATCCAATAAGTATAGAATTTCAATCAAGCAAAATAAGAATGTCATATAAATAATTATACTATTAATGCTTAATAAATATTGATAATTGATTGACAATTATCAAGTGTCGAAGATGTTAGTAAAGCAGGTAACTGATTAATTGTTTCTACTAATTAAACTAACAGTAACATTAATTAATTAATTGTTTCTATTAATTAAACCAACAGTAACATTCCCCAGTGGGGTAGTATTTTGAAAGTTGCAAGATGGTATCTTGGTAACCTACTAATCTGTTGTCATTGTTAATCTTCGCTGAAAGCACCTGGCAAAAGATCTATTACTATTATTTATTATTTCCTCATACACTAACATTCAATTAAAACTGTTTTTCATACCTAATATCAATTTTCTTAATGACACAAATAGTAAACTGACTATATTAGTACCATGCAACTGTGTAGCATTAACGGAGATTATACATAGCTACTAAAACATGAATAAGAACATTTGGATTCTAGTTTGGATTTTCTCTCTTAGCTATGTGACCTTGGGCAAAATACTTCTCTTATTGAGAGGATTAGGATGAAAAAAAAACTGAGGTGTCTTCCAGGGCTAGTGTTTTTTCCTAAGTAACCTGAATACAACTGGCCCTTCTTGCTTCTGCCTTATGGCATTTTTCCATACACCATCCCATACAACTGATACAAGACCCACATTACAAATGCACTGAAATGTATTTTTATTCAAGCTTCTTAGAATAGTTGAGACATACATTGCAGGACACAGAGCAATATGCTCTAACGTTCCTCTTTGCTACTTTTTGTTCCCAAATATCCACAATGGCTCGTTAAGAAAATATCAAATCTCTTTTCTGACCTTATATTGATTTTCCAAAATCTTTCCTTCCAAAACATCAGCATTGGCTTTTATTGTTATACGCTCCTTCCAAAATCTTTCCTTTGGTGCATCAGCATTGGCTTTTATTGTTATACGCTCTCTCTGCACCCCTCCAGACTCAGCTCTGTGTTCTGTAGATCAGTTTAGCCTTTTAAGATTTCAATCAATTCTTTTTACCCATTATTTCCATCAGTTCCACAGAGCAAAGTAGGCAAACACTTATAACTTAATTCTTTTCCTTTTGTCTGTATGAATTTTTCAAATGTTGCCAAAAATCCACTGTGTCCCAATTCTGATCCAATCAGGCATAACACTGAACATAATCCCTAGGAATATCCTTATAAAGAGACTCACAGTTTTGGCAGTACCAACAGTAGCATTACTGCCAGACACAAGATGTGTAATTAAAATGGATGACACAATGCTTTTCCTCTTAGGCAAAAATGCTGGTTGTTGAAAGAGTACATTGCAGAGCCCAGATCTTGGCTAAGAAACAGAAAATAATAAGTGAGTTAGACTTATACTTTCTTCTGTTTGCGTGGAATTCTTCAATTGTGTTTGGGGCTCAAGATAAGATACCATCTTCTTAACCAAATTGCTTTTAAAAATGAGTTGCAACATTTGTTACCAAATACCACATTAAGCA
This sequence comes from Corynorhinus townsendii, assembly GCA_026230045.1. NCBI lineage: Eukaryota > Metazoa > Chordata > Mammalia > Chiroptera > Vespertilionidae > Corynorhinus > Corynorhinus townsendii. The sequence continues at coordinate 38,808,857 of JAPDVU010000001.1, forward strand.
AATTACCAGTACTTTTAAAAACAATCTTTCTCAAAATAGTCTAATAGTCATTGAAAATAGTGATTGTCTAATCACTATGTTGTACACCTGAAACGAATACAAAGTAAGATAGAATATATAAATTATATACTTTTGATTAAATGAAAAATTTTGAGTATTAAAAATTTTTAAATGTAAGAAAAATAATCTATCATTTGGCTTCTTTCATTTTCATATATTATGTATTTATCAGAAAACTGTTTAATTACTATTACCTGTACTTAGAGATACAGTCTTTAAAATAAAAATCCCAATGATATGGAAAAATGTAACTGACTAGAATCATTAATCATGTTTCACAGAGATGAGCTATGTAAAGTGTATGTTGAATGGCTAGTACCTCACATTATCCCCCCACTGGCTAATTTGGTTAAAAAACACTACTAGGTTTAATGGAAGTTTCAAAGATATTTTCAAGACCGTTGACATTTCTAAGCATTATTAACAGTAGTTTTTGTTGAAATTGAAAATATACTAAAGTTACTTCTCAGTTATCATGAACATACCTTTAATCACTTCAGCTATTCAATAGTTTGTCCTTTAACAAATTGAGGAGGAATTTACAGACTTTTCTAAACTGAAAACTATTTTCTATCCTATGCGTAGAATTTCATATTTCTGAAACAATACATGCTTCTTTTCAATAGTACAGCTTAATAAGCAGAAACACACGCACGCGCACACACACATTCACACACACACACATACATCCCCATTTCCTCTTATTCCCTGGAAGGATGTCTCCTTTACTCTCAATTATTCTGATTTTTAAATTTCTTAGTAGAAGTATGTACTAATCAACCAAAGGAAAAATGCCACAGACCTGTGCCTGCATGCCAATACTCCCAAGGCTCCACTTATGTGAAACCCTTCTACTCACAACTCCTGATGAAGGGGTAGCCCTCGATGGCCTTAAATTATACAATTTGCCTTAGCTCCTTCTTGGCCGAACCAGAAACAGATACTTAATTCAAGTACAGCAATAATCAATAAGCTCTTAGTAACCCATGAGGTTGCTGCTATTCAAGGTAAGGTCAATTAATCTGTTTTTCTCTGGCATGTCAGCTTTGAGAGAACTAAACAATAGATGAATGGACTAATGCGGAACAATTGCCTACAGCTGATCAAGAATGTATGCTCAGGGCTGAGAGGTAGGGAAGCTGAACCTGGAAATGAACATCACAGAGAGCCAAATTCATGAGAACAGAAATAAGGAGGATAAATGAGTTAAGAATTAGATAGACGATAGAAGCTAGCTAGTGAATAACTAGATGGAAGATGCATGCCCTTTCCTCTTTGGGTTACTGCAATAGCATCCTTACTGTAGCCCTGTTGTTAGTTTGCCCTCGAGGATCCACCCATTCTCCAAACAACAGCATAATCTTTTAAGTCGCACATCCTACCACTTGGCACCCTTGCTAGAAATCCTCCAAGAACTTCCCAGTGTATCAAGAATAAAATCTAAGGTCCCACATGAGCTACCCTGTTCCTACTGCTTCAGCCCATCTTGCACCACACTTCCCTCTTGCTTGCTTAGCAATTGTACCTGAAATGTTTTATCTCCAGGTCTTTTCTTCATTTAGAGATCTAATAAAATGTCAGCTCTTCTGAGAGGATGTCCCAGATCACCTACTCCAAGACACCCTCCATACCCCTCAACCCCTCTCATAGTCACTCACCTATCACCTGGTTTTATCTTCTTTTGCGCACGTGTCCCTAGCTGCAGTTCTCTTGTTTGTGTGCTGGTTAAGGTCTATTGCCGTTCCCCTCCACAAGATGTAGGCAGAAACTTTGCCTGTATCCCCAGCGCTTAGAACATGGTAAGAACTCAATAAAACATTTAGGAAATATAATGTTTTTAAAAATGAAATTGGGGGGTGGGGGAGAAAAGGAGGGAGGGAGGGAGAAAGTGAGGGAAGGTGAGTATGAGATAGAAGGAAAGAAGTTCCTCTTGAAGAGATCCCCAGTGCTGCTTTTATTTTAAAGGAAGCCTCTTTTATTTTAGATTCTGCTTTTCCTCCAAAAGTCCTTGGATTTTTCTGCAGTTCCACAATTCCTGCTTTGTCTGGGACCTGATCATACTTTTCTGGTTATCTGATTAACATAAAGCTTTATAATAAACAGGTATATGAATTATCTTTTATAAGTTTTCGTTCCTTCTTAATGAAAGAAGAAAAACCCATATAAGCATAGCAATAATGGCAGAGAAAAACTGATCACTTTAGGGGATAAAATGGTTCTAGTTATTTCTTCACAAATTAACAAGAACAAAAAATTCAATAATTATATATGTTTTTAATTTCCAATATCCTGTCAAACAAATTATTTCATCTAGTTAAGTTCCTTCTTAATATAAAAATGTCATGTTGACATTTTTAGAAAATATAAAAAAGCACAAAGAAAAATTCAAACCCTACCATAATCTTACCACCATGTAAAAACTGGTAATGTTTTGGCATGCATTTTAAATAAAAATGAAATCATACTAGCCAGAATTATTTGTAACCTATTAAGATATTTACAATATTCTATGTCTTTAAATATTCTTCTATACCCTCTTTTTTCATGTCTGCAGTTTACTATATTTCACACAAAATGAATTATTTTATAGTTGCCATTATTTTAAATTTAAATTATTTTCACAAATATAAATAATGCTAAGATGAACTTTCATAAAATTAAGTTTTTATATATATTCATTATTTTTCCTTAGGATAAATTCAAAGATTTATTTTTTGCTATGTGTTATTTTATCTTCTGAGTCACAATCATCATATAAGTATAAAATACAAAAATTCAACAATCAAATAAAAATGAATTACTTATTGTTTAAAAAATTTAAGAGAGAGGGTATATTTGTATACATCTTAAAATAGCTGGCTCTCTCTTTTTTTTTTTACAATATAATGCAGGTTGGATAGTTTGGGAAAAAGATACTGCATCAAAATATGCCCACAGGAGATATTAGCAGGACCTACATAAGCATTTTTTAAATTACTTGGGTTTTTTAAAAAAAAAAACATAATAAAGAAAGAAATATAAAGTTGCCAATCCGATAACATATCGCAAAATTCTTGTTTACAATCACATATACATTCAGGGTTTGTTCATCAGCATATATTACCAAAAGTTAGAAAACAAAACAAACAAAATAAAATGCTGAACCTTTCCACTGCCCTAAGGTCACTGTCTATGGTTCTTTAAGTAAGACAAACCAGAGGAAAGAAAAGAAAATAGATGGGGAAAGAAGCTGTCTTTTCCATACATTTTTCAAAGAAGCTCTAGGTTTGAAATCCACTGGATGACGAACTGCCTTGCGGTCTGAGAAGAGAATAGGCTCTCCTTAATCAGAGATGACACAAAATCAAGACTTCTCAGGGCAATACCTGCAACAAAGGGTAAGTATTCTGACAATGTCAGTGTCTGCAAACATCTCCTAATGCCACCAGATAAAAAATAATCACCATCAGCAGTATCCAATGCTTATTCAGCTAGTCATGGACCTAAATGACCCTTACTCAGATTTCTGCTGCAAGATTTACAGAGATCAAGAAGCTGAAATTCAGCGAAAAAAGAAAAGAATCAAAATAGGATATATGATCACCAATAATCAATGGTTCCAAACTGTCAAATAGCAGGCAGTAGGTAGTGATCTTCAATTTACCATTTTGGATCTTGTTATGTGTTATGAAAAGCATTCTTCACATATATATAGGTCATATATATATATATATATATATATATATATATACACACACACACATATATATATATATCCATTATATATAATCATTAAACCTAGTAGAGTGCAGAAGTCAGCATGACAATTGATATTGACTATCACTTCCTAACTCTGCCTCTTTAGCGACATCATGTTGGCAGCTAGAACTTGTCCATGGCAAGAGTATTTAATTTACCAGTACAGGCCTTAAAAATTAATTATATTTTTATATATATTTTAAATTATATATATTTAGATATACAGACTCTTCTGATGGCTAAAATAAAGTTTAGAACAAGAAAATAATTGGTGGCAGGCTACGCTAGTTAATGATGTTAATATTAGGCCCAGAAAGCAAACTTTTAATACAAACCATCAATGTGAGCAAAAAGGCACTTGATTTTTGCTTATCTACATCGTTTGCTAGAATAGCTTATAAATGCTATTTTTATGCTAATCTTATTTTACTGAGATATCTTTTGCATAGAGTAAAATGCACAGGTCCTAAGACAGTTCATGAGTTTTAACAGGTGTATAAACTAACAACAAAATTAACATTCCCTTCACCTCCCCTGCACACGCTGCCCAAGCAACCATAGCTCTGATTTCTAACATCATAGATTGTTTTTATCTATTGAAGAACATCATCTAAATGGAATCATACAGTAAGCACATTTTTGTGCTTAAATTCTCTCACTCAAGATAGTATTTTAGAATTATCCTTGTGTTTTATAGCTGTTATTTAAAAAAATACTTTATTTGGAAATAATTTCTAATTTATAGAAAGTTTACAAGAATTATAGTAAGAACACAAAAACCTGTATACCTTATTTGTGGATGGCATTTATTATTTATTTGTGTGGGCTCTCTCTCTTGTTTTATACAAACACACACATACATATAAACATATATGCATGCATGTATAGAAACACTGCATATACATTTCATATATTTTTCCAAACATTTGAGAAGTTACGCACATCATGGTTCTTTACCAGTGTACACGCAATAATCTACCTAAAAGAGATAGTCTTTTATTACTAGAGGCCCAATGCAGGAAATTCGTGCAAGGGGCTTGGCCCTCGCAGCCCTGGCTTTGTCAGGAAAGTCGTTCGACTGTCCAGTCTAATTAGCATATTACACTTTTATAATTATAGGTACTTAATAAATTTAACATCAATAAGATTTTTTAAAAATACAATTTTATTGATTTCAGAGAGGAAGGGAGAGGGATACAGGGAGAGAAACATCAATGTTGAGAGAGAATCATTGATCTGCTGCCTCCTGCACAACCTCTACTGGGGATTGAGCCTACAACGGGGCAGGTGCCCTGACAGAGAAACCATGACCTCCTGGTTCATAGGTCAATGCTCAACCACTCTGCAACACCAGCCAGGCGAAAAGGTTCTTTGATGAAGTATACCATATTCTGATTTTTTTAATAGACTCCATTATATACTCTACACTATCTTTCTCTCCTATACAGGGTCTAGTCTAGAATGAAACTTCTTTTCTGAGAGAAGTATTCCTTTGTATGACATTGAAATTGCTCATTCTTTTGTTGAAGGACATTTGGGTTATTTCATATCTAAGGCTGTCATGAATAAAGCTGTCATAAACATTTTATTTACATTTTTTGGAGACATATGCTATCATTCTCATAGATAAATAACCACCAATGAAATTGTTGAGTCAAAAGGGTAGGAGGTGTTTGATTTCATAAGACATTACCACACACTTTTCTAAAGCAGTTGTCCAATAGGTCCCAGAAATATATGAGCATTCCAGGTGTTCCATACCTTCACAAACATTTGTTTTTGTCAGTCTTTAATTTTAACAATCTAGAAAAATATGAAGTGTTATCCTCTGTGGGTCTACTGCTAGTTTCATGGCTTATTGGCCATTTTTTATACTTTCTTTTGTAATGATCTGCTCAAGCCATTTCCCATTCTTTTATTGATGTGGCTTTCTGTTTATTAATGACTTGCAGAAGTTTTTTTTTTTTCTTAAATAAATCTTTATTGTTCAGATTATTACAGGTGTTCCTCTTTTTTTTCCCCCCCATAGCTCCCCTCCACCTGATTCCCCACCCCACCCCATGCCCTTACCCCCCGCCACTGTCTTCATCCATAGGAGTAAGATTTTTGTCCAATCTCTTCCCGCACCCCTCACACTTGCTTCCCCTGAGAATCGTCAATCCACTCCCTTTCTATGTCCCTGATTCTATTATATTCACCAGTCCATTCTGTTCTTCAGATTTTTTATTCACTTGATTTTTAGATTCACTTGTTCGTAGGTATGTATTTGATGTCATTTTGTTGTTCATAATTTTTATCTTTACTTTTTTCTTCTTCTTCCTCTTCTTAAAGAATACCCTTCAGCATTTCATGTAATCCTGGTTTGGTGGCGATGAACTCATTTAGCTCTTTCTTGTCTGTGAAGCTCTTTATCTGACCTTCAACTGTGAATGATAGCTTTGCTGGGTAGAGTAATCTTGGTTGTAGGTTCTTGCTGTTCATCACTTTGAATATTTCTTGCCACTCCCTTCTGGCCTGCATAGTTTCTGTTGAAAAATCAGCTGACAGTCGTATGGGTACTCCCTTGTAGGTAATTAACTGTTTTTCTCTTGCTGCTTTTAATATTCTCTCTTTGTCTTTTGCCCTTGGCATTTTAATTATGATGTGTCTTGGTGTGGTCCTCTTTGGGTTCCTCTTGTATGGGGTTCTGTGCGCTTCCTGAACTTGTAAGTCTATTTCTTTCACCAGGTAGGGAAAGTTTTCTGTCATTATTTCTTCTAATAGGTTTTCAATATTTTGCTCTCTCCCTTCTTCTGGCACCCCAAAAATTCGGATGTTGGTTCGCTTGAAGTTGTCCCAGAGGCTCCTTACACTATCTTCATATTTTTGGATTCTTTTTTCTTTTTGTTTTTCTGGTTGGATGTTTTTTGTTTCCACATATTTCAGATCTTTGGTTTGATTCTTGGGGTACGTTGATCTACAGTTGAGTTTCTGTATATTCTTTATTTCAGACAGTGTATGCTTCATTTCTGACTGATCCTTTTCCATTTTTTTTTGGCATTCTCATTAAGCTCCTTGAAGGTCTTACTAAGCTCCTCAGAAGTGTCATCAAGTTTCTCAGCGGTTTTTAGAAGATTCTTGAGTAACCTTATACATGTGGTTCTGAACTCTATGTCATCCAGTAGTTTGCTTTCCTCCGTTTCTTTCATTCGTGACATGTTTCTTTGTTTCTGCATTTTGGCTGCTTCCCTGTGTTGATGGAGTGGCTTTGTGTGGTAGGTGACCTATAGGGGGCAGTAGCTCAGCCTCCCCAATCACCTGATGTGGACTCTCTTGGTACACCCCTTTGTGGGCTGAGTGCAAAGTCTTGGTGTAGTTAAGCCTTAATTGCTGTTGGTACGCTGGGAGGAATTGACCTCCAGGCCAATCAGCTGTGAGGACTCGCAGTGTCTATAAGAACTGCTGTGCTGGAGACACGCTTATGGTGCAGGACTTGTTTCAGTGGGGCTTTGGTGCTCACTGAGTCTGCCTCTTGAATGTGTCACTTATGGATGTGAGGAGTTGAAATCTGGTTTCTCACACTGACCACTAGGTATACTGGCTTCTGGATCTCCAATGGGGTGCAGGTCAGCTATTGTCTGAGTCCACCCAGCAGGAGCTACAGCAAGAGCTACAGTTTTCTCCTCTTTGCTTGGGGTTTGGAGGTTTTGGAGCTGTCTGATCCGGGCTGCAAGTTTGTTAGATTAAGCTGCCATAGGGCAGGCCTTTCTTATGCTAACACTGCTGCTTGGAGCTTGGGTGGGTTTGTAGGTTGTGTGGGGCGGGGTCTCAGGGCGTCACTAGGCTAGGGCGTGGCAAACAGCCATGGCTGCTAGTTAGCTGGCTCTGTGTCTCTGACTGCGTCCTGTGCCCCAGTGCAGTAAACAATTATTCTTGCAAGCAGCTCTGCAAGCAGGCCCCCCCTCACTTTCCGACCCGGTGGCAGACAATCCAGCTTCTCCCCGTAGGAGTTTGGGTCCCCCGCGTCTCCCCAGAAACTGTATTTCAGAGTAATCGGGGGCTTGTCTCCCCTTTGGGTTGAAAAAGCAACACCCGCTGCCAGCCCGGATCCCGCGCCTCCGTACCTTAGCTTTTCAGCGCTTGTGCACGTCTCAATGCTCTTTTCTCTTTCCTTCTAGTTGTAGAACTTCCACTCAGCCAGCTCTCCCGTGGTTCTGGGTGATAGACGTTTTGTCTTTTAGTTGCAGTTTTGAAATTGTTGTGCAAGGCAGCAGTTTAGGTGCTTACCTACGCCACCATCTTGGATTCCCCTAGGCCTAAAACTTTTTAAAGATGAAAATGGTCGTTAGACCTATAATCTGTCTTTAGTTAAATATAAAAACTGGTATTTAAGAGTCAACACTCTTTTGTTTTCTTTCTTTTTTTTTTCATAGTTACCCAGTTTCAGAAACTTTTGTTTTAAAAGCTTCCCTTTCCCCTTTGGATTGTATAGGTACATTTGTTTAAAATAATTTGATCCTATATAGTGGATCGATTTCTGTACTTCTACTATATGCCATTGATCTACTTGTCTATACTAATGCCAGTATCACATATCATACTGTCCTAATTATTGGAGTTTTAAAGTCAATATAAAAATTAGGTAATGTAAGTCCTCTTGGTTGTTTTTATTTGAGATTTTGTTTGTTTGTTTAACCTGGGGCTTTTGCATTCTCCTATACATAATAGTATCGGCTTATTCTTCTCTAAAGAAAAAAACATCATTTACTAAGAGATTGTAGGGTTTTCCTTGAAACTATAGCTAAATTTGAGATAAATTTATACCTTATATATTCAGTCTTCCTAAAGTAAACATAGTACATCTCTTTATTTATTCAGTTATTCTTTAATTTTTCTCAGTAATGTACTATACAGTGCTGGGCAATGCAGCAATGTACTGTTGCTGGTATATAGAAATGCAATTATTTTTTATAAATTGATTTTATATCATGGGAAGATGCTGCATCTAATCTTTATGTTCTTCATTTTTCTCTTTGAATTATTGGACTAGTAGAACTTTCAGAATACAATAATAAAAGCAGTTATTCTTGTCCTTTTTCCTGATCTTAGGGAAATGAGTTCAAAACTTCATTAAGAATAATGCAAATTGTAAATTTTATAGATGAATTTTATCATATTGAGGACATTTCATTCTGTTCTTAAATTGCTAAGCGTTTTTATTATTAAAATGTAGTGAATTTTATCAAACCTCAAGGTTTTCTGGTATAGTTTAGTTTTTTGTTTTGGATGTGGGGTATTTTGGTTATTTTTTGTGGTGTGTTTGCATCTATTACAATATCTATATGATTTTTCTTTATTCTGTAAATGTAGTGAATTACATTATGTGAATAAACTCTGAGATATAATTTACTTTTTAAAAATCCAAAATTTAATTCGTTTGATCAAATATACTCAAAACGTCATATAGTAGTCATCACAATAATAATATAGAACATTCCCATAATCCCAAAAGTTATCTTGCGCCCCCTCCCCTCCTATCATCAAACTCCACCCTCACTTCAGGCTCTGTTAATCACTGACTGGTTTAGAATTTTATGAGTGAAATCATACAGTTTAGAATTTTTGTATGTTTGGAGTCTCCTATTAAAATGAAAAAGCATCAGTAGTTGAGTGTCAACCTATGAACCAGGAGGTCATGGTTCTATTCCTGGTCAGGGCACATGGCCGGGTTGCAGGTTCCGACCTCAGTTGCAGGAGGATGATTTTCTCTTTTTATTGATCTTTCTCTTTTTCTCCCTCTCCTTTACTCTCTTAAATCAATAAAAAATATATTTTAAAAAATAATAATGCTTTTGAGAGAATATTGCCTTATCAAATCGAGTTCACACATTTATAGAAAATCACTTAACTCTACATGTGTGGGTCCATTTATCTATGGTATCCTTGCACCAATGCCAAACAGCCTACATTATTATCATTTTATTTATTTTTTCTCTTTTTTAATTTTAGAAATAATCTTAGAATTATAGAATTTAGTCTTCTGACTTTGTCCTTCCAAAAATCATTTTGCAAAGTCTAGATCCTTTGCTTTTTCACATAAATTTTAGCATGTACTTATCAATTTCTATTTTTAAATTTGCTTAAATTTTGAGTATGATTTCCTTAAATCTAAGATCAATTTGCAGAGGATTGACATGCTAATAATAGTAAATCTTCCAATTTATGAGCCTAGGATATCTCTGTTTAATTAGGTTTTTAAAAGTATCTCTCAACTCTACTTTGCTTTTTTAGTGTACATGTACTTCTCATAGTTGATAAAATATTTCAAAGAAATCATATTTCTATGCATACTTATTTAGGATTGTTTTCTTGATGAACTGATTTATCATACTGAAACTTTCCTCTTTATCCTTGGCAATCTGTCTTGTCCTCTTCTACACTGCCCAATATTAGTCTGAACAACTCCTGATTCCTTTTGTATATCCTCTCCTATCATTTACTTTCATTCAGCCTTTTCTTCTTCATTCAATCTGTGTCTATATCTGTAAAGTGAATTTCTTATAGCAGCAGCTAGATTTTGCTTTCTGTATCCAGTCTGACAATTTCTGCCTCTTAATTGGAATTATAGATCTTTTTACATTAATGTAATTATTGATATGAGTGGATTTCAATTTACCATCCTAATATTTGTTTTCTATTCATACCATTTGAACTTTGTCCTTTTTATTCTTTACGTTCTACCTTCCTTTGGATAAATTGAGGACTTGGGTTTTATTTTTCTCTCCACTATTCTCTTATTAGTGATAGACTATTTTTTGTCTTGTCTTGCTTTGTTTTTAGTGATTGTCCTTGTATTTGTAATATATATATATATAATATTTTCAACTGTATGTACATTTATCATATTATTTTTATAATTTTATATTATATAAATTTTATGTATATATTATAATGTTTACATAATTTATATATCACATAATATATAACAAATATAGTTATTTATTACAATAAATGCACTTATTATAGTCTCTCTTTAACTAATACTGTAGTTCTTAAGGTTCAGTGTCAGAACCTTACATTACATTTCCATTTTCTTTTCCCATCCTTTGGCTCGTATTTTCATACATTTTACATCTACATATGTTATAATTCCCACAATACTTTATTGTTATTTTTCTTTAAATAGTCAACTGTCTTTTAAAGAGTTTAAAATTATATGAAGATAATTTTTATATTTACTTAAATATTTACCTTTTCCAATGTTATTTTTTCCTATAGATTCAATTTTCCTTTCTGACATTTTTCTTTTCAGATTGATAAACATTCTTTGGAATGCATTTCTAATGTTTAAATATTATTTACCTGAAAAGTCTTTATCTGTAGAAGACAAAATTTAATTTTTTATTTTAGCAGTGTAAAGATGTCATTCGATTGTCTTCTGGCTTCCATTTCCTTTTTGTATGGCAAGTCAAGCACGATTCTTCCCATTGCTCCATGGTAGTATGCCCTTTATCCCTCTGGCTATTTTCAAGTGTTTCTCTGTATCTTTGGTCTTCAGCTCTCTGAACATGGCATTTCTGTATGTATCTTCCTTTGTATTTATCCTGCTTCAGTCTGTGTGTTGTGATTCTTCAAATCTGTAAAATGTTTAAAAATAATTTTCTGCTTCATTTCTATTTCTTATCTTTTTGAAATTCTGACTACGTATACATTTGACCACTTGTTATCATCCCAGTAGCTACACAGGCCCAGTTCATTATTTTTAATATGTTTTCCTGTGCGTTTGAATTTATAAAACTTAATACAACTAATGTATATATTTATTTACATGTTTTACTATATACATGTATATATAACTTATATATAAATATTATACATAACATATATAAAGTGAATAATACACTACAATATAATTGCATTAGCCAGTGTTCAAGTTTACTGATTTTTTTCTGTTGCAGAGCTGTTTCCTCTGTAAATATAATTGAAAATAATATGAGATCATTTAACAAGAGATAATACTTTCAATTTGTACCTTATGATAAGTGGCCCTTCTACTCAATTACTGATACCTTTTTAACCTATAAATATGGGTTCAGATATTTTCTTCAAAGCCCATTACTACACGAACCTGTGTTTACCTCATGTTCCCTTTCCCAAAACAATTCACTTTTCCTTCCCTCTTCGTGTCACTCCTGCTTCTTCCTCAGTCTTGCCTGTAGCGGTATTTGTTTCTCATTGCCACAGGTGGAGCCTGGAAGCCTGGGAAACTGGTAAGTACTGGATTTTGTTTTACCCCCTAGGTATGTGAGGCAACTGATTCCTTTTCCGCTGCTGGGAGCCTCTAAAGTGGGAGACCGGCTGCACGTCTGGAAGCTACTGACTGTCAGTGTCTCTGGGAAGTCCCTGCTGCATCGAGGGAATTGTGCAGGTCCTACTGGGAAAGCGTTCCCTTTCTTAATGATGAAGTGGTTCCCTCCAAAATACATTCAGAAATCGTTACTACCGGCTAGAGCTCTTCTCAGGAAATGGAGCTTTCCTTTTAACAGGATACCTACTGATACAGATAAATAAACTGGTTTTTCATAAAAGGACTCCATAGGGCTTGCAAACTTTTCTTTATTCAGAGTGATGGAAATTGTCGAATTAACAAATATTCTGATTGATGAGCATATAAAGTCACTCCATTCAACTCAACTGGTATTTATGAAATATCTGGTACATCTTTAAAATCGTGTTAAGAGGCAGAAGTAGTCATAATTTTAAAACTGTTAAGGCCCTGGAGCCAAACTTCCTATATTTGAAATTGAACACTTCTCTTTAATACATGTGTAAATAGGCAGCTTTCTAAGCCCCAAACTAATCATCTGTAAATAGAAATTATGATGTTACCTAATTCATGGGAGTAATATATATTTTACATAGAGTTATTATAATTTTATCACTTAAAATGTTTTTATAATTATCATCACTTAAAATGTCTTTTAATATTGAAGAACTGTATGAAAAATTTCTGCCTTCAAGAAGCTTGAATGAAGCAAGAAATCACAATAAAAATATATTTTATATATTTATGATATATTTATTAAAATTGCCAGGCCCCATAAAATAAATCTTGTAAATTATAGCACTATTAATATGTGTAATAAAAATATAGATAAGCACAAATGAAGTACAAAGTACATAAATAAAGGCAGGATATATAAGAAGAATTAAAATATTTGAATATTTTTATATGCAAAAAATTCCAGATTTCCATAATAAGATATATGGATTTTAAAAAATAAATAGTCTATCATCAGTGAACTCATGAGCCCTAAATATCATCATTTTTTAAAAAATATAAGTAAAGCCCTAACCGGTTTGGCTCAGTAGATAGAGCGTCAGCCTGCGGACTGTAAAGTCCCAGGTTCGATTCCGGTCAAGGGCATGTACTTGGTTGTGGGCAGGAGGCAGCTGATTGATATTTCTCTCTCATCAATGTTTCTAACTCTCTATCCCTCTCCCTTCCTCTCTGTGAAAAATTAATAAAATATATTTTAAAATATATATATAAGTAAAGAAGGAAATTACTAAGTAAATCTTGTTTCCTGCTTCTTTAAGTGAAGTGGTGTCACTACCTGATAACCGAACAAAAACCCCTGTGTATATGGGTAAAGGTGAAAGTACACCAAATTATATATGAGCTAAGTGCTTGCAAAATGCATCGTTTTAGCACAAAGAGTTATTATTTATTCTCTGGTGCTCTAGACAATGTGTTTTGCTTGATTTTGTTTTATTTTTATGAACCATATCACATCTCTTCACTCTGAACCAATTACACTAAAACTCTTTGTTCTACACTTCCCTAAATGTTGGAGAATAGAAAGTGCCCTTTCTAACTGTGGACAATTTGTAAACCAAAGTGAAATTAGAAGAAGATATGATTAATTTTTCCCACTAGTGAAATTGCCCCTCTCCTGTTGACTTATAAGTGGCTGCTGCTGGTGTTAGGTGACCTTGAAAATGATATAACATATACATGGAATGATGCCCATTCAGAAGCAGCTCTGTCACCTGATGCCTTCCAGGGGTATAGCTTCCTTTTTTCTGAAACTGACCACTTCTTTCATGCAATTTAGATGGGACAGTCAAACTCCCTTGGACAAGCACTGGCATGTGATCTATACCAGGCCAATCGCAATTTCTCTCCTGGGTGATTGTGTCTTGTGCAAAATGACATGAGCTAAAAACATAGTTGAAGTGGTCACTTTTTTCTGCCTCTAAGGTGTGTGCAGTTGATTCCATTCTTCACCATGTCTTCTCATGAGACTTTCAGGAACTAGAGATTGCTGAACAACAAATAAAAGCAGAATCATCCTATTCCCCAATGAATTGACATGAAAACCAGTAATGAAATTGCATATAACAACAGGACAAGAGATTGAAAAAAAATTTGCTTCTATAAGGAATCTATACTAATAAAAGGGTAATACGCTAATTAGACCGGATAGACCGGATGTCTTCCAGACGTCCTTCCAGACAAAGCCGTGGCTGCTGCGAGGGCCGAGAGCAGGCAGCCGCAGTGGCCGGCAGTGGCAGAAACAGTGGGGTGATAGGGGCAGCACCTTCCCCTGATTGACCTGGTCACCTCCAGTAGGAAATCCCCTGAGGTCTCCTGGATCATGAGAGGGGGCAGGCCAGGCTGAAGGACCCCCCAACCCCAGGGCATGAATTTTTGTGCACTGGGCCTCTTGTTATATGTAAATGGCACATTATTTATATTGTATTAAGGTCACTAGCATCTTACCATAACAAGTTGAAAGGAACTTGAGACTTTCCTGATATTTGAAACTGCCCTAGTTTCTATTCTTCCCACAGCTTGGTTATTACAAATTTTCTGTCAATTTTGTGAGCTTCTCTATGTATTTTCAACAAACTAATCCTTTACTTAAATTAGATGAGTCAATTTCAATGTTTAGCAACCAAAGAGCCCTAATTGCACGACTGTACAAAGAATGTTTCCAAGTTTTGACAGAAAGCAAAAAAGAAAGCAGTCAACCCTTTTTATAAATAATGTCCAATAAAATGCAAACCTTGGAAAACAAACAAAAAATAAATCTTATTCATGGCTAACATATAATATTCATTGTGTGGATACACCAAATGTTGTTTATCTATAAATTAATTGGTAAACATTTGATTTGTTTCCTACTTTTTGAGTGTTATGCATAATGCTACTAGGAGTACTCATATTCAAGTTGTTGGGTGTAGCTATTTTTAATGCTCTTGAGCACATATCTGGAGTGAAATGGATGTGTCAGATGTAACTCTATGTGTAATCATTTTGAGGAGCAACCACACTGTCTTCCAACATGACGCTCATGTTAAATTAGAGTGGACAAATCGGTCTCTGAAATGATGCTTGCAAATGCTAGCATGTCAACTCTCTCTGATCCACCTGACCCTAAAGGATTCTCAGATGACAGCTGTAGTGTTGCTAGAGTAGCTTGGTTCTTTCTTTCTGTACCTGTCAGGAGAAGCCTTACAAATGAGAGACTCTTAATCTCTGTGATTGATCAAGTTCTCAAAAACAATTTTCTCTTCTTCCTGTTATGGGCAGTTCTGAACATTAGATAGCTTTTTCCCCCCCATGTAATCAAAAAGTACCTATGTATTTATGATTGCAAATGAACAAAGTAGGAGACAAAAATCAGGCATTGGCAGTTTATCCATTTTCATTTGTTTGTGGATTGTTAATATCAATGTAGAGACATAGGCATTGATGCAAGTCAAAATATTTCTGTGAAAAAGGTCAGCAGTTCAACTTTATGATAATTATAAATAAACCTGTTAATTTTTCTGGACAATGCTAGCATTCGGATGATTTTTTTTAAAAAAAGCAAATTTCCTATTGGTGGTAATCAAATGGTATTTATCACATTTTTATCATATGGTAGATTTCATCCCTTCACTGTACATTTTTTTAACTGAGTTGTTCTACATGTAAGTAGATATTTTTAATGCTGTCTGTCTTCTGTGTTATTCTTGTAAGTTTGCTATCTATACTAATAAAAGGGTAATATGCTAATTAGTCCTACTGGACATCCTTCCAGACATCCTTCCTGACAAAGCCAGGGCCCGGGCACAGCCACCAGGGGTCCCAGGTGCCTGCAGATGGTCAGAGGGAGGGAAGCCTGAGTCCCAGGCACCTGTGGCTGGCCTGAGGGAGGGAAGCCTGGGTCCTGGGTGCAGGGGCCAAGGCAGAGGCAGTTACGGGTGATCAGGCAGGCAGGCAGAAGTGGTTAGGAACTATCAGGCAGGCAGGCAGGAGAACAGTTAGGAACCAGCGGTCCCGGATTGCAAGAGGGATCCCGGATTGGAGAGGGTGCAGGCCGGGCTGAGGGACCCCCCTACCCCGTGCACAAATTTTGTGCACCGGGCCTCTAGTTAAAATATATTTAACTATAAAAAAAGAAATCAGTTAGTATAATTATACCTTGTGATATTTTTATGTTTTAACATTATACATTTCATTTGAGTAAGCAGAAATTTAGATTATAAATTATAATTATATAGTCCATCTACATTTTTAAGATGGACATTTTACTGAGTGACATTTAATATTCTCCCTGACTTGAAGAGACAACAAACTTTTCCAACTTCTAGTATATCTTCAAGTACAGGAAAGTAACTCTTCTAAACATTTTGTTGCTAGATATTTTACATATATGTCATATCTAAATAAACTCTAAACTCCTCAGTTGTGGAGGATGCAAAGGTAAGGTTTAATACAATAAAGGGAGCACAGACCTGGGAAGATAGTTTGGAATCTGAATCCAGAGTCTGTTTCTTGCCACCTCAATAAATGTGGTCATGCACTCAAAGTCTCTGATCCTCAATTGCTCAAGGATGCAAGGATGCAATGATACCTTCCTCAAAGGATTAAACCTAAGGTCTTAGGGCAGTTCCTTGCATGGTCAGCACTGTATGCAGAATGATACAGTATTTCTTTGTAATTTTTTAAAATTTATCTTTATTGTTGAAATTATTACAGATGCCCCTCTTTTTTCCCATTGACCCCCTCTACCCTCACTTAGCCTTCCCAGGCCTTCACCATGCTATTGTCTGTGTCCATGGCCTATACATATCCTATAATAAAAGCCTATGTGGTCATGACGCCCTCACTCCATGACACCCTCAGGCCATAACGAGTGATCACCAGGAGGCTGCGTGCACAGCCTCCTGTGGGCAGGGCTGTGTGCGCATGTGGGTGGTTGGAGGCTTGATGCTGTGTATGTGGCATAAAGGCAGGTCCCACAGCTCCATGTGGCGAGGCCAGGGGTCCCATGGCTCCACGTGATGCAGAGGCAGGTCCTGTGGCTCCGGCCTACCAGTTTGGGGCAATCCATCAAGGAGTCCTGTATGGGCCTACCTCTTTGGGGCGATTGATCATGGGGATCCTGCACTGAGAGAGGGCACAGGCCATGCTGTGGGTCCTCCTCCTCAGTGCACAAATTCCATGCACCAGGCCTCTAGTATGCATATAAGTTTCCAGTTAATCTCTCCCTACACCCCTACCCTAATTTTTCCTCTGAGATTTGTTAGTCTGTTCCATGCTTCTATGTCTCTGAATCTGTTTTATTCATCAGTTTATTTTATTCATTAGATTACACATATGAATGAGATCATGCGATACTTATCTTTCTCTGACAGGCTTAAATTTCCTTAGCATAATACTCTCCAGGTCCCTCCATGCTGTCTCAAAGGGTTAGAGAGCTTTCTTTTTTATAGATGCATGGTATTCCATGGTATAAATGTACCACAGTTTTTTTTTTTTTCTTTTTTTCAATTTTATTTTATTTTTATTGTTTTAAGTATTACAAATAGTAGTACATATGTCTCCTTTTTTTTTTTCCCCTTTGATCTCCCCCCGACCACCCCTACCCCCCAGGACATGCCTTCACCTGCCCACCCTCCCCCCCCACCCCAGTGTCTTATATCCATTGGTTGTGCTTATATGCATGCGTACAAGTCCTTCGGTTGGTCTCTTACAGCCCTCCTCGCCCAACCACCCCTGTCTTCCCAATGTAGTTTGACAGTCTGTTCAATGCTTCTTTGCCTCTGTATCTTTTTCCCACCATTTCTTTCCTTTAAAAAGTTTTGCCTTTGCAGACTGGAAATAAACATATAATAACAAAACAAGACAAAACAAAAAAATGTTTGAGTCCCAATTTCAATGTCCAACAGTTCCTTATGTGTACATGTCAGCAGTGATATCTGGATGGTGGGCACATGGTGGCAATGTAGGTCCGACCCTCTCTGGTTTGGTCCTAGGTAACCTGCAGCGGTGCACAGCTGCTGACTGCTCCCATGGCAAGGCGTTGTCAGCGTCTTCCATCTCTGGACTGTTTTTTCCTCTTGTCTCCGTGGTTGGAGCACTCCTGTCAATTCCTCTCTGTTGCAGGAATCCATCTGGTCTTGGGGTTGTTTTCTGAAAATATACAAATATATTCTCGACCACAAGTTAATAAAGGAATCTTTTCTATATAATTGATTTGGGATCCTTTTTATTTTTGTTCAAACAATTTTCCTTTGTCTTATTTAGACACCATGTGTGTTTTTAATGGCCGTCTTGCTGTTAGCATTGCAAATGAACCTTAATTTGGTAAAGTAAAAATTTTCTAGATGTAATTTACTTATAGAATATTTTTCCTTACATGATATTGCCCTACTATCCCCCCCCTTTTTTTTAATGGAGGTTTTTGTAAATTTTATAATGCAGTCTTGATAACTTTAAATTTAAAAAAAAAATTTTTTCCCCCACACATATGACTGCTTTAGGTTCATTGCATATTCAGGAATTTTTACCATGAGATGAACTACCAATAGAAATTTTAGTTATTACTTTAAGAATAGCTTTTTGTCCAGTACTTGAATATTCACTTATTTCAATTAGCCTATTTAAATTAATCTGAAAACTCGATTACTATTTTACTGTCAAATTTAATACTCTACCAACAATCTTAGTTTACCCTGTAAATATTAGTGGGAAGGATTATTTGCATTCTTGAGTGGGCCTTGAGCATTCCAAATGCTCAGCTGAATTTAGATATAGGGCAACTGCTGTCGGCCAAGTCTCTTGTCTGTTACCTGGGTCCCGATCTGAGCTGGGCCAAGTCTCTGTCTGTCACCTGTATCTCGATGTGAGCTGGGCCGGGTCTCTTTCTGTTGCCTGGGTCCCGATCTGAGCTGGGTGTGGGAAGCGCGAAGCAGCCATGGGGGTAGGAGACCTCCTTTAGAAGGGGGTGAGGGTTCAAGCCCCTGCAATGTTGGGGGGGGGTGAGGGTCTGTGCCCCACTTCTGTTGCCCCCCCAAGTTCTCTCCTGATGGCCCCTCTGCGACTGTGCCTGTCTTAGGTTGTTCCTTCCTTGAGGAATCTTACCCGTCTCTGGCTAACCAGCCATCCTCCGGGGCCAAGCAGGGTGCTGTGAGGTTCAGTTCTGTCTCCTTGGTAGCCTATGACCCCGTGGCCTCCACACCCAGCACCTGCCTTGGGAACCCCTGGCCTGCTGGCAGGGTCCCGGTGCTGATCACATATCTCGGGGAACTCGGGTTTCTTCTCCAGTGAGGGCCCAGCTCACACAATTGGATGTGAGACAGATCCCTGGTATCAGCCCCCACGAGGCTTCAAGCTCAGCATGAACAGAAAGCTCAGGTAACAGCTGAGGGCAATTGGATTGTGAGAAGAGGGTCCCTCTTGGCACAAAGGGCAAGAGGGGCCAATATAGGATGCTCAAGTGCCTTCCCAGTGCCTTAATTCCTTCTGCAAGGGATTAAATCCTTTCATGTCCCTTTTTTTAAATTGCTGCCCACCATTCAAAGAATTAGTTTATAAGTTTGTTTGGGATAATTGTAAAGTATGCTGTTGTAAAATATCTAAGATTATAATGAGATTGTAGAATAATATCATGTAAGGATATTCTTTGCCCTAGGCCCTGGCAATTCCATTTCAAACTGGCTGTCAATTTCTTTTTGTAGCTTTATATAAACTTTGTCAGGGAGGCAAAAACACAAATTACTTACTTTAGTTCAAGAGGCCAAATATGTTGACTTTCAATTACAATCCTTATGACTTTTGAAGGAAACTTCTCTTTGTTTCCTTCCAAAATAATTTTCAGTCTACAGAGAGTTTCATTTAAAAATTTTTGTCACATGAAACAATTTCTCTTAATGCCCCGCCCCCTTGTTGTCTGTGTCCATTGATTAGGTTCATATGCATGCATACAAGTCCCTTGGTTGATCTCTCCACCTTACCCCCACCCTCCCCTACCTTACCTGAGGTATGATCTTCTAATTGACGTTTCTCAGCCTCTGGATCTGTTCTTGTTCATCAGTCTATGTCGTTCATTATATTCCACAAATGAGCGAGATCATGTGATATTTATCTTTCTCTGCCTGGCTTATTTCACTCAACATAATATTCTCCATCTCCATCCATATTGTTGCAAATGGTAGGAACTCCTTCTTTTTTACTGCAGCGTAGTATTCCATTGTATAGATATACCACAGTTTTTTAATCCATTCATCTGCTGATGGGCATTTAGGTTGTTTCCAAATTTTGGCTATGGTGAATTGTGCTGCTATGAACATAGGGGTGCATATTTCCTTTCTGATGCCTGTTTCTAGATTCTTGGGATATATTCCTAGAAGTGGGATCACTGGGTCAAATGGGAGTTCCATTTTTATTTTTTTGAGGAAACTCCATACTGTTCTCCACAGTGGCTGCACCAGTCTGCATTCCCACCAGCAGTGCAAAAGAGTTCCTTTTTCTCCGCATCCTCGCCAACACTTGTTGTTTGTTGATTTGTTGATAAAAGCCATTCTGACAGGTGTGAGATGGTACCTCATTGTTGTTTTGATTTGCATCTCTCTGATGATTAGTGACTGTGAGCAGGTTTTCATATGTCTCTTGGCCTGCCTTCTGTCTTCTTTCGAAAAGTGTCTACTTAGATCAGTTGCCCATTTTTTGATTGGGTTGTTTATCTTCTTTTTGTTAAGTTGTATGAGTTCTCTGTATATGTTGGAGATTAAACCCTTATCATTGATATCATTGGCAAATATGTTCTCCCATGCAGTGGGCTTTCTTGTTGTTTTATTGATGGTTTTCTTTGCTGTGCAAAAGCTTTTTATTTTGATGTAGTCCCATTTGTTTATTTTCTCTTTAGCTTCCATTGCCCTAGGAGTAGTATCAGTGAAGAAGTTCTTTCGGCATATGTCCGAGATTTTGCTGCCTGTGGATTCCTCTAGTATTTTCATGGATTCCCGTCTTATGTTTAAGTCCTTTATCCATTTTGAATTTATTTTTGTGTATGGTGTAAGTTGGTGATCTAGCTTCATTCTTTTGCATGTATCTGTCCAATTTTCCCAACACCATTTGTTGAAGAGACTGTCTTGACTCCATTGAATGTTCATGCCTCCTTTGTCAAATATTAATTGAGCATATTGATTTGGGTCAATTTCTGGGTTCTCTATTCTATTCCATTGATCTATATGTCTGTTCTTGTGCCAGTACCAGGCTGTTTTGAGAACAGTAGCTTTGTAATACAACTTGATATCTGGTATTGAGATCCCACCTACTTTGTTCTTCTTTCTCAGGATTGCTGTAGCTATTCGGGTTCTTTTTTTATTCCAGATAAATTTTTGGAAATTTCGTTCTAGGTCTGTGAAATATGTTGTTGGTATTTTAATGGGAAGAGCATTGAATTTATAGATTGCTTTGGGTAGTATGGACATTTTGATGATGTTGATTCTACCAATCCATGAACATGGTATGTTCTTCCATCTGTTTATGTCTTCCTCTATCTCTTTTTTCAGTGTCGTGTAGTTTTCTACGTATAGGTCTTTTACCTCTTTAGTTAAGTTTATTCCTAAGTATCTTAATTTTTTTGGTGCGATGGTAAATGGGATTGTTTTTTTAGTCTCTCTTTCTGTAAGTTCATTATTGGTGTATAGAAATGCCATAGATTTCTTGGCATTAATTTTGTATCCTGCTACATTACCGAATTCAGTTATTAAGTCTAATAATTTTTTTATGGAGTCTTTAGGGTTTTCTATGTACAGTATCATGTCATCTGCGAATAAGGACAGTTTTACTTCTTCTTTTCCAATTTGAATGCCTTTTATTTCTTCTTCTTGTCTGATTGCAATGGCTAGTACTTCCAGCACTATATTAAACAGGAGTGGTGAGAGTGGGCATCCCTGTCTTGTTCCTGTTCTTAGGGGAAATGGTTTTAGTTTTTGCCCATTGAGTATGATGTTGGCTGTGGGTTTGTCGTATATGGCTTTTATTATGTTCAGGTATGATCCTTCTATTCCCACCTTGCTGAGAGTTTTTATCAAGAAAGGGTGTTGGATTTTATCAAATGCTTTTTCTGCATCAATTGATATGACTATGTGATTTTTATCTCTCAATTTGTTTATGTGATGTATCACGTTTATTGATTTGCGAATATTGTACCATCCTTGCATCCCTGGGATAAATCCTACTTGGTCATGGTGTATAATCTTTCTGATGTACTGCTGGATTCGATTTGCTAGAATTTTGTTGAGGATTTTGGCATCTATGTTCATGAGGGATATTGGCCTATAATTCTCTTTCATTGTGTTGTCTTTGTCTGGTTTTGGTATTAGGGTGATGCTGGCCTCATAGAAGGAGTTTGGAAGTGTTCCTTCTTCTTGAATTTTCTGGAATAGTCTGAGGAGGATAGGTTTTAGTTCTTCCTTGAATGTTTGGTAAAACTCCGCTGTGAATCCATCAGGCCCTGGGCTTTTGTTTGCTGGAAGCTTTTTGATGACTGCTTCAATTTCT
The DNA here is from genome assembly GCA_026230045.1 of Corynorhinus townsendii. Lineage (NCBI taxonomy): Eukaryota > Metazoa > Chordata > Mammalia > Chiroptera > Vespertilionidae > Corynorhinus > Corynorhinus townsendii. Next base: position 38,831,481 of record JAPDVU010000001.1, read on the forward strand.
TCCATAGTTATCAGCCTATTGAGATTCTTAGAATCTTCTTGTGTGAGTTTTGGAAGGTTGTATTTTTCTAGGAATGTGTCCATTTCCTCCAGATTGTGTAGTTTGTTAGAATAGAGTTGTTCATAGTATTTTTTAACAATCCTTTGTATTTCTGTGGGGTCTGTTGTTATTTCACCTCTTTCATTTCTGATTTTGTTTATTTGGGTCCTCTCTCTTTGCTTCTTGGTGAGCCTGGCTAGAGGTTCATCAATCTTGTTTATCCTTTCAAAGAACCAGCTCTTGGTTTTGTTGATCCTGTGTATTGTTTTTTTGGTCTCTATGTCATTCATTTCTGCTCTGATCTTTATTATGTCCTTCCTTCTGCTCACTGTGGGCTTTTCTTGTTGCTCTCTTTCTAATTCTTTGAGTTGTTGAGTTAGAAGATTTATTACCATTTTTTCTTGTTTTTTGAGGTAGGCCTGTAGAGCTATAAACTTCCCTCTCAAGACTGCTTTCATTGTGTCCCATAGCATTTGCATTGTTGTGTTTTTATTGTCATTATTCTCCAGGATGTTTTTAATTTCTTCTTTGATCTTGTTGATCACCCAATCATTGTTTAATAGCATGCTATTCAGTTTCCACGTGTTTGAATTTTTGGGAATGTTTTTATTATAGTTTATTTCTAATATTATGCCATTGTGGTCTGAGAATATGCTTGATAGGATTTCAATCTTTTTGAATTTAGGGAGGCTTTGTTTGTGACCCAATATGTGTTCTATTTTTGTAAATGTCCCATGGGCACTTGAGAAGAACGTATATCCCGAGGCTTTGGGGTGAAATGCTCTGAAGATGTCAATTAGGTCCATCTGATCTAGTGTGTCATTTAGAATTGCTATTTCTTTGCTGATTTTTTGTCTGGAGGATTTATCCAGTGTTGTCAGTGGTGTATTAAAGTCTCCTACTATGATTGTATTGTTGTTGATCTCTCCCTTGATCTCTTCCAGGAGTTTTTTTATGTATTTGGGTGCTCCTGCGTTGGGTGCATATATGTTTACCAGAGTTATATCTTCTTGTTGAATTGCTCCCTTTAGTATTATGTAGTGGCCTTCCTTATCTCTTGTTATGGCCTTTACTTTGAGGTCTATTTTATCAGATATAAGTATTGCTACCCCAGCTTTTTTCTCATTTCCATTTGCTTGGAAAATATTTTTCCATCCCTTCACTCTCAGTCTGTGTGAATCCTTTGCTCTGAGGTGAGTCTCTTGTAGACAGCAAATATATGGGTCATGTTTTCTTATCCATTCAGCTACCCTATGTCTTTTGATTGGTGCATTTAATCCATTTACGTTTAATGTTATTATTGACAAGTACATGTTTGTTGTCATATTTTCCCCCTTAGTGTTTGTGTTTCTTTTTGCCTTTCTCTTTCTTCTTTTTACAGCAGTCCCTTCAGCATTTCTTGCATTGCTGGCTTGGTAGTGATAAACTCTCTTAGTCCTTTTTTGTCTGTGAAGCTCCTGATTCCCCCTTCAATTTTGAATGATAACCTTGCTGGGTATAGTATTCTTGGATTCAGACCCTTGCTTTGCAACACTTTGAATATTTCATTCCATTCCCTTCTGGCCTGGTGTGTTTCTGTTGAGAAATCAGTTGATATTCTAATAGGAGATCCCTTGTAAGTAACTTTCTGTCTCTCTCTGGCAGCCTTTAAGATTCTTACTTTGTCATTGGTATTCGCCAATTTAATTATGATGTGTCTTGGTGTTGGTCTTTTGGGGTTCAACTTGTTTGGGACTCTATGTACTTCTTGGACTTGCATAGTTTTTTTCTTGCCAATATCAGGGAAGTTCTCCGTCATTATTTCTTCAAACAGGTTTTCTATTCCTTGCTTCTCTTCCTCACCTTCTGGTATCCCTATTATTCTAATATTGTTTCGTTTTGTGTTGTCCCAAAGCTCCCTTAGGCTCTCCTCTTGCTTTTTAAGTCTTCTTTCCATTTGCTGCTGTGTTTGTGTGTGTTTTCCTACCTTGTCTTCTAATTCACTGATGCGGTCCTCAGCCTCTTCTAGTCTACTGTTTAAGCCTTCCAATGTGTTCTTTATTGCAGCTATGTCGTTCTTCATCTCCTCTTGGTTTCTTTTCATGTTGGTGACATTTTCATTCAGTTCCTTGTAGTTTTCATTGAGTTGTGTGTATTTGTCATCCATCCGTTTAAACATCCTTAGAACCATTACTCTGAATTCTCTCTCTGTTAAGCTGCTAGCCTCAATTTCATTTAACTCCCTTTCTGGTGATTCCTCTTTTTCTTTCCTTTGGGTATTGCTTTTTTGTCTCCCCATGTTTTCCTGAAATGTTTTAATTGTAGATCCAATTGCTTTGCTACCCAGGTTCTTTTGGTGATGGTGCTACTGGTGAAATCTGTTCTCCTGGGCTTGGTTATCTAGTGTAATTGAGGTGCTTAGCTTCTAAAGATTTCTCTTTAGAGTAGATCCTATGGCCTCAGGGAGTATTCAGATTCCTTGGTGTTAATCAGGGTGGAATCTGGGTGTGGCTATATTGGTTGCCTGGAGACTGGGGGGAGGGGCTATCTCTCAGGAGAAAATGGATTCTGTGGGCTCAGATATGACTCAGCACCAGACTTGCTACCACTTCTCCTGGACCGTCCGTTGCCCACTCTGCCCAGGTTCCACAACTCTACCCCTTCTCCCGCACTTCTGTCACAGGTAAGCGCCTGTCTCCAAAAGGTCCCACGAACTAGGTTCAGTGGGGAAAAGCGCAGGCCCCAGGGCGAGGAAGGACCTCGTCTCTGCCAGTTCCTCTCTTGCTGGCACTCCGCGCGCGGTCCGGCAGCTCTTAAAGGCTGCCTTTGAGCTCAGATCCCAAATCCAGACTCTATGGTCTAAAATCCTTCAGACCTTGCCTGTCCTCAGGGACGCGGCTTGGCACTGTGTAGTTTCTCCCTGACCTTCTGGGCACAGAGGTCCGGGAGATTCTACTGCCTAGATCTTTGATTTTACCTTTATCCGGGGGATCCCTGCTCTTCCCAGCTGCAAACTGTCTCACCAGCTGTGCCTCCTTCGCCAATTCGGGCTGGATTCTGCTCGTCTCAGCTGCCTCCTCTATTTGCTCCAGGAGAAGGCTCAGGACACGTCCTTCTATTCCGCCGCCATTTTGTCTCCCCCACAGTTTTTTTTTATTCATTCATCTACTGATGGGCACTTGGGCTACTTCCAGATCTTAGCTATTGTAAATTATGCTGCTATGTACATAGGGGAGCATACATTCTTTCTGATTGGTGCTTCAGGTTTCTTAGGATATATTCTTAGAAGTGGGATCACTGGGTCAAATGGAAGTTCCACTTTTAATTTTTTTCCACAGTGGCTGCACCAATCTGCATTTCCACCAGCAGTGCACAAGGGTTCCTTTTTCTCTGCATCATCACCAACACTTGTCATTTGTTGATTTGTTGGTGATAGCCATTCTGACAGATGTGAGGTGATACCTCATTGTCATTTTTGTTTGCATATCTCTGATGATCAGTGACTGAGCATTTTTTCATATGATTCTTGGCCTTCTGTATGTCCACTTTGGAGAAGTGTCTATTTAGGTCATTTTCCCATTGTTTAATTGGGTTGTTTGTCTTCCTTTTGTTAAGTTGTGTAAGTTCTTTATATAAGTATCAGATGTATCTTTGGCAAATATGTTCTCCAATGCAGTGAGCTCCCTTTTCATTTTGTTGATGGTTTCTTTTGCTGTGTAGATGCCTTTTATTTTGATGTAGTTCCATTTGTATATTTTCTGCTTAGTTTCCCTTGCCCTAGGAGATGTGTAAATTTTGATCTCACAGGTGTATCATCACTAGTTCTTTAGTAATTACTTTCTAAAATTTTTTCAAAGATCTTCAAATAGTTGCTATATTTAATGTGTCTTTCTGAAACTAATAATGATTAAAGTCAGTGATCCGTTGTCAAAAATATACTATTTTTATGAAAAAAATATTTATTTCCTCATCAAAATGTACAATATAATTTTAGTATTTACTAGTGTGGACTCTGATATTTCATATTCTTCTCTAGAGAACAAGGTAGAATTACACTTCCCTGCCTCCTGGAAGTTAAATGTAGCTATGTTCTGACCAAACAAATGTAAGCAGAGGTGGTGAGAATCACTTCCGGGTAGAGTTTGAAGGACAACATGGAGTTTTCCCTGTGCTCTTTCCCTCTGTCCTGACACCAGCATGTGGAGAGCAGTGGTTCTCAAATCTGTCTGTGCCACCTCAGGGGTCACTGGCAATGCCTGAAGACACCATGTGGTTGGCATGACTCAGGGGGGTGGGGGTTGTTACCTGTATCCAGTGAGTAGAAGCCAGGTCTGCCCTAAATATTATACAACGCAGAGGACAACCCTTACTCCTCTCAGTCTGGGCAACAAAAATTTACCCAGCCCAAATATCAATAGTGTCACTGCTGAGAAACCCTGGCTTGGAGCGAGGAAGACATGTGTAGTAGTTCCTAGTTGTTCATAAATAGACAGGAATCATAAGCAAGAAATAAACCTTGGTTGTTCTGGACCATTAAGAGTTTCAGATTGTGTGTTATCACAGCATCACCTAGCTTTTCCTGACACATTTATTTTGTAAATTAAGTAAAATTGGAACAAATGGTTAAAACATCATCTGTTGAATATTGGTGCTTAAGTTCTGTGCTTATGGAGGCCAGAAATTTCCGAAACTTGTAGGAAATGTCAAAGTATCAGAGCAGGTTGGCCCTTCTAAATTCTCCATAAGGTGCTGCAAAAGCAACATGCTTTGTTCTGAGGCAGCGGTTCCCAAAGTGTGGTCTGGATCCAATCAGATCAGCATCACCTGGAAATGCGTTGGAAAAGGAAATTCTCCAGCCCCACCCAGACCTACTGAGTCAGAAACCCTGGGGGTGGGGCCAAGTAGTCGGTGTTTAATAGGCCCTCCTGGTGATCGTGACACATGCTCAAGGTTGAGAACCACTGGTCTAAGGCACTAGTTCTCAACCCTAGCTGCTCATTAGAATTGCCAAGGGAACTATAAAAAGTAGGGTTGCCAGGGCTCCATCCTCAGAGACTTTTAGTTAATTGTTATGTTGTAGGGGCAAGTATTTTTAAAAGCTCCCCAGGTGATTCAAACGCACAAATAGAATTGAGAACCAAAACAGAGGTAATCCAAACTGAAAGCAGAAATGGAAACAGAATGCAAATTCACTACAAAGGACTTTTTTTTCTGTCTGTGATCCACAGCCCAAAACTGCTGAAGGTCAATCATGACTTTGGATGATGATAGTAGTTCGATTCCCTGTATCATTTCAAACTCCAGGTGAGCAAGAACAAGGAATAACAGAAGTGAGAACTGGATCCTTGATGGTGCCAAGAAAGTGAAGATGCCTGAAGCTCCTGGCCCAGACCACAGCACGAGGCTCCAGACAAAGCCTCCCTGAGAGCCACCCTGGGGTATTGTGCCACTAGACTCCATTCCCAACCTTGCATTGCTCACTGCTCTCTGCTCTGAGGAAGAAGCTAGGGCAAAGGGTCAGGAGAGGGTCACGTGCCCAGACTCAGGAGCCACAATGCCACTGCCTTTTATTAGCCCTAGGACTTGGGAAAGTAAGTGAATTCTTGTATGCCTCACTTTTCTATTCTAAAATGAAGATAATACTATTTTGCCTACCTCGTAGGGATGCTGAGGAGGAAGAATGAATGAATGTAAGACACTTAAAACAGTACTTGACCCCTATTTTAATTAGAAATAACATTAAAAATAGAGCCTGTGATAGCTTGTTGCTAGAAAACCAGAAAGGTAGGACAACATTACATGATCAAGAGTTAAGCATTGGTTACTAGCTATAAAAATAATTATACATGCATTATATGAAGTGTATAATTGTATGCGTTACAGTATGTGTTATAAATATATGTGTTATGGAAGATAACATATTTCAGACACCTTTCTAGAAAACAACGCACAAAAGAGAGAAAGCCTTATTGTGAAAGAGATTACATTGTATCATTAGTGGGGTTACAGAAAATAAGAAAACAAATAATACATAATGCCAGGTAAATATAAGCACTATGGGAAAAAAACACACAACATAAGAAATAGAGGGTGACATTTGAGGAGCAACTAGAAAGACATAAGGAGAGTCATGTTCACAGCTTGAAACAGACAGAACCAAGGAAACAGCAGCACAAAAGCCCTGAGGCACCATGACCTTGAAGTGTTCTTTGATGAACAGCAAGAAAACCAAAGTGGGAGGGATGGGTAGAGCAAGGTGAAGCCCACCAGAGAGAATGAAGTTTCAGAGAAGGTCTTGGCTCAGACGTAGAGAGCCCTGCAGGATATGGTCAAGATTTCTAATTTTGCTTTAAAATAATTAGAAGGCAGGCTTGTGAGAACAGGGAATTTTCCTTAATCTGATAGTAGATTTTAAACAAAATCTGTGTTAGCGGCTATGTAGTGAAATTGCAGTGCTAGGTCAGGAGCAAAGGTGGGAGGCTAGTCTTAAACTTTTGCATATGAACTTTCGAGTCCAGGCAAGAACCTATCCTGGCTGGGACCAGGATGATGGCAGTGTAAAGTGGTTATAAGTAGCCAGCTCCAGAATAAAGTTGGATTTGTGGATATGACTTATGTGAGTATTCAGCCTCAATCACAGAGCCAGATACTAAGATGTGTAAGGACCCACCGTTTTGGCCTCATTAAATGTATACTTCCCAGGTGGAGGTTCTAAGGAGTTTGAAATGCAAGTCTGTTGCCCAGAGGAAACGTGTGTGCTAAAGGCATTAATCAGGCTTTGCAACTGTATTTAAATCCATGAAAATGCATGATATCAACTAGCAAGTAAGTGTAGATGGAGGGAGAAAATCCAATTGATTAGCAACCAATCAGTTATCTTAGTAAAATATTTGCCCCCAAGCTTGGCTATCAGAGCCTCTGACAACTTAATCCCTAAAAGCAATTCCAGAATTTTCCAAATTCATACATAAGAAGAGGACTCCCAAAGTGGCATTGTGCACAGTTGGGAATCGTCCCAATTTCCTGTTGAGTAGTCCTCATGGAGGACTTCGGGTGAGTAGGCTCTGACCCTTTTCACTTTTAGAAAATAACTATGGCTGCTTTCTTGTAGAGTTCACTCTTCAGCCAGGGGAAAAATAATTTAGCGACCATTATCTACTGCAATAAAATCTGTATTCTGAAGTTCCTATCATCACATATTGCTTTCCATTTTTCCTCTTTCTAAAATGAAGGTCTAATTATGTTTGTCCTTGGCTTTTATTTTGAAATGGATATGTATAGGCTGTTTTACTTATCATTTTCCCCATAAATGGCCAGATCACAAAGTGGCCCATCCAGACCTACTTAAGGAAACTGAACATTACCCAGAGTTTCTAAATTCAGTAACTGAACAAGATTCTACGTGGCGTTCCAAGGGAAGAGAGTAAATGTGTTTTCAGTTCCATATGAATAAGTTGTCTTATCTTAGCTGTGGGCATTGTTGCAAGTTTATGTATTGGTGGAAAGGTGTAAATATGTCTACTTTTATTTTTACCCATTTAGAAACTTCTCCCCTCCCCTTTCTGTCCCACCCCCTTTCCTTTTGGGAACTACTCCTTCAACTCAAAGGAATTCAATAACCCACCTTCCAGATTTAAAAGGTGGGCATATGCCCAGCCGGCATTGATCAGTGGTTGAGCGTAGGTTTTTTTTAAAATAAATAAAAGGTGGGCATATGATCCAGTTCTAGATTCATTTTGTCAATTCCCCTGTCAAGAGTGGTTGATCCAGGCTTGTTATATACATACAGTCCAAACAGATTTCTTTCCTGGGGTTTAGTTAGTTAGTTAGTTTCACAAGAGGAAAGGGTCCTTCTTCTTGAGGTCATAGAGTTTGAAGAATGTGAATTGGGGGCTACTAGCATTCACTGCCTTTCACTCCATATGGGAGAAAGCTGTTTGAAAGAAGGGAAAAGGAAGCAAAGCAGAGGCAATCCCTGATGAGAGGAAGCTGGACAGAGCACTGACAGTGTCAGGCCTTTCATTCTGGGGTCTAACATGCCCAGATTTCACCAGCTTATAAATAGCCTTGCATAAGCAAATTTGAGCTGCTTTCCTGGAACTTATAACTAATAATTTTAACAAATACAGGTTAGTTATCTTAATTCTATACATCAATTATACAACTGTCCTTAATTCTATATTTCTAGTGCTGAATATACTGTATATGTATATATTCATTTTAAAATTAGTATAGGCATCTGCAGTGATCATATTCACATTCATGTTGGAAGTCTTTATATGAGGACTGGAAAGGTGAAATACATTACAGAGATAGAACGTGACCTTGATTTGGAATGTAAATACCCTTATTTTATACTAAACTAGTGTTTCCCAACTAGGAGCCCCAATATCAGTGACTTTTATGAGATTATATGATGTGCTTCCAAAAATTATTTATTGGTTATTTAAATCTGAGAAACAAAATTAAACAAAGTTTGAACAAAGAAAGATTTTTTTCTGTAACTTCTTTTTTCAAAGCTCCTAATTGCACCATAATTCTTCGCTGTGGTGTAGAATAACCACAGTACCATCTATTCAAAGAAAACCATATCGTTTATTAACATCCCCACAGAACACAATTTGGGAAATACTGGACCAGTCTTATGTCGTAGGGAGGGAAAACTGTCCTTAGGAATCTTATTCTTATTGTATTTGTTCTGATTTAAAGCCTTATAAAGAAAGAAGAATGGAGCCAGTAGGAAAATACCATTTTCCCCCTGTGCAAAATACTCCCAGATAAGGATGTAAGCAAATTCAGCCTCCAAGCCCAGCTCCCAGGTTGTTAAAATGAATCACAGAGAAGCAAAGCCCTAAGCCAAATAAACAAATCTCTAGTGATGGAGCTATAGTGACTTTGAGAGGCAAATCTGGAAGTATTTACAATAAAAGAAATTTCCTAGTTCTAAAAATGACTGATAGACATAGATTCAGCAGTCTATGGGCCCTAACTGATAAACATCAATGCTCTGATAAATAGAAATATATTCAAGCTATTTTAGGTGTTAAGGATCTCCTGATTGCCATATAGTTATGAAATGATAGTGATTTTGAGAGAATTGTGGTATCTTTAGCCTCTAGACTAATCCTAAAATATAAAGTAATCATTTTTAGTTTAAAGATAACCTAAAAAGAGATTAAATCGTAGGCTCTCAACCATTAGGTTTAGTACTGGCCTGAAAGCATGAAGATAGACTAAGAGCCTTAAAAATCCTTGTGATCAGTTTTCTAAGATAAAATGCACTGGTATTTTTCTTTTGATTGAAATTTAGGTCATTTATTTAAGCTCTGCCCGGTTTTTTAAAGGGGTAGATGGTATTTGAGAAGGGGGAAAAATGAGTTGTGCACTTAGAACTTGTGCTTGAAGGTATTAAATTTGCTCTAAGATTCCAACAATAAAATCCATACAAAATAAATGTCAGTAGCTTTGGTGGAAATAAAATCAGAAATTGTCTGTCTGTATATGTGCAAATGTGTGTATATGTGAAGGATAAAAGAAAAAAACACACACACACAACTAAGTTGACCTAAGTGATATTTCAGAGAAGTTGAATTGTAATTTTCAAGTTTAAAAAGTGGGAATCAAATAAAATAGTTAGAAAAAGATTTCATGGAGAGAAATATAATAGCAGAATATAGGAAAATTATTCCAAAACAAGACTCAAGTTTGCAGTGTTTAAAAGTTATTATGCAGGTAAATCCTAAAATTGAGTAGATATCACTCATCAGAGTTATCTATGGCCCAGAAAAAATCTCTTCCAAATCGTTTACTCTGTTAGTTGAATCTATGCATAATAAGTCATATTTGGATTACCACAATGACTTCCCACATATAACAAGAGGTGCTGTAATCTGAATAGAAGATGAAAAACAATCCAGTGTCAGGAAATGCCTGTTTTATATGGTAACGTAATACATTTCCCAGGCCCTCAAGTCCTGGGTATAAAATGGGGACATCTTAGCAGTACATTTTATTAATTCTTGTTCTCACCTTCAGTTTCTCTAATTCTTGACAGAATCTTTTCTAGTTATATTGGGAATGCTCCAGCTGTCTTCATGTGCTCACACACAATTTTCCTCAGGAACCATGTGACAACACCATTTGTATGTTATTTGTTTTGGTTTGCCTCCAATCATGACTAGAGTTAACACCTCTTTCCCTGCTGCAAGGCAGGAAGGCACTTCACCACTCTCGTAGGATGGGCTCCAAAGAAGCAAAACCCAACTTAAAGATTATTTATAGTGGTTTTGGGAGAGTGCTTTTATGAGAAGTGGAATAAGAAACACAGGACAGAGCATGAGGAAAAACTAAGCAATGAAGTGTCTCAGCTGGAGACTAGCTTCCTTCAGTGAAGTTCTCAAGTTTGAATTGTACTGCTGAGGTAGCCCTACTGTAGGGCAAGAAGCTGCCCTTAGAACACCCATATCCCACAGTCATTGGCCAAGGGCTACGTGCAAGAGGTTGGGGGAGGTGGCTTTTGTTTAGACAATAATGATTCCTGGGAGAAAGGGAGGGCTATGGGTTGTCCTTAGCCAACATTCAGAGCAGCAGGAAGATGGGTATATGTGATAGCAAAGGGAACCGGGTGAGGCACCAGCAACACCCATTCTTTTCATGACTCAGGTCCACTTGTTTGTCATATTAAATGTACTCCATGTGGTCATAGCTTCTCTAGGATTCTGGTTAGTCTAATTTTTCCGAGAAAACTTAAAAAACAAGGGTTAGTGGAATAAACTGCCTCTCCTGCTGCTGCAACTGATCCCGAACCCATAACTGAATCATAACTGAACCTGGAAAGGGTGTTACATCAAACACCATTTCTAGGTCCTCTTGCTTGTCAGCATCTCCTCTTAGCATTGTGATGACCCTGGCTACCATTCCTGAAGGCCTTGAGACCCTTGGTTATTACGCCTTTTTCAGGCCATGGTTCCTTTACTTGCCCATTTTCAGTTACAGCTATAGAGATGCCCAGTGTTTAGTAGCAACTAGGCCTCCTCGTGATCAGGATCCATGATCCCTGCAAGTAGGTTACTTCATTTATTTGTTTATTTATTTACTGTCTTGAGGTGTGAAAAGAGACCTAGTCGTATATGTAGGGTTAAGTGTGGTGGGAATCTTACTGTATCCTCTAACAGAAGAGAGCCCTTCTGCACATGAGAATCTCAAGATCCATGGAGTCTAAAGTTGCAGGGAGAAAAATCTCAAATTCCTAAATAAGTCACCAGTAAAATAGGTAGGCACTCTTATTTCCTGTAACCATGTATTTTAACTATTGGGTACACAGTCCACATATTAGTCTTTAGATTATACCTTAATCTAAAGGTATCATCTCAAGAACTCATCTCCAAACTGATTCTGTCAGGCCAGCGCCTTTTGGGGGGTGTGCTCTGTGAATGCCATGGCCAGGATGCGATTACTACAACTTCTTTATATAACATAAGTCCCTTGGTCCAAGACAGTGTTCTACAAAATTCCACATTGTTAGATCAGACACCATAAGTCCTTAAATAGTATTGTGGACAGAGGCACTACAAGAAAGAAAAGCAAATCCATATCTAGATCATGTCGTTCCTAGTCAGAAGCATTTCCATAGTGTGGAACATCTGTTATAAACCACTTGACACCAATTCACTAGTTGGTCTCCTCAAGGAATGGTACCAGCCCAGCCTGTGTGGCTCAGTGGTTGAGCATCGACCTATGAACCAGGAGGTCATAGTTTGATTCCTGATCAGGCACATGCCTGGGTTGCAGACTCGATTCTCAGTGAGGGGCTTGCAGAAAACAGCCAATCAATGATTCTCTCACATCATTGATGTTTCTGTCTCTCTTTCTCTTTCCCTTCCTTTTCGAAATCAATAAAAATATATTTTAAAAAAAGGAATGGTGCCATAATGAGGGCTCAGTGTTATCTGTTTTTGTGGGCAGGTTGAATATTCAGCCTTCATGAGAGGGAGCACATGCTGTTAGGCCCATATATAGTCCCCTTCACGTCACTGCCACCATAGTGTACAAGCACCGGCCTGGCCAAGAACAGAGGCTGGCTGGTATCTACTAGCTGAGACATTTTGTCCACTTGGCTCTTAAATTCCTCTTCTGCAGTGGATCCTTTTTGGTGGGCATTAGATGGGATATAAAGATGCTCAACCCTTTGTGCCGACTCGTATGATTTTCATCCACATGCCTCTTCCCCAGATCCTTTTGTACCTAACCTTCCAATCTTGCTATTCTAAGCCACTCATCACAAGCTAAGCAATTTGAGACTGCTCAGGCAACTATCTATACATTTGCCTCAGAACATGTCACTCTTCACAAAGAGTGGATGGGGTGCTACTCTTCAGAATCTAGTATATACTTTCAACCAATGGCAGTTATGTGGTGATGTGTCCCTAGTAATTAGAATACATGGGTCTGGGAACCAAGGGGTAGAAGTCGCAGTAACCCAAATGAGGAATTTGCTTCCAGAAAGCAAAAGAAAAGAGTTACCATATGGACAATAATTGGCTGTGATTATGAGCTACTGCTCATCTGCACCTGCATATTAGGAATAATGAGGGATATGTTTGGCTGAGGGCAATTCTGCAAGTAAGGGAGCATCTGTGAGTTGAAATCAGATAATACTTAGTAAGTGGGAGATGTGTGTGCTAACCAGTAAACAGAAGCTGAGAAAGGTGCCAGCAGCATCTACTACCACTGCTTCCCAGAGTCAGAGAAAAGCTGCCTTCCACCTGTTCATCCATTTCTGCCTGATACACACTCTTCCACTAGGCAGTGTTACCACTTTGAGTGCATACTTACCTCCATGCTTCTTCTAGGCAATGCTCCTGCCTCTGATATATCACTTCCATAGGTCACTACCCCATCTGAGACCACCTCCACCTCTTCTTCTGGATCCTATACCATCACCTCACCCAAATACTGCTGCCTCTTCATTATATACCATCAATTTTTAAGGAAAAACTGATTCTTCTGGCATGCATTGAATTGCCTGTCTTGTATTTTTTTACATCTCAATGAGTATTTTCAGAACTACAATCTTGAAATCTCTGTCATTTATATCCCATATTTCCATGTGTTCCAGCTTGCTTTCTGGGGATTTTTCATTTTTTTTCTGAGCATCCTCATTACCATGGTTATTCATGGTATTTGGTGTTCTCCTTTATCTAGGCATGTAATTATGTCTATATGAATGGCCCTTCCATAGAAGCTTTCTCTGAAGAGGTCTTTCTATTATTTTCCAGTAGATGGTACTGAATTACAAGATTTTTACCTCTGTGATCTCCCAGACCTGACCTCCATGGCTTCCTTAAGAAACTACAGTTGCGTTGTTTGGGGGTGGAGTTTGTTTTGCCCTCATCGTAATGGTGACCCTGGACCTCCATGGGGTCCTGCCCTAAGTGCTGGACCTGGGGATCAGTCACAGAGGGAAACTGGTTCTAAGTAATAGCTCTTGGTTTACAGATTATGTGCTCCTCAAGTGGACAACAAGAGCTATCTGAGATGAGTTTTGGCAGTCCAAGGGGTGATAGTTCCATTTCTTTGTCTGAAACACCACCACCAAATAGGGCACAACTGTGTGGCAGAAGCCCCTGTGCTCTGTCTTGTGTCTGCTGACTTAGTCACTGTGTGCTCTGCTCACCCTGCTAGACTGGCCCCCTGCCCCATCCTGCAGCTATCTGTTCCTCCTGGCTGAAGGAAACACCTTCTACCATTGGCTTCCACCCACCTTCCTTCCCAAACATCTAGCTCCCTACTGCAGGGCTGCGTTTGTGGGTCACCTGAGCTTTCCTCCCTTCTTGTCTCCCTGTTTATTCCCAATTGCCCACCTTTAGATGTTTCAATGTGTGGGTCTTTCAGGCATTCCTCTGTATTGAGTAGGGAATTCTTTATTGAATTACAGTTGGTTAACTTGTTGAAATTTCAAGGGGAGAGGCCAAGGGATCCATTACGCTGACATTCCTCTTACATCACCTCTGGTCACCAACGTTATTTTTCTACTTTCTCTTTGTGCAGCCAAATTTAGTCTTGAATGAGGGCTCTCACAGAAAGCAGATAAGCTGGGTTGCCTCTTTCCTCTACCCAGCGAAACTGATAACCCGAATGGTGGGCTGCAGTGTTTTTGCCCAGGTTCATGTCTCCAGACACCGAAGAATGAGCTTTATGGACCAGAAGATTTAAGCAAAAGTGTGGAAAATGTATCATAAGCAGATTCTGTATGGGGAGGGAGGCCCAATGATGGGCGGCGCCCCTTAAGCCTTGTAGTCTAGGGGTATATATTTGCTGCAAGCCTGCTCTATATCTACCTGTGTCCTCACCTGATTGATTCCCTCAATTGTTCTTGCCCAGCAAGGGACCTGAACTTTCCCTGTTTCTTTGCATTAGTTCACCTTATTGTTCAGACCCTCCCTAGTTTCACATGCCTCCCGCATTGAGTCTAAAAATCATTTTGTTAATCCTGCATGGTTGGTTTCTGTGGTTAGGCTTGCTCCAACTGCTATGTCTGCCTCTGCCTATGTTCCACCTGCCTGTGTTTTCCACCAGACCCCTGCCCTGCCTGAATGTCAAGCTAATTCCTCTCAAAATGTGGCAAGATCTGAGACCCATGTTATATGGAGAGAATGGGGGAAGGAGATGTGAAATAAAGCAGGCATTGTCCCAGTACTTTGGTCTGAAAATATCTACCTTAGTAAAAAGTAGTGTTCCAGTGATCCAGTTCAAGTTATTACAGGAAAGGGATCTGGCCCTTAGCAGTTCCAGGGCTGGCTGGTAGTGACTCAGTGCAGGAAAGATTTCACAATACAAGTCCAGGTGATTTGTTTTTATATTTTACTTTTTTTTTTTTCATTTTTCCACCCTCACCAAAGGATATGCTTATTGATTTTAGAGAGGAGGAGGAAGGGAAAGAGAGAAACAATGATGTAAGAGAGAACATCTATTGGTTGCCTGCCTTACATGCCTTGACTGCGACTCGAACCCGCAACCTTTTAGTATACTGAACAACTGAAAGGTTGTGGATTCGAAGGTGAGTCCACGTGATTTTTAGAGGATTTTGTTAAAACTGGGGACAGTGAAACGAGAAAGGGCTGGAGAAATGAGCCTAGGCTGGTCTGCTTTAGCTCACTAAGAAGTCGGAGAAAAGGGGGCTTTGGAGCTAGGTTCAGGGGTTTAACCAGTGTAAACTGCCGCTGCCTATTTCTTCCCTGGTGGCAAGCGTCATAAGGTCCTTTAGAGATCAGGAGATGCAAGCCTGTAGGCGAAGGGAAGGGGAAGAGGAAGGGAAAGGTGCAAAAGGTGCAGGTGTGTTCCCGGGAGAGCTCCCACTGAGACCTTTGTTTTGAGGGGTTTTAAAGGATTAAAGTTTAGGGGAGGTCTTAGGGGAGGATCTCAACAGAATATTCATTAGTTTTATGCTGATGTGCCAAAATGAGATGTATTCTCTTTTTCATCTGTCCTTGGGTGTGGTTGGCAAATGTCATTAATTGGATTTCTGTTGTCTCCCTGAGTAGGGTGATTTAAGCTATTTACCCTCTGGTTGGGGAGAAGTGCAAACCATTTACTCTTAAGTGTCCTTGGTTTAGGGAAGATAGGATTTACTAGATGGCTACAAGCTGCTGTTAAGCTATCTGTCTCTGTTTCCCTATTCCACTTGCCAAGGAATTTTCCTAGCTTCTTACTATCCTGACTCAAAGTTAACCAACTTTTCTGCATTGGAATTTAGGGAAAAGACAAATTAGAAAATTTGTTTTTGTTCTATTTTTTTCCTGGGGATGGGCAGCAGGATTTGATATTTCTGGGCTCCTTGTCAATAAGGTCATTCAATCACCTAGATGCCTGCTTTCCTCTCCATAGCCCCAGAGTTTCACCAGGACTCTTTCCCTGAAGCTAATTAGAGTTGCTGGCACCTAGTGAGCAGAGAGTGTTTCTGATAACATACACTAAAGACAAGGAAGTTTTCTTTAGTCATAATAATTGGTCAAAAATATTCCTTATGGGTGTCAATCAGTTACCAAAAATAAAAAGAGGGTATTTTTAAATATATAATTAGAGTGAAGCTTTAAATAGTTCAGAATTAAGCAAGAAAGTTGAGGGCATTTATCCAGTTTGATTTCCTAATATGAAACACTAGAAGCCTGGTGCAAGAAATTCATGCACTTGCAGGGGGCGGGGGGCCCTCAGCCTGGCCTGTGCCCTCTCACAGTCCGGAAGCCCTCGGGGGATGTCCAGGACTCCTTGCTCCTTACCGCCCGCCTGCTCGCTACTCCTTACCACTCTGCTTACTGCTCCTTAGCGCTGCCTTGGAGGTGGAGAGGCTCCTGCCACCACTGCTGTACTTGCCAGCCGTGAGCCTGGCTTTTGGCTGAGCAGCACTCCCCCGTGGGAGTGCACTGACCACCAGGGGGCAGCTCCTGCATTGAGTGTCTGCCCCCTGGTGGTCAGTGTGCGTCTTAGTGACCGGTCGTTTTGCTGTTCGATCAATTTGCCTTTTATTATATAGGATAATAATTGATCACCAAATGGATAGATCTCAAAGAGCCAGTAATTATAACAAGTAGTTTTTTCTTAAATAACCATAACTTTGCTGATTTTCTCCACTGAATAAGATTCATTTTGGTTATGTGTTCCAGATAAATACTTTCCAAAACTTGCATGGGAATTATAGGTCTAATCATAATGAATAATGATATTAGGTGAAAATATCTGGAATAGATAAAGCTTGCCTATTCTCTAAAAATGTTAATTTTAAATACTGCCAATATTGAGGACTTATTTGTACTACAGTTGGTTTATCCCTTATCAGAAATAATATTTCTTATCATTTTAATTAGCAATAACTAACCTAGTGGGATTCAGAAAAATCCAACAATGTACGGATTTTCTGTCACAGAGAAGACTGTTTCTGTTTTTTCCCTAGAGAACAAAAGTGGTGGAAGCTGGAGATATCATATTATTTGAAAGACATGAAAAAGGTCCTGCCTAATCGAGACTGCTATATTCATAAACAGAATCAGACTGAATTAATCACTCCAGGATCATAATTCAGTTGTTATATAAGTACCCACTGGGCTTAATGGTATGTACAAGTAAAACATCCTGAGAAATAATCTATAAAAGGGTGGGTCACACACTAGGGGAAACTCAGATTCTAATAAGAGTGACCAGGAGATATTCTCAAGGGAGGATACCTGAACTGATTTCCATGTCAAAAGCTGAGGGGAGAATGTGCTAACCCCAGGGAGATGGCCTGCATAGTTTAGAAAGGCCAACCCAAAGAAAGAAAAGTTGGCATATTTATGCAGTGTTTCCCAGGGAAAGGGGAAACTAGATCTGACTAGAGAAAGAATTCATTCTAGTCAATAAAATACATGTTCAAAAAAAAGGTTTTCACCCTATTTCATTTAAAACTCAGTACTCAAAGAGTTAGCAAGTTAATATTACTAAAATAAAGAGGAGGATGAGAGGAATGCAGTCTTTAATTTTATCCAAAGGCCACACCACTGCTTTGAACTGAAAGAGTCATCATATTAAAAGAAACTCAGAGCAAGTAAATGACTAGAAACCAAAAATACATTTGGCAGCAAGAGAGTGAGAAGTGTCTAACTGCAAAAAGCAGGAACTGAGGTAGAAAGTAATGTATTTTCAATACAATTGTATCAGCACCTGTCTTTACATCCTATTTCTATTCAGAGAAAAGAGATGCAATTCAAAGGGTTATGAATAGAGTATTGTATATATAAGGACACCCCCTCACCCTCAAACATACTAGGTCCAAACCCATGTACAGTGAAACTTTGATATAATGGACTAATTTGGGTGAGGAGGTGTCTGTTAAAGCCGAAAAACCATCCTATCTAATAAAGAGGGAATATGCTAATTGACCATCACTCCATCACAAAGATGGCTGCACTCATAATTGAGGCCAAGTTCCCTTAAGGAGCCTTAATGAACAATCAGCAGGGACCTGAGGCTACACCCTCCCCCGCCCCCATGGGGCTTGACAGGGGACCTCAGGTTGTGCCCCCCACCCGGCAGGGCTTAACAGGGGACCTCAGGCTGTGCCCCCTACCCTGGCGTCAGGCTGGGGACCTCAGGCCACATCCCCCACCAGGTGGGGCTTGACAAGGGACTTCAGGCCACACCCCCGCCCCAGCACCGGGGCAGGGGACCTGAGGCTGTGCCCCCCTGCCTGGCGGGGCTTGACAGGGTCCTCAAGGTGCAACCCCAGTGCTGGGTTGGGGAAACTCAGGCCCCACCCCCTGCCCACCAGGGCTTGACGGGGGACCTGAGGCTGCACCCCCCCTGCCAGTGGGGCTTGACGGGGGACCTGAGGCTGCAACCCCCTGCCTGGCGGGGTTTGATGGGGGACCTCAGGCCATGCCCCCCACCTGGCGGGGCTTGACAGGGAACTCAAGGCACACCCCCTGCCCCATCTGGGGGACCTCAGGCCATGCCCCCCGTCCTGGTGCTGGGCCAGGGGACCTGAGGCTAGCCCCCTGCCCAGCAGGGCTTGACAAGGGTGGAACTGGCTGGGTCTGGATCTAGCCCAATGGGGGAGCGGCCGGGTCTGGGTCTCACGTGATTTTGAGGCACATGTGGGTGGACGGGGACTTGCCTCTGGGTCCCCCTTTTAATGTGCATGAATTTTGTGCACTGGGCCACTAGTTACAAAATAAAGTAGGTTTTCCAAATGCGTATGTTAAAATAATTGACAAATTAGTGAGTTTACTTATGTAGACACATTTTGTGTAATTTAAATGAAGTATGTATGAAAAGTTTAATTTCACAGAAAGGTTTTCTATATGCATTACTGTCATCTTAAATATATACTGAATAGGTCTAGTAAATGAGCGCATTCACCAGTCACCGTGACTAAAGAAATGCACACAGCCGGGGTGTGGCTTGGTGCACGTGGAAACATTGGCCTGCACACATTCAAGCTGCTGCAGTGGCCTAGGGCTTAATCACAAGGAACAACAGCCTGTAATTATTGGAATCGAGAGTCTAGGTCAGTGGTCAGCAAACTCATTAGTCAACAGAGCAACAAAGTGCGGCGGCTCGTGAGCCGCAGTTTGCCGACCACTGGCCTCGCTGATTTGGCTCAGTGGATAGAGAGTCAGCCTGCGGACTGAAGGGTCCTGGGTTTGAGTCTGGTTAAGAGCATGTAACTTGGTTGCAGGTTCCTCCCTGGCCTAGTCCGGGCTTGTGCAGGAGACAATCAATCAATGTGTTTCTTTCACATTGATATTTCTCTCTGTCTTTCCCCCTCTCTTAAAATCAATGAAAAAATATCATCCTGTGATAATTAAAAAACAAACAAACACTGGTGCAAAAAGTCATGCCACATGACAGCAGACCAATTACCGAGAATTGCAGTGTGATCACATGCTAATCATTCCCTGAACATTATTTATGAGTGGTGGTGACTCTTGGATTTAAATATGTAGACTATAGGTGTAGATATGTAATATTTATTTATGTCAGCAAAATTACTACAGTGTTGTTTTTTGCCAAATATATGGCCTATTCGCTAAAATTTGTTAAAAATAACAGTGAATTAATAACAGAAATCAACCTGTTAATTTAATTATAAACAAATATTGATTAAAAGCATTTTAAAATTAACAAGGTGTTAATTTTAATATATGGCATATAGGCAAAATTTTGTCCATTAAACCTGAAGTCTATTAAATCGAGGTCTGCAATATTGAGGGTTTACTGTATTAGGCTATCAGAATGAGAGAGAGAAGGAAGAAGGGGAAGGGGGAGAGAGGAAGGAGGGTAGGAGGGAAAGAGAGAGAATTAATCAGTTTCTCAAGTATTCTGATAGTGAGGAATTTGGTGAGTAATGTGGTATTTGGATCTCATAATAAATTTCTTAAATATAATATTGATTGATTAATGTTTGCTTTATGAGATTAGGTAGCATGGGACCCCACTCACTGGAAGTCACTGGAGGGCAGGATCTGAGTCCCATTCAATATTGTTTCCAGCTGTGGTAGGAAGAATAGCTGAGATCTATGAATATGTCATTTTACATAGCAAAAGGGAGTTTACAGATGTAATTATTGTGGGTTAGGCAGGTGAGTCCCATTTAATTACATGAGTCCTTAAAAGTGGAGAACCTTTCCTGATTCAGAAAGTTGTGATAGAGATATTCCAACACAAAAGGCAGCTAAGGAATGTAGGAAGACTCAAGAAGCGGAGAACAGCCCTCAACTGATAGCCAGCAAGAAAATGGCAACCTCAGTCCTACAACCACAAGGACTGAATTCTTCCAACAACTGAAATGCACAAGGGAACATTTCCCAGGAGCTTCTAGCAAGTAAGGCAATATTGCCAACACCTTGATTTTAGTATAGTGAGACCCATGTCAGGCTTTGGACTACAGAACTGTATGATAACAAATTTGTATGGCTTTAAACCTCTAAGTTTGTTGTCATTTGTTATGACAGCAATAGAAAACTAATGTACCAGCATTTAACACTTTGTCCAGCATATGAGAAGCATATAAAGCAAACTTTAATTAAGTGAGTCATTCATTGAAAATATAAGAATATCCACTCAAGTCCCTTTACTTCTTAAACTTAACAAATATTTCCTAAAGTGATGTTGTTCAGAACACCAGTACCAACAACTATTTTGTGGTGATGGGCAGGATTATAAAATAAATTGAAAGAGATAATATTCCCATTGATGATTTACAGTTTACATGAGCATAGTAAAAACTCAAAGACATCCTGCAAAAGTAAACTTTATAAACACTATTTAATTTCATCTTTCTCAAAATTATTTGAGCTCAGAAGCTTCTTTTTTCCCCATGAAAAGTGTGTGTGTGTGTGTGTGTGTGTGTGTGTGTGTGTGTGTGTGTTTAATAGGCTCTGGAATAAAATAAGGTATTGTCATCTTAAGCAAAACACTATCATTTGTCTAGCTTGAATGTCTTTTTTCATGACATAGGAGAATCAATAAACCTTCTTAGTAGAAAAAATCATAAAATGATCAACATAGTTAGCAATTATAAAGGCCATATGGTTAGTAATAATGCCAAAAGGATAATGTGCTAAAAGAACAGACTATAACATGGCATGTCCATTTGTTTTTACAAGAATATCAAACCACAAAACCATTTATCTTTGACCTTTCTTTGGTGACAATTTTTGATATATGTACAGAAATATTATAATACCAATAAGTTAAGCATTTATTTTAAAAATCCATGTCCAGATCTCATAATAATATTTTGTCACTAAAGTGTCTAATTCTAAAGGTTGAGAATTTTATAACAGCCACTGCAGGTTGCCTAGGACCAAACCAGAGAGGGTCGGACCTGCATTGCCACCATGTACCCACCATCCAGATATCATTGCTGACATGTACACATAAGGAACTGTTAGACATTGAAACGGGGACTCAGTACTGTTGGACATTGAAATTAGGACTCAAACATTTTTTACTATTATTAATTTTTTTTGTTATTATATGTTCATTTCTAGTCTGCAGAGGCAAAATTTTTTAAAGGAAAGAAATGGGGGGAGGAAATAGATACAGAGGCAAAGAAGTATTGAACAGACTGTCAAACTACATTGGGAAGGCAGGGGAGGTTGGGCGAGGGGGGCTGTAAGAGATCAACCAAAGGACTTGTATACATGCAAATAAGCATAACCAATGGATACAAGACACTGGGGGGTGGTGGGCAGGTGAAGGCATGTACTGGGGGATAGGAGAAGCTGGGGGGAGGTCAATGGGGAAAAAAAAGAGACATATGTACTACTATTAGTAATACTTCAAACAATAAAAATAAAAAATAAAAAAGGTAAAAAAGAAAAAAAAATGTGATAATACTGAACCAAAAGCAATAGACCATATTTTCCTATTTTTGTCTCTTTCAATACACATAACAATTTCTATTAGAAAGAAAAGTTAAATGGCATAGATTCAAAATATGACACTATTCTTTACAGTTAAAACTTCAGTTTGTTTTTACTCATTCATTCAACAAGTGGGGTTTAATTGGAACTAAATAAAACAATACATCAATCTGGTCTATTTATTAGACCATTACATGTTAAATCTTAATTTATAAAATAAGTTGAAACCCAATGCATTGAGCTCGAAATCATGAAAATGAAAATCTATTCCATGATGTGTTTTACAGTAGCCTTGCCTTCTTCTAAAGGAGACTAATATAATTGAAAGACAAAACTTTCAACTAAAATTTCTTTCTGCCACTGGACTAATTTTACAACTCTAGATTCCATAACAAAACATTTATTGGCTGTAGTGGGGGAGCACCAGGCCCTTTCTCAAAAGTTCACTTTGACAAGTATATTGTAAATGTAAATGTTATTAAATATTGAAATTGTATTGAAGTCATTATTGCCAAAATCCCAGAATTCCAGCATTTTAATGCTACAATAAAAGCATTAAAAATAGTACCAGGAAACAAACAAAAAAGTACCAACAAACAATTTCAAATTAAAGACATTATAGATGGATGGATAGGTAATACATTATATTATATTCTAACAGAAATGTGACAATAGAACAGAAAAAAAGTGTTCATTTGTAAATTGAAAGTTTTTATCATGATTGCTTCAATTTTACCTTAGCCTGGAATGTTAGCCCCTCTTCTGTTCACATCACTTAAAGTCCTGTCTTTACGTATGAAATATATAAATTGTGGCAATCGATCCATTATTTCAGTCAGGATAACAGCTGACATCAACCACTATTAGGCTGATGTAACCTGCATCAATCATGAAAATGTCTAAACTGGATGGTTTTACCAGGACCTGGGTCCTGATCAGAAGCCACTGAAAGACACAGCTGACTGAGGAGACTTGAGTGATCTAAATAATTTCACCTCCAGACATGTATAAACTAAAATTAACTAAATTGTGCCTAGGAGTAGACTTGGATGATTTGGAAGGGACAGTTATGTTAAACACCTCACAACACATTCTCTGAGAAACTGTAATTACCTCACATGGAAAAAATCCTTTTTACAGATAAGAGAATTATCAGTCTAAGAATCACCTTTAGTCCTTGTTTCCTACAATCTTGATAATTTAAGGATATCGAAAGGTTATCAGGATGACTTTTTAAAAAAGAAAATTCTCTCAGAAACTTTATATTCCGAACACACAAATAATATGAATCGCCTATTTGCCTGAGTCATTACGAACACTCAAGCTGAGGATGGCCATTGGACTTGCCCTTTCACCTCCAAACTTTCTGCTCTACCTAAACAAGGCTGCACTGATGAGACCTGGCTTAGTAACCTCAGAAAACACTCAAGACAGTATTTTCTCTTTTTCTTACTTGCACGAGGAGTCAGGATTAAACTGCCTGTTCAGCTTCAGGCAGGGCTCCCAGAGCTTCAGGGAATCTAGCTGCCACTGAGTGCTTACACCAATTAATCCTGGTAGAATGTGGATGTGGCCTACCAGGAACTTAGTCCACTCGCTAGTCCAGAAAAGCTGTGACAGGAATATTGGAACACACCCTCCCTGATAACAGCGAGAGAGGGTCTGGTGCTCCCCCGCTGCAGTGGTGGAAGAGGGCTGAAGACCAGGGTTTGCCATTTGTTGAGGTTGCATCTCAGCTCCTGATTGTGCGCGCAACGGAAGGGACTGGTGATCTCTCCTAATCAGGACGTTTAACAGATACAAGCCCACCTCAGACTTCTGGCAATGACAGGTCTGGTTAGCTGTCCTTGAAGGTGATTGTCTACAGTAGACAACAGTGGCTCTGGTCTCTTTGAGTTTCCTCATAAAAAAAGTTTCAAAGGGTCTGTTCTCTGAATGCTATCTCACCACTCACCTTGTTTACCCGACTTGCCCCGACATCTGAAGTACCCTAAGCCTGTCTTGGTTTCTTGCAAGCTGAAAGCACAAAATTTATATACTATTGTACGTAGTTCAAAATAAATGAAATTTCCAGACATTTTGGATGAAAACACAGCTCTTGCCAACAAAATAAATATTGGCAAAAAAAAAAAAGAGAGAGAGAAAGAGCTTCAGATTTTACTGGCAAAGTTTAACTTTAAGAACCGACATTTCTCTGGAGAAATGTTTAATATTTTTGGTCTTTCACCAGAAAATAGTATGTATTCTCTTTTACAAAGTAGGAGGCAAAAGGATGAAGTCAAAAAAGCCCTGGATTAGAAGTCAGTAGACACAGATTGCAGACCAGCTCTGAAAACAAATCAACTGTATTACCTGGAGCAAGTCACTTAATCTTTCTAAAACTGTTGAAAAGAAACTTTGTAAAAGAAAGAGCAAGAATTGGCATGGCAAATGTGTAGTACCCCGTCATCTACATTCAATGGCTTAAAACTTTGAGCCAGTAGAGACTGTATATTAAACAGTCCTCTATGGTCAAAGAGGGGCACCCAGATATTTGTATTTTGAAAGACACACCAATTCATAAATATAATTAAAACATTTATTTTATCATAGCTAGTTTAATGTCTATATATCTAGTGCTGGATGAAAAAGCAGATGAGGACCATGTTAAAACCTTACCCTGACATATAGAGTATATCCTGAAACTTCACACAACAAAATTACCTTGGGATTAATAAAGTTAGTACATTTTTAAAAGCATAAAGATAAACACAACAAATAGGCACTGCCTCTTCAATGATCACCTGACATACTTTGAGAAAATATTTAGATGCAAAGAACTTTTAAAATGTGTCCACTCATGCTCTAACTGGTTTGGCTCAGTGGATAGAGCGTCGGCCTGCGGACTAAAGGGTCCCAGGTTCGATTCCGGTCAAGGGCATGTACCTTGGTTGCGGGCACATCCCCAGTAGGAGGTGTGCAGGAGGCAGCTGATTGATGTTTCTCTCTCATTGATGTTTCTAACTCTCTATCCCTCTCCCTTCCTCTCTGTAAAAAATAAATAAAATATATATATATTTTTTTAAATGTGTCCACTCAAAATGTAGTTACTCATTAAGTTCATGTGCCATTTTGTTTTTCTAAAGTACTCAAAAATGCTTCATAAGATTGCATTCATTCATTTCAAAGCTTTTATTTTCCAAAAAGGAAGAAAGATACCCAGATATAAAATAGCTATCTTCAGAAAAGACAGTAGTAAGTACCACCTGAAGTCAGGATTTCCATCTTATATTTTCCAAATCCATTATTTGGAATCCTTAGAAGTTAATGATTTTCATATTTCTTAATTAATAATAGCAATAATAGCAAGTACTAAGTTGTTTTTGTTTTAATTTTTAAAAAATATTTATTGTTGAAAGTATTATATATGTCCCTTTTTTTCCCCATTGACCCCACCCCTGCCCCCCTGCCCCAGGCCTTCACCACTCTATTGTCTGTATCCATGGGTTATGTATATATGCATACAAGTCCTTTAGTTGATCTTTTTCCATCCTATTTTTGTTTTGTTTTAAATTAGAAGATTTATTTAGTTTTTTTGTTGTTTTTTTTTTTTATTACTCTTGGGACTTAATACACTAAGAAGTGTATTAAGACAGTTTATTTTATTGACATTCTGAATTTCCTCATACTCTTTGTCTTTTTTTTTTTTTTTTTTTTTTTTAACCAGGAAGATAGAGGGTGCAATGTAAACAATAGAAGTGGTGATAACCGGCATGGAGTGAGAAGGGAGGACCCAGCAGTATCTGAATGTATGTGTATGTTCTCACAGGCCTTTGTACCTGCTGGTTGTCATCTCCTTTCTCAGTTTTCCTTTATCCAAATGCCATCTCTCTGCCAGTCCTGGCAAGGTCACAGATGTTTCACAGGCTGAGAAACACTGGGAAACAGCAGTACAGAGAAACACTGGTATAAAGAAAAACAAAAACACACCCTGAGGAGGAGGAGGACTCCTGTCTTGTCTTGACAAGACGGTGGCAGCACAGATTGGTTCTGTGGATCTTAGAGAAGGGTTCTATCAGTGTTCCTGAATGGTCTCTGCATGGCATTAGCATAATATTTTCTGACAATGTCCTTGTTGGTCTTCCCACACTGTTACTGAGTCCACTACCTGAAGTCCTTAGAAGTTAATGTTTTAAAGTACAGATTGGTTGATTTTGTTTTGTTTTAAATTAGAAAGTCTCTATCAGCTTACCAAGTTAAACAGTATTCCAAAAACTTACAAAACACTGTGAAATATATTTTCATATGTATTAAACTGAGTAGCATCACTGCAGTGTCTTGTTTTAGTTAGCTTTTTGTCTTAATTCAAGAGTGATCAGTTTATATTGTTTTATCTTTAACAGGAACAATACTTTATCCTAGGAAGACAACTGAGAAATGAATCACAGTCTTTTATTTTGGAAGATATAAAAATTATCTTAAATAACTAATTATGTATAAATAAGTAGTAGAGTTCTCAAACATATTTATTTCTTTAGAAGCCTTAATTACTAAGTGATAGATAAGCAAACCCATTTTTTAAAAAAATTCAGAGTGGTTTCAGAACACAATAATTTATTTATTTTATTTTAATTTCTTTTTAATTTTTTTTTTTTTAGTCCTAACCCTCATGAGGAGTGAGGGTATTTTTCCCATTGATTTTTAGAAATGGTGGAAGAGAGGGGAGAGAGGGAGAGAGAGAGGAGGAAGAGAGAAATATCTATGTGAAAGAGACACATTGATTATTTGCTTCCTGAATGTACTCCAAAGGGAGGGTGGGGTTTGGGGGCAGGGATGGAACTTTCAACCCAGTTACAGTACATGCCCTTGACCAGGAATCCAACCCACGACCCTTTGGCACACAGGCTGGTGCTCTAACCACTGAGAAACACCAGCCAGGGCCACAATAATTTATTTAAATTGAGAGTTTCTTCTCCCTATTTCTGTATTGGTCAATTTATTGGTTCATTATGAAAAATACTGAGCACATTTGTCTGTACAAAGAACTATGTTAGATGTCAAAAGTAAGAAAGAGACTTTAGCTTTCAGAGACTTAGTCTCCTAGGCAGAAAGACAATAACATAAGATAGGAATAACTATAACAAAAGATAGAATGCAGATGCAGACACTAAACCATGTTTTAAGTGACAGAGAAATGATTAGAGAAGACTAATCATTTTTCATGATTCACCCAAAATATATTCATTTGGGTAGAATCATGAAAAACTAACTGAAATGGGTCTGGAAATATTGATATAATTATGCTATCTACAGATAAATGATAGAAAGTATTCTAAAGAGAGGCTTGAATGAGCCAAAGCTTAGAAGCAGTAATGAGTTAAGCACTCCTTATATATATTTTTTTTATTGATTTTTTTTTTTTTTTTTTTTTTTTACAGAGGAAGGGAGAGGGAGAGAGAGCTAGAAACATCAATGAGAGAGAAACACCGATCAGCTGCCTCCTGCACACCCCCTACTGGGGATGTGCCCACAACCAAGGCACACGCCCCCGACCGGAATTGAACCTGGGACCTCTGAGTCCGCAGGCCAATGCTCTATCCACTGAGCCAAACCGGTCGGCAAGAGTTAAGCACTCTTATTCTACTGTGGGCCAGACACTTGACTTTGCACTGGCAATGAAATGAAGAATATTAAGGTGTTTCTTCCTTATAGAGTTCACTGTCTGATAATAACCTGAGAAGAACAAGTAGAGAAGTTTTGCCAACAAGACCAGTAACATCCAATGGAAAGGAAATTATTCAGTAAAATGCTAGTGTGTGTGTGTGTGTGTGTGTGTGTGTGTGTGTGTGTGTGTGTGGCGTGTAAGAGTAAGCACTTGCATATATGCACGCAGGAGCATTTTAAGCAAGCAAGAGACATATTCATAGTTGTGAATTAGAAAGATTAATTTGGTAGAAATAAATACTGTGACATTGGTAGAATGGAATTAATGAGGCCAGGAAGGAGTTTACTTTTGCATCTCAAGTTCACTCTTTTTTTTAAGGTCTTAGCTCTCTCCTCTTTAATCTTTTTTTTATTTGTTTGCTTTTTGTTTTTCTGATTTTTAATGGGAGATGGATGAAAGTGAATACAGTCTTCTGCCTTTTCTTCACTTGCCACCTGCTTGGGTTTCTCTTATCAGATACCTTACATGAGCTGTCTGTTGCTTCTCACTGTTCGTTCCTGCACCATTGTTTCTACTGTCATCTGCTTTGTCCCTGATGCCAATCCCCAGCATTCAAAAACTGGTTGAATATATTACTGCCCACTTTCAAACTCTGATCTTTAAGTTCTTATATAGAGGTTTCATTGTGGTTGGCAGTTCCATTTATAATAAGCAGAAATTATACTGACACACTCATATATGCCGGCCTTTTCATTTTAAAAATATATATAAAAGAAAAATACTCCGGTGCCTCAGATAAAAGGGCTCCCCAATTACAAGGTAAAACAGGACCAGATGTATGACTGTGGAGAAAAAGGATTAGGAATCATAGTAGATAAGATGACAATGAGTCACCAGTGTGGGACTGTAGTTAAGAAAGGGAAGATGATAGTGGGATACATGAGTAGGATCATAAAATGTAAGAACCATAAGGTACCCAGCATTAATCAGATCTGGGCTTAGCATCAAAAGAAGTGTTAGGACAAGGCCTGCCTAAGGCACCATTACAAGGTAGTGAATTTGGCCTCAGCAGCTGCTGACCAAACTTTTCCACACCCAGCGTGTCCCCTCAAGGCAGTTTGCACTCAGTACTGCCGCATGTGGCCCACCGCCTGGCGCTCTCCCGCATTGCAATAAATACCATTCGGCTCTCTGGCTCTCTGTTAACGTTCCTCAAAATTTGAGGTTGGGTTCCCAGAACTCAGAAAAATACTTCAGAAGAGAAAGAAGTTGTGTTTTAGAGAGCTTAAAATAATAAAACAAGCCCAATACAATAACACTGCAACGCTGCAATTTCCGACGGTAGTACATGCACAGTGCGGAGATATAGTGGGATGGGGATTTGTAGTAAAGAAGGCTTTATATTCTTATTCTATAAAACATATTTAAACCCAAACTACATTATGCATGTAACTACCATAATACATAAATCTGGCATAAAATATTTTAGAATGCTTTAGGCTACTAAATGGGTAAAAAGATAACACAATTCATTTATTACTAAAACATACTGCTCTATACCTTTTCTTGCTGAATTTTAATCTGTTTATGATCAGTTCTTCAAGAAAATAGGGAAAATACATACAGGTTGGGGTAAAAGAAGGTTTACAGTTGTCAGTCCACAAAACACAGTTTATTTTTATATTATTATTTATTAATTACTCTGCTAATTTCCATACAAACAACTGTAAACCTACTTTTGCCATACTCTGTATATGAAAGTAAATATATATAATTTAAATATGTAAATATATTTTAATATATATATAGTCACTAATATAGTCTTCAGTTTTAAATCTGGGTCATTCACTAATATATTTTAAAACAAACTAATTCAGAGAGCAGTTGGTCTCATTCCTTTTTTCTAGACTGCAAAATAGGACTGTACCAATATACATGAAAACTCAAAGCCAGCCCAGCTCACATCGAGATACAGGTGACAGACAGAGACTTGGCCCAGCTCAGATCGGGACCCAGGTAACAGACAAGAGACTTGGCCGACAGCAGTTGCCCTATATCTAAATTCAGCCTAGCATCTGGAATGCTCAGGGCCCACTCAAGAATGCAAATAATCCTTCCCACTAATATTTACAGGGTAAACTAAGATTGTTGGTAGAGTATTAAATTTGACAGTAAAATAGTAATGGAGTTTTCAGATTAATTTAAATAGGCTAATTAAAATAAGTGAATATTCAAGTAAAGTTAATTGTACTGGACAAAAAGCTGTTCTTAAAGTAATAACTAAAATTTCTATTGGTAGTTCATCTCATGGTAAAATTCCTGAAAATGCAATGAACCTAAAGCAGTCATATGTGTGGGCAAAAAAAAAAAAAAAAAAAAAATTTAAATTTAAAGTTATCAAGACTGCATTATAAAATTTACAAAAACCTCCATTAATAAAAAAAAAGGGGGGGGGGATAGTAGGGCAATATCATGTAAGGAAAAATATCCTATAAGTAAATTACATCTAGAAAATTTTTACTTTACCAAATTAAGTTTCATTTGCAATGCTAACAGCAAGACGGCCATTAAAAACACACATGGTGTCTAAATAAGACAAAGGAAAATTGTTTGAACAAAAATAAAAAGGATCCCAAATCAATTATATAGAAAAGATTCCTTTATTAACTTGTGGTCGAGAATACATTTGTATATTTTCAGAAAACAACCCCAAGACCAGATGGATTCCTGCAACAGAGAGGAATTGACAGGTGTGCTCCAACCACTAAGACAAAAGGAAAAAACAGTCCAGAGATGGAAGACGCTGACAACGCCTTGCCACGCGAGCAGTCAGCAGCTGTGCACCGCTGCAGGTTACCTAGGACCAAACCAGAGAGGGTTGGACCTGCATTGCAAACATGTGCCCACCATCCAGATATCATTGCTGACATGTACACATAAGGAACTGTTAGACATTGAAACGGGGACTCAGAACTGCTGGACATTGAAATTGGGACTCAAACATTTTTTTTGTTTTATCTTGTTTTGTTATTATATGTTTATTTCTAGCCTGCAAAGGCAAAACTTTTTAAAGGAAAGAAATGGTGGGAAAAAGATACAGAGGCAAAGAAGTATTGAACAGACTGTCAAACGACTTTGGGAAGACAGGGGAGGTTGGGCGAGGGGGGCTGTAAGAGACCAACCGAAGGACTTGTATGCATGCATATAAGCACAACCAATGGATATAAGACACTGGGGCGGGGTGGAGGGCGGGCAGGTGAAGGCATGTACTGGGGGGTAGGGGAGGTCGGGGGGAGATCAATGGGGAAAAAAAAGGAGACATATGTACTACTATTTGTAATATTTAAAACAATAAAAAAAATGGTAAAAAAAAAAACAAAACAATTCAAAGCCAAAACTTTCAAAACTTTTCTATATATCTCAGAATACATAAAAGTCTTCAGAAATATATATATATAATTTTATTTTTGGGGGGGAGAAACGGAGAGGGAAAGAGATATAGAAACATCAATGATGAGAGAGAATCATTGATCGGCTGCCTCCTTGCACATCTACTGGGTATCAAGCCTGCAACCTGGGTATGTGGGCTTGACAGACCAGCGCTCTATTCATTGAGCCAAACTGACTAGGACTGGAAGTTTTAATCACTAGGGAGATTCCCATCACATCTAAGGAAAACAACTGAGAATTCCTTCTAAGTCCATGATCATTACAGCAGGTTCCATTTAAAGGTGACCACCAAAAATAGTGTGCTTTTGTTACATTTTCTTACTAGTTAGTCAAATATGTTCTCTAAATATCCAAATTTATTCATTTATTAGCCAAATTTTTATTTAATGTTTCTATATGCCAGTATACATAAGATCAACAAAGTCTCCCCTTTCACGATATATAAATTCAAGTTGAAGGGGAAAGAAAATGAACAAATACAATAATAAATATCATATGAGGATGGGTGCTCTGAGGAAAGTGAAACACAGTGACAGGACAGTGAGTGGATGATGGGATGGCCCAGATCGGAGAGCAGCAAGGCCACTTTACAGACGTGACCTTGAGAGGAGACCTGAATTTCACCAAGGCTCTAGCCATGCGAGGATCTGAAGGAGGAGCATTCCAGGCTCAAGGAGGAGCAAATTTCAAGTCCTTCAAGTAAGAACAATGCATCCATGGTGTAGTGACCAAGGAAGTGGGCAAAAAGGTGATCAATGAGATACCAGAATGTGCCAAGTGATGTGGGGCTTTTAGGTCTTGCTAAAGAACTCAGACACGATTCTGAGTTACAGCAGAAGCTAGTGGAGAATGTTAAGATGGAGAGTGAAATTCCCTGTTTACTTTTAAGGTTATTCTACCTTCTGGGTAAGGCATAGATTGCAGGAGGCCAGGAGTGGTAAGAGAGGCCAATTGAGAAGGCTGTTGCCGTTCTCAGGGAGAGTGCCAAGGTGGCTCCGACTAGGGTAGAAGGAATTGAATTGGGATAGAGAAAAATGGGAAAAAAATCAGTCTACATTTGGTGGTAGAGCAAACAGGACTTGTTTGGTATTAGATGGAGGAGGGCAAAATATCAAGTTTAACTTTAAATCCCAGTCAACTAATGGAATGTATGTATCTGTCAAAAAAGTAAAAAATTAAAAAAATTAGATCATATTAAATTCACTTATGTAACTGAACCTATTGGAAACAAAAACTCTTTTGATTTTAATACAATAAAATTCAATTCAAAAATATATGTTATGAGCCTACTATGTGCAAAGCACTTTGATAAGTCTTACAGATGACACAAAAGATGTCATTTGTGCTCTCAGTAACCACAGAAAATAAGAGATATGTAATTAACTAGAGAACTATTTTTTTAGATAATGCTTTCAAATCAAGTAAAATACTTATTGAATGCCGACTGGTAGCACAGCACTGCTAAGAATAAAAGGTGGTTACACACAAGTGAGGAAAACGTGCCACTGGTGCCAAGTAATTGAAAATCTAAATGAAAAACACAATTTCTCCTGAAATTAGCTACCAGAGATTATGAAGTATATATCTATTCATTCTACCTTTAATAAGCTGGGAATTGTCATTATGTCACTTTCCATATCCCTCTCTCTACTCGCCCAATGATACCTAGTAGCCATATTCCTCCCCACTTTTATGTGATGGCTCAGCAGAACACACTGAAGGGACTACAGCAATCAGCACATTGTTTTCTTTATGGTCATAGTTTGCTTGCTTCATGCTGTTTTAGGTGGAGAAGCTGCACTGCTAAATTAAAAGGCTATGCACTCGCAGCAAGTGGATTCTGATGACCTAAATGATCGGAGAGAGAGTAATTTGCTACGCCACCTGCACTCTGAGTGTGCAGAGCGGAGTCATGCATGGAGCACCGCTATGCTTTTCTGCATTCATGCGCCAGGATTTCCCATTCCGCATAATTAGTCACTTTATATTAAAATAATTAATAAGGATTTTAGTATCTCACATGTTGCTAATGGTGTGTTGCCACTAGCATAACAATGCTTCAAATGTATCTCTGGAATGTGAAAGTGTCTCAACTTAGCATGCAGCATTGTGGGGGCGGGGTGGGAGAATAGGGACAGAGGGTTTGGGTTTTCCAAGACTGAAATGACCTCATCTACTACTGACAATTGTAGGTGTTAAATGCCAATAGTCTGTTTTCATTTTGAAGGGAAGTTTTGTAATATGTCAAAGCCAAAAGTATGTTTATATTCATGAGATCTATGGCAAAGGTTGGCAGAAGTGCTTAAGGAGGATAATTTTTGCATACGGAAGCAATTGAAGGGCAGAACAAAATCATATAGGACAAATCTACTTTCAGAGGTTCTGTGTATAGCTGACTTTTCTAAGTTCAGAAGAGTACCAAGAGGCTGGATCTGGCCCTCATAGTGATAAAAATAACATGCTCACACACTTATAATGATAGACACCTGTTATTTAGACAATTTCTACCAACAGCAAAAAAAAAAAAAGCAAAATTCTCATTGCCAGCACTTCCCTGTTCACAGCTGCTTCTTCTCCATACTAATCACAGCAAAGCAGACACGCATCTCAAGATTGACCAGAGAATGCAAATGGAAATAAAAATCTTCAGTTATGCACCTGAATATGATAACTGTCTGGCAACAGTGTTTAGGAAAAGGGGAAACATTTAAAAGAAGAAAGTGAACTGAAATGGAATCAGAAAAAGATAAAGTTTAACACAGTACAAATTGGTAAGTCTGTATTCAGATTTAAATGTCCTATACGTGTATAGAAGTGAAGTTAAAGATATCTGAGAAGATATTTCTGTTTATCTTTTTCAAGATGACATTAATTTATTCACTTAACATTTAGAGAGTGCCTACCAGTCATGACAAAACAGAATTTGTTTCTTCTTGTTAGATTGGAATGTGGAAATAATGACATTTGTCCTGGGTCTTTCAAGAAGAACATACATATTTGTGTAGGAGAAAACCAACAGCCCTTTCTATCCCATGGGCAAGTAAAAATGGATCATATTTTGGTGACCGCCTCAATCGTACTTGGGGAAGCTTAATCATACTTGGTCCTTTCTCCCAAAAGAGCTGGTTCTGACTTGTATTGGCTGATTTTCCAACAGCACTTGCTTTTGAGTTACCTAGAGCTGTGCCTTATGGCTTAGGATTGTGCAAATCAAATTTCGGTTAACATCATCTCCTGCCTGTTCTGAAATTGTCCACAGTGAACTCAGAACAAAGCAGGTGCTCAGATAGTCTGCTGTGTCTCACTTTCCACACGTGCCTCACCCAGCCTGTGAGAATTACAAACATGGAGGTTTCAGTGATCACAAGTTGGGCTGGTCTAGGACCAAGTTGCTGTTTGCATTGATCTTGTCTTATCACTTGGTATTCACCAAAGTGTAAATAATCTGGCATCATGGAAACGTAGATGGTGAGCGAAAATGAATACTTTATAGATGTTTTCCTTAATACAGGCTTTACTAAAAGTAACTGGCAAACTAAAAAATGTTATATGAATGTAAAAGAGTAGGCTCAGTAACATCATTAGGCTGTTGAACTTCCAAAGGACAAACCTACTTTGAGTCTCTCTACTTTTCATTGATAACATAGCATCATTAGACAAGACATGTATCTCCACATGGTGTTCATATGTTATAGCTAAACCCTGCTGGCCATGGGTAGAGGTTGGCTGCTGCCACTTCAAGCACATTTGACTCACTGAGGTATAATTTATTAGGGTGGTAGTTGATCATAGCAGCATAGATGCCATCTTAATTGGACCTCCTCCCCCTAACATCAGTGAAGGGAGAAAGAGCTATGTGTTGATTTCAGTCAGAAGCTCACAGAGTGTTAAAGGGACTTGAGAGACCACCTAGCTGGCAGGTTCCAACATGGGACTTGCGTAGCTACACAAATTTTCTAAAAATGTTGAGAGAAACTACATTTTTTCCATGAATTAATACTACACATGGACACAAAAATAAGTTACTTTGATTTGCATTTGAATGACATGAATATGTGAAAAAGTAAAAAAAAATTGATTCTTGTGTGATTTGTGATCAATTATTAACTAGTTTAATAATTGCTTTTGAAATAAATCAAGTTACTAAATTACTAATTTTTTAAAATCTACATATCTCTTTTTTTTTCTTTTTCCTAATCCATTCTCTATGCTGCTAACACTAGGACATTTCTAAAAAAACAAACCTGGTCAAGAGCCTCCTTATTTATTAATATACTAGTATAACCCATTAATGATTCTCACTTGCCTAAAGGACAAAGCCCAAACTCCTTATCA
Source organism: Corynorhinus townsendii (assembly GCA_026230045.1). Taxonomy (NCBI): domain Eukaryota; kingdom Metazoa; phylum Chordata; class Mammalia; order Chiroptera; family Vespertilionidae; genus Corynorhinus; species Corynorhinus townsendii. The sequence continues at coordinate 38,866,830 of JAPDVU010000001.1, forward strand.
GAGCAGACGAGACATTCAGTGTCCAGGTGCCAGCCTGCCTTTTCAGCTGCATTTCTCATCTAGCTTCTCATTTCCTTCCACCCCCTCACCCACCTACACTTCTCAATCTCAGACCCTATAAAACTGCAGGACTTACAGTTCCTCAAAAAATGCCAGGATATTTCAGCTGTCTTGCCACTGCTTCCTCTGCCAGGCAAACAAACACCTACTCATCTTTCAAAACTCAGCTCATACATTATCTTTTCTATGAAGAGTTTCCAGACCCCACCCTCCTGATTGTCTACCCCAGTGGACTCTCCCATCTATGGTGTACATATCATCATGTCACATTTAGCACCTGGCGCACATCCTCATTTACGAGTCTGCTCTTGCACACTATCTCCACTCTAACCCCCTTCCCACCACTGTGCTAAGGTCAGGAAATGTATCGTGATTATCTTAGGATCCCCGGTACCAGTGCCCTGCTATTCAGTGCTTGTGGAAGGAAGCAAGAAGGCAGAGAGAAGATAAGGAAGCAAAGACAGAAAATCCTATCAACTGTACTAAAAATATATATTTCACACTAACATCTCAGCTGCCGACACTCTCACCATTGCCACTCTTATTCTATAACCAGAGGCCCACTGCACAGATTCATGCACTGGCCGGGTCCCTTGGCCTGGCCTGTGGAGATCAGGTAGAAATTAGCTCTTCTACATCCCCCGAGGGATCCTGGATTTCGAGAGGGCACAGGCCAGGCCAAGGCACCTCACTGGTGCATGATAGGGACCACAGGAGGGCTCCAGGGTGTGTCTGGCCCATCTCATCCAGTCCTGATTGGCTGGACCCCAGCAGCAAGCTAACCTACCAGTTGGAGAGTCTCTGCCCCCTGGTGGTCAGTGCACATCATAGCGACTGGTCAAATGGTTGAACGTTTGGACACTTGGCATATTAAGCTTTTATTATAAAGGATACCCCTCTTCCTCTGGTCTTTTTGCTTCCACTTTTGCCTTGTTTGATCCATCCTACATACAACTAGCAGAGTAATCTTTCTAAAAAGCAAATAAAATCATATTACTTCTGAGATAAAATTTTATTTCAGTCACAAGCTTCATATTAAAAAAAAAAAATAAGCAAACAAAAAAGATCTTTACAAGCCAGCTTGCCTTTTCAATCTTACCTTGCACGGTACTTCTCCTAACTCGGTACCATGCAGCCACACTGTTCTTATTTCTTTCTCACCAAGACATCAAAGTTTCCCTGTTTCAGGGCCTTTGCACTTAATGTGTTAAGAATATTTTTCCCTAGATCTTCCTTAACATGATTCAGGGTGAAGTTCAAGTATAATTTCCTAAAAAAAGTCCTTCCTGACTACTCTGGTATAGCCTCCATTCCATTCCCAATACTGTAATCATCTAAAGGAAACTTACCACCATCTAAGATTATCATTTATTATTCACTTGGCTATTGCCCATGTCCCCCACTGGTAGAATAAAAAGAACTTCATGTTGATCAACACTTGATTCAAGTCTTAATAGCTATGCTTCCCAACACAATCAAGGGCTGAAGTTCCAGTTTAAGAAAAAATATATATATTTCAGATTTATCCTACTTAGCCTTAGATGTGTTTGAAAGTCACAGGGCCCATAGCATGTGGTCTAAAGATGGTAGTGTTTTTAAGTCTAAGAAGATAAAAGATAGGTGATCTATTGAGGTGCTGAACCTAACAATTATTCTGAAAGGTGACCATTTTGTAACAGCTGTTCTTCATGAAGCCTAGGGCTCTCACTATGAATGAATAGAGTTAAAAGCTGTCCTTGCTTTCTGCTACTAAATAAGTAAAATAGAAGAGTAGAATGCTCCAACTGAAGAAGAGCTGGGTCATCATCTGGTTAAATATCCTCCACAGCTATTCAGGAGTGGAGCTTGAACTCAGGCACTTCTTCCAGTCCAGGGCTAGTTGCCGTAACCCCTAATGCCTCTTCCTAGGTGCGTGTCCATCTTTACATGTACAAACAGGGATTATGAACGCGGGCTGTTGTTAACCGATGAGAAGCTCGTGTTTGTGTGCAATGCAGGTGTGAAGAAACGTCACATTTTCTCCTTGGAAAAATTATATTGTGCCTCTAGGTAAGTAACCCAATGTAAGTATATTTTACCTAGAATGAAGTGCAACATCAATAGTATTATAGCACCTAATCACCAAAAGTACCCCTGTATGAAACAGTTCACAAGATTTTAACTCATGGAACTGAAGACCCCGCGGCACCAGCTCTGTACACCAACAAACAAAAACCAAAAAGTTTCTGCTGTTTCTACACAGGGAAGGTACATCACATGCAACATAGCCCCCAGAGTGGAAAGTGCAGCATTTCCTGATAGTTGGGAAACTATGCTTTAATAGGTTTGCTGACAAAGCATTATCACTGACAGAATAATAGTTTGTTATTTTCATACTTTAAGGTTTTAAAATATTTTTTTAAATAAATGCCACGGTTATCCTTAATTAACGATATTGAGTACATGATGCACGCATTCTCTACTATTTCAGCTTTTGTATATGCAGTAGGCAGAACATTGCCCCTAACCCCCATATGCCCCAGTCTTAATTCCAAATACTGTAAATATGTTGCCTTACATGGGAAAAGAGACTTTTCAGAGGTGGCTAAGGTTAAGGACTTCAAGAAGAGCAATCATCTGGGATTATAATCATAAACTCATTATAATCACATGAGTTCTTAAAAGCTGAGACCTATTCCCAGCTTTAGTCAGAAAAAAAGCAAGGCTATGGAAATAGGGACAGAACATTGAGACAGAAAAAAGGACTCTACCCATTAACGTTGGTTTTGAAAATGTTGGAAGAGGCCACCAGCCAAGGCGTGTAGTTGTCCTATAGATGCTGGAAAGGGCAAGGAAACAAACTGTTCCTTAGAGCCTCAGGAAGGAGCCCAGCCTGCTGACCCCTTGGTTTTAGCCCCAGGAGACCCATGTCAGACTTCTGATCTACCTACAGAGCAATAAATCTGTATTGCTTTTAGGCCACTACATATGTGGTAATTTGTTATGGTAGTGATAGGAAGCAAATACAGTATTCATTTAGAAATATTTTTCTCACTAACTATACACCAGCTATCACCTGGCATCTCCCTGTCTCTTAAAATCAAGATTGTCAGTGCAGATCCCCAGCCCACTGACTGTAGGAGGCAGTCTTTCCTCAGGGTGCTTCTCATGGCCATCTCCATCTGTGCCTATTAAAACAATTCAGCATAGGAACCATTTCATCATTTCGCTCATATTTTCCCATATTATACATCACAAACCCAAGTGGAATTTATTTGTTGTCCTGTATTTCCACTAAAATATTTTGTATAAAACTTTACTGAAGACACAAATCGTATGCTACAGAAACACAAACCAAAGGAAATCAAATGTTTTTTTCAAAAACATTCCTTTCTCTTTTCTTCAACTGAAATTTCAGAATCTGGTCATGTTTTTCTTCTATCAAATCCTGTTCTAAAGTAGCGTGTGACCCTTTATCCTACAGAACTTTACAAGTCTCAAGTTTGGGCTCTCTTTTCTCCATCCAGGAGCTTATCCAGAGTTTTCTCTAAAAAAGTTTTTGCACAGCAAAAGAAACCATCAACAAAATGAAAAACAACCCACTGTTGGGAGAACATATTTGCTAATGATTCATCGGAAAGGAGTTAACATGCACAATTTATAAAGAACTTAGACAACTCAACACCAAAAAACAAGCAATCCAATTAGAAAATGAGCAGAGGACCTGAATAGACCCTTCTCCAGAGGACATACAGGTGGCCAATAGACTTATGAAAAGCTGTTCAACATCGCTAATCACTGGCGAAATGCAAATTAAAACCACAATAAGACATCACTTGGCACCTGGCAGGCTGGCTATCATCAGTCAATCAACAAACCCGTTTTGGCGAGGATCTGGAGAAAAGGGAACTCTGCTGCACTGGGAAAGCAGGTGGGTGCAGCCACTGTGGAAATCAGGATGGAGGTTTCTAAAAATTTTTTTAAGTGGAATTGCCTTATGACCCAGCAATTCTAATTCTCGGTATATATCCAAAGAAACCCAAAACACTAATTCAAAAGGATATCTGTACACCTATGTTCATTTCAGCATTATTTACAATAGCCAAGATATGAAAGTAACCCAAGTGCCCATCAATAGATGAGTAAATAAAAAAGCTGTGGCACATATATACAATGGAATATTATTTGGCCAGAAAATATTTACCATTTGCAACAGCCTGGATGGACTTAGAGAATAGAATGCTAAGTGCAATAAGTCAGTCAGAGAAAGACAAATACCACATGATTTCACTTATATATAGAATCTAAATAAGAGAATACATGAACAAATAAAAAATTTAAAGCAGACTCATAGATACAGAGAACAGATTATGATAGCCAGAGGGAAGGGAGGTTGAGGAATTGGATGAAAGAGGTGTAGGAATTAAGAAGTACAAATTGGTAGTTACAAAATTGTCACAGAGAAATAAAGTACAGTATAGGGAATATAGTCAATAATACTGTAATAACAATGTATGGTACCAGTTGGGTACTGGAAATATCAGGCGAAACACTTTGTAAAGTGTATGGTTGTCTACTATGTTGTGCACCTGAAACTAATACAAAATATTGAATATAAATAGTAATTGGAAAAACATTTTTCAAGAAAAATAATTATTTAAAAAAGGTTATGCAATAGAAAAAATAAAAAATAAGGGTTTTCTCTAACAAAACATTTCTTCCCCTAAGAACTGCAACTAAGAGAATTATTTGTTACCCTTCTATATAAACTTTGACTATTTAATACATCCTCTTCCATAATCTATCTAAGGAAATATTCTCCCTTTCTACTTTTCCCCACCTATGTGAAATAAGAAAAATATTTTATGGCCACAGCTTAAACAAGGGAACCATTACCTTCTAATGATATCATGATCACCTTTCTCATGAAACAATGAAGGGAAATAAAAAGTTTAACTCTAAGCTTTTTATTACATTGATTTTCTGTTGTTTTAACTTCACATACAAAAAATGTTATGTGTATTAATCCCCAATATAAAATTACACGCCCCTTGATCTATAAAGCAACTCATTACTGATTTGTAGGAAAAAAGAGGCAATTTCATTATTAACTATGTACCAAGTACTTTTCAGGAATCATCTAATGTAACCAACACAATAAATAAAAATTATCAAATAGTGCTTGATGCCACAAGCCAGCACAATATTTTCTTTTTATTAATAAATCCATAAGTTAATACTAATATCCTCATAATATAAATAAAGGATGTAAGGCATGGCAGATTAAGTCATTTTCCCAATGGCAAAAAGTGATGAAGCCACAACTTATGTCCTGGGATGCTTGACCCAGAAATAATCCTTCTATCCTGTAGGTTATAACATTGTACAATGGAGTTACAGAAAAGCAAACTGAAATTTCAAGAATTCAAACACGTTTCCTAGAGCCCCACAATTAGTGGGCCAAGGACTAGTTTTCCAAACTCAGTCCATGCAGCATATCAAACCTCATGCACTACTTGCTACCTCTTTCACCTGCACAGGTTAAGTACTTGCAACCCAAAGCAGACAAAATTTTGACTGAAAGATAATCACATTTTTCCTCCTCAGTTTTTGAGGCTACGATTTCTAAAACAAATATGATATGTAAAATAATATTTTGGAGAGGCATCATTTTATGAGACAGTAAAAACTTTGCAGTGAAAAAGAACTAGTGTCATATTTAGCACTTACACAAAGTATTTCTGGAAGGTCCACAAGAACATAAAGAAGTTTTGAGTCTAAGAAAACAAAAGTGTGTCTAAGAGATTAGGATATAAAATGACATTTTCACTACAGCAGTTTATAGTTTTAGAATTTTCTATAATATACCAATATATTAGCTACTAAAAACATTAATTTTAAAATATATATTTAATGTGAAATATCTAGTATTGTAAAAAGCACAAAGTAAGCACTTAATAAATGGCCTTTCCCTTTTCTCTGTCTTTTGTAAATTTTGTGTTTGTTAATCTTCACCTGAGAATATTTTTCCCCCCATTGATTTTTTAAGACAGTGGAAGTGAGGCGAGAGGCGGAGAGAGACATGGACTGGTTGCCTCCCACACCAGCCCCAACACCGGGCCAGGGATGGAGCCTGCAACACAGATACCTGCCCTTGACGAGAATCAAAACCAAGACCCTTCAGTCTGCAGGCCAACGTTCTAACCACTGAGCAACCAGCTAGGGCAGCCTTTCCCTTTTCTGTGTGTGTGTGTGTGTTTTTAACTGTTGATTTTTTATTAACCGGATTTCTATTTTTTGTTTAAGAGTTTGTGGAAGAACAGCGTCTGACCACTCCGCGCTTGCTCCTACCTGTTCAGTGGGCTGAGCAGTGGGGGCCGCAGAGCCGAGTTCAGGAGCAGGCAGAGCGCTCCAGTCTCCGGGTGGGAACTGCTGGGTAGCACGGAGGCACCTGCGACCCCAGGTCGAGCAGCGGCACATTTGGGAACTGAAGTAATCACTGTCTTCTCAGTAGCGGCCTTCCCTGTGTTTACAATCTCTTCAGGATCTCTGCAGAAATAAAGATCAGGTAGGACCTCTTGCAGGTGCTCACAGGAGATGGGGCTACACATGCTCAGAACTTCCTGGCCCTGCTTTGACCGCATCCGAGCCACTGAATGAGCTCCCTTGCAGTTGAAAGTGAAGGCAAGCTCCACGTAGCCCAGAGGAGAGTGTGTGTCACACAGAGCAATGGTAGACATTAGGTCAGCATTAGCCGCCTCCGTGAGCGGCTGGTGCTCAGTCCGGGGGTCAGTAACCACCCGTCTCTGCCCCGGAAGGCTGCCTGGATCAGGTTAGTGAAAGTTCCAGGAGTGAGGCTGGCACCAGTAGGGGTGGCTCCAGAGGCAGCAGCAAACTTCAGCACAGCTGGCCGGGGTTGCTGGCCAATATGCCACTCCCAACACCGGGGAGGTTTTCAATGGCAACATGGCAGGAGCTGTCAGCAGAGGCTTCTCCCAGCTTCTCTTCAGATTTACGATGCAGATGCCACCACTGTTCCTTTTGCAGATGTTCCATTTGGGTGTCAAGGTGGGTGCCACCTAAATGGGTTTCTTGCTGCAAGGAATTCCAGGACCTCCTCCTCCTTCATTTGCAGAACAGCGAGATCTCTGGTCATTGTGAAAGTTTCCCTTTAAGAGCCAAGGGGAACCCAGAGCTGTGTCACACCCCTCTCTGGTTATCACAGAAAGGTCCTCTTTTTACTCAGAGATGGGCAGTATCTCCAACAGGACACAGAATTTCGAGAAAGAATTGTTTTAGAGCCAAATCATGCTCTCACTCCACAGATGCTGCTACTCAGTAAAGGTTTGCTCTTTCGTTCCATACTTTTAAAAAGAGGCAATTTCTTAGAAATAGAAGTCTGAATGTAAAAGATGAACTGATCTTTGTTTAAGAAGCCATACTAAACTAAACACACACACACAAAGAAAGGAAAAAAAGAAAAAAAAAGATGCAGGTTTACTATGTCCAATTATCACTAGATTTCCCATACACACAGAATGAAAAAAATACTTTTATTGTCAGGTTATTTATGAGACATGTGCTGAGTTGCTTAGTTCTTAGAACAGATTTTCTCCAATCGGGTAGAAAAAAATGGTGAAGGTAGAAAACCAGGGCAAAAAGGTATTATTTAGCTCATTAAAAAGGAAAGTCACTGCTCTACTTAAAGTTGAGTTAGAGGTACTTTCAGAAAGAAAACAGAAAAGATAAAATATGCTTCTTTGAAAAACAATTCCCAAGAGACTAAATGTTCATAAAGTCCTTGAAAAAACAGAAAGAACAGCAAAGAGTTTCATATAATTTATTAGTCATATGGCATGTGGCCCATCATCCTAATTATGAAATAGCCGATCCATGTTGATTCCTAAAGTGAAAGTCCCTTCAAAGACTAGGTAGCATCTAGTGTTTTTGCTTATTCAACAAATGTTTATTGAATATTTTCTAAGTCTGCAGTACTAGGATAAGTGCTTTGAGTGATAGAATAACACACCATATCTAGTCCCTGACCACAATCACCAACAAAATCAGAAGAATAGGACATTATTTCTGCTGAAATGCAACTTAATTCCTAGTAGAACAGATAAGAGAAGTAAAAACCTATCTAATAAAAGAGTAATATGCAAATTGACAATACCTCCACTACACCCACAAGCCACACCCACCAGCCAATCAGGAGCGAGTATGCAAATTAATCCAACCAAGATGGCTGTGGCCACAGAGAGAGCAGAAGGCTTAGGTTTCCCTGACAATGGAGGAGGCCAAGCTTTCCACCTGCCCTGGCCTGCCTTGGCCTCCACTTAAGGCTACAAAGTTGCAAAGATAGAAGATAAATAAATCCCCCCCAAAATGGCAGCAGCCATGAAGCTGGAGAGAGCAGGAGGCTTGAATTGCCCCCAGCAATGGAGGAAGCCAAGTTTCCGCAGCCATGGCCTGCCTTGGCCTCCACTTAAGGCTACAAAATTTCAATTATAAAAGATAAATAAATCCCAACAAAAATGGCTGTGGCCACAGAGCAAGCAGGAGGCTTGGCACCACTCAAGGCTACAAAGTTTCAATTATAGAAGATAAATAAATCCCAACAAAAATGGCTGTGGCCACAGAGCGAGCAGGAGGCTTGGCACCACTCAAGGCTACAGAGTTTCAATTATAGAAGATAAATAAATCTCAGATACCAGGGCCTCCACTTGGGTCGCCAGGGGTTGTGGCCGGCCTGCAAACTACTACAGGTCCCTCGCCCAGGCCACCCCATGCCTCAAGGGAACCCCCATCCTGATCTGGGACACCCTTCAGGGCAAACCAGCTGGTCCCCACCCATGCACCAGGCCTCTATCCTATCTAATCCTCCTATCGAATAAAAGAATAATATGCAAATTGACTGTCACTCCAACACACAAGATGGCTGCCCCATGTGGTCAAAGATGGACTGACCCCATGTGGACACAAGATGGCCACCACAAGATGGCCAGCAGGGGAGGGCAGTTGGGAGGTACCAGGTCTTCAAGGGAGGGCAATTGTGGGTGATCAGGCCAGCAGGGGAGGGCAGTTGGGAGGAACCAGAGCTGCAAGGGAGGGCAGTTGGGGATGATCAAGCCTGCAGAGGAGGGCAGTTAGGGGTGACCAGGCCGGCAGAGGAGGGAAGTTGGGGGTGACCGGGCCTGCAGGGAATGGCAGTTGGGGGCAAACAGGCTGGTGGGGGGAACAGCTAGGCATCAATCAGGCTGGCAGGGAAGTGGTTAAGGGGTGATCAGGCTGGCAGGCAGAAGTGGTTAGAGGCAATCAGGAAGACAGGCAGGTGAGCAGTTGGGAGCCAGCAGTTCTGTATTGTGAGAGGGATGTCCAACTGCCTGTTTAGGCCCGATCATACTGGGGTCCCAGATTGGAGAGGGTGCAGGCTGGGCTGAGGGATACACCCCTCCTGCATGAATTTCGTGCACTGGGCCTCTAGTATTATAATAAAAAGTAGTATTTCAAAACTGTCTAATGACTACAACAAATAGTCTCCAATAAATGCTCAAAAATAGGATGTAGCTAGATGAACAGAGAAAGTGTAATGAAGAACAAGATAGGAGGCAAAGTATCAATCCTGCCATGGGCTTCATCAGCATCCCCTCTGTGATATGATGGAAAATCTTAGAGTTCAGAGTATGATCTGGCTAGGTTTGAATGCTGGTTCTGTTACTACTTGTGCAAGTGGGTAACTTTCTTATTCTCTATGAACTCACTTCCTTATTTGTATAGTTAAACAACATTCACATGCCTTTTTAAAGTTTCTTGTAGGGATACACCTTCTTCTCTTAATCATTTCCTGGTTCTTACCAGTCTGGTTTCATCCCACTTTTTTAAAAAACTTTTATGTTAGAGAAGGAGAGAGAGAGAGAGAGAAACATCTATGTGAGAGAGATACATGGATTGGTTGCTTCCCGTATGTGTCCCAACTGGGGATCAAACCTGCAACCCAGGCACATGCCCTGACCAGTAATTGAACTCACAACCTCCGGTGCAGGGAAGGATGCTCCAAAAAACCAAGCCACGTCCAACAGGTCTGGTTTCATCCCACTTTTGATCACTGGAATCAGCACTGCAATAGGCATCCCTTAATTACCACTTTATGGCTAAATGAATCTGAGGTCTTTTGACCATTATATTTATCTCTCTGCTTCTTTGTTGTTGTTTTCTGGGTTGGGGGGGTGTTTTTTTAATTAAGTAATTATTATTGAAAGTATTACATAGGTTCCCCTTCCCCCCTTGACTCTGCCACCTCTTTGACTCCCTTAATCACTCATTGAAACTCATTCCTGCCAGGTCTTAATGACACTACACTTGCAGGTATTTTCCCTTGTAGAAGTATTTCTCAAAATATAGGTCAAGACTTACTAGTGAACTCAATTAGTAGATCATCAACACAAATTTATTTTTTACATAAAATAAAATAGAACTGACTTGAAATCAGATGCACCGCACTAATTATAATAATTATTTGGTGACATTTATTTCAGGTGTGTGTGGGGAGTATGTGCATATATGTTTGTATAGATGGGATACTGTATGTTTATATATATTCCTGGCCAAAATATAAAATATTTTTCTCATTCAAGTCATGTTGAAAATTCTGCAAGCTATGGTTGTAGAGCTATTTTTTTCTCAGTTTAATTTGCTAGTTCCTATTCTTACACCTTCCTCTTTAATATTGATTTTCTTCTTCTCTTCTAACTATCTATACACCCTAATTATCTCTTTGGCAGCTCTCTCTCCTGAACTTCACAACCAACTTTTCAATACTGCCACCTGGTTTTTTATAGATACCTAAATTCATTATATATTATTGATCATTTTAATTGAGTGACATGAAGAAAGTGATATGTTAGCATGCTTAATCTGAAAACAGTGTGAAAGATAGTTTTGAAGAAGGGGGACTGGAAGCAGTTAGGAAGTTATTGCTGTGATCCAGGTTAAAGTGATTAGGGAATAATCTAATGATAACTCTGATAGATACCAAGTCTAAAGAATAGGAAGATTAGATTATTTTTCAAAGTTTGAAATCTGAAATGAAAGCAATTTCAATAATAATAATCACCAGTGGTAATATCATGTTTATTTTATTAACTATGTCACTTATGTAGGATACCACACCTAAGCAGTTAAAAGACTAAAATCTACCCAGAACTAAGTCCAGTCCACAACTTAGTTACATAGGAATTTTAATAAGTACTATATATCTCTAGTTAGTTTTAACTTTGCACATTTATAATAATAAAAGCATAATATGCTAATTAGACTGGGCATCCTTCTGGATGTCCTTCCAGATGTCCTTCCAGACAAAGCTGGGGCTGCGAGGGAAGCCTAGATCCCAGGTGCCAGAAGGAAGCTGGTGCGGCAGCCGGGGGAAGGAAGGCCTACTCTTGAATGAATTTCGTGCATCAGGTCTCTAGTAGTTAATAAAAATAAATAAATACATATTCAGCAAAATTAACTCCTCTGAAATTCTAGTGCTACCTGAACCCTTATATCTGTATTTGTGTCATAATCAAATATATAAATAGGTCATAAGTTTTACATTTTTGCAATAGTTCTTCACTTTATAAAAATTTGAATATAAAAATGGAAAATTTAAAATATCACTTGGATTTTTACACTCTACACTCATGTGTAAAGATTTTCCTCCCAGTGCAATCCCCTTTAAATCACACTAAAATGTCTCTTGCTCTTTTCTAGACATCGTTTAACTTCCAAATTATGTGTCAACAAAAAAATCTGTGTTGCTGTTATGTCAGATAATTAATTCCTAATTTTCTCCTCCTCTTCAACTAAACTTCATAAAATGCCCTCTAACAATACTTTAACAGGGTGATGACAATTTGATTAGATCAAGACCTCAGCAAAGAAAAATCATGATGAAATTGAAGACAGTTATGGATTACAGTTTGAGATTTTGTTGCCATTCTTCAATATGTCCAGCAGCTATATAAAATGATTACCTAAAAAGTCAATGAGTGCTTATAAGTTCATGTTTTTACTTTCCCACCAATAAAAGAGTGAAAGAGAAGTTACCCATCTATTAACGCACAACATCATTAAAAGAGAAGTGGACTTTAAATCAAGAGAGTTGGGGTGTGTTTGTGTGTGTGTGTGTGTGTGTGTGTGTGTGTGTGTGTGTGTGTGTGTGTTTTAATCTGAGTTCATCTTTTGTTAGTGATTTGGCCTTAGGGAAGTCACTTAAAGCTCTCTGAAGCTCACTCTTTTTTTTTTTTTCATTCTTTAAAAATTTAATCTATTTTACAATCTAAAAAGCACTGACACAAAAAGCACATAAATAAGATTATTTCTCAATGTTTTCTGCTGAAATTCTCTATAAAACAAGCCTAAGGAAAAGGAGACAGACCAGCAAGTTAGCCATCCGTTATAAGAAAGTAGGTAAGGGAAAGAAGGTAATGTTTAGAGAAGTTTACTTAAAAATGATTCCTTGTGAGAAAGGCCAGGGGAACTTAGTTCACACAGTAGCTCAAGGTACCCAAGATCAATAAATAAGACGGGTTTTTAAAAAAGGAAGGAAAAAGAGGAATGGAGTTCACACAAATTCTTACATTGCAACAGGAACCAGCATGCAAAAGTGCATAGTAAGCACATGACAATATAATTGGTTTCACAAATAAGAGATGCTACCAGTGGCATTGTTTCAGTGTGAATATGTAAAACTATGTGACTTATTTGGAATCATTTAGGAAAAACATGAGATTATCAGTCAAAAAGTAGGTAGACATAAAGTAGGAATGCTGTTGCTATGTTTTTATCCAAGAAGAATGGCATTACAACAATGCTGATGGAATATTATGAAAGATACATATATATATATATATTATATTTATGACTTGCTTTCTTATATTCCAGGTATGTTTTGTGAAATGCAGAGTAGAGAATGCACTGGAGCATAAAACATCCCATTCTTATAGAGCCCTGGTCAGTGTGGCTAAGTTGTTGAGAGCATCATCCCTTACATCTAAAGTTAGTAAGCACGTTTGATTCCCAGTCAGGGCAGATAACCAGGTTTCGGGTTCAGTCGCAGTCAGGGTGAATGTAGGAGGCAAGTGATCAATGTTTCTCTCTCTCTCTCTCTCTCTCTCTCTCTCTCTCTCTCTCTCTCTCTCTCTCTCTCTCAAACTGCTCAGGAAGGGGGTAAATACACATTTGCAGAATGCTCTCAAAAATAGAAATAATCACCAGCACCAGGTTCATTATTCTCCTGAAGCACTCATCTAGAGGGAAATATACTTTCTGGTGGCTAGGCTCCTCAAGAAAATATTTTCCCCCCAGAATTTTTAACGTTAAACATCTCATTCCATAAATGATGTTGTTACCCTTTCTTGATAAAAATTCTCAGCAAGGTGGAAATAGAAGGATCATACCTCAACATAATAAAAGCCATATATGATAAACCTACAGCCAACATCATACTCAATGGGCAAAAACTAAAATCATTTCCCCTAAGAACAGGAACAAGACAGGGATGCCCACTCTCACCACTCCTATTCGACATAGTATTGGAAGTATTAGCCATTGCATTTAGACAAGAAGAAGAAATAAAAGGCATCCAAATTGGAAAAGAAGAAGTAAAGCTGTCCTTATTTGCAGATGACATGATATTGTACATAAAAAACCCGAAAGACTCCATCAAAAAACTATTAGACTTAATAAATGAATTCGGCAATGTAGCAAGATACAAAATTAATGCCAAGGAATCAATGGCATTTCTATACACCAATAGTGAACTTACAGAAAGAGAGACTAAAAAAGCAATCCCATTTACCATCTCAACAAAAAAAATTAAGATACCTAGGAATAAACTTAACTAAGGAGGTAAAAGACCTATATGCAAAAAACTACACAACACTGAAAAAAGAGTTAGAGGAAGATGTAAATCGATGGAAGAACATACCGTGTCCATGGATTGGGAGAATCAACATCATTAAAATGTCCATACTACCCAAAGATTCAATGCATGCCCCATTAAAATACCAACATATTTACCAGCATATTTCACAGACCTAGAAAGAACTCTACAAAAATTCATCTGGAATAAAAAAAGACCCTGAATAGCTACAGCAATCCTGAGAAAGAAGAACAAAGTAGGTGGGATCTCAATACCAGATTTCAAGCTGTATTACAAAGCCATTGTTCTCAAAACAGCCTGGTACTGGCACAAGAACAGACATATAGACCAGTGGAATAGAATAGAGAACCCAAATGTTGACCCAAACCACTATGCTCAATTAATATTTGACAGAGGAGGCATGAACATACAATGGAGTCAAGAGAGTCTCTTCAATAAATGGTGTTGGAAAAATCGGACAGATACATGCAAAAAAATGAAACTAGATCATCAACTTATACCATACACAAAAATAAACTCAAAATGGATAAAGGACTCAAACATAAGATGGGAAACCATAAAAATACTAGAGGAATCCACAGGCAGAGAAATCTCAGACATATGCCGAAGCAATTTCTTCATTGATACTGCTCCTAGGGCAATGGAAGCTAAAGAGAAAATAAAAAGCTTTTGCACAGCAAAAGAAACCATCAACAAAACAAGAAAGCCCACTGTGTGGGAGAACATATTTGCAAATGTTATCACTGAGAAAGGTTTAATTTCCAACATCTACAGGGAACATATACAACTTAGTAAAAGGAAGATAAAGGATCCAATAAAAAAAAATGGGCAATGGACCTAAGTAGAAGCTTTTCAAAAGAAGACAGAAGGAAGGCCAAGAGACATATGAAAACATGCTCAAAGTCACTAATTATCTGAGAGATGCAAATCAAAACAACAATAAGATACCATCTCACACCTGTCAGAATGGCTATCATCAACAAATCAACAAACAACAAGTGCTGGCGAGGATGCAGAGAAAAGGGAACCCTCATGCACTGCTGGTGGGAGTGCAGACTGGTGCAGCCACTGTGGAGAACGGTATGGAGTTTCCTCAAAAAACTAAAAATGGAACTGCCCTTTGACCCAGTGATTCCACTCCTAGGAATATATCCCAAGAAACTAGAAACACCAATCAAAAAGAATATATGCACCCCTATGTTCATAGCAGCACAATTCACCATAGCTAAGATTTGGAAATAGCCTAAGTGCCCATCTGCAGATGAGTGGATTAGAAAACTATGGTACATTTACACAATGGAATATTATGCTGCTATTAAAAAGAAGGAACTTTTACCATTTGCAGCAGCATGGATGGACCTGGAGAGCATTATGCTAAGTGAAATAAGCCAGACAATGAAAGAAAAATACCCCATGATTTCACTCATTTATGGAAAATAAAGAACATTATAACCTGATGAACCAAAAGATAGACACAGAGGCAGTAAAGCACCGAACAGACTGTCAAATTACAGCGGGAAGGCTGGGGAATGTTGGGGAGGGGGGGAAAGAGATCAACCAAAGGACTTGTATGCATGCATATAAGCACACCAATGGACACAAGACACTGGGGGCGTGGGTGGGATGAGGGCATGCGACAGGGGACAGGGGAGGCTGGGGGAAGGTCAATGGGGGAAAAAAGGAGATATATGTACTACTATATGTAATACTTTAAACAATAAAAATAAATAAATAAATAAATAAAATAAAAACTGGATCTACAATGCAAAAAATAAAAAAAATGATGTTGTTATCTGCATAATTAGCTAGTTATCCTATATAATAAAAGGTGAATATGCAAATCGACTGAATGGCAGAACGACTGGTCACTATGATGCACACTGACCACCAGGAGGCAGACGCTCAATGCAGGATCTGCTTCCGGTTGGTCAATGTGCTCCCACAGGGGGAATGCCACTTAGCCAGAAGCCAGGCTCACGACTGGCGAGTGCAGCGGCAGTGGCAGGATCCTTTCCCACCTCCACCTCAGTCGGACATCCCCCTGAGGGCTCCTGGACTGTGAAAGGGCACAGGCCAGGCTGAGGGACACGCCCCCCCTCGAGTGCACGAATTTTGTGCACTGGGCCTCTAGTTAATAATAAAAGGAAAATAGTGAAGTCAGACATTGTAAGTATGGTCACCTAGGAAGCTTTATGAGGAAGTTACAGCTTCATATAGCATTATTCCTCTCAGGGGATTAACACCCCTCCCTTCCCCATCCAGTACTGGGTTGTGAAGAGAAGGGGGAAATAGACACATGCACAACAGAAGTTGGGCAATGTAGGGAAGGTGCTTATCTGCTAGCCTAGCCTGGGGCACAATGGATTGGCTAAGGGGTGAACGCCATCAGAAGCAGGAGAAATCTTGAAAAGTTCATTGGTTAGCTTCTGCTTGAAACCCAGACAAAGGAGTTTTCACTCTCATGTTTGTTCTTGCTCCCTCTTGCTCCATGACCCACACTTGCGTGTGTGCTCACCTGTTCTCTGTCCATAGCCATGTGGCCTTAAGCAACTGCAGGTTCCATGGCTGTGCCGACCCCACAGGCAATGGCCTACAGCTGAGAACACAAGCTAAGCTAGCCAGATGCTAGACTGGACTGAACTCTAATATGGAGCAGAAACTATGGTCAGTGCCTTTATTCTGGCCCTGCTGAAGACAACATTACTTCTTCCAAGGCGAGATGGTGGCCTCAAGAAATTCTTTTTCTGAAATCACCCCAAGAACTTCACTTCCATCGATAACAATGTGAGGTTGCTAAGCCTTGGGGAAACCTTACAGGGGATCCTTTTACCAGTCTGTCTATAATTCAAGAACATATATCCTTCCTATGAAACCAGATGCCTTTTATCATTCATTGTATCTCTTGGAAACATAACTCAAAAATTCTTTTAACTGCATGTTGAATGAGCTTGTCCTCAAGGTAAGCATGATGAAGAAGAAGCAAGGCCATGGAACAAGAGTAGGAAACAAAGACTAAGAGAGAGAGAGAGAGAGGGAGAGAGAGAGAGAGAGAGAGAGAGAGAGGAAAGAAAGAAAAATCCTGACATTTCCTTAGGGCAAGGCTCTGAAAAAGGGCCCAGTGAAGGGCCCACAAAGAATAGTGCCCAAAGAGGCCATGGTTTATATCAATAACCACCAAAAACTAATGGACTCCAACCAGGCAAATAGGAACACAGAAATGGATTAAAGAAGCAGGCAAGACCTGAAATCATGTCTATAACAGGTTTCTGGTAGCAGGCTATCTAGCCATTCAAAAGATAGCAAATGGATAATGGCTATACCAGGAACAAAATATAGCTTCTTATGCTATGGCAGTACCATAAGCTAATCAACTTTAGTTAGAGTTCTGTTTAGGTAAGCAGTTCTTTTTAAGTACAAAACTTAACTCCTAGAGAAATGTAGTATTTACCAGTACATGAAGGCAGAATTGAGCCAACTGATGAGACCCCTATGGAAGATATTGACTGAGTAGACAGGTAGATCCAAGAAATTAATTGTAGATATATAAAATCCTGAATGAATAACATGAAAATATTTCTAGGCCCTACCACATTGGTGAGATCAAAATAACACATGTGTTCCTGGTATTCATCAACATGAGCTCGGAAGTTACATCTTCATAAAGAGCAGAAGAAAACATAGCTGAGTAGGAATGGGAAAGGCAGAAATTGCCACCAGCCCACATTATAACAAAATCTTTCCTTGTTCTAGGTCAGGAGATCCTTCTTATCATAGAAACCTACGTCCAGAGAAAGAAAGAAAGTGATAGAAAAAGAAATTCAAGGTGTCCATCTTCTCTATATTTTTTCTTTTCCATTATAGATTTTTTTTCCTAAGTGAACTAAGTAGAGCCCATTCAGTTCATGTCCCTGAATAAAACCATATCATTGTAGACTTTTACTAGTGATGTTTCTCAGTTACATTGTATCTGTTTCTCTTGTTAACATACTGTTTTTTATTCAGAAATATTTATAATAAAAAACTTTTAATTCACAGCATTTATACTAAATAAAGCAGCACAGTTCTCTTTAAAATGAAAATGAATTAAATATCTTCATTTTGTGAAAAAGGTTAATAAATTTGGGACCATTTCTGACTCTTGAGACCTTAGCAATAGAACTTTAAGTTAGCTGGACTCACTTATCCACTAAAGGGGAGTATTTGTCACAGCTGTCATCATCTTTCTGGATCCTTCTCATTTTAATACTACTCCTCAGAATTCTTTATCTCTGCTCTATTTTACTTCAACTATTTCATTTCTACCCCTTAAACTTTGTCATTTGTTTTCTACATTTTGACCCTTCAAATTTTTAACAAAGATTCTCACTCCATTCCTCCCCTCCATGGCTCACTCAAATACATTAGTTCATCCAATGTTGAACTCATAATTACTATGTTGAAGCCCTAACCCCCAAAATGGCTATATTTGAAGTAAAAATGTAGTTGAGGTGAAATGAGATCATAAGGACGTGGCCCTGATCCAACAAGATCAGTATCCTTTAAAAAGAGACAGGAGTGATCTCTCTCTCTCTCTCTCTCTCTTTCTCTCTCTCTCTCTCTTCTCTCTCTCTCTCTCTCTCTCTCTCTCTCTCTCTCTCTCTCTCTCTCTCTCTCTCTCTGCATACTCACACAGAAGAAAGGACATTTGAGGACAAAGGGGCCATCTTCAAGCCAGAAAGAGAGTTCTCATCAGAAACTGACCCTGCCAGAACTTGATCCAGGACATCTATCCTAGAAAATCATGAGAAAACAAATTCCTGGTATTTATTTCACCCAGTCTGTGGTATTGTGTTATAGCAGCCTGGGCCAACTAAGGCAGTCCTGGATTTGAAACACCACACCTAGACTTCTCACTACCACCCCACAATTTTCCCAGTATGGTTCTCTTAAGCAAAGTATGGAAAAGGGGAGGGGACTCACAGACAAAACACAACTCATAATATCAGAAACCATCATATTACAAGTATTTTCTTTTTTTAAAAAGTTTAGTTATTTTTTTTATTGGGATGTATGTATTTTCTTTGTTATTAAAGGATGCCAGATCTTTGGGAGAAAGCAATGCAAAGATCTCTAATTAAGAAGTGAGAGTTTGCCCTCCTCCTTCAACATTGCAATCAGGAGTTAACACTATCAATAGTATGACTTTTATCTTTCTACACATATTTTTGAAAGTCAAGAGTTAAGAAATCAAGTGAATTTTAATAGTTTTCTAATTTGTACCTTTGTAGGAATTATCAGGAATTCTATCTTACAATATAGATTGTTGTGATTCATCTTTAGAAATTCTAATTCAGTAGATCTGGAGTGTGATCTAAAAATCTGTATTTCAAGCATCCAGTAGTTCTGATGATTAGTTCCAAGACCACATTTGGTCAAGCACTAATTGAAATATCCTAGCTATGGGTTCTATGTTTTTATTAATATTACTACATGTTTTAATATTGTTCAGTTACTACATTTTTACCCTTCCTAAAAAATGTACTCATTTTATGAGTTTCATAATATACTATTTGTGTAACAATCTCTAAACATTTATGATTCCCTTCAGAAAAACAAAATCATATTCTAATTGAGCTGTGAACTTGGATGCAAGCCTACTAGAACTCATAGGAAAAGGTGTTTCTCTGTTTTATTTTCCTTTTTATTAGTTTACAGTCACCAATTACCTATTTATTCCCACATTTTATAGTTGAACTAATTTGATCCCATAATCTCAAGGCATTCATAAAGA
Organism: Corynorhinus townsendii; assembly: GCA_026230045.1. Lineage (NCBI taxonomy): Eukaryota > Metazoa > Chordata > Mammalia > Chiroptera > Vespertilionidae > Corynorhinus > Corynorhinus townsendii. The sequence goes on from JAPDVU010000001.1 coordinate 38,886,563, forward strand.
CAGAGAGATTAGGCAAATAAAAGACAACCAAATGTGTTTTCTCCCCCTCTGATGAAATTTAAACTAGAGCAACTGAAGTTTATCGTGAACTGCTAGTGTTAAAGAGAAAATGCACTAGAAATTCATTTTATTAGGGAGGAATAGATAAATAGGAAGCACTCTGCTCCCTTGTAGTCACCATTGATACCTTTAAAGCAATTTAAAAATAGTCTATTAACAACTACAGGTGATTTGTAATGTGAGTTGAAGATTGTTGTCATTGGGGTCAGTCAAGATAGATTTTCATTCAATTATCTATGCATCTTACCTCCCCAAGGATACTTGAAGGAGTCATCTGTACCAAACTCCTCAGTGATTTTTTTTTTTTTTGGCTTGAAGTTTATTAGCTCAATGGCAGACTGATGTATTGCGCTTAAATTACACTCAAATGTCATCTCTTTAAAAATCTACTAACACAGCTTTACACTAAGGAGTTAAATTCAATCACTCAATTTAGCTTTTGATTCTTTAGAGAAATTACTTTCCTTTATCAAATTCAAGCTGCAAGGCTGCTAGAAAAGGTGTTAATCATGTCATTTGATACCATTAATGTAAGCTTTGTTTTTATCCAGTTCTCTGCTCAACTTCCTTTTGCATCATTTATTTTTTAGTAAGAGTCTTCCACTGTATGAATACTTCTAAAGAGAAACATATGTGCATTAGGAAACATACTAAACAATCAATCAATAAATATTTGTTGAATATCTACCATGTTCCTGAAGAAGACCTGTGCCCTTCACTCAAAGAATTGATCATTTTATTGGCAAAATATGATTTACATACATGAAATGATTAGAGAGCCATAAAATAATGTGTTAAATTGTGTGATCTGAAGAATTATATGCTACACAAGGAGATCAGAGAATTTAAGCTGGGCTCTAAAAAAGAAGCAAGGTTTTGGAGGAAGAAGAGAAAAATGGAAACCATTACAAAAAAGACTGAAAATGGAATGAGTACAGAAGATGGGCTCAGAAGCAACGAGTATGGTCAATGTGAGACAGAGTGATAGGCCAGCCAGCCCAGACTAGAAGCTTTATGTCAGAAATAGTAGGAAAGATAGACTGGCTAAAACAGGAATAGCATTCATTAGACGGTCCTGCTGTAAAACAAGCAGAAGAAGAAAGACTACCTGATCGCTAAAAGGGTACATTCCTTAGAGAAAGATAATATTTTAAGAAGAATATTCCATCCTTGCTTCTTCAAGTTATTTGCCTACAGATTTTTTTTTATGCACTTAGATTTGATTCATTTCCCTCCATCACTTGATTGGCAAAGTACCAGAGAAGAATTTAAACTCAACTTTGTTTAAGCTTATTTCCCCTTTTTCTTTTTAGGGTAGGAAGTGATGGATTCAGCTCAATATAATCAGTCACTGACTGGGCATTATAATAGCCAGCCATTTGTTATGCTCCAAATCCTGCATTGTTTTGAATACAGAGTAACTCTCTGTGAGAATTATAAACTGAGAATTCTAACAAAGAAGAAATTAATTAAGAATATCTCAAGCATACTGTTAATGAATTTACAATGCAAAAAGTATAATATTTTAAAATTTGGGAGATGACCATCAACTTCTCCTTACTTAGGAAGTTGGGAAAATCTCTTCCTGCCAAATCTTTTTTCACTGTCCTCTTTTTGAAAGTAAGTTTTGGTTTATTGTTCTTAGTTTCTCTGTTCTATTTCCTGTCTCGGTGCCATGTAGGAGGTTTGCAGAGACCCTTGACAGGGATGCACAGTCTAGTTAATCCTGACATTTGGGCTCTGTGGTCTCCCTAAGAATCCCAGTCACCCCATCACCCCCATTCTCACTCTCCTTCACATTCTCTCTTGTACTGTTCTCATTACTTGTATGTGTTAGGTACAAGTGTTGGTTGCCAATTTAAACTATTTATTGTCTTCACAGATCCCGCTGCTGCTGGATTCTGAACATAATCTGCCAATAACTTGGGCAGCACATGCTTGCTGCCGTTTTCGCTCCGGTTGCCAGTTGCTGAACTCTTTGTACACATTCGCAATTCATTGTGTTACCCCCTTCGTGCTGTTTCTGGCATCTGCCCTCAACTGCTGGATTTTCCTGTATGGAGAGGTTCAGCAATTCTCTTTACAAACTCTCTGCCCAGTGGGAGGTGCTATTATTTTACTTTATTTGGGGAAATTGGCTATTCCCCCAGGAAATCAAACAAAACCCTGGTCTTTTATACTTCCTCATTTTCTCACTCTGACTAGAGTCAAAAGGTATTTCACCCAGGGGCTATGAGCATAGCAGGAACATTTATTTGTTTATTTTATTTAAGCTCCAGTCTTTCCACTAAATGTGGGTATAAAATCCAACTTCATGGAGTTTAGAGCTGGCTAATAGCTAGTGTTGCCTGAGCACCTAAGTGCCAAATAATATGCTAATGATTCACATGATTTCTTTCAATTAATTTCCACAACAAACCTATGAAATAGGTGTTATGATCCTTCTTGTTTAGTAAGTAAAATGAAATTTTAAAAGCTAAATGAATTTTACCAAGTTAACAAAATCTGACTTTAAATATAGGTAGGTACAGGTAGTAAAGAAACTACCAGATACCAATTTCTTGTATCTTCCATTGCCTCTCAGACCATCCATGACATGAGGAAAGAATCAGTTTAGAATGAGATCATGACCTCCTTGTCCAGAACCATTATTATTAAAAACGAACAAACAAACAGGCAACATTATGAGTGCCTAGGGACAAGTTTAAATAATTTACTTCATATTATGCATATGTATTAATTAAAATAGGTAAAACTAGAACCAAGTTATTGTTACAAATAGAACCAAGCTTAGTTCAAATATAGCAGAAGTTCATTACTCACTCACTTAATAGTCCAGAGGGAAGAGATTCGGTCAGCTGGGTAGATCTCCTGGGTCTGTTACTCAGGGACCCAAACTGATAAGGATTAGTCATTTATAACAACAGCGTTTTAAATGTACCTCTAGTCACCTTTGAGTATCAACATTCCACGACAACAAAAATGAGGAAGGACGTGAGGGGCACGTCTGGATGTTTTTATAGCCAACCTCGGAAATGGCTCACATTACTTCTACTCGGACAGGACAGTGGGACCATTGCAAGAGCATAGTGTCCTAACCAAACCTAAACATAAGGGAAGTTAGGAAACACTGTGTAGCTGGCTGGCCTTATGTCCAGACCTTCAATTAAAAGGAAAGAAAGAAGGAGTCGATTCTCAGGGACAGATAGCCATCTTCACACAACCTACCTCTCTGACAATCAAACATCTGTATCTAGATGCAGTAGGCTCATTCCCTTCCAAAGGAGACAATTCAAAGTCTTATCCAGTTGCTGCATCAGTTCAAAGTCCCATATCTCTGGAATGTGAACTTTCTCTGCCAGGGCTACATTCCACCCCCACCCCCCATAGCACAGAAACAGAAATGAAGGTGTTCTGCTTGAGTCCCAGTCATTATATGTTGATGGAGCCGGATAACCACAATAAAAATTCCTGTTAAAAAGGAGAAGAATGTGTAGAGAAACAGAAACACTCTTTCATTACTAGTAGGAATGCAAAGTGGTAAGGCCATTTTGAAGACAGTTTGGCAATGTTTTGTGTGGTTTTTTCCCCCAAAAGTAAACATCTTCTTACCATATGATCTAGCAAATGAGTTGAAAGCTTATGTCCACATTAAAACCTGCACATGAATAATTCGTACTTGCCTAAACCTGAAAGCGGACAAGATGTCCTTCAAAAGGTGAACGGATAACAAACTGCCACTCATCTATACAACTGGAACATTATCCAGTGATTTGGAAAAAGGAACTATACAGCCATGAAAAAACATGAAGAACCCTCAAAAGCAGATTGCTAAGTGAAAGAAGCCAATCTGAAAAGGCTACACTCTGTATGACTAACTACAACTCTATGCCATTCTGGAAAAGGCAAACTTATAAGAAAATCAGTGGTTACCAGGGGCTGGGGCAGGGCAGGAGGTTGGGGGTGGCATGGGACGGAAGGGAGAGATGAATAAGTGGAGTACAGGGAATTCTTATTGCAGTGAAACTATTCTGTATTATATCATAATGATGGATATATGTCATTACAGATTTGTCAAAATCCATAGAATATATAACACAAAGAGCAAGCCCTAAGGTAAAGTATTGAATCTAGTTAATAATGTATCTATCTTGGCTCATCAATTGTAAAAGATGTACTACGCTAATGGAAGATATTAATAATAGGGGAAACTGTGGGTTTGGGAGTTGAAGTGAGAGGGAATATGGGAACTATCTACATTTTCCACTCAATTTTTCTGTAAACCTCAAATTGATGAAGAAAAAAAAAAAGAAAAGAAATCTTTTTTTTTTTTTTTTTTAAATAGAAGACCAGCAAAAATACAGCAATGGTAATATTTGAAATGATATATTCCTGCTGGGTGGGCATTTTGTAAGACCCTGTCCTGGTATTGGAGGGCATCCCAGACAGGCGTAATTCTCATTTCTGGGTGAGGCTTCAGTGTCCAACACACTCAGGGCCCCTGGGTTTGCCCTCTGAGAGGTTCTCCTTCGCTGCCACCCTCCATGGCACATCTGTAATGAACACTGACTGTATGCCCTTCTTACAAGTCAAGGAGTCAAAAGCTTTCGCAGGTGAGGCTTATAGGTTTTTTGGCAGTACAATCCCCTCAAAAACTACATAAGTTTGTGCTGGATGGTTTAGTTCAGTGGATAGAGCATCAGTCTGCACACTGGGGGCTCCTGGGTTTGATTCTAGTCAGGGGCACATGTCCGGGTTGCGGGCTCGATACCCAGTAGGAGGCATGCAGGAGGCAGGTAATCAATGATTCTCTCTCATTATTGGTCTTTCTGTCTCTCTCTCCCTCTCCCTTACTCTCTGAAATTAATAAAAATATATTTTTAAAAAACCAAGTAAATTTTGAGACAATTTATTTCATGTCCCTTCCAAATACCGATGGTTATATTCAAAATAATTTCTTAGACATAATTCTTTAGTCTGCTCCTTTTTTAACTACCCTGACGAGAGTGGGTGTATGTGCATGTGCGTGTGTGTGTATGTGTATGTGTGTGTGTGTGTGTGTGTGTGTGTGTGTGCGCATGCACAAGCACACACACACACACCTGTGTATAAATATGACGGGCAGCAGCTTACCTTGAGTTGGGTGGGAAGAGATCAGATTTTTGCTGGAAGGGTAATTACCTTATTTGAACTTAGACATCTTATTGGGCCTTTGCATTTGAAGCCTTTTTAAGCCTCATTTCCTGTTTGGGTTTCAGAAGCAGTTGGTTTTCCAACCCTGTGAAGCCTGTGAATTCTCTCCCTCCCCTTCCATCTCTGCAAAAGCAAGCCAATTCTTGCAATACAGTGCCTTACTTGAAGCAATGAATAGCAGCCAAAACGTATAAACATTCCAGCTCTTTTCCAACCACTACACCTAAAACTATATGAGAATGTAGTAAGACATTCCAAGTCTTAGTTGGAGATAGTTTTAATAAATGTCAATGTTTTGCCATGATATCATGTATTTCTCCAACTTTTCAGCCTGTGACACCACTGCCCAAACATTACTTTCTGGATTGGTTACAACAGGCAAATTGGTTGAAACAAACACCAAAAATTCAGTTTAAAAATATGTATTTCTCACATAAAAGGGGTTGCAGGCCAACTCTGGCTTTTCTCCATGCAGCCATTTGGGCATTAATCTGATGCTGATTCTGCCCCTTAAAACACATGCAAGTCCCAAGATCTCTCTGGTTATCCTCATGCCCATTAGGTAGAAGGAGAAAAGAGCATGGCAAATGATCAGGGGACTTATAGGCCAGGCCTGGGAGTGGGTCACAGCACTTCTATTCACCTTCCTCCAGAGATACCTCAGTCATATGGCAATGTCTAACTGCAGAAATGCTGGGGAATGTAGTGTAGCTGGCCACCCATTTGCCCAACACTTCAATTCCGATGCCAAAGGGGAGAATGTATTTTAACAGGCAACAATATTGCCCTAATCCTAATAAGCCTTAGCTCTACTCCAGCCTCCTTGCATGTGATAGTGACTGACTTGTACCCCATCACCACACAAGAGGGTGCCAATCTAGGCACCCACAGTTCTTCTGTCAGGGCAAGAAAAAACAATGCCCCTTCCACTTCACTTAAAGCGAAGCGTACCCATTTCCCATCACTTCAAACATGAGTGCTTATATTAGCCTTTGCTTCTAATGATAGTTGTAGGTGGGAAGGTTCAAGAACAGGCAAACCCATCAGAGCAGAGTAGTGCAAATGACTATGTCCATCATGTGGAGAATAATCATGTGTAGAATCAACAGCCAATTCCATGTTGCACTTGTAGCCCTGTACTTTATATCTGGTCCTCCTACAAGCAGCAAAGAATGGACTTGGATTTCATTCTGCCACCTTCTTTCTCAAAGTACCCACATCTCTGGGAAAATAAAAATCCATTTACTGACACAGTGTCATCTCAATCCAGAAAAAAAATAAAAATATTTATTTTTGAAAGGCATGAGATTTCAGTATATCATCATCACTAATATTAAGTCACCTTCTAGGTGTGAGACACAAGTCAAAGAGGGTTCCTTGTACTGTATTACTTTGATCTTCCCAGATATTATTGTCCCCATTCTACTGAAGAGGAAACGGAAGCTGAGAGAAGATCACTAAGCAGAAGCTGAGACAAAACCATACATTGACACAGTGTGCACAGTCCAAAATGTTTTTATTTGGATGAACAATTTCATCACATTTTTTCTCTAAGACCAATGTATAACTCATAAGTGGTTCTTGCTTTACTTTTGTGCAACTAAAGACCCATTGAGGTTTACACAGACTGAACTGTCAGCTTCAAAGCAGTATTCATGTCTTTACCCATTACAGAAGTTGCCTGTAGTCTTTACATGTCAGTTTTTATAGCTCCTACCTACCTAGACTGCAGAACACACTGTTCGGAATCCTCAGAAGCAATCTGAGCCTCACCCTACTTAATATGTGACTCATCTAAAGTGACTTGTTCTAATTCCACACTTACCAGGAAACTTTCTGATTTTGAATTGGCTTAGCATGTTATTCTACAACAGAGGGAAATGTGGTGATCTAAAGGATTTGGAGTATTTATGGTTGCAATAATTCCTTATGGCAAAATTAGTAAGTGCCTTAAATTATAGAGTGAGTTTTCATGCCCATTGCTAAGAGACAAACTGCTATGATCATGCAAACTCAGGTGCTCTCGCCAAGTAATAATTAAATTTATCAATGAAAATTAATAACTTGATATTCTTGGATCTAGGAAATAGGATTGAACACAGAAACCAGAAGTCCTCACTGGCCATATTATTTGGTTCAAAGATACAAGGCTAAGTGTAAAATATGGAGAAAAAAAAAAACAGGAAAAGAAAAGCAATGAGAAAGTTAGAAATTGAATTGTGCAAAATTCAGGTTTCATTCAGATGTTGATTAGTAGGAACTATAGGATTTTAAGGAAGATGGGGACTTGGCCAATTCAAGAAAATATTTTTTTATAATTTTACACCACAAAAGAGAATATTTTTAGAAGATAACCCACAACAAATTAATTTGACATTTCCTGCATGGTGTTATTCAGACTCAGGCTCTAAGAAGAATGAAGAAATTGAATTTGACTGAAATCAATGCAAAGGTAAAAACTCAAGAAGCAAAGGCTAATATGAGAGTTCATGTTTGAAAGCTATGGGAAATGGGTATGCTTCTAACAGGGATGAAAAAGTCAAGTGAAAAGAAATAAGTTTTTGTTTTCTGCAAAGCTGGGCCTCCCTCTGTTCAGATATGGATAGAACTGATTCTGACAGATGCCTGATGAACACCCATCTAAGTCTGGTGCTGTACTAGGTTCTGGATAAAATATGAGAGAAACATGTAAACGGTTCCTGTCTACATGACACTTTAAATATTACTGAATAAATACATCAATAGTTTCTCAACAAGACTGTATAAATGTGTGGTAAAGATTGCAAGCTCGGCTGTGTCTGGCCCACGTTCTCACAGCCATGGTGGTACATGGAGCTCCATAGAGACAGCGCCAGGGCAAGTGCAAGTCAGATGGGCACTGGGCAACTCTGGGGTCACTGAGGAAAGTAAGGAGACACGAGTAAAGGAGTTGCTAAGAAGCCCAGTGGCAAACTGTCATCATATGCTTTCTTTGTGCAAACTTGCAGGGAGGAGCATAAGAAGAAGCTCCCAGATGCTTCAGGCAACTTCCCAGGGTTTGCTAAGAAGTGCTCAGAGAGGTGGAAGACCTCCCTGCTAAAGAGAAAGGAAGAGGTGAAGACATGGCCAGGGCAGACAAGGCCCGCTTGAAAGAGAAATGAAAACCTGTGTCCCTCCTAAAAGGGAAACAAAAAAGAAATGTAAGGATCCCAAAGCACCCAATCAGCCTTCTTTGGCCTTTCTCTTGTTTTGTTCTGAGTATCGCCCCAAAGTCAGAGGAGAGCATCATGGCCTGTCCATCGGTGATGGTGCAAAGAAGCTGGGGGAGATGTGGAGTCACACAGCTGCAGATAACAAGGTGCCAAATGGAAAGAAGGTTGAGCTGAAGGGGAAATACGGAAAGGAGGTTGCTGGGTATTGAGTTAAAGGAAAGCCTGATATGGCAAAAAAAAAAAAAAAAAAAAAAGCGTCAGCAAGGCTGATAAAAGCAAGAAAAAGGAGGAGGAGGAAGACGAGGAACTTGAAGAGGAGGATGAGGACAAGGAAGATAAAAATGAGGAAGATGATGATGATGATTCTAGAGCAGTTTTTTTTTTCTTATGTATAAAGCATTTAACCCCCCTATACACAACCCACTCCTTTTAAAAAAAATATTGAACTGTAAGGCTGTGTAAGATTTGTTTTTAAACTGTACGGTGTCTTTTCTTATATGGATAACACACTACCGAATGTGTCTTTTGATAGCCCTGTCCTGGTGGTATTTTCCATAGCCACTAACCTTGCCTGCTACAGTATGGGGGCTGTAAATTGGCTTGGAAATTTAAAGCAGATTTTTGTTGGTGCACAGCACAAATTAGATGTATATGGGGATGGCAGGTTTTCTTTAATCTTTAGATGTGTCTGATGCAGCTTATACAAAATAATTGTTGTTCTATTGATTGGATACCACACTGTAATTGCAAACAAACAATCAAACAAAAACATTGTAGCTGTTTTGTTGACATTCTGAATGCTTCTAAGTAAATACAATTTTTTTATTTAAAGAAAAAACATTGCAAGCTCATTAGATATTCAATATGAGGACTTAAAGAAAGCTTTTAGGCATCAGCATCACAAGACAAAAAACAGTCCAATCTTGTAGCAGCTTCAGGAGAAAGCTTTGGGACCACAACCTGCCCCTCTACCCCAGTATTTATTATATATAACTAGAGGCCCGGTGCATGGGATTCGTGCACTGGTGGGGGGCTTGGCCTGTGGGGATTGGCCAGCTGTGGGAGTGCAGCTCATCCTGGTCAGCCAAGTGGCGCTCCCACTGTGGAAGTGCACTAACCACCAGGGGGCAGCTCCTGTATTGAGCGTCTGCTCCCTAGTGGTCAGTGTGCATCATAGCAACTGGTCGACTGGTCATTCTGGTCATTCTGTCATCTGGTTGCTGGGCTTTTATTATATAGGATTTTATATAAAATATATATATATATATATATATATATATAAAATCCTAATATGCAAATAGACTAAATGGTGGAACAACCGAACAACCGGCCACTATGATGTGTGCTGACAACCAGGGGGTGCACGCAGAACATAGCAGGCAGCAGCAGCAGGCAGCAGAGTGCAGAATATGGCAGGCATCAGCCATGGTGGGATGGTGGAGCAGGTGAGTAGGGGAGCCAGACTAAGGCAGGCTGCTGGTCGCTGTCATTGGGCAAGCCTCTGGTGGTTACTGAAAATTCTTTGCTCATGCATGCCACAGTCCCGCCGGGTGCTCACACCTGCTGCTAGCACTAGCTCTGCTCATACCCACTGCTGGTGCCCAGCACCAGCCCCGATCCTTTGGCACCATTAGTGGTTGCAAGTGGCGGCTGCCAGCCCCAATCTCCCCTCAGGGCTTCTCCACCTCCCCCGGCCCCTAAGGGGTGATCAGGACAGCAGCCACCACACACACCCATTGACAGTGCCAGCCTCGCTTGCACCAGCTGCTGGTGCCAGCCCCAATTGCTCTGCGCAGTTAGCATGTGGGAGTGGTGTCAGTGGGAGCAGGGCTGCCAGCAGAGAGGGGACCAGGGGCCATGGCGGGAGGGGCCAGGTAGGGGCGCAGAGAATGGGCCGAGACCCACCCCTGTGCCCACCACAGCCTCGCAGCCCACAGTTCCTTTCTAGGTGCACGAATTAGTGCACTGGGTCCCTATTATTTATTATAATATAATAACATACAGGGTAGAGCAAAAACAGGTTTACATTTGTATGTGAAACAGTTTATTCTTGTATTATTTATTATTATATTATTTTTCATATGAACAACTGTAAACCTATGTTTGCCCACTCTGTATATACCCTCTTATTTATGTATGTAGAAACTCCTCAAAATCATTGTCAATCAAAAAGTATATCTAAGTAGTAGGGATAAGAGACTGGAGATTCCAATAGATATTCTCTAGTGACCATCAACTATTAGAAGTTTGAGGATGGTTATACTGGGTGCCAAATTTGCTAAAACACACACACACTTTTAGAAAATAAAATTAAAAACCTGGAGCACTGGTGGTACAGTAGCAGTCCTCCAGAGTATATTTCAATGGTCTGCCAAGATGGGACCAATGAAATCTTATCATTTTTAACTGGTTTCCAGCATCCAAAAATCAGACTGGATTGGCTAAAAATTCATATTCCCAGCTTGCATATTTTTTAAAAATCTGAAAACACTGTGTCTGCATTCCCACATGTAACCAATTCATCCTTTCATTTATCAAATATTCACAGAGCTCTGACGATGAGCCAGGCACTGTTCTAGTTTCTGGAAGTATATCAGAGACCAACAGGGATAAAAGGGAAGAAAAAAAAGTGAAGAAAAGATGCCATAATATCACAGAGACTATTTCAGTAGACTCTATCTACTTGAGCTAAGCAACAGCTGCCTCCGGGGCCCTGCAACCCCCATGGCTTCAAATTGGAGACAGAGAGACAGAGCTTATGTAGAAAACTAAATTTTAAAAAAATAAATAACTCATGCCCCTTTGTTATAAAATAAAATGAAATACTGATATCCCCCTTTTTAAAATCTTTTCAATTATTTATAGTTCTTGTCTGGTTCATGGGACTCCTAGCTTTGGGAATTGTAGGATTCACCGTAGGACTCCTAGCTTTGGGAATTGTAGGATTCACCTCTTACCCCTTAGAGACCTAGCCAAATTTGGATCTGAACCTTAATCTTTGAGCCTGTCACAGTTTAAAATCTTCCCAGCAATTTCTGCTAGTTGCTGCAAGTTATTTAGTCACTGGTGCACAAAATTCATGCTTGGGGGGGTGTCCCTCAGCGCAGTCCAATCTGGGACCCCTCGAGGGATGTGTGACTGCCCGTTTAGGCCCGATCCTATCCTATCTAATAAAAGAGTAATATGCAAATTGACCTCACAATCCAGGACTGCTGGCTCCCAACTGCTCGCCTGCCTGCTTTCCTGATCGACCCTAACTGCTTCTGCCTGCCAGCCTGATCACCCCCTTCCCATTCCCCTGCCAGCCTGATTGATGCCTAACTGCTCTCCTGTCAGCCCTATTGCCCCTAACTGCCTTCCCCTCCTGGTCTGATCACCCACAACTGCCCTCCTTTGCAGGCCTGGTCTCTCCCAACTGCCCTCCCTGCTGGCCATCTATGGCAGACATCTTGTGTCCACATAGGGGCAACCATCTTGTGTGTTGGAGTGATGGTCAATTTGCATATTATTCTTTTATTATATAGGATAGATGCCTGGTGTATGTGTGGGAGCCAGCTGGTTTGCCCTGAAGGGTGTCCTGGATCAGGGTAGGGGTTGCCTTGGGGCATGGGGTGGCCTGGGCAAGGGGCCTGTGGAAGTTTGCAGGCCAGCCATGCCCCGGGTGACCCAAGTGGAAGCCCTGGTATCTGGGATTTATTTATCTTCTATAATTGAAACTTTGTAGCCTTCCCTGACTGGTTTGGCTCAGTGGATAGAGCATTGGCCTGCAGACTGAAGGGTCCCGGGTTCAATTCCGGTCAAGGGCATGTACCTGACATGGGTTCCAGGCACATCCCCAGTGGGAGGTGTGCAGGAGGCAGCTGATCGATGTTTCTCTCTCATCAATGTTTCTAACTAACTATCCTCTCCCTTTCCTCCCTGTAAGAAATCAATAAAATATTTTTTAAAAAGGAAAAAAGAAACTTTGTAGCCTTGAGAGGAGGCCAGGGCAGGCCAGGAGGGGCGGAAAGCTTGGCTTCCTCCATCGCCAGGGGCAACCCAAGCCTCCTGCTCTTCCAACTCTGTGGCCACCGCCATTTTTGTTGGGTTAATTTGCATACTCGCTCCTGATTGGTTGGTGGGCATAGTGGAGGTACGGTCAATTTGCATGTTTGTTTTTCATTAGATAGGATGGTTTTCTCTTCTCCACCATGTCACATCTTTAAAAGTCCCACCTCTTCCCTTGAGACACCCTAGACCCGATTCAATTTCTTAACCAATTTCCACATAATATCACTTCACATTAAGCATATCATGACTTCAGCAGGCTTCAGTCACGATTTGGAGGAGAGAGCAGGCATCTCCTGTAGTCCCTGGAATCAAGGACAGTGCCCTGCTTCCCAGAACTTCAGTGGAAACATCAGCCTCCCCAACAACCATGTCTTCCAAGTGGGGCATTCAGAGTTTCAAAGAGGACCCACTGGGGTGGACTCCATAGCAGTTAACAGACTTAGTGTTGTGTCTTCCATTACTTTGTTAACACTCCTTACCTCATTTCCTTAATTCTTCACATTGGACAACTAGAATCACTTCCCAATAACTACTTACACCCAAGGTTGTGTATCAGGTTCTTGTGTTCACTGTTTTTGTTCTGTTTGCTTCTCTCTCTCTCTCTGTCTCTCTCTCTCTCTCATTGTTGTTGGGGTGCAGGGTACTGAGTCTAAGTGTCATGAGTAGAGGTCTCATGACCATGACTTTGCAGCAGCTCACTGATTCCTCTTTTCTTCTTTTGCTTTCCCTGCCTTCTCTGGGGCAATAAACAAATCCTTAAACCTCTAATTTGTAGACTAGTCACCCTCATTTCCTTCATTTTTTTCAGACTCCTGTTCTACTTGTAAATATTTACCTGGTTTTTCCCAAATAAATATAGATTATTTTCTAAGAGAGATTTAGATGCCAACTGTTGATTACTTTTCCCATGTTATCACAAATAGTAATTGTATAAATAAAGAAGCAAACAGAAAATATACACAGCTTGAAGCTGGCACTAAAGTCGTGAAATTCAGAAAAGATCATGAAATTCAGAAAAGATAGATTTTAAACTAGAAAATCTTGTGTATGATGCTGGGGGAGGCCACCAAGTCAGATTTCAAAGACCTTTTTGATTCAAATAGCTTTTAAATGAAAATGAGTGGTAGAGGTAGGACTCAAATTGGAAAGGTACTTACTTGAACACTGACCATAAAGTAGAAAATAACTTAGTTCAGCCTTTCACTGGATAGAAATGAAGCATAGGCAAATAATTGCCTGGTTAAAATTACAGGACAAACCAGCCTTTCTGAGGAGAAAAATTAAGAACCTGAAAAAATACTACACTGAGCTCACTGAATAAAGTTAGATGATATGGTCCTAATTTAACAATTTCTCTCTCTTCAGCAATTGTGAGTGGACCTCAAGATCTTCACCTTGAGGTAAAAATAATAGTTTGTTCATTTTCAATGGCATATGTTAACTGAGAGGAAAGAGATTCCTGTGGTAAATAAAAAAAGGGGAGTTGATTTCTCCTATAACCCCACCTGCTTTACCTGCCCCCACTCCCATTCCCTTCTGAGTGGCAAGAAAACAAAAGTTTTCAAACAAACAATGGCTAAGAAATGTTTTTCTGAGCACTGGGCTGCAGCTTGTTTTTATTGGGGAGGAGTGGATGTGGCACACAGTGAGCAAAGAAAAGGGAGCTACTTTTAAAGACAGGACACACCCACAGATGTCAAGATCATTAAATACAGTTTTCAATGGGGAAACGTGAAACATATGTAACACTTTCAACAATAAGAAATTAAAGAATAATAATAAATAAAATAATGCAGTTTACTTGCTCTGTAAACACTTTTAATGACTATTTTACGAGCAACAATTATATCTAGCAACCTCCTGAATTTCATTGTGTGCATTAAAAATACAATAAAAAATAATGGATAAGATTTGCTTGCCACTTCTAGAAAGATTACTGAGCCTCAGATCCGATAAACAGCAGTTACTTGGGGAAAAAAAAAAAAACAGAAAAAAAAAAAAGTCATTGTGTGCCTGAACTAAAGTACTTAATACAGTTTAAAGGTAAATTTGGAAACTCCCAAAGTATAGCCTACCTATGAATTTTTCACATATTATGCTAATAATATGGTTATATTTTGAACATTTGTCAAAACAAAATAATGTTAAGTTACCGGTTTACCGTTTTGATGTAGAGCCTCCCAGACTTGTTCTATTCAAGTAAACAAGTCCAGTCCATTCCGGAAGCCACACCTCAGTGGCTAATATGACCAGCAAACCGGCTACACAAGACAAAAGCTTGAGCTTGTGGGGAAGCAATCTTGAGCATCTCTTTCTTCCCTTACCAAATCCACCTCCATATTCTGTCCGTTTATTTCCTGAGGAATCTATTCACTTCGCTCCACAGCCACAGACACCGCCGAGGCCCAAATCCTTGTCATCGCCTACCTGAAATAGTGCAATAGTTTTCTGATTTCTAATTTCCTCAGCTACACGCCCACCCATTAACTGCATGTCTCTGCAACTCCAGAGCAACTTTTAAAAGATCAATCTGGTCATTTTATCCTGAATTAAAAGTACTCCATGGCGTTGCAAGGCTATCGTATTAAAGACAAAATTTCTCAGTAGAGCCTGTAAAGACTTTGTGAGATCTATCCCCCAACTCTGACCCGATAGCCACATCTGAAATCACATCCTCTTTCGCTCATAATTTGCAGCTACACTGGAGGTAACTTTCAGTTAGAAGAATATGCCATACAAACTCCAACCAGATTCTGACACTGCTTATTCTAAAGGATCTCCTTTCTATTGCCATCTTAATTGTGATATCTTAGAGTGCAGAAAATCCTCAGCTTTTAATAGTTCTGATCCATGTTCAATGATGCTTCTGGAATTAATTAGGTTCAAAGCATTTGAACAAGAATGATTTACCTAACACATTAGAACGATTCCACTTTTATCTAAGAATAAAGAAGCCTAACATGAGCAGTACTCGAAATCACAATATCTTAAGAATTCATTCCTTTTTGCTGATAAATGTTTTATATCTGTAATAAATAAACTTAAACATATAACTAATTTTAAGGTGATGAGAAATAGCAAGAAGTCATAAAATTGAGTAATTTACAGTACATTTGATGCCACTTTAAACTTCCATGTTCTTCAATTAAAAAGAAATATTATTATCAATAAAATCATATTAAGGTGAATAAAAACTTGAAAAGTCTAAACACGTTAAACTCATGTTTTAAAAATACTAATATGCTGACTACAAATGAAACCAAGGTTAAAACACAACCTGAATGTTCTTGGAGAAAAATAAAATGCCTTTTGAAATTTGAATTTGCACACTAAGGCTAGCAATCATATATAATATTGGAAAATCAAAGCTATCAAGCAAGAAAAAAAAGCTTTCCATTTGGAAATAATGTAACAGACTTTAAAAGAACACATTCAAGGTTAATTGGGTGATTTTTGTGTCCTTTCTAAAGAGCTGTTATATTGTCAGACTCTTTCCCAAAGAAATACAGATATTTTATTCCCAATTTATTCTGTCTCTAGTAGGAGAAGAACAGGAATGGAAGAAAAGTAAGATTGTCCTTCAGTTTTTTCCCAGAAACATGCCATTATACCTGTCTTCTAACTCCTCTTTATAAAAGAACAATCTAGCAGGTAAGTTGCTATTCTTCTTAAATCTAAAGGCATCCTGCATGGTGGGTCCTTGCAATAAAACTGCATTATTTGGGGAAGGAATTATCAGTGTACTTACAAAACTTAAAATACTATACACACACACACACACACACACATATCAATGTTTGGGGCATTTTTTTGTTCAAAGTAAATAAGAAGACCACACCTTACTATATGTTAATGATAGATTAGGTACATGAAATAAAGTGTAACATGTCAGGAAATAGGACGTGAATAATGTAAGTTGAATAATTAGTGTGCTACTAAATCATGGCACAACATTTTCAGGTTTGCTCAGCCTATAAATTGTTTGTACAATAGGAATGAAGGGAAAATATTCTTAAAGGAGGAATGAATACTCAATTCAGTCAGAAACCACTTTAGTGCTAGTCCTGGATCAGCTGCTCACTGTTTAAAACCCTTTACCCTGAATCTCAGATGTCTAATTCCAAAATGATGGACTCTGATAAAAATTATATGACAATATAATAATATAATATTTTGATAAGACCATTTTTATATGTGGCAAGGACTTTAAGTGTCTTAAAAACTAATTTAGGAAACCTGGAAATTTAAAAATATTTATAACTAAAAAGAGGACCAATTATATGGGAAAACGTCATAAAGTAATGTTTGTAGTTGTGTTTTTGACTCATTTGGAATAAAACATGTATTTGAGGGGGAAAAACTGCCCTCTTTAATATAATAAAAATTTAAGCACAACACATAGCTTTATTTGCTCTGTCTGTGTTTATTTTTATTTTACTATAAGCTTATTCAGCTATTGTCACAATGGACTCACTAGTTACATCTTTCTGTTACAAACTTCACCAGTAAAAGTATAGCATTGTAGCCCCTACCACACAGTTATTCTTGTTGCTTAAATTTTCTTTTTTATTAATACATATAAATCAGACAGTAATGTGGGTTTTTTCCCCTTAAAAATAATAAAGATATACCAAACAGCAGACACTATGTCTTGTATTTCCAGAAATTTTATATAAGATATTTCTCAATCAAATGAATGTTTGGCAATATTATGTGTTTTCCACAGAGGGATAAATAGTTATTTTACAATGTGAGGATATCAGAGCTATATTTCATTCATTTAGACAGTGCAGCACAATCAATTCTTTGTGTAACGTAGACTGGTTTAAGATTGATTATTCCTGTCATTTTTTTCAGCAAAACAATTTGGTTCACTAGTCCAGCAAAAAGCATCTTAAGACTAGGCAAAATGGATAACCCACAGATGTGAAAGGATCTCAAGCCCCTGGTAAAACCTTTATACCTATGGTGACAGTCAGCCTTCAAGATGACCTCAAAGGATTCCCATGTTCTGGTGTCCATGGCCTTGTCTAGCTCCTGCCACCCTGGATAGAGCTGAATCATGTGTGCAATGGGTATTAAGAATATGACAGTGTGAATGTCAAGACTAGCTGATAAAAGGCACAGTGGCTCCTGTCTTCACTCTCTCAGACTGCTTACCCTGTGAGAAGCGAGCTGCCACCTTGTGAGGATACACAGGCAGCCTATGAAAAGATCTATGCTGAAAAAGGTGAAACAACCTGTCAACGGCCAGGAAGGAACTACGATTCCCAGACAACAGTTGCATGGGATGAACCACCTTGGAGGTGGGTAATCCGGCCTTCAGGTGACTACAAGCCCAGCTGACATCTTGACTGAAACCTCCTGGGTGGCCCAGGCCAGAGCCACCCAGCTAAACTCTCCCAGATTCCTGAACCTCAGGACTCTGTGAGGTCACAAATATGTATAGTTTTCATTAGCTAATTTAAGGGGTAATTTTTTTAGGCACCAATAGGTAATAAATTACTTCAGGAAGTTTTCCCATATGATAGGTCCTCTTTTTAGTTATAAATATTTCAAAATTTCTAGGTTTCCTAAATTAGTGTTTAAGACATTTAAAATTCAGGCAGCAATATTAATAACCTTTGACCTTTTATTTATAAAAAATACTTTGTGATTACTACCTCACCACACACACACACACACACATTTGTACACATACAAATGGAAAGCATATTTGAAAAATTATTTTTCTACTCCAAATGCACTCAGAAAATATTCACCGTCTCTAAATAATGTCCTCTTAATTACTTTCAATACACATTAAACATTGCTAAGATATCTTAAAACTATTGCTTTTTAAAGACAGGAGTTTATTCTACTGTTAAATATTTGTATATTATACAAAACTGAATTTAATCTAATAGTTGGCAACTACTTACCAAGAATAATAAGCCTGAACTCTATTGCATAAATGTATCAATAAAAAAATAAACCATTTTCACTCTCTCAGACATTAGGTGTTCCCATGACTCAGACAGTTTATGCTCCCAACAGAGACTTTCTTATTTCGACACACATAAAGGTAGTCTCAGGAACCACACAACACTTTGCACCTGACACTAAACATGTAGGTACGTTTGATGTCAACACATTATGCTCCTTGGCTAAGGCCTCTCCCATAGTACATCAACAAATTTATAAAAGTGGGCTGTTTTTCCTGCTTCGGCCGGTTTGCCTGCTTGCCACAAAGAACTCCAAAGTGCAACATCTTGAAGATGTTCCTTATATTTAACGCCACAGGAAACCACTTTTGCACCTCCAATTTGTTTTAATTTTTTAAGTGGGGGCACTACCGATTGGAAAAGCATGCAAGGGTGGTTTGTTTCCCACAAACTGTCCATCTTGCTGTGAATGAAGAGAAGCTCCCATCTCGAGCTTGTGCGGAAATGCACTGATGAGCACTCTGCTGACTTGAGCTTCAGCACAGCCTGCAGAAGCCTGATTGTAATTATTCTTGCTCCTGCTCTCTGTGTAGGC
This sequence comes from Corynorhinus townsendii, assembly GCA_026230045.1. Classification (NCBI taxonomy): domain Eukaryota; kingdom Metazoa; phylum Chordata; class Mammalia; order Chiroptera; family Vespertilionidae; genus Corynorhinus; species Corynorhinus townsendii. The sequence continues at coordinate 38,905,576 of JAPDVU010000001.1, forward strand.
ATCAGGTGCAGCAGGGCTCTCGGGGATGTGCTGTTCAGTATCAAAACCCAACAGAGTTGGAGAATTCCCCTCACTCATTCACTGGTAGGCAAAAACACATTTAACATGGCTAAGTTGTTTGCAAGCCAAGTCAAACACAGCAGCGCTCATGATCGGAGCCTCGCCAAGTGCTCATAGTGGGTGGTCAAGGCACATTTGTCTAATTTAATTGAATGATCACAGAGAGTTTTAAACTCAACTGGAGCTTTTAAAAAAGTTTCCATTATCAGCACCAGCTTTTAACACTAAAATATGGTGGCAGATTGTGATCACATTCTCCGAATGTGATTACCAGGGTCTTTCTGGAAACTTCCAGGGGTGTAGGCTATAATTAGTATCTGTGACCATGGTGGTAACAATGGAAGCTTCCCGCCAAGGTGTTTCAGTCCTCCTAGAAGGAACTACCCAGTATCCTTTAAATAAATCCATTCTCTTTTTCAATTGTCCAGAGGAAATTGCTGTTTCTTAGCAGTGAGAATTTTGACTAATACAGAGGTCCTTTTAAAAATACATTCCAGAATTTTAACCTTTCAAGCCACTGAAAAAGAGAAAATAAAATTGCATACAATCAATGTGGATCTGGCAAACACATCATGATATTTGAATAGGACATTTCAATGTAATATTGATTTATATGACATTATAATACTAAAAATGTAAGAAACAAAATTCTGAATTAGAAATATGTTTACATTTTGAAATTTAGCTTTATGGCTAAGATAACAATTTTTATAGTGAAAATGGTTCTCCACTAGCATTTGGGGAAAAATTGCTCTAGAACATTCAGCCAAGAGTAGATTCCTAACTACCCTTCACATGCCTCTTGTAAGCTACCATTTATTTCATATTATCCCCCCACAACTTGTCTCTTTTCATTCCTATGTAATGAAATTGTAATACACTTAAAAAGCATATCAGTCCATGAGATAGACTAGGTTAGAAAAATTCATTTTAAAAGAAATAGATCCAAAACTTTACCTATAGAGCCAATACAACTTCTATCAAAATTCCACTGGCTTTTTTTGTAGAAATTGATAAGCTGATCATAAAATTCAAAAGAAAATGTAAGGAACTCAGAATAACAAATATATATATACATATATATATATATATATATATATATATATATATACACACACACACATATATATATATCTTTTGAAAAAGCAAAGTTGGAGAATTTCCACTTCTCAATTTAAAAAGTTTACTGCAAAGTTACAGTAAATAACACTGTGTGCTACCAACATGAGTATTATACATATAGATTAATGAAACCAAATTGATAGTCAAGAAATAAACTCATACATTTATGGCTAATTGATTTCTACAAGGAAATTAAATGAGAAAAGAATAGGTATTTTTTTCAATATGCTATTTGGATCGGCCCTATGTATGTACTGTTATTGGTCAGCCTGAGACTTGAGTGGGAGTCTCTTAGTTCAGTTTTCAAAGTCATTGGTATGCTATTTAAGATCAGACCCATGCATACACACCTCAGGGGTGATTCCAAAAGTTCATATCACATTTATGTGGGTTGGTTTTTTTCAAGTTCCTTCCTCTTCATGATTTCCCTGGTACTTGCCAGCTCCTTAGAGCTCCCCTTTTCAGTTCTCCATCCAGAAAGCTGGGGTTATATTTACCTCACTCTGCCACACACTTCCTGTGAATGGAGGAGGGTCAGTGTAGGATGGAGAGATACTCAAAGCAACCAGGATTAGCCCTCTCTCTTGAGAGCACAATTCCTTTGGTCAAATAGAAAATGTCCCATCCCTCTCAGTTTTAGGCATCAGTGTGCCCCTGCTATCACCACCATTGCTGAAAGATCTCTTTCCTGCTCATCAGCTGTGAAATAGGGTGCTTCTACATGGGAAAGAAAAAGATTAATATTTTATTGTTTGCATCAATAAAGAATTATTGCATTCAAGACTCATTCATTTCATTATCCATATCAATGATGAGGGACTGTCTCAGACAAAATCCATATGAAAATAGGAGAATATAGGAGATATCTGGACAATCTTCTTTATGATTATTTTCTACCATTATTTAAATCTACTCCTATAACAATTGTCAAAAGATGTCCCCATTACTTTTCGTTTTTTTAAGACTATTACCCTAGATTTAAAAATCCCAAACATTTTACTTGGGAGCCTATAATTTGACCCAATAGTATAGAAACACTTAAGTTTTTACAATAGCTTCCTTTCCCTTCTATTCAAACCAGGTTGCTGGGGGAAAGTACTTCTTGTAGGTTTAAAAATAATTGCAAATGTCAATGTCTCAGTAATTACTGGAATCTTTTTAAAAATTTAAATCTAAACTTTTTAAAATATATATTTTTATTGATTTTAGAGAGGAAGGGAGAGGGAGAGAGAGAGACAGAAACATCAATGATGAGAGAGAGAATCATTGATCAGCTGCCTCCTGCACATCCCCTACTGGGAATCAAGCCCACAACCTAGGCATATGCCCCAACCGGGAATGGCACCATGACCTCGTGGTTTGTGGGTTGATGCTCAACCACTGAGCCACACAGAACGGTCTTAAGTCTAAACTTTTTAATTGGTTCTATATGAATCCAGAATAGTAACATAAATAGTTTATAAAAATAGAGCCTTTAAAAGATGACACTTCCACGCTATCTTGGACTAAAACTATCTTGAAGACCCCCCCAACAAAGGTGTGGTTTCACCCTACAGCTGTATGCCCCTTGCTATAAATGAAAAAGCAAATTTCCATAATACAAACAAAAGGGAAACATGTAATAAAACTTGAGTAATGTATTAAAAAGGAAACTGCCCTTTAGAGATAATGGATCTATTCTCTACTCCATGCATGAATGCAACTCTCATTAACACTAATGGAACTTACGCATAAGCATCAAGAAAATATACCTGGTATAACGATTTTCAAAATTGGTAATAGCTTCTAATCTGTTCCTGGCATAGTTATGTCTTTATACAGCCAAATAAAAGTACTCCTGAAATTTGGGGATAGATATAAGCATTTAAGCAAAGTATTTTAAAGTACTAAGAAACTCTGAGAACACAGCAATGTCTTTGCATTTCTCTTCCCTCTTAAAATACTCCTGCCAATCACTTTGATTCCCTCTCTCCTGCCATTGCGTGGATTTTAAGAGACTGCTTTCAAAGCAATTAAATAAGATAACCTATTACCCCAATGCCTGACAGAAAGTTGGATAGTCTTTAAAGAAAATTGTTAAGATATTAGCTACCAACAATCTAGAAATCTTTTTTCTCTGAATACAAAGGTTCCTGGTTATAGATTACCATTGGTGTTTTAGTAGCTTAAGTTAGCTGCCTGAAGCCTTGTTACTGCAGAATTCTTAAAAATCAGATAGTCAAACACTCACACAAATGAAAACAATTTAATTAGAAAATTAGGGATATAATTTATCTAATTTATTGAAAATAGTCAAGTTACATCCTATCTAACAAAAGAGTGATATGCAAATTGACCATACCTCTGCTATACCCATAAGCCACGCCCACACCACGCCCACCAGCCAATCAGGAGAAAATATGCAAATAAACCAACCAAGATGGCTGCAACCACAGAGAGAGCAAGAGGAAGGCTTGGGTTTCCCTGGCAATGGAGGAAGCCAAGCTTGCCACCTGTCCTTGCCAGCCCAGGCTTCTACTCAATGCTACAAAGTTTCAAAGATAGAAGATAAATAAATCCCAACAAAAACGGCGGCAGCCATGGAGCTGGAGAGAGCAGTAGGCTAGGGTTGCCCCCAGAGATGGAGGAAGCCAAGCTTCTCCAGCCCTGGCCTGCCTTGGCCTCCACTTAAGGCTACAAAGTTTCAATTATAGAAGATAAATAAATCCCAACAGAAATGGCTGCTGCCATGGAGGAGTAGGAGGCTTGGCACTGCTCCAAGCTACAAAGTTTCAATTATAGGAGACAAATAAATCCCAGATCCCAGGGCCTCTGCTTAGGTCACCAGGGGGCGTGGCCAGCCTGCAAACTACCACAGGCCCCTCACCCAGGCTGCCCCACACCCCAAGGGAAACCCCCACCCTGATCCGGGACACCCTTCAGGGCAAACCAGCTGGCCCCCACCCATGCACCAGGCCTCTATCCTATCTAATCTTATCTAATAAAAGAATAATATGCAAATTGACCTTCACTCCAACACACAAGATGCCTGCCCCATGTGGTCAAAGATGACTACCCCCATGTGGACACAGATGGCCACCACAAGATGGCCAGCAGGGGAAGGCAATTGGGAGGGACCAGGCCTGCAAGGGAGGGCAGTTGGGGGCAAACAGGCTGGCAGGGGAGTGGTTAGGGGGTGATCAGGCTGGCAGGCAGAAGCGATTAGGGGCAATCAGGAAGGTAGGCAGGTGAGAAGTTGGGAGCCAGCAGTCCTGGATTGTGAGAGGGATGTCCAACTGCCCGTTTAGGCCCAATCCCAGGATCGGACATCCCTCAAGGGGTCCCAGATTGGAGAGGACACACCCTGCCCCCCCCCCCCATGCACGAATTTCGTGCACTTGGGCCTCTAGTATTAACATAAATTTCCAATGAACAAAATATATGTGAAAAATCAGGGCAGTTTTGTTACCCCCTCACCTAAGCATCTTTCATGATTTCTGTCCCAGATGTAATGTCAGAGTTAAACATCAGTCCTTATGTTCAGAAACACACCAAACAGCCTTGCTGTATAGCTGGTCTGTGTCCAACCATATGACAGAAAATAACTAATTGTTTTGAAATAAGCAACCTCAGAGCAAATGAGCCTGGGTTTTGTTTAAAGAACTAATTACTCAGTTCATCTTAATGAGTTTTTATCCATTTCTTGTATTGTTATCCCTACTGAAATTAAGTCTCAGAAGCTTCCCACTCACATTTCTTGCATCTTTTTCAATAATGAGAACTGCTCCTGGTCAACATGTAGATTTCTTTCTCTCTCTCTCTCTCTCTCTCTCTCTCTCTCTCTCTCTCACTCTCCCCCCACCCCTTTCTCTCCATCATCTCCATTTCCATCTCTATTTCACTTTTGCCTTTTGCTTTCCTCCCTGTCAACTCTACATATGGAGTAAACATTTTTCCTCCCCTTCTCCCATCTAACAAGGTGGAACAAGTTAATTCTATTGAAGTTTTCAAGAACAGTGTATAAGATAGAAACCAAACTGTCTTAATGCAGGCATAAACATCTTCATGTTTTACATGAATAGAAAAATACCATTGAAATGTTTTGAGAAAGAATGAAACCATGCCTTTTGACATAAAAAAAAAAAATTGAGAAAAGAGGAAAAAATAGAGATTCTGACATGAAGTCTAAAACAGCAGAGATCAAACAAGTAGTGAAAGAGCTGGCATGATTGAAAGAAAGCTGGCATGATTGAAAATTTCTTATATGCCTAACGTTTGAACTATTAAGCCTTGCTGCCATACACTTAATATTATCCAAAGACACTGAAGCTCAGAGATTTTATAAATTTCCCTGAAGACTCACATGTTGCAACTCTTGGTGGCAGAAATCCTTATATACAAGTACAGGTATATGACTTTTTTCTAAAGTCACTTTGGAGCAAAAAGAGTAGGCAATTATTACTATTATTATTTTTTTGTAAATCAATAAAAATTATGATTGTTTTTATATAACATTTTTTTTGGTGTGCTGCAGAATTTTAGTAATTAGTTTGTGTGCTATGAGATGAAAAAGGTTGAAAATCATTGCCTTAGCCAAATGTCCCCCATTTTGATTAGTGTAATGGAATTCTGAGTAAACCTGACCGAATTGCCTCCTGGTCTATTCTGAACCCACTTTGTAGTAAGCCATGTTTCCTTTCAAATCTTAATAGCTAAACGTTGAAGTTGATGGATTAAAGCAATGCTTTTTTTTTTTATTAAAAACACATACTGAGAAATATAAATTAAGGAAGAATAAAGATTGCTCTGAAAATTGAACACATAAAGCTCATAACACAAAAGAGAATGGAGTTACATTAAAATGAGTATAATTTAAAAGTCAAATTTAAATATATGCAGAAAGCATATTGAAATTATGTGTATTTTAGCCATCAAGAACAGACAATATTATTTGCCTCAAAATTCTTAAGTTTTGGTAATGAAATAATATAATGTTTAAAATATGGGGGAAACCACTGTAAAAACTGAGTAGTGTTCCTATGGCAACAGAAAAGCATTTAACTAGTCTTAGGCTATGAAAAGTGAAAATGGATTCTTGCTCTATGAGAAATAATATTCAAGAGGGATATGCAACATAGTAGTTGCACTTTGACTTCATAAATATTCTAGTAATATTTAAGAGCACATTTCTTAGGGAAACATTACATTCTGAGTCTTTGGAATTATTTTTTTATGAAGAAATCATAGCTCTAAAACTGAAGACAAAATTGATGTTTCTTGGGATAAGAATGGTACATCAAATTTTTTTTTCAGTTTTTGCCTCATTTAACATATATTTATTAGCCTTCTGTTTCAGCACTATGACCAGTACTGTGAATAAAAAGTGAACAACACACAATCCCTATTATCTTAGAAAGAAAAATGAAGTAAAAAAAAACAAAACACTGAGCATTTAATCATATATGTATTTATATATCACCATACAATATTTATGTATGTTATTCCTGCTGATGGAAAGAAGGATAGAAAAAAGAATTCCTGACATAGGGAGAATGCATGGTAAATTCTAGAAACTGTTAAAAAAATCCAATAGGGGCCCAAACATACAGGATCTTGTAAACAAGTAAAGGCTTAGGCTTTAGAAGGCAATAGAAACTATTGAAGTGCTAATTAGAGAAATTAAGTGCTTCCGTTTTCATCTCAGAGAAAATTAAATTTCAGAATACGCTGCTCAGTTTTGTTGTGAAAACCAACATTAAAAGCTTATAAAAGAGCAAAATGTTTGTATGGGAATGGCCGCTGGTCACTTGCGGCTCAGTTCTGGCTGTCAGGCTCAGGCTGCTTTCCAAGAGTTTTTCATTTTTAGATCAGGCTGGAGGAGCAACTCCTATTTGGGACATGCTTTTCTTGTGGCACATCAAACATAGCTCCCAGCAACCCACAATGTGCTGCAGCATCTGGAAAAAGTGAAACAAGATCTTTTCGGCTCCAATTTCATTGGTTCCCACTAGTCACACAGCCACCAGGGGTCAAATTTCAGAAAGTGTATGTGCCTAACCAGGTGACAGGTATGGCATGGGGAGAAGAGGGGTGATATGTAATCCTTCACCAAAGAAGGAAGAGAATAGTTAGGAACAATTAAACAATCTGCACAGAGAAGTTTATGATGTACCCGTATTTAAATACACTTTTGTGATAATAATAAATAAAAGCAAGATTATATAGCAAGGTTATATCATTCTTCACATCACCTTGCTTGTTAGTTATAGAGATACAGGTGGTAGATTTACCATGAATTGAGCATTTAGAAGAGGTATTCAAGGATGACTACTTCAAGCAATAATTTGAAGGCATATGACTTTACAAAGTGTGCATAATCCAATAAATAAAGAAAACAAAATATAAAAAATCTCAGCAAACATTTCAAAGCCTACATTTGTGACTTATATGTATTTATAATTTTATTTCATCTACATCAAACATTTTAGTTTTAAATATTTCATGACCAGAATATTAGGGCTTACCTCTAATTATTTTGTCCCATATAGCACTATCTCATGTAAATAAGCAATAAAACATAGCCAACCACTTCTAATAAAATAAATGTAGTTGATTCATGAACATAGTGAGTGTAATCACGTGGTACTTAAAATATAAATCATATTTTATTTGAGAACTTATAGTTTATCTTCATCAGAGATAGATAATGAAAATATGTGTACTGACTAAAGTAAATAATTTCTTCATGTTGTGTACTTTTTAATGATGAGGGAGTTTCTAAACTCATATACAATTATTCTTTGCCATTGAAAAATGTGCCTAGTGATCTCTCCTCCTGGGAATTTTACCAGTCTGTCTAGAAATTTGAACACCTCCTCTTTGATCAAAGTGTTCCAAGGACAGGAATTTTAATCTTTCTAAAATATACCTTAACCATACTAATAAATTCTAATTTTTGTAAGTTTTATTCCATGAAAGTTGGTTTTCATTAAGTATGCCCTATTAAAAATAACCCATTTCTACTGTGATCGCTTTCTATTGCTATCTATCACATTACTACGAATTTAGCTATTTGCAACCATATGTATTCATTGTCTCGCATTTCCCTTGGGTCAGAAAGCCATGTACAGGTTAGCTGGCATGTATGCTCAGAGTCTCACTAAGCCAAAATTCAGGTGGCAGCCAGGACTGCAATCTCATTTTAGGCACAAGGTCACTCCAAATGTTGTTGGCAGAATTCAGTGCTTTGAGGCTGTAGGGACATTTTCTTGCTAGCTGTAGGTCAGAACGCCCAGAGGCCACCCTCAGGACTTTGCCACAGGCCCCCACCTCTTAAGCAGTTCACAACTGCCTAGTTTGCTTCTTCAAGGGCAGCAGGATAATCTACTGTTTGACTCTCTGACTTCTTTTAAGAGCTCAACTGATTGTATCAGGCTCACTCAGAAAAATCTCTTTGATTAGTTCAAAGTCAACTGATTAGAAAACTTATTTATATCTGCAGAATCTCTTTTGCCATATAAGGTCACATAATCAGAACAACAATAGCCCATCACATTCACAGGTCCTTCCCACATGCAAGGGGAGGCAATGATTCTTCAGGACCATCTTAGACCTCTTCTGACCGCAAACGGTTACAATATTTTTTAACTTCTTTTTTTTATAACTGGCCCTGTCCATTCACTTAACATTCTAAAAGCATAACAATACAAATTAAACTCAACACAATTAATTATAAGTTCAATTTGACAAATGATATGCCTGGGAGATACTTGAGGGGGAAAAAAATCACAATATATACCATATTGAGAAACCATCTACAATGAAAATCTCACTTCATATAAACCTATATTTAAAAATAATTTTACTATAAACAGTGCTCGAAACAAAGAGGTCCAAAAGGGAACTAATATTGGTTCTTGAATCATTCCACTCCAGCGAATTCCTACAATTCAGTCCTGTCCTTTCACTTATGACCTTTCTTCTAGAAAGGATCCTACAGGAACACCAACAAGGCGAGAGATCTCCACTAGCAACCTCCGAAGACATGGAAATTAGTAAAAGGTATCATCTCAGGATACTGTAGATTTTCAATAAGCAAGCAAACAAATCAATAAAAGAGAGAGAAAGAGGATATGAGTTGGCAAACCTAATCATACTTCAACCAATGTAAAATCCTGGCATTTGTGTTTTCATCCGAATGCTCAGCAAATTCCAAAGTTATATTTATTTTCTTTTGTTTCAAATTCTTAGGATAACCTTTAATATTGAAAAATATGAAGATAGCTGAACCAATTTTTTCTTTCATTAGGAGTAGAAATAGGTGAACATTGATAAATGTTAAATGATGAAGGAAATTGTTACTTTTGAATATAAGTAAAAAGGTTCTAAGGCTAATAAAAAATAAAAATCTTTAGACACAGTTAGAGTTGCCATTTTTGATGAAACAATCATCTAATTTCAGCATGGTATAAATTACAGTATAAATATTTAATTGTTTATCAAGACTATTCAAGGGAGAGATGGGCTTTTAGGTGCATTCTTCAGGCAGGCATAAAGAAGTGCTAAATTACCAATTCGATTAGAACTTGGAAGCTGCACAATGAGATTCACTGCCCAGGTGAGCGGATTGATATTTCCTTGTTTTTCTATGATACTTTTTAGTGTTTATAAGCTTCCTTCACTTTTATATAATTTACCCTAACATGAAATATATGAATTGGATTTTAAAGAATGGAGATCTGAGTTATAAACTATAGTCTTACGAAGTTGAATAAGATGAACCTGAATATATAAGAATAGAAAGAATTAATCAAAACATAACTTAAAAATATTGAACATGCTACCCTCCACAGTGGCAGAAATATGAAAAATGGATACAAAATACACTGAAATCTCACTACAATGCTTTAATCCTGAAAACTCACAGAAAAAGTTCATCCTGCATTTTATCAGAGACATTTGGAAGGTAAAGACAGAAAAAGAATCTGAAACCTAAAGTTATCTTTTGCTCTGATCCCTCTAGGACTCTGTTATAGGAAGATTTCACTGTATCCTTTCAGTCATTAATAAAATGAACAGATATTTAAAGATTCCTGAATTTAACTTCTAAGAATATTTTATCAACTCTTTCTACAAATCATTATTTTACCACTTAAAATAAGAACAAAAATTAAGACATGAAACTAAAAATCAAATTACATTTTTAACCTTTTGTTTTCTACTTTGCAAATTTACTTCAGGAAATTTTTGGTGTTTATTTCAAGACATTGTAGTACACGTACAGATTCTGGTAACCATCACACCAATCAGGGTTCAGAATAGTTCCATCTCTCCTCGAAAAACTCCTTTGAGCTACCCTCTGTAGTCACAGCATGCCCCAACCCACGCAAACACTGACTTATCCTCACTACAGCTTTGTCTTAATATCAGCATTTTATACAAATGAAATATGCACTATGTAACCTTTACCCGTGAAATATTGTATATTAGTACAAACAAGAGTAACCAAAACACACACACACACACACACTCACACAAAACGTAACTATAATCATGTAGAATTCATTAAAGTAACTTTGTGGAAATATAGCTTAAATATCTGCCTGCAGGTGTGGAGTTGAAGATACGACTAGTTCTGTAATACATGAGGGTAGAATGAAAGGATAGAGGGGGGCATCTGTCACCAGGCTAAGACAGGAAAATGTAAAGCTGTCCCCCAATTCACCTCTCAGTAGTATTTATCTTTTAGATATGTCTTACAACTTCAGAATTTATTTTGAACTGGCTGTACCCACTTCCCCCTTTGGCAGATGGGGCTACGCTGCATCCACATGTTAGGGTCAATTAATTTGTGAAAGAGCTCCCACAGCTTTGACCAAAGCTCCTTTCCATTTATTAAGGCGTCAGAGAGCTGCCATATGTTAATTGCTAATCCATTCCTCACTTAGAATAGTGAGACAACAAAAAGGCATAATTTACATAGCATATTAAATTATTGTTCTTTTTCAATATAAGTGGATATTTCTAGAACAGTAAGAATAAGCTTTCCCCTAAGAATTTATCCCTTATTTGTGAACTTGTTTTCTCTAATCCAGTTTTTAAAGGGAAAAAAAAATATATATATATATACATATATATACTAGAGGCCTCGTGCACTCTGTTCCAGCCCAGGGACCAGCCCAGGGACCAGCCCTGATCGGGGCCTGCCAGCCAGAGGGGAGACAGGGAGAGGGACCCGAGAGGTTGGCCGCCGGCTCCTAGGAGTGAGCTGGCCCTTGTCACCTCTGGGAAAGGGATGGCATCCGCCACCACCCACCCTCAGTTTCTGGTCCCAGTCTGGGGGCCTGGCCCCAATTGGGTGATTGGGGCCTGCTGGCCAGGGGGAGGGACCAGGAGGTTGGCCAGCAGGCTCCATTGGTGATCAGGGTCTGTGGGCTGGGGGAAGCTCCTGAGTTGAGAGTCTGCCCCCTGGTGGTCAGTGCGTGTCATAGCGACCAGTCCTAATAGTTCCATCATAGTCAATTAAGCTTTTATATATGTAGATATCTTATATAATAAAAGGCTAATATGCAAATTAACCAAATGGTGGAACTACCAGTCACCATGATGCCCACTGACCACCAGGGGGAAGATGCTCAATGCAGGAGCTGCCCCCTGGTGGTCAGTGCACTCCCACAGGGGGTGACCCACTCAGCCAAAAGCCCTGAGCCAGGCTCACGGCTGGCGAGCACAGAGGCAGTGGCAGGAGGTCTCTTCCACCTCCACAGCAGTGCTAAGGATGTCTGACTGATGGACATCCCCCGAGGGCTCCCTGACTGCGAGAGAGTGCAGGCTGGGCTGAAGGAAGCCTCTGAGTGCACTAATTTCATGCACTGGGCCTCTAGTGTGTGTGTGTGTGTGTGTGTGTGTGTGTGTGTGTGTGTGTGTGTGTGTGTAGAGAGAGAGAGAGAGAGAGGAAAAAAGGACTTTGCAATGACTTTTTTTTTTTTTGAGCTAGCATGGAAAGATTTATTTCTGTGGACTTATGCCCCTGAGTTTCCAAGATCCCGTTTACTTTGTTCCCACCAAGGAAAAAATGTAGCTGAGGCTTCAATGGGGCAAGAGTCAGAGGCAGCATGCAGAGTTTCCTTCCACGTTGGAGCCTAGTCCAGTCCAGCATCAGGCTAGCTTAGCTTGTGTTCCCGCTGCAGTCTATTAGCCCATTGCAGGTGAGATGGGCTGATAGACTGTCTGCAGGGCCACATGGCTTGGAAGAAACACAGGCGAATGCAAGGAAGCAGGAACAAGAGAGCCCCACCAGCCAGGAGCCAAAGTCATAAGAAAGTGAACCCCTTTGTTTGGGGAATTAGGTATCGCAAAATCTTCAGGGGCGTGTAGTGGTCCTGCCCATTCTGGCCAATGATCCCTGTTTCCAAGTTTGACTGGCAAGCACCTTCCCTAGTCACCTCAACTTCATTGGCTTTTGATTCATCTTTTAAAATGGATTGAAAATCATGGGTATTATAACTTATAATATAGGACAACTCCATAAAATTAGTTTATGATGGAAAATGCATAGCTTTATATTAATTAAGAGATTGTCTTATTAGCTAGGCTGTTCAGATAGCAAAGTGATGGAGTGGGCAAACTAAATAAAATTGTTGCAACTTGCTGGGGCTGTCACACCTAGAAAGTGATAAAGAAGGTTTCACTGGCGGGAATGCAGACTGGTGCAGCCACTGTGGAGAACAGTATGGAGATTCCTCATAAAATTAAAAATGGAACTCCCATTTAACCCAGTGATCCCACTTCTAGGAACATATCCCAAGAAGTTAGAAACATCAATCAGAAAGGATATATGCACCCCTATGTTCATAGCAGCACAATTCACCATAGCTAAGATTTGGAAACAGCCTAAGTGCCCATCAGCAGATGAGTGGATTAGAAAACTGTGGTACATCACACAATGGAATACTACGCTGCTGTAAAAAAAAAAAAAAAGAAAGTATTCTTACCATTTGCAACAGCAAGAATGGATCTGGAGAGCATTATGCTAAGTGAAATAAGACAGTCAGAGAAAGACAAATGTCACATGATCTCACTCATTTGTGGAATATAATGAGCAGCATAAACTGATCCAGAGACAGAAGCAACTAACAGACCTTCTAACCTCAGAGGGAAGGTGTTTGGGGGGCGAGGGGTTAAGAGATCAACCAAAGGACTTGTATGCATGCATATAAGCATAACCCATGGACGCAGACAGTAGGAGGGTGAGGGCATGTGCTAGGGGGTGGGAATGGCCAGGGAGAGATCAATGGGAGCAAAAGGAGACATATGTAATACTTTAAACCAGTGGTCGGCAAACCTCAGCTCACGAGCCACATGCGGCTCTTTGGCCCCTTGAGTGTGGCTCTTCCACAAAATACCATGGCCTGGGCAAGTCTATTTGAAGAAGTGGCGTTAGAAAAGTTTAAGTTTAAAAAATTTGGCTCTCAAAAGAAATTTCAATAGTTGTACTGTTGATATTTGTCTCTGTTGACTAATGAGTTTGCCGACCACTGCTTTAAACAGTAAAGAAATTAAATTTAAAAAAAGTTTTCAGTCTTATTTGAATTTATGTGTTTTATTGGTTGGATGGTTTGAATGAACACGTTGAATCCCTAACCATAAGGAAAGTTAGTGAGAAAACCTCCAAAGTGTTTGATGGAGATAAGGATTCTTATCAATTATAAATGTACTAGTATGTTTCAAAAATCAGTGATTGGAGAAAGGGATCAAAATTCAATTTATGCATCCTATTTTCTGTCAGTGTCTCTTTCCTAATATAAAATTTTAAAAATCTATCAGTCATCCTAGTATTTACACATTGGTGAGACTATACTCCACTACCCTGGAAGGTTGTAAAGTATTAACAATGAAAGTTGCTCTCATATATAATAGCAAAGCTGTGTCCCGAAACATTATGTTTTGATCCTTGCAGCTTAGAGAGCTGTCATACAAAATTTCAAAGGCTAAAATCTGGCCCACAATCTGCAAGGCCTTGGAAAATAGCTATTTCCCAAATAAATCTCAACATAATATTTTTATTTTGTTCTTGTGTGCTACATACTCATGCTACAGCTGGTCCATTTCTCCACTAAGGACAATTCGACAATTCATGTATTTTCCTCTGTTGGGTCTTTTATTCCGTAAACTACTTGAGAAGTCATTGGCCTTGATTAACAATAAACATTTACTGAGCCTCAGCTATGTGTCAGGTGCTTTATTAATAACCCTTTTAAAAGAAGAGAGTCCAAAGCAAACATACCCAGTTAGATCCCCTACTTCCAAGCCCTCTGAGGATTGTATCTGTCCAAACACTTGGAACATTCATTCACATGAAACAGAACGTGTACCTGCTCAGTTGATGAATTTTGTGCTCCTGTAAATAGGCTACAGAACAATCAGCATTGCATCTGCGGAGCTACCAATGTTTCATAAACTGGGTGGGCAACAAAAAGAGGGCAGGGGTAAGTGCCCTTTAGGCGCTTACAAGTCAGAAGGTAACCCTGGAGTGGAGTGGGACTATGACAAAGGAGGACTGGGCTTTGATCTGGCGAGGGGAAAAGAAGAATCCACCCCATGCAAAAGCATGTGAAGTGGTACATTTTTTAGTGTCTGCCGCTTCGCGTTGCATTCTCTTTGGCTCCATGGAAACAATAATTTATTTTCACTTCACATACCAGTAACTAGCATTTCTCTATCCACCCACTAAGAAAATTTGTTCTTGAAAAGAATATAACTTCCTTCACTTTAAGGTGTAAAATATATAACTCTTCACATTCTATCCCATCTGTCAAGCAAATGCTGGAGATGAATCGATGTGTAATGTAAAGAGCACCCTCTGATCCTGCCACCTCAGGTCTGCCTGCCTTTGCCTTCAAGATAAAAAGTTTAGCCTGGCCGGTGTAACTCAGGGGCTATGAACCAGGAGTTCACAGTTTGATTCCCGGTCAGGGCAAATGCCCAGGTTGCGGGCTCAATCCCCAGGATGGGGCGTGCTTCAGGTAGCCGATCCATGATTCTCTCTCATCATGGATGTTTCTATTTCTCTCTCCCTTTCCCTTCCTCTCTGAAATCAATAAAAAATATTTTTTAAAAATGTTTTTTTTAAAAGAGAAAAAGTATATAACCCAACTCAGAGCATCTTGTTCTCTTTTGAGGAATCTGGAATCCTGGGAAGAGGAAATAAACAAGAGCCAGGGAAAAAATAGGAGAGAGCAAAATATTAGACTTTTAATTATTCTTCTCTAGTGATTTCAATTTTATCCCTGACTTAATTTTGGCTCTAGGTCCTATGCAGCTAACTTTGCATTAAGTCACTGTAAGCTCATAAACTCAAATCACTGATGACCACCAGGCAATGATGCAAGCCCTGCATCCCTCTCCACCTGCAGTTTCTAGTCTGCCTCCTCTCACGATAGGCTCCTGGTTCCAAATTCTTGATTCCTAATGGTAACTTGAATACATGCCTCCAAACTCCACCCCTCTTGTTCTGGTTGACTGGTAAACTCTAGCATTTTGAACCCTATTGATTCTTTACTGTTTTTTGGAGTTACCTGTGGGCAGAAAAGGGTTAACTCAGCAGGCCTAAGTTATTGAAACCTTGGACATTCCGATGAAAGGCCTGTCTTCAGGACAGACCCTCTTCTGGCTCCTGTAAAGTAATCTCTGAACCACCCCCCCCCTAAAAAAAAAGAGGTGCTTTTGTTAAATAAAGAGAGTTTTGATGGGCAGAATGAAAATAAATATCCATAGTAAAGTGGCATTTAAAACTTTACAGTCTAATCTATGCACGGTTTTTGGTTGTCTCTCACAGAATTTTGCTACCACCCCAACTTTGTATCTTTCTTTAGCAATAAAAGTTTACTGTGTATAAACATATGCTGCCATGCCTCTATGTCTCTGATCATGCTATTGCCTGTGTTTGGAAACTCCTTCCTCCTCTTCTTTATCTTTTCAAATTGTATTTATCCTTCAAAACTCAGTTCAATATAACATTTTTGATGACACCCCTCATAAGGCACCAGTTAAAATTACCTCTTTACTTTGTGCTGATTTAGGCAATCAGTTTACTTTAATTATGAACTCACAATTAGAGTTAGTTGTGTGTATCTGCTGTCCATCAGCAGATTAACGATCAGGAAAAAGCCCTGGCCAGCATGGCTCCGTGGATAGAGCCTCAGCCCATGCACTGGTTTGATTTCCTATCAAGGCTGGGTACCTGGGTTGCAGGTTCCATTCTTGGCCCTGGTGGGGGCACATTGATGTTTCTCTCTCTCTCTTTTTCCGCACCTCCCACTCCTTCCATTCTCTCAGCAACAACAAAAATCAATGGGAAAAACTTTTTGGATGAGGATTAACAACAACAAAAAGAATGGGGGGAAAAGTATTTTGTTTATTTTTCTATTTACTAATTTGTGGCAGTAATTCCATGAGTAGCTGGAATTGCAGCCCCTACCATGATTTTTTCACTGTTCCCTATTTGTACTCTCTCAATTTATAATCTAAGAAGAAAGCAAAATTTTTATGCAAAAACAGTATCAAGACAAGGCTTCTGACCTCACCTTCCCACCTGATTGCAACCAGTAAGCACAACCCACGTGGATATTCTGGAATCACTTCGAATTCTAGTGTTTTTTATCCTAATAAACAGTAAATATTTCAATTAAACTTGGTTGAAGCAAAAAGTTACCTAGTTACTCTTAAAATATTCTCATTGACCCACAACTAATCATCCTACTAGTCAGATGACAAGTTGTTGAAAATTAGGGTTTATGTAACAGGTGTTTATTCAAGATTGTAGGATGAGAGTATATGTAAGCATAGAGGTAAATTTAATTCAGATACTTCATATAAAATACAGAATTACTTTATATGCAGGCCTAAAGAGCAGAAAGAATTCATCATTTGTCATGAATAAATGGATTATACACTGAGTGGCCAGATTATTATGATCTCTGAACGCATAATAATCTGGCCACTCAGTGTATATCCTATATAATAAAAGGCTAATATGCAAATGGTCCCCTCGACCAGGAGTTCGACCAGCAGGCAGGCCGGCCAACTGCCCATGTCCCCTCCCTGTGGCCAGGCTGGCTAGACCCCACCCATTCACGAATTAATGCACCGGGTCTCTAATATATATACCGAGTGGCCAGATTATTATGCGTCCAGAGATCATAATAATCTGGCCACACAGTGTATATTATACTCGAAGCTATGACAAAGGTCACTTTTTTAAAAACAGCATATTCATAACCAGCATAGTTAGTTCTGTGACCATGCCTATTGCTGCCTTTTCACAAAACTGATGACTGGATCACAACCAAACTTGTCAGCTGAATTCCAGCTACAGAATTCATGTTTCTCATAACTACTTGAGAGGAAAAGGAGCACAGCCTCACTTCTAAGCCATCAGTTGAGAACACAGTGTCAGTTGGAAAATGGTAAGATTTAACCTTTAAATGAGTTCCTTCTATATAAACTACTTAGAAAACATAAATATAAAACTTTATTTTCTGATACATTTCAGATTTCAGCCAAAGCTAGAAAGGGAACCTGTAATGTAATAGAAAAAAATGTTTCCTGCCCACTGACATGCATATAGCTGTCTAAAATAATCTCACTAAACTGGTACATATCATGCAGTTACAGATTCTCATAATATAAATATTCAGTATACAGGAGAAAATTAGCACATCGAAATTTTAAATTTAATTATTTAAATCATTTATTTTTACTTCCACATTTTCCCCCCAAAAGCTGAAATATATCATATTACATAGAAAAAAAAGATTTTTAATAAATATATGATGGATATTTTACTTTTATTTTTAGGTTCAGTCCTAGATTTGAAGACCTTTTTGGTGTTATAAATTTGTTTATCTTTTATAAATGCTGGTTTTAAAAAATTAAACAATAATAATGTTTAATTTTTAAGCATGTGGATGCAAAATATACCATTTATAGTCTTCAATGAGCATGCCTACTAAATCTTCCTACCTAAACGTTACTGTTGTACAATAATAGGATGATTCAATTACATGGACCTAAGATTACTGAATAGTCCAATGACAATGTCCTTTGTATATACTATAATGAAAATCAGCATATTAGAATGGTTCAGACATGCAAATATCTGAGTTCAAATACCAGACCAATCGCTTAGTAGTTATGTAACCATGGCAATCTACTCAAACCTCCTTGTGCCTACTTTTCCTCCCGTATGATTTGGTGATAATAATAGTACTTAACTCACACAGTTTTTATGAACATGAAATTAGTTAGTCTGTGAAAAGTGCTAGACAACTTGCAAATGCTCAGTAACCGTTACTTGGTGTTTTCGTCCAGCTTTGTCACTAGATAATGTGGATCATCAGGCAAGTCATTGACTCTCTTTTGTTGCCAGTGGGGAAGTATAACCCACCCACCCCACCACTCTTTTGACATTGTTTCTATAAATGCAGAAACTGACTAATATGTAGCTTGTAAATAAATAGCATGTTTGTGTAGGAATCCAAGAAACTAGGTACAGAAGGTACAGACTCTGACCTTCGGTCATCTCAGTTTTAGGAGAATTGCTGAACTTCAGCAATAAAACCAGGATTATGAAAACCATGATGACGCACGCCAGACTACCCCGTGACCAGTTTGAGATCCTTATCAGAGTGGACTGTGCTGGCTTGCACATAGAGAGCTTTTTACATCCCTGCCCTTGATCTCTTTGTTCTGCTTTCCCCCTCCCTCCTTATGAAAAGCTCTGCCTGCTTTGGACAAGAGTCTCCCATCTTCTCAGGTGCCTGACACTTCCAAAAGCTCTTTCCTTTTTCACCAGCATCTGTCTCACAGGATTGGCTTTTGAAGCAACAGGCAGCCGAAACTTGGCTTCAGTTACACCCTCAGTGCAAAGTTTAAAAATTTTAGTAGTTTACATATTAAATTAAAAGTATCGTTTAAATATGTGATCAGTCTTGCTCTAACCGGTTTGGCTCAGTGGATAGAGAGTCGGCCTGTAGACTGAAGGGTCCCGGGTTCGATTCCGGTCAAGGGCATGTACCTTGGTTGCGGGCACATCCCCAGTGGGGGGTGTGCAGAAGGCAGCTGATTGATGTTTCTCTCTCATCGATGTTTCTAACTCTCTATCCCTCTCCCTTCCTTTCTGTAAAAAAAATAAATAAATAAAATATAAATAAATAAATATGTGATCAGTCTTAAAGAAAATGAAGTAAATAGAGTTTAAAATGTGTTAAAAGGCCCTAGCTTGTTTTTCTCAGTGGTGAGAGCCTCAGCCCTTGGCCCGGAGGGTCATGGGTTGGATTCCTGTTCAGGGGCAAGCAACGGATCGATGAGAGACACATTGATGTTTCTCTCTTTCCCTCTTCCCTTCCTTCCACTCTCTAAAAATCAATGGGAAAATATCCTTGGGTGAGGATTAAAAAAAAAAAAGGTGTTAAAAGTAAGTATAACAGTAGATGGAAAATATGAAAAGAGTGAGAGAGGATAAACAAAAACATTGTCTATTCCTGAACCTGGAATTCTATAAACACTGAAACCAATGTGTAAAACCAATGAATGTATATCTTCAGATCTTATAATGTGTTTATTTTTGTCTCCAGTTTACTAATTGGAAAACAGAAGTTTAGAAAATTTAAGTAAATTACCCAAGTTTCACAGCAGAACTACACTAATGTTGGGTTGGGCTTCAAACTCAAGTCCTCTGCCAATAAATTTGTGGGTTTTTTTCCTAAGATAATAAACTGCCTCCCCATTGTTACTAAAGGTAGTCGGAGTGCTGGGGAGTCTCCTCCCCATTGGCCAAGATAGCGGCAGGGGGAGGTTCTTACACTGAGGGCACCAAAACTAGAATATGAATGGCTAGGGCCTGAGTGCGCCAAACGCTACACTATTTATGAAAGGACAGAATCAGAGCAGCAGAAAGCTGGGAAGATGAATGGATAGGGGCCTGAGGGCTCAAAAGTTAGCAAGATAATTGGATAGAAAAAAAGCCCTCCCCTCCTTAACCCTATAAGAAGGGACAGGCTTGAGCAGGAAGAGGGAATTGGTCTTTGAGACTGGAATCTACCATTCTCCCAGGTCTTGTGGCTCTTGAATAAAACCTCTTTCCTTTTGTACAAGCACTTGCAAGCACGAGTTTGTCTTTCCTTGAGTCAGGCAGCCAAACAAAATCGGTTGCATTAAATCACATCACGAAAGTCTGTCTGAGATAATGGTAGTAATCTAGACTGACCTAGCCAAACATTTTAGAAAGACTATGTTTCTTTTCCATTAAACACAAGTGGAACATATGATTCAGGTAGCCAGACAAACTTAAGTGGTAACGGTGTCATCAGGCTCCTAAAGGAAGAAGTTGAATAATAATAAATTGCCACTAGAAAAACATTAACAATGCAGAAGTGAGGAAAATTGACATAATCTTCTATAGGTTTGTATAAGGTCAACTATGTATACTCTATTTTATATTGTGTTGTATATATCAAATTGTATAAGGAATTTTAAGAATAGTTTTGGCAGGCACAATTTTAACCTCTCATATTGGCTTTAGAACCTAACATTATACTTTCTATCCACTAGTGAGAAGCAAATTTAATCTGTTCACCCTGTGACACTATGCTTCTTATATTTCCCACTAGAGGCCTGATGCATGAAATCCATGCATGGGTAGGGTCCCTAGGCCTGGCTGGTGATCAGGGCTGATCTGTGGGGCAACCGGTGGGGAAATCAGGGGGGCCCCGCTGGCACCCGCCTGAGGCCTGCAGCCTGAGGGAAGCTCCTGTGTTGAGCATCTGCCCCCTGGTGGTCAGTGCATGTCATAGTGACCTGTCATTCCACCGGTCATTCTGCCATTCAGTGGATTTGCATATTAGGCTTTTATTATATAGGATATTTGTGAAAGTAGGCTAATTGCATAGTCCACAAATGTCAAAATTTCAGCAGCTTACCACAGTGAACATTTATTTCTCATTCAAAATGCCTCAAATAGGTTTTCCTAATTAGTGGGCGGTTCTCCTTCAAGCTGAGATCCAGGGACCTAGGCCTCTTCCTTATTGTGAAGGGGCTCTTTCATCTTCTTTAGTTGGCTTCTTCGATCTATGGACCATCTGCAACAAGGTGAACAGCGTGAAAAAAAAATCATAAATGGGAGGCTTTATACACCTGACCTGGAAGCATTTCTACTATATATACATTCCACATTGTATACATTACAATGTATATGCAATATATATCCCTTTGGTGAGAAAGCAGCTACATGTTTACACCTATATACAAGAAAAGATGAGAAAAGCAATCTAACACTGAGCAAAAGAGGATCTGCGAACAAACTCTCCAGCCTGAGATATAGACTCTCTACCTGAAGTTATTATCTTGTTCTAGAGTTCCACATATCCATGTTTTGAGGACCACTCCAAATGCAAGTTTCCTAAGAAGTTTTCTGGGCTTCCCCAACACAGATGTTGTTTCTGCCATATGTGAACAATTAAACAAATCTCTGGGGTTTTATTTTGTTTTTACATTGCTCTTAAAGAATTTACCCTAAAGGCAAAATAGAGAGGTTAAAGATGTGATTCAGGAACCAACATCACAATTTCAAACTCCAACAGGTTTACTTATAAACTTCATGACCTTGGGATTTCACTTTAACTCTCTGTGACTTCGTTTCCTTATCCATAAAAAATACGTATTCAAATCAAAGACTGGACAAAAGTTTCAGTTGGTGAGATACACAAATATGCCTTAGAAAAGTGCCTGGCACATGGTGAGTATTCAATAAATGTTATCAATTATCTTAGGTCTGTGATTTATTATCCATTTATTTAACTCATTACCTTTACTAAACTATAAACCTCCTGAGGACCATTATAATGCCTTACTTTATGGTTTTTTTTATTATTCTTTCTATTATACCTTAGAAATATTAAGCAATGAAATATTTGTTGATGTAAGAAAATGTTTTTTTGTTTTTTTATAAAAAATTTATATGCACTGTCATTTTATGTGAAGAAAAAGATAATACATCAGAAATATATAATAATGCTTCATATTAAATTGTAAAATATTAAAATACATTTATAATTCTCCTTATTACTTCACACAGCTTAGTACATAAATGTCCACCTAAATATTAGGGTAGTATTTATGATTGCGCTTTACCCTATGTGCCCTTTATATTAATGTAAACTCTTGAACAGTGACCAAAAATCATTACAGCTTGATGTCTTTTCCGCAGCCAGGATGAAATGAATTGGTCTCAGTCCAATTCCTAGTGGACAAGTGTCTAAATCAAAAAACACCACCACAATTAGCATTACTTTAGTTAATAGTTTTAACCACTGAGGTCAAGGATAAAATGAATAATGAAATTTGAACTAACCTTGCAATGCAAGTTATAACTGCTTCCAATATATTGTTAGATAAGATTAAAGGAATATCTGCTAACTAGCTAATCTGCAGAATAAAAAGAAGACAGGGACTCCAATTAATGTGACTAGGAAGTTATGTAGGTTTATGAAAATGAATTTTCTATAATAATCATTTCTTTTTACAAATAGCCTTTAAAAATTTCCTTCAAGAAAAATTACAGTTCTGTTTGGGTACTGGAAATATCAGGGGGAATACTTTGTGAAGTAGGATTGTCTAACCACTATACTCTACACCTGAAACTAATATAACAATAATGTTGAATGTAAACTGTAATTGAAAAAAAAAATAGATAATTTTTTTAAATCTTTAACTTAAAAATCTATATGAAAAATATTTAAAGTTCTAATTAATAGTAGGTAGAATTAATAGTAGGTAGAAAATTCTAGTATTAATTTTGCAAGTAAAGTTAAGAACTTAAATAGAAGCAATTTTGTTTCATTTTGAAGTCACCATGTAGTAGACTCCCTGCCAAATTTCTAAAAATTAGGAGACACACAGATATGCACTAGGTTCCTTATAGAAAAATAGTAGAAACTAAATGCCTGGATCCAAAGTTTATGTAAGGACTTCACAAAAAGAAAAGCTAAAGGTTTCTCCAGTAGCAAAAAGGTAAAACCTGAATATTCACCCCTTCTCAGAATTATGGGATTTTCTATATTTTAACAGAGTCCAGACATTTTATTTTTACATATGGGATAATTAAGATTCTTATAAATTGAGCTGATTTACCCAGTGGTACACATTGATTTCCACTCTTTATATGGTACTTAGTATCTACCCTAAAAGATTATGCATGAATAAAACTTCTTATTTATATATACATGTGTGTATGTGCTTAACATTGTTCAAAGAACTGAGAAAAAAAATTAATAAACAAAATAGGCAAAACTCCTTGCCTTCATAACAGTGATGGGACAAAGAAAATAAATAAGAAATATATTTAATAATTCAATAATACCAGAACAAGGTCAGGAAAATCATTTCTCAGGGGGGTGTATTAGTTTTCTAGGGTTGCCATAAAAAATGCCACAAACTATGAAGCTTAAATAACAGAATTTTTTTTCCTCACAGTTCTGCAGGCTGGAATTTCAAGATGAAAGTGTTGGCAGGGTTAGTGTCTTCTGAGGGCCATGAGACAAGAATCTCTTCTATGCCTCTCTCCTTGGCCTGTAAATGACCATCTACTCTTTGGGTCTTCACATCATTTTCCCCTGTGCATTCATTTTTGTCAAAATATCCTCTTCTTTCAAGGATACCAGTCATACTGGATTAGGTCTCACCCTAATAACCCATTTTAAATTAATTACCCCTTTGAGGATCCTATCTCCAAATACAGTCACATTCTGAGATACTGGGGTTCAGAACTTCAACATTTAAGTTTTGATGGGCTCATAATTCAGCCCATAAAGTGATATTGGAATTTGAAATGGAATGATCAAGTTAGGGTTCAATGAAAAGGTAATATTTGGATGAAGGGATGAAGGAGATAATTTACAAAACAATCAACTTAAGTTGCAACTTTGTAATAAAAAACAAATTTGAAATTAATGAGAACCAATTATAGCTAATTAACTAAGAACAAAGTGGAATCTCAGAAAACCTAGGAAAGGGCCTTAGCTCAGCTTCAGGAAGGCTAAAATCACAACCCAGAAAGCCTCCAAGAACAGGGTCAATGCTATGTCTATCCACCCTTCCCCTCTGCTTCCTCTCTGCTCCTCTGCTTTATTTCTTCCTGCAGACTTCTCTCCACACAGTTGACAAAGGTTCCCCAAGGTTCACAGTAATACAAATCCTATATTCAGCTGTTTGTAGAGATTTACTAGCTATTCCTAAATGTTAAATCCCAGTTCACAGGAGAGGGAGTCCCATTGTCCCAGCTGACTGTGGACAAAGACCAAGGATCATACAGAACAAAGATAGCTGCAGAACCCTTCTCTGTGGAAAAAAGATGAGGGTATGACTTGTGGGCTAAGTAAATGCTTCCAACATATTCTGTAACAGACAGTAAAGTTTTCTTTGTTAGATGGCACATTATTATTATACTAGAGGCCCGTTGCATGAAATTCGTTGAAATTTGTGCAGCGGGGGGGAGGGGGGTGGTCCCCTCAGCCCAGCCTGAACCCTCTCCAATTTGGCACCCCTCTGGGGATGTCTGACTGCAATCCGGGGCCAATGGCTCCTAACTGCTCACCTGCCTGATCGCCCCTAACTGCCCCCCCAGCTGGCCTGGTTGTCCCTCACTGCCCCCCTCTGTCAGCCTGGCCACCCCTCATTGCCCCCCCACCCTGCCGGCCTGATCACCCCCAACTGCCCCCCTGCCAGCCTGGTTGCTCCACGCAGCCCACTGCTCAGTCATTTGGTCAGCCCTCACTAACCCCCCTGCCAAACTGGTCTCCCCACAAGCCTGTTCAGTCGTCCATTCAGTTGTTTCGGTTGTGACGGTTGCTTAGGCTTTTATATATATATATAGAGAGAGATTTTTAGAAACTTCATTGTTTCAATCCTTTTTCCTTTTACCACTCTTATACTTCCTTCATCAAAATTTACCAATTCTCTGTCAAGTTAGTCTCAGAATTCTTTGGTGCAGAAAGGTAGAAAGCACACAGAAAGGGGAGTCATAAAATTAGGGAAAATCCCAAATGTCACATTACGTAGCCTTATGATCTTGAACATGGTACTCTAAACCTCTCATCTGGAAAAGACATATCTTTTATCTCATTGCAGTATAATTGCTTGTTTATTTGAACCTTCAACTACTTACTCAAAATTCATTAAAATATATTAACTTTTTAAAAATAATATATTTATTACATATAAAAATATATTTATAATATTTGTAAATTACAATAAAAACAATTTACTAATTTCTCACCGTGGGCCAGACACTCTGATAAGACAGAGTATCCAAATGTGGGGAGGAGGACCTGACACATTATCAGCCCCTAGGAGTTGCAATAGGTTGAATGTTTGTGCCCCCCCCCCAAAAAAAAAATCATAACCCCCAAGTAATAGTACTAGTAGGTGGAGCCTTTGAAAGGTGATTAGGTCATGAGGGAAGAGCCCTCACAAATGGGATTAGCGACTTTGTAAAAGAGGCCAAGAACGTTCACCCACTTCCATCCTGTTAGGTTACAGGGAGAAGAGGGCTGTGAATCGGAAAGCAGGCCCTCATCAGACAATGAATCTGCCAGCACCCTGATTTTGGACTCCCCAGCCTCCAGAACTGTCAGAAATAAATGTTGTTTATAAGCCATCCGATTGTGGTATTTTCATTACATCAGCTTGAATTGACTAAGTCAGGAATAATTATTATTTGCAACTTAAAATTTCAATCTGCTTTATGATAACCCTTACTTATTTCAGTAAAGTTTGCAGCAAGACCTGCCCATTAAAGTGAAACAAAGGAAGGGGGAATTGAAACTGTAAGTTTCTAGAGTACAGGAATTGAATCTTGCTACCTTAAATACTCAGGGTTTCACAGTTTGTAAAAAAGACTAAATATTTTATAGACCGTGTATCCCATTCTTATATCTTGCATTTATAAGCAACATAAGGAGGGAAATTTCTGCTAGATGGGTAACAGTGTGAATCCATGATAGATTAGTGAGGGATAAATCAACATGAAGATAGGACTGTGAGAGAACTGTGAATAAGAGCATTTTGCTTGTCATATACTATTCATTTCATAACCTCTTTTAAACCTCAAAAGATGTTCAATCTCTTTTACCTCTATATGGATTACCAATAAGTTCATATATGGTGATGGTTTTGTTTTACTTGACCACTTATTTCAGCCTCTAACTTCAACATTCAGATCTCCCAAATGTAAGCCATCCATGAATAGCTACATAATTTAGGGTTATTAATTAAAATAAAGCTGGTGGTTTGACTGCAGAGTTCAGCCTGTTTTCTTGTGATTCTTTAATGCAGTTGACTGCCTGCAAACATTTAAATGATTCCCCTGCCACTTATCTATGCATTTAAGCAAAGAGACAATTGCAAGAACAAAGACCTACTTGGTTTTCTAATTTGACGGAGGATAAAAGGCTTTCACAGCTTTGTTTTATTTCTGAACTCGTTTAGCACCAAGGACATATCCACTTAGACTTTTTTGGAACGGGCTCATTATGAAGATAGTCTAATAACAAGTAGCTGGACCTCAGATTTTATCCATCCCTAAATGAGCCCAACCTTATTTCTCATCAGTTCTTTGTTTTATAATTATGTTCTCTTTCAGCCTATTCTGTGGTCTCCTTCTAAACATGTTCTCCTTTGGACTGTTTTCTTTGATGGTGAACTTCTCATTAGATGTAGTAATTCCTGTTGCCGTTCTGACTATAAATTCATCAACTTGTCTCTACCCAGAGATCTCTACTTTTCTTAGATAACTCATTGACAATTTATAATATATGTGCTCACTCAAAACCTATTACTCATATTAAGGAAATATAAGTAAATAAGCCATTAAATGAAAAAAAAAGAATATAAAATATAAATGTTTACAACCATGAGGCTGAGCTTTGTTCAAAAAGGCTTGCTTGCAGGTAGTTTGTTGGGAATGTGACTCCAGGAAGCAGATCTGAGAGGCAGGGACAGGGAAACATGGAAGGAGGAAAAGTAATGTAAGATTACAGACATTTAAAAACATGTCTTCCTCTACTTCTGCATAAGTGGGACCTTTTTTGTGGTGTCCTACAATTACCTTATATGGGCTCTCAAGTGATGATGGTTAATTTAAAGGAGTTTGGGAAGTTGTTTTTCAAATCATTGGTGGTTTGAAATTGGTCATGGTAATCAGCAAACACTTCTCATTAGGGAATTGATTTTTTTTTTTTCCTTAGAAATATCAGCCTCATATTTTTATCTGCTCTCTCTGGATCCAAAGTATACAGCCACATTTTTGTCAAAAATGTTTCATTGGAACACAGCCACACCCATTCATTTATGCATTACCTGGTTACTGCTTTCACACCACAAAGTCAGATTAAATTTGAAAAGTTGGGACACAAATTTTATGACCTACAAACCTCAAAATATTTACACTATGACTTTTCATAGAACAAGTTTTGTCAATCCTGGCATTAAATTAAGCAAAGTGAATTTTCTGCCTTAATAATACAAAATTCTGCCGATTTCATTTATATCTTTGCTTCGTTTATCTGTGTGATAAGAGAAGCTACCCTTACTCTTCCCTGAATAAGGTTCATGTACATTTATCCCAATCCTTGTGTTTGGCTCCCTATTTCTTGGTTTCCTAAATTTATCTGGCAGTTATGGAAATATTTTAATTAGTAGCAGATAGTAAGCTCACAGACCCTGGTATAATGTCCCAGAAAAACGAAAACCAGTAACACAATTCTCCATTCTGTGGATTTCGTCCCTTCCCCTTTACCCCCTCCCCCAGCACTGTATATATTTCTTTTTTTGTGTAGCTGCTCACCTAACCTATGTCTTCATCTTAGCCTTCAGTTTTACACAATCCAAGGTCCCCACTACTCCATCCATTGCCTCCAGTATGTCTCTGATCCCAGAAAGCCAGGGGGAAACTTTGATCTTCAGACCTGTGATCGTAAGCCTCTGCTCCTTTACTTTTTTCTAGGTCTTTGTTGAACTCGGTTTCACTTCTCCTATTTCTTATGTCCATTATTCCACCATGAAAATTAAACAGGCATAGCACATACAGACCTCAGCAACATAGGAAGCTTTCCCTAATTCTGAGTCCTTTTCTACATTTCTTCATTCTCAAGAATTTTTTTTCTTGAAATGTCATTTAGTTCCATACTTGCATACCTATATTTATTATTAAAGTATCACCGTTCTTCTCCATATTTAACTATTTCACCTCTTTACTGCCAATCCCAATACTAATCATAACAGCTGATCAAAATTTAGTAAAATTCAAAAACATGGGAAAACCCTTAAAGAATTAGATGCCAGTGTAACTCATGCTGTGATTAAAATCTATTATAGTTTTTCAAAAACATTGAGAAATTACATTGATCCAAAATGCAACCCTAGAAACCAAAACTAAAAACACACATTAAAAAACCCCCGCCCCTAAGCTTCTAAATAGAAGAGTGCCTCTTCCTTACAATTACTATTAAAAGAAAAAGAGGTGGGTTAGTTCTGTTTTCATCATCAAAGCATATTTTTGGTATTGCAGTTGTCAGTAATCTTGCAATGAATAAAATACAGCTTAAACTAAGCAAAAAAAAAAAAGGAAAATAGGTCCAGCAGTGAAATCTGAATATATTTACTTAGATCCAGGAGTTTCTCTCTCTATCTCTCTATCTCTATTTCTATCTCTGTCTCTATCTCTATCTCTCATCTCTGTTTCTTCCTCCGTTGGCTTTAGTCTCAGGCAGATTCTCTACAAGAAACAAAAATGATATCCTATAACTGCTTTAGGCTTACATTTTATCTGTTAGGCACCAAAAAGCAAAACAGCCTCTTGACCAATAGCTCAAGAAAATGTGTCCCAGAGGGATGTTGACTGTCCCAGACAAAAGACATATTTGTCTTTTCCTGACCCAATCAATGTGACGGTGGAAAATGACACATGGTGATTGGCAAGGGCTGGATCACATGTTCTTCCCTGTGGTATTTGAAATAACATCACATATAACACTCAAGTAATAGTGGATCCTGTTAAAAAGACATAAACAACAGGGGAAGGGAAGTAAAGGATGCTGTATCTACCAATGTCTTCTATGGACTATAAAAGCTGCTTGTTTCTAAAGTGAAAATTCCCACTACGATGAAGTTGGGTACTGACATGAAATATAACTGAAATGTGAGCTTTGTTGCTCCTCTCTGACAGGGCTTGCTGCAGTTCAGATGAAAGAATAATAAATAAGTGGATGAATGACTGAGTGAGTGATTAAGCATGACTCATCTTCTCTGTCAAGGGTAATTCCTACATTCAAGAACTTCAAGGTCAAACTGACCATTTGTAAATTCTTAAAAGAGGTGTGATCCACTGGGGGTTGAAGTCATAGGTCCAGTCCTGTATCCACACCCTGGGACAGACTCACAGAAGCCAATAGAGGTAGCTTGAGCCTGGGGAAGTAGCCAGGTTTGAACTCAACAGCAAAGTTCTCAAGAACATGAACTTTGAAGTCTTTCTTCAAATATCCCTTTGAAGAGCAAAAGAGCTATCATCTGACTCATCCTGGATTTTTTAAATTGTCGCACTTTTTGATGACTTACAATCTCAATCACAAAAGACTTTCAACAATAAAATTCCTTACCATTTAATTTAATCAGCACAGAACATTCAATCACTAACTTTTTTTTTTTTTGCCATGTTACTATAAGCAAACCATGAGTCACATCTTTTTTATTATTATTATTATTGGTATTTTTAAGGGCCCTAGATATTGTTTGCTATGATTTCAAATTCAGAATAGTAAAACTTCTCTTTCATTGACATGGGTAAGAAAACATTTTCTCTCTTTTTCGCTAAGACATAAAGGGGACTAGTATATTCTGTGAATAAAGGGAAGAGTAGAAAATGAGGCAGAGATATTTTACATTTAATGAGTGTTTACATATCATTTTGTAGTCAATTTGATTCCGTATGAAGCAAGAAGAAAATATAGTGTTAACTTAAGAAATCAGAAACTGGAAAATTAGAAAGTTAAGAAATTTAGGGCAAGTTCATGAATCAAGCTCATACATGAGTCCAACCTGTGATATGTAGCAGGCTTATAATTACAGAAAAGTTTTCCAGTCTCCTTCACTTACTAGTATTATTACATTACATTTAACCAGAAACATCATCCCTTTAAGCATCTTTTTTTTCCATTTTGAAGTAAAGATTAAATGGCACCTACTTATTAAAGTCATAGTGAGAAAAAGGAAATCATTCATGGAAAGCTTGCTCAATACAATAGTGTTTTTTTGTAGCCAGCAATCTCTGACCTCACCATGCCATCCTGCCTCATTTAAGAAAAATGTTTGCCTAACATAGTAAATGCTCAGTGAACAATAATGGTTAATTTTCATTTGAGCCAAATTCACATTGCACCTCTCTCTTTATGCAGATTTATGATAGCGCTTCAGTTTGACCTGAAGGTTAATTCTACTTTTCCATAGAGCTTTGGAAGTGTTGACTTAAAATAAGAATTTAACTTGGTGTACTTTGATGTACAGTTGGTGGATTGGTTTGAAAATAAAATGCTACATTGATTTCCTATTCCTAAATTATTTTATATTTCTAGCAGATTGACATAAATTAGTTGGGTGTTATATTTGTAGGCTAACTACTAACAAATCAGTTTCAGACAACAATGAAGAGTTTCTACCCTATTTAAATATAAAATCAAGACCAAGATATGTGTAAATATTCCCATATTGATTTTTGTTATCAGAAGTGAATTTTGAAAGGGGCCACAAAAGCTCTTTTCCAACCTCTGCTGGACCAGAGGCTTCTTTAGGGAAACCATTAGTTTTGTCTTCTGATAAATAATACTTGCTCTATTAAATACCCATTTGAATCAGTACTCTCTAAAAAACAATGAAGCCAATATAGGTCCTGGGCTTCTAAGAGCCTTAATCTCATCTATTATTATTATACAATATGGTTGGTGTTTTTCTTCCTTTATATATAGACAGAGTTTTTGGTAATGTTTTTTTAACTCAATCTAACTCGATACTATAGAAGGCACTAATAAATTATACTTCCTTATGTGCAAATAAAGACAGACATCTCCCTGTCTTTCACCTGTCCATCCATTACTGGATTTAGTATTGGAGCTGAGCTTGTGGCCATCTGGAACCACAATGATAGAATCCATTTTTGTGTGGGATGGCTGTGGGGGTACAGATTTCAAACAGTTATGGGGAGGTATGTAAAAAATGTGTCCACACAGCAGGCCTAAGATTGCCACCCTTACAAGGCCTGTGTGCAAGGCCATTGGTTGTCATCTAGGAACTTGGATTTGGGGGGCGTGTTTCCACCATTCATTAATTAATTAGAGTGGTTCGCTGTTCTAAAGGATTTGTGCTGAGTTCTTGCTTTCTTTCTGGGAATCCGGAAATTTGTTTTTTGGTGCATGCTAGGCAAAGGGTGCCGATGTAATTAACCCTCAATAAAAATCAGAGGCTGGGTTGCTAATGAGCTTCTTTTGTGGACAGCATGTTATATGTTTTGTCACAATGAGATGCTGGAGATAGTAAGTGCATCCTGTGCGACTTCTTAGAGAGAGGACTCTTGGAAGTATGCTGTTTGTTTCTTGTGGACTTTGCCCCATGCTCCTTTTCCCTTTGCTGATTTTGTTTTGTGACCTTCAGGGTAATAAATCTTAACTGTGGGTATGACTTAAAAAAGAAAGTTTGCCTAGAAAAGGTCCAGTAAAAGTGAAAAATAACATATGTTGACATTGCTGAGATAGAAGAAGAAACACCCTAGAAAAATCTGCCTGACAATTCAGTCTGCAGACCAATAAGAAGTGTTACTGGCTGAGAATGGATTGGTTGCCACAGGAGAAATGGACTTGTGGCTGAAGATGCTGAAGTAGCCTCAGGGTAAGTTGACCATGAACACTGAATGTCATTTCCCCTGAGACACTTGCAAAGAGGATAATTGAAAAAGTAGCTAGGGCCCATGCTGGCCAATGCAAAGAAATTTTTACAGCCTCATAAAAATTTTCTACATTCAAATGCTAATTTCAAGGACTAGAACATTAAAGCACAGATTCTACAAAATAAAATTCTGGTAATATTGGTGCACTTTTAACATTCAACTTCTTGATATTTACAGACCTTTAACATTGGAAACCAAAAAGTCACTGCAGACACTTGTATGAGGTGTGAGGAGAAAACGTAAACTAAGTATTTAAGGTCTGGGTTTGCAATTTGGACAATTTTTCAGAGTCCTCCAAGCTTATAAGTGTTACAACCATCCATTTCAGTTAATAGCCAATGAATATTAACTTTAGATTCATCTTAGCTCTCATGAATTAACAGTTCTTCCATTTTAGAATGAAAATACAGACATTTTAATTGTTTCTCAGAATTTATTCACATGATGTTCTTGCTGTAACTAGAAAAAAATTAATATAGTAAATAAAACATCATCCTAATATTTGTATTTTGATAGCAAGTAAACAAATATTTGCCTAAATGTGAGTATCTACCTTTGAACTGAAAACTTAGAGGTAGTTTCTCAAAATGGTCCCTAAAATCAAAGATAGTCTTCTGGAAGAAAATATAATTGAAGAAGAGAAACACAGATTTATAATCTGATATTATTATTAATAGAAACTGTTGGTTTTCTCTTTATGTAATTCTTGATTTTGTACTAAATTCCAAAATTAATAATATACAAATGGTCTAGCATCTTGCACACATCACGTGCCATCCACCCAAATAATGTTGCACAATCCACCACTTTTGAGCTGTAGAATCTCACGCTGTGCCGATGGGAGAAGAAAAACCTACCACAAAAGACCAAGCAGATGCATACAGGATGTGGCAAAAGTAGGTTTACAGTAGTGAGTACATGGAACACAGAGGTTATTCTTCTATTATTGTTTATTAATTATTGTATTATTTTCCACACCCAACCTTGCATAATGAACCAGAGAGAGAGAGAGAGAGAGAGAGAGAGAGAGAGAGAGAGAGAGAGAGAGAGAGAGAGAGAGAAAGAGAGAGAGAGAGAGAGAAGGGAAAAAGTCACCTGGGCTAGAATAGCATGAAGACAGAGGAATATTTTTTAATGTTTGGAGGTGAAGGTAACTGAAACCCAGAGTGAAAACAGATGATGGCTATATACTGAATTTTAATTAGAAAAATTTTTATCATTCCAACCCTGGAATTCTCTGGATACATGGGTCCAGGAATCAAAAGAGATCTACTTAGAGGGCTCATCTAAGATTTTTTTTTTCTTTTTTGAACTTTAATTTTATTTTATTTATTTATTTTTTTAATAAATCTTTATTGTTCAGATTATTACAGGTGTTCCTCTATTTTTCCCCCATAGCTCCCCTCCACCTGATTCCCCACCCCACCCCATGCCCTTACCCCCACCACTGTCTTCATCCATAGGAGTAAGATTTTTGTCCAATCTCTTCCCGCACCCCTCACACCTGCTTCCCTGAGAATCGTCAGTTCACTCCCTTTCTATGTTCCTGATTCTATTATATTCACCAGTCCATTCTGTTCTTCAGATTTTTTATTCACTTGATTTTTAGATTCACTTGTTGGTAGGTATGTATTTGATGTCATTTTGTTGTTCATTATTTTTATCTTTACCTTTTTCTTCTTCTTCCTCTCCTTAAAGAATACCCTTCAGCATTTCATGTAATCCTGGTTTGGTGGTGATGAACTCCTTTAGCTTTTTCTTGTCTGTGAAGCTCTTTATCTGACCTTCAACTCTGAATGATAGCTTTGCTGGGTAGAGTAATCTTGGCTGTAGGTTCTTGCTGTTCATCACTTTGAATATTTCTTGCCACTCCCTTCTGGCCTGCATAGTTTCTGTTGAGAAATCAGCTGACAGTTGTATGGGTACTCCCTTGTAGGTAATTAACTGTTTTTCTCTTGCTGCTTTTAATATTCTCTCTTTGTCTTTTGCCCTTGGCATTTTAATTATGATGTGTCTTGGTGTGGTCCTCTTTGGATTCCTCTTGTATGGGGTTCTGTGCGCTTCCTGGACTTGTAAGTCTATTTCTTTCACCATGTAGGGAAAGTTTTCTGTCATTATTTCTTCTAATAGGTTTTCAATATTTTGCTCTCTCCCTTCTTCTGGCACCCCAAAAATTCGGATGTTGGTTCGCTTAAAGTTGTCCCAGAGGCTCCTTACACTATCTTCATATTTTTGGATTCTTTTTTCTTTTTGTTTTTCTGGTTGGATGTTTTTTGTTTCCACATATTTCAGATCTTTGGTTTGATTCTTGGGGTACGTTGATCTACAGTTGAGTTTCTGTATATTCTTTATTTTAGACAGTGTATGCTTCATTTCTGACTGGTCCTTTTCCATTATTTTGGCATTCTCATTATGGTCCTTGAAGGTCTCACTAAGCTCCTCAGAAGTGTCATCAAGTTTCTCAGCGGTTTTTAGAAGATTCTTGAGTAACCTTGTACATGTGGTTCTGAACTCTATGTCATCCAGTAGTTTGCTTTCCTCTGTTTCTTTCATTCGTGACATGTTTCTTTGTTTCTGCATTTTGGCTGCTTCCCTGTGTTGATGGAGTGGCTTTGTGTGGTAGGTGACCTATAGGGGACAGTAGCTCAGCCTCCCCAATCACCTGATGTGGACACTCTTGGTACACCCCTTTGTGGGCTGAGTGCAAAGACTTGGTGCAGTTAAAGCCTTAATTGCTGTTGGTATACTGGGAGGAATTGACCTCAGGCCAATTAGCTGTGAGCACTCACTGTGTCTATAATGGAAGAACTGCTGTGCTGAAGACACACTTATGGGGCAGGACTTTTTTCAGTGGGGCTTTGGTGCTCACTGAGTCTGCCTTTGAATGTGTCACTTATGGATGTGAGGAGTTGAAATCTGGTGTCTCACTCTGACCACTAGGTACACTGGCTTCTGGATCTCCAATGGGGTGCAGGTCAGCTACTGTCTGAGGCCCTCCAGCAGGAGCTACAGTGAGAGCTACAGTTTTCTCCTCTTTGCTTGGGGTTTGGAGGTTTTGGAGCTGTCTGACCCAGGCTGCAAGTTTGCTAGGTTAAGCTGAGATAGGGCGGGGCTTTCTTCTGCTAACGCTGCTGCTTGGAGCTTGGGTGGGTTTGTAGGTTGTGCAGGGCAGGGTCTCAGGGTGTCACTAGGCTAGGGCATGGCAAACAGCAATGGCTGCTAGTTAGCCGGCTCTGTGTCCCCAAGGGCGTCCCGGAGTCCCGTGCCCCAGTGCCATAAACAATTATTCCTGCGCGCAGCTCTGCAAGTAAGCCACCCTCACTGGCAGACAGTCCAGCTTTTCCCCGTAGGAGTTTGGGTCCCCCCCGTCTCCCCAGAAACTGGATTTCAGAGTAGTCGGGGGCTTGTCTCCCTTTGGGTTGAAAAAAGCAACGCCCGCCGCCAGCCCAGATCACGGGCCTCCGTACCTCAGCTTTTCAGCGCTCGTGCACGTCTCGATGCTCTTTTCTCTTTCCTTCTAGTTGTAGAACTTCCACTCAGCCAGCTTTTCCGTGGTTCTGGGTGATAGACGTTTTGTCTTTTAGTTGAATTTTTGAAATTGTTGCGCGAGGCAGCAGTTTAGGTGTTTACCTACGCCGCCATCTTGGATTCTCCCTCATCTAAGATTTTGAGCTAATCCTGAGACAAAAATCAAATCTACTAGGGATTTAAAATGATGACACAATTAAGTTTCTCTGAATTAGAAAGTCACAGAACTATTATGAAGATGACAACACAATAAAGTCAGGGTACAGAGTTGAAAAAATAACTATTTAGAAGTAGATATACCAGCCATAGATTTAAACAAACATAGCCTTACATTGTCCACTACACTGAGAAAACTAAAAATATCACATTAGGAAATTCTGAAATAGAATATTGTCTTTATGACCCATTGACACGCACATCCACACATTCAATTGCTTAAGAAATTGGAGTCCTTCTCAGAAGGACAGTCCCACGCCCACCTTTCATGGACAAATGACTGGCTTCCTCCCACCTCTCTGTGGTCGAGACCAAACCTTTAGGGGGTCAGAGACGTTGTTGCTAACAGGGGACTTAAAATTAAAATACAGGTTTAGTGTTTCGTGCAAGGTATTTGCCAAAAGAACTTGGACAATAGACAAGAAATAGTATTTTCCAAAGTGAATAAGATGCTAAGCCATAACTGGAATATATCACAGACATTGAATAAAAATGTATACAATTACAAATAGAGAAAAGCCACTGTATTTAATTAGTTTCCAAGCTTTACATTGGGACTCAAATCTGCAAAGAATCATCTATAATAATAAAAGGGCAATATGCTAATTAGACCAGACATCTTCCTGACATCATTCGGACATCCTTCCTGACAAAGCCAGGGCCAGAGGGGAAGCCAGCCCGAGTCCTGGGTGCCTGCGGGTGGCCTGGGGAAGCCAGCCTGGGTCCGAGGTGCTGGAGGAAAGCCAGTGCCAGCAACCCGGGGAAGGAAGGCTTACTCGTGCATGAATTGTCATTCATCAGGCCTCTAATGTTTCCATAAAAGCATTAACTCACTACAGAAGTAGGCAGACTATGGCCTAGGAGCCAAGTTTGGGTCCTACATGTTCTCTTAGCACTCATAGAATGGTTCACATTTTTTCAGTAGTTGGAAAAAATACCAGAAAAAGGACTTACATTTCATGACATGTGAAAATTATGCAAAATTCAAACCACAGTGTCTGTAGTAAACTTTGTGACATCACACTCATTCATTTATGTATTGTCTATGGCTAGTCTCACACTACAGGCCAGAGTTGAGAAGTTGAAACAGAGAGTATATATGGCCTGTGAGGCCTACAATTTTTACTCTCTAGCCCTTTACAGGAAAAGTTTGCCAACCACACACTAGAGCAAAAACATAATAGAATAGAAGACCCCCCTCTGCCTCCCTCAGTTCCATGGATGCGCATTAAAACATGGGGAAATGTGTTCAGTCTCGTGGACAGACTGTGTAACTCTGGTGGGCAGTTCCACAAGGGACAGCAGAGCACGACATGGAGTCGCAGAATTAAGTTAAAATGGAAGTGACTCAGAGTAATGAATTCGTAAATTCAACTGGAATTCATGACTCCTTCAAAACTCCCAGATTCTCATTTGTGGTAAAGGCAGAGCCAAAGAGGATCATGGGAACAAATTTGAAGCTATCAGGAAAGTGAATCAACTAAAGAAATTCAAAATGAGATACAGGGATGAATTTGATAAACCAAGAGAGCTATAAGTTTGTCTTTCACTTTATAGGATGAAATATCCCAGAGGGCTGAAACAAACAGGTTCTCCAGCCTTAATCAGGGGACTCCACCAGTTAGTTACAGGTTAGGATTAGACTTAAAAAGAATCACTAGGCTCGCTTTGCTGTGCATTTGGAACTCAGTGAGGGCAGAGTTAGTTACATATATTCTTTTCCTTTGGCAAAGACAAGCATCTTTCAGTGGTAAATACTATTAATATCATTACAGAGTAAATTAAAATGTTTTTGTCAAACTACTGTCCAGTGACACCTGGAAATGAGGGAAATAAATAGTTAGTCTCCCTTCCCAGCCTAAAGTTAGCTGAGTGGGACTGTGAGGAACCCAATAAGGTTCTGCTTGACAGTGTTTCTGGAGATTTTCAGATGAATCACACAACCCATACCAAGCCCTCCTCCTCTCCAGCCCCCAGTAAAAGCATGAAAAGAAGGCTAGTTGGTGTGTGATATTTTGTCAATAAAAGGACCATCTGAAAGTCCCATTTAAATATTGGATTTTCCTGTAAGATTGACCAGGGTCAAAGGGTGAAAATTTTAACTCATTAATTTCCCAGTCTTTTTAACCTCATTAAATAAAGAGAATGTTCTCTTTCTCTGTTTAGTTTTCTCCCTGCCATTTATTCTTTTACAAAGTATGTCTTTGTCAGAATATCATGATGCAGAATCACATAATAGGCCAAAAGAAGAAAGAAGCAAATAAAGTAGGGGAAACTCTTTTATGAAACACTAATTACCTAAAAAAGTAATTAGAGATTGGAAAATAAAGAAAAACCTGCATTGATTAGGAGATATTGAAAAAAGGGTTTATTGTTTATTTATAATCAGATATATTGTGAAGCATTAATTTGAGAGGAAGACAGACTTCTAAGCAACATAAAGTGCAAGAGAATTGAAAAGAAAAACGTGTTTGTTATCATTTACTTACACTCAGATATATTTTGAGGCATTAATTTGAGCAGAAGATAGACTTCTGAGCCATGTAAAGTTGAAGAGAATTGGAGAGAAGAGAAAATGAGAAGAGTTCCAGAACTTAAAAACCAGAAATAATCATTCCACTTCGGAACTCGGATACCTATTTGAATATGACCATGAATAATAAGAGATTTGAAGTTCTAGGATCAAAAAGTTGATCCTTTACTTGGGATAGCACTTCATTCACAGGAGTGAGTCTGATCACAGCCTAGGTGACTGACTGCTCGAAGGATTTTACTGCACACTAAATATTTGTGGTTGATCTGATTTAGCACTCCTTCTCAAGCATTCCATTGCTTTCTATATTAGTGTTGACAAATCAAACTATTTCTCTATAACTTTCCCTCTAATGTGTAGACATGTAGCAATAAATCCTCATTTTTCAGGAGACACAATGACTATTCACTTCTCTGGAAAGACAGTAGAGTTAATTTCCTCTATTCTTGAATATATCTTGACAACATATTTGCCTCTTAGGCTCCAGAGGGATGGCAAATCTAATCAATACACAGTGAAATATTTATGTGTGCAATTGCATTCCTAAAGCATTATCAAAATATCTGTGAGCTCCACTTAAATAAAAGTTTAAAACATTGTGTTTCCTTAATCAGACAAAGAATACGTCACAAAATCTTTAAAATGCCAAGGACTGGACTGTTTGAGGAGGCATTTTCAGATGCTGGTGTTACAGGCAGACAAATCACCTCCTGATAGACCTCCCACAATTGAGAAGATAATTTATGCTCAAAGATAAAAATTTTTTGTCTCCATCCTGAAAAAATACTGTTTTACAAATTGTCTTTCCTAGGTATTCTGCTACTAAAATGAGAGGGTTAATATAAGTGAAGAGTCAACATATAGTAAAATGGAACAACTTTTGATGATTAGCAATTACTCCTTCACTGAAGAGAACTATTATATCAAATAATCAGCAAACCAGGATCCACATGCACACATTCAATTCAACAATCATTTATTGAGTGTCTTCTTTATGAAAGGCAATGCACTAGGTATTGGGGTGCAAAGATGAGAAAACCATAAGCTAATGTGAAATTGACATGTCTGTTTCTCCATGTTAATGAAAAATGTACTAGAGTGCCACAGTGTGCTACTGAAGAGGGAGAAAATGAATGCTGACTGGAATTTAGGACATGCCACCGGTGGGTTTAAGCTGGGGCTTTTACGAGAGGTAACTAATTGTGACATGGAAGGGAAGTAGAAAAAAAGGAGCATAAGAAGGAAAGTTCACAGGATAAGAGGTAGGGAGTATAGGTGTGAATGGACTAGAGGAACTAATTTCAAATACACTTCAGAGTTTGAATTAATAGAGCATGCGACATAGTGGCATAAGATTTGGGTAAAAGAGTTACTACAGCTTTCTTCAAAGTAATGTCGTTAAGTGATACTGAAAATTCAGAATAAAAGGCAATTTATCAGGATAAGGAAATCAACTCTGTTTTGAACATATTACATTTGGGGTGACTAGTACCTCCAACTGGAAATAGCTAGCAAGCAGTTTAAAATTCTAATCTCTGGAACATTTCATTTAATTATTCATTCCTGAATAGATATTGAGTACCTATAACGTATCAGGGACTATAGTGGAAAGGAAAAGTATAAAAATTAATCAACCTGACCCCACTCTTTGGAAGCTTTCAAGCTAATGGTAGAGCTTCAAACACACAACTACAAATCAATGTGAAACCTGGTCTCCTAAAAAAAATATGTATAAAAGGCAATGGGAAGGAAATCGGTAATTCCACCTGAGAAGAGAAGGCTGATTTCAGGATGAAGCAGGGCTAACTCTTTAAAAAGATGATCCTGTCATCTCATTCTTTTTGTCACCCATCCTCTTTATGGATCTGGTTACATCCTGCTAAGAACTAGCATCAGGGTACCACTTCAAGGTAATGCTCCTGCATTGACTGTATTTCTAAACCCATCCTTATCTGAACAGCCACACCTACCACTTGCAATGAAAATCTTTTTCATAAGACTAAGGTAGGTAACAGTATATCAAAGACTATATATTATTTCAATAAATGGTTTCCACCCCACCCCATGCCCTTGAACTCCAAACTTGTACATATACACCGAGTGGTCAGATTATTATGACCACCTGACATTTGTAAGCAAATTAGGCATACACTGCATTGTGTGGGATATGGAAGCCGAAGGCCTGTTCAAACACCTTTGCTGTCTGCAGTTACTAAGATAAAACATCTCCAATTCACACAGGAACACAAGGATTGGACATTCGAGCATCGGGAAAAATGTGGTCTGATAAATCATGTTTCCAGTTGCATCATGCAGAGGGCAGAGTGAGAATTTCACAGAAACAGCATGAAAGCATGCACCCCACATGGATGAATACAACCCTTCAAGCTGGTGGGGGCAGTGTTATGGTTTGGGGCATGTTTTCCTGGCATGATCGGACCCTTTAATTCATGTGGAACAATGTCTGAATAGCACAACATACCTAAGTATCGTTGCTGATCAAGTTCATCCTATCATGTTGATGGCATATCCCAGTGGAGGTGGTTTCTTCCAACAAAACAATGTGCCATGCCACGGTGCTCGTATTGGGCAGGAGTGGTTTCAAGAACATGAGGGAGACTTTACCTTGCTTAGGTGGCCCCCACAATCACCAGATCTCAATTCAATTGAGCATTTGTGGGATGAAGTTAAAAGAGCCATCAGACAGCTGGTTCCACAACCATAGAATCTCACAGAACTGGACAGTGCTATTCATCAGGCCTGGTGTCAGATTCTTCGCATCACTTTTCAACATCTCATGGAGTCAATGCCAAGAAGAATCGCCACAGTTTTGAAGGCAAAAGGTGGCCCAACGAAGTACTGATGGGGTGGTCATAATAATCTGGCCACTCAGTCTCTTTCTCTCTCTCTCTCTCTCTCTCTCTCTCTATATATATATATATATATATATGTATATATATACACACACACACACACACACACACACACACGCGCGCGCGCGCGCGCGCGCGCGCACACACTGAGTGGCCGGATTATTATGATCTCTGAATGCATAATAATCTGGCCATTCAGTGTGTGTGTGTGTGTGTGTGTGTGTGTGTGCGTGTG
Source organism: Corynorhinus townsendii (assembly GCA_026230045.1). NCBI lineage: Eukaryota > Metazoa > Chordata > Mammalia > Chiroptera > Vespertilionidae > Corynorhinus > Corynorhinus townsendii. The sequence continues at coordinate 38,947,167 of JAPDVU010000001.1, forward strand.
TGTGTGTGTATTAGAGGCCTGGTGCATTAAATCGCGCATGGGTGGGGTCCAGCCAGCCTGGCCAGGGGAAGGGGACATGGGCAGTTGGCCAGCCTGCCTACTGGTCAAACTCCTGGTCAAGGGAACAATTTTTATATTAGCCTTTTATTATATAGGCTATACACTGAGTGGCCAGATTATTATGCATTCAGAGATCATAATAATCTGGCCACTCAGTATGTGTGTGTGTGTGTGTGTGTGTGTATAAGTATATATTAGGCAAATAAAAGCTAAGATTTCTCCTAACTATAGTTTATCTGCATGATCTTATGCCCATTCTTTCAAAACACATTTACAAGTATGTTTTTACATTTACAAAATACAATATCTATATTTTCTTCTCAAATAAATTTAAAATAAAATCTGTATATATGAGGATAGTTCTTATTGCAGTCTTACTAAAAGAAAAACCTCACCTTATTTCTGCAAAGATTTTGTGGATGGGGAGAGGGGAAGAGATGGGATAAATTGAAGATTTTAGCATTACAATGGTTATCCACAAAGCTAAGATTAAGAACCTTTGTAAAAGGAAATTCAAAATGAAATCATTCTTGGGATCTGAAGCTAAGAAGATATCATTTGTCTTAAGAAGACAATGTCTAAAATAATTGCTAGACTAGTATGTGCAGGTAGCACTTAATAAATACTGCTTTAATGCCATGATTTGCAATGAATTTAAATGAGGCTTGCTATAAATAATGGGAAATTTTATATCTGCTTATGGCATTGTTACCTAAATGCCTCACTTTAAGATTTATAAAACATCTTCATATTTTTTTATTCTGTTTAAGTATTGTTTCTATAGTGTGCTCCAGGACAAATAGGATTGAATGATGTGTATTTTTTTAATTGTCTATGTACAAAAGTCAGATGTTCATATATAATGCACTGAATTCAACTGAGATATAAGGGTATACATAGCTAGAAAATAAATTTATTTTTTAAATTATTCTTTTCTTTTCAATTCCCTCTCAAATTAATTGTATGTATATGGGATAAAGTATTGTGGCAACTTGCTTAGGACTAACTACTTTAGAACTTTAAATTAAGGCTAAAGGATCCTAAAATTCTGGCTAATAAATGTTACATGCTGCAGTAGAGGTTTAGAAGCTTCCACCCACACAACCTGGGGAAATGCAAGAAAAAACAATATTTTCTTACTGTATTATAACTACAGGATTTTGCCCATTTCCTAAAAGTATATTAATTATCCCACTGACTGAGTTTGTTGAGAGAATTCATTTATCCCAGTGTGTATTCATCTTTTTTAAATATTTGTCTGCTTTTTAAACACAATTAGAGATATTTTTATTATTAATTGAGGCTTCAATTTAATTTGTTGAAACTGAAATTTATTTTAAATCCCAAAGTCTCAAAGTCCCAACATCATTTTATACATATGTATTTGTGATGATAAACATTCATTTTTAAAATATTCTACTATATAAAAATAAATGCACTAAAGCCCAACACAATCATATCTGACAAAACCAGCATTCTGATATAATGAGTTATACAGAGCCAATTACCAAGCAAAGTAATCATGAGATGTGTTTGCAAAATCAGTTTTTGTTTAGTGAACTATGAGGTCATGCACATATAGAATCAAATTACTGGTCACTAATCCTATATAATAAAAGCCCAGGGGCCAAATGGCAGAACGACCAGAATGACTGGTCAACCAGTCTCTATGATGTTCACTGACTACCAGGGGGCAGACACTCAATGCAGGAGCTGCCCCTTGGTGGTCAGTGGTTCCCACAGGGGGAGCGCCACTCAGAGGGCTGGTCCACAGCTGCTAGGCTGAGCAGGATGAGCAGCACTCTCACAGCAGGCTGATTCCCACAGGCCATGCCCCCCCCCCCCCCACCCATGCACGAATCCCATGTACCGGGCCTCTAGTATCATTATAATTAGAAATTTGTAGCTCAAGGTTTTAAAAAAATTGATAGGACTGTGTGCTTTGAAGTGGAATAGAGCAGCTTGCCACAGATCAGTGCTCTCTGTAGAACAATCAAAAACCTGGACAACATGGAAAATTAGACAGCTCCTTTAGGCAATGAGAGTCATAGTGGCTAAAACTACAGATAGAGAAGCTGGAAAGGGCAAGTTTACCTCAACAGCCATTTCACTCTGGAGCATTTGCCCATCCTGAATGTGGGAAGGACCTTGAACATGACAGATATCACTCCTGTGATTAGGTTGTTTATATGGCATAGCCACCTTTAAGAAGAGGAGGATATTCTTGATGGACACCATCTAACCATGTGAACCTTAAAAAGGATGAGCTGCCCTAGCTGGTTTGGCTCAGTGGATAGAGTGTTGGCCTGTGGAATGAAAGGTCCTGGGTTTGATTCTGGTCAAGGGCACTAGGGGGATTGAGGGCTCAATCCCCAGTTGGGGGAGTGCAGGAAGCAGCCAATCAGTAATTTTCTCTCATCGTTGATATTTCTATCGTTCTCTCCCACTCCCTTCCTCTCTCTGAAATCAATAAAAACATTAAAAAAAAAAAAAACAGCACAGCAGAATCTTCCTCATTACCTCTCACATCTGTATTCTCTAACCAGGAACAGCTCAACCTTTTTATTTTTTATCTTTATTGCTTTTAATATATTTTTATTGATTTCAGAGAGAAAGGGAGAGGGAGAGAGAGATAGAAACATCAGTGATGAGAGGGACTCATCAATTGGCTGCCTCCTGCACAGCCCCTACTTGGGAATGAGCCTGCAACCCAGGCATGTGACTTGACTGGGAATCAAACTGTGACGTCCTGGCTCATGGGTCAGTGCTCAACCACTGAGCAACATCAGCCAGGCTTCTTTGCTGTGTTTAAAAATGGAGGGGCCAGCATGCACTCTCAAAGAACTGAGTAACCCCTGGGCAACATACCTGGGGCAAAAATGTTAGAGACCTCTGACCTGCAACTGCAAGCAACTAGAGTCTTCTAACAGCCTGAATGAGCATCAAAACTGATCCTTCCTTACTCAGCCCTCCAGAGGAGTACACAGCCAGTGGACTCCTTGATGTCAGCCTTGGGGAAACAGCAGAGAACTGTCATGCTGTGTCCACACATCTGACTACAGAAATATAACCTCATTAAGGGAGTGCTGTTTTAAGCTGCTAAATTTGTGGTAATTTGTTTTGCAGAAATTTTAAGCAATGACAGAAGGCTGAGAATCTTGTTATTTATACTGATGAAGGGCCATTGCACAGAGAAACCAAAAAAGCTTTTGGTGGGGACTTTCTAGACCTTCAAATGTGTCACTGGTTTCTGTGTGGAGTAGGGTACTAAAAATTAAGTGGTAAGCCTTAGCAGTGAACCAGAGGCAGACAGATCCTTATCAGGGTAACAACCCGCCTCTACTCAGTAAAATCCCTGATGAATTAAGGGACCACTTTCTTCAACTAATGGAGAGGGTAAGCCCTTTTTCAGAGAAAGCTAATATCACTTGGAATCTGCACAATATCCAGCAGTCAATCAAACATAACTAGTCACCCTAAAAGCCAGGATTACTTGGTTAAAAAAACAACAACAGAAAAACAACAGACAATTAAAAAAGATCCAACAGTGATACAGATGTTGGTTACTTAACAAAAATATTTAAAGTAATCATTATTAATATGTTCTAGAAAATTAATGAAAAAGATAAAGTGAAGAATTTTACCAGAGAATTGAACTATGAAAAACATAATCATGTAGAAGTTTTGAACTTAAAAACATACACTAACCAAAATAAAGCATTATAGATGGTCTTCTATTATCTATGAGAAAATTCATGTCAGAGCTTTCTAAAATGGTTAAAAATATCCAAATACAGTAAGTCCTCAGGTTACATCGGAGATCCATTCCTATGGTGCTACATAACGCGATTTTTGCCCTAAGTGGAACCCACCTACATAAGCACCTACGTCACTCACATGGAGCACATACACAGCAGTAATGAAGTGAAACAGTAAAAAAAATTTAAAAGAAAGATAACAATTCATGACTTTTACTTGTGGTAAATAAATAATAAAAACCTTAAAGCACATATGTATATACGTCGAAATGACGGAACATTTTTTTTTATATAAATAAATGGGAGTTGGTGACATAACCACGAAATGATGTATATCGAGTCCACATTACCCAAAGCCTACCTAGAATTTCTCAACTTGGCTGTGCTATTTTTAAAAAAATCTTTATTGTTGACAGTATTATACATATCCTCCTTCTTCCCCCCATTAACCTCTTCCAGCCCATCCCCCCCCCCCCCCCCCCGCCTCCGCAGGCCCTCATCACCTCATTGTCTATGTTTATGGGTTATGCATATATGCATACAAGTTCATTGGTTGATCTCTTCTCACCCACCCTCCCCTGCCTTCCCTCTGATGTTCAATAGTCTGTTCATGCTTTGTATAATGTGATTTTACCAAATGCCCCCTAGGAAACAATTTCTAATTCCTCATGGGAAGAGAATCAACAGTGGTTGTTAGTTAAATGATTTATGTCCAACTATACACTTGGGAAAAGTTTACTTTTTTGTCCTTCAAATCTGGAAAATAAAATATCAATTAACCAAGATAGTATCCAATCCTTACCACTCAAGTTACTGGAATACAGGAGGCACAAGAATTCATATGTTGGTAAGGTTTAGGAAGTCCTATAAGTCTAAAGCTAAGCTTTCCTGAGGACTTCAGATAAAAAAAATCAATCAATCAATCAATCAATTAAAGATTCAATGGCTACCTTGAAAGATACTCCTAATAACTGTTTTTCAAATTCATAAAGCCTGTCACAAGGGTCCTATTATGAAATATCTCTTATTTCATTTCCCTCAGAAATGTGAGTAACTGGTCCCAAGATTAATGCCCAGTCATAAAAGAATTAAGAAAATGCTTCAAAATAAATAAGCAGCTCCATGAAAATTATATTCTACTTGATCCAAGAAAACAGATATTCACTTACCTATGAGGTACTGAATTCACTTACTATGTACTAGTTATTTTTGTTTTATTCTTAAATATAACATAAACATTTTCTGTAAGCATGTTAACTAGCTAAACATTTTACATAGACTTACAAGAACACGTGTACATTAACTTTTTCTTTGTTTCTAATTCAGACATTTTTATATAGCCAAAATGATTTCAACTTCCTTTTGAAGAATTGGTTTTTATGAGTAAAAAACTATCTGTTGCAGGATTCTTGAGATAGTGTGCTAATAATGGGTATTAACTACTATTACTATTACAGATTAGACAGTATTAATACCCAAATAAAAATAAATCTGGACAGCAATTTATTGACAATTAGCATTCAATCAATCAATTAACCAATAAAATATTTGCATAATTTTAGTCAACTTTATCCCACAGGGTTTTAAAACATATTTTATAAAAAATAAAATTGTAAAAGATATCACAATAGTCAAGTTGAAATCAAACAAAATAATTTTAGAAATCATAACAAATGCAGATTTATAGTAAATTGTTATGAAATAATTAGATGACAGATGTGTTATATATATGAATTATAAGCCTTTATCCTTAAAACAAGCCAATATTTTCTCTTTACAGCTACTACTGAATATACAGATAAGTTGCTGAAGTGGGGTAAAGTGAACTCTTTCTGCCACTGCTTCCTTTTTCAGTAGCAGTCCTTAAAATGAAAGAAACCTGTGAAACATTTAAGATCCAAGCTTTCGACATCACTATGAATTACCTTTTCTGAATTTTGGACCCTTTCTATAATTCAACACTTTGTATTTATTTCAAGCTTGGCCAGTATAAAATTTCACATTGGCATGTGAATGGTTTTCATTTCTGAACTAGATCTTAAACTGTGTACCACAGGTGTATGCTAAAAATGACTTCGCAAAACAAATAACACTGAGGTTTTCAGCTTCCCAGACCCTAATTACCAGGTTGAAGAATGACTAATAAACACTAAATAAATGAGAGAATATCCAAGAAACATATTACCCATATTTATCATGATTAAATATGGTGTATGGGTTATGTAACTTTCATGTCTGAGATGCCTGGGGCTTGCACTCTATTTCACAGTAGGCAAGGTGAAGAAAAAAATGACATTTTGGTTAGCCTGATCCTCTTTCAACTGTAGAGAGCACCTGGGAAGGCACATGGGCATTCTTCAATTATTGTCAGCTGAACCCAAGGCGACAGGCAAAGCCACGCCCTGGGAACACACTTTGCCAAAAAGGCAAGGGTGTTATCGCTTGACCTTCATTTCAACCCAGGTGTCCAGTAGTGGGTTTTGATATGTAAATCAAGTCAAGCACCAGAAATGCTTGGGCCTACTCAAGAATTCAAATAATCTCCTTTGTCTTGACTTTTGGTGAAACTTCCTGGTATTTGGGGTTATAAAATAAACACGCTGCATCAGCTCTGGGTCACTGTCTCTCCAGGAGAAGAGGGCAGCAGTCCCACCCGATTCCCAGCTTTTCCCTTCCATTTTGTGTCTTGTCTCTTTCTTTTATTTCTCAATCCCCAGCTCCTCTACTCAGGAACTGGACCCGCTCTCTAGCTGCGCTGGACATGGAAAAGGAAGAAATATTTTTACATCATTCAACACTTAGGAAAAAAAGTACTTCCTTGGATTCAGTTTACTACAGATGAAAGAGAATGAGCTGTGGAAGAGACAGATCTTTGTTCCACTCCTCCTGCCGCTTGTTATTTCTGGAAACTAAACAAGTTAATTTGTTTTAACCTGAGTGTTTTATTGGTAAAATGATATATATGTATGTATTCCTACTTATTCTATATAATAAAAGGCTAATATGCAAATTGACCAAACACCAGAAGCCAGGCTCATGGCTGGCGAGCGCAGTGGCGTTGGCGGGAGCCTCTCTCACCTCCGCAGCAGCACTAAGGATGTTCAAGGGCTCCCGGAGAGCAAGAGGGTGCAGGCCAGACTGAAGTACTCCCCTCATTCCCCTGTGCAGGAATTTTGTGCACTGGGCCCCTAGTATATAAATAGATATAAATGTTTAAAGCTATTGGACCTTAATAGGCATTCAATAGATGGTAGATATTCCTGGAAACCATGACCTTCCACTGGCAAATATTCTATTCAGTGGTTCAAAAGTTAATTAGCCAAAAACATTAACCAATGGTAATCTGAGGTATGTATAAAATGTCTAAACCTAAAATTTGTGGTATGCTCTGCCTCCTAGGACCAGTCCCACAATGAACATCTCTCATCTCACTTATGAATTTTTCCACAATGACTTTCATTGTGAGCCCTGCCAGGTCTTATCCTATAAACAACTCATGCTTTTAGGCAACTCAAGACACTTTTACCAGGTGCAGATCTCAGCCTCAGACAAGAGAAGCCTTTTGTCTCATAACATTACTGGATACCTTTGTTTTATCCTCCTTGCTCAAAAAAATTAGAAAATGGCAAGCATGTCTGAGTGTATTTTTCCTCTCCAGCCTCTTCCATCACAAATACCAGACTTTACCCTCTCTTTCAAGGAAAATCATTTTTCCTCAACACCTTTTTTGGCATACTTTGAAGTGTATGTTACTTTATTTCCATCATGGTTTTTATCTCCAATTTGGAGCTCTTTTTCCAGATTGAGGATCCATACAAAAGAAGTGCAAAATTTCAAGGGACCATCATGAATGAACTTATGAAATTATGTAAAATATGTGTTAGTGCTAAATCTGACTCACTGAGTTCAGTGAAAAGGTCAACTCTAACATATGTTTCCGTAATCAACCCAGCCCTCCTCTGAACTCTGATAGCAATTTATAGCATTTTCAGTTCACATCATACTTGTCCTCATATGTAGTTTTTTATATGCATGGCTTCAGGTTTATTGTTGTTGCTGTTTCAAGTAGCTGGGAACAGAATGAGGGAGAAGAAAGACAATGGACTTTGGATGTCACACAAACTCAGGTTAGATTTCAGCCTCACAGTCACTATGTTGCCTTAAAACAGTTACCTTAATATTAATCTTGGCTCAAATGCTCACTGATGTATGACAGCTAACCTCTCTGTTTCCTGGTCTCCTCATCTGTAAAATGGAGATAACAATAGTTTTCTTTTTACTATACAAGTGTTAGAATGAATACATCAGATATTTTCTATTGTGTTTAGAACAGTTACTCATACATGGTAAGTGCATAAAATATTAGCTTTTATAGTAATAATGACAATATTATAACTAGAGGCCCAGTGCACGAAATTTGTGCACGCGGAAGGGGGGGTCCCCCCAGCCTGGCTTGTGCCCTCTCACAGTGCGGGAGCCCTGCGATCGATCGCCTCAAAGAGGTAGGCCCCACCTACCTATCCAGGGCTCCTCGATGGATTTCCCCAAAGAGGTAGGCTGAAGCTGGGGTCCCACCTCAGTGCTGTGTGGAGCCACAGGTTCCCCAGCCTCACCACACAGAGCCACGGAACCCCCAGGCCTCGCCACGCAGAGCCATGGGACCCACCTCTGCACCGTGCACGCAGTGTTGAGCCCCTGCCCACCCGTGCGTGCACGCAGCCCCGCCCACCCTCCTACACCCACTGCAATGCAGCCTCCTGGTGATCACTTGTGGCGTGAGGGCATCACGGTGTGAGACCGTGAGGACCACATAGGCTTTTATTAATAGTACTAGAGGCCCAGTGCACTGATTCATGCCCAGTGGGGTCCCTCGGCCTTGCCTACAGGGATCAGGCCAAAATCAGCCCTCTGACATCCCCTGAGGGGTCCCGGATTGTGAGAGGGCAGTTCTCAGATGACACACCCCAAAATCTGGTTTCCTCCTCTCTGGTTCCAGGTGCATCACCCCGTAACTGTAACTGCCAAGTCACTGCAGCTTGGCAACTCCTGCATTGAGCATCCGCCCCCTAGTGGTCAGCGCACATCACAGCTACCAGCCAGTTGGCTGGTTGGCCAGTCGGCCAATCACTTGGACTTTTATATATATAGAAAGTATCATTATGCTACCTAAATTTTAACTTTTATAATATGCATGATGGTACTTCTCTTTAGGTTTATTGTAGGAGTTAGGTATGATATTTTATAAAAAGAATATCTACACTAATTTCTGAAACGTAATGTGTATGCTGTAAATACTGGTCTATCTTCTATACCAAACCTCAATTAAAATCTAGTTTTCTTCAGACCTACTTATTTCCCAAATTCCCAGTCTTCTTGTACATAACATTGTCTTTTTTCCTCTATGTACCAAATTTAATAATATCTTTATTCTTTTTTTCATAATGGTATTTCAATGGATGTTTATTTAATCATGTAAAATCAAGGCAGGGGTGAGTGAGTGGGTGGAAAGAGATCAATCAAAGAACTTGTGTGCATATATGTGACACAAGCAATAGTGTGGTGAAGGCCTGAGGTAGGGGTGGGAGCAGGCTAGAAGAGGTCAATGGGGAAAAAATGGGACATATGTAATACTTTCAACAATAAATTTTTTTTAAAAAGCAAATCAATCAATCAAATTGAATTGAATTGAATAGCATTCTACTGGAAAAAAAATTATTGGTAAAGTTGGTTTTTCACAGCAATCTTCGGTGATTTACCTTTTCAGATATTGAGAATTTGAAGATCATGACAAAAAGTCCTAATATTCACTATCCACACTAAATAATTTGAAGATTTCCCCCTCTTTCTCCAGACATTTATATAAATTGATCTTAATATTAAATTTCAGTAGATAATCTATTGAAATTAAAAAACAATTTAGCTCTAGCTGGTTTGGCTCAGTGGATAGAGCGTTGGCCTGTGGACTGAAGGGTCCTGGGTTCAATTCCGGCCAAGGGCACATGCCTGGGTTGCAGGCTCAGTCCCCAGTGGGGTGCATGCAGGAGACAGCTGATCAATGATTCTCTCTCATCATTGATGTTTCTATCTCTCTCTTCCTCTCTGAAATCAATAAAAATAATATTTTTTTAAAAAGAAAATAAAAATGAAATTTATGTTACGTATTATACAACAAACTCCAGAAATACCTAAAGGAAAAATTAAAAGTTTCACTATCAAGTGAAGAAATTTTAATTCATGCAACCAAATGTTCTTGAATTTGTATTATATTTACTTAGGTGCTAGACATTATAGGCCACAAATATATATAAGAAAAGGTCATATTCACTTTGTAAGTTATATAAATCTCTAATCACTATATTATACACCTGAAACTAAAATAATAGTGTATGTCAAAAGTAATTTTAGAATAAACACATTTTTTGGAAAAGAAATAATTATTTTATATATTTAATAGGTAACAGTTGTATTTTAAGCGAAATACTTAACATGAAACTGAATGAATATTATATGAAGGAGCTATTGATTTATAAGGTAGACAGAGAACAAAGTACTCCATGAGTTCTGAAAGTAAGAGTATCTCTAGCTGAAAAATGAGAAAAGATTAAAACAGGGTGGTACCTGAGCGAACTCTTAAAGCAAGTATAAATGTTTTGCTAAGTTGAGATGAAGAGAAAGGTATCATCAAACCTCCAGAGTGAAGATAGTCTTAGTGCATTGAATTATGCTCCCCAAAAAGATATGTACAAGTCTTAACTCTTAATACATGTCAATTTGACCTTATTTGTAAATTAGAGGCCCGGTGCATGAAATTCGTGCACTCAGGGGCTCTCCTATTCCGGAGCCCTTGGGGGATGTCTGACTACCAGCTTAGGCCTGCACCCCACGGAAAGAAAGGAAAGGGGGGAAAAGGGAAGGGAAAAGAAGGGAAGGGAAACAATATTTTTACCTCACTTTGTATACTTGAAACTTGGATTTTACAATACATCTCTTTATTTTGTGAATGCTAGTCATCTTCATGTCATCCCAGTAGAAATTCATTGAGAATAGCAAGCAAAAGGCATTATATAGTCCCACTTAATTACAATGCAAAATATTTCCAGGTATTATTAAGTCAAAACAATGTTTCAGCAATGATGTGTGATGAGCAAAATAATGACTAAGAAGAAAACAGTGAAATGACAAAAATGGACAAAGTTATTTTCTCTTTTATGTAACTGATGTCATCCTGAAAATTCAACATCTAATTTTTATAAAACCACTCTGCGCTATTCCTCAATGTAATATAGAAAATCTCTGTTTAAAATAAAGATTCATTTTCATTATTGTTGAAGTGAGCTAAAAAATAGTCAAGTGACAAAAGTAGGAAATCAGACTGAAAATATGAAAGCAAAAGTAGTAAATTATATAAATCAGTAGAAAAGTATGGCGAATTAACATGAAGAAGTAAAAAGAATAGTGTATGAATCAATTTTAACGTTTTACTGGGTCTTTCATCAGTTAATGAGTTAAATAAAATATTTGACACATGTTCGTTTTATATTTCCATGACAGTCTTAAGTTTATACTCTTAAAAACGCTCCACCAAGATGCCCAATGGTTTCAAGTGAAAGAGACAGGCAAAAAAGTGCTGGTAGACAATTGCATACCTAATGAATAGCTTAAACCCAGGCATATCTTTTCTTAAACCCCAGATGTAAATAACAAGCATCAGTGTAATTTTTCTGAAGTTAAAACTGTAAGTGTTGTGCTATAAAATGTCTCTGCCTATTTATGTGTCTGCAATTCAGAAAGAACTTACTTTCTTGTGTGAAATATTTTTCTATTTCCAGAGAGTATAGATAATTAGATTATAAATTATTTAAGGGAGCTCTGTTCTGATTGGTTTATAGAGATAAAAAAGTGAACATACAAATTAAATATTACTAAAATTCCTAAAAGAGTAAGAAAATTTAACTTCATTATCTTAAATGTGCTAGACTTTAAGGTCTTATTACAGAAACTAACTGGTAATATTTTTAAAATCCAAGTTCATATTCTAAGATTTACTTTAAGTATATGAACTTGGTAAACTTAAGGTAAGTCTCTGGCAAACAAGACTAGTTTAATAATTTTGATTTAATAAAAAAAACTATCTCTTTTCTCTGAATAGTTTTCAAGTATTCTCTGTTTTAAGTATAATGTAAGGATACATTTTATTCTACTTGGGCTTGCTTTTCCTAATCAAATTTTACTTTTTAAAACCTGGTCAAAAAAAACTAACTTTACTCCTACAAAATGTTTAAGATTAGTAAAATGTAAATTTTTTTAAACTAAAATGAATTGTTATTCTGACACTTTTGATTTCAACAGTAGTTATATTTTATAGTATGTTAACTTAAAGGTAGTTTCCAAAATTGTTTAAGGTAACTTAAAACCTTAGATTGATATTAAATTAAGTTAATGATGAATATCTATTGAATACCTAATTAAATTGTAAGGTAGAATACTGAAACATCTAAAACATTGATTCATACTCATAATTTAAAGTTTTTTTTTTTTCTCTATACTATAGAGAGGCTATGTCTTGGGGTGATATTAACAAATGTTCATTTTTGCTACTTTAGGAAAGTGTAAAAGAGATGTGTAAATATCAAAATCATCATTATGTATTTATATTAATAAACTTTGCTAATCTGTTAAGATGTTTTTGCAAAAGAGACAGTTCTCTATTACCCTCTCTTTGATTTACCCAGTTCTTTCTGTGAAATAGAAGTTAGTTTCTTCTGTTAAAAGTTATAATAAATATGTGTAGTTAAGACAACACTAGAATTGAAACTAAAAATTCAACTTTTTTTGATTTTTAAAGAAAGAGAAATTTATCCCAAAGCAAGGGTTTCTCACACTTTTTGGTCTTCAGATGCCTATACATTCTTAGGTATTATTAAGGACCCTACAAGAACTTGTAATTATGTGAGTTATGGTTATCAATATTTCCATATCAGAAATTAAAACTGTATTTAAAATATTTATTTGTTACTCAATTGAAGATAGTAATGATGAATATACTGCATCTTGACATAAATAAAATATTAATAATATTATGAAATTTATTTTTAACTGGTGGATTCCCTAGGGACTATCCGAAGGTAGTGTGTCAGTTCTAGAACATGAAAAAGCATACTAAAGAACAGAACTTGGAAGGCACATTTTATTTGTCTTGAATTATAATACCTGGGTCTGAAAATAAACTATGAAATACATTAAAATTTAACATTTTTTTCAACCCTGACTGGCTTGCTTACTTGGTTTAGTTATAAATACCTTCACCTCAATATGAAAGGTAATTCTTTACCTTCTGTGTAATCTACCTACACTGTAATATTCTACATTTCACCAAAATAGTTTTCTGTGCTTTATATTAACTTTATTATATCCTTAATTATTTAAGGGGGGAAAAAAGAAGAAAATCAAAGTTTTCACTTATCAAAAATTAATTTTGTTTACAAAACTATCATCTAAGATCTTTAGTGGATTATTGTCATTTTAATTAAATAGGTAATCATTTCTCAGTGCCCGTGATCCTGTCTCAATCACGCATCCAAATCTCCTCTGATTTTTTTTTTCCTTTTACCTTTGAAAATCCAATTCTGCATATAAAAATATAAGATAAAAATTTCTGGATCCTTTTACACCTAAAACTACCATAACAGGCTTTAATCAGAGGTTCCTGGAGAAATTATAAAGATTTGTTCTTTCACCGCTTAAAAATAGAAGCTAGAAGTATCTAATTAGGTTTATTTGATGACTTGTATGGGAACTATTGTCAAATCAGAAGAGACACTACACTAGGTCGTCTTCTTCTTCTTCTTCTTTTTCTTCTTCTTCTTAATGTATACATATGCTTATTGATAAAGTTTTTTTTGTGGGTTTTTTTTTTTTACACTACGTCTTCTTAAAGTTAAACTGATATTGGAAAATGTTATTAATGTAAATACTTTAGGAATATCATGCTTTATGGGAAGTGTTTGGGTATTTGTTAATGCCCTTGCTTTTAATAATGTTTTAACTTCAGGGAAAACATTGATCAAAACTTTTAAGAAACAGCTTTTACAAGTTTTCCTATATTTGTCAGAGATAGTGCTTTATCTAAATACTAGAGGCCCAGTGCATAAGTTTGTGCACAGGTGGGGTCCCTTGGCCTGGCCGGTCATCATCTCCTGCATTGAGCGTCTGCCCCTAGCGGTCAGTTATCATCATAGCAACCAGTCGACTGGTTGTAACGGTTGCTTAGGCTTTTATATGTATATAGATTAGTCAACAACAATATGATGTTAGCAGTCATAGTTTTACTTATTACTTAAAAGGTCCATAGGCTGTTATCATACTTCTTTAATTTGAACCTAGCATCTTTTGGGCCAGTGGTTCTCAAGAGTGATACACATCAGATGAATCTATGTTTTATAAAAATACAGATGTGTAGGTCCTACTCCACAGTTTACTTGATATTTTTTGTAAACTCTTGATATATATGCTATGTTTGAGGGTTATTATATGATACATCTCAAGATTTCTTTCTTCCATAAAAAACATCCATCCAGTTTTTAAAAATCAGAATTCACTGACTTCTTTAAAATCAAACAAGCAAACAAAAAATCAGTCTCCTTAAACAAAGGATAGTCTCAAATGCTCTTGAAAAGGACTGTACCGGGTACTTCAAGCTATTGTTACTTTAAAGAACAGAATGTTGGGAACACTTCTGACCTGACATTATTTAGGTCACTTTTAGACTTTACCAGTGGACTTTTAGGAGTCCCAGAACTCATTTTAGTTAAGAAACAAATAGCTTCATGGAAATGTTGATGCAACATTCAAAAGAATTAAGAATTAATTATAGAGGACTGACTGAACTGATGAGGGAAATTTTAATGTAGTTCTTTTTTTTTGGGGGGGGGAGAGTGAATATTATTAATATTACTTTAATGTTCTTTTTCCTGAATATATAAGAAAGTCTTTTCTCTTTGTTAAGCTATCTAAAACCAGAATAACTGAGTAAACTCTGCTTTTGCAAATGAAATAAAAGTATTTTAAATCATACTTATGCTCATTGATCACCCAATTCAGAAACTCATCCTACTTCTTCTTAGTTTTTATGGCAATATTTATTTGCTTAGGTTTGATCAGAAAAAGGTTACTTCTTACCAGAATATAATAGAATAAAGTGGTTGTGAAACCATGGCTTTATGGCAAGAGCAATGCTCATTTAATCATAGATGACAAGCTGCTTTTCAGAAACAAAGGCCTGATACCTTCCTGCTAGGTCAAGAATCTTAGAAAATTTGGAGCACTATTAGAGAAAAAAAAAATCACCCAAAGTTAGACCTACTACAGATGAAATACTGTAGAGAGAATATCTTGGGCTTGTATCAGAGTCAAATCTGCGATTACTGAGGAAAATTTCCAGACTAAGTTAACCTTGGGTGCTTGTAATTGTTAAGTACTATATGGATAATGATTAGCAAAAAGTTTAAGATGGCCTGTGTGGTAAATTAATACTCTTACAGCACCTATGTAAATAATCTGAACAAATCTAGTGAGACCAGTTTTATTTTGAAATCAAGAAAATCTTGATTTTCTTGGTAAGGGGAGACTTGTGAAAGAATTTAAAATGTACCACAGTGCCCAACCGGTATGGCTCAGTGGTTGAGCATTGACCTATGAACCAGGAGGTCACAGTTCCATTCCCAAGGGCACATGCCTGGGTTATGGGCTAGAATTCCCAGTGGGGGCTGTGCAGGAGGCAGCCAATCAATGATTCTCTCTCATCACTGATGTTTCTATCTCTCTCTCCGTCTCCATTTTCTCTCTGA
This sequence comes from Corynorhinus townsendii, assembly GCA_026230045.1. NCBI lineage: Eukaryota > Metazoa > Chordata > Mammalia > Chiroptera > Vespertilionidae > Corynorhinus > Corynorhinus townsendii. Next base: position 38,962,831 of record JAPDVU010000001.1, read on the forward strand.
AATCAATATAAATATATTTAAAATAAAAATAAAAATAAAAGGTGCCACAAAAATTAATAGGTATATTCCATGAAAACCTATGTAATGTCTATAGTACAGCCTTCTGGGTATCTGATTCTATGGGTTTACACTTTTCATAGTCTTTGACCTGCAGTATTTCTCTCTTACTCCAAGACCCCCAATGGCTGCTTGAAACCTCAGGCAGCATCAAACCCTATACATACTCTGTTTTTTTCTATACACACACACATACCCATGATAAAGTTTAAGTTAAAAATCAGGCACAGTAAGAGGTTCACAATAAGAACTAGTAATAAGCTAGAACAATTATAACAGTGTACTATGATAAAAGTTATGTGAATGTGGTCTCGCTCTCTCAAAATACCCTATAGTATTGTTGTACTTACCTCTTCACCGAAAAGAAGCACTTGCCATCTCTTTGCCATACCTGAATTGTGACCATCACTACTCTTGAGGGCATTCTTAAGTAAAACAAGGGTTACTTGAATATAAACACTGTGATGCCAAGACAGCAGATCTGAAAGACCTCTGCTACTTAAGTGGCCAGAAGCGTGTACTGGGTGGACATGTTGGACAAAGGGAGGAGTCATGTAGCTGGCCAGTCAAGAGAGCCTGGGATTGCATCACACTACTTAGAATGGCACACGATTTAAAACTTATGAAATGTTTATCTCTGAAATTGTCTACTTAATCCCACTTGCTAAAACCATTATCATTCCCCCTTCGAGCATTCCCAGATTCTGGACCTGCTCAGAGAATTTGCAGCCCAGAAAAAACCCCACCTGGAGTCCTTGAAAATCTCTGACTCCCAGTTCCTGGGTGCTGGCACTATTTTGGGGCTCAGCCCATCTGGTATCCAGATGACCTAATAAATGTATAATCCTTTCCACTTTTGGCCTCATGCATTCCTCCTTTGGTGACCCTAACATTTGGTGCTGAAACCTGGGAGGGTTCCACGAGGAAGGGGAGCCATTGCCCAGGTTTGGGTCACCCTGAGTTTGCTCCTCGGAGAGCAGCAGGCAGCAGAAGCTTGCCCTGGCTTACCTCTGAATCCTACTCTAGTGACATGATCGCAGGCCTCAATTAGGCCTCCCTCCCTTACGTAACCCCCCTCCCCCAGTCAGCCAAGGAGGTCACTGGATGGGGAAACCTCTCCTTCTCCATTGCTGACCCTCCATCCCACACCGGCCAATCTTCTGTAGGTGAGTGATATTCCACAATTTCCCTAGTCTCTAGTCTTCTGCCCACTCACTTTCACTGACTTCTCGAAAGTTCTCCCGCCTTGAAAGTCCTTGTGCTGGGTGCATTCCTCCTTCAGTGACCTTAACAACTCTTGACCATGGAAGTGCAAATTAATTAAGTTTAATGGAATGTAAGTAATTATTGCTCTGTGGATAGTGACCAGTTTTACATCGAATAAGCAAATTTATTTGAACATTCATTATGGGTTGCTCTTCGGGTTCTCCTGCAAACTGGTTATAAAATCCTATTGGATCACTCATTACTAAATAATGTACACAGCATTTTTTAAATGTGTTCCTTTAAAATATAAGTAGGTTGTGAAAAGAACAATACTTGAAGAATAAATATGCTTCAATAAGCAGGAAGAGCGTGAATATACTGCCACAGTTTCAACATAAAGCATCTTACATTTCAAGATCAAATGTATAATTAAGTCTTCATTTTGATATCACAAATGCTATGAAGAGAGAAGCCATTAAAAAAAAAGAGCTTAGATTTTAAAGTTTTATGCCAGCACATTTTTTATATTTTTATTTTCTATAAATTGGTTAGCCTATCTCTCAGAAACTACTTTTATGCGCCCTGTTCAGTCACATAGTTTTATTGGTTTAAATTGGGTAAAGGAACAAGGATGGCATTTCTGAAGCAGTGCAAAAGTTCTGTCACCTAAAAAAACAGTATCTCTGAAATGAGAAAAAGCAAACTCCATATATTGGGTAGTGCATTCTTGAATAGATTTCTAAAAAACAACCATTTTTTTCAGACCATGAAATTTCATATTCCTGCTCTTGCTTATCAGTGCCATGACAAAAAGTGCCCAATGTAGAGACTGCCTATGGTCTTGCAGGGGTCCTCAAACTTTTTAAACAGGGGTCCAGTTTACTGTGCCTCAGACCGTTGGAGGGCCGGACTATAGTTTAAAAAAAAAACAAAAAACTATGAACAAATTCCTATGTGCACTGTGGGCCCGGGACAAGTCAGCTGCTAAGCAGGACAGGCAGCGGCACCCGGTGGGTGGGATAAATGTCCTCGGCGCGCCGCATGCGGCCCGTGGGCCGTAGTTTGAGGACCCCTGGAAGGAAGACACCATCTATCAAAGTATAAGATGCACTCATTTTAAAGAATGTTGATAACTACTTATGCAAAAAGAATCCTGTGTCAATTAAAATTGGAAAAAAAGATTCTCAATGAAAATCAGAATATTAGAAGTTCTGTGTATTCCTACCATTAAAAATCATACCTGTGAAATTTTAAGACAAAGTTTTCAAACCTTTGTGAGCATTTTCCTCCACAGATACCTATTAATAGTATGAAATAATAATTCTCAGAACAATGGTTTAGGATATGCAAATACTGTGTCATGAGTCATAGTTTAGACTATCAGTAAACTCTCAATAAATCCTCAAAAAATAAGGTGTTTTTAAAGAAGGAAATTATAAATGCTTATTTAAAAAGTATAAATATAGGCAAGAACAAATAGAAATTTAAATCAGATGTAATCCCATTTTTAACACTGTGTCATTTTTGTACATATTACTTTCATTTTTATAAAAGAGGAATCACATTGCATGTTCTTTTCTATAACCTCCATTTTTTATCATATACAGTACAAACATATTTCTAGGCTGTTAAATATTCTAAAACAATTTTAATGACTTCATGTTATTCTATTTATGAATGTACCATAATTTTTTAGACTAATATTATTAATGGGCATTTAAGTTGGTTTCAGTTTTTCACTACCATAAATTCTGCCATGGATATCCTATGGCTTTATCTGGGTACATCTATAATTACTTCTTTAGGATAAATTTCTACTACAAACTGAGTGGATCAAAGAGTATGCAAAATTCTGGTGCTTTTGATCCCTATAAGTGTTTGATTTCCAACCTAACTTGTGTTCTCCAAGCTGCATACCTGTATTATGTTTGTATTTTACTATGTATTTTACTCCCCTCCCTGTGTTTTAAGATGATTAAATCATGACCACTCTATTTAAATCTTCAATTCTATTTCATCTCACTCAGCTGACTCTACATTCTTCTTTGGAGAAAAATATTACCTTAACTACTTGCCTAAAATAATTCTACATCTTACTTGTATAAACATCCATTTTTTTCACTTTTCCTTGGATTAAAATGTAAATTTTGGTCCTACATATTGATTTTATTCTTTTGGGCTTCTCAGGAGTCCTTCATGTTCACTCATTTATCTGTTTTCTGTTCTGCATTATCAGCCATTGCTTCTCTACTGATTTCTTCACAATATGTTCTCCCAAATAAAAATACTTAGCACCACAGGCCACTCCAACTACTGCCTATGCTTCCCCCACAGTCAATTACTTCAAAATGTTGTCTCTTCTCACTGTCCTCATTGTCTCACCTCAAGTTACAGCTCATTGCACCACAAGAATGACCCACCACCCACCTCCATGACTCCTGAGAAAGTCATGTTTTTACCGATAATTCTAATAGAAATTTGTCATTTTTTCCTATTTCATTTGCCCTCTCTGCAATATTTAATACTCTTGATTACTCTCCCTTTGAAACATTCACTTTTCTTGGTTTCACAAAAACATACTGTTCTGTTTTTCCTCCTACCTTTCTGATTCCCTGGATTCTGAATTCTGAATTTCTGATATTCTCCCGCCTCCCCCTCACCTCTCTGGGGGAAGCAAGGTGCCATGCTATAAAAGCCACATGTAGACACACAAATGGGAAGGAACTGATACCTCCACTCAACAGTCAGCAAGGACCTGAGTTTTGCCAACAGCCAGAGTTGGAGGTAGGTCCTATTCCACTCAAGCCTCAAGATGACCTCAGTACCAGTTAATAACGTTATTGCACCCACATGACATAGCCTGAGTCAGAGGACCTGCGTTAACAGCTCAGAGTCCTGACTCACAGGATCTGGAAGATAATAAATATGTGTTGTTTTAAGACTCTATGGTTTGGAGTAATTTGTTATGCAGCAATCTGTGTATATAAAAGCCTAAGTGACCGGCCAACCAGCTGACCATTCTACCGTCCAACTGGCAGCTATGACATGCACTGACCACCAGGGGGTAGACACTCAACGTGGGAGTAGAAACCACAGGCATGGAAACATGGAACAGACTGATGAGTCTCAGAGGGAAAAGGGGAAAGGGGAGGGCAGGAAGAGATTGACCAAAGATCTTATATGCATACTAGAGGCCTGGTGCACGAATTCGTGCACCAGTGGGTTCCCTTGGCCTTGCCTGCAACCTTTCGCAATCTGGGACTCTTAGAGGGATGTCGGAGAGCCAGTTTCGGCCCGATCCCCGCAGGCCAGGCTGAGGGATCCCACCTGTGCACAAATCCATGCACCGGGCCTCTAGTAGATAAATAACAAAATATCTGATTGGCAAACAGCAAAGATATTATTCTATCCCAAACTGGTATTCTGATGGAAAATAACTCCCTTCTAGATAAAGAAGCAGAAAAAAAGGTTTACTTGGATTTCTTCTTGTATTTTCCCTTTGGATAAGCTCACTTCCTAGCCTTCAAAAAGTGCCGGGCTGCTAAATCAGGAATTCTCCTGCCTCTTCTCTTTCCTCTTTAAGTTCTTAAACTACCTAAATTGTGCCCAACTGTCCCTCCATGATAATATATTTAATATTCCTTAATAGATTATCTTTACCACTAATGTTTAAAAGTTCTTTCAATAATATTGCTATCATATAAGTAAAATTCATATTGATCATAGTTAATTTAGAAAGTGCAGGTAGATAAGAAAGGAAAATAAAAAGCACATGTGATGACATAACCCAGAGATCTAACATTAACATTTCGATGTATATCCTTCAAGCAGCTATTTTATAATTACTTAGGTATTCCAGTTTTCAACAATTTAGAAATAATATAGTGCGAAGTAGTTTCCTAAATACTTCATATATATTAGCTAATTTAATCACCACAAGGGCCCTCTCTTATTGACCCCGTGTTACAGATAAGTAAATGGAGGTTTAATATATGTACCTTCACAAACATTGTTTTTCTCACTGAGCAAACCGATTTAAAAGCTGCTAGTTTGAAACTCCTTAACACATCATTAAGCATATCTCACTTGTTTACATTTAACAAAAGCCTTCTGGTGACACATTACGTCACATTCAAAGGTTTGGGTAAATAATGAAAGAATAGTAGAAAGCCTGACAAATCCTTAATTATTGCTTTTAAAACACACACATTTCTTTCATCTCTGCATAAAGCCAGTCCAGAGGTCAGCATTTCTCTGAAATTACCCTGGGATCTAGCTGCTGGAGAAGAGCACAGACCTATGTTAACATCCCACTCGGTGTGATCAGGTAAAAGGGGCCATTCTGAGGCATGTACTGACTCCTTCCTCCAATAACTTAGGTTACATTTCCTTATGCTTTATGAGATCTGGAAAACACATAGTCACACTGTCCTTATTAAGTTCAGAGAATAACAGAGGAGCAGAACATGATTTGAAACCTAGGACACAGCATCTGAGGAACTCTGGTGCTTGTTTTAACTGCCAGACTGAAGAATCAGTGGAATGCCAAATCAAGCAGCATCTGCCAAATCAAGCAGCATCTAACAATAACTGGGACACCTCTGTGTTGAGTGAAATTGCCAGACACACTTACTATTTTCTATTCTGTACCTTCATGTAAAACATTAAATACTTATAATATCTGTGCCACCTTGGTTTCTGGATGATGCAAGAAAATGTGTACTCTATTACCTATAAACATAAATGAACATATTGAATTAAATAACTTCTCAAGTATGCTATTATCTATATATATATATATAAAACCCTAATATGCAAATAGACAGAACAGCGGAACAAACGGACAACTGAACAACCGGTCACTATGACAGGAACTGACCACCAGGGGGTGCACAGGGAACATGGTGGGCATTAGCCATGGCAGGATGGTGAAGCAGGTGAGTGGGGCCACCAGACCAAGGCGGGGTGCCAGTCGCTGTCATCGGGGGAGCCTCTGGTGGTTACTGAAAATTTTTTGCTTTCACACGCTGCTGTCCTGCCTGGTGCTCACACCTGCTGCTGGTGTGGGAGCCGCTGCTTGCACCTTCTCGTACCTGCTGCTGGCGCCTGGCACCAGCCCCAATCACTCCACGCTGTCAGTGCATGGGAGCAGTGGCAGCAAGAATGGAGCTGTCCTCAGACAGGTGACTGGGGGCCGCCGTGGGAGGGGCCGGGCGGGGGCACAGCAGATGGGCTGAGACCCACCCCTGTGCCCACTACAACCTCGTGGCCCACAGTTCCTTTCAAGATGTACGAATTCGTGCACTGGGCCTCTAGTAATTACATAAAACATTACTATAATACACTCTATATTGTGTATGTAACTATATGTTACTATAGTTTGACCAGTATGGCAATCCTTTCAAATTTAATCTTTATGAAACAGAAACTTGTCTGTCTTGTATACCCTTGCATCCCCTAGAATAACTTTGTGACAGGCGCATACATTATATGTATTCATTCATTTAATTAATATATATGACTGCACACAAGGAAATAAGTTATAGAGAGGCTTATTCACATTCACATACCTAGCATACATTGGTTTGAATTCAAGATATTTCCTAACACAATCCACCACCATCACTAAGTAGAAAGGAAAAAGTCACAGTGATAGCTAGTGTTCTGGAACTCACACAAATCCCTAGGTCTGCCCAAAGAATGTGCCCCGAGAAAACATTTTTAGTCACAGAATTTTAATCCTGTGGAGATCCATATCTCTATCTGCTCATATTATAGATATTTTTGTCTCCAGCATAGATGTGACCCCATAAAGAATAGACCATGTAAAATTCATACCAAGTGCCTTCTACTCAGTAGTCACCATGTAAAATTCATACCAAGTGCCTTCTTCCCAGTAAACTTGAGTCAGGGAAGCATATGTTAGTGGCACAGCTAATTTCAGTAAAGGCCTGATGAGTTGAATCAGAGAAGGATAATATATCCGTACAGGTTCATCTAATCAACTGCCAATTTAGCATTTAACTCCAAACCAAACTCAAGGGCTACCTACACTAATAAAAGAGCAAGTTGCAAATTGACTGTATCTTCATGACACCCACCAGCCAATCAGGAGTGAGCATGCAGATTAACCTGACAAAGATGGCAGGTTAATTTGCATATGCAGGTGTCAAGCAGCCAGAGGCAGGACATTCCACACCCCACAGGTTGCTCCGGGCCTCTGGGCAGTGTGGGAATGTGGAAAGGCAGCTCTGGCAGGAGTGAAGGCAGTGCCAGCAGCCAGGGGAAGGAAGGCCCATTCTTGCATGAATCTTTGTGCATTGGGCCTCTGGTAAAGTAATAACATAATTCAAAACCAAACCACATTATGTAAAAACACGAAGACTACCTGCCGTTAAAGCTGGCAGTGATGGGCATGTAAAAGGTACCTTTCAAAGAAATAATAAGTAAAAGTCTGTCAACTAAAATATGGGACAGACCACAGAAACAGAGCAGACAAGTGGTTAGCATTAATGTAAATGCATACCAGCACTTCCTAATGGACTTTCTTAATTCTATTAATACTCACGTTTGTGAAAAATGTGTGTACATACAGGTGTGTATTCATACATATAGCAATAGACAGATGAGCAGAGAGGCTATACATTTAGATTTGGGGGCATCAACTCAATGGTAACAAGATCCCAGATGTAGATATGGCATCCAAAAGGACTGCTCCAATCTGGGAGAACAGAAGCTGTAGAAAAAGTTTGTCAAACAGAAAAGTAATCACCAGAGAGGAAAGGGATGGGGAGAGGATGAATTAGGTAAAATGGGTCAAATATATGGTAACCAAAGGAAACAAGACTTTGGGTGGTGAGCAAATAATAGTTTATCCTGATTTATTACTTAGAAGAAATTTCAATTTTATGGCTTACCTTAAATTACCAGCAAAATTTTTTTTCTTATAATTGTTTAAGGAAGATTTTTAAATTAAAAATTCTCCTCATAATATTTATACAGAGATCTAGTTATACAACAGAAATTTATATAATTTTATTATTCAGTGTTGCCTCAATAAATATAAATCTTTTAAAAGTTTCTCAAAATAACAGAATACTCCATCCCAGAGGAAATGAGTTATAGAGGCCTGCAGCTGTCCCAGCTTGTCCAAGTTGGATACAGAGCAAGAACTTGTTCAATGAATCAAGACAGAAATCATTAAGGTAAACTGAAGTAAACAAGGCAGAGCCAGGCTTGAAGCAAAACTGATGAAATGTTTAATGTTCTCACTTCTTTCTCTTTCAGCCTCTTTTTCTCTTTTTCATTCTTTACCTTCATTGAGAAAGGGAGGAAACTCATAAATTAAGGTCACACATGACAAAACTGTAACATAATTTAAACAATGACAACAGACAAGTAATGATGAGCACAATAATCACGGAGACAATGGAGTCTAGAAAAACGATTTCTGCTGTGCACAAAACTGAACGCTTATCTTTCAGGCATTCAAAGTAAAAGGGGAACATAATAGGACATGTTGATCTCAATAGCTAATAAGGTAGAAAACCAAGTTATCAGGAAAGAGATATTTCCCTAGCTCTGAAGTCTGAGAAGAAACAGTTGGTCTACAATAGGACGTTTTGACTCACACAGATAATATTGTGAGAAGGTCTTTTAGGAGAACCAAAAAAGAAAAAGATATAAAAAAACTTTGGAGAAATAAAGAATTCTAAGAAATTAGAAAAAAATCATCAATGCAAGTGAAGATGAGACTTATAACACTAAAGGAGACAGGTAAAAATCATCACAAAAGGTAAAGAAACACAGAGAAGATAAAAGTGGTAGAATTATTTTCACAGTTGACCTAGACATGACCAAATACAGATGTAAAAATGATGTAAAATCCCATGGAACCCTATCTGTCACTGTACATGTCTACATTTTCCATAAAAATGTATTCATCATTTCATATAGGTCTCTCTGGCAGGAATCATTATGGTTCAGAATTCTTATTTTAATGTAGTGGTTGCTGAATTAAAAATTTAAGCGATTTTATAAAAATTCATTATGTTATCTTTCAATGTCTTGCTTCATTCCTAAATGTCATATTACTTTGCAGAGTTGATCTTGTGCACATGTGAAAAGGTAAGAGAGAGAAGGTAAGTTTTGGAATTAGACAGATCTAGGAATGAATTTAGCTCTTCAGCTAATTGGCTGTTTGATTTTGAATGAGTTAGTCAGCCCTGTTGTTGTTGTTTTACTTATAATTTGGAATAAATAACTCATATCTCTGAATTGTTAATAAATGAGATCATCTATTTAATGTCCTTATCAAATTTTTAGGCAAGTAGTAAATAATGGGTCTACCCTCTGCTCTGAGAGGTAGGGCTCCACATCTTAAATAGGTAAAGGACATATGTACATATGAGTAGTAAAAAAGAGACCTTCAAAAAATTTCCTAAATATTTATACAATGAAAAAAAAACTAAGAAAATAATCTATGTCTATAGTTTTTAAATTGTTTCACATTCAACAGTTTATGCATTGAATATCTACTCAATATGAAAACATCATGCTGGGTACTACATGTACTAAAATAAATTGTGCATGCTTCCCCAACAGTCTAATGAAGGACAGACATATGTAACAAAATACTGAGTATTGGTCAAGTTCAGAGGAAAACATGATACTGTTGAAGGTAGCACAAATGGCAAATTACACAGCATTTCCAGAAAGGGTCAGAACATAACCATGATGTTTCCTGAGCAGCTGTACATTTAAATAGCCTGAATATTATTAAATGTATGCAGCATTGTAATGATGTTTTGCCTCCCATAAAATTATATTTCCTCTCCAAAGGGCTTCAATGGTCACATTTTATCTGAAGAAATTCCTGAGTACCATGATTCCTTAATACAAAATAAGTAATATTTATACCCCTGCAAATTCCATTTCTGTTTTCCCAAATCAAATAGAAGGTATGATCTTTCCTTTCCTCATAAATACAAATCAAATTCAGTCATTCTCTGATCCTCACTCTCCCACCTGAGACTCACCAGCTTTCAAAGAATTTAACAATTTTTTTCATTAAAATAAATCTCTGTAATGTGGCAACTGCCACATTTTAGTTCCATAAAATTGTTTTTTCCCTAATGTATTTTCTTACGTAGAAGATATTTCAATATTATGGTTGATCTCAAAGTACCAGAAAATTTTTTTCTTATAATTGTTTAAGGAAATTCTTTTAAAATATAAAACAAATTTTCTCATAATATTTGTAATAACTTCCTGCCAGATCATAGAACTCTTCAATGTACCAAAGTGGGCTACAGAGAAGTAATTTCTCCAGCTCACTTACCACAAGCTTATTATAAGCTTGGGAGCCATGGTTCCCAAGAGTTGTGTTTGGCTAGAGGCCTGTGGTTGGTTCACATGTTGGTTAACCTACTACAGAACTATTCTTGAAGTTTTCAGTGTTGAAGTGGAAATAGAGCATTCTAGATTAGGCCACACAAACCTGTTTTACTAAGAGATAAAAAGTGAATTCTAATGGAAAATCACAATGATTTTTATCCATCCAGATGTTCAGGAAATGTTTCTTGAGCATTATGATATACCAGGACCTGTTTTACTTGCTGGAGAAATATCAATGAGCAAAAAAGGACAATGGCTTCATCCTCCAGGAGCCTCCATTCTGATGGGGAGTCAGTTATGAACCGGGGCCAACTTATCCATTATACACAGAGCCTAAGGCCCATGATACTTCCCAGGGCCCATAAAAATGTTTTCATTTTAAGTTTTTTAAAACCAGAGCAAAAAAAATGATTATTTTAATAATGAATCCATCCTGGATATTTTTCTTTATCTCAATGCAGCCATAAAATATCATTTTAAATATATATATATATATATATATATATTTTTTTTTTTTACGGAGGAAGAGGCCCATTAAGGCAAAAATGCACTGAGACCACAGAAGTCATATTGTAGATGTGTATAAACACAATGAATACGGGAATTATGTGGTATATTAGAAGGTGAGAAGTTCTGTGGAGGAAAAATAAAAAGGACGTGTGCTCGAGTGTGGGATAAGGTTGACTGTAATTTTAAGCAGTGTTACAGACAGCATCACTGAGAAGCAAAATTTGAGCACAAAATGGAAGGAGGTTAGGCAAAGAGCTGTGTGCAGGTCTCTAGGTAAAGAGCATTCTGGGAGCAAAGATAAGCAGATGAAAAGTCCTGGGATTGGGGAGCACCTGGCATGTGGAAGGAGGAACAATGATGCTATTATGGCTGTAGCACAGTGATCTGGGGGAGCAGAGCTGAAGCTCAGGACATGGAGGTGCCAAGCTCACCTGTAGGGTGCTTTGCAGGCCACTTTTGGTTTACTCTGAGTGACACAGGAGCATGTGGAGGATTGGGGGCGGGGTCACTGTTATGGGTTGAATTATGTACTCCAAAAGTTATGTTGCTGTCCTAACCCCAGGTATCTATAAATATGACCTTATTTCTAAATAGGGACTTTGTAAATATAATCAAGATAGGGCCCTAATCCAGTATGACTGGGACCCTGATAAGAAAAGGCAAACACCATGTGAAGACAGAGACACATAGGGAGAATGCCACCTGATGACAGAGGCTGTGTTTGGAGTGATGGAGTTGCAAACTGAGGACTGACAGCCACCACCAGAACCAAGGAAAAGGAAAGGAAGGATTTTATTCATTCTCAGAGGTGGCATGACTCTCTGATTTCCAACTTCTAGCAGAACTGTAAGAAAATAGATCTCTGTTGTTTTAAGCAATCCAGTTTGTGGTACTTTGTTACAGTAGCTCTAGAAAAGGAATACAGTCACTCTGTTCTAACATCTTTTGGGCTGAAAATGCACTATAGCCGGGGTCCATGAGGCTTCTGTGGGAGCTGGGAGGGACGTGCACTGGTTCCGTGGGATGGGAGCCACGTTGCTTCCGTGGGAGGCGGGCCCACCATCTCCTCCCCTGGCCTGCGCTCGGTCGCAGAGGCTGCGTGCTGGCCCCCTTGTCCCCCAGGGGCCCCAGCCATTCTGTGCCTGCTGCCCAGAGGCCCTCCGCAGGACCAGGGGGGAATGCTGTGGCGACAAAGCAAGCATTCCACCAGGCTGCTCATGCTGCCCGCTCTCAGTGGCTGCCCCCCTCAGGATTGGGGGACTCTGGCAAGGCTGAGGGGACTGGGCACTGCCATCTTGTGGCTATGGGTGCTGCCATCTTTGTGATGGAGTGATGGTTAATTTGCATATTACCCTTTTATTAGATGGGATTTGCTTAATATAATTCACTTAATATAAATTTATGTTGCTATGAAAAAATCTCCTGGATTTATTAAGTTTTTGGTCCCACTGGCAGTTGCCTTGGCAGGGCCAGACTAAATGATTTCTTGGGCCTTAAACGGCCCATGGGCTGGGCATTCCCCACCCCTGAGCTATAGCAAAGGCATGGGTAGGATGTAGGAGTCTACTTTGGGTCAAGTGTCCTGGGAAGCAGATTCTAAGAAAGAGAGTTGCAAACAGGTTTATCGCAGAGTGCTCTCAGGAGTGGAGGTGAGGAAATGAGGGACTCAGTCTTGGGCAGATGGAAAAGTGAAACGGAAGTAGAGCCCTCAGGCAATCCAGTGGGGGCTCACTGAGCCGGGAAGGCCCTTCAGAGTCATCTAGAAGTAGGAAATGGACCTACTACTGTGAGTAACCTGTGGAGGACAGGTATCTAATGTGGGCTGACTCCCAGGAGCAGGAACATAAACTGAGTATGTCATCTCCCTTCAGCAGAGGGAGGGAAGTACTTGAGGAACTCACCTGTGAGCATCCTACATTCCTCATGTGGTGGAAATGAATACTTTGGGCCTGGGGAGAAGGAATGTGCATGATGCTTTGTAGCATCTCTGAAAGAAGATATTACATTTATAGATATTTCATTTATAGGCAATAGTGTGGGAAAATTTGGGAATTAAGGGATTTCACATGGAATTCTGTGTGTGTATATGGTGTAGGTGTGTTTATGTGTGTGTGTGTGTGTGTGTGTGTGTGTTTTATTCAAACGAAAGATCCTAATAAGGATCTTTCGTTTGAATAACACTCTAAATTTATAATATAGTTAATTTGGTGGCCACAATAAACTTGTCACATAGATAGGACAGATATTTTAACATACAATTTACTGATGGGAGAAATAAAGAGTAGAAATATCAAGTGGCTTGCCCCAAACACAGTGATTTAGTGATAATGACAAGACTGAAAAACAGTCTTCTGAATCCATGTCCTGAGTTCTTTGTTCCATGTCATGGAGCTTAAACATTATTTCAATTATGTGGCAGCTATTGGTCTGCACATTTCTGAATATTCTTTTATACTTCATTATTTCCAAACCACCAAGAAAGCATGTGGCAAGAACTGTATATAGTAGTTGTTTATCAAACTCACATCAATTTCTTCCTGGATCCAAAGCTATACTGTATTTACTGGCCTCTTTTACAGTTTGGTGTGGCCATATGACTAGGTTCTTATAAATGGAATCTGAGTGGAAGTGAATAATGCAGGCCCAAAATAAAATGCTAAGAAATCATCCCTGTCCCCCATGATATGCCCAGTACAACCTCGAAAGCTGTGTGTTTTATGAAGACAGAGGAATCTTTATTAGCCCTCCTAATTCCAGTTAAAAGGCCTGACCCCAGATTATCTTAATCATGAGAGAATCAGAAACTCAGTATGAATGCCTTAGTGTAAGATGTGCAGTATAAAGTTAGAATTTTATTTCATGACATATATAACTAATATATTTTATTTAAATCTAAAATCAAATAACTTAAGGTAAAAATATACCAAGCTGTTGGCATGTATATGTTTCATCTTTTCACCATTTTGTGAGATGAAGTGGGAAAAAATTTTTATTCTTTTTTTCTACTTGTTAAATCCCTGACAGTGTAGAAATAAATGCATATATACATACATACTACCAGTATATACATACCAGTACATACATATTTCAGATTTAACTAGTAAAGCACTCCCACTTGGAAACACACTAGAAAAATAGGGAAAATGCCTATATTCCAATGTTGATATTTTTTTTAAAAAGTGCATGGATAGGCAGGCAGAAGTTATCTGCCACCAATAACACATTGCTCTGTAAAGCTGATTACTATATTTAATTTGGCCTCATCATTCCCCTTCCCTATGTGGGCTGGATACTACAATGGATAGATCATCACCAATGCATAAAGGGAAGAGAGAAAGGCCACCCAATGAAGAGGCATGCCTTTTTCAGAAGGAGGAAGAGAGAAATGACCTCACAAACCCCACTGATACCTACTACAAAGTTGTGCTGGTTTCCTGAGAAAGGAGAGTGTCCTGTTGCACCAGGGCTGTTTTTCAGAAAAAAAGTTCAGAAATGTAGTTGGATCTCGGGAAGGAAATAGAAGCAGGGTCCAGAAATCCAGCCAAAATCTCTGTCTGCATTTCATCTGGGCTCTTGCCAGTGCATGTGTTTTATGCTTCTTTCTTCAGATTAGCATTCTGTTCACTTTTGCTGGATATCTAAAAGCAAGTTCTACTGATGATAGAATAGTCCTTGTCCCCCACTGAGAGTGAAATACCTCTGACAGTTGAATTAATATAGCAGGGAGAAGAAGGCCATACCACAGCTTATGTTGGAACTAAGATATGAATGCAAAAGAAGAGAATTTTCTGATTAAGGCTAGCAGGGTTATTAAAATCTGATTGAGTTTTTCAGGAAAATATTTTACCAAGTCAGGTTTAGATAGCTGCGTATAGCAGAAAATGTGGCCATGAATAGCTACTGTGCCTCTTTCACCACCAGGGATGTATGGAGACCCTTTGCATAGTGTAGTGAGAAAAATCCTGGGGAAGGATTCTGATTAGCCAAGCTTGGGTCAGCTGCCCTTGCCTTGACCAATCAACCACAGCCAAGGGCAAGGCAAAAGAATATGAACAGAGTCATCTCAGACATGTATGTGTAGGGACCACTCTCAGAG
Source organism: Corynorhinus townsendii (assembly GCA_026230045.1). Lineage (NCBI taxonomy): Eukaryota > Metazoa > Chordata > Mammalia > Chiroptera > Vespertilionidae > Corynorhinus > Corynorhinus townsendii. The sequence continues at coordinate 38,978,096 of JAPDVU010000001.1, forward strand.
AAGGGAAATAAATTATGAGTCAGGTATCTATCTACTATTGATATCTGTATAGTCTTAAAAGAGCAGAGCTGAGGGGCAGAGCCCAGCAAAATGACAATAATTTACAGGGGAACAAATAAGTCTATTTCCTTCCTTTCTAAGCCATGACAGCCATTATTGACTATCTCTGACTGCTCATGACATTTCATTTGTAAAATACAAACACCTTGGCTTTTATAAAGTGTTGGGTTTTAAAATATTTTCATATTTCTAGAGACTAGAATCTAGACACTGTGATGTGATGCTTTTAAGTCCACTATGTTTGTGTGAATGCTACTTCCAGTGTTCTATCACTAACATTTACAGTTAATTGCATGAAAGCATTTGGTGTTGAAACTAACTTGGAGTTATATAAAAGGTAATTTAATTGTGGATCTTAGACAAAGTTGGAAAAGTTGTAGAAAAAAATAAAAGAAGAAGATGAATCTCGTTCCTTTCACAGTCATCTAGAACTGGCATGCATGTGTGCAAACATTAGAGAAATTAGGATAAAGAGTTTAATGGAGATGCTTCCATTGGGAAGAAAAAAAATGTCAGGATGTGAAAGAAGTTAACCATTTAGTTAGGAGAAGCTGTTTAAAAAAAATATCTGGTTCTAGATTCACCTTATCTATGACTATAGGTAAGCTTCCAGGTATTTAAGAATATAGAATACAGCCCAGCAGGTGTTACTCAGTGGTTGAGCTTCAATCCATGAACCAGGAGGTCAGTGTTTGATTCCTGGTAAGGGCACATGCCCAGGTTGCAGTCTCAATCCTTGGTGTGGGGCTTGCAGGAGGAAGCAGATCAATGATTTTCTCTCATTATGAATGTTTCTATCTCTCTCTCCCACTCCCTTCCTCTCGTTGAAATCAATAAAAACATATTTAAATTATATATATTAAAAAGAATATAGAATATACAGATCCTCTTTTGGATTGAAAAAGAATAGCAGTAAATTGCTTTAAGCAAGGAGATACCAAATTAGCAAGAGCAATATCTGGGTAAGATTTTACAATCTTTATAAATGGTACTTTAATGTATATTCTGGGGAACAGAGGGCATATCTGGGTAATTCTTAAACATAAGCTATTCCATAGGGAGGTCAAATATGTTCTGATAGTCTATATAATCTATATTTGAGTCATTATTCCTAGTCTATTTCATCTCTATTTGAGTTATTGTTCTAGTGAACCCAAGACCCTTTATAATTCTAATTATGCCATGGCATACTGGAATCTGAGTACTACGCTTTGCAGATGTCGTTTAACCCTTATTACCTTGGTTTGTCAGTGTAGCTAGGCCAAGTAATGTTTAAAATAATAGCTGTCTAAGGAACCAAGATGGCGGCATAGGTAAACACCTAAACTGCTGCCTTGCACAACAATTTCAAAATTACAACTAAAAGACAAAACAGACATCATCCAGAACCACAGGAAGAGTGGCTGAATGGAAATTCTACAACTAAAAGGAAAGAGAAAAGCACACTGAGACTCAGAGGAGCTGCAGGAGGCAGAGGTACTGAGACACGCTCATGGAGAGGACTGGCAACTGAGTGTGTGGCTGGCTTTCTCAACCGGGAGGTAGAGAAAAGCTCCCGACTGCGCTGAACTCCAGTTCTGGGTGAGATTCTGGGGACCCAGACTCATATGGGATGAAAATGGATTGTCAGGAAAGAGAAAAGCACACTGAGAATCAGAGGAACTGTGCAAGGCAGAGGTAATGAGGCGCGTGTGCACGGAGAGGGCAGGCAACTGAGTACGCGGCTGGCTTTCTCAAGCGGGAGGGAGACAAAAGCTCCCGACTGCACTGAACTTCAATTCCAGGAGAAACTCTGGGGACCCAGACTCATTCGGGGAGAAACTGGACTGTCTGGCAGCGGGCGGAACTCGAGGGCGGCTTTTCTCAGAGGTGCTTGCAGCGATTACCACGGGACACTGAGACACAGGGGCCTATTAGGGCAGGGCTGACAGAAAACCAATGCTGTCTGCTCCGCCCTGAGACTCCACCCCATCCAAGCTGAGCACAGAGGCTTTTGCAATTTGGCAAGTCTAATCCTATAATGCTGTCTCCAGCACCAAACTTCTCCCAGTGTAGACACAGCTGATCCTCACAGCCAACTGGCCTGGAAGTCAATTCCTCCCAGTGATACCAACAACAATCAAGGCTTAACTACAACAAGATTGTGCACACAGCCCACAAAGGGGTGCACCAAGAGAGTCCACCTCAGGTAACTGGGAGGCTGACCCACTGGGCCATATGGGAAACCTAGCACACAAAGCTACCCTACCAACTCAGGGAAGCAGTGAAAATGCGACAACAAAGAAACAGATCACAAATGAAAGAAATGGAGGAAAGCAAACGACTGGATATAAAGTTCAAAACCACGGTTATAAGGTTTTTAAAGAATTTTCTAGAAAAGTCCGATAAATTTAGCGAGACCCTTGAGGATATGAAAAAGGACCAACTAGAAATTAAGCATAAACTGACTGAAATAAAAAATATTATACAGAGATCTAACAGCAGACTAGAGGATCGCAAGAATCAAGTCAAAGATTTGAAATACAAAGAAGCAAAAAACACTCAATCGGAAAATCAAAATTAAAAAAGAATCCAAAAATATGAAGATAGTGTAAGGAGCCTTAGGGACAACTTCAAGCGTACCAACATCAGAATTATGAGGGTGCCAGAAGAAGAGAGAGAGCAAGATACTGAAAACCTATTTGAAGAAATAATGACCAAAAACTTCCCCCATCTGGTGAAATAAATAGACTTACAAGTCCAGGAAGCACAGAGAACCCCAAACAAAAGGAATCCAAAGAGGACCATACCAAGACACATCATAATTAAAATGCCAAGAGCAAAAGACAAAGAGAGAATCCTGAAAGCAGCAAGAGAAAAACAGTTAGTTACCTACAAGGGAGCACCCATACAACTATCAGTGGATTTCTCAACAGAAACTATGCAGGCCAGATGGGAGTGGCAAGAAATATTCAAAGTGATGAATAGCAAGAACCTACAATGAAGATTACTCTACCCAGCAAAGCTATCATTCAGAATGGGAGGGCAGATAAAGAGCTTCACAGATAAGAAAAAGCTAAAGGAGGTCATCACCACCAAACCAGTACTATATGAAATGCTGAAAGGTATTCTTTAAGAAGAGGAAGAAGAAGAAAAAGGTAAAGATAAAAATTATGAACAACAAATACATATCTATCAACAAGTAAATCTAAAAATCAAGTGAATTAAAAATCTGATGAACAGAATAAACTGGTGCATATAATAGAATCAGGGGCATAGAAAGGGAGTGGACTGACAATTCTCGGGGGGAAAGGTGTGTGGGGAGTGCAGGAAGAGACTGGACAAAAATCGTATACCTATGGATGAAGACAGTGGTGGGGGGTAAGGGCAGAGAATGGGGTGGGAACTGGGTGGAGGGGGGCTATGGGGGGAAAAAAGTAACAATTGTAATAAACTGAACAATAAAGATTTATTAAATTAAAAAAAAGTAGCACTGGGTTTGCACCCCAGCAAAATAATAATAATAATAATAATGATGATGATAATAGTTGTCTGCTGATACTTGATCAGGTATTAGGGAGTATTTTTCTTGATGGAAGAAGCTCAGTAATTATAAATCTTGTGAACATTTACATCTGGTTGAAGGTGGTCTTGTGAGAAGATGGCATTGTCTGTGTCTGCATTAGCCCTTCATTTGGTTTCTGAAAACCTATTGTATGCAAGCTCAGCCCAGGGTGGAACATGATGTTAAGTCATAGGCTGAAGAAGGGCTAAATCATGAAAAAAGTCCTAATTTTCTTTTGGACACATGGCTTCCTGGAATCGTCTACCGTTCCCATTAACCTTGTAGCTAAGTGTTACTCCCTCTCCATTTCTGAGGATGAAATGAAAGGGGAAGTGGGATGTACAACTTTAGAAAAATGTCCTTGGATGTGAGTATGACTTTTTCTTCCTCTGTTGCTTCTTTGCTCCTGCCAGGTAGACATGATTGCTAGAACTGGACTTGGGAATAAAGGCCATAGGTGGCTGAGCAAGAAGATAAAGGAGGTGCCTGTTTCACTTTGTGATGCTTTGGAGGACCATAACATCCCTAGATCACCAACTGCTAGACTTTCACTTGAGAAAAAGAAATAAACTTCTACTTTGTCTAGCTTGTTGTTATTTTGTGTTTCTGTTATTTGTGGCCAAAATAAATCCTAATTAATACCGAATGTATGAAACATTTAAAAAATATTTTTTGCCTTAACCAACTGTTTTTCTCATTAACTGAATAACTACCAATTCCAATCAGATAAGAAGGCTTTATTGAGTAGGAAAAAACAAGATCACTCGAATATCTACATACCGTATATATTCACTCCACCTACATAACAATTATGACTGAGATGCATATCACTATGTAAAATTTTTGTCCATACCGTTATTTTTGTGTGTGTGTGTTTTTTTCCTGTAGAAGTGATATCTGCAAAGAGAAATACTGGGTTAATGACATATATTCTATAAGGCAGTTAATACATTGTCAATGTTCTTTCCAGAAAAAAATGTCAGTATACATCAAGAGCATGTTAATGAACAGCTGGTATACCTGTCTCAACAAACTTTTGTTAGTCTAGTACTAGGGCACTGTTACTTTTCAGCTAACTTAATGGGTGTGAAAAGGCTAACAGGCTAATTCCAATGTAACCCTGATGTTTGGGGTGTTGCGGAGGACTAGCAATCTGAATCTGTGCAGTAACCTAATGTACATTCTTGATAATCTATACTTAAGTCACTGCCCCTTTCCTCCACAATCTGGTCTTGCAAAACATGTTACCTAAATGCTCACATTTTACAAAGGCCATAAACCATGAACAATACATAACCCCTGGAGGGGGTTATCAGCGCTGGCGCCAGGCCAGGCCCTTAGATATAACCTCAAGACCCCCATCCCAATTCACGGGGCTTTTTGCAAAGCCCATGAAAGGTCTGGAAGTCCCCAAACCAAAAGGGGATAAAAGAAGGGCTTCTACCATATTGGTTTGCTCAGACTGTGGAGGCACTCCTCTGAGACTGCCGGCGTAATAAAGCTGTGTAACTCCATTTCTCTAAGCTTCGCTTGGGTTTCTTCGGTCTTCTACAACAGGTGAAACATGAAACATGATGAATCTGGTGATTGTATATCTTTTTATGTATTGGACTTGTATAGGCAGAACATATTTCCTTAGTTTTATTGGCCATTTTAATTTATTTTGTAAACAGATATTCATATTCTTTTTCTAACTTTCATGCTGTTGGAAAACTTAGTGCATTTCTTTAATATGAAAAAAATATTTGGTTAGGGAATTTTGATAGCTATTAAAATATTTTAATTTTGATAATCCTATTTGATTAGAATCACTTTTTTAAATTTTGGGAAGTTCTTTTCCATTTGGTAGGTATTAATTTTTTTTTCAATTTTAATGGAGTTAAAACCAACAGTGCCATCTTTTTAAAAAATCATTCTAGCACACAAAGCCACCATATATAATAGCATCTTTACTCAAACATCTGTGATGCTATCCTGTCCCTGAGAAGCTGTTAAATATAGTTGTGTTGCAAAGAAGGCATAGGATTTACTTCACTTTATTTTTATGTGAGGTTTGCCTTAAAAAATATTGATAAGAGTAAAGGATTTACTGAAAATAAAGTGAGATAGTTTATATCTTAACGACTAAAGACTATGCTCATTAGATTAAACATGATTTGAAAAAGTCTGATGTTTGAGCCAAACATACAGATAGCTACAATAAAAATTGCTATCTTAACATTTGATTAAATTATATAAGTAATTAACTTATTTTCTTTCTTTCCCTGCTGTTTTTTAACCATCCGTTATTTTTACTCATTTTTTTTTTCATTTTTGGTGCTTCTGCCTTCTTTATTCTGTTTGATCTTTTCTTTTTTTTTTTTAATTGCTTATTTGTGGTTAATTCCTCTTTGGTGAATACTTTTAATTACTTATTTAACTTAAATGCTTACTTTTCATTTAACATCTCATATTTAATTATTTTACTTCATATGATTAGTTTTCAGTTAATATGTTACATATTTTGATAAATATATTAATTCCATTTTGAACTTTCATTCCTTTTCCATAGCCTTCCATGCCTGTAAAGTTGTGATAAGGTTGATTTTAAAATTGTCCTATAGGTATTGTTTATATTTCAGCTGCTACCTGTAATAACATTTAATATCTATACAGCACCTTTCATTCTACATTCTATTATTTTATACTTTTCTACACATATCCATGTGGGAAATGAATTGAGACATTTCCATGTTGCTTTCTTTACAAATAAGAGCTTTTTGTCACAATTGGCCAGAGTCTCCTCTTTCCAAAATTATTTAAGTAAGAAGCGACTCCAGCTGTCAGCTTATATTTTCTTTAAGTACTCAGGAGAATTTATGGATGCCCTATATTAGGCAAATTCAAGTAGGCTAACTTGAGCCTGTGAAAATCTAGTTGGTCAGAATTCAACAATATTATAAACCCCGCTCCCACAGTTTTAAAAAAGGAATGACAATGTGTGAAGTACTGTGGATACAGAGTAATATGATGTTATAAAGATGATTCTGTAATCTGAGGAGGCATATATACATGCAACTATTTCAGAAAAAGGTAGAATGAAATCGGTGGTCATTGTAGAGATACCACCAAAGTGCTGTGGGAGTATAATGCAAGAGGTGATGTTTTAATTGGGGCCGATAAGAAAGGCTTTTCGGAGCACTTGGCACTGGGATTGAGCTCTGAGGAGCGAATGGGATTTTGATAGTCACTTGTATTGTGTATGGTCTGTGAATTCCAATGAGGTTTTAGGTTCTTCAGATACGCTGCAGTTACCTCCCTAGAGCTCTGGAAGGGTATTAGACCATTCAGAATATATATATATTCCAATACAACTTGGATATAATGTGCTTGTTGTATGCACATAACAAATCTTAGTTCCTCTCGTAATCATACCATGAACTAGAATTTACTGATATAGAAAGTAACACCTTAGCCATTTCAAGCCATAAAATTTTAGGTCAGGAAAAGACCGTAGAAATTATCTTTCATTTACAAAAAAGGGACAAAGGCGTTCAGTAACTGACTTTAGGCAGACTTCTTCTATCGGAAGGCATTACTTTGGAGTTGGCACCGTTCAATGTCCATTATGATAATTTTTGGTGATATTGTCAAAGAAAATCATGGAATCCCTACATTCGATTATCAGAGAAGGACACTTTAAACTCTGCAAGGAACTTGCACGTTGGGATAAGTTTGAAGGAACATAAAATGGACCAGAGGCAGAAAACGCTTGGGGACTCGGTACTTGCATAATGAAAATGTGGAATAACCTGCACCTGGAAAAAGAGACACCGGCAGTATTTTCAATCTGATGTCCTTTACTCACCTGGGGTGGAGTGTAGGCGGAAGAGGAGAGAAATGGTGATGGAGAGGGAGAGGGGGAGGAGAGGGATGGGGAGGTGGGGGAGAGATAGAGGGATGCCTCAAAACCGCCAGGAGAGGTACCCTTTGTTTGACAAACCCTGAAAGGGAAGCCTCTAGTTGCAGCCCTCTCGTTCCCACTTCCAAGCGTTTGCCTAACTGCTAGGTGGAGCCCGCGCGGCGGAGCTCGAGCTGACTCCAGATCCGGGTTTTGCCTGCCACCCCCATTCCCCCAGCGCGAGCCCCCTCCCCGGCTCGGGGCGCTCTCCGAGCTCGCCCGCCCGCGGCTCATTCTGGCTTTGGCTCCGGCCCCGGCTGCACCCGCCGCGCGCAGGCTGGACAGTCCCGGCGAGTCCGCGCCCCGACCGGCTTTCGGAGCGTAGCCCGGCCGCCTGCTCGCTCGGCAGCGTCTGTCCCTGTTCCCAGGAGCGGGGATGCAGATTCTGCTGGTGGCCCGGGTGGGCGCCGCCGCCACCGGCTCTTCCCGGACTGCTCGTTGCCTCGGCTCCCGCAGCTGCTGCTGCTGCCGCCTGTGACTCGCCCCCTCCCCTTTCTTTCTTCTAGCTCGCCTCTGTCCTCTCTCCGGCGGTGCGCGCGCACGGGTTGCACGGTTGGCTTTGGCAGGAGCCCTCTCGGGTGTGCGCGTGTGTGAGTGTGCGTGTCTGGAGAGCGCCAGAGCCTTGCTCGTTCTCCCGGAGTCGAAGAAGAGAAAGAAGCGAAGAGGCGGCGGCGGCGGCGGCGGCGCGGAGCACGGGACCGCGCAATGAAGCGCCCACATGCCCACAGCTGTCCGGCCCGCCCGGCGAGCTAATCAGCCAACCCCCGGGCTCGGGGCTCCGCGGCCCCCGGGACGCAGCCCTCGGAGGCCGGGCGCCCGCTCCGCCCGCGCGCCCCCGCTGTGCACCCGGGAAGGAGTTTGCGTGGCCCTCGCTCCGGCTCTTGACGCAGGTTGCGGGAGCGAAAGGAGACCCTCGGCGGGGAGAGAACCTCGAGTGGAGAAGGAGGAGGGTTAGGCGGAGAAGCCACCCTTGGCCCTCTCGGCTCCCACTACCTACTCCATCGCTCCCGCTCCCAGACCGGAGGGGGAGGACGAGGAAGAAGAAGAAAAAGAAAGAGAAGGGGGTGGGGTGGGAGAACTGGATGTAAAGATCGGCTGGGGGGATGGTGGAAGATTTTTGGTCTCTTCAGCAGCGTCTTTTCAGAAGCGGCGGCGGCAGCAGGAGGAGAAGCAGCCCCAGCTATGACTGCCGCATGTTAATAGCTGCCGCTCGGGTTCCTCGGCGGCTGCGGGAGACAGAGCTTGACTCCGAAGTTGTGCAACTGTGGACTGCGAGAGACATTTGAACCCCCCTCTCTCCGGACTCGGCTTTTTGGCTCCTTGGTGCGTGCGAAGCCAGGACACGTAAAGGAAGACAAGCGTTTGGTTCTTCTTCTCCCCTCACCCTCCACCCCCTCTCCTTTTTCCATAGCTGTGTAGCAGAAGAAAGGGGTAAGGAGAGACTTTTTGTTGTTTCCTTGACTGGGGTTTCCACCCTCCTGCTGCCTTCTCTGCGCTTGGGTTATCGTTCTTCGCCGAGTGTGGTGGGGGCGTCCTCGCTGGGGCCGGTGGGGCTTGTGCCCCGGCTCCATGGCTGGATTGTGGTAACTGCGCCCAGCTGCAGGTTGTTGAGCCACTGATGGGACGATCGCAGGGACCTGCGGTTACGAAAGGTAATTTATTCTTCTGACTTCCTAATAGTGGTGGCCGGCGTCCGCGGGGCGGGCTACCTGGGCGGGGGGGGGGGGGGAGGAGGGTCGTGGGGGATTCACGCACCCTCGTCCTCCCACTCACACACTTGCACACACACACACACACACACACACACACACACACACTCATCCGATTGTGATGCGGGGCGGGAAGGGAGTCTTGGCTGGTGGGCGCTGGGGTTTGGCCCCGGGTTTGAGGCTTTTCCAGCTCTTGGGAGATTTGGCGGCCAAGCGGGATGAAGGGGAGAGCAGACCCGGCGCCTTCGCAGTCCAAAACGCGGGGGAATAGGAACGGTTTCCACCCCGGGAATTTTCCCTCCTCTCTCACCCCAGTGACATCCTCTGGAGGGGGCTGAGAGCTGACCAGGGGGCGCCTTCTCCGCCTGCCCGGAGCGGGTGCCGCTGGAGGCGGGAGCAGGCTAGAGGACCGAAACACCCGGTGAGGAGCTGGACTCTGGGGTTGTGGGGACCACGGGGTGGCCAGCCTGCCGCGACCCGCCCTAGACACCTGCCGCGGAGCATCCTTGGCGGCATGTGCCCAGGTCGCGCCCCTGAGTCGTGGAGCCGAGCTGTCTCCCCGCACCCCGCCCCTTGTGTCCCCTTCACGGCAGTTTGGTTTAGACGTGCTTGTCCAGGCTTTGTTAGGCGGTTTGGTTGGAGAAAGGTGCCACTTTCCTGGGTGGCCCGCGGCGGCGCGGTGTTGGGAGTGGGCATGGGTTGGAGGGAAGAGCTGTTGAAGGAATCCGGGTGGCGGGGGCACCGAGGCGGGATGGGGAGAGTATTGGTGGCCGCGGTCAGCTGGATTACAGGTAGGACGGTAGGCGCCACGGAGAAGGGGAGGCTCCATCCTGCCTCGAAGCGAGGGTGCCACTGCGCCCTCGCCGCTGGAGTCTGGAGCTAAGCGTGCCCCCCCCCGCCCCCCCCCGCACCGCAGCAGTATAGGTGGGTGGGCGTGTTTGTGTGTTTCTGGGGGCGACCTCCCTGCAAGGGTTAGTTGGCAGCGGTGCGGTGTGTGTGTGTGCGTTTTCGTGCGCTCAGGGGATGGCCGGAAGGTTTTTGCGGGGATGGCAGAGCTTGATGCTACTTGAGCTGAGCTTGCTTATCAAAATCTCCTGGGATCCGCTTAACTGGAAAATCTGGTTTGAGGAGGCCGCCGGGGCCCGTGAGGTTTGCGGGGAAGCCTCTCGGTGTCCCCCTGTCCCCTTTCCGCCAGCGGGGAAGCACCTCCGCGGGATGCGTGTGGTGCGGGAGAGTCTCTGGTGCAGCGCGCATCGCACCCCAGACTGGCCCTGATGAGGTCCAGGGGATAGTGTGGTCATCTCTCTGACAGACTGAAGTAACCAAGCAAAGCCGGCACAACCTCCGGTCCCTGGAATTCTCTGGCCAATTTGCTCGCTCAGATGGAAACATGTGCTGCTTTATTTATGGCCAGAGATATCCTAGCCATCGGGCGAACTCCAGCGGGGGAGCCACCCCTGGGTGTCTCCTCCCTGTGCCTGCCTGTGATCCTGCCTGCAGTAGTTAGAGCTCATTGTAAACAAGGGTGTAAGCAGCCCTGCCACAGTCTCCTTTCCAGCGAACCTAGTGGTGTGAGTTGTGTTTACTTTCCTGGGTGGATTACTCATTAGGAAGTATAAGTCTTCTTGCACCTCTGATTTTACATCCTTCCAGCCAGCTGCTGGGGAAATGAGGAGACGCATAGACTCTGGCAGGAAGAAAAAGCTGCCTTCTGTGTTTTGCTGTGAAGTAACTAGGCGGTCTGGTAATTTAGTGTCATATTGGGCTAGCTAGCAAAACTAGTTAAAGAATGCCATTTTAGAATCTACAAAGACACGCTTCTTTAGTAATTTTTCACTTGGAGAATGTTTTTTTTTTTTATTTTCCTATGAGATTAAACAGAATTTAGCCAGTTTTCCCTGGTACATTTTTTCAATCTGTCATCATACTAAATTACCCGAGTTCCTAGCACCCAGTTTGTACGTGGATTACAGATAGACTTGCCAGTTCTTTTATAGTATAGCCCAAAGAGATTTTCAGATAATTTGTGTGGAAGTTAAAAGGATATTTTCATTGAAATATCTCTCAGCTTTGTTTCACACTATCTTTTTTTTTTTTTGTAACCAAGGCAAGGGTTAACAATATACAAAGATAATCAGTTTTTTAAAACTTGAAACAACTTTTTAGTTTCAATAATTAAAAGATTAAATGCCTTAGTTGTAGATTAGCTCTGACTGCTTGGGTGTTTGTTGCAAATGGCTATGTTCTATTTTGTTCTAAAAATGTAGCACTGCCAATGTAAAAGGGTACTTTGTTTCTAGGTACTATACTGTCTACATTTATTTCTTTATAAGATCTTGACTTCTTGAAAAGCTTAGGTTGCAAAAAATAAAACATAAACAAAAAGGAATACAGAATCCCTGATCCCTGATTTGATTGTTCTATTTTTATGAGTTATTGTTAGTGGCGGTCACCTTAAAAGAAAACTTAAGAGAATTGTGATTTAATTCATGAGACTCCAGTGTCGTATATTTGCTTCATTTCTGGAGGGTATGTGTTCAAGTCTTTAAACTTGCAAACATTTCTGAAGATGAAAGGATACTTGTCCTCTCATTTTAGAAGATCTAATTGCCATGATTCCAAGTCCATACATTAGAAGATTTGGTCCGGTCTGTTCTTTGTTTCCTAGCAGCATGTTTCCTAGCAGTCATACATTCCACAGGTCCTGATGTCATTAGGACTGTGTTTGTCAGTGTATTGTCCTGTCTTTAGCTGAAGGTGAACATGTCAGAGGGCTGGGATGCCATTCCATAGCACTTCTTTATCGCTAAATAGCCAATAGCCTGCTCTGTTGGTGTACATGGGTAACTGGACTATTTCTATGAACTCGGGGTACAAGGAATGATTTGTATAAAGGTTTATGTGAACTCTTTAAACCTTTTCGATAGACATGTAAGGTTGCACCGGGCATGCCTGGCCTGAAGAGCGACACGCCAACATGGGATTTGTATGATGGGTAAATGCTTTTTGATGTCTCATTTTAAGTTGCTTGATCTGATTATCCTTCAGGTTGAGAGCTCTCCTCAAAATATGAATGGAGGATATTTTAGAAATGGTTGTCTTTATAATGATCTTCTTATATTTTGGAGATTTAAATATTCCTCTTCACTGGGAATAATAGTATGAGATTTACTGGCTCCAGCTACTGTGCCTGGCATTGTTTCTGGTAATTAGGCAACATTTGGATGAATTTGATTTAACTTTGATTCCTTGGTTAACTATAGCAAAGGAAATCCTAACTAGAAAATAAAAAGCTTATTAGGCCAAAAGGATTGAAGTTAGTCAAATAATATACACAATGCTAAACTGAATTGGTTTTCTGGTCTCATTTGGACCACTTTAACCACTTTTTAAAATTGTCTTTGAAAAGGACTGCCAAGTAGGAGTGACAGTTACTATTAGAAGTGGGGCATTTTTGCCTAGAATTCAGGAAAACTGGTTGTGGTTTTTGTATTTAAGAACCAAGAGTGATTTTGAGAAATGCCATGCAGCCTTAATTTAGCATGGTATGAATGGCTAGAGCAGTTTGACTTAAAGTAAGATGCTCTTTCCTCCAATTTTGCAAATGGCTATTTTCCCTTTGATTTCTTAGATTTGCATTACATTCAAAATATGCATTTGCTCACATTGACAGAAGCTGTATTGTAATTTAGCATTTGTTTGCTTTCAAGAACATATTTATGCTTAGATTACTATTACATCTTTGTCTTTTTCTTTTATGCAAATGCATTTCTTTATAGAATATCCAATTTTATAATAAAATGTAAAACATTCAAATTTGAGTAAGGTCCTTCTGATATTTATTTCCCCTTTGTTGTGTGTGTGTGTGTGTGTGTGTGTGTGTGTGTGTGTGTCTGTGTTGTTAGGGAGTTGTTCATCAGTGGGGAGAAAAATCCAGATTTTTCCCTCATTGTGATTTTGATATTGTTGTTTATTCATCAGTTTGAGAAAATAGGTAAGTATGTCTCTTGATATCAATTATAAGTTCTAAGATGTGTATATTTTTCCAAGCCCTTTAATGATACAGTATTACCCTGATCTGAGTGTCGATGTGGATTAAATGAACTCTACTACTGCATAGGTAACGGGTGTACTTTTTTTCAGAATTGTGAAGTGTGTTTATGTATTCACAAATACAAAATATATAAAAATTAGCTGTCCTACTCTAAATTAATGAACTTCTCCACTGTTTTAGGGAGAGGGTAAAAGGAGAGAGTTCTTCCTATATTTGATCACGACAGATTCTACAGATCTTAATAACTTATGTCTTGTTGACACTGAAAATAAGAATTTAATGTTAAATTTCTTCATAAGAATGACTACATATATTAGAAGAAGTTAATATTTGGTCCATATAATTCAAGAATTTAAATAGAATATTGTTGGTGGTAATCTTATGTATTATGAAAATTATCTCTGGGATGGAAAAAAAAAATCACTGAACTGAATATTTCTGGTAAACTTTTATGGCAGTTATTTTATAGAGCAGACTACTCCTCTTCTCAGTTTGTGTTCTGGGGAAACCTGTGGGTCCCTCTAAGATGCTTTTAGGAGAACACATTGTCATAATAATGCTAAGATGTGATTGGCCTTTCACTCTCATACTTGAACAAGTGTGCGGGGGGTGGGGATGGGGTTTCCAGAAGGTACATGATATGTGATGACATCATTGCTCTGATGGCATATGCCATGCATTTAAAAGTTTCCCCACTTTAACTATGAGTGCATAAGTATTGATAGTTAAAACCAACCTAATCCAAAGTTGTTTTAGGTCATCAATTTAAAAAAATATATATATTTTCTTGATTTTTACAGAGAGGAAGGGAGGGGATAGAGAGTTAGAAATGTCAATGAGAGAGAAACATCGATCAGCTGCCTCCTGCACATGCCCTACTGGGGATGTGCCTGCAACCAAGGTACATGCCCTTGACTAGAATCGAACCTGGGACTCTTCAGTCCACTGGCCAACGCCCTGTCCACTGAGCCAAACCAGCTAGGGCAGGTCATCAATTTTTAAGGATGTAATAAATAGGGTCTTGGGACCAGGGAGTCTGAGAAGCGTTCCAAGATCTGCCTCCTTGTACTCACAAGTCTCACCCCATGTAACCATATAAGAAGCCATCTGGAATGAGAAAACAAGTGGATGGTTCAGTTTTAAAGACACAGATAGGTTGGAGGGTTTATTATTTGTCTGACATTTTCATTATTTTCTTCCCATCGTAGGAAGCTTGTCTTGAACTGTTTTGATCCCCAGTTGGTGAAACCGAAGCTTTAAAGCTGCTACATCTCCAGCCTGACATCCTGACGGTAGCAAAGGAGCTACTGGGAAAAGTTAAAATCTAGGCCCCAGGTCTTGAAATCCTGATATCTGGAGAGGCAGAATGGTGTGGTGGTGAAGAGAAGGGTCTCTGGGGTGTTTGCTTAGGTTTGATAAGTTATTTGACTTTGGGCAAGATACCAGCTCTCTCTATGCCTCAATTTCCTGCTAGGCTTTCCTGGGTTTAACAGTTGTGCCTAATTCATAGGTTGTTGTGAAGATTTAATGAGAAGATATATACAAAGTGCCCCAATGGTTCTGAGCACATAACACATAGGCCCTTATTTGCTGCTGTCATTAGTTTTATTATTATCATTATTATTTACTAGGTCTCATGAGGGCTCCAAGAAACATTAATCAACTCCCCATGGGATTCAGATATGTGGTTATGTTTCGCCTCATTGCTTTGGAGCATCATTTAAAACATTATTAAATTTGAAAATTTCAAATAAAAGATAATCTTGGCTTTATTTTTACCTTCCCACCTTAAAAATAATGAGGAGTTGTTGGGATTTAAAAAAAAAAATACTATGAATTAATAAAATACCTTCCATAACTTGGGCTAAGTTTGCAGTTGGGTAGAGTATGAATGCCCAATTAAAACTAGATTTCAAAGACCCTAATTGAATATTTATGTATCATGGGAATTATTAGGGAGGAAATCACTTTTCTAAAGTGATATCAAGACAACCCACTACACTCTTAGTCTGTTAATCACTATCCATGCATCACAACAGGCCATTTTTAGGGAGAGGACCCATGGGGTAATTATATACTGTGGCTCAGTTTATTTGTGAGTGAGGGGGTAATAAGCCTAATGAATAAGAGAAGCTCCCACACAGACATTAGTTTTACGAGAATCTTAAGTTTAAAAGTGAACTGTAATACTTCTGAATGGGTGAGATCTATTTGAAAATTTCTATATATATTTATAAATTACATATTATATTTGTGTATATTCACAGCTAAATATTTCCCTTATCCCTGCCACAATAAGTACCATAGCACTTGTCTTTTCCAGCTCTTTGCTTAATCCTGATTTACAGTTGTGAAAACAAAATTATGTTCTTCAGATGGGCATAGCTGGGTATTGTCCCTAGTTATGAACTTTTCAGAAATGGCCTTTGGAATGAGAAACAACCCTAATTCCATAACTCTCTAACTCTATTGTTTTTTGTCTATAAATAAAGATAGTGGCATCTTTGCTGCTTTGGGGTGAGGAATAGGAAGTAAATAGAAACGTACCTGATAGATTGAGCATTTAATGAATGGAACCTGTCATTATTAGTCATAGTATTTTAGAAGTGTCCTTAACTACCATTATTAAAAAATAGCGAAGTCAATTATTATTTTCTTAATTGAAGAGTTCTTGATGAGCCAAGAAAATTGATAGCATTTTCTTAAACAGGTGAGAAAGGTTTTATGTCTTTTTGTCTTTTCCCAATTTCCTTTTTTAAACCACTTCTTAAGTACCTGTTTCTGAGCTCTTAATCTTAAAAAGTTATGCTCTGCTACTAATTCCCCACCAAAAATCATAATCTTGACAGAAAAATATTTTTGACAGCCACCAAGTATCATGTCTGAAGATTGACTTAAATCACATATAAAATGAAAGTAGCAATTTAACTTAAGACATGTTAAACTCCTGATCATCTTTTCTCATGGCATCAGTAGCTCTTTAAGTTTGAACTGCATCAAAATTTTAGACAATATTGTCACCAAATCAAGTCATCATAAACTTTTAAGACTTAAGGATTCCAATACTTAAAAAATTTATAATTCCAAAATTCATATCTTCATCAGAGTGTTATAAATGCAGATGAACCCTTAAAATTCAGACCCCAAAGTTGCTTTAAGAGAGTACAGGTAGGGACATGGTGATAAATACGTCTGTATTTTAGAATTAACATCTGTATTTCAGCGACAATTGCCAATCGAGATGTTCCTGAAATGTATGACTTTTACCTATTATTACCCAGCATTTCTGTTAAAATGGAAAGTGTACAACATGGTAGGTGGTAAAAATGAATGAAAGCATAAGTTGCACATTGGACAGCTGACTTGCTAAGTTGTACCAGACTTAAGTGTTTTAAAGTATAATTCAAGAAAATGAAAGTCAAGTAGAAAGGACACCCCCTTCTGTTTGATCAGTTTGTGTTGGTGTTTACATGTCCCACAGAGGCAGAGTGTGTTACTATTCAGTACAGCCCCAGCAGCTCCACAGTAGCCTGAGCCTGTGAGAACAGGGGAGAGACGCAAGCCCAGTTTTTGATGTTCTGCATGGGTGGGTAACCTGAATACTAAAATGCATTCCATTGACAGCTGACCCTGGAAGAGGTTTTTCAACAGTCTCCAGTTTTGTTTTGGTTTGGTTTCTTTCCTCTTTTCCTTTCCTCAAAACTCTTCCAAATTCTGTTGGGTAAGAGGAATTGGTCCTGATGGGCATCTTTTGTGTGAGATTTTATGTCTGGCATGAATGGAAGGGCTCAACTGGTTTACATTGATATCTTTTTGTTTTTTCAAATTTTTAGTGTTTTTGATTTGTCAATGGCTGATGGTGGTTGTCTGAATCTTGACTCAGAATACTGATCATGACTTCAGGAAGCAGACAAAGAGTCCATTGAGAAATAGTTTTGTGTTAACATAAGGCATGTGTATATCTAGACTTTCTTTTTTATATTGACTTTAACTGTTGAATCTGTCAAGTTTTAATCATATTATTAACTGAAGTTGACTTTGGAAGAAGGCCTTAGGCAACTGTTTTCTTTTAAAATAACACAATCATTTTAAAAAAATTTTAGGCACGTTCGATAGTTAAATTTTACTGTAATTTAAAAAATTTTTTTATTCACGACAGTTAAATATTATTTTATTGTCACTCCAAAATGCTGCAACATCTTAGTTGTTGTATGGACTTCAATTTGTAAGATTTGGTAGAGTGGGGGTAATTCATTGTTCCTCTTTTACTTGCAAAGACAATTACAGCTATCTTTAGGCCAAATGATCAATTTATTGGGAGGTTATTATTTTTCTCATCTAAAGAATCTTGGTGAATGATGGAGGTTTTTCTAGGCGTCAAACATAAAAATAGCATCTTGACTACCACTAGGATTCTGCTCCAGTTGCATGTTCCAACTCACTTTTCCTTTCCTCTGCCTACTAGATTCTTTCCCTTTCACCACCGTCTGAATTAGGTACCCAGTTTTAGATCCATCTGTTATCACCAGCTTGGAGTGGGTAAAGATATTGCAATTCCTCTGTGCATGAACAAATAGCTTGAAGAAGGAAAGGCTCAGTTAATAGAGGGATCGTGTGCACAGAAAAAGGCAGAGGGGTTGATAAAACCTCAATGTCCACTACAATAATCCTTTGTTAACTGAGACAGGCATTGGAGAATTGGTTAGGTAAACCATTACAAATGGGTTTACTCTTTTCCTGTAAGCAGCCAATGTGATCTTGGAAAACCTTTTATTACTCAGTTGACCAAAAAAATCCAACAAAAACATGCAAATCAAGGGATTCAAATCTTCAGGTTCAAAAACACCTAAGGAACTGCCCATGTTATCAAAGAGGCTGTGCATATCTGAAAAGCCATGAAGTATCCGAAAGATGTCATCATATGACAACATATACCATCCCATCACACAATGGTGAAGTTGCCATTGTACAGTGCCAAATGGCGCAGAGAGTGCTGCATTTTTACTGCTCATGGTCAAAAAGGCAGAGCGTAATGCTGGTCTGATGGGTTTAAGTGTGGATTATTTAGGCATTGAGTACCTCCAGGTGAACAAAGCCCCTGAGGTATGCCATTGGCTGTAGAGTTCATGTTTTAATGAAATCATGTGTGAGTTCCACCAGCCAATTTATGATGATGCTCGATGGAAAGGAGCAACTGGAAGTGGAGGTTGCACAGAAGAAAAAGTTATCCCAGATGAAGCTAAAGAAACAGAAACTTATTGAATAAGAATAACAGCAGCCCTCGCTGGTTTGGCTCAGTGGATAGAGCGCTGGCCTGCGAACTGAAAGGTCCCAGGTTCAATTCTGGTCAAGTGTACATACCTGGGTTGTGGGCTCGATCCCCCGTGGGGGACTTGCAGGACACAGCTGATCCATGATTCTCATCATGGATGTTTCTATCTCTCTCTCCCTCTTCCTTCCTCTCTGAAATCAATAAAAATATATTAAAAAAGGATAAATGCAGCATAAAATAAATGCAGATAGAAGTAAAAGCAGAAAAAATGGATTTGTAGGTATGAATCTACATATCTGAGATATCTATTTCACTGCTGCTAGTGTACTTGTTATGTCATACTACTGATGGGCATGTATTTGTTCAAGTTAATCTATGTTTAGAGACAGAATATTCAAAAGTACATCAAGTAGGATATTTTAAATAATTGAGTTTGGATAACTTTATTAGTTTAAATAATCCAATGAAAACATACTCCAATCTATCTAGTAATAGTGTTATTCAAATATGGATCCATTTTCACAAAATCTAGCATCTGGTTAGTGTTTCATGCTGACACTTGACTAGTAGAAGTGAAATGGTGTTGTAGAGATGTTATTTGTATAAGTTGGGAAACCTGAATTTATTTTTTTTATTTACAAAATTGTGTTGACTTTTTGTTTTTATTTTTAAGTTCCAACCCAATATAAAAAGTAACACATAATATAATTTGGTGAATTTTCAAAAATTAGTAGAACTCCCATGTATCTCCCTTGCAAATACCTTGAAAAAGAAGGAGCACTAAAAATTTGAAGGCTGTCAACATTGTCCTTTCATGATTTGGCATTATTAAGCAAACTGCGAGTGTTTCTTTTTCTAGGTGCATTTGATTAAATGTGTGATCTTATCTTGGTGATATAGCCTGCTGGGCTGCCGACAGTAGTGTTCAGAAATGAAATTTGCTGAGAGCCTCTGAGCAGACATTTATTCAAGGAGACCTTTCTTGAATAATGGATGATAGTGAGATTGCACTGCTATGTGTGTGTGTTTTATTCTTTGAATATAGGGGTGTTGAGATAGAGCAACAACAAAAAAGTAATGGGATATGAAAGAAAACATTAGGTTTATAAAAGAGAACTTAACCTACTTATTACAAATGAATGATTAATCTGTATGAAGGACTCATAGTATCAATGTCAGAGGATGGTATGCTAGTCCATCTGTTTTGTGTTAATAATCTTTCTGTGTTATTTCCTGTCCTGCTACTCTCCCTTAGCTTGGTAGATATTACTCTGGATTTCTTACTGCTATCCCAGTGTATATCATTTATGTAGCTCTTTTGATTCTACTTGGATACTACTAATAGTTTAGATTCCCATTCATTCTTCTCCATGCAGCTTATTCTAGTTGAATGATCGTAATTCAGTATCTTTTATTTCTGATTGTAGTAGTGCTCATGTTCAATAATTGTGAAATATAGAGATACATGAAGCAAAACAGAAATCATCCAATCTCTCTATATATATAAAAGCCTAAGCGACCGAATGACCGAACGACTGAACGACTGGCCGACTGGTTGCTATGACGGGCACTGACCACCAGGGGGCAGGTGCTCAATGCAGAAGTTTCCCCCTGGTGGTCAGTGTGCTCCCACAGTGGGAGTGCTGCTTAGGTGAGTGAAGGGCGCCAGAGGCAGTGGTCACGGCTGGCGAGCACTGCTGCGGTAGCATGAGCCTCTCCAGCTCAGAACTGATTAGGCGCAAGCCCTTGGCAGGCCCAGCGGAGCCGGGATGAGTGGGAGCAGCAGGCATTGGACTGCAGGTTTCAGCCCGATCCCCACAGGCCACGCTGATGGACCCCATTGGTGCACTAATCTGTGCACCAGGCCTCTAGTATATTATAATACACTGGTACTTCGCATTGTTCACAGAGATTATTTCACACATATTTTTAACTTGATTATCCATGTATTTTGTTTATGAAATATCTGTATTTTATGTGTGTTTGTTTTAGTGGAATTAAGGTTAAATTATATATATACCCAGTTCTTATAACTCTCTCCTATTTCCCTATGCCATTATTTTTGAAAGCATCCTTTTTAATATTGTAAAATATTTCATCATGTGGATGTGCTGTGATTTATTTAAGCTTTCTTTATTCATGTGAATTGTTGTATTTTGCAAGGATAAGCTTGGCCTATTCTCTGGTGATTTCTGTAGCACAGATTCCTTGAAGTACAATTACTGGGACAGAGAGTAAATAATTAGTTTGACTTTAACTACTTGGGTACAGTGATTCCCATGCATCATTGTCCTTTGTGTATATCTGGTCCTCCTAACTTTTTGCAAATTTTAAAGAATGCTAACTCTCAGTTATGTATAAGTAGTAAAGATTAGTAACTTAATAATGGTGTGGCAGTCCTTAAGAATTACTAACTCCTATATATCAATATATAAAAGCTGAGATCAGTAAAATAGTAGTAAAAATTAAATTTGCTAGCTGTTAACATTTAAATAGGATGGTGCCTAATGTCTTTGAATTTAATGTAATATTAAAACAAAACTATACAATGAAACTGATTTATGAAGAATTAAGAAATCCACCATCCACTTTATATCCCCATAAACTTTCACAGTTAAGTCCTCTGCTCTTATCTCTTAAGTTCATCTAAAACATGAACTTAAAGTTCTTAACCAAAGCGCTATGGAACAAGGAAATTGGTGGGCTTTGTTTGGGCAGTTCTAAAATTTAAGTACAAAAAGTAGGCGTACATTGTCAGTAAACACATAATAATTGAAGGTTGTCTATAGAGTGAGAGGTCATAAAGAAAATTAACTAAACAGAACACTATGGCTTATAATTAGTAAATATGACTCAACTTTTGCTAAGTGTAAGTTTAGAGATCTACCCATAGGAATAAGAGTGAAGTACAAAATATGAGGCGTTTAGTAACTCATAAGTCAAATGAGAAAGAAAAACAGCAGGTGTATAATGTGACTTTATCATTTCTACAGTAATGAAGTACCTACGGTATTTGATTTCATTAGTTCATTCTTTGGCCAAAGAGACTAACAGTTATATTTTAAACAGCATCTTTGTGACTTCTGCTTTCAATTATAAAGACATGTATTGAAGGTATATTTCCAGCATTCAGATTGGAAGTCTATTCTTCTCTTTCTATATTTTCTTTAAATCTGCATCAGAACATATTTATAGGACAGTTTAATGCTTGATTAAGAAATGAGTGTATAACTGGGTGGATGTGCTTTATGGACCTAGAAGAAACATGTGAAAGCAGTTTTTGACGTTACTATTGCAAGATACATTCAAGTGCCATTGAAAATTGCTCTGTACCTGCTTGTGAAATAATGAAGGCTTGGAAGGCATCTTAAAAGGCACATACTTGCACACTCATTTCTTAAACATTTTTAAAAATATTTTTTAAAATTTAAAAATGTCCCCATTTGCTAATCAAGAGAAATAAAATTTCATTTATACAAGATGAGTAATTTCTAGAAATCTGCTGTATAATTCTGTTGCTGTAGTTAACAGTATTTCATTATATACTCATAAATCTGTTAAGAGGGTAGATCTCATGTTAAATGTTCTTACCACAATAAAAATTAAATTAATGTTTCAAGCACTGTGGTAACTTGCCCAAAAGGACATGGTTGGCTTATAGCTCCTGCTGCCTTCTTTCAAGGAATTTCTGTCTTGCCCTTGAGGGTTCCCATTTCTGATTTCAGGCACGGCATTGTCACTAAATAGCTACATCACATTGATCATATAACTTCTTCAGTTTCTTTTGCAACTAGGGGATTAGGCCTTGGGGTTCTTTCTCTCTAAAACAGCCGTAAGCTAAAATCCAATATAATAAAAGGGTAATATTCAAATAGACCGAATAGTGGAACTACCGGTCGCTATGATGCCCACTGACCACCAGGGGCAGACGCTCAAAGCAGGAGCTGCCCCCGGTGGTCAGTGTGCTCCCACAGGGGGAGTTGAGCTCAAGGCTGGGGAGCGGACCTAAGCACATGGCCCAAGCGCTCCCAGACCTGGGAGCGCTGAGGGACCTCCCCCACCTCCCCCCCCCCCACCTCCAAGTGGAAGAATGTCATTCACCAGGCCTCTAGTAAAAGAATAAAGCTCACTATAGTAGAATACCTCTGCTTGAAAGTTTACTTTATCAAAAATCTCAATGGGCAGTTGATTTTATAAAACAATTTATATTACATCCTTGTTAAAGAGCTAATACACAGTACCGCCTGCCGTAATAGCATATTTTAACCCGATAAAATAGGTTAGACATTTCTTTTGGTGGAAGTTTAAAAATAAATTGACACTAAGTTATTTTACATTCTTTTAAAAAACATTAATATTCTAGCCCGGCTGGCATGGCTCAGTGGTTGAGCATTGACCTATAAACCAGGAGGTCATGGTTCCATTCCTGGTCAGGGCATATGCCTGGGTTGTGGGCTTGATCCCCAGTGGGGAGCATGCAGAAGGCAGCTGATCAGTGATTCTCCCTCATCATTAATGTTTCTGTCTCTCCCTCTCCCTTCCTCTCTGAAATCAATAAAAATACATTAAAAAACTGATATTCTAATAACATTTTCTCACATTCCTCTACATTATAGTTCTCTACTATTACACTTTTAAAAAATCCTCACCTGAGGATATGTTTTTGTTAGAGAGAGAGAGATACACATTGATGTGAGATAGGAACATCTATTGGTTTCCTCCTTCACTCATCCTACAAGGATCTTACTCTGGTATAGTGCCCTGACCAGGAATTGAGCCCACAAACTTTGGTGTAAGGGATGACGCTCCAATTAACTGAGCCACCCGACCAGGGTTTCTTTCCTTCCCTCTCTCCCTTCCTCCCTCCTTCCCTCCCTCCCTTCCTCTTTTTTTCACAGTGAATGATTATATGATTTTATGTATTTTCTTATAACATCTTTCTTTTCTTTATGTTTACAGATACGTAATTCTATGCCCTCAGTTTTGGGTCCAGGGTACTGTTATCTTAGAACAAGACAATTACAACATCTCTTCATTTATAAAGCAGAAGTGTATACATTGAGTATTGAATACTCACTGTTTTCTTTCTTTCCCCCCACTATTGAATTTATTTACATAAAATTATTACAAATTATTTTAAGGTGTAAGGACTAACTTGCATTTATCTAGTAGTTCTACATTAGATGGTTTTTACTGAAAGCAATAAGAACAATGCAGAGAAATATAACATATAAAATAAAATATATGTTATTGAGAAGCAATGAGTAAAGTAGAAGGGAGCTTAAGCTCCCTCTCTGTATGACCCTGGAAAAGTGACTCAGCCTTTGCATGCCTCAGTTTCCTCATGTGTAAACTGGGAATACAAATAACACTTACCTTTCAGAGTTACGGTGAGGATGATCTGAGATAATGTACATAAATCCTATAGCAAACTGGTAGCTTTTATTGTTTGTGTTAATTTTTTTATCTTTTGTTGAAACAGATATCCTCTCCCAAATGGGCCTCTAATTGTTCTGCTTTTTTCCCTGCAGTTCTCTAAAGATCAGCTTCATTTAATCATTGTGTATTTTTTTATTTTTCATTCACTATGTACTTGTTAGCATCAAATGCCTGCAGGATGCTGGGGATATGGAACATAGCATGGCAGAAAGAGCCTCTGATTTTATAGGAATTGCAAAATCATGGAAATAAAGAGATATCAAGCAGTGTATCTATCATTAATTATTTAGTTAAAATTGTGGCAAGTGCTACAAAGGTCAAATCCAGGATGCTATGAGAGTTATAGCAGCAGGATCAGACCTTGTCTGAGCTGGGGGCTGGGAGGTGAGAGGGATATGGAAATACATCCCAGATCAAATAACATTTGAACTGAGATGAGAAGGTTGAGTAGGCAGCCCTCGAGAATGTGCTGGGTCACTGCTCCCTTCAAATTCTGTCATCGGAAGAGCTGATCCCAGTTCAAGCACATTCTAGTCAAGGAGGTTAATAGAGCTGAGTAAAGGGAAGGAACTTGAGCATAGTTGCCTTGATTTGCCAATCAAGGCAACATACCTTCAGTTGTCATTATACAGAGAAAGTGAATCAACAGAGTATGTTTTAATATCAGTTTCCTGCCTGCAATATTAAATTTCAGAATTATCATAAAACTAGTGGCCCAGTGCACTAAATTCGTGCACATTAAAAGGGAATCAATTAGAGAAAACATTTTAATATTGCTATTTGCCCTTTCTCTATAATAGAAGTGTCAGAGATGAAAGAAAATTAGTAAAATGTATATGAAAAACTTCCTCTTGTCAGAGTCTGGGACGCACTGCAGGACCTAGAGTCAAGTCCCTGCCCACACTTCAAAAATGCAGGAGACCCAGACCCAACTGGCCCTACCCCATTGGGTGAGACCCAGACCCGGCCAGCCCCACCCCTATCAAGCCCCTCCGGGCAGGGGGTGCAGCCTTAGGTCTTCCAGCCTGGCGCTGGGTGGGGGTGCACAGCCTCAGATCCCCCAGTCCGGCACTGGGGTGGGGGGCGCGACCTGAGGTCTCCAGGCCTGGCACCGGGGTGGGGAGCATGGCCTGAGGTCTGTCAAGCCCCATGGGGTGGGGGTCACGGACTGAGGTCCCTTGCCCTAACCAGGCGCCATGCAGCCTCAGGTCCCTGCTGTTTGGTCATGACATTACAGCGTCCCCGGTAATTTGCATATTCCTCTATTATATAGATAGATAAACTATTAGCTGACCATAAAGAATGATCAGATACTGTACATCTGAGATGAGAAAAATTCTTAATATCTATAAAGAGTGCTCCATCAAAATGTATATGCACTTTGAATGATTATAAAGTCAGTGTTTATTAACATAGTTCATTTTCAAAATGTAAAAGAATCTACAGAAATCATTTTTTTTTTTTTCCAATGCCTGTTTTCAAACTGATGGCTGTTCTGATCCAGGCACTGCTGATAACTGGGAGCAATGGAATCTCCCAACATCGGGAATCATTTCACTCAGGATTTGTGTGCCTTCAATTCATCGACTGTTGCTGGTTTTGTACCATAAACTTTATCTTTTATGTAACATCATAAAAAGAGGTCTAGTGGCACTTTAGGATAAATTTTCTTTGTTCAAAGCTTGGTCTGGCTTCAACTATTATTTCAAATCAGTTAAACCTGAAAAGGAGTGAAAATTAAGTGAGTTATTACCAGTTAAAGTGTGTATACATTTTTGGGGACACCCTATCGATAAAGAAACCAAGATTTAGTCTTGGAGATATGTATCTGTGTGTTTGTGAATGGGAGGAAGTTTTACTCTAGAAGATTGGTTTCTATTCATTCTTATTCTGACTTCTCCTCATTCCCATTAACTTATTATGCGCCTGGTGTCTTCAGTCCTGAGGAACTCTGTAGAAATGGAGGAACTCTTTAGGAATACAGTTGCTAAAGTTTGGCAGTGCTATCGTTGCGACTTTCTACTTGTCAAATGATAGTAGTAAAATATCAATCTGGGCCCTGGCCCAGTCCCTCATTTGGTTAGAGCGTTGTCCTGATATGCCAAGCTTGCAGGTTTGATCTCAGATCAGGGCATATACAAGAATTAACCAATGAATGCGTAAATAAGTGGAACAACAAATCGGTGTTTGTCTCTCTATCTTTTGTTAAGATAAATGTGGTATTTCCACGTATTGAGCTTATTATTTAAAATTTTAGGAGGCTTTCCACAGCATGTCATGAAACAGCTGATTCCATTATTATGTAGAATAAATCATTTAATATTAATAAAATAATGGCAAATTATGGTCTAGAAAAGGGATGATATTAGTTTAAGAGTTTGAGGAAAATGATGAATAAGTGTAGTTTAAGAACATTGTCTTACTGGAATAACATTTTTACTGGTAATATAGGAAAAATACTATAGTGAGAAGATAGTACCTTTGGAATCAATCTTTTTCATCCATTTATCAACAAATATTCTTGCATGCTTCCTATGCTAAAAATATTGAAACAAGTGGGATAAGTATTAGAAAAGGGAAATACTGAGTTTTATGAGAACATTTGACTCAGAGATCTCAGACCTACCAGATCAGAGGTTTTCTCATCCTGCTAAGCCCCAGAGGATATGTAAGAATTAGCCAAGGCCTTGAGTAAGAATTAGCTTGGCTCATGTGAGAAACTCAGAGAAGGTCCTAGTAGTTAGAATGAAAGGATCCAAGGAGGCAGTGGCATGAAATTTGACTGGGAAAGTCAATAGGAGTCCAGGATTCGTAGTGCTTTTTTAAGGTAAATTATTTTGGACTTTATCTTAGGAGCAATGGGAAGTCATTAGAGGTTTCAAGCAGGGCAATAATAAGATCAGATTTTCATTTTACAAAGATCATGTTAGCTGTTCTGTGTAGATGTAATTGGAAGAGGCATCGATTGGGGATGAGGAGAGACCAGTTAGATGAATGCCCAAGGTCCTGCCATGCCCCTTCTCAGTTGCAAAACTAGGATAGAGCCTGCCTCTTTCTGGCCTCGGTGGATTCATGTATAAAGAGGTTTGCATTCAATAATGTCCTTTTCGACTCTGATATACTGCCCCCTAATTTCATTAGAAAGACATGGAGGAGCTAAGTGATAGTGATCATTGTTCAAATGACCTTATCTGAACTTGTTTTTACTGATCTTCCTATTGATATACAGTTTTAATGCTGTATCCAATTGTTTAATCAGGTTTATTTATTATCTGAAAGTTAAAATTCATTCTTTGGAGACCTATAATATATGTAACTAGAGTTGATATGTAACATTTGTATTTTACTTTATTTTTTTATTTTTGTAAGCCTCATTTGAGGATATGTTTTTATTGATTTTAGAGAGGAAGAAAGGGAGAGGGAGAGAGAAGGAGAAACATTAATGTGAGAGAGAAACATTGATCGATAGCATAAATTTGTATTTTCAATGCTGCATACAAATCCAACAGTCAGATGTTGTAACTACAGTTAATTTGGAAGAGGGTTCAAACTACAGTTCTTTCCTTTTGGCCAAAGTGACTTACTTATAAATCCTCTTTATTGAAGTAATTTAAAGCAATTTCTATTTTCACAATACCTGAAAAGAAAATAACACACTTCTTAAAATACTGCAGTGGTCTTTTAGTCTGAGTGACAGATGCAAAAAACGTTGATTGTATATTATTTAAGAAATTCTAAGACATTTTACTCTTATATCTTTCATTAATAATTTAAATATCTTCCCCTTGTGTTCAGTCCTCCAATTCCTCATAGCCCTGTGTCACCGTGTATGTCTTTTATGGAATTATGACAGTCTACCATGGCTCTTGATTATTTCTCTTGCTTTATACCTCTATGGAAACGTAAATTCATTGAAGGCTGATACTGCTTTTACACTTTTCATAACCTGGAGTACCAGGTTATGTAAATGAGGTTTGTGTTTTATGTTGATAGGTTGTTTGTTTGTTTTTTTAAGATGGGGTGTATAATATGTTAGATAAAGTATTGTACATGAAATGCATCTTGTACCATTTATTTATTTATTTAATATATTTCTTTATTGATTTAAGAGAGGAAGGCAGGGGGAGAGAGAGAGAGAGAGAGACATCAACGATGAGAGAGAATCATTGATCGGCTGCCTCCGGCATGGCCCCTACTGGGGATCGAGCCCGCAACCCAGCCATGTGCCCTTGGCCAGAATTGAACCTGGGACCCTTCAGTCTGCCGGCTGACGCTCTATCCGCTGAGCCAAACTGGCTAGGCACTTCTTGTACGATTTAAAAAATTAATAGCATAGACACCAATAACTTGGCTTTGTTCATGAGACAGTAATTTAGAACATGAGCTTTAGGGTCAAATGAATTGGAGCCTAAATCTTGGAATTATTATGTAACACATGTGTGGCTTTTGGTAATTTTCAGAGTCTCAAGTTTATTCCCTATATCATTGGGCTAATGATACCTATTTCTTAGTGGGGTTGTGAAAATTAAATTAGTTCCTGTAATACAATGCCATAGTTTTGGTTTTTATTTATGAGAATCAGATGAGAAATACTAGGAGTGGAAAACAATGACTCAAGCCATTTCCTTTTTTCCTTTGCTCCCCAACTTTTTGTGAGATTGACACCACATTTTCTCTCTGTTGCCTTCAATCTTCATAGTCTTCCATTTGGAATCATTTTGTCATGTTACTTCCTGTAAACCATATATCTTTTCTACCTCTGACATATTCTGAAAGGAATGATTATCTAGCAATTTATGAGATACAAATGGAAGCCTGAACACTTACAGGCACTGTCAAATAAGGAGGCAGAAATGCCTTTATTACTCACTAGAGGCCTGGTGCACAAATTTGTGCACAGGTGGGGTCCGGCTGGCCAGCCCCGATGGGGGCCTATCGGGCCAGGCTGGTGGCGGGGGGAGGGGCTGGTGGTGTTGGGCCAGCTGGGAGGGAGGGCAGTTGGGGCCCAGATCAGGCTGATTGGCTGCCGCAGTGCGCACCATAGCCACCTGTGGTTCTGGTCATTCTGGTTGTTCCACCATTCTGGTTGCTGGGCTTTTATATATATAGATTTCTCATACTTTCGGCATATATATATATGGCCAGATTATTATGACCATCCCATCAGTACTTCGTTGGGCCACCTTTTGCCTTCAATACTGCAGCGATTCTTCTTGGCATTGACTCCACGAGATGTTGAAAGGTGATGCGAGGAATCTGACACCAGGTCTGATGAATAGCCCTGTCTAGTTTTGTGAGATCTGATGGTTGTGGAACCAGCTGTCTGATGGCTCTTTTAACTTCATCCCACAAATGCTCAATTGGATTGAGATCTGGTGATTGTGGGGGCCACCTAAGTAAGGTAAAGTCTCCCTCATGTTCTTGAAACCACTCCTGCACAATACGAGCACCATGGTATGGTGCGTTGTCTTGTTGGAAGAAGCCATCTCCATTGGGACACGCCATCAACATGATAGGATGAACTTGATCAGCAACGATACTTAGGTATGTTGTGCTATTCATACATTAAAGGGTCCAAATCATGCCAGAAAAACATGCCCCAAACCATAACACT
Organism: Corynorhinus townsendii; assembly: GCA_026230045.1. Lineage (NCBI taxonomy): Eukaryota > Metazoa > Chordata > Mammalia > Chiroptera > Vespertilionidae > Corynorhinus > Corynorhinus townsendii. The sequence continues at coordinate 39,007,728 of JAPDVU010000001.1, forward strand.
GCCCCCACCAGCTTGAAGGGTTGTACTCATGCATGTGGGGTGCATGCTTTCATGCTGTTTCTGCGAAATTCTCACTCTGCCATCTGCATAATGCAACTGGAAACGTGATTCATTGGACCACATTTTCCCCAATGCTCAACTGTCCAATCCTTGTGTTCCTGTGTGAATTGGAGATGTTTTATCTTGGTAACTGCAGACAGCAATGGTGTTTGAACAGGCCTTCGGCTTCCATATACCATACGATGCAGTGTATGCCTAATTTGCCTACAAACGTCAGGTGGTCATAATACTCTGGCCACTCAGTGTGTGTGTGTGTGTGTGTGTGTGTACGTGTACTAGTGACCCTGTACTGGGGGGGTGGGGTCCCTCAGCTCGGCCTGCCCCCTCTCACAATCTCCCTCAGGGGCGGGAGGCAACCTGGCGATCAGGGGAACGTGATGCCCCATCACACCACTGCTGCTGCCACTGCTGGTAGCACAAGCCTCAGCTGGCCCTGGTTACCTGAGCCTTGGGTGGCCCTGGGTGGCTGGGCAGCTGCCATCAGAGGCTTGCCTGCGCTTGGGCTGGCCCTGGGCGGCTGGAGGCTGAGGGGACAGGGGGACTATGGAGGCAGGCGTGTGGCTGATGGGACTGAGCACCGCCATCTTGTGGCTATGGGCACTGCCATCTTTGAGGGTGGGGCACTCAATTAGCACACTCCCTCCTTATTGGCTGTGGGCACTGACATCTTTGAGGACGGGGCAGTCAATTAGCATATCCCCTCCTTATTGGCTGTGGGTGCCGCCATCTTTGTGATGGCGTTAGGATTAATTAGCATATCCCCTCTTTATTAGATAGGTAATAAAATATAATTTGTATACTTAGTATTTCAGGTCAGACATAGTCTTCCCTTTACCCCAGTGTGCATTACCCCTTAATCAACTATATTTAGGATTTGAAGAAAATTGCTTATTTGAAAAAAGACAATTTAAGAAAAACACTGTTACCATCACCGAAAGTATGTTACAGAGGATAAAGTATGAGCTCAGAGTCCTTTATCTTGAATAAGTTTCTCTCATGTTGAATGGAGTTCAGTTTTACAAACATATGACACAAGGAGGAAGAGTAATTAAGTAATATTTAGCAAATTTATTGGCAATTTTAGAAAAAAAATATACCATTTACATGCATAATAAAAATGGTATAGTTTTGAAAATGATTTGGAAGCCAGGTGTTCTGAAAGCAATTTCAGATACGTGTGAACTAGGACTTGGTGCCCTTTGTACTTGGCCTGTGCGAACTTGCTCTTCATATGTACAGATGTACTCTTGTAATATGATGTCAATATTTGTGTCTTCTTGAAGAACTGCTACTTCAGTATAAGATATTCTCTGTTCTCTAATTATAGTATGTAGAAGAGATACAATTTTAAACCTCTCTTGACAGCTGAAAGGACTTTTTGAAAGAACATAAACACCCTTAAGTTATTGTTCTGGCTAACCAAACTTTACTTATAATCCTAACTTCTCTAACAGCGAATTAGTAAATTTTCCATGAGTTTTTGAGCCTCTTATTGGAATTAACACTTCCATGATTAAATTGTCTTATTTTTTTCTGAATATTGGTTTAAAAATTATTGTTAAACACAGCATGATATAGTTAAACATATTTTAAAAAAAAACTTATTTTGAATGATTTTGGGTAATTGTAGCAAACCAGATGTTGCTAAATTCTTATTTAATTAGAGATAAAACATATTCTCAATATAGTTTTGTCTAGCTGTCAGATTAGATAAAGGAATCCATTTCAATCAGCATGTTCCTAGTGGAAAAAAGGGGGGATAGAATAACATTTTTCTAGCTACATTTGTTGAAAATAACTATTCATCTTTTATATGGTTAAAATCATGCTGTGCCAATTCTATCATAACCAGGATTACAGAGAAGCCTTTTAGATTTTTTATTTTTTATGAATTTTACGTCTTTTTATCCTTCTGGAGGCGTTGAATTAGATTCTACTTTTCATTTAGATTATAGGCCCATGTAGGTTTGTGCTAATCTTAAAGTATCTTACAGCTACTTGTTGAGACACTATTGTGTAGTTTATTTTCCAAATATAACACTGTGCATAGTCAAGATTCTTTTTCCTCCCAAAACTAAACCTCTGTCTTTATCTTTCTTTTAAATCTGTTGTTCATGGAGGAAATTTAAATATTAATGTTTTATGCATCCCCTGTTCTGTTTTGTCCTATAGCATTAGCTTAAGACAAACTGTTTCCAGAGCTGTGCTTACTGGTCAGAAAATTGGGCATACCATAAAACACTGAAGGAAAACAAAACCCATACTAGCAAAACAAAGTAAAATAAGGTGTAAGGCCAAAATAATGTTTATTTCAAGCTCCATTAGAAATGCCAGTGAGAAGAATGGCAGGAAATCATGATAGGTACAGGGACTAAGTTGTTAAGGAATGAGTTTGCATATTCTAGTCTTCTTATTGTTCAGTAAAAAAAGGTGGGAAGGAAAACACACACCATAAAGTGAGTATTACCTTTAATATAATATCAACAACCTCACTTTTTTATAGTAATAAGAGTTTTGAATTTAAATTATCTTAGGGGCCTCCAGTATTGTTATATACAAGGGGTGTTATAAGGTATTTGATATTATGGGTGTACGTTTTGTTTTTCTGTCCAGTGCATGGAAAGCTTGTAGGGAAAATTGTTAGCATAGCAGAAAACCACAATGCGCTGTGATAATTACCACAGCTAATTGATTGTTCCAGTTTATGTGGATGTGTACCTAGGCTATTTACCGAGGCAATATAAGAAATAAAGATGGAAGTTGAAATTTTATTTTCACCTTTAAGAATAAATCCTAAGAATGAGTCTCAGATTTTTTTTTTTTAAAGTCAGATTTTCTCTGTCATCTCAAGGTTTTTTTCATGTCCTTTTCAGAAAGCAAGTTTTGAAAAAGTTCTTAATTGGTGGATAGAACATTGGTTGGGAGCATTTCACAAAATACTTTTTGGAAAGACATTAGACTGATAAGGAAAAAGGGGAAAATCATAATATAGTTTTATTTCCTCTTGCTTTTACTGTGGCTTTTTGAGGAAAGAGTAGAACACATAGATTGGCTCTCTGCACTGTTACCGATGGATACTACCTACAATGTGAGCAATGAGAAAAGTGATGCAATATTGTCCTTTTATGGATTTCTCACTGGCCTTCTTGCTTCAGTGACTTGATGAATTAAAAATAAAACAATACTCTTAGGTTCTTCTGGAGCACAGTGCTTTTGAATGTAGGTGTGAAACCAGACTAGCCAGCAGTGATGTCACTCAAATGCACACTTGTGTTTAACATTTGTATGTCAGCATCGTGGGTGTTTTGCCCACACAGTATGGGGTAACACATGTATTTGAGTTTTATTTTTTTTTCTTAGTGTTGAGGGTGTGTGTCTCAGTGTTCGTGACTTAGTGATTATCTGTGCAGAAGTGGTAGGTTGTTTTGAGTTACCTTGTTATTCTTACCTTGTTTAGTTTTGTCTGCCTCCCTATGCCTTGTGAAGAAATGACAATTTAGCGAGAAAGCTGTCAGCTTCCAAAATGCTAACAGATCCCAGGCTTGAAATGAATGATTTGTGGCCATGGCCAAATATTACATTCAGAAATGTGAGTTCGTAAAGTAATAGGTAAGTGTCTTTTAATTTGTTAACCTTTGCATTTTGATTTCTTGATGCATTGCTTACTTGGTCAATACTTTTCTACTCATGAAAATCTCTATTTTGGTAAATGAGAACTTATTTTGGAAAAATTTTAAAAATTATACTTTAATTTTTATTTCCCTGAAGTTAATGTTTGTGTATACTTGAGTAGGTCTCAAATTCAGATTAAATGACCTTTTTATATCTAATAAACTATTATTATTTTTATAGCTTTCAGAAAACTTTAAATGCATTTATTTTCAATAGCTATAATTTTTTGTGGGTAGGCATAAATATCTAAACTGTGTTTATAAGCCTTTATTTGGGCCTTTATTGACATTCAGATGTATGCTACACAAATTTGGGAACCACTCTTTTATTCTTTTAAAAGTTTTTGCAATATTGATATGGTCGTGACCGGCAACTTTCAATGTGTGAGTTTATTTTGGTCCACAAATTAAAAGTTTTCAAATTATACATTTATCGCTTCTTACAAAAGCATCTTGTACGGAGGAGAAAAGAACGGACTCAGTCTTTCAGAGTCTCTCTGGAGGACACAGAGAAAAGTTGTGTTACGGACCTTACATTTTTCACAGCCATAACAACGTGTATGCCTAGGGGAATGGTTGTGTTTAAAATGCATGAGTAGAGGTTAAACATTCACAGTAGTCACTTTGAGATGCAAAAATGGACACACAACTGCTCACTTGAGGCCACCTGCTTGACCTCTGCAGAGCTGGTCTGTGATCAGTGGCCTGGCTAACTTCTGTGCCACCCTAGGCTCATAGTCATTTCGGAACCCTTGTCAGGGCACTTGAGAGGGGAAGGGTGGACTCCAGGGGACTGCAAGAACTCTGACCAGATAGTGACACTTAACCGTTTTGATGCCTTCTATAAGGCCAGTGGAGCTCGAAATAGTCTGTATACAAAAAGGGAATGGCCCTCCTACTCATTAAACTCCACCTTCCAGCCCGGCCAGCTGTGGCTCAGTTGGTTGGATTGTCATCCCATACACCAAAAGGTCAGGGCACATACCTAGGTTGCAGGTCAATGCCCCATCCAGGAGCATGAAGGAGGCTACCATCAAAGTTTTTCTCACACATCAATGTCTCTCTCTTTCTCCTTTCCTATCTCTACAATAAACAAACAAACAAACTCCACCTTCTATGGTAAATGTAACTAGACGACACCCCTTTCTGCAGGAACTCCCAGACACTGTGGAGACTGGAGGAGGGCAAAGTGCCTGTCTTTCATGCCACTTTCAATCTCCTCTCCAGACCTTTCACTTCTTTAATTCCAGAGCAAACAGAAGGAAAAAACAATATCAGGTTTATCATTTCATCCCCAGGTTATAACTCACCCCTGGAATTTAGCAGTTTGTACTGGTACTTCCATTCTAGTTGAGTGGAAGTCCAACCCAGTGACCCCTGGGAGTGGGAACTGCCACCTTCTTTGGATATCGGATTGTAATCTGATGTTCTCTGAATGGTACTGGGAGCTAGTTAGTTTCCTACCAAACACACTTTCCCGGAGTATGTGATATAGCTAAGGGGGCCAATGTGTGGCCTTTCCATTTCTCTCCTTTCTTATCTCTATACTGATGAAGACATTGCTTTTCCTACCTTCTTCTTTATCCTCATTGCTGACCTTAGAGGCATAAACACAATATCATATAACTACCAACTGATATGATTAATTTTGCAAGATGTGTGAAAACCAGCCTAAATTCCATACTCAAGATTTATCTGTCCAGGTAATACAAAGTCCTCGTTGTTATTTAAATTAGCAAAATATAGATTACTGTATTTTAACAGGCATTTGTTTAATAAGCATCTCTATTTTTCCTTCCTTCTGCTCTTTTAGTGATATGCAGTTTAATTCCAGAGCTAAGCATACTTCATTCCTGGAGAGGCCAGGTCACCAGTCAAAATTGTCCTTGCAGTGACAGATTACCCTAGCGCACCACGTGCTTTGGATTTGGTTCTCTTTTCTTTCCTGGCTCGCTCACGGTCAGAGTGAGAAGCCAGTGACTAGTGTCCTAGTCTCCCTTAATATCTTTTCCATCACCGCTTTTAAAAATTCTTACTCTCTGAATTTTTTTCCTTGAAAGCTCTCAGGTTCTCATTTTGCTGTGACAGCCTCTCAGAAACATCCCTCCCCCCACTCCCCCCCACTCCTTGTCTTTCCAAGAATTACCATCTAGAATTTATGAAGACTCTTTTTGGGTGAGGGGTGTGCCATCTTTGCCAAGCTTAGATTTCATTTTCTATTGTTCTTTTCAGTTTAAATATTAGCATAAACATTAACATTTCTAAACCCAATTACAACTATCAGGGTTGCCATCAGACATTAGCATAGCCATTCCTCCTAGCGTGGTGAGGACTGTCTCAGAATCTATAGTTACCCACATGGCTGAGATGGATGACTACTTTCCAAAAATTACCAGTTTATTTTAGCATTAACTAAATAATCTTTCAAATTTGTAAGAGCAAATAATTTCATTTTGAAGTGTTGGAGACAATACTTTTTTCCCCCTAGCTGTTACATTGCTTCCCACAGTGTCAGAGATCTCCTTTTCTCTGTGCAGTGTGATTATTTCCACGTTAGGGCCATTGATAGCAGCATTGAGATTTGATGAGTGGATAGCAGAACATTCATTTTATGAGACTCCTCAGATTCTTGGCCTTAGATGAAATACATGTAGCACTACTGAGGTGAATAATTTCTTAACTATAAAACAGAATATATTTGACCTTTGTTTATTGGCCATACTTTATGGGAAGATGGAGGAGTGAAAATCCTGAGAGGTTTTCTACTTCTATTTCAAATTACCTAACAGACTACTTGAGGGGCATTTTAGATAGGACTGTGTCATGAAGTTGTAATTTCACCCCACTCTGAAGATAGTTAGGTGTTAGTTGGAGATTTAAAAAAAAAAGAAAAACCTAGTGGAAAAAGAAAAAATATAAAATCCAACTCTTCCCTACTATTCCCAGAGTAAATAGTATATGAAATTTCATTCTCATCATAAATTGAACTATATAAACTCTCAATGAAGAATTGGAAAAGATATCCTACTGAGAAATCCTATTTGATTTCTTTTAGATATTTAGAACTATTTTACTAATATGTTTTATGAGTAAGTTATATGTCTTTATGATCATAAAATGTTTCTATAATTTTTTTTTTCTGGAGCTTAACATTAATTCCAGGGCCTAGCAAACACAAAGTATGTGCTTCACAAATGCATGTAGCATGAACAAAGTTTTGCCTTCACAAAGACATCTTGCCTAAGATGACTTGGGGAATTTTTGCTTTTTCTTCTAGCAACACATTTTTCCCATAAAGTGTTTCTTATCTCTCTGAATTATATTACAGTCATAATGGGAAAGAATGATCCATTTTTAATTCTTTCCTTGACTGAGCTGTGCTTTGGAATTTTATAACTAATGAAATACAATGTTTCTCTTTTCAATTTCAAATGTAGATTTTAATTTTTTATTCATGGATCTATCTTTGTAAAACCACTCTTTTGTCAAAATTCACAGGTTAATAAGCCCCAATTGTTAAACACAGTGAGTAGAAGCTGTGATATGCTGATATTCTAAAGCTTTGAATATTTGAAATGGTCATCATTTGATGTTCCCTGACATCTGGACTGCTCAGCCCTCTCAAATTTTATGTTAAAAGATCTGAGATTTTAAAAAAGAAAAACACACACATGTATTTCAAATCAAATTTTCAACTTAAAGAAAAGTAAAAATAGTACATAAATGCCTTCATCAGCTTTGCCTAATGTGTCTCCCCAAAATAATATACTAAAATCCTAAGGCCCCATGTGTGGTATTAGAGGTGGGCCCTTTGGGCTGTTTAGATCTTGAGGGTAGAGCTGTCGTGAGTGGGATCCTTGATCTGGCCCTGGCCTGGCAAGGACACTGGAAAGACAGGAGGTCCATGAACCAGGAAGCCCTATCAACCACTATATCTGTGTCACCATGATCTTGGACTTACAGCCTCCCCAACTGTGAGAAAGGTGTTTCTGTTGTTTATACTAGAAAGCTACCATTTCTGATATTTTGTTACTGCAGCCTGAACAGGCTAAGAATAACTGTACCTAGTAATCCTATCTAATAAAGAGGGAATATGCTAATTGACCATCACTCCATCACAAAGATGGCTGCACCCACAGCTGAGGCCAAGTACCCATAAGGAGCCATAAGGAGCAATCAGCAGGGACCTGAGGCTACCCCCTTCCCTGCCCCCGTGGGGCTTGACAGGGGACCTCAAGGTGTGCTTCCCATATTGGTGCTGGGCTAGGGGACCTCAGGCTGCTCCCCCTGCCCCAGCGCCGGGCCGGGGGTCCTCAGGCCATGCCCCCCACCCGGCGGGGCTTGACGGGACCTCAAGGTGCACTTCCTATCCTGGTGCTGGGCTAGGGGACCTCAGGCTGCTCCCCCCAATCCAAGGCCAGGCCAGGGAACCTCAGGTTGTGACCCCCACCAGATGGGCCTTGACAGGGGACTTCAGGCTGCCCCCACCCCCTCACCGTGGTACCAGGCCGGGCGACCTCAGGCCTCACCCCCCACCCCAGCACCGGGCCAAGGGACCTGACACTGTGTCCCCCTGCCTGGCTGGGTTTGACAGGGGACTTCAAGGTGCACCCCCAGTGCTGGGTCAGGGAACTCAGGCTGCGCCCTCCCACCCAGCAGGGCTTGATGGGGGACCTGAGGCTGCACCCCCCCCTGCCCAGTGGGGCTTGACAAGGGTGGGACTGGCCGGGTCTGGATCTAGCCTAATGGGGTTGGGGGGCGGCCGGGTCTGGGTCTCATGAGATTTTGAGGCACATGTGGGTGGGTGGGGACTTGACTCTGGGTCCCGTGGTACGCCCCAGACTCTGACAGGAGGAAGGTTTTCATATACATTTTTACTAATTTTCTTTTATCTCTGACACTTCTATTATAGAGAAAGGGGAAACAGCAATATTAAATTATTTCCTCTAATTAATCCCCTTTTAATATGCACGAATTTTGTGCACCGGGCCACTAGTACAGTGATAAAATCTTAAAAATTAACATTGATGCAACACCATTGACTAAATTCTGAATTGCAAATTGTGTTCAAAATTTGCTTGTTTTTTTTTAACTGATGTACTAGGGATATTTTTAAATGTAGAGGAATTTACAGTCTCTGTATGGAGCTATGTAAGATTGATAATTTTGGGGCATTATTTACATTGTTAGAATAGTAATGACCGAGCTTCACCAAGCCTCTTTTTAATGCATGATGCTATGAGAATGGCATTCCTTTTTGCTTATTCTGAAGTACACATTTGAATGCTAGCATATGAGAAAAGGAATATCATTACTATTTTAGGAAATGTTTAAACATTGCTGATATTAACATTTTACTTACAATCTCATGAAATGATTTTACTAGTAACGTAGCATGATTTTTCCAAGTTGTAGTGGATATAGAGTCAAGTTAAATATTCTAATTTGTCATTTAGATCTGTAAGTCTATAAAAGTTACATACTTCATTAATTTTATCAATTATAATAACCATTATTCTTACAGTAGAAGACAGTAAGTGGTAAAGTGTAAAATTTCCAGAAATAAACAGGATTGAAAGTAACTTTATGCATCGTAAACCCTGATTGATGAAAATTTGGATTATTTTTAAAAGGCCTTCCTTAGTCCTTAACATGTTTAGCAACCTATTTTATGGAGAAATTTGTCTCTGTGCCTAAATGTATGCTGCAGCATAAATTAAATCCCTCTTATTTTGTCAACAGCAGTTAATAGATTGTCAGTTCATTGAGGGAAGGTTCATTTGCTATTTATCTTTATGTGCTGTAGCTGAGCGTGGTATTTGGCACAGGGACAGACACAATGAATGTCTGTTTACTTGAAGGAGATGGTGATGGTGAGGCCTCCTCTGTTATCTTCTAGCCTGTAGACCCAGTTCCTGACCATTTTTTAGGTGATTTCTAGTACATTTCTCACTTCTACCCAATGATATTATACTACCAGCTGCTTGCTCAGTATGCTAAGCATTTCATGTGCTTGTGTCTTTTCTTACATGCTCAGCAAAACCTAGTTTATCTGTTAACGAATAATGAGCAATTATATATGCCCATCCTGAGTGAGTTGTATAGACAGCAAATTTTTTGTTGTCAATCTTTCAATTACTTATTAATAAGACAATGGAAAGAATTACTCTGGTAGCCCTATCTAGTCATTAGCTTTGTAATATTATCTTCAGAAATTTTGAATTTTTTCTTAGCAAGGATTTTATAGATTTGAATTTTAAATAAAAATACTTCTTGATCTTGAGGTTAATACTGGAAGTATTTTTATTTTCACTTAAATTTTTTCTTTCAACCATATATGGGGTCATTTAAATTTTGTAAATGTGTGAAATAAAGCCAGGTTAACATCAAATGACTTTATGCATAAAATTCTAGAATATATTTTTAAAAACTTATTTCAGTGTCTGATCTTTAAGTGTTTATAACCATGTGTGGCTGTGTAGAAAAGGGCAAAGGGGGAGGAAAATGGAGACAGCTGTAATCTTGTCAACAGGAAAAGAAATAATTTTTAGAAATGAAAAAAATAAAGAATGGGTAGGTAATCAGACAGTCATACCATTGTTTGGAGTAATAGGAGAAGTGGATGGAAATAAATTAGGAGTGACATGACAATAAGAAAAGACAAAGTGATGAAATAAGGTTGACTTTAATAAAATTTCCCTTTATTATCATAGTAGTAAAAATGCTACCATAGAGGCGTTTTTATTTTATATGGATCTTATAGAATAGGGATATGGCTAAATCCAACAAAGTACATAATGAATGCAAATATGCCTAATACACTTTAATTTTGTTCATGCCGGGATAAACTCAGAGGTGAGTATCTCAAACCAGCTTAGCAGGTTCATGATGATGCTAAGATTGGAGGCCCTGTGGGCTTCTGCACCATTAGCCTTACCATGTCGTTCTTCTAAAATATGTCTTCTGGCTAAAATATGGATGCTCCACTTTCACTCTTCATATCCCAGGCATTCTTTTTCTTTAATCCTTACCCGAGGACATTTTTCCCATTGATTTTTAGAGTGGAAGCGAGGGGGAAGGGGGCCAGAGAGAGAAATATTGATATTAGACACATCCATGTTAGACACACCCATTGGTTGCTTCCCACATGCTCCCTGCCCCAGAGCGGAGAACAAACCTTCAACTCTCTGGTTCGTGGACCGATGCTCTAACCACTGAGAATGCTGGCCAGGGCCAGGCATTGTTATTAGCTATGTGAAGGAGGAGAAAAAGTTGTTGGGAACATTTTCTTAGGGCCATCGCTAGCTACAAAGGTGTCTGGTGATGTAAGGAATTTTTGAATAAGCACATTTCTGCCCTGAACATAATTAAGATTCTGTTACTTAGGAACTGGGGAATGAGTGATGAATGACTAGTACTATCTATAGAAGCACAGTTCTTGACACATAGTAAATTCTCCAAATCTATTTGTCATTCTGCTATTGTTATTATATTGAATTTTAGTTTTTTTAGATTATTAGGAATAGTCCCTGTTTGATTAGTACTTAGAACCCTCAAATATTGTAAACTAGTGACCTGGTGCGTGGATTTGTGCACACTGAAAGGAAATTAATTAGAAAAAATATTTTAATATCACTATTTTCTCTTTCTCTCTAATAGAAGTATCAACCAAATTCACAAGCGACAATGACAGATCAAAACACATGCATGTGATTGGCGCCAGCGAGAGCTTTGTATTTATCGTGCATGTGTGAGTCAACTTAGCCTTTTATATATATAGAATAAACTTGCTTAATTAAACCTATTTTCTGATTTAGGTAAACTTTTTGCAGCCCAGGGAAGCACCCCAACTTCTCTTTCAAGTAATTGTCAGCAACACAGCAGTAAATATCAACATGAAGCAGATTACTATTGTAGATCATGCAGGGAGAACAAAGGGTAAAATATTTAACTACAGCAGTGTTTGACTGTATTATGCACAGTGAGAAAACTTGAAGTCATTTTCAAGTTCCACCATTTCTTCTTTTCAGTCGGGTCAAGTTTCTAAACTTTCTAAATCTCTGTTTTCTGGCTAATGAAAAGAAAATACGTTTCTACTGAGTCTCCTATCTACCTACTCTAGGACAGTGGTCAGCAAACTGCAGCTCACGAGCTGCCATTTGCCGCTCTGTTGACTAATGAGTTTGCCAACCATTGGGATAGGGGCTTAATCACAAGGAACAACAACAGCCTGTAATTATTAGAATCGAGAGTCTAGGTTGGTGGTCAGCAAACTCATTAGTCAACAGAGCGGCAAACCACGGCTTGCGAGCCACCATTTGCCGACCACTGCTCTAGGACTTCTGTGAGGATCAAATGAGATGATGCACATGAAAACGCTTCACAAACATTTGGTTAAACTGTGAAATGTTTGCACCTGGCTGTAAAGCAAGTCAGGTTACAGGGCTGAAGAAACTCCAAGGAGGCTAGTTGCTAGGGAGAGGAAACCAGGCGTTACTGTGTGACATCATTACCCAGCACCCACAGCCACTGTTTCTGGGCTCAGCTGGGCTGTGGGCTGCATTTTGCGCCATGGGGTCTCGGCAGCTTTGGCTGCGAGTTGGTAGGGTGTTGTTCAGGGGTGGTGGCAAGGCCAGTGTCCCACTTGGGGGAAGCTGAGTGTTTGTTTGTTGGCGCCAGGTCCGTGGTGCCGTTTCTTTTTAAATGGCCAGTGTGCGTCATGGCAGCTCCTGCGTTGAGCATCTGCCTCCTGTTGGTCAGTGCGTGACATAGCTACCAGTTGGATGGATGGACGGACACTTAACCTTTTATATATATAGAATGTTGTAGCCTTTATTATTTCTGAATTTGTAATGTGGAGTTAGTTGCCCCAAGTTATTAAGAAATTGTAATTCTTCCTTCGTATGTTTCTCTTATTTTCATGTTATTATATAAAAGTACATATTAATGTTCATCCCAACCACCTGTGATATTTGTTTTATACCAGTATAGCTTTACTGATATCTATTCAATCAAATATTTGTGCCCTAATTAGACGTTTGTATTCTGATATGCCTAATAATATCTTGAGGCTTATCAAACTTGCAAATCAGTATCAAAGATTTTAGTTTTAGGTAAAACAGCACAGCCTTCTGGGGGAAAATTGCTGATTGGAACTAGGCAGGGTGGCTTGGGCCCAGGAAGGCCAGGCTTTTGTCCCGTGGGGGCACCCAGTGCTCATAGGTGTTTACTGTGCAAAGAAGGAAATGGAAGTGTGTGGAGTGGCCCAGCACAATGAGGTGTGATAGAAAGATGCCTGTGAGGAGATGGTCACAGCAGTCCTCAGGGCTGGACCCAGGGAGGCCAAATAGGGGACAATAAATCTTAAATCCAGTGGGTGACACCATTGCGTGGACTTCAACTGTTGTTATACTTGCATTCTTCACTGGCGGTTGGGTAGGACAGAAAGTGAAGTTGGAAGACATGCTGTATGCCAGGTGAGAGAGTTAGAAGGATGAGAAGGCCAACTGCTCACTAGTGGTTCACATGGAGAAATAATGAATGGAGGTTGTTGGAAGCAGGAAAAAACAAAATACAAACTAGCTCAGTTTTGGGTCTTTATTCTTTTCTTCCCTCAGGAATGTTATATTCCTTTCATCTCCTCATTTTTGCCTGTTCACTATTTCAAGCTTATCTTTAGGTCTCAGGTAAGGCCCTTCCCCTGCCACAACAGTTATCGGGGCATTTGTAAGCCACCTGGCTTCTTACTGGACTTCCCAGAAATAGTATTTGTGTTCTTTTTATCCTCACAGTCTAGCCCACTGCCTGGCACATGACAAATATAAATTAATAAAAGGTATCCATGTCTCATATACTCTTCATTGTAATTTATAGTACCTGGAAGGGAGTCTATTTGAGTGTATAATGCTGAGAAGGTTAATTACTAGGTGTACCGGTTAATAATGGCGAATTGAGTAATCAAAGAAAACACGATATTTTCAAGAGAAACATCAAAAGTGCTTTATTCAAAGTAATGTCCATCACTCGCTACACATTTCCCCATCTTTCAGGTAATTTGTGGATACTATCCGAATAGAACTTTTCTTTTTCTGAGGCAAACCGTTCAGAGACCTAATTTTCCACTTCTTTGTACATTTTGAAATGCTACTCAGAAAGTGCATGTGCCATCAATCAGAACAAGTGGTAATCTGAAGGAGCAAGGTCTGGTGAATACAGCGGGTGGGTTAATACTTCCCAGGCAAGATCTTGTAACGTGTCTTTGACTGGTTTTGAAGTGTGTGATGGTGCGTTATCATGAAGCAAAATTACTTTGCCGTGTCTTCTGGCCCATTCTGGTCATTTTACAATCAAAGCGTGGTTCAAATTGATTATTTGTTGTTGGTAGCGATCAGTATTAACAGTTTCACCTGGTTTTAGAAGCTCATAATACACCACACCTTCCTGATCCCCCAAATGCAGAGCATTGTCTTCTTTCTGGAGACATTTGGCCTTGCAGTCAGTGTTGATGGTTGACCTGGATCAAGCCATGATTTTGTGTGTTTGGGCTTCTCAAAATAAATCCACTTTTCATCGCCAGTCACAATTTGATGCAAAAAAAGACCTTCTTTCATGCTGTTGAAGCAACCTTTTTCTGATGATTTTTTGGTTTTCTACTTGTCTTTCATTCAGTTGATGTGGCATCCATTTTCCTTCCTTTAAAATCTTGCCCATTGCTTGTAAATGTTTGGAAATTGTTTGCTGAGCTACGTTTAATCTTTCTGCACATTGTTTTTGAGTTTGACATGCATTTTCATGCTATAATGCTTGTGATTGTTGGTCTTCAAACTTTTTCAGTTGACCTGGACATTCTTTGTCTTTCACATAGAAATCATCCCTTTTAAAGCGTTTAAACCAGCATTCACAAGTGTCTTGAGATGGAACATGTTCACCATAAGCTTCTGGAAGTATTCAGCAGCACTTTTCTTCAAAATAAAGTAATGAATTAAAACTTCCCACAAATGCTTTTTTTTTTTGGCGCGAAATTCAACATTTTTAAGTGTAAAAATATCTGTGATGTTAACACCTTCAGCAAATTTGACATATGAAGTTTTGAAACTTGCTGTCAATACAACAAAATAGCCCATCTATCAAATTGCATATATATCGACATGTGTAATTCCATCTTTTGAAAAACATCCGCATTAATAACTGGTACACCTAGTATAACTATGCCATACTACTACAATGCCAGAATGAGACCGGAAGCTTAGAATAAGGGGATGAAAGGAACAGTGTTTGAGAGAAGTATTGCTAGACAGATAGATGAGGAAAATTGTGGAGCTATGACCTTGTGCAGGTATTTAACGTCCCAGAGCCCCAGTGTCCTAATCTGAATAGGGTGGAGAGAATGGTAGTACCTTCTTCCTGGGATTGGTGTCAAGGTTAAATGTGATGATGTATAGGAAGCATCCAGAATTATGTTTGTTACAGAGTAGGTGGTCAAGTGTTTTTTATACATATTATATCACTTTTTCTTATTTGACTTTACAGAGAGAACGTTGATTCTGGAACCTGTTAGGTTTGTATTCCAGTTCTACCAGTTACTAGCAATGTAACTTAGGAAAATAAGTTTATTTACTTAAATTTGGGCTAATGACAGCACCTGCCTCATATGGCTATTGTAAGTATTAAACTGCTTAATACATGTAAAGTGCAGTACAGTGCCTGGCTCTTAGATAATGTGCTACAAGACACTTAGTTACCATTCTAGGTAAACAATCAAAATATGATGTTAGAGACAGGACCTCAGCCTTCATTGGGGCACTCACCAGATTACAGCCAAAGAAGCCATACTGCACTGTGGAGCTGTCTTGAGGACCATGACTTACTCAGAGTGGTAATCAATCAGGATGACTTTGTTGCCTCCAGGCCAGCTTGAATGTGATAGTGTCCATGCCTATGTGATTGAGTATTGTAAACTGATTTATTTTAAACTTATTTAACTAAAGCATTTCTTTAAAATGTATTTTATAATTAGTACCAAAGTTCATCATGAAAAAAACCAGTTTCTAGTTTATTTGAATACATTAATGACAATGTGAATATCCCCTAATCCTACTAATAACATCTTATCTATACTAATAAAAGCCTAGGTGGTCCTCACGCCTTCATGCTCTCATGTCATCACAAGAAGGCTGTCCCCATGTCATCATAAGGTGCCACCACAAGATGGCCGGCAGGGGAGGACAGTTGTGGGCAACCAGGCCGGCAGGGGAGGGCAGTGGGGGTGACCAGGCTGTCAGGGGAGGGCAGTTGGGGGCGACCAGTCCTGCAGGGGAGGGCAGTTGGGGGTGACCAGGCTGGCAGGGGAGGGCAGTTGGGGGTGATCAGACCAGCAGGGGAGTTGTTAGGGGGTAATCAGGCTGGCAGGCAGAATCGGTTAGGGGCAATCAAGCAGGCAGGCAGGCGAGTGGTTAGAAGCCAGCAGTCCCGGATTGTGCGAGGGATGTCCGACTGCTGGTTTAGGCCTGATTCCTGTGTGATCGTGCCTAAACCTGCAGTTGGACATCCCCTGAAGGGTCACAGACTGGAGAGGGTGCAGTTTGTGCTGAGGGACACCACCCGCCCATGCACAAATTTCATGCACCGGGCCTTTAGTATTTAACATATAAAATTGATGAACTAAACTTAGATTTTACTTAAGTGCTTCCACACATACTTTTACTTGGAACTGTGCCAACTATTTAGGCAATTGTGAATGATTGAAGTAAAGTGGGTTAAATTCTTACAGTTCTTTTTCAAGTAATCTCTTTTTTTCTTTATGTTAGTTTCTGAGCTTCACACTTCCCTCTTTAAAGGCCATTCTTCTCCATCACTCTTTATACCTTATGCCACCTTTATATATATATTTTTTCTTCATCCCTTTAATTGCAAGATGTGTTAGCTGTTTTTCCCAGGCTTATATTGCTGCAATTTTAAACTGGACAAAATATTGCATTTAACAAACAAATCCTTCATTTCACAGACTAAGAAGTTGAAGTTGTTGAATGGTTAAAATAACTTCTCAGAATACTCACAGAGGAACAAATAGCAATAACAAAGGTAACATGAAAAGCTATCTGTCTCCTGGCTCAGCTGAGTAGCCCATGTGGCAGGCAGAAGGCTTTTTAGATTGGTGCTCATGGACCCCAGAGAAATAGATTGAGGAGAGTTCTGTGGGTAGGGGGTAGAGACAATATATGTGAAGATATATTAAGGTTGGTTGCCATGGTGCTATCCATGTGGATATCCCAGTGTTATATAAGTATCACATTTGTCATAGATTCCTGTAATGCTTATTAACCAGTAAATAAGAAACAAACAGGTGACTTTAAATTATGTAATCAACATTTAACAAACACATATTTAGTACCTATTCAAAACCCTGATTGGTTTGGTTCCATGAGATCATCCTACATAATAAAAGGCTAATATACAAATAGACTGAACGGTGGAACCACTGGTTGCTATGACGAGCAACGACCACCAGGGGGCAGATGCTCAATGCAGGATCTGCTCCCTGGTGGTCAGTGTGCTTCCACAGGGGGAGCACCACTCAGCCAGAAGCCAGGTTCATGGCTGGCAAGTGCAGTGGTGGTGGCAGGAGCCGCTTTTGTCTCTGCAGCAGCGCTAAGGATGTCCGACTGCCGGGTTAGGCCCGCTCCCTGCAGGACATCTCCCAAGGGCTCCCAGATTGCGAGAGGGCACAGGCCAGGCTGAGGTACCCCCCGCCGAGTGCACGAATTTCGTGCATTGGGCCTCTAGTAAATGGATAACAGACAAAAGTGCTGTCCTCCTGGAATGTTCTTCTTTCTTTTTTTTAAATTTAATAAAACTTTGTTGTTCATATTATTACAATTGTTTCTCCTTTT
The DNA here is from genome assembly GCA_026230045.1 of Corynorhinus townsendii. Classification (NCBI taxonomy): domain Eukaryota; kingdom Metazoa; phylum Chordata; class Mammalia; order Chiroptera; family Vespertilionidae; genus Corynorhinus; species Corynorhinus townsendii. The sequence goes on from JAPDVU010000001.1 coordinate 39,025,348, forward strand.
CTCCCCCCATAGCTCCCCTCCACCTGGTTCCCACCCCACCCTCTAGCCTTACCCCTCCCACTGTCCTCATCAATAGGTGTACGATTTTTGTCCAGTCTCTTCCCTCACCCCCCATACCCCTTTCCCCCTGAGAATTGTCAGTCCACTCCCTTTCTATGCCCCTGATTCTATTAGAGCCACCAGTTTATTCTGTTCCTCAGATTTTTAATTCACTTGATTTTTAGGTTTACTTGTTGATAGATATGTATTTGTTGTTCATAATTTCTATCTTTACCTTTTTCTTTTTCTTCCTCTTCTTAAAGAATACCTTTCAGCATTTCATATAATACTGGTTTGGTGGTGATGAACTCCTTTAGCTTTTTCTTATCTGTAAAGTTCTTTATCTGCCCTTCCATTCTGAATGATAGCTTTGCTGGGTAGAGTAATCTTGGTTGTAGTTTCTTGCTATTCATCACTTTGAATATTTCTTGCCACTCCCGTCTGGCCTGCATAGTTTCTGTTGAGAAATCTGCTAATAGTTGTATGGGTGCTCCCTTGTAGGTAATTAATTGTTTTTCTCTTGCTGCTTTTAATATTCTCTCTTTGTCTTTTGCTCTTGGCATTTTAATTATGATGTGTCTTGGTGTGGTCCTCTTTGGATTCCTTTTGTTTGGGGTTCTCTGTGCTTCCTGGACTTGTAAGTCTATTTCTTTCATCAGGTGGGGGAAGTTTTCAGTCATTATTTCTTCAAATAGGTTTTCAGTATCTTGCTCTCTCTCTTCTTCTGGCACTCTCATAATTCTGATGTTGGTACGCTTGAAGTTGTCCCTAAGGCTTTTTACACTATCTTCAACTTTTTGGATTCTCTTTTATTTTTTCTTTCCCGGTTGAGTGTTTTTTGCTTCTTTGTATTTCAAATCTTTGAGTTGATTCTTACGTTCCTCTAGTTGTTGGGTCTCTGTATAATATTTTTTATTTCAGTCAATGTATGTTTAATTTCTAGTTGGTCCTTTTTCATATCTTCGCGGTCTCACTAAATTTATTGGCCTTTTCTAGGATATTCTTGAAAAGCCTTATAACTGTGGTTTTGAATTCTATATCCAGTCATTTGTTGTCCTCCATTTCTTTCATTTGTGATCTGTTTCTTTGTCTCTGCAGTTTTGCTGCTTCCCTGAGTTGGTAGGGCAGCTTTGTGTGCTAGGTTTCCTAAATGGCCCAGTGGTCGGCCTCCCAGTTACCTGAGGTGGACACTCTTGGTGCACCCCTTTGTGGACTGTGTGTACAGCCTTGTTGTAGTTAAGTCTTGATTGTTGTTGGTATCACTAGGAGGAATTGACCTCCAGGCCAGTTGGTTGCTTGGATCAGCTGTGTCTACACTGGGAGAAGTTTGGTGCTGGAGACAGCCTTATAGGATTAGACTTGTAAAATTGCAAAAGCCTCTGTGCTCAGCTTGGATGGGGTGGAGTCTCAGGGTGGAGCAGACAGTCTTGGCTTCCCGTCAGCCCTGCCCTTGCATGCATGCTTCCAGACCTCTGCCTTCCGTGGCTTCCATGAGTTTCGGCCTGACAGTCCAGATTCCCCCCATAAGAGCGTGGGTCCCCAGGGGCTCGTCCGGAAATGCGTTCAGTGCAGTCAGGAGCTTCCAATTCTTTTCCGCTAGGGAAAGCCTGTGGCAACCTCCGCATTCAGTCTTCTCTGGGAGCACTCATGTGCGTGCGCCTCCAGACCCCTGCCCACCGCGGCTCCCCCGAGTCTCCGAGTGCCTTTCTCTCTACCTGACAGTCCCGACTCCCCCTGTTTGAGCCTGGGTCCACAGGGTTTCGCCCAGAACTGGGGTTCAGTCCAGTCAGAACTGGGGTTCAGTGCAGTCAGGGGCTTCCTTCCCCCTCCAGCCAGAGAAAGTCAGCCAGGCTCTCAGCCTCCCTTTCTCTCTGCGCGTGTGTCTCCGTACCGCAGCCCTTTGCCGCTCCTCTGATTTTCCTTGAGCTTTTCTCTTTCCTTTTAGTTGTAGAGTTTCCACTTAGCCAGCTTTCCTGTGGTTCTGGATGGTGTCCGTTCTGTCTTTTAGTTGTAGTTTTGAAATTGTTGTGCGAGGCAGCAGTTTAGGTGCTTACCTATACCGCCATCTTGGTTTCTCCTGGAATGTTTTTCTACAGGCAAATTTATATATATACGAGAGGCCCAGTGCATGAAATCCGTACACGGGTAGGGTGCCTAGGCCTGGCCGGCGATCAGGGATGATCTGTTGGGTGACTGACAGGGCAAATGGGGGGTCCTGCTGGCACCCACCTTGGCCGGCCTGGTGCTGCCTGCTCGCCGGCCCTGCCCGCTGCTGTCTCCACTGGTCACCTTCCTCTATGGGGTGACTGGTGGGGTGATCGGGGGTCCCCACTGGTACCCGCCTTGGCTGGCCTGGGGACTGTGGGCTGGGGGCAGCTTCTGTGTTGAGCATCTGCCCCTGGTGGTCAGTGTGCGTCATAGTGACCGGTCATTCCACTGGTCATTCTGCCCTTTGGTCGATTTGCATATTAAGCTTTTATTATATAGGATAGTGTTATAGAAAAAGTAGCAGGGCAGGATAGGGAATTGGAGTGATAGGTTGGGGGAATGGAAGCAGATTGTCATATTTAATAGGAGGTTGTAGTAAGCTTCATTGAGAAGGTCACATTGGAACAAAGACTTGAAGGATTTCAGAAGATATAAGGAAACTTAATTCAACTTTCTGTACAGCTTTCAATTGGATAGAAATTAGAAAATAAATAAGGAAATGAAAATTTATTACTCTTTGTCTCTACCTGTTGGGCATTGTGACATATAATCCATAGTTATAGATATGAACCCGCCTTGTAGGTAACTAATAGAATTTCAGAGAAAACTTTAATTGGCTGGCTAATAAGGAGCAAGGTAACTTTTACTGACAGAATGTGGATGATAGATGTGAGTGACCTGCTTAGGTTAAGAATTTTAGCATCATCTTTAGTTACACAATGAGAACAGTTCCTTTGGGGGAAAATTTCATTTTGAAAAATTAAATTTCCATTAGTTTTATAATAAGTTTATTATATTGTAAATGTGTTTGGTATAATAGTTACTGAGTATATTTTTAATTATATTTGCATCAATTTTGGTATCCAGTTTCATACGGAAGTATTATCTGAGTGAATGCAAGGGTTCAGCAGCACATTCAAATTATTTTTTAACATTGGAAGCTATAAGATATCAGAACTTTTTGCTGATACCTCTGAATGATACAGCCACATATTCAGAATTCCCAACTTAAATAACGACCACCATGTTGTAGGTGTAGGCATGTATCATTATGGTGAGCTAAAACTACTCAGTAATTCAGAAGTGCTGTATGGTTAAGACTGAGCTCTGTTAATGGTGGTAGATGTTGATATAAAAGCTCTTAAATTGTGACAGAGAAGAATATTGTCATACTATACTTTGTTCAAGATTCTTGTTATGATGGGTGTTGTGGTTTGGGAGTTGTAAGGCCCATCTTGAACTGGCAAAGTGAGAATTATCTGCTGACACTTAACTGGGAAGAGAACTTGGTGATTTTAATCATTATACTATGGTTTTAAAACACATTGTGGGTCATGTCAGTCAGCAAGGAAGTTGAACTTAGGTTTCTCCAGACTGCATTAAGAGTTGGCTCAATGGGACACTGATCTGAATATTGTCCTGTGTGGTGTGGCAGAGAGAGTATGAACTTGTGAATAAATTTGGTGTGTGTGTGTGTGTGTGTGTGTGTGTATTGGGGTGGTTTTTAGGAGGAGTCAGGAGGAATTCTGAGTATTACAGCTAGAGAGGTAGGTCTGAGCATGCTCCTGGGCCTTGACACTCTGAAAATGAATTTACATGAATTTATACTTCTGGCAGTTGGCAGTTTTAGGGTGTGGATGGAGAGCTTTTGTTCCAGAAGGGAGGCTGGATAGATACCTCTTTGAAAGAGGTTAAGGACTGAGTCAGGCAGTATCCATGGGGATGGTGAAAAGTGCACTGATGTATAAGATTCTAAGGAACTAACATATTCAGGAGTTGATGATTAAATCACAGGTGGATAGTAAGGGAGAATCAAGGTTAATTTGCATATCACTTAATTGGGGGATAGAAAAATTGTGATGTCATTTTATGGTCTTACAAAACCATGAAAAAATTGGTGGAAAGATACAGCATTCAGTAAAGGACTTCCTTCCCTTTACATGAGGATGTGGGCTGGATACAGTGCTCTGGAGCTAATGGGAGGATTTGGGCTGGAGAAACAGATTTTGGCATCTTTGAGGCCAAGATTATGGATTAAATTACTAGGAGAGGGCATAAAATATGTGCATAGAATATGGCCAAGGATAAATCCATGGGGGATTCTCACACTGCTGTATAGAAAAATATTAAAGGGAAACAAAAGAAATGCTCAAAGAGTTTGGAAGAGAAATATTTCAGTTTCATCATGGGGGCAAAGAGAGAGTTTCAGAAGTTCTCCTTGAAATGTAGTGACCTTTTCCAGAGCAGTTTTAGTGGAAAGTGGTGCTGCCCGAAAGATGGCTGCCGTGGTTTGGTGATTGAATGAGGGGGAAGAACAGACAGCAAGTATAAATTATTTCTCCATTTGTTGGGAAGGAAAAGTGGAAATTTGGCTCTGTTCGGAGGAGAATTATAGACCCCTGTGAGGGTGGGTTTTTATGTTTATTGCCTTGCTCACTTGTGCTTTCAGGATGTGAGAGGCTGGGACATGATTCACTTGTAGAAGTCAGACGTGAAAATAGAAGCTGAAGAAGGACTCCCAACAGAGTAAGTTCCCAGAAGAGATGGAAGGGAGCCTTGGCTTGTCCTTCCGCTTGCGGAGATGTCAGTAGCTCTCTCATGTTTGCAAGGAATTGGAAAGGAAACACGTTCTCCTGTACCTAGTGAAATGCTCAGTAATCGCAGGCAGGCAGTAACAGGTTCATTCAGCCTCCAGATCCTCACTCCATGAAATGAGCCTTGCTGATCTCTAGTTTGCACTTAGTATGGAAAGTATTCACCTGCATTTATGATGGTTTAAAAGGGTTGAGCAATGTAATTTTTAATTTGCAGCCCAAACCTTTTTTTTTTTTAAACAACACATATTTTTATTGATTTTAGAGAGGAAGGGAGAAAGAGATAGAAACATCAGTGATGAGAGAAAATCACTGATTGGCTGCCTCCTTCACGTCCCACTCTGGGGATCCAGGCCACAACCTGGGCATGTGCTCTGACTGGGAATTGGACTGTGTGACCTTTTGGTTCATAGGTCGATGCCGAACCACTGAACCACGCTGGCTGTGTCCAAACATTTGATTAGGCTAATTTTCGTTAGCCACATCTTTTCTGGCCAGGTCACTGATTGTATAAAGCTTTACTAACATAATGTTTGTGGTTCAGAATGCATCATGGGTTAGAGCTTGTGGGCCAACGTATTGCTTAGAGAAGTCACTGAAGGGAAATAAAAATTCTTCAAACAGTGAGATGAGCAGAGAATGAAAGAAACATCGGTGTGTAAAGCCATCTCAAAGTGACAGAATTGCTCTCTGGCTTGAAGGTTTTTAGGACTGGGTTGAATTAGTACTAGATCGGATGAAATAATATGTCACTCCAGAAGAGCTGGTTGACTGGAGACTAGAAAATCAATTCAGCTCTCATTGCTAAGACCATCACTTTTGTGAGATAGATCATCTGACTATTAAATCTTGACTATCAAATGCTTTAAAGACCCATTGAAGGCCATTGATTGCCCTTGTTCTGATTCCTTGTTTATTTGACTTCCCTTGAATTCTGTCTTTGGGGAGAGAATAGACTGATGGATGACATCTCTGGTATTGTCGTCACTGTGGAGGTTGTATCTCCTTGTACATTGGTAAGTTGGCATTCTGTTTATGTGTATCTGTCTCTATGGGCTTGGAAATAGTGAGTCTGCTCTTGAGAGATCATTGATTTTCTATGTATGTAGATTTCATCAATGCATTAAGCATGTGAAAATTCATCCCTGGGAGATATGGTCAGTGAAGAGACACCTTACAGTTTCTACTTTGGTGAACACATCAACCATTTCTCTATGCATCATGGAGATGAGAATTTACACCATTCAAAGCTCTTCTTGTTTATTCTTCCGTATTATAGAAAAAATGTTTCGTACATATGAATGTCATTTTAATAAAGCTTTTTAGGGGTTATATATGAAATAAATTTCATGAACATGCATCTATATGCTATTTAATAGCAACCTATTTTTAGCCTTTATAACAGGTCAGTGAAGGATATATAGGTTCATGTTGTCTGTCATAAGTTTAAGAAAAACATGGTAAGTGCTAGTAATAATTCCTTTGACTTAAAATTGTCACATGAGGTTGTTTTGGAAAAAGTATTATTTATTTCATAACTCAGTAAAGTGAACTAGAGCTAAATTTCCTCACTGTGGTATATATCAAAACTCTTTGTCTGCCCAATGAAATCATTATTATAAATCTTTTTAAGCCTGCATTCTTCCCATCTTTTTAGATGACCAGGACTATGAATTTGACTTTCTTTTTCACTTATTACTACATTAATATCTTTTGTACTGCATATGAACTTACATATAATTCTTTACTCATTTTTTTCAAGATGAGGAGAAATGTTATTTACTTATTTGTAGTTATAGTCCATCTGAGTTTATAGTTTTGTATTTTACATTATTGTTGTTGCTGATTAGTAAAAAGTCACCATAGATTATTTTTCCCTAAAGTGTTTTCATTTAATTCTTGAGCAATAAGATTCTGAAAAAGTTAGGAACCCTTACATTTTCCAAGTGTGTATATTCATTTGGGTTGCCAGAAATTTATATATATATATATAAATTTTCAAATTTAAGAAATTGAAAGCATGCCATAAAATGTTTTCTGTATCTTGCCATCTCTTATCTATACATATGTCACAATTTTTAATTTTGCAGGGTGATTTTTCTATTGGCCATTTAAATATCCTTTTAGCTAACAGAGCTAAGGTAGCTGTGTGTCCTTCTCCAGGGAGGAGTAACAAATGAGATGGAAGAGGTCACTGCTAACTAACAAAACCCAAGTCTTTTGTCTGTGACAACTTCATTAGTAACACTGAGAAACACACTATGTTGTTTTTTCTTTTACCTGAATTATAACACCAGTCTGCATTTTAGGTGTTCTATATATTGATAAAGATAATAAGAAAAGACCTATCTGTTCGCTTTAAAAAAGCAAAAACAAACACAGGTGTGAAATAATTTAATGCAGCTCAGCTTTTCAGCAAATATTACTAATCTGGAAATATCTCACTAAGTTGTATTCGCTTTTTGAAAATTCTGCAACATCTATTTCAAAAATCTGGTCAGTAGTCACATCTGCAGTGCATTGACTACAAAACTCGGTCTCTTTAAAAGCCAGATGATGTGGTATTGAGTCTAAAAACATTATGTAGTGTGTGAGTGGTTAGGGTGAAATAGGGGATACAGTTTGGGAGCAGCATGTAACAATGTAAACCTCTTGCTGAGGCATGCAGCGTGTTGACTAGGTCTCTTGCACTCCTCTGAGCCGGCTCTGAAGGCCAACAACTTCCTTCTTTCAGCCGATTGATTTTGAATTTTTCAAACTGATTAATGTTTTCATTTGAATGGTAATGCTGACTTTGCAGAAGATGTGATCTTTTAATTAGCAGATGCTGAGATTAGCATTAGGGCCGAACGGTAATTAGCATTTGTTCTTATGGTACAAGAGCACAAACTAAGTGCTGTAGTAAATAGAGCTACAGTGTCTTCTTTACATTATTCTTTAAGCTTCTTTATAAGAGTGATTAAAAATTATCAATATACTTCATCCCTGTGGCACTAAAAGCATTTCAACAAATGGAGGATTCACATAATCAAAAAATATTTTCAATCCCTTTATATTATCTCTGCGCATGTAGGATTCTGTTTTCAAAGCTTACTAAATATTTCATTATGGAATTTGAACACTTTTGTGAAAGAGTAATTTCTTATTCACATGTGTATTTACATACATACGTGTGTAATTTTAACTTTGTAAAAATGCAAAGTTTTGGTTTCCATATTGTACTTATTTCAGTAGCACTAATGCTCTTTCCAAAGCTATTATGAGAATCAGCTTAAAATCTATGAGCTCCAACTAGAGACAGTAGAGTGAAGGGTTTAAGAATTGGCATTTGGGTTCAGGCAAACTTAAATTCAGATCCTTACTATGCCATTTCAGTTTTCAGTGTCCTCTGTAACAGTAAAATTGTAATAGAATTATTGTTAAGACTGAAACTGGTATTTTACATAAAGCACATAGAGTACATTAAATAACTAGTGACTATTACTGTTTTTAAAAACCTGCTATGTATATTAATATCCATTATGACCTACACTTTTTAAAATATAGTGAAATGGTTTGTTTTAGCTTGTTGAAGTTTAGCAGGGACAATTTTTAAATATCTGTAGAGTAATTAAACTCATTTAATGTAAGATTTCCTTATCTGCCCATCTCTGAGCAGGACCTCTTGTTTCACAAGCTCATTATAAAGAACATTTTCTTTAAAATAAGTAGAGCTTGCTTAACCATATATAAAACATATAAAGGTCTTTATCTGTAATTTTTTCTTTCTCTTTTAGTGCTGCAATAAAATTTAGTTGACTAGGTGACAGTTTTTCTGTTTTCTAAGTTCATATTAGCACATTTTAGAGAAGTTAGTGAATATATAGAACTATGGACAATATATTTTATATGATTTTAATGAGCTACCAGGAGTTTCTTTATAGATGCTCATTTCTTAATATTTACCAAAACAAGTAACTTTTTGTTCATGACTTTATTGTTTAATCTAAGTTTTAATTTATCTTGTTCATTACAATGTTATATATAGTACATGCTTGATAAATTTTTGTTTGATTAATTAATGAAAGGATTCTTGAAACATGATTGTTATGATTTCCAAATATTATATTTATGCATTCAATAATACTTATTGAGCCTTTACTATTACCTGTTATTTAATTTAAATCACACTAATTATGTTCTGTAATTCTTATTTTTAGATAAAAACTGTCTTTATACATACCCATATAAAACATGTGGTCAGATTTATAGTGCATATAAATATTCAATAATTTCTAGGAGTAACTTGATAAGTCACCTAATTGAGCACATACAGGTCATAGTGGGCCTTAAAGGTTAGAAATAATTTAGAGATGAAATGCAAAACGAGATAAGATTATTTATGACATTTACGGTAGCTTTTATCAATGTTTAGTATAAAAGTTTGTAAGAGACTCTGTAGGTCAAGATAGATTCCAGAAGGTCTTGAAATTACAGTATAGGATTTTTACTTTATCAGGAAATTGGATGCCATGTAGATTCTTGAATTAGGCATCAATATATTGAAACTACTTTCATCAATACTACCCATTTTAGCAAAATTAATCTATAAGTGGCTTGGAAATACTTTTGAAGGAGATTACCTTTCTTATTTTTTGGGTGGATATTATAACAAAAGTTTTTAACAATGTGCTTTGTGTATTTGATTTTTAGAAAATTTGTAAGTTATTTACAAATAGAATCTGTAGATTGAATTGGGAGTGACCTTTCTTCAACCTGAATCTTTCTGAGACTTTAGTAAAATATATTTTATATTTCATGACAAATAAATGTTAAAAATTATTAAATTTTCTGGTGTATGTAGCACATTTGAATTGTCAGAATTTGATGATGTGATGCCTTGCTTACCTCTCTTACTTAATCCCCCTTTTCCTGGGTAATAGTTATGGTTTTATTTGCTTGATTATCTGTGTAATATCGAACTCTTTGCAGCAGTTGTAACCTCCCTGAGGATGGGGATGGTGTCTATTATGTTGCACAGCTGAAAGTCCAATTCCTGCAGAGGACTGGGAATTGGACTTCAATAAATATTTGGTGTTCAATAAATATTTGTCAAATGAGGTGAATGAATGTCATCCAGACCCATGAAGTTGTGCTTCATTGTTTGCTGTTTTTTTAAAAAAATACATATTTTTATTGTTTTCAGAGAGGAAGGGAGAGGGAGAGGTAGAAACATCAATGATGATAGAGAATCATTGATCAGTTGCCTCCTGCACTCCCCCTACTGGTGATCAAGCCAGCAACCCCAGCATATGCTCTGACTGGGAATCAAACCATGACCTCCTGGCTCATAGGTCAATGCTCAATCAATGAGCCACACTGGCCAGGTACTTCAGTGTTTTTTAAACACACAGGATTGTTAATTGCTACAAGGAAGCCTGTGAATAGCTATTAGAGTGCTTGTGCAACTTTCCTTTCTTTTTTTGATTATTTCGTAATTTAACTTATATTTAAATCAGAGGGCATTTGCATTATTTTAAACATTAAGTCTCTCATCTATATGTAAGCTTGAAAGTAGGATTAATGTCTGAAATCCCAAGAAAATCGAGGGCCTCAGTTTATCAGTGAAGATCTTTCCAGTGAAACATTGCTTGCATTTTTCATGAACATTAGAACTAGCAGAGCCGCAAATACATAGAAACTCCCAGTGTACCAGTTATCATTGCCTGAAGGCGGTTGGCTGACACTTTCCCCAGAACTGTTTAGAAATGTGCTCTTCTTTGTTGGGTAAATAGAATTTATGCGATGATTTTATTTTTGCACACTGTCATTCTCTCCATACTTCATAAACATGTTCTTTAATTTTAATATTTTTAACATTAAGGAATATATGAATTTTAGAGGTTAACAAATTATAACTGAACACTCCTGTGCAAAACTCTGTTTAAAGGGCATACAAATCATTTATTGCCTCTGGCTTTAAGGCGTTTATTTGTAAGCTAGTAAAGAACTGGGTAAAGTGCTAGCAGCAAACTGGGAAGTGCCATGGGAACACTGAGGAGAGACAGTTTCAACAATGGCTTGAGTAGTCATTAAAATAGGTAATATTAGGCATGAACATTTAAAGATGAGTAGAATTTCAGGAGGTGGATTGGTAAGCACACCTTGACCCCATTGTGCGTTTCTTGTAGGGAGTTGAATTTCAAGCTGAATGGGAATTACACACAAGCATCAGGTAGATACAAACTATCTCCTTTTCAGTTGGTAGGTCTCAATAAGGAACCATTGCCTAGACCTGCAGCCACATGGTTTTCTAAAACCTTTTCCCCTGGAGTTAAACTTAACCTAGCCCAGTGGTCGGCAAACTCATTAGTCAACAGGGCCAAATATCAACAGTACGACGATTGAAATTTCTTTTGAGAGACAAATTTTTTAAACTTAAACTTCTTCTAGCGCCACTTCTTCAAAATAGACTCGCTCAGGCCGTGGTATTTTGTGGAAGATCCACACTCAAGGGGCCAAAAAGCCGCATGTGGCTCACGAGCCGCAGTTTGCCGACCACTGACCTAGACCAAGAGAGAAAAGAGACCAATTCATGGGCAAACTGACTTTTTACACTTTTCTCTTGCTAAATTGAATGTAGATGTCAATGCCAGACTCTCAGGGTCTTACTACCATGTGATCTCTGCTTCTCCTATGACCACCAGTGACTTAAGGAATGAAGAGATGCTTAAATATGTTTTTCTTTTGGGAGCACAGCTTTCACATGAGAAAGGGGATTAGGGTTCCCCCTCACAGTATATATTTTAATAAAGATTGGCTCAAGTTTGAAATGATATGTACTTATAATATTTAAATAAGGCTTTTTTTAGTTCTAATATTGGCTTTTCTTTAAAGCTCTATCATTTTGTTTTGAAGGAAAACTATTTAATATCCATTCTGGTTCCTCTTCCTTTAAATGGAAGTCAGGTTTGTATTAGTGAAAATCTTTGGCAAATACAATTAAAAGGCTATTATGTCTGATTTGTGAATGAAACCCAAGGTTGATTTTAATATTGTCAGCATAAAATAAGTTAAAGGACATTATTTCACAGTGCAATCTTATACAGCTAACCACACTGTTAATATTGATTTAAATTCAGTTTTACTTTACTAAAATATTTTAATGAATTACTATACTTGGACTTACGGATTTTTTTTCTATAGTGAAGGTGTTTGTTTTGGACATTTGCAATACAAGTCGTCAATAGAATGATTAGATTAGGAACATTTGCTGCTATCTGAGATCTACCTAACTTTTCCAACATGTCATATTTTATAGAGCAAATATTTGTGGATTGTGGATTTCAGTGTAAGACCTTTGGCTGTGAAAGTTTATTAGCTGACTCCAGTTACAATGATTTATGCAGTAGTAAATATGATGAAAGGGGAGGGATTGATTGTGTTTTACTTATCAGAAAACAGATTGGGAAATAAACTTGAATTTCAGGTCATTTCCTCTCTGGGGAATATTCTCCTTATAAAAATGTCTTAATGCTGTAAATGCCCATATGATAGAATAGAAATAAAAGTCACTGCTGTGGTAATCTAGAAGAGTTGCTGAACTGGTTGCTTTTTTCTTCTTTGTGAGGCCTAAAAACTACACAAGCAATAAACATAAAACTGATGTTTCTCTTTCTCTCAGATGCATGCATGTGTTAAATATATAACAACAGTAAGTTCTGTTATGTGAGTTTCAATCCATACTGCTGAGAAACTAAGCCTAGCATTTAATCTTTTGTGCAGTAACAAAATAAACTCATAAAATATAGCCAAATAAAACCCATTCTTGGATTTCTTGCTATGGAGCAGATGTACCCTGAGTCAGTAATGGTGAACACACAGATGGAATCAGCCCCATAAAAGCCAGGCTCGAAGTTATGGACTCTCAGAGATAGAAGGGTATTAGGGATGTTTTACGGTGGCTGGGGAAGGAGGCAGCCGGACAGTCTTCACCTAAATACCAGTGTTTGCACTTAACATTGTAACATGGCTTCCCTGGAAGATCTGTTCCATCTGTCTGCTTTTCTGCTCTGATTGCCCCACTCATCTTTGCTTATCGTGACATACACTTTTTAAAACAATAGAAAAATGTTTAGAGAAGTGAAAGGTTTACTAAAAGCGGGCCCTGTCCACGCAGTCCTCTCCTTGCTGCTGCTGTGAAGAACTGGCTGTAGTCAGATGAGTGGGTTAGGCAGTGGGAAATGGAGAAACGGCATCCTGGACATTTTTTCTCTTTCCTTCTTGCCCTTGTCTCTCTGAAGCACATTCAATTTTGATGCCTTACTTCTGCTTTCTGTGGCAGACTGTCAAGGACAGCTGAAGAAAAACGCAAATAGACTTGTGGATCCAGCATTATAACACAGGTGAGGTTTTTAGCTCCAGCCAAACCTTGAGTGCTGCTCAGCACATCCCTTTCTCTGGCTCCCAGGAAGCTCCCTTTCCCATCTGTCATGGTCTTTATATTTGCATGTCTTATTCTTTTCCCGAAACACCTTTTTAAAAAGATCCTCTTCAGATAAACCCTAGTCATCCTTCAAGGTCAGCTGGAATGTGATGTTAATTTAGGAAGCTTTCAGCCTGACCTTTCCTCCTGCCCCATTTTCTCCAGGTCTTGTCCCTAGCAGAATTACTATCTTTCTTTTGGGTGCTTTAGCATATTACAAGTAGCATTGTCAGAAGTGTGTATGCCTTTCTATCCCACATGTAATCACTGGAGGCCACGCCCATGCCTCATTAATTTTTGTCTAGCCCAGTGCCTGCCACATGGTTGACATCTGTATAGATCTGCTAAGTAACGTCAATGCCTGTGATGTGTTGTTGTCAGTCTCAAAATGCAGCCTATTGGAGAAGCCAGAATCATCATCATCATCATCACCAAATTCGTCCCAAACATCTTCCTGTTTATAATGGTAACTAGTGGCCCGGTGCATGAAATTCATGCACATTAAAAGGGAATCAATTAGAGGGAATATTTTAGTATTGCTATTTGCCCTTTCTCTCTAATAGAAGTGTCAGAGATGAAAGAAAATTAGTAAAATGTATATGAAAACTTTCCTCCTGTCAGAGTCTGGGGCACATCATGGGACCCAGAGTCAAGTCCCCACCCACCCACATGCGCCTCAAAATCTCGTGAGACCCAGACCCGGCTGCCCCCCATCCCCATTGGGCTAGATCCAGACCCAGCCAGTCTCACCCTTGTCAAGCCCCACTGGGCAGGGGACACAGCCTCAGGTGCTGGGGAGGGGGACGCAGCCTGAAGTCTGCCGTCAAGCCCCTCCTGGTAGGGGGCACGGCCTGAGGTCCCCTAGCCTGGTGCTGGGGTGAGGGGAGCAGTCTGAGGTCCCCTAGCCTAGTACCAGGACGGGAAGTGCACCTTGAGGTCCCCCATCAAGTCCCGCCTGGCGGGGGGTGTGGCCTCAGGTCCCCTGGCCTGGTGTGGGGGTCTCGGCCTGAGGTCCCTTTCAAGCCCTAAGGGGGCGGGGGAGGGCATAGCCTCAGGTCCCTACTGATTGCTAGTTAAGGCTCCTTATGGGAACTTGGCTTCAGCTGTGGGTGGAGCCCTCTTTGTGATGGAGTGATGGTCAATGTCAATTAGCATGTTCCCTCTTTATTAGATAGGATACTTTATTTTAAACACATGACTACATCGTAATACCATGAAGTGATAAATGAATAAGGAAATTGTTTAAAATATAATCAGTTTTTCTAATTTCAGGTAGGGCAATATCATACCTTCAAAGAGATACCTTTCTCTTTCTATTCTTTCTTTTTTTTTTTTTAACAATGTTTCCTAGGTTGTAGACTCCTTTAACTTCTGTGAGTAGTTCCTGCTACACTTTGTTAATATCCATGTGCTACCAGGTATATTAGCTTTCTCAATGTTTCTTTTTTACCCTGACCACCTCTTCTTTAAAAAAAAAAATGTTTTTATTGATTTTCAGGGAGAGGGATAGAGAGATAGAAACACTGATGAGAGAGAAGCATTGATCAGCTGCCTTTTGCACACCCCCTGCAACTCTGGCATGTGCCCTGACCAGGAATCCAAGCAGCAACCTCTTGGTTCATGGGTTGACACTCAACAACTGAGCCACGCTGGCCGGGCTCCAATACCTCTTCTTTTTGCTACTCTCTGTTGCCATCTAACTATAATGCTCTTCTGCATGAAATCACAGCTATTTTCAGATCTCATTTTCATCAGCCACCTGCCAGCTGTTGAGGGAACAGCTGATTTTTGTTATCTAGTGAAAGGGTGGGGCCAGTGATTCACAGCTGCCAAGCTTCTGGTTCTTTTCCCTTACCACCTTGAAAACCCAAGTTCCTTATTACATAAAAATGCCCAGCTGCTGTCTGTCTTGTAACAGGTGACCAGAGAAGAGTTTTCTTAGCATGGTTACTGGTGGGACTCGTTCTGGGGAAGCTAGCTGGTATCCAACAGAACTTGTATCAAGCATCAGTAAGAGGAATAAGCTGAGTTATTACTATACTGCTGCAGTTTGGGACTCTTAAAGAGTATGATTTATGGAAAAGTTCACAGATCTTTAAGACCTAATTTTTTATATGCGTCGGAAGTTGTTGAGTTTCTCCATAGTTAAATATGTAATTTAGGTTGGAAGTTAGGAATATTGTCTTTGAAGATGTCCCAGTTGGATGCAAATTTTACTTGTTTTTATTTGTATTTGTCTTATCTTTGGCATGTTACTTATTTGAATTTTGTTTTGTACAGAACAAATGAGGATTCACTATGCCCTAAATAATAGGTTTATGAAACCAAAATGAGGTTTCATTTTTTTTTTTTTTTTGGTAATAGATCAGAATTGGGATGAATGTGTTTTATTAGGATTTTTACCCATTGTGTGGCATCAAATTTTATCATGTGATTATAGAAAAGATAACTCAATTTGCAATATATAAGACAACAAATTGAATGCTACTTCTAAAAGATTATCTTTTAAGCAAACATTGTATGTAATAATATGGCAATGTGAGATTGAAATGTTTTTTAAAGAAAAAGAAATACTTATGGTCATGAACATATTGGCTTTCAAAACATGATGAAAAGCAATCACTTTTAGTTTTAGCTGTATTCATTTAGCCATTAATTTAACATATACTTATGGAGTTCCTATAATATTCCAGACACTGAGCTATATATCCTGGGATAGAGAGTTGAGTACAGCACACAAAAAAATATCATTCTTTATATTCTATTGCAATTCAAGGGTGTTTTATAAATAGAAATCTTGTGTGAATTAATAGAAATCTTACTTTCTCCTATAGGCAGACTTAGTTGTATATGGAAATTTGTGTTTTCTGAATTCTAGAAAATGTTTAGCTCTTTTCTGAGAGTTTATGGGACATTCACTTTTAGATAGTACAAATCATAAAACTTTGGTAAGTTTCTAAATTTTGTGATGGGAGTTATAACATTTCAAAGGGTTTATTTTCACCATACTTCCTCCTTATTAATATAATTCACGGTTGTTTCCTTGCCCCAGAATGATGTTTAAGCACTGACTCTTTTCTGTCATATTTCAGTCAGTTGCAGGGGTTTCCAGTTGAATAACAAAAGAATATTTTTTCTACCACTTATATTCTCTAGAGTTTTAGATGTTAAATGTATTTTCACATTAAAAAGAATCTGATTGCATCCTCCCAACTTTCCTGTAATTTAAGTATACCACAATTATTATTCCCCTTTCTTAGATAATAAAATTATGCTCAAAGATGCCAATAATAATAATGATAATAACAATAGCTGTCATTTATAGATCAGGAACAAATGTTTGTCAGAAACTATACATTATAGTAGCCATGGAATAACTTATTGACTTTTTACAGTTGAGAACATTGAAGTTCTGGCATGGTAAATATCTTCCCTGTTGCTTGGCTATGTTAGATTTGAACCCAGGTCTGCTGCTAATACTTCCTTGGAATGTCTTTCTATCATACATACTATTAGGTCCCTCTTGTGTGAATTAACCTGAATCATTCAGCCAGTTATTATCAGAGCTTGGATGTACAGATCTTGTGGAACACAATCTGGTACATCATTCCCTGACTCACTGTTTTTTTTTTTAATAATTCTCATTTTTAAAAAAAATGTATTTTTATTGATTTCAGAGAGGAAGGGAGAGGGAGAGAGAGATAGACACATCAACGATGAGAGATACCATTGATTGGCTGCCTCCTGCATGTGCCCCACTAGGGATTGAGCCTACAACCTAGGCCCCAGGCATGTGCCCTGACCGAGAATCGAACTGTGACCTCCTAGTTCACAGGTGGACACTCAGCCACTGAGCCACACCGACCGAGCCCCTGACTCATGATTCATTTTAAAATTATATAGTAGTGCATGATGACTCTAGTCCCATCATTGTTCCCTTGCTGATAGAGTTAATAGCAAGGAAGCCAATTTGAATTTTTAGTTTATTAGTAATGCTTTAAAAACATAAAACCATTAAAATAAATTAGGTTGCTTTATGTTTTAGACTTATTCTATTTACTCTAGGTTCACCTCACAAGGAGATGTAGTAGTAACTTAGTTTGAGCACCATTTAAAAATTTGAGGGGCAAACTGCTGTATGTGTGAAACACAGTGTTGACTCACCGGATTGAAGCGTTCTCATTTACTTGCTTTTGCTTCTTGAGCAGTTAGATCAAGCGCTGCTGTAAAAATTTTTTGTCATTCTTATAGATTTTCACATTATCTTCTAGAGCAGACCCATGGTGAGTTGTTGAAATGCTTCATTTCAGAAGGTTACATATGACTAGGCATGCTCTAAATTGAAAAGTTAAATGAAATTGCTACTTATGTAACATTTCTTTCCAAGTATTGAGTTTGATTTCCATTATTTACCAAGCAACTCATCAGTGATTTTACTTCTACTGCCTTAGTCCATTTATTGTTTGTTTAAAGTACTTCAAAATTTTCACTGCTATTTTATAATCAGTTGGCTCAATGGTAAACACTGAGTTAATATAAAAATATTGATTGTTTTACCTTTTGGTAAACAATGTGATCTGCAATAAAACCCAATCTGACATGATTTGTTTGTGGGATGGTGACACATGGGCAGAAATGATTAATGCTAAAGCATCTAAAATGATCTATCTTATATTTGTCTAAAATAGTCTTCTTTGAGACACTAACCAATTTTTCTTTTAACAGCACATCTAATCAATTTCAAAGTGAAGAAAAATAAAGCCTGAGCCAGTTTTGAAAATTATTCCTCCTTCAAATGATCTGAGCGCTGGAATTTATTTTACAGTTCCAGCTAAGCAAGCTTCTAGGCTGAAAAGAAGGGATGAATAGTGTCTAAATCTGCTTTAGGAGAGAGTTTGTTTATCGAGCTACACCTCATTTTCCTTTATCTGTCACTGTGTAAATAATAGGTAGAATTTCTTGGTTGGTTGTGTTCTACGTGCACAGCATACCGCTTAGAGTCAACTAACTGTAGCATTTCTGATTCTTTCTTAAGCTGTCTTTTTCTTGCCAAGTTTCCTTCCCCATCTAACCTTCCTGCCTGCAATATGATCCAAACAGAATTATGCCATTTCAGCAATTATAATCTTCAGTGTCTATCTTTAAATGTGTACATTCAGTCTTGAAGTGACGTATAGGTCCTTTGCAGGATGAAATAGAAATTACAGCAAAGTAGACTATTAGGTATAAATTGATTTTTTAAGGCGCTTTCAACATTTTGTTTGGCAACATTTTTTTTTTTCTGTAAAGGTAATACATTAGGAAGGATTAGCTATGTCTACCAGCATTTATCAGAAAATCCAACATGTTAGGGGCTTAGACGGTATAGAAATTTCTCACTCTTGGAAAAGAAGTTTATCAATAGGCAGCACATGCCTCTATGTTGTCTCCATGATCAGAAGCCAAGGCTCCTGCCGCCTCCTTCAGTATTTAACTCTTGGCTTTCGTTCTCAGGGTCACCTCAGGTTACAAGATGGCTTCTGGAGCTGTCGCTATCTCATCTGCATTCCATATTGCAGAAAGGAATGAAGCAAAGCAAGGGGGACAAAAGCAATGCATTTTTGTTTTCAGCTGAATAAACAAGCCTTCCAAGAAATTCCACATAACACTTCAATATGTCATTAGAGTGAATGTGATAACAGGGCCACACCTAGCTGAAGAGGGTAGTTGGGAAACCTAGTCTTTAACTGGGTGCATTGTCCCCTTAAATAAAGAAAAGAGGGGACACAGATTTTTATGTGCAGCTAGTAGTTACTATCATGATATATGCCAATGGTTACTTCTCCAATTTTCAGCTTATCTGTAAAATGGGCCAAAGAGGATCATTAATGATATGTAATCCTAGAACACAGTGAACATTACAGGGGTTACTTCACTAATTTTAATTTCCTCTGTAATTATTGTAACATTAGAGCAGCAGGAAGTCTCAAAGCTTTATGGGGTCTTGTGAGATGATGACCCACGTTAACTTGTAAATTATTTCACTTTTGGGACTGATAATGCGCTTTCTTTGCAATTGGTGTCTCCTTCTCTTGTCTCTCTCCTGTAATGCCTTACACAGCGTGGGTGCGATCCATCTCCATGCCTTCTGCATCACTGAGAACTGGGGATTAGTCGCTCTTTGATGTGGAAAAAGATTAGCCACAGCAGCAATTAATCTATTGGGAAATTTGGGGGACTACAGAGTTCACTGAGACAGACTACCCAAAGCAGCAGCCTGCTCTTTAGTACAGGGCAGAGTGGGAGTCAGAAAAGAAAGGCTGCTTTGGGCAAATTACAGGGCTGTTCTCCTTGCCAAAGGAGCGACTGGACTGGCTGATCTCTGAGTCCCTTCTGACCTGTTAAACTGTGTTTGTAGGAATCCCATTCTCTTGGGGTACATGTAAGTTCTTGCTGTGTTTGCTACCACTTACATGAAGAGGGACATGGACTAACCCTTAGGCGTCCTTACAGTCTTACACATGTGAGTTTTACTGCCTGATAGAGACGTTTTTCCCTCTCTTGAGATCTAAAAATTGCACATTTAGATTTGAACTACTCTAAATAAATAATTTCTGGAAATGAAATAGTTTAGTGATACATTAATACCTTTTTTGGTAACTGGCTATAGGATTATGCATTATTTTTCTTTACATTCAAAATTTCAACATGCACTTTTATAAAAGGAACTAGACTATTTTTCTTCCCAAATGAGTAGTGCATTACAAGTTATCTGGCGTTCTCCAGTAACTCCAGATTAATACTAGTTCTGTCGTATGTTAGTTCTCTGTCTTTGGCAGAGTGCTTATACTTTCAAAGATGAATTTCCTCTGCTGTAAAGATGGGAATGTTTATTATACTTGTTTTATAGGTCTATGAGAGAGAGTTAAATAAAATCATGAATGTGAAGCATTAACAATATATCTGAAGCAAGGAAGTATGACAATTATTATTTTATTACAGGTACTCCTATTATGGAAATGGACTTAGATAACTAGCTAATTTAACTAGGGTGATGGTCCATTTATCTATCAGTACATACAAACTATCCCAAATCTGATGGCATAAAACAGCAACCATTTTATTCTGGTAACAGATTATGTGGACAGAATTCTGAACAGGACACAGAGGTGACAGCTTGACTCTGTTCCATAGATGTCTAGGGCCTCAGTGGGGAAGATTCCAAAGACCGGGGTGCCTCAAGCCCGAAGCTGAGGTCGTCAGGAGGCTCCATCACTCATCTATCTGGTTTCCAGGCTGCAGTGATTTGAAGGCTGTGTCCTGCTGGACTGTTGACTAGAGAACATACACACATGGCATCTCCATGTGGCCTGGACTTCTCCCAGCATGACAGCTGTGTTTGGAGGGGGGCATTCAGAGATTCCCCTTGGTTGCTACTGTATGGCATTTCATGACCTCACTTCAGAAGGCACATGGCATCACTGCTGCTGCATTCTATTAGTTGAAGCATTCATAAGCCTTCCCAGATTCAAGGGAAAGACCTTGTATGTCATTGGAAGGAGTGTCAAAGAACTTGGGGCCGTCTCTGGCGCCCTACTGCTCCCTCTAGAAAGATGAAAGGTGACAAAGTATAAACATAATTTGGTTTGGAAATAGTTTTTCAGTTAACTATTCTCAAAAATGATGTATTAATTCTAACCTGTCATCATCTAATATGGGCAAGCAGTTAAAGGTTTTCATGAAAGTTCTAAAATCTCTGTAAATGTAATCCTGGGATTTAATCCTGCTAATCTAGGACACTTATACTAGTACTCTTAACTCCAGGATAAATCTTTCTTTAAAAACGTTTAAAAGCAATTGTGGTACTCAGGCAGGCATACTTTCTGTTTCTCATACATAAAGTTTTTTCTTCCCAAGGTTTTTATGAAGATTAAGTTGCCTGTTTTTAAAATGCTTAGAACAACAGTACCAGGTTTTTACCATAAGTTCAATGTAAGTGTGTGTGTGTTTGTGTGTGCATAATCTCACTTTTAAAGCAGCATTAGGATTAATAGGAAGTACATTATTCTTAGGTTAATATAATATTTATCAATATTGTACCATTAAGATTATCACTAAAATAGTTTGTCCAAAGATTTGAAAAACAAAAATGATTTTGAAAAATACCTTTAAAGGTTAAAATTCACTGTCAACTAATTAGTGATTCCTTTTTTTTATTCAATGACAGTGAACAGATATTCCTTCTAAGGGCTGTGGGTACAATTATATTTCGGGTGTTTGTGTATCATTAATTTCCCAGTTGATCTTTGTTATTTACTTAGAAGCCAGAGCTTATCATCAGATGTAGTTAACAGCTTGATGGCTCGGATTGTTGTATTTTGGATCATTTCTCATTTGTGTTTCACTTGTCTAAAATTAAATGAACAGTTTTATGAAGGGCCCTGATCGCTTGTTTCAAAACCTGAGATTATAGCACCCAGTGGGTAATGATCCTATTCTAAACTCATTAAAAGCAAAAAGGAAATACATTTATACCTGAATGACCATATTCTCTTCTGCTCACCATCCGGCCTGCGATTTCCTTTTTATTTATAGTGACCTCAATCTAGGCGCCCCTTGCATAAGTAAGTCTAAAAATGATTTGCCTCTCCAGGGTACATATGCCTGTTCCAGATGCTCTTCGTCTGAGTGAGGTGCGGACACTGAGGTTAAAGTGTGTCCGTCTTCTCTTCTGGTTACTCAGTCTCAGTCTCAGCCAATTATGTGAGCAGCTCTGACAGCTAACCTTGTAAAACATTCAGGAATCTGACTGCTTTCTGAAAACATACCTGGGCCTTTAGGCAGGACTCTACAGGTGATTGCCCCTGGATGTTTGCCTAAAGATGATTTAGAAAATTGGTTGGAAGCTTTGCTCTTCCCCAGCTATCAAAAATTAACCTGCCAGAAATGTGCAGACACAGCAGTGTTACGTTAATGATTCTGACTCATGCACAAGGCTTTTTCTTTTTCTTTCTTTCTTTCTTTTTTTTTTTTTTTTTATGCTGGCTATTCCAAATTCCAAGGATTCAGCATTTACTATTTGGTAATTTACTTTTGTGTTTACACCACGAATAGGGCATTCATTATCAGCCTCCTTGACTGATTCAAACCTCTAGTGTGTTCAGTGGGTATAGTATTTATTGGAAGCAGGTAACCACCCCCTTTTACTCTAGGGGTGAACAAATTCTCATTTGCTGGGGAAAAACAGAGGAAAATCTTTGAGCCAAAGATTTAACTCCAAGAAGGACTGTTGTCCGATTTCCAAACAGGCCGGGGAATACAGTGTGCTGCACGGTCCCATGGGTATTCATTAAAACAGCCCAACTGGGTCACAGGGTGAGATCCCCGGAGCTGAGAGGAGCCTACATTGAGACATGTATACAGCTTTGCTTATACATTCAGTTTCACCTGTGTTTGCGATTTAGTATATAGTCAGCCTTTTGATAAATTTATAAATTATAAGTTTACTAGAGGCCCAGTACATGAAATTCATGCACTTGCAGGGGGAGGGGTGGTCCCTCAGCCTGGCCTGTGCCCTCTCATAGTCCGGGAGCCCTTGGGGGGTGTCCAATTGATGGCTTAGCACTGCTGCGGAGGTGGGAGAAGCTCCTGCCACCACCACTGTGCTCACCAATTGTGAGTCAAGCTTCTGGCTGAGTGGCACTCCCCCTGTGGGAGCACACTGACCACCAGGGGCAGCTCCTGCATTGAGCATCTGCTCCCTGGTGGTCAGTGCGTGTCATAGCAACCGGTTGTTCAGCCATCGGGCCAAATGTCGGCTCTCCGACATTCTCCAATGGGTCCCAGATTGTGAAAGGGTACAGGTCAGGTTGAGGGACCTCACTGGTGCATGATCAGGGCTGGAGAGGGATGTGGGAGGTTGGCCTGCTAGGAAGGGACCATGGGAGGGCTCCAGGGTGTGTCTGGCTCATCTGGCCGGACCCCAGCAGCAAGCTAACCTACCAGTTGGAGTGTCTGTCCCCTGGTGGTCAGTGCACGTCATAGCGAGTAGTTAATTGGCCTTAGCATATCATTAGCATATTACACTTTGATTGGTTGAATGGCCAATTGGACAACCGGACACTTAGCATATTAGGCTTTTACTATGTAGGATTTCTAGAATTATTATGTACTTCATAATCAAAGCTGCAAATGCTTTGAAATTTTGCATGTGAGTTATTCACGTCTAGCACTGACAGGATGGAACCTGATAATCTCCAAAGGCTTTTGCAGCTCTAAATCCCGATGAGTCTGTGATCTTGACTGTTTTTCCAAAATTCAACCTCTAATTTTATTTGTTACCTTTGCTAATTCTAAATTTTATCCTGATCAAAGTGCTGTATGATCAAGTAGCATCACAAATATCAACAGTTGAGAAAAGGAAAGCTTTCTACCTTCAGTCTTTTCTATTCTAACCACTTCTCCACCTTATTGTGCATGTTTCCTTTCCAGTTACAGGGGTTCATTCACATGCAGAACTTTTGGGTTTGGTCAGATTGCGTAAGAAATGTTCCCTGTTCAGTTGCTGTTCACTCCCATCATGTTGAAGTGAGGTTCAGTCCTCCCGAAGTTTGAAAACTGGGATCCTAACCTTAGAAGCTTGCAGGGAGGATCATGTGGGTATCAGTAATGCGTTAGGCATATAGTGTGTATGTGTTGCCAAGTCCTCAGACTATTTTGCAAGAAACCAGAAACCCAGGTTTTTATTGTTAAATTTTCCACCTCCTTTGTGCTGTTTGAAATTATATTACAACCCTGAATTTAAAAAAAAGAAATAAAAGCGATATGGCTCCCCAAGACCAGGTCTGCTTGTTCTTTCACCCCTACTTCACAGCCATGCTCTTCCGTTTCTTGTTGATTACCTATTGTGACTCATTCCCTCAAATAAACCCTCCCCTTGGGGATCTGCACTCCTCACTGCTCTGCTGTACAAGTGGGAACTTGCCTGGAAACTACAATCATCCCTGCGTTTTTACAGAAGTCCATGTAAGCGGTTACCGTGCTTATGAAGTTCCTAGACAGATTTCTACCTCTTGAACATCAGGTTCACATGCACCCTGGGTTCATGCTGATGATCCTTTGGTTATCCTTACACTCAAAACTCTTCTTCCTGCCAGTCACTTTTCTAGCTTGTGGGTCAGCCCAGGACTTATCACATGCTCTCTAACTTATTCTTCGCTCAGTGCATCTCTCAGCACCAGTGATTTCCTTCGTTTTCGTCGTCCCCTCATTTCTGTCATAAGGTGCTCTTTCTTTGCTTTTAACACTCTTGCCCATTTCTTTTTACATGAAGTGGAAAGGAAGGGGTTTATAATGCCGCCAAAGTACTCAGACCCGTAGCATAGATATAGTGACCACGCATAAGATTAAGGAACAATGCTATGGACTGCGATCAGAAGGACGTTACCTGACTGCGAAGTCCATTTGTGTTGATATCTGTGGTTCATTAAACAGAGACTTGCTCATTTCTGCGAAATTTTGAAGTGGAAACTTTCACCTTGGCCCAGCTGGCTCAGTTGGTTGGAGTGTCGTCCCATGCACCAAAGGGTCACAGGTTTGATCCCCAGTCGGGGCATGTAAGGGAGGCAACCTAGTCATGTTTCTCTCTCACATCAATGTTTCTTCCTCTCTCTCTCTCACTCTGTCTCTTTCTCCCTCTCTCCCTCTCCCTTTCTCTCCCTTTCCTCTAAAATCAGCGAAAACCATGCCCGCGATGAGTATTAAAGAAAAAACCAACAGAGTGGAAAGTTCTCCAGATAGGAGCTCCTGTTCTGAAATAGCTCTCCTGACATAGAAGTTCCAGTGTACACAGACCGTGCACTGGGGCTCCGAAAGACTCAGCTGGTCCTTGTGTGAAATGGCTTCTCTTCCGAAACATCAATGAGATTGTGTTTCTGTATTTGCCATTGTATGGACAAGACTGTCTGTCGTGAGTGATCTTGCCAATTGCCTTGTTGAAACCAGTTAAATACTACCTTCTGCATCTCCCTGCTGTCTATGTCCCATATGATTTGAAAGGATGATATTATAGTTAGAGAGATGCTATTTTGGATTATTTTCTCTAAGAGAGACTTGCACTTATGTTTCTCAAGGACCTGTGAAATGTATGTATTTTTGGTAAGAATGTTATGAAGAGGTGCTATGATTCCTTTTTTACAGAGGGGAACCAAGATATAAGGAGTACCAGTAACTTGCTCATGTTACACAGGTGGTAAACTAGTCTTGGAGGTTGAACACAGAGCTCTCACTGCGAACCATTCCATTATACTGTGTGTCTCTCATTTCTTTAATTCAGGTAATGCATGGTTAGTATAGCCCGCGTACTCCCTGGTAAACAATAAATCCCTGTGTAGCACCATACAAATCAATTCCTAATAAGTTGCTATGGAAGGTTTTTAAAGAATAATGTAGAATGCTTCTGTCGATATTTTGAAAAATTTACTGCTCTCTTTTCTAAACTGAAAACGCACTTGTCTGTCTGCCTGCAGTATTCTGGCCCATCTCCAGTCTTAAGTTCCTTCAAAGATTACTGCAGTTGTTGGATCTATTTAGCAAATCCTCTAAAAAAATCAGGTCCGTAATTAAATGGTCCAGGAGATGGAATATTTTTCCAGCAACCGAGGGATTTCTCAAAACACATGTTCTTATCTGGAGCTTCACTTTCCTTCTGACCAGATTCGAATCTGCTCTGTTCAGCCAAGTGGTCATTTTCTTTGACAGATAATTCCGAGTCCAAATGAACATCAGTTATTTGGCTACATATTAATTATCCTTTACCTTTTATATCACTACTCTCAAAATGTCTTATTTCCTTCCTAGTTTGTGGGTATTTGTATATTGTTTTAAATTATTGCAGAATTTTATTTTATTTTTGTATGAAGCTGGTAAAGAACTTAAAAGTAAATCACAAGTAATCTTTTCTGCAAATCTGAGTAGATTTTAAAATTTCAAGAGCTGGTACCAATAATTGCCAACATTTTTTTTTCTCAACATGAGCCAGTAAAAGGACTTGACATTTTCAGAAACATCATTATTATCTTTCAAGATAAATCTCCAAAGATTTATCTCTTGATAAATCTCCAGAGATTTGGGCTTCTTTTGTTTATTTCTTTATTTTGAGTACTATTGTGAGTTAATGAACACCAAATTAAACACAGGAAGCACATTTTAGCTTTGTCAATGATTCACTTGATGTTAATTTTTACATTCCATCAAGCATAATCTAGAAATAAACTGAGTTTCTAAGTCTAAGGATGACTGCGAACAGTCAGGATAGAATCACATTGTAAACGTTCAAACCCAGTTAAATTTGTAGTGGCACTCTGTAGTCTCATATTCTGTAATTTGTATTTTTGGAAAAGCTGACTTTAATGTTCATCTTATTAAAAATTCTAACATTTTTGATTCTCTTTTTTATTTTTTATGTTTGAGACTTTCATACACATACACACTCACACAGACATACACGAAATTAAATTTAAGCATGCATGAAAATTATAAAGCAGCATTTCCCAGCTGAACACAAAAGCATACGAAAAGTTTTAATATACATTACACAAAGCTAATAACAAATCTTGGCTATAATTCTTAGAATCAGTTTCATTGTAAAATGTATTCCATACTTTTACTTCAGCTTCTAATATCTTGAATTCTTTAGGATTGAAATGAGGTATTTCTATTAGATCTGTATTCCCAAGTCTATCCTTGACATATTTGCCCTCCTATGAATAATATCATTATAGTCTGATAGATCACAATGTCAAGAAACTGATCTTGGTCCAATTTTTTAATCTGTAGGATGAAATAAAAATTTCATTTGCTTCTACACTTTGGAGTGAAGAATAAAGGCAGTTATTTAAAACAACAGTTTAAATAATTTTTCGTGCTTTCTAATTAGGGCTATTTGTTACTGTTATTTTTAAAATCATTATACAGGGTGTCCCAAAAATATATGCATACTTTGAATAATTATTAATTCCAACGAGTTAAATCTGAAGAGAAAGAATCATCAAATAAGCTATCAGCTTTAAAGTGTGTATACATTTTTGGGGGACACCTTATATTCCTTTGGTAGCATGTTTATATTTTGTAGGCGAGTGAACCATTTTCTTTAACTTCACAGACCAGATGTGTATTTAAAAAGATCCATGTTTTTGGAATTTGGTATTGGACATACTAACAAGGATAGCTCAGCAACACTCAAAATTAATACTCTGAGAGTAAGGAGAAGTGAGTATGCACAAGTTAGGGTTCCCCAAGGTCTTCATTTTAGCTACCACCAGCCTGCTTTCCCTGGACTAATATTTTTTAAACTAGAGTCCTGATGCACAAAAGTTTGTGCAAGAGTAGGCCTTCCTTACCCTGGCTGCCGGCACCTGGGCTGCTGGCACTGGCTTCCTTCCAGCACCCGGGACCTGGGCTTCTCTCCTCTGGCCACTGGCAGGCACCCAGGACCCGGGCTGCTTCCCTCCTCTGTCCACCTGCAGACACCCGGGACCTGGGCTCCTTCCCTCCTCTGGCTGCCCACAGGCACCCGGGACCCCGGCTGGCTTCCCTCCAGTCCCCCCGCAGGCACCTGGGTCCTGGGCTGGCTTCCCTCTGGCCCCCCGCAGGCACCCGGGACCTGGGCTGGCTTCCCTCTAGCCCCAGCTTCATCAGGAAGGACGTCTGGAATGACGTCTGGAAGACATCAGGTCTAATTAGCACATTACCCTTTTATTATTATAGATACCTTAGGTGTTAGCATTTGGATACCAACAAGACTAATTACTGAAAATCCAAAGGGATCTTGCTTGTTAGCACTGAATGGACTCACAGACCAGATCCCGTGATAAATTGTAGTGTGGGCTCCAGTAAAAAAGGCCTCCTTCTTCTTCCAATGGCAGGGAATCCCCAAATAAGGGCATACTTTACTAGACTCCTCTCTCCATATTGCTCTTGAAATATTTAGAACCCATTGAGACACCCTGCTCTGTGTAAGCATGTGGCGTATCTATGTATCTAAAAGCCTAAGTGACCGGCCAACGGTTCAACCGCTCAACTGGTCGACTGGTAGCTATGACACACACTGATCACCAGGGGCAGATGCTCAACACAGGAGCTGCCCCCTGGTGGTCAGTGTGCTCCCACAGTGGGAGCGCCTCTCAGCTGACCAACAGGCACCAGATGCCAGGCTCATGGCTGGCGAGTGCAGCTGTGGCAGCGTGAGCCTCTCGGACACTCCCTCTGTGTGCCCCTCCCCCATCTGGACTGGGACCGGGATGGGGACTGGCATCGGGACTGACTGAGCATGAGTCCACGGCTGCTTCTTGGTCATGGGTGCGCCAGTGTCGCCCTAGGGTGGGCGCAGGAATACCGCAGTGGAACAGCAGTGAGCCTACCAAGTGGTGGCAGAGGCAGGCGCAAGGGGCCTGGGATGAGTGGGAGCGGCGGTACTCGGCCCAGGCTCAGGCTCCTCCTTGGCCGCCTGCCACATTGGGCACTACTACATCCCCTAGGGGGTGTAGGACTGCCAGTTTGGGCTGATCCCCACAGGTCAGGCCGAGGGACTCCACTGGTGCACGAATCTGTGCACTGTGCCTCTAGTATTACATAACCTTAAGGTGGTTCATGGTGCCGGAAGGCATAGATTTTGATCGACTCCTCTGGGATATGTGATGCTACTTTACTTCCCTGATCACTTTCCTTCCTTGTTGAAGGGCCACGCAAATAGTACCCGCCTCCTGATTGTTCTGTTCTGTTCAATAACAACAGTGCACACAAGAAATCAGTTAATTGTCGTCAACACCTCTGAGATGTTGTCTAACGTAGTGAGCCAATAACAGAGAGTACAATGCATACTCATCCCTTGTAGCTTCTAAAGCGATAACATTGAAGTTTCATTATAACTGTAACTACCTCAGCAGTATATCATCAAAATAAAGTAACTCAGCTTTGGAAGTATAATTAGATAATATTGAATATTGAAAGTGCAATATAAATGGTCTTCCTCAACTTGACTTTCTTAGATCCCATATGTAAGACAGGAAGATACTGATTTGGCCTTTCCTCTCTCTCTACGATTTTAAAGTATTCCTATATATGCCTCATTAGCTCTTAATATCACTTCGTGAATGCTTCTCCATCAGTTGATCTTATCTCAAAACTAACTGATGCTGTATTCCAATAAAATCTTTCCCCAGCATCTTATTGTCACCATATTTAACTATTTTTTTTTCTAGAATCAAGGCAAATGGCATAATAATTTAATAGAAGACCATCATGTACTCACACTTGGTCAGGCCTCTTCCTAAGTCTAGGAACCAAGCAAAGCACTTTTCCTACAGCTGAGAGTCTTTGCAGTTCTCTCTCTCGGTGTTTGTGTTGCTCAAAATCACACTGCCATGGTGAGAGAAGGGAGGGAAACCCAGTGTCGTCTTCCGCATCTTTCTCTTGTACTTTTTCTTCGACTGTGTTTATATTCTAAAATACTTTCATTGGAAATCTATGAGATTCTATTATAAAGTGATGTAAATCAATGCAGACTCAAATAGGTTACTAAGATATATGCCAGTGACATATTAGATTTCCTTTCTTCCTACAATTTCAAAAAATCATTATTTTATGATTCAATTTGGAAAACTTTGAATAAGTTCTTGGTATCTAACACTGTGCCAGAGGCTTCAGGGATTCCTAGAGAAGTATAAAACTGTTTCTTACAATCAAGGAACTTTAGACTTTATTGGTGTTTATGAGATGTGTATGATTAAATGTCAAAATATATGACAAACATATGAGATATTAATAACCATACAAAGTTGGAGTCGGGTGGGATCGGAATGATTCAGATATTTGAAGCTGGTTTCATTGAATATTAACCTATAAAGACAAGAAATATTTGAAGGCTATTTGATACCTAATAATAGTTTGGTTGTTTAATACTATATGGTTGAGGGATATAATAAAGATGCAAATGAACTTTATAAATTTCAATATCTCCTACCAAAGCATTTGTTTAATAGCTGTTCTTAAGAAGAATCATTTCTGTTATTCTTTTCCTTGGGTATTGCTTGATTTACTTATGAGCAATGAAATTACTAAAGACAGTATAGTAATATAGTTTATGTCAGAAGTAGAGTGTAAAGGTAAGAACAAACACTTGGGTATAGACAATGTGGTTTTGAATTTTATTTTTAATATCTACTGCCTTTCTGATTTTGGAAAAGTAATATCACAGTCTCATTTATTTTTTTGCATCCACAAATATGTATTTCAGGGTGGTTGTGAGAAATAGATATGGAAAAAGCACTTAGCAGAGTGTCTGGCATAGGATGTACCTCAGCACGTAAATATTGAACTATGGCTTGAATTAAAACACTTGTTTAGGTCCTTTGTATTCTTACGCAACTGAATCTAGTTTCTTCTGTATTAAGAGAGAAGTAGCAATTTACCAAGATTGTTTTAAAGATTTAAATGATTGGTATTTTTGAAATTGGCCATGGTGTGTATGTGGCACTGGTGGGGAATATCTGCGATAAAAATGGACAAATGTGTCCTGGCCAGGTTGCTCAGTGGTTAGAGCATTGGCCAGAACCAACTGAATGGTCAAGGGTTCTATCCAGTCAAGGGCACGCACCTCAGTTGCACGCTCGATCCCCAGCCCCAGGCAAGGCACATGTGGGAGGTAACCAAACGATGTGTCTCACATTGATGTTTCTCTCTCTCTGTCTCTTCTCTTTCCTTCCACTCTCTCTAAAAATCAAAGGGAAAAATATCCTCAGGTGAGGATTAACAACAACAAAAAAGGACAAACGTTACAAATCAGGGATCTTTATTCTTTCAAGAGCTGTTTTTTTTTTTTAAGCTTAGTGCTAAATAACAGAATTAAGAATATCAGTAAAATGTGATACAAAGCATAACACAGTGTTTCAATGTAGTATTTACAAGGACGTTGGAACCAGCCAGGGAGGTCAAGGAGAGCATCTCCTTTGAAAAGAAGTAACATATAAATTGAGTTCTGTAAGACTAGGATTTAACAAGCGAAGTGAGAGGACAAAGGTATCTGTGGCAGAAAGAAGCATGTGTTGGGAATTGTTCTCTCAAATAACCACATTAGTTCAATGGGGCTAGATCTTAGACTTCCATGGTAGGTAGAGACGCGAGGGGAAGATGAAGTTGAAAATGTAAAACAGAGACCATAGAAGGGCTTTGCAAGCTGTGGTTAGAAGGTTTGACTTCCAACAATCCACACTGAAGGAAGCAAGACTTCTCTATGAGAATCATTTTAATATGCAACGGTCATAAATTATTTTTATTTTTTAGCAGTGCTGTAGATTCTGGGAAATCTATGGTCATTCATGTTTATGTGGTATGGTCATTCTGTTGTCTATAATTATGTAATGATAATACTTTTTTTAATGCACTGTGTGTATTATTTTAAAATAAAGTCCTTTGTGAAATTCAGTATGCTGAGTATCTGAATTCTGCCTGATAGTAATAACTCTTTTAAAATTAGAAAAGGAAGTTAGTTTGGCATGACTTTCCTAGGAATTACTTTTTTCTTCTGTAAGGGCTAATTCTATTGTATAGTTATTTCAGTTTTACCAGGAAGAAACATTAATCTCACAATTATTTCTAGACTCAACTCCCTTGAAAAATTTTTTTGCAATGTATGTTTTCACATTCTCTGAACAGTACATTAGTAATCACCACTGTCAGATGTCTGACTAACCTGGGCTGCTTCTTGCTGTAGCTAACATCCTGAACTTGTTTAACATACCTTCCTTGGTTTCTTCCCATCATCTTTATTTTGGACCCCAGGTTCCTATCATGGTTGTAATATCATAGTCAATAGTAAGAACATTTGCCTTGATTGAGAAAAGAGACGGAAAATGGGAGTTGAGGACTTCTGTCTCCTCTTTCTAATTTTGTTCTAATTTATGCAATGTCACCTCCTCACCAAGAATCATAGACTCTTACCTTCATTATTTTGAATAAAGAGAAACCAGTTCATTATATTTGTCCTGTGATGCACTAATACGACTCATAAAAACTGCTATAACTCAACCACAAAAGGTTATGTATTTTAAAATATTTCTGGAAAACTAATAGCACCTCAGGCCTCATGTAGTGAAAGGGAAGATTTATAAATAGTGCATAGATATGTGTATATGTATTTATAGATGAGTTTAGCCTCCAATGAAAAGGTGAAAAGTTTCACATTTGATATTTCTGAAAACTGTTGAATGCAGTCTTAATAGAGTCAGTCATTAGGATGATAATAGATAGCTACATTAAAAAGTTAGATACATATATAATTGTTGCAGAAACAGTTAATCATTAATTTGCTCTATGATGTATTAGTTTCTAAATGCAGTGTATACCATTTCATTAACATTATTAAATAAAATCAACTGGGATGAGATTCACAATATGTAAAATACTATTTAATAGGAATTGAGGTTTGTAGTAAAGGTAGCCTTGATGTTTCCAAAAAGAAGTCATCTAAAATAAATGATGTGTTAATTCACCGGCATTTTTTTAATGGGCTATTCCTAATGATGATTGGGATTTAATATTTTTCATATTAGCTGTAGTTGAATATAAATGATTAAGCGGCTTTCTTTATATATAGTACATTAAAAAAGACCCTGGAAATGTCTGGTGTGTATGAGTTTTTATGTATAATTTTAGCCCTTAATGTTGTAGGAAGAATAAATACTTCTTAACGTTTCCCATTTGGATGGAATGTCTGTCTACTGTGAGGTGCTAGGAAAAGACTTAAGTGATATGTGATGTACTAGTCATCTAATGAGGCATTCAGGGCGACGTGATTATGACTATGATTGTGACATTTCAAGTTCTATCTGTCAAATTGTGAGCACTTGTTTCTCAAATAATTTTTAAAAGTTTCCAGGTCCAGCAAGACTTGAGTACTTAAGGGGAAGTAATTGGCCAATAGCAAATGTAATGTAAATGTAGAGAGCTTCATGGTTGTGGGTAAAATAGGTGGTGTTGATTTATACATTTAGGACAGATTTGTTAAAATTTGTTCCAGATTAATTTTAACTTTCTTTGAAATAAATGGAAATCATTTTGAGATAGACTTGTTGGTATCCTTGCTTATCTATGTGGTGTCTGCATAAAAGAAGAAACAAGTAGATTTCAGGAAGTTTCCATAATAGTTGCAGACACAAACTGTCCAATATTGTGAATTACTGCTCCATAAATAATTGTGGTTGGTTTCTAACTTTGATTTTATTCAATCCAATAACAAGTATTGCTCTGTAGATAATTGTTGATGGTTGCAGACACTGATTTCATTCAATTAAGCTGGTAACCTTTTTAAGAAACTGCCTGGGAGAAAGCCAAGAATCCCAGTCAACTGATTTCTAGGGGAACTGAATTGAATTTGTCTTAGCCTAGAAAATGTTCCATGTAGGCCACAGCTGTGTTAATTAACCTTTTCCTTAAACTACCCTCTCTGCACAGAACTCCAAATGGGCAAACATAGCAAAAGACCATGTTATCTGGATTCAGAGTTTCCTCAGAAAAATTATAAAGTTGGAAAGACATTATAAAATATGATTGAGACGTATAGTAAGAGTATGAAGGATGTTGTCTTTCTAAATCACATTAAAATTCAGATCCTCTCTCCCTTTCATAACATCACTATTATGTGTATTCAACAAAGATAAAACACAATCTGTTTAAAGTATACATTATGTCTGGGGGGAAAAATGTTTCTGTCAATAAACAAAAGTTTCTGAGCAAGTAACCAATACAAGCTAAGAAGGCCAGCATCACAGGTCTCGCTAACCATGTATCAACAAAAGGCATCTATGTGTCCTGGCTACAGCTAGTCATCTGCAAAGTTGTTTCTTTGATCATGCTAGTAAGAGGCAAGAAAGCATTAGGGGACTTTCATAACCATCCTTCTCAACCTGGGAAAGGTAGAAAGACAAAATGATAAACTCTTCAAAACATGCTCATTTAATGAGTAGTAGTGCTATTATCTTAATATACAGAATATTTGAGCTAATTTTATTAATTGCATCAACTTGATTAATATTTGTATATTTCTGGAAAGTTAAAATCTATCAAAGAAAAACTTGCTAAAAACCACCGGTGTGACATTGCTACAGATAACTGGGTTTTAATACGTGAAACTTCATTATCTGCTGATGACCTTAACTCACCATGTTCACAATTCAAATAATTATTTCCAAGGTGGTTTTGAGGGACTGACTTTTCCCCAACTCCATGGCAGGGTTGGCATATTCCTGAAGATTCTAGGCTGTACCTCCTGGTTTTATGTTTACTGAATGATAGCAGCAGTTAGGCCTTATCTCCCTGGGCTAAACAAAGGGAGAGTAGAGTAGTTGTTAATGAGGTGGCTTGAAACGGTGGCAAAAGGATGTAACAGGCATACCTCCTGTTGTAAATAACCCCAGTTCTGAGGGCAAAAGCTCCAACTAATGTAAGATGAAAAAGTGTAACATCAGGGTTTTGTGAGGAAGGAAAAGTGAGATAATTGGCTAAAATGGAGAAGTCTTGAAATGTACTAGCCTTGAACAGTGATGAAAAGTGCTGAATCAAACTAGCTTTTGAATCAAGGCAATATAACATACTGGGGAGGTCAGTCCAGTAAGTGAAAGGTCCTGGCACCCATAGTAGGATAATAGGAAAAATTAACTTCAAGCTAAGATTTTTACCTTCAATGCAATTTCATTCAAAGTTAAAAAAGATTAACCTAAAAAAAAAGATCTTCAAAATAGACGTTTTGAAATTTATCTTTTTTTCAAGTCCTTGCAAAAACATATATATCCATGCACACATAGTTTGATAAAATTATCCACAGTAGTGTCAACTTAATAAGGAATTCTGACCTATTAACTTTTGAAATTTATATCTTTAAAAAATATTTTTTTATTGATTTCAGAGAGAGGAAGGGAGAGGGAGAAGGAGAGGGGAGAGAGGGGGAGAGGGAGAGAGAGGGGGAGAGGGAGAGGGAGATACACCAGTGATGAGAATCTTTGATCTGTTGCCTCCTGCACGCCCCACATTGGGGATTGAGCCCACAACCTGGACATGTGCCCCAACCAGGAATTGAACCATGACCTCCTGGTTCATAGGTTGAAGCTCAACCACTGATCCATGCAGGTAGGGCTGAAATTCACATCTTTTTAGTTTTGCTATAATTCCAGAATTTTAAGAAGGCAGTTACAATTTGATAACAAACTCACTGGTAATTTGTACCATTTCAGGTTAGCTGTCTATTATTTAGTGAGCCTAAAATGATTCCATTTTCAGAGAGGTTCCCAGAGCTTCCTCTTTCAGTGGACATTGCACACTATATCTCTTCCTGGACTTGGTTCTTCGTTATATGGGCTTTTTTGCTTGGGACTACTTTAGCCAGAGCTTTGTTTCCTAGGCTTTTTCTGTACTTCACTACTATATTACCTTTTGAATGCATTTAATTATACTTTAGAAAGGGTAAATTGTGCTCATACTCTTCATAAGGCAGAATATAGTGCTGATTCTTTTATTGGGGGAATGCTTTTTTAAGAATAGGGATTCTAGACTCTTAAGAACATGCCATTGAATTTTAACATTATTTCTATTGGCAAAAGACATTTGTCAAATATTGTTTTGATTCTCTAAATTTTATTGGATATTTTTTGGACTATTTGTGGACAGGGGATTTCCTGCAGTGTCTCCCATATTGAGATTTGTGATACATACATTTTATAGATTATTATTAAAAATAGGAATAATAATTTTGAGGAAGTAATTTTTATGAATAGTCATATAGGATTCAGTGCTTATTTTTAAGAATGAAAATGGTTTTATATGTAAGAAAATCTCATCATTCCAAAAAAATATTTTATACCTGACTCAAAAATCATTTTGGTCAAAATTAGAGTAGTCCAGTAATTAAAGTAAGCCATGGACTAATGTTCTTTAAAAATAAGTTCACAGGAACATTACTGAAGTAAGATAGTGGAGAGTTAGTGTTCACAATTATATTTTTTAGTAAGGAAAATGTGCTGGACTATTGCTAATGAATTTTAATTTAGTTTTGAATAGTATTTTTGCAAATATTTGTAATTTTGCTGTATTGTATTTTATAAGTATTACTAGTGACCCATTGCACGAAATTGCTTGAGACCCGGGACTCCTTCCCTCTGCCCCCATGCCACGGGATGGCCCCGAGTCCTGGAGTGCCACCCTGATGCCCCGCCTCTGTGCCGAGCAGAGCAGCTGCTGGGCCGCGGAAACCCCGGCAGAAGCTGCGCAAAGCGGCTGCCGGTCCTACCCCGACACTCTGTCCCCGCTGTGTGCGCCACCATCTTGTGACGGCATTATGGCGTGAGGGTCAATTTGCATATTGCCTCTTTATTATATAGGATAATACTGAGCCTAATAATAATTTTGATGTATTTTAAAATATATTTAAGAGATTTAAGCAAACTCCAACAAGTTGTATAAATGAATGCAGTTAAATTAAAAGTTGGAAAATGACTCCTTTAACTCTGGAATATATTTATAAGTTTTGGAATATATTTATAACTTTTTCTTAAGATGAAATAAATATATCATCTAATAAATGACTGGCATGTGATATTTAAGAGGCATCAATTAGAATTTTAAAAATATTTGCAATGTAACTTATTCACGCAGCTGCAACTTAGCCTGAATAAAAGTCTCTGTCCCCTGGTGCTCTTCCCCCAACCCCCACCAAGATTAGTATGTTTTAAGTAAGAGTCACACACAGAAAGTACTTATGACACTAGTGTGCCACCACTGATCTCAGAGACTGGCCAACCTGCAGACACCTTCCTACTTCTCACTGCTACACTAGCCCTGGAGACTGGAAGAAGGCCCAGCTTTGATTAATTTGTACCTGGTGTCAGTTTTCTCATCCTTACTTTGATTTTAGCTTACCTAAAAAGCTACCTTCAGTCCTAGCCAATTTGGCTCAGTGGATAGAGCGCCAGTCTGTGGTCTGAAGGGTCTCTGGTTTGATTCCTGTCAAGGGCACATGCCCAGGTTGCGGCTCAGTCCCCAGTAGGGGGCGTGCAGGAGGCAGCCAATCAATGATTCTCATCATTTATGTTTCTATCTCTCCCTCTGCCTTCCTGTCTGAAATCAATAAAAATATATTTAAAAAATAAAATAAAATAAAATAAAAAGCTACCTTCAATGTTCCAGCACAGACTTGAAAGAACACTTAGTGTGAGTTGATAATGTAAGTTTGGTCAATAAAGATGCTATTCCACTTCTATTATCATGGTTCAATCAGAATCAAAACAGGGGTGCCTTACTTTCTCCGTCCCTCTCTCTCAGGTACTGGCTCATAAAACCTTTACGCCACTCAGTTAAAATGCAGGCTGAATCTCTATTTCAGACAAGGCAACATCTGTCTCAAATTGGAATAGGGTATGGAGCATTTTAGTTGTCTTTCAATGTCAATATTTTGATTAAAGTTTTGTAATTACACAGTGCGTAGTAATAATGTATCTCCAAGGAGGTATTGAAATGCTTTTAAAAGCACAAAATCCTAATCCAGTGAACTTTGTGGAAGAATGTGAACATGCTCTTAGTCCAAAATCTTTTGAGGAAAATTGATTACCGACCTTCAAATTCATGAATGTATATAGTTATGAGTTTAGCTTTCATGCAGTTTTTTTATGATCTCATGTAAATGTATGATTGATTTTCTAAAACATATGGATTCACTTTTTAGAGAGTCCCTAAGATGTGTTTTGCTTTTCTTATGAGTTCAATTTATTAACTGATCAAATAGAAGTAGTTAAGGGAAAGAAATTGTGTCTCACGAAGTTAATATTGCTTCAGTTCTTTTGCAAGTTATTTGTACTTGGACTGGGCAAAGTCAGGTTCTTAGTGTGAAAGTCACAGGCTTAATACTCCAACTCGAAACAATTGGCATTTTTATCTACTGAATTTATTTTTCTCTCTATGTACATGTAGAATATGATTATAAACTTCATCTCAAGAATAATTATCCTTTTTACTTGCTGATTAATCTGACCAAATCTATATCTTCTATCAGTTGTGTTTTAGCCAAGGATCTAATAAAATGTATACATCTTTATTGGACTCAGCCTTTTCCTAAAGGTAAATTCTATAGTGTAAGGAAGGTACTTATCTATCTTAATTTCCTATGGAAATACTCTATGAAATATTTAACATCAAGTTTCTTGCATGCCTTTTTAGTGCTAATAACCTCCTCTAAAGAGAAAGAAATTTCCTTCCTTTTCATTTTATTCCACTTGTGTGTGACATATTAAAATATGACATGCATTTGGAAAGAGAGATTGTATAAAATTAAATGTTAATCCTGTTAATCATTTATTAATTGGGCAAGATAATTTCTTGAGAAACACTGATACTATGCTCTAGTAAATATATGATCAAGTTTTTCACATGGCAAAACTATATTAATTCTTTAAAACTAAGAACATTTATTTGGAGAGCAATCTTGGGAAAATGAATACTTTCAACTTATTCTTTACATGCCCTTTCTACTTAGAACTTTAGGAAGTGAATGGTAAGTGATAGTATATCCACTGTTTCTTAGGCATTCAGATAGTAACTTGTTCAATTAAAAATTCTTGTTAGGTCAGACATAATGGATTCTTGTTGTTACTTTAGTATTTATTCAATGAAAGGGATCAATATTTTTGGCCCCAAGGGAGCCACACTGATAAGAGACTGTAGTAAGTCTCCCTGTTCATTATAAACTTCTGGCTGGTAGGTGCAGTGTCTGCTATATGGCTAATTTTAATTATAACATCAATGGGGAATGAGAGTTCAGACATTTTTTCTCTTTTTAATAGCACATATGCTTTGTTTGTGCATTTCACATTCTCCTCCCTCTTCTCTTTCTCGTGTGTACCCCTTCCAGAAAAGAGAAATTTGAGAAATATAGGTCTGATTTTGAGAAATTTGACTATCATGAACTTGAACTCTGTGCAGAGCCCGTTTGTTTCCAATTTGAATAGATTAAATCTTACCGTGGCGGTGTACAGACTGGTTGTACCAAATAGGTAGAGAAATAATCTTTCTTCCTTATCACAGTCAGATTTGCCAATTTCAAATGTATCTTGTGTTTAAATGTAATGAAACTGATTTGTGATTTTTCTGAATCATTGCATTAAATAAAGCCATCATAAAATCTATTTTGCTTTTCTGCTTCAAGCACTTTCCAAATTTGGCCTAATGCTATATTCAAGTAATAATGTCATTTGTAGAATAAGCTGTCAGATTTGACTAGCTCTAAATTTTGCTAGAACCATTATTTAAAAAATTAAACCAACAATGCAAGTAAGTTCTTGTCATTCCCCAGCAAAAACTTATGCAGACCATCACATTTAATCTAATAGATGATTATTTTGCCATTTAATTCATCTAAGTAAAAGATTTAAGTGAGATCATTAATTTGAGAGCTGGCAGGAACCTTTGCAAACCATTTAGTTCTGTTCCCATGTTTTACAGATGGAGAAACTGAGACAAAGAGAAATTAAGTGGCAAGCATAAATTTATAAAAATCAAGATGTTGCCAGAAAATTTAGTTCCCCTAACTTGCAGTTTTCTTTTCAAAATATCATGTCAAAGAGATTCGTTACTGTTTATAAGAAACAGTGTTTAAAATTTATGTAAACCAGTTTCTTTTCAGACCAAAATTTACTTAGAATTATCACAGTACAAATAATTTAAACCTGTGGAGCTTGCAAGAACAATCACATTTAAAGGTCAGAATATATAAAAGTTAAATATTAGGAGCCCAGAAATAATAGTTATAGCCACTGAACCTACATGTAAAATTGTAGGCTTCTGATTACACGGACACTGTTTACTTCTATAGTTTTTTAAAACAAAGCCTTAAAGATTAAGTACTTACAGAATGTTGCTGCATGATTGATTAAATTCCACAGGGGGTGGAACTTGGAGAACATTTTACATATGACTAGCACCAGTATTTTCACACTGGAATGATATTGTTAGTACTAGAGGACCGGTGCACGAAATTTGTGCCTTGCCTCGGGGATGCCCGACTGCCAGTTTAGGCCTGATCCCCGGCAGTCGGACATCCCTCTTACAGTCTGGGATGCTGCATGCACCAGTGACCATATTTTCATACAGGTGAAAAGTATCTTGCCATTGTATAGGCAGCTACATTTTTTTTTTTTTTGCCCTGATTATAAAAAGTAGAACATAACATGATCCTTCCGAGGCAGTAGTACCATTTTCCCCATCTTATGGGTAGAAAATTGAAGTGGAGAGAAGTTAATAATTGGCTTTGTCACACAGTTATACGTGTCAGAATCAGGGCTGACCACAAAATGTGCAAGCCAGAGTTCATGAATGTCATCACTGCATCAATCTGTTCTTCCAGTGAGTAGCCTCGCCAGGTTTTAGTTTTTAAATCTAAGAGACTGTTCCCAATAAATAGGGTAGGGTCCCTAGGCCTGGCTGGCGATCAGGGCCTATCTGTGGGGCGATTGGTGGGTGGGGTGATGGGGGGTGCCCACTGGCACCTGTCTTGGCTGGTGGCCTGGTGCTGCCCACCGGCTGCCCCTGCCCCCTGATTGCTACTGCTGGTTGCCTCCCTCTCAGGGGGCAGACGCTTAACTTCTGTGTTAAGCGCCTGCCCCCTGGTGGTCAGTGCATGTCATAGTGACTGGTTATTCCACCATTCGGTCAATTTACATATTAGGGCTTTATTATGTAGGATGACTTTTCAGGTAGTATTGCTAATGCGAAAAAAATATGTTTACCTGAGATTAGACATTTCTGGCAGTGTCTATCTGCCTAATCTTGATGGTCCTGAGCATCATAGGAGAGTAGGTTAGACCTGGTAACACTGGATCAGAGGAAAGAAGATTCAATGCAAAGGCAGTTGGAGTGGTTGTCAGGAAATTAATGTTATAAGAAGCATATTTTTACTGTTGCTTCAAGTTGACAGATGAAATGTAAGAATGGCCAAGGCATGCAGGATGTCCAAAATACCTGTTATTTATAATAGCTAATACATACAATAAGAAAACACAGCATTTCCTTACATATGGAGTCTGGTGCTTGCTATGCCAGAAACACCTGATCTTATTTTTATGACTTTTTCTAATCAATTCCTTTGCTGAACATGGTTAGGTCAAGACTTAATTTGGAAGATCTGATGCTGGTGGCTTCTAAATTCTTTTTATATCATGCATATAGGAAATGGCAATATTTCTTTGGTACATTGCTTTCTAGAAAACTGGTACAGGAAACATCGGAAAAGCCATGACAGTAATTGAGTATTTCTTATATGAGAGGAATATTAGAGAACACTCTATAAGGAACATTAGAGTATCTCTTATATGAGAGGAATATTCTTTTTCTAAGAAACCTCTGAAGGTATCTATTAGTGTCCTTTTTCTATAAAATTAACACTCAGGGAATACAGCTAAGAAGTGGTAGAACTAGAATTCAAATCCAGGTTCTTAGGATCCAAGTCAGGATTGTAAACTCATGTCTTTAGGCAACAAAAACATACAGTAAAATTGTGAAATTGCAGTGGGTTGTAAATATTTGCTCTTCACTGTTATCTTACATTGAATATCTAAGTCCGTGCTCTTCAATATTTGACAGCATCAAATATTGCCCAATTTTTCAGACATATCTCACATGGGGTTACACTGTGGCATTAAGAAATACAGAAAGTGGGCAAAAGTGGGTTTATACTTGTGATTACGCAAAACAGTTTATTCTTGTGTGATTATTTAACAATTATTGTATTATTTCCCATATGACAGACTGTCAACCTACTTTTGCCCCACCTTGTACAATTATCTGAGCCTAGAGCTTTAGGTGGCTCAAAGTAATAATATTGCTCAAGATTCTAGTATTTCAGATCTTAATAAATGGGAAAAACTTACTAGACAAAATCTGTCTTATGTGCATAGTACTTTTATGTACACATCCCTGTGGAGTAGGTGTTTTATAAGATTG
Organism: Corynorhinus townsendii; assembly: GCA_026230045.1. Lineage (NCBI taxonomy): Eukaryota > Metazoa > Chordata > Mammalia > Chiroptera > Vespertilionidae > Corynorhinus > Corynorhinus townsendii. The sequence goes on from JAPDVU010000001.1 coordinate 39,067,666, forward strand.
AATTTTGTGGCATTTAAGGAAAAGAAATACAGGACGGAAGGCAGAAATGGGTAAGGAAACTAGAGAAGCCCACTCCTCTCCTGGCCTCTTTACTGAAGGCAGCCCAGCCTGTGCCAGAGCTCACTGATCTGTGGAACAGTTTTCACTCTTTGGAGCTTCAGATTATTCAGAAGCAGCATTCCTGGCCAGCCCAGCAGTAATGTGTAAGTGACCTTTCTCAGAACTGGGACAGAGGATAACGTCACTTATCATTGGAAGAGGTAGGTTTTTAGATGTCACCAATGTCTCTTTCTTCTGAGTCAAATGGTAGCACAGTTTCCTTCCCACAGATATTTATTCTCATTAGAGGATGAATGGGTGATACATAGTTCCACCTCATTCTAGATTCTTGCTGTTCATTTGTGTAATGCTTATTAATACAAAGTCAGAGGGAAGAAAAGGATGTGTCCATTTAACAAAGAACCCTTTAGTGTATATTAAATTTACCTTTAGTGGTGAAAATATATTGTTTGTTAAATGCTTGATCTATATGAGTTCTTTAGAGAAGGGAATGAATTCATAGTCAACTCCATGTAATTTGGATATTTGAGAATTATTTAGAACATCTGATTTCTTTAAGTAATGGTTCTTACAGAACACTATGACTATACTTTTGCATATAAATAAGTCATTATGCTGAAGCAGAGCTACACATTTTTTTTTAAAAAAAGATATGATCTATGATACTGAGTTTCTAAGTTTTGTATGTCCATTTTTTTGTATTTGAGTGACATTTAAAATATTAATGAAAAAATATCTTCTGAAATATAGTTTGTTCAGAAAAAAAGTAAGCCAAAAAAAGTGAATATCAAGAATAGGATACTATCTTAAGTTTTTCAAATGAAATGCAAATTAATTTATTGGTAAGAATAATGTTGCATTCACTTAGATAAACCAAGTATCTGTGTAAACCCTCTATTCTACCTAATGAGGACTATAGGGCAGATGTTACTTTTTGAGTATCCTCTTTCAATGGAAAAAATGCAGTCCTGATTTGCATTAGGTGGAAATGCCCCAGGTTAACATTTCCTCAGACAGCTTGGGATGGATTGCTAGTGAGGATGCTGCTTTGGCTATTGCAGAGACACCATGGCATCACTGACTAAAACCAACACGGATTTCTGCTGTTTTAGCAGCATGTGTGATATTTAGAATGAAAAGCAAGTTTTAAAAGGCCATAATTGTCAACAATATTTAATTGATTTTGATAATTTGTGAGGAGAGACTCTTCACTGAAAGTGAAATTTTAGTAGATTCTATATAATCAAATGCCCATTGAAGAGCATTCAGATCACAGTAAAAGGACTGTATATTCCACATAGTAGCAATCAAAGATAAATGAAGTTGTGTTAAGCTCTTCTGTGGTATTCTGGAGTTGTGTAGTTTATCATACCATGGATTCTAATGTCAGTTGGCCAGGATTTGCTTTCTCTGCTTGTAGCTATAGGATTGGGCTAAGTTAGTTATACTCTCTAAGTCTCAATATCCTCATCAGTAAACAGGGGATAATGATAAAACCTACTTATTTTTGTTTTCTGTTCTTTTGTTCATTTGTTGGTATTGGGTATGGAATGAGAAAGTGTATGTAAATGCTTAATACGATTTCTGGCATAAGTGTTTCCTCAATTAAATTATCTTTATTGTTGAAAGTATTACAGATGCCACCCTTGTCCCCTTTGATCCCCTTCACCTCACCCCCCCACCACCCTGCCTACCGCACTGTTGTCTGTGTCCATGGGTTATGCATATATGCATATACGTTCTTTGGTTAATCTCTTTCCACCTCCCCCTACATTCCCTTTCCCTCTGAGATTCATCAGTCTGTTCCATGCTTCCATTTCTCTGGGAACCTAGGACCCTGTTGGTTGGAATGCAGACTGTGGCAGCCACTGTGGGACCCAGTGATCCCACTTCTAGGAATATATCCTAAGAATCCCAAAACACCAGTCAGAAAGAATGTATGCAGCCCTATGTCCATAGCAGCACAATTTACAATAGCCAAGATCTTGAAACAGCCCAAGTGCCCATCAGTAGATGAGTGGATAAAAAAGCTATGGTGCATTTACACCATGGAATACTATGCAGCAATAAAATAGAAGGGTCTCTTACCCTTTGAGACAGCATAGAGGGACCTGAAGAGTATTAAGCTAAGTGAGATAAGCCAGTCAGAGAAAGACAAGTATCACATGATCTCACTTATATGTGGAATCTCTTGAACAAAATAAACTGCTGGACAGAATAGGTCCTCACTTATTTTTGATGCTGCTGTTGTTTATAAAAGAGAGAAAGGACACACGTTGGCTCACTCACTCAGGACCAGATTTTAATTTACTGGGTTGAATTTATTTGATGTGGAAAAAAAAAGTAAATATTCAAATAGGACCACTGTTACTAGTCTGAAGCTCTCTTTTCCTAAATACGTTATTTGAAGGAGACTGTGCAGTATATTGCCCTCTGCAGTTGGTAGAGATGGGTTGCTGTCCTCTCCTGGGTGTGGAGAGAGCTCGCCTAATGCCCTTGACTCCCTGTGAGTGGCAGTCCCCACATGTGCCCATCCACCCAGCCATTTCTGCAGAGTCGTAGAGAGGTGTCCTGTCGATGAAAAATAGGCTCATGTGGAAAGGCCTGTGGCACGGGTTGTGGCATTGAATTGCTACCATCTGTTTCTTAGCAGATGTTAAAAGACAAAGAAAGAAAAGGAAAAAAAGAGTGGCATTAGAAAATGGAAGCCTCGTTTTATAAAAGCTGTGGTAAAATTCTTGTTTATAACCTCCACCCCCACCTTCTAACATGTGGCATATGAGAGGAGAATGGCTTCCACACTCAGTATTTCAAATTTACCAATTCCCAGCAGCCTGTTATAAAAACATTTAGAGGTTTTAATGAATACTTTCTCCATTCACTAATGTCTGTTCCCCAAAAGGGAATTCTTGGTACAAGTCTTAATGGCACTTTGATATTTACCTAATCTATATTTTAACAGGTAGTTTAAAAATATTTCTTCCCACAGTTATATCTGTTCCTAAGCCTAAAGAATGCCGTTTTAGCAGAAATTGACATAATAAATATTAATCATTTGAAAAGTGAAAATTCTGACTTGTTTTCAGAATAATGGGAAAATCTATTGTTTTCAGCCATCTTTTTATCATAAAGGATGTTAAAATGACCTTCTTTATATTAAAAGGTGAATCTGGCTGCAACGCAATGAATGAGCACAGAATTAAGAAACCTTAAAGTGTGCTTATAGCAGTATTGGGGGAAGAAGCTGCTGCAATTTGAATAGCTTTGGCAAGAAGACGTTAGCTAAAGTGTGGAAGTCTGACAAAGAGTTGATGACAAGAGTCCTGGCATATGTAGTTTTTTTCCTACCGTTCAACATGAAGAATCCCTAAGAGTTTAAGTAACAGATATAAAAATGATAAATGTTAACATTATTATGGAAGCCACGGGAGAGACTGCCATCTCCAGTATGAAATGGAGGAGTTCCAGATTGTTCCCCATTAGTGGAAGACAAGAAGAGAAGAACATGTTATGAGCTTTAAACTCAGTGGGCCCAGAATTGCAAATATCTAATTCCCCATGACACTGAATTTCCATGAGGGCATAACTATTTGTGCTTTATTTAGCAACTGAAACCCTTATATCTAGTGCTCCTCAGTAAATAAATGTCTTGAATGAAGACTGTATTTATCAGAATGGAATGGTGGATTTACAAATGACACGCGGAGGGTTCTTACTGTATCTTTGCCATTGGGTTCTTTGACTGTGCAAGGGAGAGCGCTAGTCAGCAACTGGGCATGTAGAACCTGCTCTTAGCTTTTCTGGTTTTGTGGCCTTGGGCAAGTCACGCTCTTTTTCTGTGCTTCATTCTCCTTTTTGAAAAACAGTGATCTAGAGTTGCAACTAAGGGTGCACTTTTAGCCTTAAACTTTATAAAGAGGGTAGAGGCAACCTGCCATACTGTTTCCAGGTGTTACATATTGTCCAGAGAGCTGGGACAAAGGGATTCCTCTGTTGTCAGCACAGCCTGCTGCACTATCTACCCTGCACGTCACTTCCTTGTCTGATCAGATAACTACCCTCAGAAAATGCTAAGTTTTGTCCATAGCAGCACAATTTACAATAGGATAGGATCTTGCCTTATCGGCTTGGAATGGCATCTGTCATAGTGCTTTCTATACCCGAAGAAACACTTCCTTCAGTAACAGCAAAAAGGTAGCTTTTATTAATAACTGCATCTCGAAGGACACCTGACCGCCGTGGCAGCTGCAGGGTGCTTGCTTCTATTCTGATGGGCTGTGCGTGCAAGGGTTCCTGTTGACTAGGGGCTGACTGTTCTGACGCTGTTATCCCAAGGGAAGCACTGGACCTCTGGTTCTCCTATTTCTTCAGGTACCTCAGCAGCTCCTGCACGATCTCTCTAGTCTGCGAAGCTCCTCTGTCAGGGTCCTGTGCAGATTTGAACTGGATCACGAGAGAGGAGCATGTGAGTCCTAATGCACCATAGCACTCACCATTGCTCCTCCCCCGCCTCTTGACTCATCTGCATACCCTGCCTTGCTCCTGCAGGCCCTTGAGTGAACCGAGTCTAGACAGATCAGACTGTGCATTTGGTTGCTTGCGTATCTAAAATAAAAGTGATATCTGCTGGCCTCAGGGGAGACCCTGTTGAATCTACTTATTTTCTTAAAAATAGAAGTAGAAAATGTAATAAAGGTGCAAGAAGTAGACATTTGGAAGTCTACATTTTTCTTTTAAGCATTAGATCTGAGGCTGTAACACAGGTCAAAGACAGGTGTTAGGGAAAAGACAATAAGCTGGTATTGGAGTTCATGATATAAGAGTGGGGGCCAAAAGCAGAAAGATGGAGATTTATTCTGGCAAAATGAGGTGTAGGAGCCTGAGTGCAAAGACTGTTTGTCAAAAGAAGTTGATTTTCCTATTCAGCAAACGAGTGCATTTAAATAAAGGTCATGCTGCTAGGCAGAAAAGAATATATATGTCTTGGCATCTTCAAAATGTTGCTTTCTACAACAAAGGGGGCTCTTTCCTCATTGTAAGTCCAGAGCTTTCCTGGCTAACTCCACTAAAGCCATGTCATCCATATGTATAGCCAGTGATGTTCTTTGATCTTTACAACTTCTTGGTTCTTATATGTAATGATTGTAGTAAGTGGTTGCTATTGCTTTGTCTTGATGAATGAGATACCGCCTAAATGCCCAGCATAGGGCATGGTCCATGTAGACACACATCAATGTTAGTTCCATTTCTCGTTCTCATTAACTTATAGTGTATATATTTATTTTAAATACTGTGTTTTTTCTTTTTTTTTTTTTTTTGGCAAGAGTTTCAGTTGCTTAGGTAGAGTCCATATATTGGCATAGAACTGCCTAGAGGCCCAAATCTAAAATCACAGGCATATAGTGGAAAGAATGTTTTAAAAAGAGTCTCAAAAATTCCAGCCACAGCTGGGTTGCGCTCAGTGGTTAGAGCATCGGCCCTCTGACTGAAGGGTCGTAGGTTCGATTTCAGTCAAGATATCACTGCTGACATGTACACATAAGGAACTGTTGGACATTGAAATTGGGACTCAAACATTTTTTTGTTCTGTCTTGTTTTGTTATTTTATGTTTATTTCCAGTCTGCAAAGGCAAAACTTTTTAAAGGAAAGAAATGGTGGGAAAAAGATACATAGGCAAAGAAGCATTGAACAGACTGTCAAACTACATTGGGAAGACAGGGGTGGTTGGGCGAGGAGGGCTGTAAGAGACCAACCGAAGGACTTGTACGCATGCATATAAGCACAACCAATGGATATAAGACACTGGGGTGGGGGGGGAGGGTGGGCAGGTGAAGGCATGTCCTGGGGGGTAGGGGAGGTCGGGGGGAGATCAAAGGGGAAAAAAAAAAAAGGAGACATATGTACTACTATTTGTAATACTTAAAACAATAAAAATAAAATAAAATTAAAAAAAAAAAAAAAGAGTACGTACTTTGGTTGCAGGCTCCATCCCTAATGTGTCTCTCCCCCTCTCTTCCACTCTCTCTGAAAAAAAAAAAATCAATGGAAAAAGTATCCCCAGGTGAAGATTAAACAAAAAACAAAACAAAAAAAAAGCCCCAAAACAAAAGACTTAATTCCAGTCCTAGAGCCACATCTGCCAGCTGTGTGGTTCAGAACAATTTATTTAACCTTCCTGAAATCCACCTCTCTCATTTATAAAAATGGGATAATGATAGTTAACCTATGTGCCAGCAAAGGGTGTTGTGAGGATCAAATAAATTAATACATGTCAAAAAGTATCATAAGTGCGATTGCACTGTAAAAATAAACAATGCTATTGTTCATGTTAGGCCAAGCACTGTAAATATTAGGAGAGAACCCTAAGGGAGAAGATAGATAGAGCTGCAAATCTGTAGAAGAAGGGGGAAGGCCTAATCCCCAGAGGGAAGACAGCCAAGAATTTATACCTGCGGGGTAAATTCTCACTTGTAAGGCTTTGTGACTGTGAGCAGTCAACAATTTCCAAAGGGCTGGTCAGGAAATTAAGAGAACAGATTAAAGTAAAATCGGGTAATGTTTCCCCTGGATCTTTATACTTGAGGTTTTTCCACTGAGACACAGCTGATCCTTTCATTTTTTTAAAAACTATTTTGCAGCTGAATTTGGCTGCCTGTAGTTATGGCATGAATCATGTTTATATTCTGAAAAGATGGTCTCTTTCATCTGTCCTTTCTCTTGCCTTCCAACATGCAGCTAAGTTCTAAAAGTATGTTTTTTTTCCCCTCTCCAAGGTATTTTCTCCTCAGATCAAAACTCGAGTCCTGAGGAAACATATTAATGAGCAAGTAACAAGTTTAATTTTAGCTTTTCTAAGACTATTAAGATATTTCTTATGATATCTCTGGTAGTCTTTGGGTTGAAAGTCAGAATCATGACATCAACTTGCAGCATAGTTTATGGAACATTGCAGTGATGTTTCAAAGGGACAAGAAACACAGTAGAGGCTGTTTTGAGCACATACATGGGAAGGAGCCGATATGAGCACAGTACAGAATCAACAACCAGTTCATGCCACGGGTTTTGTATGTTTTGCATAGAGACAAGCCAACTGTAGTTCGATTGAAGCAAACTTCTTTAATAATAAAGTCCTTATGTGGCTACAATTGAGTGCCTTAAAACGTCGTTGCTCCATGTCTGTTCATGATCATAAAAGAAAAATACTGTCAGACTCCAGCAGATTGTGTCTGTCTAGACTGGTCTCAAAAAGAATATTGCGTTATTTGATAATGGAAGTTGTAATATTTCAGCTTAGAGGCAGCTCCTTTTAAAATATAGATCTATTTGTCCTGGATCTTGAAGCCAAAAGGTATCACTTCTGAAACATAGTCTACTGGCATGTAACAGAACTGCTCTCTCAGAAACTGGGTATTCGTTAAGATTTGTGAGTGGTTTTTTGTTTTGTGATTATTAGATTAAAATGTTTGTTTCCCTGAACAAGATTCATTTTCTCCTTTCAGCTGGGTGACTGTCTTCCCATTCATCCACTCTGAGCACATTCACTGAGCACCTTGTACAAGATCTAACAGGAGACTGTTGAGAGTGTGATGGAGGGAAACATCTTTAAATAGATGACAGTTAAGCTCACACCTAACACACTACAGCTAGTCTTTTACCTGTGTAAAGATGGACTTTAGGATCTCTAAGGCCACATCTGTGATGGCATGTGTGTGAGTGCTGTAATGATCTCCCGTCGCTGGCTTTACCATGTTTGTTCACGGCTTTCTCTTCTAGTTTGAGGGCTTTCCAGGTTTCTGCTGCTGTTTTTATCCCTTCCTAGTCCATCTATTATTTATTTCATTTTTTCTCCCAACACCTCCATTCTTGCTTCATGACAAAAACACTTGAATTTGGGAGATCAATGTGTTGTTCTTATATTGGTTCCATTAATAAATGTGTGATTATGGCCAAGTCACTTAACCTCTTTGGGCCAAAGTTTCCTCATCTGTAAAATGAGGATAATTATGTGCTGTAACCACTTCATGGGTACTAGAAAGCAAATACTATTTCCTTTTTAAATGTACTAATACATACAGTGGGACTCTGAGAAGTAGAAATGCTGTTGAGAATATAATATGTTGGGATACATTTACCCTAGAAGAGGCTGACACTATTAGAGGCTATGTAATTCCAGAACCCAGTCGATTTATTGCTCTTTATAATTAGTTTATTTTTTTTTTAAGAAAAAGGACAATTTAAGGGAAGTAAAAGAGTTTTCTGTATAAGGTGTTATTTTCCATCCATGATACATCTAATATACCAAGTTGCTCTTAAATACATGGTGTCACTTTGGGACATAGTAATAAGGATTAAATATTGGTTAGTAAATTAAATTCCCCCGCCAAATTATAGCTTTTTATCTGAGACTGTTTTTCCTGAGAAAATTATTTCAGTGTAGTTGGCTTTTTAAATTACAAATTTTTTTATTGTTTAATGATTAAAAGGTATTCTGTACCTTTTAAAAAGAAAATAGACAAGTAACCATGTAAATTCAATGTATCACTTAATAGATTTCAGAATCAATTTATGTAGCTAACAAAAAGAGACTAATTAAATATATTATGATAATTCCACCAAGTGAAATGCTTTGGAACAATTGAAAGTGTTGTTGCAAAATTGACACATTTAAAAATTTTTTTTCCTTATTGATTAAGGTATTACATATGTGTCCTTATCCCCCCACTCATGCTCCCACCCCCCTGTTGTCCGTGACCACTGGTTAGGCTTATATGTATGCATACAAGTCCTTTGGTTGATCTCTCCCCCTTACCCCACCCTCCCCTACCTTCCCTCTGAGGTTTGATGGTCTGAGCGATGTTTCTCTGTCTCTGGATCTGTTTTTGTTCATCAGTTTATGTTGGTCATTATATTCCACAAATGAGTGAGATCTTGTGATATTTATCTTTCTCTGACTGACTTATTTCGCTTAACATAATGCTCTCCAGTTCCATCCATGCTGTTGCAAATGGTAAGAATTTCTAAAATTGACACATATTGACCTGGAAAATAGCTGTAATATTTTACTGAATAAGAAAAATGGGTCACATAATATGACCTACTTTTTAATAAAACATATTGATAGATATCATATAAAGTTTTGGAACACTGTACATCAAGATGCTACTTTTAGCTAAAAATATCAGAAATCATATTTTTATATATGCCTTTAGATATGTCTAGACTCTTGAAAGTTAACAAATACTATTTATTGTCAGACAAAGCAATGAAGCTATTTTCAGCTTTTTTAAAAGATAGGATTATTCAAACTACATTGTCTAAATAAAGTGATAGTCTGAAGACCAGTAAGATGATATTGAAAACTAGATTTTAGTTACATGAATTTTTGCCTTTTTTTTTAACCTATAAGCTTCCATTTGTTATGAATCTGGCTATATATTTTTTTTAACTTATTTGGCACCTGGAGAATAAAATCTCTTGCACAAGTGGCATTCTAATGTGGAACTAAATATTTTAAGAGAATTCATATACTCATAGATTTTTCAGTAGAAGTTGTTAATCATTAAGAATAACCATGTGGATGTGATGCCTGGATGAAGCATTAAGTTATGAACAGGTGTGGAACAGAAGCAAGATTTAGACTTCAGAAACTTCAGACTGAAGTTCCCCTTCCCTTTGATTACTTCTAAATGCCTGAAGGCCAAGGAAGCAAGGGCAGGAGAGAATGGGCAAAGTAATTGTATAGAATTTCACTTTCAGACCAGGAGATGCTGGCTGACCTTGACTGAGCTTCAGTTGTTTGTCATATTACAGTCTTGTACAGAATTCCATTTTTTATATTGATTTGTGACAAAAGGTTTTAATAGGGAATATTCAGTGAGGAAAGTAGGTGTTTTTCAAAGTTAGAAAATCTTTTCAGTTTATTACTGTTACTGTCACCTTTCCACAGTCACCAGTGAGTATACCACTGAAACTACCCATTTTGTTTCTCTGTGCTTTGCCCATAGTTGGCAGGTCTTCTGACTCTGGGAATTATATCCAGCCTATTTTTCATTTTTTCTGCCTAGATTCTAAATAGGGTGGTTGCTGTTTTTGCTTGCCTTCCTAAAATGGAACGTTAAAATAAAAAGTGGTAACTTCAGTCTCCTGTAATCATTCATTGAGATGAGGTTTGGGAATAATTTGCATATCTTGAAGTGCTAAGTAGAAGGCTTCATAAGTAGTCTGTAAAGAATGCCATTCATATGCCTTCATTCTTTTTCTGAAATACTGACAGCTGATAATAGAGTTTTTATTTAAAGAGGATTAAAATAGGTAAGTCTGATAATTTTAAAGATTGTGTTTAATGGCAGTTTTCACAAGTTCAAGTAGTTGTGTTTGGTTTCTGGCAATGAAAAAGAACCTACTTAATCTATAGAGAAAGAAAGAAACGTGACCCATGCTTGATTTAGTATAATGCTGTAACCATATGTAAAAACACACACACATAACTCTAGTTGTTAATTACAACAAAAGGTTTACCATCTGCACCAATTAAACCTTCAAAAATAAATTAGAAATTTATCTTATTAAGTAAAAAATACAGAATATTTATCTGTAGGGACCGGCTATGCAGGGGTCCTCAAACTTTTTAAACAGGGGGCCACTTCACTGTCCCTCAGACCGTTGGAGGGCTGGACTGTAGTTTAAAAAAAAAACAACTATGAACAAATTCCTATGCGCTGCAGGCCCGGGACGAGTCAGCTGCTAAGCAGGACAGGCAGCGGCAACCGGCAGGCTGGATAAAGTCCTCAGAGGGCCGCAGTTTGAGGACCCCTGGGCTATAGGGTTAAGCCTCTGACTGACCTGTGGCAGGGCCACAAACAAGTCCCAGCTGGGAGGGCAGAGCCCTCCTAGCATAATTAAGCTTAACCTTATAGTCCTCCCTAGTTCCTTCCTAGGTAGCTAATGGGCTGTGGGAGGTGCAGCAAGTGCTGCCAAAACAAGGTGCAACTCACAAGAACATTGTAACCATGTTGACCAATCCCTTGTTTTGCTTTGTGTGCTCTGACTATAAAATAAAGCTTGGGCTTGCAGGCTGGGTCACTGTTTCTTCATCTAGGCACCGTGATCCAACCTAGCCCCAGCTGTATTCTCTTGTCTCACCGAACCTGGCCGTGCTGGCATGGCACCTTTATCAACAAATGGGAGAGCAGACACATAGGGTTTTACTTCTCATTGCTGGGAGACTGCTGAATTTCAAGTCATTTGTTTATAAGAAAGAGAGAGACAGAGTGAGTGGTAGATGTGTATATAGCCTATAATTTGATGGTGGTTAGAAGTAGTTTAGTAATTTTATTGACCGTAAGCTTAAATATATTTTCTAAAGTATCAAATGTTTATCAATACTTTCTTTCAGTTTCCATGACTTTGCATGCACCTAGGTTGCCAAGGAGCCCATTGACTTGACCCTTTAATGTAGTTAAGGTTTCATTGAGCAGCATTGTCCCACAGTCATGCTTTGCAAATCCACTGTCAGTATCTTCCTCAGCACTTGGTACTATGTGTTCCAGGGATGGTGAAGAGGGATAGTCATTCATTGTTGTACCAGAGGTTAGAACCTTTTTTCTGCCGAGGTCCATCTGGATATTTATAATATCTTTCTTGGGCCATACAAAATTATCAAGTTAAAAATTAGCCTGCTAACATTTGGTCAACATTTAACTACCTCACCCTAATGCCTTGGCAGATCCAGACTAAATGATTCTGTGGGCCTTGTACAGCACTCGGGCCGGTCATTCCCCACCCCTGTGAACGTAAGCAAAGAAAAACTATGTGTTTTCTAACCTTACTTTTAATCTATTCTTGCTTTACTTGGGAATTTAAAAGAACCCACTTTTGAGCCTGGTACTATACTAGAAAGTGTTACAGATTTTGTGAAATGCTTATTTTGGTATTCTCCTTACATTCAAGGGAACTGGAACTCATAACACATTACCAAAAAGCATAGAGAGACTACTTCCTGTTAGGGAATAAAAAAAAAAAAAATAAATCACTTGCTATTACTTGATAGCTTTCACTTAGGCTTCTTCTTTACCTTTTCTGATTCTTTTCCTTTTTCTTTTCTCTCCAAGTCATTTATAGGAGATCTACAGAAGAGTGTTTAATTCTCTCAGAATCCTTTAAAAGAATGAAACTAGATCTTAAATATATTAAAATACTTTGATTTATTCTGCTGTGAAATTAATCCTCTTTGTGGTCAACCATTTCACAATACCTTGGCATAGGAATAGATAATGTATTTTTTAAAATATACTTATTTGAAATTTGATTTATTTTTTGGCTCAAATATTTGAGCCCATAGAATACCTCATATGGATTCCAATGCCAAATTCATGTCATCCTCAAAAAACCATAAAGTTCATTTTTTTATTTGAGCATGGAGTCACTTGTTTAGTATTTTTCCAACAATTAAGAATTTCACTTAGTTATGAAAGCCAGCTGGCATTGACATGAAATTTTAAAAGACTGTTTGATTTTTGACAGTCATATATTTTGTTTTTGGAAATAAAATTTAATTATTTTTTAGAATATTTTAGAACATTTAAGATATGTAACTGGAGGTATTAAATAAGAAAAGATAAATTCAGTGTGACACTCTAAGATGGCACAGTATTTATGTAACTAAAGCATATTGGTGGGTTATACATAATTATCCAGTGAATTAGGAAACTATGTAAGTAGTTAAATATAATGATTGTCTGACATGAATTTTTTTCCCTTTTTCATATATGTATAGGAAAATGAAACCTAGTAGATGATTGTAAATTTATTATATTTCTTGAATTTAAAAAAATATTTTTATTGACTTCAGAGAGTAAGGGGGAGAGAGGGAGAGATAGAAATATCAATGATGAGAGAGAATCATTGATCGGCTGCCTCCTGCATTCCCCTCCACTTGGATTGAGCCACAACCCAGGCATGTGCCCAGACCGAGAATGGAACCATGACCTCCTGGTTGACAGGTCCACGCTCAGCCACTGAGCCACACCAGCCAGGCTCTATTTTTAAATTTTTGAGAACCCTCCATACTGTTTTCCTCAGTGACTGCACCAATCTTCATTCTCACCAACAGTGCACTAGGGTTCCTTTTTCCCCACATCCTCTCCAACACTTGCCGTTTGTGGATTTATTAATGGTAGTCATTCTGACAGGTGTGAGATGATATCTCATTGTGGTTTTAATTGTCATTTCTTAAATTTTGGGCATTCACCCTTTATTGGATGTATCATTGGTGAATATGTTCTCCAGTTAGTAGGTTGTCTTTTTTATTTCCGTGCAACACTTTTTAGTTTGGTGTAGTCTCATCTGTTTATTTTTCCTTGCCTGAGAAGATATATCAGAAAAATGTTTCTTTAAAAATTATAAAATCCATCATTTTTCTTTTTAAATAGAGGTCACTAGTTTTTTGTACATTTCCTTTTTGAAGTTTTATTTATTTATTTTTTTTGGTAAGCAGGATGTCTATATTTTTAGTAATTATAAAAGTCAAAGGCCACTCTCAGGTTATTAGAAGAAAAGCAATGTCCAGCTTTACTTTCACTAATTCATGTTTAATGATTCAACATCACCAACAAACATGAGGTTCTCTCAACTAGGGATTTATGGTAGTGTCTTCCACAACGGAAAGTAAATCAGAGACGGTTCCTTCTGTTTCGTGTAGAGGCATCGAAGGAGGGGGCCAGGCCAGTCCCATGTTGAACACTTTGTATTGAGATTCTCTTTCTCTGTTTTAGTTTTTGTACTTTTTTCAATGATATTTAATGTTTAGGGTAGTGTCATTTTAATAGAATATTTCATATAACAGTAGCTAGTTATGCTAAAGTTGTTATCCTTGCATGCTTTTTCAACTAGGGCGCTAGTCCTAAAAACAGGATGGGTCAAAATAAATAAATAGTGCAAAATTTAAAATTATACATATATATATGCACATATACACACAATAGTGTACACATTTAGATATATATGTACATGCTATCATGCAGTGTGGAGGTATACTTATTCATGATGTAGCACAACTGAGGAATCCTAATAATATAAAATAACCTCATTATATTTTCATTTCCAGATTTCCAAGCTTTTCTTCTTTCAGAGATTCAAATCGGTACCACTGTCTTTCCATTTGAATTATGTGAACAGTATAAGCTATTAGCACGAAATGCTTTAAAATATTTTCATCCATAGGAAATATTAGCATCCTCTCAGAGAAACGTTTGCTTATTATATTTCATACTATCTTTCTCCTTTTCATACTTTATCTCTGACTAATGAGATACTTGTCATTGTACCAGAATTAAATAATGATGACATAAATAATTTGTTTCACTGGTCATTTCCAACATTAGAAGACTATTAGCATGCTGCATAGTAAATTATAGGGATATATATTATAGCAATAATTATCTTTATGGCATGGTCATAATTTGTATTATATTAAGACACCCATTTATAAGTTCTAACATAATAGTGTTGTTTTTTTTTTTTTTCTCATGTCATGGTAATTAGACCTTTTAAATCAACTTTTTCAAATGTTTGAACTGGGAAAATATTTGAATACTGATATACCAAATATTCTTTCATGATTGCTTTCTTTGTTCAGGTTGGATAGTTAAAAATTTCTTTATTGGTTTGAGAGAGAGGAGGGAGAGAAAGAAAAAAACATCAATTGATTGTTCTACTTACTTATATCATTGGCTGATTTTTGTGTGTGTTCCCTGGCCTGGGAATCGAATCCACAACCTTGGCATATCGGGATGATGCTCCAACCAATTGAGCTACCCGGCCAGGGCCAGATTGGATAAATTTTTAAAAAGAAATAAAGGCAAATTCAGTGACTCCATTATAATGTAAGGAGATAGTAATAGGAGACTAAAGACAGAATGTCTAGGCTGTTAACACAGCTCACCACTTAGGAGCGCTGTGACCTGGGGTCACTTAGTTGAATTTTTTGTTCCTTGGTCTTTTCTGTAAAATTACTGTTATGAAAATTAAATAAAATTATGTAAGTAATTAGCATAATGTTTAAAATATGGCAAACGTTTAGTAACTGTTAGAGCTTGTCATCATTTAATTTTTGCTAGTTGATAGTACACTGTTTTTCTTTGTGGGAAGCATCGATTTTAAGCTCTGATGTAAAAAAATGGCAGTTTTAATCATCATTAATTTTTAAATCATAGCAGCTAATAAGGGAGGAGCAAATATTGCTCCCATTGGAGTAAATGTGATGGAAATGTTTTTTTCTTCAGTATCAGTTGACCTGTTTAAAATTTGTAGTTAGAAATATAAAGCCACAATTAATACTGAAGTCAGCATGAACCTCAGTAAGTAAACAGGTACAACTTATAGAGAGACCAAAATCTATAATAATAAAAGCGTAATATGCTAATTAGACCAGACGTCCTTCTGAATGTCCTTCCTTCTGGACAAAGCTGCAGCGGGCAGGGGCCATGGCGGCGGGTGGGGGCCGGGGCCAAGACCCTTGCAGAATTTCATGCATCAGGCCTCTAGTTTCTTTATAATTAAAATAACCTTAATACTTTTGACATATACTCATTTTTCATTATGGCTGAAGTATAACATTTTATAATAGGAAAGAAAGTAAATTTAACCTCGTTTGTTTATTTCAATGATAAATTCTTCTAAATTTGATGACAACAAGTAATATAACAGCAAAACAATCCTGGGAAGTTTCTTGGCTATAGCTATAAGAATAGTAACATTTAGTACAGCTTATCTGGAAGGCCCTTATAGTGGTATGGAAATGAGATTATTGTCTAACTACTAAATAGTGAGCTTGTACATATTTGTAATTATCTTTTGTCTGTATAGAACTGTGTGCGTGTTTATGTATAACTGGGTATGCATAGCTTGAACATTTTTTAAAAAAAACTATGGATTTTTAAAATTGCCTACGTCAGTCCATTCATGACTATGCTCTGCCTCCAATGCATAGTGGTATTGGGGTGACTTAGAAAAAGGCCAGAAGGTATGCCTTGTTCATGCCAGAGTCAGAGACCTGAGTCAAATGGAGAACATCCTGATAGCTGGGAGGTAGCCAGCGCTAAGGCAAGACATACCCTACCCAGGTGGAACGTTGTAGATGCTTTTCTGTGCATAGAAAAGCCTGTCTCAAAATGTTCTCCCTTCTTCAGTTTACTCCACTGGAAAGGCAAATAGAATGTCCTTGACCAACACACAGAGTCATTTTAACAAAACCTGTGCCTGAGTGGCTTGACTGTATCTCTGACCTGCAATTTATTAGGATCACCTGTTCAGTCTGAGGCCCCAAAGAACAATAAGGAGGGATTTCACAGACAACTCAGGTGAGCCTTCTTCTTTGCTTCCTTTGTTCAGTCCCGTCTACATCTAGTTGTTAGACAACAGGACGCTTGCCTGGGAAGAGCAGGAATGAGGTGCAAACAGTTGTCAAATTGCTGAGACACATTGTGCAGCAGCTGGAGGTTTTGTGAAGCTGAAGACACCGAAGTCAAGTTCAAGTGTTGGATGTGTTGAGGGGGAAAGAGCCACCGAGCTGACTCACCAGAAGAAAGAGTGCCGATACCTGGAGCATTTTGAAAGGGATCGACATAAAACACAATTTCTGCGTGTTTCTATTGAATAAAGTCTTCTTGGTTTTACCTGAAAACCATATGATTTAAAGCAGTTGCTCAGACATTCCTAAATGGATTTATTTTCATTTCCTCACAATGATATTAAAAGTCTACCTTTTCCTGTAAATAGAAGTACATAAATGCTGAGGTACTCAGAATTCAAACTTATGACTTATTTTGCTTGTTATGATATACACATTTGTGCTGAATATAATCTGAACAAATGCCTTACCAATGTGTTCCACCTCACAACCTCATTCCTAAGTCAGAAATTAATGGACTCAGATAAGAGTGTTCTGATTAATGTTGTATTGGTTGATAACACCTAGAAGACAGTAACCAAATAGTGAAGCATATTTTATTGGTTCCAAATGTTTGTTTACTCACTTTTCAGTTGGTTCCAAATGTTTGTTTACTCACTTTTTCTAATTTCAAGTGTGTTAATAAGAATTCAGATCTAGCAAGCACTAAGCATTGAGGAGGGATCAACCAATGTAGGATTACTTTTAAGTCCTAGCTCTGGTCTTTCTAGTTGTGTTACTAGTGCAAGTAACTAAATCTCTTTCCACCAGTTTCTCCACTTCATATATATGAAAAGCTCTTGTGTGGTATTTAAGGATGAAATAGGTTAATGAACTTAAAAGTTTCTCACAGTGTCTGGAACATACTATAATTATCCTTTCCAAGTTCTATATTATGTACATATCTTAACATATCTGAAATTGGATGCATCATAATAATCAATAGTCTATCAATTTAAATGACAACATACATTTTTCCTCAATGGTACATAAAATTATGTTCTATGTTATAATAAGAGGCATCTTATATTTGTTGAAATATGATTAATGAGATGCCACATAAAATAATATTCTGTCCTTTAATGAGAGGTGTTTTAATATCATATGAGTATGGGAATAAGTGCTCCCTATTGGTTCCCTTTCCTTTTCTGTGGAGCTATTATTCAGTGTTGTCAGCTGTTGTTTAATACTAATGGCTATCTAAGTATCAATCTAGGCTTCTTTTGTTTTCTAATTAAACATATATGTACATATTTATAAATTATTTTTGAGAAATAAAATATAGACCTCACATATAAAACAAATAAAAGTACTGAAATTTCTGTAACTGAACATCACGTTAATAATTGCTGTGATTTTGCTAAATCTATTTTCACACATCACCAAGTTTTCTATAAAATAGTTGATCTTGGTTTAATACATAGAGGTTTAAAAAGTTAAGACTCCAGTATGGCATTGATAGTATATCTTATGTGTTTTTAAAGGGATCCTATAGTTTGTTATCTAAGGTAAGCCAGTTTTTATGGCTGAATAGTATGGATGTGTATAATTTACATATGTGGTATCTAAAGAATGTGAAATAGGGGCTATTTAATTTTTCTGAGACTACATCAGAACAAAACTAGCTTAATAACAATGTTCTTTTCTGTTGCTTTGGCAAATTATGTGATGAGGGAGACCAGTGTGGGAGTGCAGCTATGAAAATCAGAACCAGCACATGACATGTTGAAAGTCACAGGAAATGAAAGACAAGGTAAAGTGACTCTTTACACAGAACAATCTCTCTGGCTAACTGGAAGTCTGGGGCTGGGAACAAAGACAAACTCGTAGCCCTTTCATGGTAAATGTCTGCACACCTAGCTGTGAGGGAGATTTTGATGTCCTAGTGTGCCTTTCAGCAGATTTGCAAATTCAGTAGATCTATGAAATCAAAATCAGCAGTTGGGAGTCAGTTTCTTGTTTTATATTTTGGTAGATAAATTGCTTAAGGACTTAAAATCCATCTGCAGTAAGGATGATACATACTGAATTAGAATTAAGGGATTTATTTGGTCTTCTTTTCCCAGAAAACTAAGATTACTTTGTGTCAAAACAGTGTCTTGAGAAAGTGTAAATAACAAAGGCTTTACTTGAAACTTCATTTGGAAATGAAGACTCTCATATTTCCAAAATATATTATCATTATAAGATGTGATCTTGTGTACCTTTGTTTCTGAAAGTAAGTAGCTTGCTTTTTCACAAAGCAAATCTTGTTGAATTATGTTTATAAAATATCACTTTGTGAAAGTAGCAGTGCTCAAAGATATAATTTATAGGTCTATTTGACTTATTAAGACAAATCAATGAGCCTGTTTTTAAATCTGATACTGTCTGTAGAACTTTTTGACTATAGTGGTAACAGTCTAGTTTAAAACTGTTCTCTTTTATTTTCTGGATAAGATGGAAGATTCTGATCTCTGAGTGGCAACCCTGAAAACCATTACTGAGGAGATCCTACAGATAGTTTTGGAAAAGGGAGTCCTTTTTTTTTGGTGTTCCTTCAGTTGTATTGAATAGAGTGCCACTCAGTCAGTGTATGATTTTGACCCAGGGCTGCCTTATAGATGCTACATTTTTTTTGGACAAGCTTCTGTCAGTGGAATGTGGGTGTTATATGTACTTTGAAAAACTGGAAAAATCAAAAACACTGAAAGGTAATTTCTAATTTATTAATAGTGTTGATAAAATATTGTCGTATTTTTAGTTTCTACCTTAAGCTTTTGCAAAGCTTTAGGATATAATTCTTATTCCTAAGAAAAGTTGCTTTCCCCCACCTCCTTCTGTTTTCAATCAAGTTATATCCCTTTAATTGAAAGCATAGGATGTCCATGGGGAAAAGAGGCCTTTTGAGAGAAGAAACTAAATTTTTACCTTAGTCACATTACCCTATTCTGTTGTTATTGATGTGGAGTGTAAGGATGGAAAATAAATTTTCTTCTACCTTTCTGAGTTCTTAGCTGAAACCCCTGTAAGAAAAGGTTAACAAGAGAAAAACCAAACAGAAGTTTAAGATGTACATATAGTGTACACATGGGAGATACCAGGAAAAAAATGAGTAACTCCTCACGGTGGCTAAGAATTTTAGTCTGAAGTGCCATGTTCATAGTGAAAGAGTAGGAGGATGTAGGCCTCTTAGGGGAGAGTGAATGAATTGTATGAAAAATGAGCAGGCCTCTGGAAGAACTGATGAGAGGTGTGATAGTTTGTGACAGTGTGTCTGGGTGTGGTGTCAGCTCTAGTCTTCTCTCATGATAAGTGTCAATCTTCCCTGGTTGATGCAACTTACAAGGAGGGATTTAGGACAGTTGAGTTCCCCATGGAAGCTCTGTCTTCAGGTAGATATAGGGCATTTAGGGAAAGCCTCTCCCTGCATTTACTGTTTTTTTTTGTTTTTTTGTTTTGTTTTTTTGTTTTCTGTACATGCAGCTCAAAATAATCAGTATTCCAAAGGAGCATATTACAGGGTGGGATGTCCTGAACTCCTACAGTCATATTTTGGGGTGGCATATTCTGCTACCCTTGGCTGGTTTGTTTTAATTAGTTTAGAAGATTCTTGTTAGGATTAAATAAGATATACTCTGAAATTGTACTTAGCACTGGTCACCACTATTACCACCACCACTGCCTCCACTGTCCAATATTAGAACACTTACTATTTGCCAAATTTTCTATTATGTGTTTTACTTGCAGAATCTTGTGTAATCCACCAAGTAGGCATTTTATATATATGGAAACTGAGTTATAAAGAATCAGCTCCTCAAGTGTACATAGGTATTGTATATATTAGCCAAGGATCTAGCTAGTTTTTAAATATTTTTAATGATTGATGCCACTTCTATTACAAACTGAGTATATTGAATATTCTTGAATTAATTATTAACCTGTCCATGCAAAAGATATTTGAATGGCTTCTATTTCTATGTGTTCTCCTTTTTACTTCAAAAAGCATGAATACATCAAGAAGGCTGTCATGAGACTATCATAATAACATTAAGGGGGATATTATCAAGTTAGTTCCATTTATACCATATTAAATAGCACACATTTGTGATTCATCTTCTTGGGCACACAGGCCGCTGGCTGGCTGGTGCGGGTGGAGATAACTGTTAATTCCTCTGTACCCTGTCTTAGAATAATTTCATTAAACAAACGCCTTTGAGTCTTCTTTTGTTGCTTAGAACAAATGGTTAGATTTTAGGAAGTGTAGCTACTTTTGTTATTCACAAATTCCAGAGCCTTTCAAAATTTATCATTCACATTCTCTGCTCTACACACAATCAGTCATTATGTCAGCAGCTGCCCAGGGAGCCTCACTTCAATTCATTCAGCCAAGTAATAACCATCAGGACAACCATTGCTACATTAAAAATAATAATAATATGAAATCCTTAAATAACAGAATCCTTTATTTCTGTAGTTAAACATTAATTACTTCCACTCAGTAGAAATCCCATTGTACATTTTGACAGGGAAAAGCAATATCTGTGTTGAAAATTAAATTGATTAGATTGGTATGTTTTAATAAATAGGAAAGGTTACAAAGGGTTTCATTTCCAAATAAATGACTTCAAATGATTTATTACAGGCTATCATAACTTAATCAAGTGTCGGCTTCTGTTTTTGTAGTTCAGTGAGCAATCAAAAATCTCTAACCATTTGAATAATTACAGATTTTGAAATAACTTTAATGCTCACGAATATCCCAAGTCCACTTTCCTACATTAGAGAGAGTAAGCATAATACAGGTTGACTCTTTATCTTGCTTTTGAATATGTGATATAATATATGTGTGATGAAATTAGAAAATAATTACTTTAAAATACAGGTTCAGTGTCCGTTCCCCTCTGTCCTTCTCCTGCCCCATCTACCCTCCCTATCTTTCCTCCCTCTTTTCTGTGATATGTCAGTTCTGGTATTCCATGGCAATGTTCAGAACACTGAATTAACATTTCAGATCTATAAGAAAATGTAAACATTAATTTATACAGCATCATTGTGAGGCTACATCAGGGACCCTTTCATAGAACACAGTTGTGTCCTGTTAGGTTCTTGTTATCTTAAACATCCTTGGTCATGTTATTGTCTACTAGGTGTCTAAAATGTAAGCCCACATTTCTGTCAGCATTCTCGCTTAATTTCCTTCTTATTCTGAGGATAAAGGAAATGAGATGTAAATGCCGACTCAGATGATCAGTTTGCTGGCAATGTGCTTTAAAGCCACATAAGGAATTAGAGGCGTCAGTCTATGCACAATATTGCCACCTTCTGCTCAGCACTTTACATCTTAGAAAAGACGTGAATTACTTTCAGAGTCAGTGTCAGCTTGAACAAATGAGGGACTGTATATGAATTCAAATTCAGTTTGAGTTACATGGCAAAAAAAAAAAAAAAAATGCTGTGTATGTCACGCGACCCAAAGATTCATTTTCTTTTTCTGTGTTGTGTGTGAGGGCTATTGGTAAGAATCTGGATAACTTCCTTTAAGCATTTATGTTGTATATTTTCTCAATTATTGGCATGAGCTTAATAATTAGCAGTTAACTAAGTAGCAAATCCAAAGTAATAGAGATAATTTCCTAAAAGGTTACTCCAAATTTTTGTTGTTTATAGTAAAAAAAATGCATATGGCATCTATTATTATTATTTTTTCCTTTCAAGTTTTCACCAATGTCTCATTTATCATCAAATATTGGGAGGGATCCAGTTTCCTATTTGTAGACAAAAGTAGCATCATGCTGAAGACTATTTATTTTAGGTTTAAATTATATTTCTTTTTTTAAAATATAGTTTTATTTATTTCAGAGAGGAGGGGACAGGGAGACAGAGATAGAAACATCAGTGATGAGAATCATTGATTGGCTGCCTCCTGCACACCCCACAATGGGGATTGAGCCCACAACCCAGGCATGTACCCGGACTGGAAATCGAACCCTGACCTCCTGGTTCATGGGTTGTTGCTCAATCACTGAGCCACATCTGCCAGGCAAGAATATATTTCTTTCACTTCTTAATAATGGGTAATTCTTACAATTCTCTTATTTATTTTAATGAAAGAAATAATTAGTTGAAAATTAACAACTTTTTAGAAGTCATGTTCAATACGTACCTCATCCTCATGTATAATGCCAAGATTTTATTTCCATGTAATACCTGTTTATTGGTGTCATGGCCTTCATTTATTGTTTCAATGCAAATATTTCTAAAGGGTTACTATATTTTTGCAAATACTTTAAAATCTGCCAAACAACTACACATGCTCTAAATGCATAAATCTTCCAAACAAATCTGATATAGGATTAATATGAAACTGGCCACTCTAATGAATGCCAAGCTTAATGTACAATCTGCTTTTTGAATAACTCATACAAGAAAATTGCAGAGTATGTATATTACAAAGCCATCATAAATCAATATCCTTTAGGTTGCTCTGCCTTTGGATAAAGGGTAGCACTGCAGAGGCCACGACATATTTGAAAGTAAATTAGAGGAAAGCAGTTAAAGTGAGGGAGGAACACCCATTAAGGAAAGGAAATGCTCAGAAAATCATTATAAAAGTTGAGTACACAAATTACACACCCCTGGGCCAGGGTCATTGGATGCAGAGCCCATGTATGAATGAAATGGCTCATTCTGGTTTTCACAATTGTGACTGTTACAGAATTGAGTTAAGATATCGGACTTGTTCCTTCAAATTTGCCCAAATGCTTAAGAAAGAGTTCTCCAGCCCTAGCCCATTTGGCTCAGTGGATTGAGCAGACTAAAGGGTCCCAGGTTCGATTCCTGTCAAGGCCACATGCCTTGTTTGCAGGTTCCCTGGCCCTGGTCTGGGTGCATGCAGGTGGCAACCAATAGATGTGGATCTTTCACATCAATGTTCCTCTCTGTCTCTCCCTCTCCCTTCCACTCTCTCCAAAAATCAATGGAAAAATATCCCTGGTGCGGTTCTCTAAATCACAATGTTAAAACGATTTCTTAGTAAAGATTTTGAGCTCATTGATAGAGCTGCAGACCATGATCTCTGTTCTAATCTCAATTAGGTGTAAGAAAATCAGCTTTCATGAAGGTTGCTGGTAATCTCTTAAATATATTTTACTATGGACCATGTACTCATTTTATTTTGTAAAAATATACCTTGCCATCCACTTTACATTTATATTTGGCTAAATGAAGAAAAATATTAGCCAGCAATAAAAAGATCGTGAGGTTTAAAAAAATACGGTCTATTCTGGAAAAACAAATTTTGTGAAGAAATGTGAACACTTAAAAAAAAAAAAAAAAAAAGAAGCCTTTTCTCAAGATCATATTAAATGCCAGGAAGTTTTGCCAAGCAGATTTTCAGGGGGAAATCGGGCTCTCCTAACTGTCCAAATGTTTTCTCACGTTTCAAACAAGCAGCTGCTGGGAGTTCCTGCCAGGACTGAACCTTTCAGGCAGAATGTGAGCAGCTGCCAATCTTGTGTCAATATTTTAAATTCACTTGCAACCCTCTCAACTGGTGTAAAATATTCTTTCCCCCCCAAAAGGCCAACCAACAACTCTTTTTGAAGCTTTGCCTCCCTTTTACTCCCCTAGTGGTGAAATTGCCTCTTAAGCCCTATTAGTAGAGAAAGAGCTTTTTTTGGATATTAGAAATAAGGACAAATCTCAATCTGTTGATAAGGACAAATTTGAAATAGCAGAAACATTGACGGCCATAAGAAAAATGTAAAATAATATGTAACTGATGAATATTTTAGCAAATATGTGTGTAATGAATTTACTTATTTAGGACTTGTTGCTAGAGCTTTTCTTTTTTCTTTTTTTTCTTTTTTAAAGAAGGAAAGTCCAGATTTTGACCTTCAAAAACTTGCAAATCAAGATTGGTAAGGGCAAATAATACATGCCTAGAAATTAGTTTTATGGTATCTATTACATTTAAACTGGAGAATAATTACCTGCTTGACCCTTAGGTTAAAGCCTATAGATTATATCATAATCTGTGGTCTGAAGGAGTTTTCTTTAAGGCAGATAAGAATCAAAAGTGCATGATATTATCACAAATATAAATTGAGAGGGAAAAATTGGCACATGATTCTGCTTGAGATGAGATTGGGTGTAACATTATTTTCTAAACTAGGAGGCTTTTACTGCAACTGTGACGATGGGT
This sequence comes from Corynorhinus townsendii, assembly GCA_026230045.1. Taxonomy (NCBI): domain Eukaryota; kingdom Metazoa; phylum Chordata; class Mammalia; order Chiroptera; family Vespertilionidae; genus Corynorhinus; species Corynorhinus townsendii. The sequence goes on from JAPDVU010000001.1 coordinate 39,092,359, forward strand.
AATAGGGTGAGGTTGATGAGGGGAAGAGATGAAGGAACAGTAATATGAGGGTGATGTATAAGATAAGAGGTTACTTGTTTGTTTGGAGAATGAGTTTAGCCCTGAACTAAATAAAGGCTACTCTTGGACACTGAAGCAAATGGTTGAAAAGCCATCCTGTCCTTGTATATTTTTACTTAACAAATGGGTAATTGGGAAATTTTTATTAAAAGTTGAACAATTTATGGAACTCTGCATTGTTTACTTGAACAATTTTCATTTTTCTTTCTTTCTTTTTTCCCCCTTGTATATCATTGAAGAAAATTCCTTTAGTCATGGAGGGTTTTTTAAAAAAACACATTTGATCTCACTTCTAAAGTTTTGTGAGCTTTTACTATTCAGGTTCAAAAATGGCTAACATTTCATTATGCATATTAATAGTGTTTAAATAATATTCATAAAATAAAATCCAACTCATTATTCATGTTAGATTATGAGATATAACTACAAGGTAATGTGATTAAAAAAATCCAGAATCAGTGGGATTAATGCAAGTTAGGTACTCTTTTAAACTATGTCACACTTACACTAGTGATGAGGATGAGATATTGCTGAATCATTTTTAAGACTTCTCATTGGAATTGTCTTTATAACCACTAATGGATAAAAAAGTTCCAATGTTTTGCAATAAAAAACAATGCTAAAATACGTTATTACTTTTTAATATCAACTCAGGTGAGTATCTTAAAGTTTTTCCTTTCCATGGAACTCTTTAGTAAAAGGCAAAAGATTTATAGACGCTGAAGAGAAACCAGAACACACATATCATTTCCTTATGGAGTTAACACAGCGAACATTTGCTTCTTGGGAGAGTAGCTTAGATACCAATTGTGTGGTAGTTTGAGACAGAACGCCTGTTTTGAAGGCCCAGCTTCAGCCTTTAGTAGCTGCATGGCCTTAGTGGGAAAATCACTTCATCTTTCTGTGCCTCCGTTTCCTCATCTGTAAATTAGGAATATTAATGGTGTCTCCCTTATAGGTTGTTTTAAGGATTAATAAATTAGTGCATGTGAAGTGCTTAAAGTGTGGCACTGCACACAGGAAATGTTATCTAAATGTTGGCAGTTATTAAGGAGTTGGCAGTCTTTCCCCTCCCCCTTCCTAGCACATTTAATATTAAATTGTCCTATTTGTGATTTTCACCTGAAAGTAGTTGTGACAGAAACTTTCTGGAAAAGTACTGTTATGTGACTGAATCTGTCATCTTCTTTGATTAATTGTTTGGAGTCTTACAGTTTTATAATAAACACTAATCAGATGTTTATACCTTTACTATATCAGGTGGCAGCATGAAGTGTCTGAAATGTGGAATTTTTAAGGTTAGCACAGCTTTCTTAGGGTTTTAAAGTTAATTTTGTGGATTATTTTCATTTTTTAAAATTTATTGGGGTCACCCTGGTTAACAATATTAAATAGGTTTCAGGTGCACAATTCCATAACACATCATCTGTACACTGAATTTTGTGTTCTTAAAAATAAGTGTTAAATATAGTTTGATTATCTCATTTAATAAATACTAAAGATTGCACACAATTCGCATGGTCACAGAAACATGGATTGACAGAAAAAGAAGGATATATTAAGCCTTGGGAAAACCCACCATTTAAATAATTGTATTAACTGAACACAGAATCTCTGCTCCATTCACTAGGAGTCATGTTTGGTATTAGCGGATGATAAAGGATAGCTTGTTTTTTCAAGGGTGTGAACACGTAGTTCTCTGCCTTGGGTAGCAGCTGTGGCTGCTGTGCACAGATGTGGCCGACTCCAGGTAAATGAGAGCTGCAGTGTTGTTTGTGTAGCCTCTGCTGATAACTGGAATATTTGTGCAGTCGCCCTCCTACCTTGCTCTTCTGCTGCCTTCACCATGGCAAAGACTTCATTGTGTGATTGGTTTTGCCTTCAGGTAATTGATTCAGATCTTGTTCCTTGGTTTTTGTTTCTTTTTTTTTTTTTGGTGAAATGCATTTGATTTTCATCCAATAGTTGTACAACTCTCAATGGAATACCCACTGTACAGTGGTAGATGAAATTCTCTGTGTGCTGCAGGTCATGAGGCTCCCAGCCTGTTTGTTGATAATATTGGATGAAGTGATCACATACCCCCCTCCACTGTTATTTAGGTTTCCAAAAAATAAACTGCTGAATGGCAACAGGCACTGAAGGGGCATTTAAAAAAATTTTTTTAAAGCTTTATACTTAAAGATTTTCACTTGGTAAATCCTCACACTTAATACTGTATGAATATGTTTTGGGGGTTTTGTATACTTATTTCTTTTCTATTCTCATGTTGGTTGTTATGATTGTCAGATTTTTTTTAATTTTAGAAGTGAGTGTGTGTGTGTGTGTGTGTGTGTGTGTGTGTGTGTGTTTATAATAACACATTTCCTTGGTTCTGATTATGTTTGTCTTAACAAGCTCCAAAGGCCTTGGAGTAACTTCTCTTGGGTGTCCTTTCATGATTTAAAACTGCATAAATGAGTATCATTAATATAGTGAGTGCTTACTGAAATCCTGGCGCATTATAGACCTTTGATCGGAAGGTTCTTTCATCTTAAGATAAGAAGCACCATGATGTGAGTGTAGACAGTGGAACGGTGGTGTCTGCATGTGAACCTTGCAGACACCACCGTTCCACTGTCTACACTCACATCATGGTGCCTTGGATACCACTTTTCACATTGCAGGCAACGAAAGCAGAGTTCTGGGGTATAGTTATAGCTCATTAAATTCTGAGACAAGATTGAATAGATTATGAAGACAAGGCTGTATTAGTCAAAACTAAACAACTAGTGTTTACCAACAGTCATACACCTTGTGCCTTGCATGATTTTACTTTAAGTCTATAATCAACTAGATACACACGTAAACTGTGAATAGTTTCCTTGGAAAAATGAATTTTAGTCCACATTTGGGCTTTCAGTAGTAGGATTCATGTGTTAGAATGTCTTTGTATTATATTATATTGTTACAAAACTTGCATCATATCCTGTTCCCCGTCTGAGGAGAGTTCAAGGTTAAAAAGTATCAAAAACACTATTACATATGGTGCTGTAGGATGGATTGTAATATCATCGGGGCTTCTATTTGCATAAGTGTGTGTGGTTGGTGTAGGAAACACTAGAGTTGGTAATGTCTGGGCACACTCTGAAAGCTTTAGTGATTTCTTCCTCGAGGGTCAGGGGGTTCGCTATTCCAAGATGTTCTGGTTTTTAAAAAGTAGTAGGGTATCTAGATTTCCATGGGAAATTTCCCACTAAGTGAAACTTTTTTCTATATTTATTTAATAATAAATGGTTCATAGAAATCAACGGTATACCATATCATTCCCTAAAGCCTTTTGGCTCTCTTTCTCTCAGATCAGTCTAGTTTTGAAAGAGACATAATTAATATAAAGTAATATGCACACCTCCTAAATGTCCAGAATTTTTGACTCTTATATACAACTGTGTCACCACCACCTGAAACAAGATTTGGAACATTCTCATCACCCCAAAAAGTTCCCCACTGACTCTTCCCAATCGGTTCTCTATCTTCAAACTTGTGTAACCGTTTTCTAGACCTTTATTTTAAGTCCCCTAGACTTCCTTAGGGGACACTTAACTATGCTTGTTCATTCACTTGAGTCTGCTGCTAATGTGTTAATTCATCCAGGTACCTTAACTGCATTTGAAATTCCCAATAAAATAAAAACCATTAGTGAAAGCATCAGTCCTTAATAAAAATAAGCTCTGCAAATCTTATATTTTAATTAAAAATTTGGGGCTAGTGAAAATGAAAGATAAATGGAGTCATAAAGGAAAAAAAAAGCATATGTAAAACTGAATGGAATTTACCTTGTCTTTAAAGGGTCTCTTAAACTTTCTTTTCAACAATAGAGTGCATTCTGAAGGTCACGAGACCAATGAAGGGGGAAATTGCACAATCAACATTGCTGAGTAGATGAAAGGATACTACAGCTTACTGTCTTATTTAAAAATATAATACAGTGGAAAAATAAGATTCTATTTTTCCATTTTCTTTTACTTTTCTTTATAATAAAGGAAACATGTATGTATTTTTGCTGCCCCTGAAGACAAGATGATTCCTTCAAAGTGTGTGGCTTTGGAGTAAATTTCAAGAGATCAAAATTTATTTTGAGTAATGAAAATGTATAGCTTTAAATGTTCCTCATTTCTCCAGAGGGGAGAAATATGTGAAGAAAGAAAGGAAATCATATCTGTCAGTTACTTTCCTGGAAATCTATTTGAATTCAGTAAATTAAGAGATGTCTTGGTCTACTATGTCTTGATTTCAATATCTAAGGTCAAGACATCTGTTACCCTTTATTTTTGGCTCTGCCACAAATACATGGGGATATGGGGGTTTGGGTCAAATTGTTTGAAAATCTTTCTCTTCCTCCTCCTTCTTCCTCCTTTTTTTTGTATCTGCCAAGCATCTACGAATTAAAATAGAGGCGAGTAACTACTGGGGTTTGTTACTTGCACCTGATCTCTTCATTATCTATGTGGGAAAATGAGCAAGACAATACTTCTGCTATAATACTTCCATATTGCTATGTAGAAGTGATCATTTATCTACTTAAAAAAATCTCATCCTTACGTACACAGCTCTCCTAATCATGTATAGCATAGCAATATTTTCAGATAAGAATAACAACTCATGCTTTAAAGAGGCTAGAAGGAAAAAGAAGGTACAGTAGATTCCTAATAATTCATTGGTCCAGAGTATTGTGTTTTAGTTGTTTTCACAAGTGGACCTACCATAGATGGACATTCTCCACAATATTCCACCCAAATACAATGGGAGATAGGATTTGGTAGTCCCATAAATCATCTTTCCAAGAAAGAGAGCTGTTCTAGCAACAGGATGGCAGATGGAGCAGCTTTTTTACCAGTAGGGGGTTTTGTTCTATGCTGCCAAGGATATTGAGGAAAGAAGGAATTATGCTAATTTATCTGTTTTTCTTCTTTTCTAAGCAGTTTTACATATAAAGAACTCACTCATTTTGGGACCTAAGTTATTATTTTTTTGGCACTTGGTGCATAGCACAAATTGTGTACTGAGTGTATGTGCACTGCTTTAATCTTTAAACATTAGCTATAAATGCAGCATCTGTTAAAGGGTGTTCTGCTTGCTGAATTGCAAAAAGTCACGGGACGGTTAAAGTCTAGAAACTATTCCAGGGAGTATCTGCCCAGTTTCTAAGGTTGTACACAGAATAAGAGCTCTTAGGAAAGTAGAGGTCTTCTTTTCCCTGGCTAAAACCTCATAAATAAAAAATATATAGAATTGGCTGACTCTTATTCTGATTACCCATTCAATGATTATTTATTTATTAAATGACCAGTGTTCTAGAGAAATAGAGTGCATACGCTCTTGGTAAAGTACACTCACTGCTCTGGCTTATGATATATATACAAACAGTTTTGCTTTCTCCCTTGACTTCATACAATAACTGCTTAAAAGCAGAGCCTATATTTTTTCTTTTTTTCATGCGAGGAACACCACTGATTTTTCATTCTTTGCCAAGGGCATGGGTTATTCCAGGACGTAGTCAAGTGATCTGTCCACAGGGACACGCAATGATATCTTGCTCTTTGGTGCCTTCAAAGAGAATATTTTGCAAGAATAATTTGTTTTCTCAAGCATTCACACGTGTAGTGAAATTGTAAGATTAAATCCAAAATCCTTTGAGTTTTTTGGGAATAAAGATAGCATATGAAAATGCTGAGCATCCTTATTACAATTACTACTTTCTAAGAAAGCCTTTTCCATGCCCTCTAAGATCAGCTCTTTTTTTTTAGAATCCCTTTGTTCCCTTTTCTTTCATCTGCTGCTTTTTACTTGTCCCACTTGAGGGGAAGAGAATGGAATCACCTCAGGCTGAGTGCTTTTTGGACCCTACAAATTTAATGTCTCTAAATAAATTATGCATGTTATATAGCAGTCAGAAAGACTGGAATGGGTGTGCTTAGTGTAGGTTGTGATTGTGGATGAGTAGTTAATACCTTTGGCATCTTGAATTTATTTTTATATGAAAGGACTAAAAAAGGATATCTAGATCCTAGGCAAGGACATTCTACTTTGTGCCAAATTTCAACGTTAGGTAAATAAGTCTGTTTTCTGAGCATCTCATCTTGACTGCTGGATGATGCTGACAAAAACCAAACAAACCCCACCCTACTAATTTTAGTGTATTATTCAGGATACTGTAGGCCAGTGGTCGGCAAACTCATTAGTCAACAGAGCCAAACATCAACAATACAACGATTGAAATTTCTTTTGAGAGCCACGTTTTTTAAACTTAAACTTCTTCTAATGCCACTTCTTCAAAATAGACTCGCCCAGGCCGTGGTATTTTGTGGAAGAGCCACACTCAAGGGGCCAAAGAGCCGCATGTGGCTTGCGAGCCGCAGTTTGCCGACCACTGGTCTAGGCCATACTGCAGTGACAAATAAAAGGTTTTCACGCTAAATATTGGCTTATTGATGGTATACAGTGCATACCGGGTGATTTTCTGGGGCACTCCTCTATGCCATGATGTGTAGGCCCAGCTGGCTTCTATGATGTTGTTTGAAGAAGCATCTGGCTTCTTCTAATGTGGCTGTACTAGCAGTAGTTTTCTCAAGCCCAGAGGTTCCCAACTAAAGGGCAGTTTTTCTCTTCAAGAAATCTTGGGCAGTGTCTGGAAACATTTTTTGGTCATCTGAATTGAGGTGGGGGAGTAGGAATGAAGGTTGTGAATGCTGCTAAACATTTTACGTGCAGGACAGACCCCTACAGCAAAGAGATGCTCACTTCCACATGCCAGTAGCACTGTGGTTAAGAAATCCTTCTTAGCCTTATTGTCCTTCATGCTTTGTTGGAAATGGAATCTAATGAGCCTGGCCTGTATGGCCCAGTAGTTGCACACCGACCCATGAATCAGGAGGTCATGGTCAAGCACATGTGAGGGTTGTGGGCTTGATCCCTGGATGGGGCATGCAGGAGGCAGCTCCACTCATGATTCTCTTTCATCATTGATGTTTCTATCTCTCTCCCTCTCCCTTCTTCTCTTTGAAATTTAAAAAAAAAAACAACAACCCACATACACATATTTAAAGAAGAAAAGTGAATGGAATCTATTATTTAATTATCTACCTACTCATTAATTCAGTCATTGGATACTCATTGGATAACTACTGTTATAAAAATTGTAATTAATGTTTTTAGCCAGGAATACACATATGGGGGCTTGATATAACTAGGGATATCATGGACGTCTACCTAAGGAAGGGATATTTAAGCTGAGTTTTGAAGGATAAGAGAGGGTTAAAGTTGTAGGAGTGGCTTGGGAAGGGTCTGGAGAGGGAACAGCGTTCAAAGCAGAGCTAACACTCCCTGAGACTGAAGAGAATCAGGTCTGACTTCTCAGGACGAGAACCTGCTCATTCTTGACCAAAACCTTAACTCACAGGTGGCCTTGCTCCTGAATCCCATCCCTTCTGATCTGATATCTAGTCCCAAGGTTGGCCATGGACCGTAAGTGTTTGATTCTCTATCCAATTCTAGGACACAGTTAAGGACTGTGCTTCATTAGTTCCCCTAAACTACTCAAAGGAGTTGAGAGGACGTTCTGACATCCACCGTCCATCAGCCACAGGTACTTAACTTTGGCAGTAAGTCTTAGGATGTTAGGCGAGGCCTCTGTGTGAGGTCAGGAACTCAGCCTCCAAGGACAGTGGTAAAAAGTGTAGTTCAAGTGATCGTAAAGGAGAGACGGCAGAGGCTTGATTTTAGGTCTTGGGTATACAGATTTAACAGGGATCTTCCTCTGACCAGGAACTGCTGGAAACCATGAAAGGAGGTTGGAACCGTCCTAGAGATCTAACAGGAGCCAGACTTGTTTGGGGTTTGTGTGGCTTTGACTTCTGTTTCCTAAACAGCCATAAAGCCATTTTCTATCTCAGTGTTAGTAAAGAGTCCTCAAGATGACAGTACTCGTTAGCAGCAAGTTAAATGTCAAGGAAATTTACAGGACAACTTTGTCTCATTTTCTCTGCATTTTCCATATATGTGTCAGGTATAAACACAGTTCCAGAGGATCATAATTTAACCTTACATGCATAGATATTCATTGAGCATCTAATGTGCCAAATGTGTTTGAGACACTGGGCCATCACAGTGAAATGAAAGTTTATGACTGCTTTCATGAAACATAATTCTACTTAAGGGAGACAGATTATGAAAAAATTTATAAGTAACTTACTGAATAAAATAATTCTAGATTGTGTTAAATCTAATTAAAATAGTGCAAGGTAAAGGTATGTAGAGGGATAAGAGAATGAGGCTCACCTAAGCTCCGTTAAGGAGTCAGGTTTGGGATAAGACCCAAATGATAAGAAAGAGGAAGCCTCTTGAGGATCTGGAGGAACAGCAAAGGCAAGAGCCCAGAAACACAAACAAATTTGTCTCACTTCAGGGCCAGACAAAACCAGGATAGCTGGCAGTTAGTGTGGTAGACCAAGTGGGGAAAAATAAAATGTGAGAAGGACAGGCCGGGTCTACATTAGGTAAGGGCCCAATATGCCACAGTAAGAAATTTGAATTGTCTTCTTCTTGCAAACCATTTTGGTGAGTTATGCAAAGGAAGAGTGACATCTGATTTATATTATGAAAAGTCATGCTGGTTACTGGATGGATACTGAACTGGGGTGAGTTGGAGTAAGAGTAGAGGGCAGAGGATCAGTTTTCTAGGTGAGAGATAATGATAAGTTGCCAGACTTGAACTGTGAAGAGAGCTAGTGTGATTAAGGAAGTGATTTGGTATTGCTCCATTCAGTTCTGTGTCACTTTCATGTTTTTAGGATTGTTTGTCTTGGGCTCGTTTTGAATATTTGAGTAAAATTTTTGCCAACATATGAGGTGTCTGATAAATAATGTGAACTCTCCTCTCTTTCTCACTCTCTTTACTTCTTCATATTTCTGGGAAACTATGGAAGTAGACGATTTTAAGCCACTTTTCTAATGTCTCTTTTACAAGATGCATTTTTTAAAAAGACAGTAGTAAAATTTTGGATGATACAGAAATTGAACAGTGTAAACTGATTTCTTTTGAAGTTTCTTCTTAAGGTTTTGAAACTTTTAAGCTTCCACCCAGGACTTAACGGTGTGTGTGTGTGTGTGTGTGTGTGTGTGTGTGTGTGTGTGTGTGTAAAAAAAAAAAAAAAAAAATATATATATATATAATCTAAAAAGGTATAAGAGCAAAGTAAACCCTAAAACTTACAAATGACATCACTATTGATTTCTAAATTCTCTTACAGCTCTGGAAACTTTGGTCACTACTTCTGATTGTGTGATTGTTTTGTTATAAACCACAAGGCGGAATTACATGCAGTTCTAGCATATTAGACTGTCAGGGCTACCTCTGAGAGAGGAGATGGCCGACTGCTATACTAGCTACTGGTCCTTGCTCCAGTAGCTGCAATTATTTTAACTTTTTGAGACATAAAGCATATTTTTTAGTGAAATCATATGCAAGTGCCTTAGTATATTATAAGGCACTTTTGACCCAGGGATTAATAGAATCCTTACAACGGCTCTGCACCATCTCATAATTCAAGGAGTGGTTAGAGTACATTCATTACGTGCTGGCAGGGCCCTTCAGGGGTTTACAGAAAGGCTGGAAATGGATCTCCCTACATCAAAAGCTATTAACTTGTGTGGTTTTTTTTTTTCTTCTTGCATTCGCAGGCTTTTCTTTATGTGTTGGGTTTGGTGCTTTTTGAAGGGCACAGTAAGGATACATTGTGAAATGTGAATGCAGATTAGTGGAGAGTGAGGCAGCTTGTTTCCCAATCATATTTTGTGATAGGGGAAGGTAAAGCATCAGTGAAGACTAGATAGCCTCTATCTTTATGGAGTAACGGGGGACTGTATTAGCCTTCCAATCAGCTGCACACAGGTGTTACTAGAATAATATTGTGTCTTAAAATCATTTTAATCTTCTCCACCCTGATGTAAAAACTCAAAGAGAGCTATTATTTCTGTGCATTATAAAAGAAAATAAATAGGATATTATTGTAAATAAATGATTTTTTTTCCAAATTTGATTTACTTTACCTGGGAAGAAGATTACTGGAGGTAACACTGCACAAGGAGTCTGAAGAGAGGGATTTTAGCTCTGGGTTTGCTAAATATCAAATGCTATATAAATCCCACATTTTACCTTCTCGAACTCCAGCTCCCCCAGCAGCAAAAGATGCCCTCATATTTTGCTTTTGCCTTTATATCAAGTTTGTTTTGAGGATCAAATTAGTTGATGCTTGGAAAAGTTTATGCGTTGTGAAGGACTGTATTGCATTATAGTTCTCATTATTCCAGGCATCACTCTTTTTCAGAGGAATTAACTACATACGATGTCTGCTGAAATCTTCTCACTCTGTTTTATGGAGTTAGCCCATGCCAGTCCACAAAATGACGACACTATGAATACAGTCTTTAGATAAGCATCATTGGGTCCCACATCACTCAAAACATTGCAACTACAAGTGTAGCATGCTCCACAATTTTGCCCAGTTACAAACTCTGTAGGACTTTGAAAATATGAAAACTCCAGCAGTTAAATTTTTCTAAGCATTTTTTGGGGCAAATTTAGTAATTCAGAGGATTTAAAATATCATAAGTAGAATTATGTGGAGAGTTACATTACTAATTAAATGTAATATTTAACAATTATTAGTTGTCAGATATTTGGCAAGTTCTATAAATTAATTATCTAATTCAGTCCTTATAAAAGTCTTGCATTCTTATGTCCATTTTAGTTTAAAAATAAAAACCCACAAACCGGTGAGACTTAGAGATATTAAATACCTTGTCCAGGTGACAACAGATTGGTAAATGGTATCTCTAAGAACCAGGCTGCCTGGTTTTAAAATGTGCACTGAAATACTACCTGATACCACCTCCCAGGATAATTTTTCAGTGAAAAAAAAAAAAAACTAAGAAAAATCTAAGTTAGAAATGTAGCATTTTCAGAAACTCAAAAACAAAACAAAAGACACACACACACACACACACACACACACACACGCACATACACACACCGCCACTAAAGGGAAATACATGGTGATCTTTCACTTTCATTGCATTCTGGGGAAACTATAGCCCCTTGGAATAAATAACTAAGGAATTTAATAGAAATCTTTATATCAGTATTACTTTCTGTCCCATATGCCCCAAATATTTAAAGTTCTTTGTCTTTTATTCTGTTAAAAACTCTGGGCATATTTTACATCTTTATACTGAGTGCTAAGCTCTGGCGGGGCAACTCAGTTGGTCAGGGTGTCATCCCCATAATGCCAGTCTCTCTCTCTTCCTCTCTCTAAAATCAGTAAGAAAGAAAGAAAAAAAGAATATACTGAGAGCTAAGAAAAGGACGGGAATGTAATGTCTGACTAATGGCTGAAGATGAACTTTACCATACTGTGTTAATCTGGAAGTTTTTCCCTCTTGACCCAGGTGTTGCTGTTGTGCAGATCTGAATAGACAAAGCCTATACAGTGGTCGGCAAACTCATTACTCAACAGAGCCAAATATCAACAGTACAACGATTGAAATTTCTTTTGAGAGCCAAATTTTTTAAACAACTTCTTCTAACGCCACTTCTTCAAAATAGACTCACGCAGGCTGTGGTATTTTGTGGAAGAGCCACACTCAAGGGGCCAAAGAGCCGCATGTGGCTCGCGAGCCACAGTTTGCTGACCACTGGGCCCTATAACATTCAGAATGAGTGGACATAGTTTCAGTCTCAGCACACTATTTGTGAGAATAATGTATGGAGATCCAGGGCATCCCACGGACTCAAATTTGATTGTACATAAATGTAAGAATGACTATTAATAAACTTTTTGGAATCTGTGTAATGGGTGCTTTGTAAAATATCAAATGCTATATAAATCATTAAAATAATTATGTTATTACATAATAAACTTTAGACCACCCCCTCCCCCAACAATTGAGTAGTAAGGTAAGGAGCTCGGGTCTATGTAACTTTCTTAAATTGTAAATATAAAAACTACTAAAATATGTGTATGTCCTTTGAAGGATTGTTTCTTCTCTGTTATGCATGGAAAGTACTCCTCCCCTCAACCCCAATTCATATGTTGAAGCCCTAACTCCTGTGTCACTGCCTTTGGAGATAGGCCCTGGGAAGGACGGATGAAAGTTAAGTGAGGTCATAAGTTTGAGACCCTAATCCAATAGGACTAGTGCCCTTATAAGAAAAGGGAGAGACACTCCCTCCAGTGAGGGCATGGAGAAGACGGCTGTCGGCAAGCCAGAAAGAGAAGCTCACCAGGAACCAAATCCAAAAGAACCTTTATGTTGGACTTGCCAGCCTCCAGAACTCTGAAAAATACATTTCTGTTGTTTAAGCCACCCTGTCTGTGATATCTTCTGTATATATAAAAGCCTAAGTGACTGAAAGACAAAATGACCAAACAACCAATCGGCCAGCTGGTCGCTATGACATGCACTGACCACCAGGGAGCAGACACTCAATGCAGGAGCTGCCCCTGGTGGTCAATGCGTTTCCACTGCGGGAGCACAGCTCAGCTGATGGGCTCCAGACATGGGGCTCATGGCTGGTGAGCACAACTGCGGCGGTACAAGCCTCTCCTGCATCCATGGCAGTGCTACTGAGCAGGGCCGGGAAGAGCAGGAGCGGTGTGGCGCCTGGCCCAGGCTTGGGCTCCTTCCCGCCGCCTGCCACTTCGCGCACTACTACATCCCTCAGGGAGGGTGGACTGCTGGTTTTGGCCCGATCCCTGCGTGCCTGGATTGCGAGAGGGTGCAGGCCAGGCTGAGGGACCCCACCGGTGCATGAGTCTGTGCACTGGGCCTCTAGTTTTGTTATAGCAGCCAAGCTCCCTAATACACTCCCTTTGATATAGTAATTTTCCTAAAAACAGTTGTAACAAATAAGAACTAGTAGTATGTTGCTAGTAATACGTTTCAAACACACAGACACACACACACACACGAAAGGGAGACAGAGAGAGTTGGCTCAGGATGGACAATCAGGTAAGGGTCAGTGTTGCAGTCCTGAGTGGTTACTAAGGCAGAATCCCAATTCTTCAGCCTGGAATTCTTTATTCTTCAGTCTTTGCTCTAAGAGCCTTCAACTTGTTGGATGAGGCCCACCCATATTATGAAGGGATATCTGCTTTATTTAGAGTTAGCTGATTGTAAATGTTAATCACATTTTAAAAAAATGCCTTTACAACAATATCTTGACTAGTGTTTGGTCAAACAGTTGGTCATCAGTTAAGATAACATTAACCATTACACTGCTGTCACACATTACTACTAATTCAGTGGCTTAAAACAATACAAATGTATTACCTTACAGCCTAGAGGTCAGAAGCCTGGAATGGTTCTCACTGGTCTGAAGCCAAGATGTTGATTTTATGGAGGTTTTAGGAGAAAATGCATTTCCTTGTTATTTCCAGCTTTTAGAGGTTGTCCACAGCTCTTGGCTCATGGCCTCAGCCCTCCATGTTCAAAGCCAAGTCTTTGTTTTGCCAACTCTGTGAATTCTGTCTGACCCATCTCCTTCTTTCCTTTATAAAGGCCCTTGTGATTTTGTTGGCCCTACCTAGATAATCACCTCATGTAAAGGTCAGCAGATTTCCATCCTTAATTCCAATTACAACCTTCATTTCCCTTCGCCATATAAATAAGATATTCACAACTTCTGGGATTTAGGAATTGGACTTCTCCTAGGAGGAGGGGGCATTCTTCTGCTTACCTCACTTGGTGGTCAAAGAAGCTCATTGTAATTCTTGAGCACACACCTTCTTTGTTGAAACCACCTGAGCTGGCAGCCTCAGCTCTTCCACTAACTGAGCTCATCTGTCAGGTGACTTCATTTTGCCTCGGTTTTCTCATCTATACATTGAACTAATTGAGAGGTTGAGTTGATAACTTGTAAGAGTGATTAGCAAGAAATTGACTGATTTTTCTGATATTATTTTGATTATAGATTTTCACTTGTTATTGTTTTAAAGAATTAAAAGTAATACAATTATTTAGGGGAAGGAGATCAATCCTATTGAATAAAGAGTTAATATGCAAATTGACCATCACTCCAACACAAGATGACTGCCCCCATGTGGACAGAAGATGGACACCACAAGATGGCCAGCAGGGGAGGACAGTTGGGGGGGGGCCAGGGCTGCATGGGAGGGCAGTTAAGGGTGACCAGGCCTGCAGGGGAGGGCAGTTTGGAGGGACCAGGCCTTCAGGGGAGGGCAGTTGGGGGCGACCAGGCTGGCAAGGGAGGTAAGTTAGGGGTGACCAGGCCAGCGGGGGAGGGCAGTTAGGATCAATTGGGCCGGCAGGGGAGCAATTAGGTGTCAATCAGGCTGGCAGGGGAGTGGTTAGGGGGTGATCAGGTTGGCAGGCAGATGTGGTTAGGGGCAATCAGGCAGGCAGGCAGGTGAGTGGTTGGGAGCCAGCAGTCCTGGATTGTGAGAGGGTTGTCCCACTGCCCGTTTAGGCCAAATCCTGGGTTTGGGCCTAAATGGGCAGTCAGACATTCCTTGAGGGGTCCCAGATTGGAGAGGGTGCAGGCTGGGCTGAGGGACACCCCCTCCCACCCCCGGGCACAAATTTTGTGTACCAAGCCTCTAGTATAATAATCAGTTTCCTCCATATCTTTTCTTTAGATTTTGCACAATCCAGGATACCTCACTTTTTCAGTTTGAAGTTATTTTGAAATCTAGAGACATAGTTACATTTTCTATGTATACGTACATAGCTACTAAATAAAGGATACTTCATACTTGGAAATGGAAACAGAAGGTTAAAGAGCATGTTAAAATGAGAGTGTTTGAAGGAGGGGATGATTGTGTCTTGACTTTCTCTTGATTTAAAGAGAGAAAGATAAATATCACATGATCTCACTCACTTATGGAATATAATGAACAACATAAACTGATAAACAAAAACAGATCCAGAGACAGAGAAACATCGATCAGACTGTAAAACCTCAGATGTAGGGAAGGGTGGGGGTAAGGGGGAGAGATCAACCAAAAGACTTGTATGCATGCATATAAGCCTAACCCAGTGGTCCGCAAACTGTGGCTCGCGAGCCACACGCGGCTCTTTGGCCCCTTGAGTGTGGCTCTTCCACAAAATACCACGGCCTGGGTGAATCTATTTTGAAGAAGTGGCGTTAGAAGAAGTTTAAGTTTAAAAAAGTTGGCTCTCAAAAGAAATTTCAATCATTGTACTGTTGATATTTGGCTCTGTTGACTAATGAGTTTGCCGACCACTGGATGGACACAGACAACAGGGGAGTGAGGGCATGAGTGGAGGGGGCTGGGGGGAGTAATGGGGGGATAAGTATGCATATGTATAATACCTTAATCAATAAAGAAATTAAAATAAAAGCTGGGAGTTTTAGATAAAGATATAGTAAGGTAGGATGGATTATTATTTAGATTATATAGCACATATAGTCTCCTGAAAAATCAAAAGCAAAGTCAGATTACAATACAACATTAACTTCAGGCATAGATTTGAGTTTGTAATTTTATTGTTGGAAATGAGAAGTAATCTGCCAAATATTTTATCTATTAAATCGTGATACTTATCTATTAATCTCAACAGAAAGATAAGGAAGCAGCGGAGATCATATGTCTTTTTTATATTGAATGCCAGAATATTTACAGAGCATTAGGTATGCACTTTTAATTTTAAGATTTTTGAGAGCAATGCCCACACTTTAAACATTTTTTTTTTTGCATTTTCTGTCCTGGCTCTTAACAATTACTGTTTATGAAAAATATGGTGAATATAATTTTTACATTGGTATAGGTAGGGGGAAGATAAGTTTTTGCCAAGCACATGGATAATATAATCTATTAAGTCACACATGAAATAAAATGCTCAATTCTAAATGCCTCAGATAATAACCTTATTACCATAGTGTTAATTGAGTTCTTACTGTGTGGACTTCTGACTTTACAGATCAGTTTACTGAATGCATTGCTTATAAGTCGCATATACAAACTTTATAATGTATTTTCTATTTTCTTTATATATGCTGTAATATAATATTTGGATATCAACATGCTCATATACTAGGGCAGAAGTACTACTGAAATATGGGTAAAATAACTTTTTCAGTAGCTCAATAGAAAACTGGCATTTTGAAAGCTGCATGTGAATTCTCATTTAACAGGCTTTTTGTTTTTCTTTTTTTTTCTTTTAACAAATAGTTTTTGAGCATATTTCAATACTGATTCTAAGTGCTGAGGACAGGTTAAGAAAATAGAAAAGTTTCTGCCCAATGCATCTTATACTCCAGCCCATTTTTTTTCCCCTCTAACATGGCAAAAATTTTCTCTTTCCTGGCAATTTTAAGGTAGTATTTTTGTATTACTGGATATATGAAATAAATTAGAGGATTAAAAATATGTTTAATATAATACATTATTATGTAAAAAAAACCACTTAATTTTAAGCTCATAGGATTAAATAGCTTACTATGAAATAGGAAGAGAAGGGTTAATTGAGTGGATTAAATGATATAGATTACTTTATATTGCAGAGCATTATGTCCCTTTAGTAATATGAGAACCTATTACATTGAAAAGTATAGCTTCTCTGTAGGAAATTATGAAATAGGGCTAGAAGAGTTCGACCTAGAGAGTTCATTTGTTTGCCTGTGTTTATACAGGTGAGGAAGCAGGGCCCCCCACTGAGGCTCAAAACCTGGTGCTTCATTGCATCATCAGTAAGACCTCTTAACCCAAATGAAACCTGACAGATTGGTTTTGTAAGTTACTTGTTCTGTTGGGTGAGATGCTTTTAGTGTCTGCATGCTGTTAGTAGGTACTGTGTTCTGAAGCATTTGAAGTCTCCTTGGCCACACTGTTTGTTTGTAATAACACACAGAAGGAGTCCTTTGACCTCAGAACCATTATAGCCTATTGGAATCCACATGCAGGTAAGAAATTAGACTCATTGTGTGTCTCAATAGGAATTCTAGGAACTATGCACTTAAAAATATTTGAGAATAGTATGGGAAAATATGGCCAGCCAGCACAGCCGTGGCATACTCAGCTCCACGTTGGGTGCCGTATATGCGGCGCCAGCTCAGCCAGGTTCGGTGACCCTGAGAGGAGGCGGTGAAGGATTGAGAAAAGACAGACAAGAGAAGAAAGCTGGGTCCGGGTGGGACGCTGTCCTCTCTGATGGAGAGCTTCTCTGATAAAGAGCTAGAGACAGCACCACGGACTACAAGCCCTGTCTTTATTTTAGTGACCCTGTACAAGAAATTTGTGCACATTAAAAGGGGATTAGTTAGAGGAAATAATTTAATATTGCTATTTGCCCTTTCTCTATAATAGAAGTGTCAGAGATGAAAGAAAATTAGTGAAATGCATATGAAAACCTTCCTCCTGTCAGAGTCTGGGGCTCACCACGGGACCCAGAGTCAAGTCCCCACCCACCCACATGCACCTAAAATTCATGTGAGACCAAGACCTGGCTGCCCCCCCTGCCAGGTCTTGGGCTAGATCCAGACCCAGCCAGTCCCACCCTTGTCAAGCCCTGCTGGGCAGGGTGCATAGCCTCAGGTCCCCTGGCCCAGTGCCAGGATGGGAGGGGGGTGGCCTGAGGTCCCCCAGCCCAGACTGGCGTGGGGGGCATGCCTTGAGGTCCTCCGTCAAGCCCCGCCAGGTGGGGGACATGGCCTGAGATCCCCTGTCAAGCCCCTCTGGGTGGGGGGCATGGCCTGAGGTCTCCTGTCAAGCCCCGTCAGTCGAGGAGGGGTCACAGGCTCAGGTACCTCAGCCCAGCACTGGGAGGGGGGCGCAACCTCAGGTCCCCCATCAAGCCCCACTGGCAGGGGGGCACAGCCTCAGGTCTCCTATCAAGCCCCACTGGGTGGGGGAGCAGCCTGAGTTCCCCTGACCCAGCAAGCCCCCTGGGTGGGGGCATGCCCTGAGGTCCTCTGTTAAGCCCAGCCAGGCAGCGGGGAGCAGCCTCAAGTCCGCTGGCCCGGTGCTGGGGTGGGGGGCACGGCCTGAGGTCCCCTGTCAAGCCCTACCAGGTGGGGGGTACGGCCTGAGGCCCCCTAGCCCAGTACTAGGACAGGAAGTGCTCCTTGAGGTCCCCTGTCAAGCCCCACTGGATGGGGGGCGTGGCCTCAGGTCCCCTGGCCTGGCACTGGGGCAGGGGGTGCGGCCTGAGGTCCCTCAGCCTGATGCCAGGGCAGGGGATGTGGCCTGAGGTCCCCTGTCAAGCTCCCAGGGGCAGGGGAGGGCATAGCCTCAGGTCCCTGATGATTATTCCTTAAGGCTCCTTATGGGAACTTGGCCTCAGCTGTGAGTGAAGCCATCTTTGTGACAGAGTGATGGTCAATTAGCATATTCCCTCTATTAGATAGGATTCCAGGAGGCAAAGTAAGGGTGTGGTCAGTCCTACTCAATTACATGCACCTGAACTCTACCAAGCCCACATTACTCAGACACATGGGGCCAGGTGTTCCCACCATAGGTTCAAGCTTACACCTATAGCTCTTAGCTATAATTGTGCTGGGAGGGCTCTGCCCTCCAAGCTGGGACTTGCACTTGGCCATGAGAGGACTGTGCCCTCTCATTAGTCTGAGGCTTGAACCTGTCCAAATACTGTATCTGCTCCCCACAGGAAAACTTATTTATTACTTGTTTTTAATTGGGAAATTTAATTTTGAATCTTTGTAAGCATGAAATCATTTTCTGCAGTTGAAATTTACTCCTTTTTATCCTTAATTTCCACATTTATGGAAAAATGTTGTCAATGTAAAAAAAAATATGTTAATCTAAAAAGATGTTATTAAACAAAATTTTACAATAAGCACTTCTTGTGTATTTATGTTACTGGTAGAGAGAGGTCCTTGTCCAAACCTGTTGCTAGTGGGGGTGGATTTCTTGCTATATCCCGAGAAAAGGCATTTTCTGAGACTTGTATGGGAGGATGCAATATTGTAGAGAGCTTTATTTCTGTAGAACCAAATCCCTGAGTTTCCAAAGTCTATTTCCCCATGTCTCAACATAGAAGTGTAGTTGGGGCTTCAATAGAGCTAAAATCACAGCCAGTGTCCAGAGTTCCCATTCCATGTCTGCACAGTCCAATACAGCATCAGGCTAGCTGCAGTCCATTAGTCCATTGCCTGTGGGGTAAGCATGGCCATCTGCCATGCAGGTGAATATAGTAGAATCAAGAGAGCCTCACAAGCTTAGAGCAATGGTCGGCAAACTCATTAGTCAACAGAGCCAAATATCAACGGTACAACGATTGAAATTTCTTTTGAGAGCCAAAATTTTTAAACTTAAACTTCTTCTAACACCGCTTCTTCAAAATAGACTCGCCCAGGCTGTGGTATTTTGTGGAAGAGCCACACTCAAGGGGCCAAAGAGCCGAATGTGGCTTGCAAGCCAAGGTTGGCTGAACACTGGCCTAAAGGAACCAAGAACCAAGAGTGAAGACTCCTTTGTTTAGGAGTTTATGTATTCCCAAATTTTTAAGTACTTGCAGTGGCCACACCCATTCTGGCCAATGATCTCTGTTCCCAGAGTGACTGATAGGGAAACCTTCCCTATGTTACCCCATCGTTCCTGAGCGTGCATTTTTCTTCACTTTGTTGGATCCCTTCCCCCAGCGTTTTGCAGGGAATAAGCTGGTAGGCCCCTGGGGAGTGCAGAGTTGAAGCTTCCAGGTGAAGCTGCCCCAGTGACATGCCTATAATGTCTGGCTTCCCCTTTGTTCCACTCCTATTATCCATAACTACCTAATTACAATGGTATCAGTACTGATACCCAGCTAACTAGTTATCCAGTTTTAAAATGTATTTCCAAAAGAATTCAAAGATTTATATTAGAATATATCTAGCCAAGAATAGTCTAAGAATTGGTATTATCTGAGAATGGGATTTTTTTTGCTAACCTGTTTTCATATTTTATACAATAAGCTCAAACTTCAAATATGAATTTATATTTACATGACCTAAAACTTTGGAAAATGTATATGACAGATATGAAGATAAAAGGCACAAAAACATGTTTAGTACTCTTTTTTTGTACTGAAGATTATCAACAGTCAACAGAGAGCCACATAGTCAAAGCCTATTGTGGTAAGCACCAGACTATTAAGCCATCTCACAGCACATTATTTTCAGTGACATCTCTAAAATATTTGGAAGATTTTCAC
This sequence comes from Corynorhinus townsendii, assembly GCA_026230045.1. Taxonomy (NCBI): domain Eukaryota; kingdom Metazoa; phylum Chordata; class Mammalia; order Chiroptera; family Vespertilionidae; genus Corynorhinus; species Corynorhinus townsendii. Next base: position 39,112,645 of record JAPDVU010000001.1, read on the forward strand.
TATGAGGTTAATATTAATGGGCAACAGAGACATCATAATTAAAAATTAACACTAAACTATTTTGGTTTTACTTTGAAGAGAAAACAACTAGTGTTAGGGGGAAGGATACCATTTTATCTTATTACTTTAAGAATGGTGAGTGGGTAATTATACCAAAAGGGCAGGATCTATGTTGCCAAATTTAAAATTTACTTCCTTTTGGGGTGCTTTCCCTCAGCTGCTTTGGGGTAAATTTTCAACGCAGTGTGTGGTAAGATTGAACCATGAAACTCTCATTGAAGTTAATGGGAATTTCTGGGCTAAATCCACACATGCTGTGCTGAAAATGTACCCCCTAATGTTTGAGTAGTTTTTAGGCTATCATGGATGCTAAAATAGAGTTATTATGGTCCACAATATAAATGTATATTTAGATAGTTTTAAAATATTAATTTGATATAGGGTTACATGAATTGTTACATAGAGCTCAATCTAATACACTATCTCTTAACATTGAAAATAGTGGTGTTCATTGAATTAAACTATACATTTTACTTTAAACAAGGCAGATATTCTATGCTTCATTTTGACTTTATTTTACTCCTTGCTATGATTCTGAAAAGAAGCCACTACTGTACAAAGTAAGAGCACCCAATGCGTTTGTTAATGTAATGCCTTATGTTAGGAGTATTCTTAGAGCTTCCCTCTTTTTCCCTATTATCCTTATTTTTAATCTATGTACATCTAAGGCTTCAAAAATATTCTGTCTAGTGTAAGCTGGACACTGAATTTCACTCATTATTTTTTCCTTGATTTTGCTGCATGAGGCAAAGTTCTTATGAATATATCATGTGAAGGGTGTTCCTGGCTTGTTTTTTTTTTTTTTTTCTATTTTGGTATAAGTAGTTGTTTTATCATTAAAATGCTTTGCCATTGCTTCTTTTTTTAAATACTTGATTTAGAGAAAAATCAAACCTATTGTAAACCTAATTTATAGTATTTACATATCATGTTGTTTTTTTATGGTATTATTTAGTTATGGAATCTTGTGTCATTATAGTCAACAAAAAATAATATATTGATCATTGATGAATCAATAATGATAAAACATTTCTTATTTAGTACTTTACAGTTAAAAGGGTTCAAGAAAGAATATTTTAAGTTTTGCTTTGATTGTTAATGTTTTCTATGTTTGAAGAAACTTTGATATAGAAAGTTTCAGAAGAAATACAAAAAGGAAATTAATCTGAAAATATATTAAATGTGAATAACATATGATATAGCACTTTTAAAATATGAAATAGGAAATTGATGGTTTTGAACCTATTATGTTGACTTTGGTAGAAGAATTATAAAATTATTCCACAAAAGGTTTATTTTACAAAAATTAGCTTTCCCCATGGCAAGAACACTTTCATTCACAAATGATGTTATTGAATGTTACTATTTAGAGCTAACTCACCATTAGATACTTTTTTAGAAAGATTAGTAAAGTACTTAGAATTAAAGTGAGATTATACATTCAAGATTGATATAAACTAGTTTGGATTCCTTGAGTTCCAAATGCCTCTATCTACACTAATAAAAGAGTAAGATGCAAATTAACTGTACCTTCATGACGCCCACCAGCCATTCAGGAGTGAGTATGCAAATTAACTCAACAATGATGGCGGGTTAATTTGCCTATGCAGGCACTGAGCCGCTGGCAGCAGGGCAGGACGCTTGCGTCGTCATCATGGTGACGACGCAGGCGTTCCACACTGATCCAGCTGCTCTGGGCCTCTGGGCAGCATGGGAAGGCAGAAAGGAAAGATGGCTCTGGAAGGAGCAAAGGCAATGCCGGCAGCCATGGGAAGGAAGGCCCATTCTTGCATGAATCTTTGTGCGTGGGACCTCTAGTATGCTATAAAGAAGTATCCTCTATTCATACTCAATTGGAAGTCTGTTGTTTCTGGAGAAGTCAGTTCAAGGGACAGATTTTGGAGTCACAAGCATAGAAGTGGTAGTTGAAACTAGGATTAGAGTAGATCACTGAAGAAAAGCAAGTAGAATAAGAGGTGGAAAGTCTGGAGAAATAATACAAATAAGAAAAAGGAAACAGAATTTGAAGATTTAGGAAGAGATTGAGAAAATGATATATAAGGAAGAAACAATTTTAAGATTAATGAAGTGATCAAATACCTAGTGTTCAAGTGTTATTGACATATCAGCTGAAAAAAGTCAATTTAATTTATTAATTCCCGAATATGTTCAATAGTTTGAAAGAGATAGAACTTAGACTCTAAAATTTTGAGGTGTAAATGGAAAAGTAAAGAAATGGAAGTTGTCATTAACATTCAAAAATTGTGTCAAGCAATTGGCCATGAGAATAAGAATCAAGTACATCGGTACTATGATTTATATCAGGAATTAGGGGAGAATATTTTTTGTTGACTTTTCTTGGTATGGGCAAAGTTTGCATACATTTTTTAAATAGGAAAATATGTTAATTTATAGTGCAAACTGGTTCACCTCTGACAGTGAAAAGGGCTGTTAGTATTTAGTCCAGGACAATGGGCATACACTGGAAATGTGCCCAGCAAACTAAGATATAATAGACACCCGATTTATAGGTAGAGAGAATTAAACCTAGTGATTTTTAATTGTGATGTGTTAGGTGGCTAGGCTGGGCTATCATAGGAAGCTTTTAGGATTCTGGATGATTTAGAGAACCGAAATACTGTGACATTTATTCCTGAGGTAACTGGATCCAGTGACAATTTCCCAATGCTTAGTAATAATGTGAAGGCAAAACTTATAAGGCCAATACCAATTGTTTTATTAAATATTAAAGAGTATTTTCCTTGCAATGAAAGGGAAAGACAGAAACACAGTATATAACATTGTAAACAACTTTTACTAGTACATGGGCAAGTATTTACAGTATATAAAGGGATATGACAAAAAGAAGCAAAAATAGCCAGGATTAAAGGTAGTTTTTGTTGTTGTTGTTTTTACTGATAGCTAATTTTTTTCAGATATAATTTGGCCACCCAAGATCTAGATAAAACTTCATTTGCATATTTGAAGTCCCCTTTTTTTTTCTAAAGTAGAATATTTCCCTGATAATTGGTCAGAATATTAGGTAATATGATTGGCCTTTCTTTATACTAAGAGGGTCTCATTTGGCTCAGTTTGTTACACTATTGAATCCACCTAGTCCTCCTCCTGCCTTATTGTGTCCTGTTCTCCATAGCCCCTGAAAATTGATCTCCAGTCAATAGTGTGCAGTTATTCGACCTGCTCCGTAATCAGGCCTGTTCTGTGAATGAAATTCACTGTGGGAGAGTTGATTACTATCTCTGTTACCACTGACCTGGCTGAAAGGGCTGTCAAGCTGCCTGAAATTTGGATGCTTTGGATGTTTGCCAGAAGGAATTCTTTGCTCACCAAAAGAGCTAAATTGAGCAGAGATGAAGGACTGGTGTTTATTGATTTCTTTTCCCCCTTGCTTCTGAACAGCTAAAGGATGGGATACAAATTTAAAAGCTTTCCCCTTAGTATTTAAGTAAAATACTCCACTACTCTTATAAGTGTTTCTGATTTGATTTCATATCACTTTATCTAATAAATCAAGTTTTATAATAGAAAAAGACATATTTACCTAGCTAATAGAAACCCAAAGAAAATTTCCGTTGTATTTGTCATTGTATGTACCTGCTCTTGAAAGCTGATAGTAATGTCAGTGTTTCCTTCCTATAGGAATCAGATGGATACTGTAGGTAGCTAGTTATTGGTAAACTAGAGGTACCTAGGCCTGGCCGGTGATTGAAGCGCAAGCGTCTGGTGTGGAAGGGTAGGTCCTAGCTGAGCTCTGGGCCCTGGGCAGCACCTGGGCCCCCGAACCCCCACGTGCCCCCTCTGCCTGAGTCATCGGGCCCCCACCCAGCTCCCTCAGTGCTTGGGAACTGGGCAGCAGCCCTGCCCTCTGCTGCTGCCTCTTGGTCGCCATCTGCAGGACAATCATGCCTTGACCTGGTGCTGCCCACTCACCTGCTCCACCATCTCGCCTCAGTCCCGCTTTCGATGGGGCCCATTGGTGCCAGCAGCACCTCCACTGATGCCCACTGCCAGCATGCTGTTGATGACACCTGCCATGTTCTGTGCCACCCCCTGGTGGTCATCACATGTCATAGCGAGCAGTTGAACTCCCAATTGAGGGACAATTTGCATATTAGTCTTTTATTATATAGGCTAGGAAGAGAACAACAGGGATCAGACATTGTTTTGCATGGTCATCTGGGGACACTGAGCCCTTTGGGTGCCATTTTCTGTTGCTGGTTGATGCGGGATCTTGTGGTGTGATGAGGAAAAGCATTTTTGGGGACCCACAGTGGAGCATGAGGTCTGGTGGTAATAGTTATTTGTGATGAAAAAACAAAAGAATGCCCCTCTGATGTCCCATCTCTATCTGTCCAGTCCTGGAAAATTGGGGCCAGAAATAGAGTGAAAGTCCAGACACTCGGTGCCATATTAAATTTAGTCCCAGTTGGCTGCTAAGTGGTCTCACTTCCCATCCAGGTAGCTAAGTGCTGTTCCCAGCTTTAATACATTGCTGTGCTGCAGTATGCAGGCCTGCCAGAAGCCTGAATTTGGAGTTCCCAGGGCCAGTGGCCATGCAGCAGCTAGGGCCATGTGGCTATAGAGAGAAAAGAGAGAACAGGTGAGTGCATGGGTAAGTGTAGGGGCAGAGATAGATAGATAGATAGAGAGAGAGAGAGAGAGAGAGAGAGAGAGAGAGAGAGAGAGAATGAATATGAGAAAGAGAAAGAGAAAGAAAAAGAGAGATAGAGGACTTTTGTTTGCCTGGGGTTTTAACCAGTAGCTTTTTCAACATAATCAACTTCCCAAACTTTTGGGGCTTCTGGTAGGGTTCACCCACTAGACACTGATCTTTTCCACAGGTTAGACTGACAGGCCTCTATGGTAAACACCTCACCCTTCACCATTGTAACTTTATTGTGCATGTGCTTACCTCCCCCTTTGTTCTGTCTCTTCCCCCAGTGATCTGCTTGGGGGTGGACCTGTGGTTCCCTGGGTGGAGTGTGAAGCTGTACCTTCCTGGTGAAGCAAACAGGCTCAGTGTCCCCAGGTGACCATGCTCCACAAGGTCTGACCTCCCTTGGTCTCTTCCTGTCCTATATAATAATAAGGTAATATGCAAATTGACCCTCAGACCCTTGCACAAGATGGCCGCCCCCATGTGGTCAAAGATGGCCGCCCCCATGTGGTCAAAGATGGCCACCCCCATGTGGTCAAAGATGTTGCCACAAGATGGCCGGCAAGGGAGGGTAGTTGTGGGTGATCAGGCCAGCAGGAGAGGGCAGTTGGGGGTGACCAGGCTGGCAGGGGAGGGCAGTTACGGGTGACTGGGCCATCAGGGGAGGGCAGTTGGGGGTGATCGGACTGGCAGGGGAGCAGTTGGGTGTTGATCAGGCTGGCAGGGAGTGGTTAGGGGGTGATCAGGCAGGCAGGCAGGTAAGCGGTTGGGAGCCAGCAGTCCCAGGCTGTGAGAGAGATGTTTGGCAGTCAGACATCTCTCGAGGGTTCCCAGATTGGAGAGGGTGCAGGCTGGGCTGAGGGACAACCCCCCTTCCCAGTGCACGAATTTCATACACCAGGCCTCTAGTTTATCAATAACCAGCTACCTAGGGCATCAAAACCATCCCTTGTTTGGAATGAAAAGTCAGTTCTTTGATGTTTCACTGAGGATTTTCTTTCATTTGCTCTTTTCTTTGTGTGTGTGTCTTAAGTGTTTTTAAGTGTAGAAATTGTTTTTTTTCCTGATTTATATTAAAAAAAAAGATAGATGCCCAATGTAAAGCTTGCAATATAGAAAATGATAGAGGAGAATAAAATCACCTGATATCTCTAAAAATATGTTTATGTTAAATTTATGTCACTAACCTTTTACTTATATATTGAATTGATGGTGTTCTGGAAGCTGCTTTTCTTCAGTCACTAGTATTTCATAACCACTTTCTAAGAGTAATTATAGGTCTGTGCTCTCATTTTTATGACTGCAGAGGATTCAGTTATTTAACTGATCTTCTAATGGTGGGCATATGGGGATGTTTTCAGTATTCTAATGTCATAAACTAGGTAGAGGAATAGCATTGTCTCACTCATTTTTTAGTGTTAGGAGAGCTACTCACCTTGTCTTAGCACGTGGACACGTGTTAGCCGAGGACAGACCCCTCTCTGGCAAATTAAGGATGTTCAGTAGAGTAGGGCCTTTTTTAGCACTTGGAATCAAGAAATAAATTGGGGTCACTTAATTTTTTTTTTTTTTTTTTTAAGAAAGAAGATGGTTGGAAAGAGAGAGAGAAACATCCATGTGAAAGAGAAACACTAATTGGTTGCCTCCTGCATGCACTCCCACTGGCGATTGAATCTATGGCCTCGGTGTGTGCTGTGACGGGGAATTGAACAGGCAACCTTTGGGTGCACAGGATGGCACTCCAACCAACTGAGGCACAATGGCCAGGACACGTTGCCTGCCTATCACGTGTGGAGAATCTGAGGTTTAGAGAAACGAACTAAAGTTTCTTATCATTTTATAGTTAATATGTGATTGAACTGTAATGTTAAGTTAGTTCTGACAGAATTTAAAACTCCTTATTCCACTGAGTATAACATACATAAGTGATACAGACCCTGTGCTCTAGAAACTTAGTTTCTAATTGGGACGATCATATATTTAATGGATATTTGCTATGCAGACCAATGGTTCCTAACTAGAATGGCACCACCCTGCAGCACGTGAAAATGTGCAGGGACGTTGGCATTTGTCACATTGACTGGGCGCTGCCACTGGCTTTTAGTGATTGGGGTACAAGAATGTTAAACATTTTGCAATGATTACTTCAGGCCCGTACAACAAAGAATTTTTCTCCACATTTTTCCATTGGCACCCCAATTGAGAAACAATTTTTGATCGTGATGTCTACGAGGGACATTTCTCCTCTTGTAGTAATACTGCTAGTACAATGCACAATGCCTTTTAGCTTTAGTTTCTTCATATATGTACTGAGAACTTCCTAGAGTCAGAGCCACTCATAGGAGCAGCCATACTATTATACCATCTAACCCAGAGTTTCAACAGTAGGTACATTTGTTTACTAAGAGAATACCTAAAGCCTTTATGGTATTATAAATTGTGCCTCATAACCTGCTCATCTGATCTTTTTCCCTGTCATAATATTTCACTGATGATTTACTTCTCTCACACTTAAATCCTGTTAATATCCAGTTAACTGCCAGAGGAACCCTGCTCTCATACTCTTTCGTGTTACTCTCTCTTGAATCATGTTCTGTTCTCTTCTAGTAATACCAGTCACTTTCCTTTACCGCAGTAGGTCTAACCCGCTTTTTATTATTGAGTTCAGTCCATTCTCCCCCTGCAAGTCTCCCCTGAGCCCCAAGGTGTAGGGGTGAGTGCTCTTCCTCTGTCATTCCACGGCATCCTATTCCTCTTGCTTCTAAGGCATTGACCACTGTTCTTGTATGTCAATGTTCAGGTCTTGTTCTTCCTCATCTGTAAGATCCTTAAAGATATGGAACAACGTTTATTTCAGTAGATAAAAGATTACAGAGTTCTCTCCCTATAATTGGAGTTAAATGATTATTTGAACTATTCTTGATGATTTTGCCACCAAGGTAAAATTGATTTTTGCAGCAACCTGTCCCTTGCATCAATTCAAAATATCCGAACAATGGATTATGTGTTCTCTTTCTTTTCACTGGAATGAACCTTGTAAAATCTTAGTGTATGTCCCCTTCCAAAAAGAGATATTTATCTGACTTTAAGCCCATTATGGATTTTTAACTCTATCCTTAAGTTTGGCAGTAGACACCTTTTATGGGTTAATAAAGTTAATTTTTTTGTTACAATTTACACTGTGCAAAGGCTTTGTTTAAAAAACAGTCAATTAATTTGCTCTAAATAAGCAATTTAATAAAAGTAGAATATAATCTCATATACTTTGAAGGTAAAATAGGAATAGGAATAAACACCCCTATGTAGGAGAGAACACTTGGAAATGTATTAGTTAATTCTATTTCTATCTTGCACAACAATCATAAATTGACTTAAAAGTAAACTATATTTTGATTAAAACCCAAAAGGAAAACTTTAGTAAGCCTGTGGCACTATTATAAAGAATGCAAATATTTGACATTCAAAACTACAAAAACTCACAAATAGCATTTGTGAATGATCAAGAAATCTGAGGTTCAAATTGATATGTGAACTAGTTACTTCAGTTTTTCAGTTGTATTATAAATATTTCTAAAATGCTTAGGCAGATCAGTTGAGAACTAGGACATTATAAAATCATATCTCTTTAAAGTTTGTTATCAGTGAATCTGTTGCTATCTCATACTTTATTTTATTATTTTTATTGAATATTATTGGGGTGATATTGGCTAATAAAATTGTGTAGGTTTCAGGTGTACAATTCTATAATACATCATCAGTATCTTGCATTGTGTGTTCACCACAAGTCAAGTCTCCTTCCATCATATGCCTTCTTTGATATTGGATCTTATATTGCCCGAGCATCATTTTTTGAAATATGAAGTTTCTAATTATAACTGGGGGTTATGAATGAAATTGTGTGGCAATATCCTGAGTCTGAGACCTACTCTGGATAATAGTGTTTTAAGAATAAATTATAATGTGTTTTCTTGTGATTTATCTCTTTCTCTTAGAAACTAATAAAAAAAGAGTTTAATATTTAAATTGGGGTTTTGTTGATAACTAAGGTTTAATGTATCTATGAAATACAAGCTCCTGTACTCTTCAATGCTCATGCCCATAATGAATTATTTGTTCAAATAAGTAAATGGTTAGAAACTGACAGAAAAACTAATAGTATCACTTAAATTATGTACACTAATAAAAGAGAAACATGCAAATTGACCATACCTCTGCTACACCCACAAGCCACGCCCACCAGCCAATCAGGAATGAATATAAAAATTAACCCAACCAAGATGGCGATGGCCATGGAGCTGGAGCGAGCAGGAGGCTTAGGTTGCCCCCGGCGATGGAGGAAGCCAAGCTTCCCACCCGCCCTGGCTGGCCCTGGCCTCTGCTCAAGGCTATAAAGTTTCAATTATAGAAGATAAATAAATCCCAGATACCTGCTTCCAGCGGGCCCTGGCCTCCGCTCAAGGAGGTGCTGAAAAAAAGATAAAGAATAAATGGAGGGGATGGGAGCCATCAGCCCCTCACCTAGGCTGGCCAGGCACCCCAGCAGGGAATCCCCCCCTGAAGGGGGTGTGGCCAGCCTGAAAATGGCCCTCAGCCCCTCACCAGGCTGGCCACCCCCCCACCCCCCGCAGTGAGTACCCGCACACCATGGGGGCATAGCTGGCCAGCAAACCACCACAGGCTCCTCACCCAGGCTGCCCCATGCCCCAAGGGAACCCACACCCTGGTCCAGGACACCCTTCAGGGCAAACCAGCTGGCCCCCACCTGTCCACCAGGCCTCGATCTATACTAATAAAGGGTAATATGCTAATTACACTGGGAGACTTTCCAGGAGAACTTCCAGACTTTCTTCTGGACAAAGCCATGGTGGCGGGGTCGAGGTAGAGGCGGTTAGAGTCCAAGAGGGGAAGGCAGTTGTGGGTAATCAGGCTGGTGGGGGGGTGGGGCCGTTGGGGGTGAGCAGACCAGCAGGGGGGCCAGTTGGGGGTGAGCAGGACATCAGTGGGGGTCAGTGGAGGTGATTAGGACAGCGGGGGGGGGACACCAGTTTGGAGTGAGCAGGCCATCAGGGAAGCAGTTGGGGGCGAGCAGGCCAGCGGGGAGGGAGGGTGGGGGCAAGCAGGCCAGCAGGGGGTCAGTTGGGGGCAAGCACACTGGCACGGGGGCAGTTGGGGGTGATCAGGCTGGCAGGGGGGTATATGGGGGCAAGCAGGCTGGTGGTGGGGGGCAGTTGGGAGCAAACAGGCTGGCAGGCAGATTGGTTAGGGGCAATCAGGCAGGCAGGCAGGCAGGTGAGTGATTAGGAGTCAGCAGTCCTGGATTGTGAGAGGAATGTCTGACTTCCAGTTTAGGCCCAATCCCTGTAAACCGGCAGTAGGACATCCTTGGAGAGGTCCCAGATTGGAGAGGGTGCAGGGCGGGCTGAGGGACACCCCCCTTCCATGCACAAATTTCATGCACTGGGCCACTAGCTATGATATGTATCTGAACTCTGCTTTTACTTATATATTTGAGGAAAATCAAACTATTACATAATTATACTAAAAATGGCATGCTATTATATTCTACTTTTTATATAATTTATTTTAATTGAAAAAAAAATGCATACACTATACCTCAATTAAAATAAAGCTGTCACCTGAAATTTTGGATTTTGTCTTAAGGAAACACTCAATATATGTTAAATCAAGTTTAAAGAATTTATTGTCTTTGAAGACTGACAGTTGTGGTGCTGGAATGGTGAAAGAATCTGTAATCCATTAGTGAGTGATAAATAGTATACTGTACAGAGGAATGAAATAATGAAATTTATTTCCTCTGCTGCAGGGAAATGAAGAAAGTTACATATGGGTATTTTGACTTAATAAGCTTTCTCCTTACATCTAAAAATGTTTTCTTTTAGTCCAAGTCCTAAGCACATGACAATATTTACTGAAACTTTATTTTCTTTGGACCTTTGTGTAAATTAAATGAAAAAGAATATTGCTGACTATATTAGACAATACTAATATAGCTGACAGAACTAATGTCTTTATGATAAATTAACTACATAGAACTCAGGGGATATAATTTGAACTCTTAACTTTTGAATTCTTATAATTATGAATTAATGTAATTCTACTTTATTTAGTGACCTATTGTTATGGGTACAGATAAAATAATCACTATATATACACACACACACATACATGTATATATACACATATACACACATATATGTGTGTATATGTACACACACACACACACACACACACACACACACACAGAGCATACACACACACCCTATGGGCCCAGTGCACGAATTCATGCACCTTGAAAGGAACTGTGGCCTGCCAGGCTGTGGTGGGCACAAGGGTGGGTCTTGGCCCATCTTCTGTGCCCCCTCCCGCTGCAGTCCCTGGTCCCCTCTCTGCTGGCAGCCCTGCTCGTGCCACCTCTGCTCCCACGTGCTGATGGTGCCAGTCCTGCTCGCACCCACTGATGGCACAGAGCCATTGAGGCTGGTGCCAGCAGCGGGTACGAGCGGTGGCTGCTGCCCCAATCGCCCCTCAGGAGCAGGGGGAGGTGGAGAAGCCCTCAGGGGCGATCGGGGCCAGCAGCTGCTGCTAGCATGTGCTGACAGTGCTGAGCGATTGGGACCAGTGCCAGTCACTGGCAGCAGGTATGGATAGTGGCTCTGGCACTAGTTGTGGGTGTGAGCAGGGCAGGCACCAGCAGTGGGTGCAAGTGGAACCGGCACTGGCAGGAGGTACAAGCGCCGGGTGGGACCGCAGGACGTGAGAGCAAAGAATTTTTAGTAACCACCAGAGGCTCACCCCAATGACAGCGACTGGCACCCTGCCTTGGTCACGCACCCCTGCTCCCCAGCTCCATGTTCCACATTCTGATGCCTGCTGCTGCTCCGCGTGTCCCCTGGTGGTCAGCAATGTCATAGGTCCTGGTTGTTCAGTTGTTTGGTTGCTCTGCCACTTGGTCTATTTGCATATTGGGGTGTGTGTATATATATATATATATATATATATATATATACAAATATGTATATATATATATATACACACACACACACACATGCCTGGGAATGTACTAAATTTTAGAAGCTGCCTTAATTTTATTTGAGAATGTTACTTATATGTTGTTTCTCTATTCTGGATATGTTCAATTCTTATTTAAACTCTCAATATTATTGCACTTCCTGATAATTTGTATTACCCAAACCTTCTTCATTATAAAATTTCATTTGCAAAAATACTTCAAAGATATTTAATTTACAGATAATTGAAGTGTATTTCTTTATTCCAGGATTAGAATAGATTTTCTGGAACATTGGGAAGGAGGGAGAGAAGTGGTTCCACTCTTGGAACTTTTTGCAAATTGTTGTCTTCTCTCTGGTGTCATTAGGGAAGGAACTCTGAAGAGAATACTATGTGGTGGAGAGACATTAATTACTTGTAGGGAAGTTTAAAAGGATATGTTTGGCCTGAAATAAAATTAAAAGGAAGCATTTTCAAATTTAGATTAGATACCTAATGCTTTCACAGAAAAAGGTCACTATTAAGAGTGCCATCATGCAATGTTGTCTGGGGCAGCCTGCCTTTCCTCATGCAAACTGATCCATTTCCACAGGTCTAGGAAGTGTGCCTTAGAAGCAGGTTTCTCTGGCAGTATTTTAGGACCCTGGGAAGTCTTCTGCGTTGTCTCAATTGGATTTTACTATATTAGTCTCATTTTTTTGGTTAGGAACAACAACATGAATATATTATTTTATTATATGTATACTAGAGGCCCGGTGCACGATTTTCGTGCACAGGGGTATGTGCCCCTCAGCCCAGCCTGCACCCTCTCCAATCTGGGACCCCTCGAGGGATGTCCGACTGCCCGTTACCAGGATCGGGCTTAAATGGGCAGTCGGACATCCCTCTCACAATCCATGACTGCTGGCTCTCAACTGCTTGCCTGCCTGCCTTCCTGATTTTCCCTAATTGCTTCTGCCTGCCAGTCTGATCCACCCCCTAACCACTCCCCTGCCAGTCTGATGGATGCCTGACTACTCCCCTGCCAGCCTGTTTGCCCCTAACTGCCCTCCCCGGCAGACCTGGTCATCCCCAACTGCTCCCTGCAGGCCTGGTCCCCCCAACTGCTATCCCGTGCAGGCCTGGGTCTCCCCAACTGCCCTTCCCTGCAGGCCCGGTCACCCCCAACTTCCCTCTACTGCCAGCCTGGTCCCCCCAGCTGCCCTCCCCTGCTGGCCTGATTGCTTATAACTGCCCTCCCTTGCAGGCCTGGTACCTCCCAATAGCCCTCCCTGCTGGCCATCTTGTGGTGGCCATCTGTGTCCACATGGGGGCAGTCATCTTGTGTGTTGGAGTGATGGTCAATTTGCATATTACTCTTTTATTGGATAGGAGGATAGAGGCTTGGTGCACGGGTGGGGGTGTGGGCCAGCTGGTTTGCCCTGAAGGGTGTCCCGGATCAGGGTGGGGGTTCCCTTGGGGCTTGGGGCAGCCTGGGCTAAGGGCCTATGGTGGTTTGCAGGCCGGCCATGCCCCTCGGTGACCCAAGTGGAAGCCCTGGTATCTGGGATTTATTTATCTTCTATAATTGAAACTTTGTAGCCTTGAGCGGAGCCAAGCCTCCTGCTTGCTCTGTGGCTGCAGCCATTTTTGTTGTGATTTATCTATCTTCTATAATTGAAACTTTGTAGCAGAGGCCAACACAGGCCAGGGATGTGGGAGCTTGGCTTCCTCCATCGCTGGGGGAACCCAAGCCTCCTGCTCTCTCTAGCTCTGCTGCTGCCATTTTTGTTGGGATTTATTTATCTTCTATAATTGACACTTTGTAGCCTTGAGTGGAGGCCTGGGCCTGCCAGTGTGTACAGAAAGCTTGTCTTCTTCCATTGCCAGGGAAACCCAAGCCTCCTGCTCGCTCCATGGCTGCAGCCATCTTGGTTGGGTTAATTTGCATACTCGCTCCTGATTGGCTGGTGGGCATGGCTTGCGGGTGTAGTGGAGTGATGGTTAATTTGCCTATTACTCTTTTATTAGATAGGATATTTTAAAAGACGCCTATACAAGACTATAAAATGTCAGTTGCATTAGGTTTGTGAGACAACTTTGATAGATTTTTTTATCCATCTAATTGCATTTGATAAGAGAGCCTGTTATCCTAATAGATTAAATGGGAAAATATCTAGTCTTAAGTTGTAATCTACTGTAATATTGAATGAAATATTCCAAATGTGTATAGTTGATACAATATTTGCTTCCTCATTAAACACAAAGGAATGACTATTATAATTTATTTGACTTGAATTCATAACCTTTCTTTCAAAAACACATTAATACACTCTTTTTATGAAAAAAATAGTGATTTCTGCTTTTCTTGGAAGAGCTTGCTTAGAATAATAAAATAGTTTATTAAAAACTAATAAAATGTTGAGTTCATTTCCAGTTATTTATTTATTTTTTGTTTGAAGAAAAGACATGTAAATGAAACATGTCCTCATGGAGAATGTGTGTTGAGTTATGTGGATAGGCTTGTGCCTCCTAAATGAGGGTGACCTAGAAAAGCAGTACTGAATGCATAGATTCCTTTTCATCTGTTTTATTACTCTTTAAATTATTCAGCTTTTAAGGAAATATCATTACTGTTTAAGATTATCTGTGTAATGGGAAATCACAGCATGCATCTTGAAGAATGGTTCCACTTCATCCTTTCTCCTTCATCTCCCAGTGTAATTATAAATGCATGAGTGCAGTGTATGGCTATTCTGGTCAAATTCTCTTTCAGGACTGATGTTCCACTAATACAGTTTATCCATCTGTTAACACCCCAAAATGTCAAAAGTTTCATTTTTTTAAGAATAGAATGTCATTTCTTTCTTTCTTTCTTTTTTTTTTTACTTAGAACAATTTACCCAGCAAAGAAGCAAGAGGTTTGCCAGTTGCCACCATCAGAGCAGAGACTGCCTGGTGATTGGAGGAAACAGCAGTAAATGTTCAAATACGTATCACAGCACCCATAGTTTATGTTTTTATGACAACAATTGTGATAAAATGGAAGCACAGATCAGAATGATTGCGTGTGTGTGTGTGTGTGTGTGTGTGTGTGTAAAAAGCTGCATCTGATTCCTGAATTTCAGGTTTGAGAAATATTTCTTCATTCCAGTTAACTGTTTATATTAAACTCTTAAGTAACTTTTTTACTGCAATCCAGTATATAATTGTGATTGTGTGGCAGTTTTTATATGTATTATTTACATCTAAATATTTACAACTGTGATTAAATGCTTTTCATTGATAATTAGAATTTTATTTATTTTAAGCATATTAACACTGAGGGAAACAAGGATGTCATTTATATGTGGAAGAGATGTTGGCTAGAGAACAAAGATTACGTATATTAATAATACAGATATACATTCTCTAAGTACTTAATTAAAATATGTAAAATGCATACTACAGCTACACCATTGAAATTGCTTTAAAATACTGTAGCTATGAATGTGCTAATGTAATTGTAATCATTTCATATTGTGTACATATATTAAGTCATCACATTGTACACCTTTAAATTAAAAAAAAAATACTGTGAATGTTATGCAGATCAGTGAAAGACTACACAAGGTGCAGAGTTCTCAAATTGGCAGTCAAAGCCAAAGTTTTCTGTCAAATCTCTTGGAAAATTTTCCTCTTGTGGGAGAATGAATTGGGGTGGCTCTCCCCTCCCCATTTCCAAAATCAGTTGCACCTGAGGCATGATTGGGTTGTTCGTCACTCTGTGTATGGTTTGAAAGTACCTTCCCCCGTGCCATGTTGTGGGATTCCGAGGAGTCTGTGCCGATCTGTAGGGTAGGTGAAGTGGGGCCTCTGCGCCTTTCTGTGGTTTTCCTTCTCTGGTCACACTGTGCTGTCCCGAGAAGGCCTATCTGTTCAGAGTTTCCCATTCTAGTCTAAAAGCAAAGCGAAGAGCTGGAGGGACAGCAGGTTATTTCAGTGGCTTGTTTTCCGCAGGGTGTAAGTGTGTGGGGAGGTGTGAGGGTGGAAATCGGGCTCATTATGCCTTTCAGTTTATTCGTTTGTTGGTCCCCTGTTAACCTGCCAGCCCTCTCGGTGGGATAACTGCTCTTTGTATAATAATCTGCCAACATTCATGGTGGCTGCATTCACTGTACCCATTCTACTGTGGAACTCTATTACAACTGGGGTTTGAATGCAAAGCTTCATGATATCTGGGTATAAACAGTGTGCCGAGCCACAGAGGCCTCCTTTGTATTTCTTAGTCTTCTTATAATCCCCCTTGGAAAAAACAACCTAAAGAAACTAGCTTTGAAGAGGGGATTTTCTGGAAATAGGAAGGAAAATGCATGCGGTCACCCTGTGCAGTCGCACTTTCATATTGCCATGATTGGAAAGGGGGGACGTTTCTAATTCTACCACCTGATTGGTTCTTCGGCTAAAGCAGGCTGCAGAGAGGATAATGTTCTACCTGTGGAGGTGTGGGGCAACGGCCCTTAGTCTTCCTGCACTTACCTTGCCTGGCAGGTGGCCACGCTGATTATTCTTGGCATGTGCTTCCCAAGTGCCTCCCTGATCCTCCTAAGCTCCTGCTTTGTTCACAGGGCTGCTGTAGGATTCTTAACCCTGAACCCTCTTCTCAGAGAGAGATGCCTTCTGACCTGTTTATGGTTGGCGCCTCCCAGTCCCTTTTGTTTTTTTCTCTCTTCTGTGGATGTGTGAGGTGGTTTTGAGATTAAAAATTGGCAGAATCCTCAATCAGTCAACAAGTGACCATTACAAATTCAACAGAGAAGGTTTGCTTTCCTTCCCTCCACACGCCCACCCATTACTTTAGAGACAGAATTGAAGCCCTGAGTTATGAAGAAGAGCAACACCATTGGGACCCAACAGCCAATCAAGGGCAAGGCCATGCCTCTGCTTTTTGTCCTTCCCGGCCCCTCCCAGGGAACTTGCGGAGGCTCTGTGAGGAAGGCCTAGGGAGTCTTCCCCTTTTCTTTTCTTTTTGTTGGACTATTTGACCTAGAGGGAAATGATATGTTCACCTTTGTGTGTGTGTGTGTGTGTGTGTGTGTGTGTGTGTGTGTGAGAAAAATCAGTGTAAACCCATATTAGATAATCACATTATAGGATTAAACATTGTGAACTTGTCTGCTTCACAGGTTGTTTTCTCTTTTAACTGATCTTATATGACCATGAAAGTTAGTGTTTCCTTTGGAGATTCTTTGGTTTTTAAGATATATACTTCTATTTATATTATTGAACCTTGGTTGTTTGGGGAGAGCATTGACCTGCATAAATTTTTATTTCTCTCTCTCTCTTTCTCTCTTTCTCTCTCTCTCTCTCGTGATAGCAATGTCTGCTAATATCTTATTATGTGCACATGGATACAAGACAGTTCCTTGGTCTTTAGCTAGTAATTAAAAGAAAAAAAATGCTGTTATGTCAGTTCTTTTTAACATTGAACTTTAATATATCTTCAGAGTATTACTTTAAGGATTTCCATGACACTGTAGAATGGAAGAATACTGTCTTTCTGTTTTGTTTGTTTGTTTGTAGGTGGTGATCAGAATTTAGTGTTACTATGTTTCATTCATGTAATCTATGTATCTGTATGTGTGTGTGTGTGTGTGAGAGAGAGAGAGAGAGAGAGAGAGAGAGAGGTTTGATTTAACTTAGCAGGTATAGTGACGCAGAGATTTGCATGTTAAATAAACATTTTGATTTTCATGCAGGAAGCTACTCATACACCATAGTGTGAGGGTCTCTGAGAAAAGTCACCATGTGTGACATCTAACCTTATAAGTGTATCATTCTGTATTGAGGCTGTACTCCTCAACTGTGCTGATTTCACTATACTAAATGTGATCACCAGATGAACACTTTAATCTGTTTATGTTCTTATTTTTGTATCTATGTATTTAAATATTCTAGATAACATCATATATTGGTTTCCATTCTCATTCAAAAACTATGGAATGACCAAGTGAAAGTCAGTGTGTAAATCACAATGAACATTTTATATGAAAGAACATTACTATAGTCTTCTAACAAATTTTAGGTAAGCTAAAAGAAAATAGTAGTAACAATTTGGTAGTTGCCAAATAGTCACAGGGATATAAAGTACAGCATAGGGGATATAATGAATAATAATTGTCATAACTACATAGGGTGCCAGTTGGGTACTAGAAATATCAGGGGGAACGCTTTGTAAAGTACATGGTTGTCTAACCACCATGCTGTTCACCTGAAACTAATACAAACTGATATTGAATGTAAACTACAATTGAAAAATTAAATTAATAAAAGAAATCTCCCAAAAAAGGAATGTAACAGTTTTATGGAAATATATTTTACATTAGATAGAGCTTATCAGATGAACACCATTTCTGGGTGTCACCAAGCTTGCCTCAGAATCATTCCATTTTATACAGGTGCAGTGTGATTCCTAACCTGTGCCCCTGCTCTCATTAATTAGTACTAAGGGTAGTGTGGGGAAGACTTCAGAATTTTCCTCATAGGCCCACCAGGATAGAAGGTAAGTGCTGTCCAGGCCCACTGACTCTAAGCACTGAGTGATCCAAGCTCACTCTTTTCTAGTGTTTGCTCCAGATATTAACTTCTCAGTACTTACTGTTGAACAACTATAAGAATATCCCTAACTCGTAAGTCTATTCTGAGGCTTGATGAAAACATTATATGAACAGCCCTTTAGCACAGTGCTTCACATGTCTTCTGCCTGCCATACAGGATTCATTAGGTGGTCGGGAAACGCATAAATCCGCGGATGTGCTGATTGTGGGTACCAGCACAGTTTTGTTTTATTTAGATGTTCGGTAACCTCAGCAGTGTAGTTAAATTTAGTTTATTTTATACTAAAAGAGATCTGAGAGATACATATGGAAACATCCATGCCACCATCCTTCATTTCAGACACCAAGGAAAATGTGTACAGAATCATGAAGGAGTTGGCATTGGGTTTGCTTTATTTGATCCAGATATGGAGTACACATCTTCAAGCCTCACTATAATTTTGAATGCTAAATTATGACACCTTAACACACAGAGGTTGGGGTCATTGTCGTCAAATCACACCCATTTGCTAATAATTTACACCATGCTCTAAGAGACTTTGTGTGTATTTTAAATAATGGGAGGAATAGGAAATTTCCTTTTTTGTACTTTTCAAAATATGCCTCGAACTTGTTCTAATAACATTTAGCTACACAGACATTTAAACAGCCTTGTTACTAAAACTGTCTTGCCTTTTGTATATTAATGTAAATTGGCAAAGAAGGTTCTGTGGTTTGGCAGTGGTTCTGCATGATGACGGAGGCCCAGGGACAATCTTAGATCTCCTGGTCCTTGGGTTTGGGAAGCTCGGGTGTTTTGGAGGTAGTCTGCTGCCAGCTGGCTTATTCTCAGAGGAGGTCCTCTGGCAGTAACTCTTCAGGCATATAGAAGGAGTCAGTTTGGTCAAAATAACTGAAAAGCAACATTATTGGAAATCCTGTTCAGGATGATTCCTCTTCAGCTGGCCCAGGTAGGGAGGGTCGCTAGCTGTGCTTGTCTGCTTTCCATAGAGTACTCCATCTGAGGACACAGTCCTTTACTTTGGCAGCTGTGATTGGCTTGTATTTTAGATAGGACATGCATCAGAGTCATCATCCCTCAGATTCAAACTTAATTGGACATTCTGCTCTAGGGAATAATTCTGTTCTACTCACATCTGACTGCTTGCTGTTTACTAGCAAGTGGCCTGATTAGCCCTATTAATCTTCGTTTTAAAGTCCAGTCCAAAATACCACCTTCTCAGCCAATTCTTTCTCACCGTTCTCTCTCCCACCATATCTTCCATACTTCTCTTTATTATAGCAGCTAGAGGCCTGATGCACAAAATTTGTGCAGGAGTAGACTTTCCTTCATCCGGCTGCCGGCACCAGCTTCCCTTTGGCACCCGGGACCCAGGCTTCCCTCTGGCCACTGGCAGGCACCCGGAACCCAGGCTTCCCTTGCAGCCCCTTCTTTGTCTGGAAGGTTGTCGGGAAGGATGTCCAGTCTAATTAGAATATTATGCTTTTGTTATTATAGATTAGTGATTTCTAATTTTTTGTCTCACTTTTTGGAGGGCAAGGAGGGTGAGGATGGGCTGTTTCTGTATGGCTTTATTTTTTTTCAAATCCCCCATATAATGTCAGTGGCACATACTAAGTGCTTAATAAAAGTGGAATGAATGAAGGAATGATTTGTATACCGCTTTGTGAAGCAGACTTTATTATGGTGTATCACTGGCTTTGTGTGAACAATGCTGCTGTTGCATTTGCTATATTAAGTCTAATTTACATTAGACTCTCTCTTCAGCTATTTTTCTTGCTCTGAAATAGTGCTACTCATCTGGAGAATTCTGCTCAATGTTCTCCTTTAAAGACCTTTTTATAAAGCTGTTTTTACCATAATAACAGCAGTAGTAATAAATAACAGTTGGCCAATGCTAAATATCTTTAGGTTTGTTGGTTAGTTTCTATATAATTTTTTTCCCCCTTTGAATTATGTCTATGTTCATGGAGGTGTGGATGGCCTTTGCATTGGTGGAAGTTATATTAGTTTGAGAAACCATGGTAACTTTGAAGTGAAAGATGGATTTAATAACAATTCCTTTAAAATAGTTGGCTTTATATGCACTCTCTTAGATGCAAAATAACATCAAGGTTTTAAATATATGTGTGTTATGTCTTATGTTCAATTTAATGAGTTGTGTGTGGGTTTTCTTGTTCCTTTTTTATTACAAAACTATTATGTTGAAGGTATAATCCATTGAAATAAATATAATTTTGAGAAATAACTATTGCATATTTTCAAAGCTATTAATCTATGGAGCTATTTGTTAACATGGGACTAATAATTTCTATTTTTCTTTGGGTAAATTTTATTTTAATATATTATTACTAAAATAATTTATGAATACTTAGGGAATAATTAAAGAGTACAGAGGCATACCAAGTTAAAAGTATAAATCTCCAACACCTCCCACTGCCAATAAGTAAATGGTAAATGATTTAATATGATCTTTTCTAGATTTTTCTCTGTATATACTGAGTCATATATAGGATAGTGTTTTTATATATGCAAGATGTGTATATATATATCTATGGTATATATATTAATTCATTTAAAAAGAAAATATAGCAGTTATATAAAATGTTTTTATAGATGTTTTGTGAGTTCAAAACTTATCATATAAAATTTTCTGTTAGTATATATAGATCTCTTTATTTTTTTATCAGTTCTATAGTTCTTTATATGTAAGATCCATAATTTACTTATTCAGTCACTTATACATGGACTTTTGCATTGTTTTCCGTTTTTCCCTACTTAATATGTACCTGCGGTATAAATCATGGGCATACTTATTGGTGCACTTATTTTGGAATACTATATTTGTAAAATAGGAATTATAGGGGGGATTATGAAATCTTATATAATAAAGAGCTAATCTATAATAATAAAAGCATAATATGCTAATTAGAACAGACAATTGAATGACCTTCTGGACGTCATTCCGGACATCCTTCTGGACGAAGCTGTGGTGGTGGGGGCCGAGGCAGAGGTGGTTGGGGTGATCAGGCAGGCAGGTGAGCAGTTGGGGGTGATCAGGCGGGCAGGCGAGTGCTTAGAAGCCAGCAGTCCCAGATTGCGATAGGGTTCCCCTGTGGGATTGGGCCTAAACTGGCAGTCAGCCATTCCCTGAGGGGTCCTCTGGATTGTGAGAGGGTGCAGGCCAGGCTGAGGGACACCCCCCCCCCCACCCCTGTGGCATGAATTTTGTGCACTGGGCCTCTAGTATGCTAATAAGACTGGATGGCAGAATGATCTTCCAGCACAACTTTCCGGAATGACCTTCTGGAATGGCCAGTGGGCAGGGCAGCGAGGCAGCCAGGGCAAAGCCCCTTCCATGAATTTTGTGCATTGGGCCTCTAGTATCCTAATAATAAAAGCTCAGGGTTGTAACTTGTAATGACCGATCATGACCAAAGGCTGACCAACCGGAAGTCAGTGCTGGGTTGCCATGGCGACCTTCACAGCCTCTGCTACTACATGCTGTGGGCTCGACTGGTCGGCTCTCCCCAGCCCATGGGACACTGGCAAGCTGCAGCTGGTGGGAAGCAGTGAGCCAGGCCAAGCCGCCCTATGATCACAGGGTGAGGAGCCCAGGCCGAGCCGCCCTGCGATCATGGGGCGAACAGGCCAGGCTGAGCCACCCCGTAATCATGGGGGAAGAGCCCAGGCCGAGCCGCCCTGCGATCATGGGGCAAACAGGCCAGGCTGAGCCACCCCGCGATCACGGGGAAGAGCCCAGGCCGAGCCGCCCCGTGATCATGGGGCGAACAGGCCAGGCTGAGCCATCCCGCAATCATGGGGGAAGAGCCCAGGCCGAGCCGCCCTGCGATCATGGGGCAAACAGGCCAGGCTGAGCCACCCCGCGATCACGGGGGAAGAGCCCAGGCCGAGCCGCCCCGCGATCACAGGGTGAACAGGCCAGGCCAAGCCGCCCCGCGATCATGGGGGAAGAGCCCAGGCCGAGTCGCCCCGTGATCATGGGGCGAACAGGCCAGGCCAAGCCGCCCAGCGATCACAGGGCAAAGAGCCCAGGCCGAGCTGCCCCACGATCACGGGGCAAAGAGCCCAGGCCGAGCCGTCCCGTGATCACAGGGCGAACGGGCCAGGCCAATCTGCCCCACGATCACAGGCAAAGAACCCACTCTGCTGACCAACCTGCGCTAGGGACCTGTTCAGGTGCATGGTGTGGAGTCCCAGGCCTTTGCCTGCAGCCACGGGAAGTCTCCGTCTCCCCAGAGTTAGGAGCACCAGCCCAAGTCTACCCAGCGGCCTGGTCCTGACTGCGGGGGGAAGTTCCTGCAGGCTGGGGTTTGATCCCCACGCATTAGCAGTAGGAGACCAGTGCCTTTGATATTGCTGTGTGTCTGGATTTTAATTGGACATTGGGCCTCTAGTACCCGGTTGCCAGCTTAGCAAAATTTTTAGGAAGAGAATTCTGTCTGGGTTTCCTCAAATCCCCTCAGCCCCTTCTCATCCCTTAAGGGCAGAACAAGTGAGGCCCTTAAATAAAAATCAGAGGTCTCCAGCAACGGTGGGCCTCTCTCATCACAGTCATTGGGACTGGATGGCATTTGAGTATTTATCTAGGCACCATGACGAGAAACACAAGCTCAAGTCATGATCTCTGCCCTTAAATAATTCACAATCTTATTAGAGCGAGTGGATGATAAAAGCGCAGTAATGACGTCAGAATGAAATACAGAGAGCAACAGAGGCAATGGCGAGGGTGATTTTCCAACAATTAGTACAAAGAGTATGTGCTGTGAATTAAATAAAAAAATACGTGTGGAAATAGCTGCTTCATGAGTACGGCATCCCTTCCCATTTTAAAGGAAGCTGAGTTCCATGTGAGCTGTGTACTATGCTAGGATATCTGAGGCACAGGACAAGGGAGGCCCTAAGTGTACTATGCTTTGATATTTGAGTCATTCTTTATTGTTCAACTAGAGGCCCCGTGCACGAAATTTGTGCATGGGGGGTGTGTCCCTCAGCCCAGCCTGCACCCTCTCCAATCTGGAACCCCTCGAGGGATGTCCCACTGCCCATTTAGGCCCGATCCAGGTAAAATTGATTTCAAATGATACTTGTATGTTTTTGAGCAACATATAAACAGCATTGGTCCTAAATGGGCAGTTGGACATTGCTCTCACAATCCAGGACTGCTGGCTCCCAACTGCTCGCCTTCCTGATTGCCCCTAACCACTTCTGCCTGCCAGCATGATCACCCCCTAACCACTCCCCTGCCAGCCTTATTGATGCCTAACTGCTCCCCTGCCAGCCTGATCACCTCTAACCACCCTACCCTGCTGGCCGGTCGCCCCCAACTTCTCTCCTCTGCTGTCCTGGTCACGCCCAACTGCCCTCCCTTGCAGGCCTGGTCCCTTCCAACGGCCCTCCCCTGCTGGCCATCTTGTGGCGGCCATCTTGTGTCCACATGGGGGCAGCCATCTTGTGTGTTGGAGTGATGGTCAATCTGCATATTACTCTTTTATTAGATGGGATAGAGGCCTGGTGCAGGGGTGGGAGCCAGCTGGTTTGCTCTGAAGGGTATCCTGGATCAGGGTGGGTGTTCCCTTGGGGAGTGGGCCAGCCTGGGTGAGGGGCCTGTGGTGGTTTGCAGGCCAGCCACACCCCTTGGTGACCCAAGCGGAGACTCTGGTATCTGGGATTTATTTATCTTCTATAATTGAAACTTTGTAGCCTTCAGTGGAGGCCAGGGCTGGCCAGGCCTGTGAGAAGCTTGGCTTCCTCCATCACCAGGGAAGCCCAAGCCTCCTGCTTGCTCTGTGGCTGCAGCCATCTTGGTTGGGTTAATTTGCATACTCACTCCTGATTGGCTGGTGGGCATGGCTTGTGGGTATAGCAGAGGTATGGTCAATTTGCATATTACTGTTTTATTAGATACTACTAGAGGCTGTTGCACGAAGATTTGTGTAAGAATAGGCCTTCCTTCCCCTGGCTGCTGGCACCAGTTTTCCTCCGGCACCTGGGACCCAGGCCTTAGCTCCATCTGGAGCCTTCAGTGTTCACTCTGGTGGGAGCACCACTCCTGTAGCTCCCTCCACCCCCCCACCCCCCATAGCAGGTGTCCTGCCCTGCCTAGCTGCTCTGCGCCTGCATATGCAAATTAACCCACCATCTTTGTTGGGTTACTTTGCATACTCACTTCTGATTGGCTGGTGGGCATCACAGAGAGATTTGCATATCTCTTTTATTAGTGTAGATGTGATTTATTTCTGTACGCCTCAGTTTTGTAATAGTTATATTACTAGAATAATACATCTTGCTATAAAATATTACTAGAAGATCAAGTCATCAGGTGACATTTATTGTTATTTTCTTTTTATTTATTTTTTTATTAAGGTATATGTGTACATATCTTACCATTGCCCCCCCCCCCCCACCCCACTCCCATACATGCCCTCACTCCCCAATGTTTTGCATCCATTGGTTATTCTTATATGCATGTATATAAGTCCTTCAGTTGATCTCTTATTTCCCCCAACTCTCCCTAACCTTCCCACTGTAATTTGACAGTCTGTTTGATGCTTTACTGCCCCTGTATCTACTTTTTGTTATATTATTAGAAGATCAAATGATAAGGTGACATGTATTGTTACTTTCTATAAATGAAGACAATCTCTGGTATGCTAAAGTGATAGGTATTATAGAAATATTCAGATAGGGGAGACCTACAGGCTTGATTACAAGTGAGGCTTACTATCACAACTCAAATTTATTGCTTAAAAAAAAAGCAGGGAGTCAACTAGAAACTGAACCAAATATAAGCCCTTGAAGGGCAAATGTATATTGGATAAACTTTGCTATTACAAAAGCAAGAAGAAAAAAATTTAGATGCAAGAATGAAAACCACATAGCATTCACTCTAAGTAGCTGTTAAAGAAAAAGAATGATATACTGTGAAAATACTTATACAGATTGTAAAGTCATGTGTTCAAAGAGGATTTCCTAGAGTAGGTGATATTTCAGTTAAAATTTTTAAATGTGAAGAGGTTAGCTAGATAAGAAAAAGGTGTAGGGGTCCTGAATTGCAGAGGGTGCAGGCGGGGCTGAGCGAGCCCCCCTCTGTGCACAAATTTTGTGCACCAGATCTCTAGTATAATAAATAAAACTCTCTAAAGAGTGGATTCTCTTTCTTTACATAGTTATTTTAAAACCAGGAAATTGATATTTCCGGGCAGGTACTTTTTTTCAGATTATAATAAAATGTATATTTATTGTAGATATTTAGAATTATAGAACTGCTAAAGACTTTTTTTTTTAAGAGAAAACTTATAATCCTACCATCTAGAAGCAAGCACTATTGATATTTTGATACATTTACTTCCAGGCCACATTTTCCTATGCATTATTTTTGCTATGTTGATATCTCACAACTTTATATTTTTATCTGGCATTATGATGTAGGCATTTCTGTAGGTATATGGCATTTTTATGTAGGTATATGCCATCTCTCATGTGGGTATCATTAGAGACATTGAATTACCAACATTCTGATTACCTAATAGATTGATTGCTTTATAACAATAGCATGATGCTTTAAATATATATCTATATTTTGTTTTGGTATTTAATGTCTTCATTTTTTGGTAATCATGAACAATAAGGTATGAAATATCTTTCATGTAAAGCTTTCTCTATATTATGTATTGTCTCTTGGGCATATTAAAAGCTACAGAATGTTAGGTTAAATAGTACTTCTATTACCATGGATTTTGATGCTCTTTGTGAAATTATTTCCCACAAAGTGGCACCAATTACGGTTCATCCTGTAGGATTAGAGGATGCCTATTTCAGCATTCCTGTGCTGCCGCTGAAGGATTTTTATGATGCCTGAAGGGCTACAATTCATTTCACCTCTTTGAGTCCCAGGGTATTATCTCCAATTCCTCATGCACCCCATGTATGTCTGGTGGGAAAAGGGGGTCATTGTCTCCTTAGGTTGGCATTTCCTCTTTCATACTTATCTTTTTGTGTGTGTGTATGACAGGCTATATTCTTTTGAGCCATTTGCCACTGGTCATCACCACCTTCTTTTCTTATTGCTGACATGCATGATCTTGTCATTTCCTTATTCAGGGAACATTCGAGGTTTAGTCTCATAGCTTTCCACTCACCAAACCCTTATCTTCCAGTCACTTCAAACAGCCATAGTTTTAACACATCTTAGTGTTAAGGTCTAACCACTTCATTAGTTTACCCGTCTGTCATGATTATCCTAAATCTTAAGATCACTAGATATTTTCAGCTTTCAAAACCACAAAAATCAGACCTGCCTCTCTGACTGTAGTCTCCTATTGTTCCAGCTTAGTTTTTCAGATAGCTTCATGGCATCCATGCCACTGTGCACGGATTTTCTTCCTATGCATGTTAGACGCGTGGGCCATCATTTTTCATACAGCCTTGAAAATACACGCTAAAGCCTTGGTCGTCCTCCCCAGCCCATCACACCAGCCTGGAAAAGATGCCTAGCCTGTGTCAAAAGTGATGTGTTGGAAGGACCCTGTCCAGATACGACTGTAGTCCTTGCTCTCGCGCTGGCTGGCAATATGACCTTGGCAAGTTACTTCACTAATCTAGGCTATATAAATTGTAGTGTTTGGACTAGATCACTGTTTTCTAAAATATAATAGACCCCAGACCCAGATGTTACACAATAAAAAAGAAAAAGAGTTCCACAGTCAAATGAGTTTGGCAAGTACAGCATATTATTCCCTCTTACAAATTCATAGTCATAATAACAAATTAAAGGCTCTAAGAATTCTTATAGGGAAGAAAAAACCCCTACACAGTTTAACACTATTAAACCTACCATTTCTCAACCTATTTGGTTAGGGAGTCTCCCAC
The DNA here is from genome assembly GCA_026230045.1 of Corynorhinus townsendii. Lineage (NCBI taxonomy): Eukaryota > Metazoa > Chordata > Mammalia > Chiroptera > Vespertilionidae > Corynorhinus > Corynorhinus townsendii. Next base: position 39,139,880 of record JAPDVU010000001.1, read on the forward strand.
ACTTAATTCATATCATCAGAACTTGGGTTCTATTGAACACACATTGGGAAATGCTGGGCCAGATTGTCCTTGCATTATTTATTTTTGATCTTTAATTTCATGATTCTGTAATTCACTCTATGTGCTTATTCAGTCACTAAGAATATCCAGGCTAGATATACTTTAGGATCTTCATAATTCAGTGAGGCAGATTTATGCTACATATCACCCAGAAATAAAATAGTGCATTGACGGTTGTCCTTCTTTAAGAAGCATTCTTTTGAGATCAGCAGTATTTTATATGCTCTATCAGAGAGAGAGAAAGAAACTATTTGTATGATTTATTAACTACAGTGTGGCAAGTAATCTCTTATTCCACAGTCATCACTCAGTGAAAATGAAGGTTTTTTAAAGACCTTACTTCAAAGTCACTTAAATGAAAAAGTAGATACTGTTTTTGTAGGGGCGTGGGAGATGTGTATATATAAGAATTGCCAGATACTGGCTTTGCATAATTCAGTGATTCTGATAGGTTGCTTGAGTATGTACAAGTTAAACAGACACATGCAAGTACAGGATTGTAGAGTTCAAAGGAAAAGCAAACTTGATTAACAAAAGTCACTGTCAGAGACTAATTGTAATTCTGCACCATATGAATCCTTGAATAATGTCCCCTAAGAGGTCAGCCAAAGTCCTGCTTCTGTCTACTGTTCCCTTAAAGAGAATTTTCAAATTTAGGCATTTTCTGGCATCATAGAAGTCAAGAGAGCTATAAGGCTTTTTTTCCTCTTTCTTTCACAAGTTAAAGCACCAAGAGAATGGTGAGAATAATAGTTGAGCCTTTCTGGTCCAGTAATGAAGAGATTTAGCTTTTAATTAAGTTAACTAAGTGTACTACATGTGAATTGGAGCTCTATAAATTGTATACATCCCCCATTTACTTTGTTTGTTTCATTGACTTAAATTTAGTTTTTGATAAAATATTTCTAAATTTGAAATTAGTTATACATTAAGTTAGCATATTAAAGATTCATGCCAGTGTCATTAGTTATGCATTTTAAAATAATTATGTTGGTTTTATTATAAATATGGGATATAATTTCCCAAGAGCATAGCAGAAATAATGAATTAGTACTTAGACATTTTTTCCAGCTTTAATGATTAAATGATTGCTTCAATAGTGTAATTTTTCAGCTCTACATAATTAATGACTCTGAATAAGCAATTAAATTATGTTTAATTTTGATAACTGTTATGATTAAATAATTACATATTTTGTTATTTCTAAAAATTAGTCACTTTATTGGCTGTGATGTTGATTGAGTTCTCACTTAATTTATTGATTTTTGTTTTATAGGAAACATTTTCTAAGTCAGGCAAAAAGCCATGGCAAATCTCTGTGTTTATTGTCCAGACAAAAATAAAATTTGTTGTCCAACTGCAAAGCCAGTTACTGGTTCAAGAACTTTCTCTAGAGAATAGTCATTATTGAAACTCTGAAAAGAAGTTTTCTGTGGCATCCTACACTTTTCTGTCTATTTTGTCCTCTTATAAAATGTGCAATATTTCATGAATGACTCAAAACAAATTTCTCCATATTTATAAAGTACTTATTTGGTAGCAAAATATTAAACTTCAGAAATAAAATCCAAAATTCATCTACAAAGGTTATAAAATACACATGGTATCTTATTTACTTTCATTTGAGAAACCATCTGAGGAATTACTGTGTTGGGATGAAGTAGGAGCTAGCTTCTCAATATGAGTAAGACTGAGGGGTTTTTATTTATTTGTCAAATCTGATGGAGGGCTTCCTAACATGTTAGGCTTAGCTGTTCCTGTACCCTCAAGGAAATCAGAATAACAGCAAAGATATGCACAAATTATTGAAGTTCAATATCATAGGTGCTCTGTCAGAAACAGGCTGTTTTTATAGGAACAAAGTTAGTCATTTTAACCATGGGCATCAGTTTGGAAGTTTGAAGTTTCATTTACCTTACCACAATTTGACATTGTGGTGGTGTCATTAATGACATGTATAGTCTCTGGAAGCAGGCAGGTATATTTATATCAAACCGAAAGAAACATAAAAATAGGCCCTGATTATGAAAAACTATGATAGTGAACAAGTTCTAGATCCGATGATATAAAGAAATACTGAAAGACTGTTTAGCCTAAGGAAGAGAATACTTGTGGGTATGGCAGCTCTGGATAGATGTTTACAGATGCCACAATATCTGCTCTTACTATTCTGTGCCCGCCTATAAATTTCAGAGGTGAGAGTTAATGCGATTTTCAGAACGTCCTAAGTTACATGCAGTGAGTATATTAGGAACCTTAAGCATCGCCATTGGAATGTAAACTTTCTAGACTGGTAGAGAATTGTTTTAAAACTCTCTGTGTGCTTTTCATTGAACCAAATGAAAATTTCCAGCTTCAGGAACGGGACTGGGGAGGAGATACTGTTTTTATTTATTTATTCTTTTTGCTACAAGTAGGAAGTATGTTAAATGTGATTCTTCCTGGTGACCAAGTCACTTTCTACTGCTATAGGAAGGCTCATTAGCTCTTTAAGGCCAGCAGGTATCTTTTATTGCTTCATTGAAGTAATACAGCTCATTGTGTTATTAACATACCATTCTGGTTTTCAGTTTGTAACTCAAAATTACTTAAAATGGTGTTTTGAACTACAGTATGATGTGTAAATTCAACAAAATGAAGAAAGCAGATGCAATGTCTGTTTATGTTAAATCCCCTGATTCACAGGAAAAGTAATAACTTGATTCAAATGAAAGGACTTATCATGTCAATTTGCTTTTTGTTAAGTTAGGTGTTAGGATATCTTGCATATTCTGTGAGGAGAAATGTTGAAGTTTTGTTCTGTGTCCAAAAACAGAATCAAAAGAGGATTCACTAGTATGACCCATTGTATCCTTTGCATTAATCTATATTTTGTACATCTTATACATGGAGAATTTGCATTTATTTTATGGAAAACATCAGCTCCATATACGCATTAAAATATTACTAAAATTTTATATCTTTATTCTTTCTGTATCTTTCTAACAGGCTATATTAGGACCTTTTTTCTCATTTCTTAAAACAGACTTTGTTAGTGAATTATTCTACCTCTAATGAATAATTTCTTGTCTATCATTCATTAAAAGCAGATAAGTTGATTGGTTAATGATTCCTCATTATCTAAAACTGCATGAGAGCACTTTTAGATGATTTTGTTACTTTTTATAAAATTGTAATAAAAGCAAATATTATTGAAAATATAGAAAACATGGATTACCAACAAGAAGAAATTAAATCAAAGGAAACCCTCAAACACAGAGACCCTTTTTATTTCCATATGCACAAATGGATGTTTTTAATCAAAATGATCATATTATGATTATTCTCCTTCTAAGTGATTCTTTATTTTAAATATATTTTATCATAAGTTGAAATTGCTAGGAGGGTAATTTTAAAATGTGTATTAAGACATTTGTTAATATTTTTCTTTAAAATTGTAACAGCTTGCTTTTTTAGCATTCTAGAATTATTCTTCCCTGGGTACTTCAATGAGATCATGTAATACATAAATCATCTTTATTATTACAGAGCAGAGTTTTGAAGAAAGAACCATGGCATGGTCAAATGATATCCTAGTAGCATTGCCAGAATAAATGTATGTTCTTTTTTAAAAAAATTAATAAATCTTTATTGTTCGGATTATTACAATTGTTTCTCCTTTTTCCCCCCCACAGTTCCCCTCCACCCAGTTCCCACCCCACCCTCTGCCCTTACCCACCCCCCCACTGTCCTCATCCATAGGTGTACAATTTTTGTCCAGTCTCTTCCCACACCCCTACACCCCATTCCCCTGAGAATTATCAATCCACTCCCATTCTATGCCACTCATTCTATTATATTCACCAGTTTATTCTGTTCATCAGATTTTTAATTCACTTGATTTTTAGATTCACTTGTTGATAGATATGTATTTGTTGTTCATAATTTTTATCTTTACTTTTTTCTTCTTCTTCCTCTTCTTAAAGAATACCTTTCAGCATTTCATATAATACTGGTTTGGTGGTGATGAACTCCTTTAGCTTTTTCTTTTGTGAAGCTCTTTATCTGACCTTCAATTCTGAATGATAGCTTTGCTGGGTAGAGTAATCTTTGTTGTAGGTTCTTGCTATTCATCACTTTGAATATTTCTTGCCACTCCCTTCTGGCCTGCATAGTTTCTGTTGAGAAATCAGCTGACAGTCGTATGGGTGCTCCCTTGTAGGTAATTAACTGTTTTTCTCTTGCTGTTTTTAATATTCTCTCTTTGTCTTTTGCCCTTGGCATTTTAATTATGATATGTCTTGGTGTGGTCCTCTTTGGATTTCTTTTGTTTGGGGTTCTCTGTGCTTCCTGGACTTTTAAGTCTATTTCTTTCACCAGGTGGGGGAAGTTTTGAGTCATTATTTTTTTAAATAGTTTTTCAGCATCTTGCTCTCTCTCTTCTTCTGGCACCCCCATAATTCTGATGTTGGTATGCTTGAAGTTGTCCCGGAGGCTTGTTACACTATCTTCAAATTTTTGGATTATTTTTTCTTTTTTCTTTTTTGGTTTGAGTGTTTTTTGCTTCTTTGTATTTCAAATCTTTGACTTGATTCTTGCGTTCTTCTAGTCTGCTGTTTGGTCTCTGTATAATATTTTTTATTTCAGTCAGTGTATGTTTAATTTCTAGTTGGTCCTTTTTCATATTCTCGAGGGTCTCATTAAATTTATCGGACTTTTCTAGGAAATTCTTGAAAAACCTTATAACCATGGTTTTGAACTCTATATCCAGTTGTTCGTTTTCCTCCATTTCTTTCATTTGTGATCTGTTTCTTTATCTCCGCATTTTTGCTGCTTCCCTGAGTTGGTAGGGTGGCTTTGTGTGCTAGGTGTCCTATATGGCCCAGTGGGTCGGCCTCGCAGTTACCTGAGGTGGACACTCTTGGTGCACCCCTTTGTGGACTGTGTGTACAGCCTTGTTGTAGTTAACTCTTGATTATTGTTGGTGTCACCGGGAGGAATTGACTTCCAGGCCAATTAGCTGTGAGCACTCCCTGTGTCTATAATGGAAGAACCGCTGTGCTGAAGACACGCTTATGGGGCAGGACTTGTTTCAGTGGGGCTTTGGTGCTCACTGAGTCTGCCTCTTGAATGTGTCACTTATGGATGTGAATATTTAAAATCTGGTGTTGTCTCACACTGACCACTAGATACACTGGCTTCTGGATCTCCAGTGGGGTGCAGGTCAGCTACTGTCTGAGGCCTCCCAGTAGGAGCTACAGCAAGAACTACAGTTTTCTCCTCTTTGCTTGGGGTTTGGAGGTTTTGGAGCTGTCTGACCAGAGCTGCAGTTTGTTAGGTTAAGCTGCGATAGGGCAGGCCATTTATCTGCAAAAGTCGCTGTGTGGAGCTTGGGTGGATTTGTAGATTGTGTGGGGCGGGATCTCAGGGAGTCACTAGGCTAGGGCGTAGCAAACAGTGATGGCTGTCAGTCAGCTGTCTCTGCGTTTCCGCCTTTCCAAGTCCCTGCGTCCTGCGCCCCAGCGCATTAAACAATGATTGCTGGGCGCACCTCTGCAAGAAAGTCAACCTCACTTTCCGACCTGATGGCAGACAGTCCAGCTTCTCCCTGTAGGAGTTTGGGTCCTCAGCCTCTCCCCAGAAACTGGAGTTTGGAGTAATTGGGAGCTTGTCTCCCTTCAGGTTGAAAGAAGCAGCGCACCCAGACACCCGCCGCCAGTCTGATTCGCGTGCCTCCGTACCTCAGCTTTTCAGCGCTTGTGCACTTCTCAATGCTCTTTTCTCTTTCCTTCTAGTTGTAGAACTTCCACTCAGCCAGCTTTCCCGTGGTTCTGGGTGATAGACGTTTTGTCTTTTAGTTGTAGTTTTGAAATTGTTGTGTGAGGCAACAGTTTAGGTGTTTACCTTATGCCACCATCTTGGTTTCTCCTAAATGTATGTTCTTAAAATACAGTAACAAAGCTTATATTGGTTGGAATGTGGAAGCGTATTTTTCAAATTAAACTTTTACAAGACAGAATTAAGATTATTTAATGGGCAAAAATAAATTTCAATAATACAGATAGCTTAAATGTGAGAAGAGGACTCGTCAAGGGTGTAAAATATGTTAGATGTAAAAATGAATTTAAAAACCTTAGTAAATCATGACTGTGCCATTTTATTAGACATTGTTTCATAAACTGGAAGATCTGGCAAACTGATAAATCTGCCTTTAAATATTCAATGTTTAATTTTTAAAATAAATTATCCCTTTGTCTTTTACTGCAATAGTTAGCTAAATCTGTCTTAAGGAATGTGGAAATCTTCAGTCTCAGCAAATTAATAATTCAAATATTCTGGACGTAAAAAATTCTGGATGTAAAAATTCTGGACGTAACATAACCTATTATGTTAGCCAAATTTTTGGTGTAATTTCAGAAGAAATAATTGAAAAGAAGGTGAAGGCATTGAGGGGTAGTTATTTAAGATGTATACATTTAAATTAAATGGCTTAAAATAATTATCTTATTTCCATAAGAACTGATTATGGTTGAGTGAGAATTGAAGTTTTTATGCTGTTACTAGTTGTCATCTATAAAATGGCAGCACCATTTAAGAAAATCACAAAACATTTTATATCTTATGAAATAGTGAAACTTGATAATTAACAGGCTTTTATTTTGATACTTAGAGATGTGTTCCATCAATGAATGAATTTCTTTCCTCCACATTTTTTAAGATTTAAAAAGTATTCTTTGAATAGCAGAATATAAGATCAATTTAAAAAAAAATTCCACTGAAACCATTTATATGTTTTTATTTTAAAAGTGATTAACTATTTGGTTAGTGTTTCTCTGTAAGTGGTTATCGAAAATATAACAGCAATAATAACCGATGGTTATTTTAACCATAAATTTCTGCTTCGTAAATGTTGTACCAGAATTCTCTATAGCTTTGCTATATAAGACTCACCATACTTTTTAACACAGTGTCCCTTTATAAACTTTGATCAGTTCCAAACTCCTAACTGCATCATACACAAGGTGATAACTGCTAACCCATTTTATTTAATCCTCACTACAACATATATGTTGAAATGAAATAAAAATTAACAAATACCAGTATCTTTATAAAGAAATCACTGGAAAAAATGTTAGTCGTTATTTTCCATTAGACTGTGAGGTCAATAGGGCTTTGTTCTCAGTGATGTTTATCCAAGGCTCTTAAAAACGTGCCTTGCCCCTAGTTAATATTTGTTAAATGATTCAGTAAATGAATGAATGAATATAACATCTTGGGTGGAATTTTCACACTAAACCTTACTCTTATTCATTTTTGAATTTGTCATTTAAAACATAGACATGCATTACTTCTTATATTTATTCTACAAATACTTCTTGTGTAATCACTAAGAAACCAAGACATCCTTTGATGTCATCAGTAGATTCGAATATATTTAGTTATTTCTAAAGTTTATTAGTTTCACAGATATATGTATATTGAATACTTAATATGTATGGGCCAGCTGTTGTAGAAAACCTACCAGTATATATATAAAAGCCTAAGCGACTGTCTGACTGACCGTCCAACCGGTAGTTATGATGTGCACTGTCCACCAGGGGGCAGATGCTCAACGCAGGAGCTGCTGAGCTGTGGTGACTTGGCAGCTGCAGTTCTTGGGTGATTCACCTGGAATCAGAGAGGAGGGAGCCCAATTCCGGGGTGCATCACCCTAGAACCACCCTTTCGCAATCTGGGACCCCTAAGGGGATGTTGGAGAGCCAATTTTGGCCCAGTCCTCACAAGCCAGGCCGAGGGATCCCACCAGTGCACAAATCCATGCATTTATATATGGGGTGGGGCAAAAGCAGATTAACAGTTGTGAGTATGCAAAACACAGTTTATTCATCTGTTATTCTTTATTAACTTTGTATGACTTTACATAGAAGCAACAGTAAACTTACCTTTGACCCACCCTGTTATATATAGTTGACCCTTGAACAATGGTAGGATTAGGAATGTCAACCCTTGCACAGTTAAATATCTGCGTATAACGTTTGACTCTTTGAAATCATTTTTAAAAATATATTTTTATGGATTTCAGAGAGAATGGGAGAGGGAGAGAGAGATAGAACCATCAATGATGAGAGGGAATCATTGATTGGCTGCCTCCTGCATAGCCCCTACTGGGGATCAAACCTGCAACCTTGGGCCTGTGCCCTGACCAGGAATCAAATCATGACCTCCTGGTTTATAGGTCCATGCTCAACCACTGAACCACACTGGCCAGGCGTGACTCCTTGAAATATTAACTACAGTGGGCCCTTCACATAGGAGGATTCAACCAACCACGGGTTAAAAAAGAGTATTTTTGATAATGTGATTGAGATTCCATGGCTGGAATTGTGAAAATACTGTTTCCATCCATGATTTATTGAATCTGTGAATGTGAAAATTTCAGATAGGAAGAGCCAACTTTATTTATTGAACAAAATCCACTTATAACGTGGACACATGCAGTTCAAACCTACGTTGTTTAACATATATATTTACATGTATATGCATATGTATGTGTATGTATGAGATGCATGTATAGCTCTATAAACATACACATATATCTGTAAATATACCATGCAAGTGTACACAGTTACTAATTTTTAAAAAAATATATTTTATTGATTCTTTACAGAGAGGAAGGGGGAGAGAGAGAGTTAGAAACATCGATGAGAGAGAAACATCGATCAGCTGCCTCCTGCATGCTCCCCACTGGGGATGTGCCCGGAACCCAGGTACATGCCCTTGACTGGAATCAAACCTGGGACCTTTCAATCCGCAGGCTGACGCTCTATCCACTGAGCCAAACCAGTTTCGGCACACAGTTACTATTTTTAATGAATTTTAATTTGTGACATGTGTTTCTATGGAAATCACGGTAAAAATCCCATTGAGTTATTTAGACATTTGTGTACATGGATAAAAATATCATGTAAAATGACCATTATTAATTCTAACTTTCATCCCAAGGAGCTGTCTTAATAGGTGGCTTTATCTCTTAAAAATATTTAAAAGATATGTAAATGTCTATTATTTGCCTATGCATTTTCTAAGCAATTATGTATGCTTTTCTAAGTTACTCACTTTTAACTTTGAGGACCAAAGCAAGGCAGCTAATTTTGTGTTCCCACATAACATATTAATGTTTATTTTTAGGTTTTGATATCCTATTTGTTAAAGGATAGCAGGCAGAGAAGGAATTTAGTATGTGACATTACTGCATATAATTAGAGTTGCAAAATTTAAGTGTAGGTAGATCTGTCAAACTTTGTGTTGTGATACTGATTTGAGAACTTGTGGTTTTTCTGGTATGTTTATTGAAAAAAAATATAAAACTTCAAAACAAATGAAAATAAGTTATGATAAGATCAACAAAGAGGCCTGAACAAAATATTGAATGCTTCAAAAATTCTAGTTGGTGGCTGTGGTATATTAATAAACTAGTGGAAGCATAGCAAGTGAAAAGGGTGGAAGGTAGGATGAGGTAAAATCTTGATTAGAGAGAAAGTAGGTTACATAAGGCTCCTCTCCTTACTCATGTCCTTCTTCCCCGTCATACTTCCCGATATAATTCCATTGAAAATTAAGAAGAATATTAAAATAAGCTAGCGAGAAAGACTAATTAACTGGTCAATGGTGTTTAAAGATTTCTGTAGTGAGAAAGGAAGGGCAGATGCCTTTAGACTAGCCTGCTGCTTGTGACGCTAAGTATGTGCTCAATAAATATTTGTTGGTGTAGTGGCTAGATTGCTCAGACTTACGGTTCTGTCATATAAAAGTAATCGATATGTCACCCTAACCTTGGGGAAAGCAATACCTTTTTCATCTTTTGTCCACTTTACGCTAAAGAATCCATTTCTGGAAATGCAAACAAAACCACAATGAGATAGTAGCTCGCCTGTTGGAATGGCTGTTGTACAAGAGACAAAAGTAACAAGTGTTGGTGAGGATGTGGCGTAAAAGAGCCTTGTGCAGTGTTGGTGGGACTGTCAATAGTGCAACCACTATGGAAAACAGTATAGTGGTTCCTCAAAAAAATAAAAAACAAGGAAGGCCCCTGGTATACAGTGGTTTGACTTATGATTTTTCGTCTTTACAATGATATGAAAGCAAAAAACATTCAGTAGAAACCATACCTTGAATTTGGTCTTTCCCTGGGCTAGCAACATGCAAGATGATACTGTCTTGTGATGTTGGGCACAGGCAGTGAGATGGTTTTGCCCAACCAGACTACTTCTCAGAGCATCTTCAGTAAGGCTATGCTAAGCTATAATGTTTGATAGGTTAGGTGTATTAAGTGCATTTTTGACACTATTTTTTTTAAGTAATAAAGTTTGTGTGGTTTTCCACCTGTCTTTATAGAACCACAAATGGATTTAATCATTTAATTTTTTTTTTTTAGGTAGAACCTATACTCAGCCATGCTTTTATTTATCTCTCTTTTTTGTTTTCTTCAGAAACTTGTAGTATATAAATAATAACTAAAATGTTGAATTGTTATTGGCTGTTTACTATGAGCTATGTGTGGTCTAAATGATTGACTTGTTAACTCTTAATCTTCACAACAACTCTATGATATAGGTAATGATATAATATTTTTTCATAGAGGAACAAACTGAGGTATAGACAAATTGTCAACATATGGGAGAGTCAGGAATTGGATCTCAGGCAGTCTAGCTCCATTGCTCATGCTTTACCTACTAAACTGTGCTGCATCTATAAAATAGTTTGTTCCTAATAGCTGGAAGTTCTCAGTAAACTACATGACATATAAAATGGACTTCCAAAAACAAAATGGTTTGAGAAAACTTTATGTTAAGAGCAATACAAATAATTATAGGAATGCAGGAAGGGTTAACTTGAGAAGAAATTTTAATATCATGTTGTTTATGTGGTACATGAACATGTAGGCTTATATTATACTAGAGGCCTGATGCACGAAAATTCATGCAAGAGTAGGCCTTCCTTCCCCTGGCACTGGCTTCACTCCGGCACCCAGGACCCGGGCTTCCCTCCTCTTGCCATTGGCAGGCACCCGGGACCCTGACTGTTTCCTTCCGGCCCCCCACAGGCACCCGGGACCTGGGCCGGCTCCCCTTGAACCACCTGCAGGCACTCTGGACCCCCGCAGGCACCCAGGACCCGGGCCAGCTTCCCTTGGGCCTCCTGCAGGCACCTGGGACCCGGGCTGGCTTCCCTTGGGCCACCGGCAGGCACCCAGGACCTGAGCCAGCTTCCCTCTGGCCCTGGCTTTGTCAGGAAGGATGTCTGGAATGACATCTGGAAGAGGGCTGGTCTAATTAGCATATTACCCTTTTATTATTATAGATACTTCATGTAAAGTCCTCTATCACCTAAGAGGATGATTTTTGGGGGGGGATACTGTAGTAACCTAAATAGAATAGAGACTTTGAACTCTAACTCAATGAGCTATTATAAGATATGTAAGATTTTCAAGATTATTAATCGGGAATGGGAATGATCTGACTATTACCTCTGGGTTCAGAGAGGCCAGGACAGTGGGTTCTGAAGAAATTAACATGATTTATTAGTAGTTCCAAGTCGTATTCATTTCAATTTATCAGCACGACCTTGCTGAGACTCTTTAAAAAGCCTCTGGTATTCACCTTGAGTTTCTGTTCTGCCTTGGTTTGAACAGTGGTATAGTTTTATGGCCTCTTTTCTCTTCTCAGCTTGTATTTGCTAGAGCGGGTCTGACTCTGGTTTCAACTTTTGCTACAGACACCATCTGAATTGATCAGAATATTTAAGGTCAGTGGACTAGAATAATTTGTCCTTGTCTCATTATTGAGGTCCTTAAAAGTCAAAATATAAAGACTAGATTCATTTTTTGAAAATAAGAGTATAAAGACCTTTTCTAATATCAGTGCTTTAACTACATGATGGGTACTATTAAATGAGACAAAATTAAGGTTCACTATTCTCATCTTAAAATTCTGTAAAATGAAATCTAATCTGTTTACTGTTCAGAAATGTAGTAAGGGTCAAGTAGGATAAAATATATTCATCAGCTATAAATATGTCCTGTGTCTGTGTGCATTGTATTGTTATAATTGATTTTTGTTAATATTCTTGCATTAACTTTAAGCCTCTTCTAAAAAGGCTTCCTCTCAGAGAAATGTACTTTACTCTCAGAATAATCCATAACCCATATCTTTTAATAATTTCTCAACCCTTAAATAATAATAATGTATTATTCACTCCACAAAAATTGAGTTGGCTCTTATCTGTACTTATAAAGAGGTAATATGCAAATTAGCCAGCACACTGTAACAGTCACAACTGGCTCAGGAGGAGGTTGCATGTGCAGATGGGTGGAAGGGGACTGCTTGCGCTGTGAGGCAAGCCATGGATGGTGCAGCCCTGGAGTAGAGAGGCAGGGGGGTTTGCCAAGCCAGCACTGCTGCCTGGCCCCAGCAGGCCTGGCAGTGGGAGCAGAGAGGCAGGGGGGCGTGCTCAGGCTGCCGCCGCCATGAGACAGCACCCCAACAGGCCTGGGAGAGGGAATGGAGAGGCAGGGGGGTGTGCCCAGGCCTCTGCCACTGGGAGATAGCGCCCCAGCAGGCCCCTGCACGTGAGTTGCAGAGGAAACACCTTTTCTTACAGCTCTTTGGCTAAGCTCCCTGTACAACACTAACAGTGTTCTTGGTAACTTGGGTAATAAGAATCCAAGTAGGTGATCTAGGGTTTTTCCACCATACTCCTGGAGGAAAAAACAAAGGTCCGTTGCTGGAGGGGCTATGAAATGTCATATCCTGCCCTAGCTGGTTTGGCTCAGGGGATAGATCCTTGGCCTGCAGACTGCAGGATCCAGGTTCTATTCTGATCAAGGGCATGTACCTAGGTTGCAGACTCCTCTCTGGCCGGGACCCAGGTCAGAGCTCATGTAAGAGGCAACCAATCATGGTGTCCCTCTCACATTGATGTTTCTCTCTGTCTTTCCCTCTCCCACACTCTCTAAAAATCAATGGAAACATATCCTCAGGTGAGGAGGAAGGAAGGAAGGAAGGAAGGAAGGAAGGAAGGAAGGAAGGAAGGAAGGAAGGAAGGAAGGAAAGAAGGAAGGAAGGAAGGAAGGAAGGAAGGAGGAAGGAAGGAAGGAAAAGAGGGAGGGTGGGAGGGAAAGGAAAGGAAGGTCATGTCCTATGAAAGACACATCTTGAAAATGCCTAAAGAAAGTTGTCATTTTTTCGTGGTGAAGGGACTGGAGTCCGTGTTGATGAAAACGCCTTGGCGGCCGGCAGTGGCAGCAGAAGCAGCTGGGTGTTGGGGGTGGCGCCTTCCCCTGATCAGCCTGTAGAGAGAGGCCAGACTGCGGTTTAAGCCCGCTCCCTGCATTTAAGCCATCAGTAGGACATCCCCTGAGGGCTCCCAGACTGTGAGAGGGGCAGGCTGGGTTGAGGGACCCCCCTCCAAGTGCACGAATTTTGTGCACTGGCCTCTAGTTATATATAAGCACAGCTATTGAACTTGGTTTAGAAGCATTTTTTAAGTTCTCAGGTAAAGGTATATATATCAAAATATGAAACCTCCATTTAAGCTATCTTTCTACAATTGGCAATTTGAAAATTAAATTGGGTACTTTTAATCTGTGGAGGGAATGTTACTTTGTCTCATATCTGTTTAGACAAATATGCCTTGGTAGTCATAGAGAATATTGACCTGCTCTCTCTTAAAATATGTATGCTTAAATGTAGTATTTAGTTGCTGACCATTTCACCTCTCAGTACAGCCATGCTATCATTCTTAGGGGAGTAGTTATATATCTACCAGCAAAGAAAGAAATGGCAGATTTCATTAAATGTTGGTTAAATTTATGAAGACTAAATTTATGTTTCAAGAATAGTGTTTTGGCTTCAGAGATAATGTTCATCATAATCATCAAGTTTTGAAGTTTAATCCTTGAATATATTAGTTAATGTAATATTAACCTGCTTCCTCTTGTTAAAATTTAGTAATAATGATAACAATTTAATAATTTATAATTTGACCCACACTAATATATATGTGGATGCTATTTCCATAGGAAAACTTTGACATTAGATTTTTATATGTAGAATGGGTAGAAGGGATTATACAAATTTACATACAATTTTTTTCTTAAATCTGTGATAAAGTTCTTCTCCTGACTCAAGAAGAGCGTAAAAGGTTTTGCCACTGCTTACACAGATTGCTAACCTATAAGTATTCTCACTGGTGTCTAGGTAAGGTTATGATTTTTCTGCATTCCAAACAATGATGTTAGAAAAGAATGCATTTAAGCCCCCAGGAAAAAAATATGGGTGAAATTCTGCAGAATGCTTAGGGCTGTAGCAAATGCACTGTTTTTGTTACTTCATTAGTGAAATGGAACATTGTTTCTCTTAATGTGGTAAAAATGATTCCACATATTAAGACTAAGAATTCAATACCATTTTTTTCTTAAAGAGAAAAAATTCCGTTATGTAACTAATGACCATATACAATAGCTTTTGTTCATTTCCATAATGCTAATCACAGTTTTTATTTCATTTTTGTAAGCATTTGTAATACTCTAGTGAAGCAAATACAATTCATTCCATGGAATGTTTGACAAGGTCATTGCATTAAATAGCTTCTTCAGTTTTTGCTTAATTTTCTTTGTTTGGTCTCATTTTAAATTAAAAACAAACATTAATATTTTCCTTGCAGTTTCTCTTCATAAAGCCATAGTTTACAAATACATCTTATCATTTATCAATAGGCAGAAAAAGATACGTGTAAAAAAATAACCAATTAAAATACCATTATTGCAAAGTCCTGCCCTGAATTAGTTTTTTTTTCTGCTTGACTCATTGGGCACTTTACCTGAACACTTTCAGGTTGTATTTCATCTTAAGCATTGGTATTTGACCATTTGCTGATACAATTCACTGACAAAATATGGTACTTTGTGATTGTGTTTTTTATTAAAATGTTGGTCAGATTATTTGTGCAAAGAGGATCGAATTAGTCAATTAAAGTGGCATTTATTTTATAGCCTGTTATTGCAAGCTAGAGGCCCATCGCGTGAGGAGGCACCCAGCGCATGGCAGGGACCCCGCCTGACTCGCGCAGCCCCAGCCACAGCCGGAGTTAGGCAGGGACCTGCTCCTGACTGGCATTGTCCCCAGGCCTCCCTGCCTGTGTCTGCTCCGGGGCTGTGGAGGTACTGCAACTCACCAAAGCCTGTGAATCTAATAAGTAGGAAACCCAGATACAAGCGCAATGCTCCCAAACCTGTTCTGTTCTTTCTGTTAGGGGGCTATGTGACAAGGATGATATGGGAGCACAGCTGCTGGTTAGAGTTCTTTATCAGCCCTGTGACTTCCTAAGACTTTTAAAAATGTCTTCGGTCTTCATTTTGTATGTTGATAAAGTGGGGGTAATTATATTAGTTGCATCATTTGTGAGGTGACTCACATATGGAAACAGTGGCTAGCATATAGGGAATATTCAGTAAGAATCAGAGAATAGCTACATGTTACGAGGAGAGAGAGGAAAGCTTTGTTTTGACTGGTTGCATGATTGCCAAAAGCTTTATTGAAATATCTGCCTTTGATTTTAGCTCTGAAGTACAAATAGCATTAAGCCAGACAAAGAAAGTAGAGAGCAAAATGAAGTGGCTAAGAACATGGGCTATGGGGTTAAACGGGCTTGATTTCTGGTCCAGGTCCTCCCAATTACTAATAAATTTCTAGGTCTCTATCGCTTCGTCTTAAAATCAGGACAGTACTGAGAGCTGATCTCATAATGTTGTGAAGAGTGGATGGAGCTGCTCTCATAATGTTGTGAAGAGTGGATGAGTCACTGTATGCAAAAGGACTTAGAACAAGGCTTAGCACATGGTAATGTTAGCTATTTTTATCGTGAATTTACCTGTACTTTAGGATATTCTAGAAGCAATAAACCATATGAATTGGTAGAAAGAGAATAGGAAATGTAGAAAACTATGATAGACTCTTGTAAATTAAAATTAGCAAAAAAAAAAAAGATATAATATAATAAAAATACCAGAGAGTTCAGTGTTATTTTTAGGAATAAGCATACATTGTAAACATACATATATATATATATATATATATTTTTTTTTTTTTTCAATCATAATGAAATTGGAGAAAAATAGCCAAAACAATGAGAGGAATTATGAAATTAACGGTGTGAGCTGAAGTAGAGAGGGAGGATAGTTTCTTTTATGGTACAAGTGTATATTTGAAAATATAAATAGAAAATATATGGAAGAAAAAAGGATTACTTCCTGGACACTTCTGCTGTAATATATTCTGATCTCTATTGTTAACATTTACTTTTCAAAGTTTTGCATAACCATTTACCAATGAAAATCTCATCCTCCTGTATTTTAATTCCGAGCATAACCTATTGATATCATTGTCCATGAGTAGCCCTTAACTGCCTTTGCCCTGAGTTTAAATTGTGTATTGTTGGTACAACTGTCTAGCTTGGTGAATTGGAATTATCTCTTTTAGCACTGTATTGAATTCCTGTGATACTAGAATGACAGCTTCTCAGTTTGCACAGTTTGTTTGTTTGAGCAGCATTTGTCCTAAATAACATTAGTTTTAAAGGAAATACTGTGACAATCATCGGTAAGCCTAGCTGTGCTCTTAAAGAGGTCCTCGCTTCCTACTCCAAGGAAAATTATAGTTTCATTTGTTGAAACAATTATTGTACTTCTGAAATTATTACATTGTATTGTTGAGAAATCTTGTAATTATTTTTTCTAAGGCTATAGAAGGTTATCAGCATAAATTTACCTAATGAACTATTGAAATTAATTAATTAATTAAATGATTAATATGAACTGGGTAAGAAACAAAAACAAGTACATAATTTCATTTAGTGACCGTGCATTCTTCTAAATTTTATATGATTATAGTCTTAATCCAAAAGACTGAAAGTTGTAAATTTCAGTAAGTATTTTATGATGGGCATAATAAAAAATAATCTTCAGAAGTGATTATGCAGTGTTCTTTTTTGTTTATTAATAAAGAATATATGGATATCTATGCTTCATTTTGTTAGAAATCCTGAGAGCAAGGTCCCGATTTTTAAAAATCAATTGTATAAAGCTAGTTATATTGAGCTATTTAGGACTTTTTTTCACATTTGAAAAAATTTTGCTCTTTGTTTACTCTGCCAGGTTTTTTTCTAGTAGTGATACTTATCCCTTGAAATGATTGTAAACATATTGATTATGAGGCCCGAAATCATAGCCTTTTATTTCAGTCATTTTTTAATATTGTAGGTATATATTGTCTTGTGACCCTGCCATTAACTCTCTCATGTTGAGAATGCTTTATGTTCTTTGTGCTGCAGAATCACCATCTTTTGAATGGTGATCATGTTATTTACTTTATCAGTTATAACTTCTAAAAACATGAATATAAAACACCAATTGTAACATATATAGCTTTATTTTTTATTATTATTTTGTAATCCTCACCTGAATATATTTTTTTCATTGGTATTTTAGAGACAATGGAAGAGAGAAAGGAGGGGGGAGGAGAGAAGCGGGGGGGAGAGAGAGAGAGAGAGAGAGAGAGAGAGAGAGAGCGAGCGCACGCCCCATGACTGGACCTGGGCATCAAGCCTTTGACCAAGGTGCCCTTGACCAGGAATAGAACCCTCGACCCTGCATCTGCAGGCTAATGCTCTAACCACTGAGCACCAGCCAGGGCCATTCATAGCTTTAATAGCTAAAAACAATTCTATGTCTGTTATGTGCTAGAGACAGTTCTAGGGCTTTCACTTGCACTACTTCTTCTTCTTCTTTTTTAATTCCCAACTCTTTGTTTTATGTTTGAAGCAGCACAGAAAAAGTCAACAATGTTTTATGTGAGACAACTCTTCAAATAGTTCAGTGAATTACCTCCCCTTCACAGGTGCTTCCAAGCTTGTTCTTTGTTTTTTCCAGCCCCCAATTCTGATACATCTTTTCCCACAAAACAAGCTCTTTTGCCTTTCTGTGCTCTCAGCGGAACATTTCCCATGTGCCCCTTCTGGTTTTTAAACGTAGATCTAGCAGATCCCAGCTGAGCCCCAATCATTTCCCAGGATATCACATCTCTACCGGGGTTCATTCCTATCTATATTGGAAATTCCACTGATTAATTCCATCTAACATTTGGAAGGAAGGGAGGGAGGTAGGAAGGGAGGATGGAAAGGAGGGAGGGAGGGAGGGAGGGAGGGAGGAAGGAAGGAAGGAAGGAAGGAAGGAAGGAAGGAAGGAAGGAAGGAAGGAAAAGAGGGAGGGAGGGAGGGAGGGAGGAAGGAAGGAAGGAAGGAAGGAAAGGAGGGAGGGAGGGAGGGAGGGAGGGAGGGAAAGGAAAGGAAAGGAAAGGAAGGGAGAAAGGAAGGGACCGAGGTAGGAAGGGGGAGAGAGAGAGAGACAGAGGATGAGGAGAAAGGGAGAAGGGAGGTGGGGAGGAAAGGAAACAGGAAAAAAATATTTTAAAATTTTGCACGTGGACTACTTCTAATCTTTTTAACGATACTTTAAGATAGCTCATAGTTCCAGTTTTATAGATAAGCTAGCTGAGGCACAAACAGTTTAAGTCATTTAAATTCACGCAGCTAGTGTCAGAGTTATAATTTGTAATTAAGTAGTCTGACTCCAGGCCCAGGCTTTATGGATTAAGGTGCTATCATCCTATATCTATTCTAAGAAACGTATATGTAAAATTTGTGATACATCACTGGGGGAGTGGTCAAAACAATAAATGGAAGGTGCTGCCTTCTAGAGGTTTATCATGAGGTGAACGGTTACATGACATGTGAAATATTGACTATACCAGGCAACGTTTTGTTATATTTGTCTCACATATAAACCCATTGTCCATCTCCGGGGCTTTCGGTTCTTCTTTTTGTTTGTTTTTAAACAAACTACGCATCTCATATTTTTAAATATTTATTTACACAACTGTTCCTCCACAGGATATTGAGCTTCTTAGAAAGCAGTGTTCTCGTATCACACATATGATAGTGCAGTGGCTAGAGCCCAGCAGGTTTTTAATGAATGTTGTAGAATGAATGAACAAAAAATGAAGCCATCAACATAAATGAAGAAGCAGAGGAGAACATTCTAAATTTGGGACACCTCAAGGTTTGTGTTAGCGATGAGGGTTTGAGGAGAGATCACCAAAATTCAATAATAGCAGTGGTTACTGTAATGTGTGGTTTGCGATGGTCTTTTCTCTTCAGCAGTAACCATACGAAAACATCGTCATCAAGTTTCGAACAGCTGTGTGGTACATGATGTTGTAATAGATGTAAATAAAGAAAAATTCTGCTCTGATGTTGTTAAAACTGTGTAGCAATTATGACAAACCTTGCTTTAACCTTAGATTGAATTTCTAGAGGGAACATTAAACAGTAGGATTTCTTTCAATGGTTATCTGGTAAAGGGAATGGAAGATGAGATGGGTATTGCAGACTAATGCCATTATGCCCAAGCCGTGAAACGAAGGTAATGACATTATGATTATCATGCAGATGCTACTGCCCAGGCATCCCGCTAACTGAATTTGTTCGCTCTAAACAGAAAAAGTGAAACAAAAAGGAAACTTTTCTATTGCGTTTACTTGACTTTGGAGATCACAGCATCAAAACAAAACAAAAAACCTTAATACAATCTACCATTCAGAAGTTTAACAGATTTCTCAAAAATGTAAAAATCTGATTTTTTTTTTAGCTCCCCTTACACTGCTGAAGGGATTAATATTTTGGGAAATGGAAAAGGCATGCAGGAGACTCTCTGCAGACACAGACTGCTTGATGTTTATGACCATTAGAGCTAAAGTAGTGGTTGGCAAACCGTGGCTTGCAAGCCTCATGCGGTTCTTTGGCCCCTTGAGTGTGGCTCTTCCACAAAATGCCACGGCCTGGGCTAGTCTATTTTGAAGAAGTGGTGTTAGAAGAAGTTTAAGTTTAAAAAATTTGGCTCTCAAAAGAGATTTCAATCGTTGTACTGTTGATGTTTGGCTCTGTTGACTAGTGAGTTTGCCGGCCACTGAGCTAAAGGATCTCAACGAGAATGACATGGTCCGTACTTTGAAGGGAGGGGGAGTATATCTCCTTGCTGGCACTGTCAGGTGGCTCAGGTGGAGTTTGCAGCAGGCATGTCACATGTCAGGAACTCTGAGCTTTAGGACCAGCAGAAATTTTGAGGAGATGTGTCATGGCAGCAAATCTGAAGTTGCTTCCACTTTAAAACTAAAAGCAATTCATGGAACTCCTCAAGCTCTACAGCAGCAGGTTTTCCTGCCTAAAGTGTACGGATCTTGCAGAACTCCAGTCACCATCCTTAGAAGCTGCAAATATTAATCAAAAAACCAATTTTCCTTATCTCCTCTTTCTTTCTTTCTCTCAAATAGCAGAATAAAATAATGAGTAGTTCTATTTTGTGTAGTTGGAATTCTATGTAATGCCTGCACCATTTCAACATACGATGAATGCAGATTAATGAGAATAATGATGAAAGGATGAAAGATGATATTTATAGGGCTTAGAAAAGCTATTATTTTAATTCTGTTGTGAAGCTCATTCACTTTCTCAGCAAATGAGATGACTTATTAGATAACTGATTTGAATTCAGGCTTACAATTTGCAGTTTGATGGTATGGTAGCTGCTTTTCCTGAAAATAGGGCAGCAGTTTTAGGGGGGGAAAGAAAGACATTTTATATTTTTAAAGAAATGGTGTTTAGTTGCTTTATTTTAAAGCAACTCTTTTCCCAGTATGTCATTAAAGATGCTGAAAAGGTTCTAGATTTCTGTAAAGCCACAATTTTATGGGACACATATGAAGCAATAGTTTGGCTAGCTGTACAATCAGCCCCAGAAACATCAGTGTCTATTGACACATTATACATGCACAAGTGGAATGCAGCCGGCATGCCAATGTGTATGCTGAGTTTTCCTAGTGCATCCGTATCATTTTTCCCGGTGGAAAATAACAGGATGTCACCTTGCAATTTTTACTACTGTATAATAAAATATAGCCGTAATAAATAGCATCTAAGCACATAAAAGAGATTTGACTGAATCCATTTAGCCTTCATCACTTGGTTCAGGCTTTTACGTAGTTGTGTACCCTAAATTGGCTTAATTTGATCAAGTTGCATTCGACTTGGACTGCAGTAGAGTAGAGACAGATTTTATTTTTATTTGCTATTTAATATTTAGGTCATATTGTAGTGTATTTACCTTTGTACTCCATTGTGCTATTAACACAGTTTGTCCAGATTATAGTCTAAATTGTGCTTTGATTAAGTTAGCTGACTTCAGAAGCTATTATTGCTATAGTTTAGTTATTGTTACTATTGTTATTACTATTCCTAATGCTGTTAATTAGTTTCAAACCAAGAATGTTGCACATTGTCAAGAATTTCCACAATTGTCTGAGTTTCCTGGGAGCAGGAATAATGTTTAATTAAGTTTTGTAGCTCCGTTGGCTAGCCCACCTCAGTTTTACTGTGGCTTTTTTTTTTTAATTGGATTGATTATTGATGTTCTTACTTGAAATCTAAATATATAGATAGATTTGCTTTGGAAATGGATTGTACAATTTCATTCACTTTAATAGAATGAAGGTTAAAGTTACAAGTTAAAATATAGAACTTAAAAGCTTTTGCCTATTAGTAGTAAGAAAAAAATGTTTTTTTGGGGGGGGTAAAAATTGATTTCAGCCAAGATTTTCAAACTTCTGCTCTGCTGCTCTCGTAGAAATACTTCATTCCTTTTTGATCTTCATTTTTTACTATAATAACATAGCGTGCTATTCTTACAGTTATAAGGTACATACTAATCAGTTAAGAAAAGATAAGTTTGTGGCTGTGTTTTCTAAAAACATGGTGTCTTGGTTTTAAATACTTACTCAAAGGAATAAGGACATGTTAAACTTTATTAGCAGTTATAGTTATTGGTAAAGTTATATTTACATATTTTATCCCTATGAATTTCAGAATTTAACTTTTTTGTTAATGGAAATGTAGAAAAGCAACAGAAACGATATTTTCATATTTTAACTATAGGTATCTTCTTTATAGGTCCTGAATGCATACTGTAAAATAAATTGGTTATATTCAACTAGAGGCCTGGTGCATGAATTCGTGCATGGATGGGGTCCAGCCGCCTGCCCTGATGGAGGCCTATTGGGGCTGGGCCAGCGGGTGGGGGAAAGGATGCAGGATGTTGGCTGGCCAGCCATGCCCCCAGTTGGGGTGGGGGGCTGATCAGGGGCCAGGCTGGTTGAGGGGAGGGGCTGTGGGAGGTTGGTAGGGGCCGATCAGGGCTTCGATTGGGCTGGTTGACCGCTGCAGTGCACATCATAGCGACCGGTCGTTCCAGTCATTCTGGTCGTTCCATTGTTCTGGTCTCTTGGCTTATATATGGATAACAATGTGAATTCATTCCATACCAAGTAAACTTTTAAAAATCCATATTTTCATATAGGTAATTAAAGTAACTAAAAATAATTTCTAGGGGACATTGTTTCAAAGGAGTGATAAGCATTCCCATCTCATGGTTATGTGTTATGAAAATAACTTAAAATGACATATACATGATTCATGGAAATAAAATAGATGGACTAAGAATAATGTCCACAAAAAGGATGGCAACACACACACATATACATATTCTCTTAACTTCATCAAGGGTGTTAATTTGTAATTGTCTGTAATACCAGTATAATTTGAGCTTATTGGTTTATATTTAGTTTGAATTATACCTGATCAAAACTTCGGTTATAAGGAATCTTATTTGGGTGGGTGTTTCCTAGGGTAGATAAACTTTTCTAGAAACTTGAGGCAAACATCCAAACCCTTAAAGTGGCAGCATTGCAGGTGTTTGGCAGTAGATTAAACTGTTCCCAGAGTTCTCTCTAGGTAGGCTCAGTTTTCCTCAGAGCTGTAGGTATTTGGGATGGTTGGTATGCCAGTTTGCTTTCTCTGCTTCTTCTGAACTCTCAGAATTAGAACTCTATAGGACACCAGGTCTTGATTGAAGGCCTCTCCCTGAGTCAAGTTCATTGAGTTTTAGTACAGGATGATTTTAAAAACAAACGTATTTCCCGATTTAGGACTATGTTAGATTGATTTGATTTCCAGATGTTGGAATCTCAGATAAAGGACTTACTACTGTGGAATATAAAGCACACCATTCTGAAGATGTTGGTACAGAAGATTTCCTGCTTAAAGCCTTATACAAAATGAGAAATAACACTTCATGCACTGAACTACAGGCGATGTAAGGGTGGAACAGGACAAAGGAGAAAGCAGACTGACAGTGCCATGGCCACATGATATTTGATACGGAAACTCATCCTTTTAGTTGTCCAGCCAGATTTCCTTTTCACTGTCCAGAAGCATTTGTTTTCTTCTTTCTGCCTTTTGACCCCACTGCCCCCTGCACAACTGAAACATCCCCAAGAGACTTTAGCAGAGGTCGCGTCTCAGAAGCTTTTTAAATTTCAGTTAGAACGCATTTTTTTTTTTTTTTTTAATGACCAAAGGAATGAGGATTTTGGGATAAAGCTCATCTGAGAGCCAGTGTCTGCCTTGGCAATCTGAACTCTTTTCTACCTCCGAGAACACTTCATTACATACACAGTCCTCCTCCGTTAAAACTCAGGATTCTGGCGTACTGGATTTTCCTTAGGACTGAGGATTTGGCCTCTTAGACATAGGAGATAAAGATCATTTTTCTAGGACAGAAAGAAACTACCTAACTATATAAAAATTCAGTAACTCCTTTTTTAAAAATTCAATCCTGGGTCTGTAGAAAATATTTGGTAGTATGTGTTGGCACAATAACTTAATTTTAGGCTATTTTCTTTATATTTAACTAGAAGCCCTGTGCAAGGGTGCGTGAGCAGCTTGCTGCCGCTTGCCTCACTCAGCTGGCCACCCACCCACCACCACTGGTAGCTCTCTGTTGCTCTTAGCTCACTGCCCTGCTTTCCTGGTGATCTCTGCCCTGCCCTCCTGTAGCTCCCGCCCCCCCCCGCCCCCCCGTCCCCCCCCCCCCCCCCCCCCCCCCCCCCGCAGCTTGCTGCCCTGCCCTTTCCTGTAGATCTCCGCCCCCTGCTTGTAGCTCTCTGCCCCACCTTCCTGTTGATCCCTGATCAGGTCCTTACTTGGTCTGTCATTACACCTCAGGACATAATGGGTAATTAGCATATTCCTCTCTTATTATGTAGGATAGTTTGAGTTTGCATTGTTTTATTTGTCTAAATTAGCCATGACTGGAAAATACGTGTTTGTGAATCAAAAACCCTGCTAATCAAGGATAGGGTAATGTTTAAAGAAAAAGACCTTTTCATACTTTGACATTTCTGCTTCAATGCATTTTTAAAGTTTCTTGCTTAAATTTTAACATTAAATAAAACATGACAAGATTTCCTACATTTATAATTCTCAGATAATTATCATATGAATCAGAAAGTGTACTATCTAAGTCATTCTGGTTGATACTGTCCTGGCTCCCAGGTTCCACATTATGCTCTGGAGTCAAAGGGAAGGAGATATGGAGCAATGTTTAATAATACACAGTGTCAAAATACAGCAGGAAGGCAGGGCAGGGTTGATGCAGGGTAAGAGGTCAACTGAAGGACTTGTATGCATGCATTAAGCATAACCAATGGGCACAAGACACTGCGGGGGGGGGGGGCGGGGGTCGGTGAGGGCACGTGCTGGGTAGTAGGGGAGGCCAGGGGGAGGTCAATGGGGAAAAAAGGAGACATATGTCCTACTATTTGTAATACTTTAAACAATTAAATAAAATTTAAAATAAAATAAAAAATATAACCCTTATTAAAAAATAAAGATAAAAATATAAAAATAATATGCAGTGAATAGTGGTTATTATGCATTGGATTTCAAAATTATTTAGAAATCATTTAAATAGCAAATATCTCCAATACATTCAAAGTGAATTTGTTCTTATACAACCTTTCAAAAACATATCTATTATAAAGAATAAGGAAGGTGTATTTTTTCTTTTTGTCCACCTTAAAAAAATAAAAACATGTATGTGCTTTACAATGCATATTCAAAGAGGCAATAACAATCAGTTTCACTTGGTTGAGGTATAATTTGAAAATTCTTTGTAATTTATGAGTTGTAGTTCTTTATTTTAACAGGAATTTTGAGACCACTCTTTTTCCTTCTTAACCTGTCTGTATTTTGAAAAATATTTATTAAAAACTCACTATGTTGCTACTGAAATTGAAACATATGAGCAATGATCTATATAATCCTCTTCTTAATTTAACATCTTAAATACTAAAATATTATACTTTCATTACTTTTACGGCAAATGTTCAAATTATTTTGGACTCTTCTGTCATAGAACATATGAATGTACTTTTTAAACAATTGTTATTTTATGATCTAAGAAATAGGGTAGATTTCAGTGTATCCTACCAGAACATGATTATTTAAAAGTATAGAGAGTAAGTATATTTTATTATAAATGAAAGAAACTCAATATTTTCTATTATTATATTTGGAAACCATGACAAGGAAGCAAATATATTATGTATAATTATAGTGATGACATAGCCATTTGTAAGGAGGGAAAAATATTAAATTGAATGATTGCTTTTTACATTGACAACTTGAAAGCTATTTCTCAAGCAAAGGCAAACATGCCTTCCACCAAAAGTAGGTTTACAGTTGTGAGTATGTGAAACACAGAGTTTATACTTGTATTATTATTTATTAACTAGAGGCCCATTGAAGGAAGATTCCTGCAATAGGGCTTCCTGCTGAGGTCTGCTTCCCTCCCTTCTCCCCACCCCGCCTACTTCCCTCCCTTTTCCCCTGCCTGCCCCGCTTGCTTGCTTCGCTCCCTTCTGAAGCGCTTGGCTTCCTTCTACGCTGCCTTCAGTCTTCGCTCTGCGCCTGGGTATGCACATTAACCACCATCTTGGTTGGGTTAATTTGCATACTTGCTCCTGATTGGCTTGTGGGCATGGCTTGTGGGGGTAATGGAGGTATGGTCAATTTGCATGTTTCTCTTTTAGTAGATAGGATTATTATTTTATTTTCCACACAAACAACCATAAACCTCCTTTTGTACCACCCTGTATATGGCTGAGTCAAAGAGTCTCTTAGGGGTAGAGCATCGGCTGTTTAAATCCTCTGGCCCCAGCCATTGATCCATCTTGCCCACACATAATCTCCTCTATGCAGCGAGTCCTTTTCTAGGTGTTGGTCCTGGCCTTCAGTAGTCACATCTGTTGTACATTTTACCACCTTTTCTCCCATCAAAGGTAGCAGCGTCTCATTTTCCTGTGTATGGCAGAATGCTAGAGCTCCTGCTGATGGCACATGGTTCACAGCAGGTCACATTTTCTCCCTTATTATGTCATAGGGCAATAGCTGCATAGATCTTTACATAGGAACAAGCTATTGCATCTGGGATTCAGTCCTAGCCCAGGTTCAAGGAAATGAAGTGCTTGTGGGTATGAGAGATTTAGGTGGTTTTGGATATTGGGAAGATAATAATGGCCTTGCACTTTATTAGCTTTGTTAAGATGGAAGAGTGTAGCAGACACAGACCCCTGGAAAAATTAACCACTGCAGTACAATGTCTTAGCCGAACAATGTCTCTGCTGAGATGAGAGTTCTAGTGTTATATTTGCCACGGGCTTCTGATTAATTCAGGCATTACTACTTTTCTGTGGGCAGTGCAAAAACATCTCTAATTGAATTGTACATGAAAGGAAATAAGTACAAGTCCTAGTCCTTGGTTATAATTTTAATAAATAGATGCTTTTCTCTATGAGGGCAGAACTTTATATATACTGCTCCAATCCTCGATATTACACAATAGTTGGGTATATAGTAGACATTAATTAAGGGCTCTTCCCTTCACCTTCCCTGTCCCATCCCATCCCATCCCATCCCATCCCATCCCATCCCATCCCATCCCATCCCATCCTCTCTATGTTGGACAGCAAACCGATTGTCAGCAAAATAGATTTCTTCTCTTATCTTAATTATAAAATTTTAATGTTCATTTATACCAAATGGAAAAAGTTCAGCCTTTTGTAAGTAAAAAGTTAGGTAATACATTGATTAAGGTTTGACGGTTATTATCTGCAGTTCTTTTCCCCTAATAATAAACTAATGCCTGGCTGGTGTTGCTCAGTGGTTGAGTGTCATCCCATGAACCAGGAGGTCTTGGTTTGATTCCTAGTCAGGGCTTGATCCCCAGTAGGAGGTGTGGGTTGCAGTGGATTGATGATTCTCTCTCATCATTGATGTTTTTCTCTCTCTCCCTTCCTCTCTCTGTAAAATCAAGTTAAAAATGAATAATTCTTTTTGTTTAGACAACTCACTTTGTATAATTTCAATTATTTTAAATTTATCAAGATTTGTTATTATATCTTAATAAAAAATGATTTGTTGTATGACCTAAAAGAATTTCTAGGATGAAATTCCACAGGATCTCTACTGTTATAGCTGGACGTAGAGTATTTTTTTCTGGAATAAGCACTTCTTAATTTCTTGTGTGACTGGTCATTTTCCATAGTCCTGAAACTGTTGGTTTTAGGAAATTTTATCCAGCTTTGTCATTGATTTAAAAGTTTTGCCCAAAGGCACTCTCCTTTTTACAATGGCTTACTTTTGGGGGCCCATAAAACACCACACACGGAAAATGTGGTACATTTCGGGCTGAAGGTTGCACTCCCAATTTAAAATGCACCAGGAGTTTAGAGATGTGATTGTGTTGAGGCAAATTTCCTGGGAGAATGAGGCCTTAGTGTTGTATTTTTATGGTATTCAATGTGTAAGTATAGACAAGTGAAGAGAGCATTCTTGGTGCAGCCATTGCATTAACAAGCCAATGTGTCCATTATAATCGGTTTGGGGAGACTATCAGCACCAGAATCTGGCTGATGTAGAAATTCTTTCTGGTGCAGTTGTATCCAAAAAATGTTTGCAGCAGAAGAGAACATTCTTTCTATAGAGGGTCTTGAAAACAAGACTCTGGATAACAGCATGGTGCTTTTGTGGATTGCTGAGCAGAAGACCTACATGAGGAAAACAAGGTCTCAGATTACCCTGTACATTTACTAGAATAGATTTGAGAGAGGACAGAATGACGCAATAAGAAAACCATTGCAATATGCCAGGTGTAGGGCCTATGGTGAAAATATGTAGTGGCAGGAGACCAAATGAAGAGGAAAATACCGTGGAATCTTATTTTGCACTATCAGATGTTAATCATGGTAATCTTTTTAAATTGCCACTTTGTAATCTATAAAACAAAATATTTCTTCTCTGCCTATGTCACATGGCTATAAGGATTATGGTATTGAAAATGTGATGAAAAACAGATCTGAACACTCCATAGAGATAATATGATAGTGCATGATGATGATTATCAATAAGGAACGAAAGTAGATGATATTTGAAGATAACCCATAGACTAAGTAGATAGACTATCAAAATAATTTGGAAAATAATTTGAATGGAATTAGTAAAAATGTTTATTTTATTTAAAAAAAAATCTCAGTCTTTACAGATCTTTTAAAAAAGTCACTATAATTTTACACTAAAAACCATCTATTTAACTGACATCAGAATGATCTCTTAAAAATATATTTGTACATGTCTCTTCCTAATTTCTTATGAACCTTTATTGGGTAGTTCAGTAGAATAAACCACCTAATTTTACAATTAATGTAATACAAAGACAGTAATATATATTTTTGTCTCAATTCCAGACTAATTTTACTGGATTTTTTGTAGTCTCATTTATATACCAGATTGGGAAGGTGAATTTTAACGGTATTAAGTGCTTTGAAATTCTGATGATTACTTTTTGGAAAAAAAAAATTCAGGATGTTTATTTTTTGCTTTACTTATAAATAGTCTCTTCTCTAACGTAGACGGCAGTAGTCACTATGGCGCTCTTTTAGAAGTTGAGAGTATAGACTGAGTTCGGGTCACTTGTGTTCAAGGTCTCAGAGTATTTATTTGTAAAAATAAAGATCGTCTTCATATCAACCTCAATTTTTTTTTTTTTTTTTGGTAAAGGTTAAGTGAGGATATAAAAAGAGTGTTTCAATCCTTAAAACAAAATACAAAAAATTTATGGTTAACTGAGAATATAAAGTGTTCAAAAATAAAAATGTTTAAAATATAGAAACATTTTTAAATGAAAAACGTGTCTTTCTGTTTCTGTTACTATCTCTCTTTCTCCCATATTCTGTTCTTACACGCTATCTAGAAAGTAAGTATAAACTCTCGGAGTGTTACTTTTGTCTGTTCATTTCGCTGCCGGATCCACAACTGTGCCTGGGTAATCAGTACATCTTTGATGGATGGAAGAATGAAGGAATGAATGAATAATGAAGTTGCTCTACTTTATAAATTTACTAATATCTCAGTATTAGAAAACTTACCTTGAACATTCATTTTTAATGGTGTTTACATTTTAATCAGTGAATCAAATCTTATTTTATTTTCCATTTTTTGATGTGTTTGCTTTTAAGGTTCTATCTAAAGCTTGGGTCAATTTAAGTTTAATTTTTAATCAAAACAGTCTAGTACTCATAACCAAGTATTTTCATGCAATTCAAAAGACCTAGAGTGAACCACAATACTCATTGCTAGGGAATTGCTTTTTATGTCATTTGAACAGTAATGAAAATACTATATTTGTATGGATTAACTTTTATCAGAAACACACCAAATTTTTATATCCTCAGCCAGCACTTTTTGACCATTTTACTCAAAAAATAATAACAGTAGCTCCTTTCTACAATCCCTTTTAGGTCAATTTTATTAATTAGAAATTTATTAGTTCATGTTGATAGACAGTATCATTGATATAATACCTTCTTCTGACTGTTAGGTTTTCTATTTCTCTTACCATTTGTCTCCTCCCTTTTTAACTCAGACTTGGCCTGCTAACTCTTAGGAGGCTAAGGGACCCTGTGTGAGATTGTTTTTTCCCTTTAGGTTGTCTACTAACTCTTAAGTGCCTTTGTGGATGTAGTTCAGAGAGTGAATCACTTAGATGTTGAATAATCAAACTGTAAATTGAAGATGCTCTGTTCTTCTGTACAAAAAGGAAAGCAAAAGGTCATATAAAGATAACTATACAAACAAATTCAAAGGCACATATAATGGGCATTTTTGTTCTTGATTTCAATTTATGGGAGGCCAATACAGAGTTTTCAATAATATTTTTAACCAAAAAATGTAAATGTTTTGTTTACACAGCATTTTAAGGCCCTTTTAAAGAATATTTATCTTTATTGTTGAAAGTATTACTGATGTCCTCCTTAATCCCCCCACCCCATTGGCCCCTTCCATCCCTCCCCTCCCCTCCTCCCCCTTTACCACACTATTGTCTCTGTCCATGAGCTATGCTTACATGCATACAAGTTCTTTGGTTGATCTCTCCTACCACCCACCTCACTCCTGCCTTCCCTCTGAGATTTGAAGGTCTGGTCCATGCTTCTTTGTCTCTGGATCTATTTTGATCATTGCTTTATTTGTTCATTAGATTCCATATATATAAGTGAGATCATGTGATACTTGTCTTTCTCTAACTGGCTTATTTCACTTAGTTCTTAGTTCTGTAAGGAGTGGTAGTTCAAATTGAAAAAGTAGTCATAGTCCCTGTTCTCAAACAATTCATGTTACGGTAGAAGGTTCAGCCTGAGTATCAGGGAAGATCTTATTGGTTCTCTCTGTGGTGGGTCTGATGATAAACAAAAAACTCTGTAAATACTATGTTTAGATTTCAGAATGTGTTTTCTAAAAGGAAGTAAAAAGGTCTAAAGGGTGAGGATATCTGTAGGAGAGTTTGCACTGTCATTACCCATGATTATCAGTTATGAAGAGATATGCTTAGTCTTAAAAAAAGAGAAAATTACCTTAGGTAAACAGCCAGTATTTATTGAATATGCTCCGTTTGTTGAAAGAACGGTTGTGCAGGGAAATACAAGAAGTTGACTAAAGAATTGCTTTCAGTTGCCTGTTTAGCAGTAAGCCTGCCTTAAATATGGACTTAGATTGCTCTTGTGGTACAAAAAAAACCCAACAAAAACGAAACTCACAATTTGGCCACATATGGGTAGACACTAACTAGAAAAAAGTGCAGTGAGTTCCACTGCTTTAATATTTTCAAATCCTCAAACAAAATATAATACATTTATTAGTGAATATGTTCCTCTATTTGTGTGTGTGTGCAATTGTAATCAATAGTGATTCTGCAAAGAGAACTTAATTTTTATTTTATGCTAGTCACTATCTGACAATATCTAATTCCTTATCCATAGATAAGGAACTGTTATTGTTTGGCATGTATATAGTTAACCTCCTGCTAATGGTATAATACTCCTAATAGCATAAATACTAAGTACCATAATTAACTAATGCACCTGATTCTTGTAAGAAGCACTATGACTCACCAGAAAGTTTAAAAATTGATGACTGTTGATCGAACCATTAAAAAACATTGAAATTCCAAAGAAACATTTTGAATGACATCATGCCTTTTTGTGTGAAATGTCTGATGTGTTGATTATTAGTTCAGTAAGAAAACAATAATAAAAGAAATACAAAAATCTTATGGACATTTAAAGAAAATGAAGACAATCCCTCTTGTAAATCTACCATTTAAGTAAACTTACATTTTTTTCACTTCTTTCTTTCTAATATGATTAAAATCTGAATTTGTTTAGATTATTATAATTACAGCCTCAGTGTATGTATACATTAGTACATAGAGAATATGTATATGTGTGTATGTTTGTGTGTATACCTGGTATATGGTTAGATAGCAAAATGTACTACGGAGTTTCCCCGTGTTTTGAGTTGTTATTTTTTTATTTTGTGTGTGTGTGTGTGTTTCTTTGTTTGTTTGTTTTCCACAGCAGTTCTCTCTAAGATAAAAGTGATTAGATGCATCCTAGGGTCTTAGCTTGAGGAGCCGGTTGCAAGATACCAGAACATTTATTGGAAATCTCGGAATATGTTTGAAAAAATGTATGTGTTCTTTTAATTAGGAAGATATTTAAATTTCTTATGTACCAAATTCATTATCTTTTCTGAGTGAACATTATAGTGAAGTAGATCATGGAGGAAAGGTGGCATATGTAAATTGAATTTTGTTTTTATACCACAGTTTTTCTGCTATACCTTACGCATTGTGGGGGGAAACTACACTGGCAAACAATGAAAAATATAAAAACCTACTCAAATAATACTACAGCTATAGCCATAAAATAAAGTATTTTTTCATCACTAATTTAATGTGTTTTTGTTTGTTTTTACAGAAGTGTTTAAATGTTCAGTAAATTGGAGGAAAAAAACATGGATGTCTAACAACTGAAAACCACATTAAGGTAATTAGATTATTGTTGCCAATCCATTTGTTAGTAATTTATAAGTGTATTTAACATATTTATATTCAAGTTAGTATATTCTTTTATGAGTGTCACATTGAAAATTTATATTGTATAATGAGTTACTAGAATTAAATTTTACATGTTTTGGGAAATCAATTGATATTTCTTATGGACAAATATGTAAATAATATAGTTCAAAGTATTTGCTGTGGTGAGGAATTATAGTCCAGATATATTAAATATAGACGAACTACTAAAAATAAGGACACCTATGTAATACATTAATCAATAAAAAAATAATAATTTTATTGGCTCTCTACCTCTTTGGAAAAGCAAATAGCTATATTACCTTAAATGTCTGATAACTATTCGGAGTTTTAATTGCTGCATCTATACCAATACAATAAAAGTTATTTTTAATTTATCCAGTTGTTCTCAATTACACATCCATCACAATAAAGTTGAATATTAGGAAATTGAATATTAGCAAGTAAATTATTTTCAAAAGTAATGTTTTTATTTTTCCCAAATATATTTATAGAGTTCAGTATAAAAGATTTTGAAGAACGTAGCCTTAGGCCGGCATACATATGTGCATGTTCTCCAGAAAATCATCATGAAAACAAAAAATGTGGGTGCTTTGAGCCTGGTTCTTGTCATGAATGAAGTTGTGGACAAAAACGATTAATGGAACCAAAGTTTATTGGGAGAAGCCAGTCCTGGAAAAGGTGCACTGGGGCTCCAGGAGCAGGCCAGTGTCCAGAGCTTCCTTTCCAGGTTACAATGGCGAGTAGTTTAGCATTCAAGCTAATTAAAGTTGATTAGTCCATGTGTGGAGGCCCACATGGCCAGAAGCCATGTGGGTGCAGGGGATGCGCTCTCCTCCCACAGGAATGAACCCATTGCATGCTGGGGGCAAGGGAGAGGGCAAGAGGAAATACGCACCTTTTAATTTAGGGAGTGGAAACAGCCTTGCTAGCTCCTGATTGGTCTTTTCAAAGAATTTTGCCTTGGCAACATACTTGGGACTGGTTTCTACACAGTACTGCTTTGTGATTGGTCATCTGCATCTGCCTGTCTTACCAATATCCATACATTTTAAAGTTCATGCCTCTAGCCCTCCCTGCCCAGGTAGGGTGCCTTAGAAACTCTACCTAGTTTTATTTTCTACCCCCCCACCCCCCGATCCCTGTCGCTATCCACGTAGCTTACCTCTATCTCCTCAATTTGAAGATAAAGGAGGCCTTTATAATAATCATTCCACAGTGAAGTTGAAATTTCCTGTCTTTTTGAAGTTACTGAAACTAATTTCTGGGGAGCGACTTTGTATTGTCTATAATGGAAGTTATTATAAACTAGAGGTCCGATGCATGAAATTCGTTAAGGGGCTTGGCCCCCGCAGCCCTGGCTGGCTTTGGCAGCCCCTTGCAGCCCCAGCTTCTTCCGGAAGGTCGTCTGGAAGGTTGTTCAGCTGTTTGGTCTAATTAGCACATTAACACCTTGCCTGGTGCACCACATTCATGCATTGGGGGAGGGGTTCCCTCAGCCCGGCCTGCAACGTCTCACAGTCCAGGACCCCTCAGGGGATGGCCTAAGCCGGCAGTCGGACATCCCCCAAGGGGTCCTTAGTGCTGCCACAGAGTTGGGAGTGGCTCCCGCCACTGCTGCTATGCTCGCCAGCTGTGAGCCCACCAGCTGTGAGCCCAGCTTCTGGCTGAGCGGCACTCCCCCTGTGGGAGCCCTGCTCAGCCAGAAGCCAAGCTTGCTACTCCTTAGTGCTGCCTTGGAGGTAGGAGAGGCTCCTGCCACTGCCGCTGTGCTCTCCGGCCATGAG
The DNA here is from genome assembly GCA_026230045.1 of Corynorhinus townsendii. NCBI lineage: Eukaryota > Metazoa > Chordata > Mammalia > Chiroptera > Vespertilionidae > Corynorhinus > Corynorhinus townsendii. The sequence continues at coordinate 39,174,200 of JAPDVU010000001.1, forward strand.
CCTGCCTTCTGGCTGAGCAGTGCTCCCCCTCTGGGAGAGCACTGACCACCAGGGGGCAGCTCCTGCATTGAGCATCTGCCCCCTGGTGGTCAGTGTGCATCATGGTAACTGGTTGTTCCTCCGTTCAGTCGATTTGCATATTAGGGTTTTATTATATAGGTATAGAGACCTGGTGCACGAATTCATGCACGGGTGGGGTCCAGCTGGCCTACCCCAAATGGGGACTGATCAGGCCAGGCCATTGGGGCAAAGGGGACACGGGAGATTGGCCGGCCGGTCCCGCCCCTGATCAAGGGTGCGGGGGCTGCTCACGGGTGGGGCCATGGGGGAGGGGCTGCTGGTGGCTGGCCTGCTGGCCCTGTCCCTGTTCTGGCCAGGGCCAGCTGTGGGGAGGGGCTGCTCCCCAATCAGGCCAGTTGGCCGGCCTTGGTGTGCGTCATAGTGACTGTTCTAGTCGTTCTGGTTATTCCAACTTTCTTGTTGCTTGGTGTGTGTATATGTGTGTGTGTGTGTGTGTGTGTGTGTGTGTGTGTGTGTGTATTCTTAAATTAGAAGTATTAACTTTATTATTCTTCATATTAAAATAATTCATGTTCATTTTGAATTACTGATATAATACGTTTTATAAATTATTATCCATCTGTTTTCAAAGGTTTTCTGTTTTTCTTTTTACAATAAGGTGATGAGTAACTTAGACTATAAAAATACCGCACTGGCCTTTATAAGCACTAACTTTTCCAATTGTTATTCCTTTTTGTGATATTTTTATCTTAGTTTCATTGTTACTGCTTTCTTTCCACATTTATTCACAATGCAAATGATTAGTATTATTCCTATATTCCAGAGTAGATATGATTGAATTGCTTTTATTTATATTTACTATCTTATTTATACATTAACATACATTTTCAGGCTTTCTGTTACTCACTTGCATATGAAATGGATTTTGGTACTTAGGGAAAGAAATAAATTAAACAAAAATAGGTTGCTTTAATCATTTTTAAAAAACTAAAGCCAAGCAAGACTTATATCTGATCTGCTTGTTCTGGAGAAAATAAATGCTGGTGGGCAATTGAAACTCTATGGAAATTATTGTATACATTTTAAAAAAGTCAGTGACAAACTGTAAGGCGACAAAAAAGTGGGGGTGTAGGTCACTTTAGTTGGAGGCTCTTAAAACTTCATGGAAACTGTGAAATTCATTGAGGCGTTGTTAAGGCAGGGAAGGTTGGGTCATGCATTCCGGGCCGATAGAATAGCTTGTGAAAAGGGCCATGAAGGAGCAAGGGATGGCAAATGGAGAACTGATATGTTTAATGTGGCTAAAGGATTTGGCACATGTGGTTGGACAATGTTAACAGATGAGTCTGGAAAAATAGGTTTTGAACAGTCCATGGAATATCCGATTTGCCTTAATAAAGCTTAATTTTCCATCCTAATCCCTAGAATGAATTATTAACTTAATGATACCCATAGAGTTTTGAGTAGAACATTTTAGAACCTCTCCTGGATGAAAATAAAAAAAAAAAACAAAACAATTAAGATCTTATAACATTTACTATAATGACTGTTATGGGCCCCTACATATGAAGTTTCTGTAGAAATCACAGAAATTTTTACAGTGTTGAATGATTCGCAGTATTTGTTTACTTGTTTTTTAACTGAAATATATATAATAAATTCACCTTTTTACTGTATATAATTCAGTGCGTTTTTGTATATTCACAATGTTGCATGAGTATCACCATTGTCTAATCCAAACCATTTCTTTCATTCCTAAAATAAACCTTGTACTCATGAAAAGTTACTTCCCTCACCATGCCCTCCTCTGGCAAACTGATATACTTTCTGCCTCTGTGGATTTACCACATAAATGGAATTGTACAATGTGTAGTCCTGTATATGGTTCTTTCACTGAACATAATGTTTTTAGGTTACATCCTTGTTGTATGAATTAGTACTTAATTTATTTTATGTCTGAATAACATTCCATTATAGGATATGTATATATCACATTTTTTATCCATTTATTAGTTGATTGGTTTTTTACATGTTTTGGCTATTGGTAATGATGTTGCTATAAGTATTTGTACACAAGTTTTTGTGTAGTTATAGGTATTCATTTCTTTTAGATCTATACCTGGGGTAAAATTGTTGGGTGATATGGTAATTATATTTTACCTTTTGAGGAATGTCAAGACTATTTTACAAAGTGGCTGCACCATTTTACATTTCCACCAGAAATATGGGAGTGTTCACTTTCGCCATATCCTTGCCAAAAGTTATTACTGTCTGTCATTTGGATTATAGTGATCCAAATGAATGTCAAGTATAATCTCATTGGATTTTGATGGCAATGTTTATTTTTAAGAGTATTTTAGTGTACTGATGTTGCATGTGTTTGGATAAGTTCATTAACATAATTATTATCAATTTTAAATAGACTAGTCCTCATATTTAGACAGTTGATTTTATGAAGAGTTAAGTAAAAATTATAAAATGTAGATTGTTTGATTACTGCCCAAATCTACAATTAAAAAAACAAAAACAAAATTGACAATTTTCCTACTCCTGTTATAGGATATTTTTCAGATTTATTATCCTATATAATAAAAGCCTAATATGCAAATTGTCCCCTCGGGCAGTCAATCCACTGGAGACTGGGAGTTCAACTGCTCACTGTGACGTGCATTGACCACCAGAGGGCGGTGCGGAGCATGGTGGGTGTCAGCGAAGGCGCTGGGACCTCTCCCTGGCTACCTGGGGGCAGGGGTGACAGGGACGGAGGTGCAGTGAGAATGTGGGGAGTCAGCTGAGCTCACTCTCACTCCTTCTGCCAGCCTCCCCCAGGACGCCAGGGCTCACATGCTGGTGAAGCCCCTGCGCTCAGGTGCCAGATGCCTGAGAGGAGCCTGCCTTGCACCCGCACAGCCTCTTCTGGGTGAGCCAGGCTGCAGCAGCTGGGACCGCAGGGGCCAGTTGGGCTCCCTGTGGATTTGCACAGGAGTGGGTCTGCGAGGCTGGCTGGGAGAGAGTGTGCTGCCCGCCCGGCTTCTGGGCAGTGCCACTGGGTGGCCCAGAGGCCCACAGTGCACCTCGGTTGTGGAATCTGGCCGCACTCACCACATCTCCGCATGGGGACTCGGGCGCCATGACTCAGGCGGAGGGGGGCATGTGTGGGGCTCGGGGGCCAGGTGCTGCCCAGGGCCCGGAGGTCAGCTGGAACTGCCCTTTCATGCCAGATGCTCATGCTTAGATCGACAGCCAGGCCTACGGACCACACCTGTGTACAAATTTCGTGCACCGGGCCTCTAGTATAATAAGTAAACATTAATAACCTCAGATTTATTAATGAGCTAGCTAAAAACTTAAAATTAAGAAGATTGTAAAATAGGGCTTTGTCTCCTATAAGTGATTAAACTTGTCTTAAGCACATATTTTGTCTTGAGGTGTAAGTTAATGATAGCGTACAACAATAAGAATAGCCAAGACTATTCTTAATAAATTAATATCTGAAACACAGATGCAAACTTCTCTGGCATTTTCAGTAATGTTTAAAGTCATATTCACTTGAGTCATCTACAAATTTCTACCAGACTTTATGATAAATGTTCAGAAGCCTTAGTTGAGATTTCCTGCAGGGAAGAAATAGTCATTGGGGAAAGCCTAGTTCTTCCTGTTGTGGTGAACATGGCTGAAATCATGCAAAAACAATTGCATGGCTACAAAGAAAGAGTTATTCCTGTGTCAGCAAATACTGTTGGAAGATGGCATGAGGAACATTGCTTTAATCAGAAAAGGTAAGTGTTAGAACATACTATGCAATATGTCCCTTTACATTTGGACAATATACATGCGTTTCCAACATGTGTCAATTTATAATGCTTGATGGATTATTTTTTAAAATCAGGTTTCTTGATGTATAATTTATCTATAGTAAACTCATTCTTCGTAATCCATGATTTTGTTTTCATAAACACATCACATTGGGTAAGTTACCACCAAAGTCAAGATAAAAAACATATCCACCACTCCCAGAACTCCTCTCATGCCCCTTTGCAGGCTGGTCAATGCCTCCCACCACTATTAGCCTTACGGACCTCAAATTCTATTTTAATAAGATACAGAAGAAAATCTGAGGGGAAACAGAGGAGAGAGGTGAAGTTTTGAAGACAGACCTTATTCTCTGTGCTTCAACATAGCATTTGGAATAGAGTTAGTTTGGCATTTCTAAGAATTACATGTTTCTATAATAATTTATTAAACCTCAAAGGAAAGATGTACTGGAGAAATATTAACCACAGTAAATGACCTCTTGGAATGTATTTAACCACAGTGTCAAACTAGTTTTCAAAATTACAAAACCTGTGCAGAAACATCACTCGGAAAAAAGTTTTGGTTAATGGCTCATTCATCCAAATCCTTAGGCATAAATGCTTGGAGTCATTGTTGGATTTTCTTTTGCACATATTGCACATACGTCTGCACTTTCTCTCTGACTTCTGATCACCTCCTTGGCTACCACCTTGGTCCATATCACAATCCCTTCTCACCTGGAGAGTTATAATAGCCTTTTTGTTGTTGCTCCCCTGTCTTTATTACACCTCAGTCAGAGACATGTTCTATCTTCAACCTCCTTCCGCTCCAGCTGCCGTTTACATTGCAGTTTGCTGAACACACAAAGCCACTGTACCTTAGCCCATTGTTCCCCGTGCCAATCACATTCTCCCTAGTTATTTCCATGACTTATTCCTTAGCCTTCAAATACTCTCTTTTCAAGGCAGCCTTCCCTGAACATCCTATTTAAAATCGAAACTGCTTGGGGACACCCTCTGTCCTCTTCCCCTGCTGTCTTCTCCAGACCACATATTACTACATTACATATAATTTTGTTGTTTATCTCATCCCATTAGTCAGTTCATATATTCTAAATATTTTTCCTTGTAACATTTTTCAGTTTCTGTGTGTGTGTTTTTTGTTGTTGTTGTTGTTTGTTTGTTTTGCCTTTGTTCATGGTTTTGGATATTAGAAATGTAACTTGGAGGTATGTGGATAACTGTGTGGCTAAAAACAGGAGGATTATCTGGGAATATTTACAACAACTCAGGTGAGGTATAATTAAGATTGGTTTTAAGGCAACAACATTGGGGACTGAGAGGTAATAACACATTTGAGACTCTTCAGAGGTCAAATGAAGAGGTCTTAGTGAATGATTGCATTTCAATAGAGAAAGTTGAAGTCTCAGTGGAATAAATCTAAGATTTAAAACTGTCACCCTGATTGTGGGAGGCTTCGTTTACTGACCTGCAGGTAGCAGGATTCTTTGTGTGTGTTTACAAAATAATAATGTTTATGCAGAAATAATAATGCTTGTTTTTTACAGAAATAATATCCAGAGCAAGATGTTAATTTTTATATTTAGGTTTGAGTGATCTCTACAGATATAAAACTTTAAACTGAAGGTATCTCACTTTTTATACTCAGTGTTTACTGAATTCAAAGGAAAGCTTTGGTTTGCTATGAAATCACATTTTCTAATTAATCTAAAAAATACAGTCAGAAAGTGCAGAATGTAAAAACTGGCCATGGGCAGAGTAAAAGCACATTAATTATTCAGACAGTTATCCCTGCTTATTCCATTCTTGGAGATATATTGGCTGTCAGAATCTGTCAGCTGTAGAGTTAGTGCCCTTCAGAATTTCCACACATAAATGGTGACCTTTGGGAAATTTGCATAAAGATAAGCCTGGCATTGGAATGATAGCTGCCAGTCAGCTGAGCAGAGCAAACATTGTCAGCCACTGCTTACACCACAGAATTGACTATGAAGCAGTGAACAGCAAATGGAGCACATGCGAAACCACAGGAATACAAAAATAAAACCCATTTCTAATAATTTTACAACAGTTAAAGAAGTATAACCAGTTACTGAATATCCTTATATTAGTATTTTTAGTGCATATAGTTTTTCTCACTAAAGGTTTCTAGTAAAAAAAAAAAGTTTGTTTTATAATGACTAAATTTTATAATCTAACCGTTTAACCATAAATATTGAATGTTATATTATAAAATTCATGTATATTCATTATGGAAAATTTAGAAAATGTTGCAAAGAAAGAATATTATTGTTATCCATTATCCCATCCCCAGAGTAAACCGTAATTAACAGTTTGGTGTGAATTCTAAGTTACCTTTTAAATAAATACAAAAACATATTTATTGCTTTGTAATATATGCCAAGTACCTTTTTGCTAGCATCACCCTACTTTTTACTCATCATAAATGTTACTGAGGAAGGCATATATTCATATACATCTTTTGGTACATAAGTAATTATTTCCTGGAATAGCTTCTTATTGCAGTGCAATTATTTGAAAGCTTTTGATACACATGTAAAAAAATCAGGATTCACTTTCAGAAGCTGTCACTTCACCTGTATCCTCAACTTCTTTTTTTAATCATTTGTAAATGTTATATTTTAAATGTCTGATAAAAGCTTGATATTTAGGAAATGTCTTATTAAAGTTTAGGCAGAAAATCACTTTCAATTTAAAAATACCATTTTCTTTGTATATTAATTACAAATTTCAATTTCTTTGTATGGTAGCATGCTCCTTATCACTTACCTCAGCCATCAACCTCAACTTGAAACATTCATATTTCATTCAGAACAGTGCTGAATAGGGAGGTGTGTAGGAAGTATAACCTCTTAAGATAACCATGATGTTCACATTCCATCATTTCTGATTTTTATGGATAAACCCTGAACCAGCAGTGGCCCCGACAGAAGCTCATGTCCTCATCCTTGTACTTAACCAGATCTCCTTTATCTTAAACTGTCCTCTAATCCATGGCACTGGGAATGTTTTACTATGGTTCTGAAAAGGCTGCTCATTTTCTCCTGAATCAGGGATGCTCTATTGAATAGAATGAGAGCTGCTCTATGCTGTAAATATTTGTAGACTGGGGATTTTGTGCCACAGCTAGAAGGTAAAAAGAGTCTATTACTCACAAATTTTTTATAGGACAGGGAATTGTTCATGATATTTTAAACTGAGTGTCCACATTTAAAAATTTTTAGTGAGTATGGTCCTTTAAAATTATCCATTGTAAATGAGCAGTTTTAACATACTTATATACCCATGTTACTGTGACTAATGTGTCTGTATATCTGTCTATCTATCTGGCTGTCTGTCTGTGCCTGTGTTTGTTTGTTTAGTTTTCTATGTACAGTTCTGAGATGTAAGATTTGATAGAATTGTGTTTGCTCACAGATAGGGTACACAGTATTTTGATCACCTGAAAATTCCCTCATGCTGCTCCTCTACAGCTATTCCTTGCCTATATCCCTAACCCCTAGCAACCATGTGTCTGTCTTCATTCCTATATTTTTATCTTTTTCAGAATGTCCTATAAATGAATCATATAGTAGGCAGTTTTTTGAGACTGGCTTCTTTCACTCATCATAATGCCTTTGAGATTCATCCTTGTTTTGCAGTATATAAGTAATTTATTCTTTATTGGTGGGCAATATTCCATCTTGTGGATGTCTCACAATTCTTTTATTTATCTACCTGTTGAAGAACATTTGTGTTATTTCTAATTTTTTGGTGATAAAAAAGTTCTTATAAACATTCATATGCTTGTATGTATGTGTGTATACACATGCATTTTTATTTCTCTAGTATAAATACCCAAGAGTTGAATTGGGTCATATGATAAATGTATATATTTATTTTAAAAATTATTTCTGATTTATTTCTCTTACCATATTTTGTTCCTTCTTATATTTTATTTCTATTTTAGGTGCCATTGCTATTATATAAATTGAAGTTGTGCAAACATTTTAAACTTCAAGTGCTGAGTAAAATAGTGATTTTATTAAAATACTAGCTTGACTATGGAAAGAACTGATTTTATTGGTCTCTGCATTTGGGTAGGAAAATTTACATCATCTAAGTGCAAAAAGAAGCTTTTACTAGTTTTCCTTTCTTGATATTCACTTTTTTTAGAAGTGTATCTTGATTCCTTTAGTGAATGATCCCAAAACAACTAACCACAGAAACTACAGCTTAACTGTTTCTGCTCCAGATGTATTTTAGATCTTTTATTCTATCTAAAGCTCATTTGCTTTTTACATAGAAAAAGCCCTCATTGAGAATATATTTTACAATATGTTCTAATAGATGTGGTCACCTAGCATCTAAGACCCAGCAGATTAAGTTACCAAATTATTTAAAAAAAGAAAGAAATAGCTTTAAACTAATATGAATCTAAGTATATTAAAGATAGGGAACAAATAAGCATTAAAAGTCAGAAAAATTTAGTAAATATAGCAGGCTGGGTCTATTCTATATCAGAGTAAAGTTTCCTTAGGTATCTAAGAGGCTCTGAGCTATACACATTTTGAAATATATTTTTTATTAGGAAGAATGCTGGGTCAAATTTCCTTCACTCTAGGCCTGGTCTTACCATTAACTTGCTGTGAGACCCAGGGCACATCATGTAATCTCTCTGGATTATAGAATTCTCATTTGTCCAATTAGTGAGAACAGCAATAGATTATCCATAAAGGACATTTTTGCTCTTAAAAAAAAAATAGGATGCTGCAATTCTTTGATGATCTTGGGTCATTCAGAAGAAAAAGTTAGTGTGTGTGTTTAATATAACATGTTAGGAAACAAGGATATGTACAATATATTTTCAATAACCTAAAAAACATATATGATTTTGAAAATTAGTTTTTGTGCTTGGAAAAAAATCCACTAAGTATTCCAGAAAGCTTGAAGGTATTAGAATCATTGATTTCCCTGTTTTTTAAAAGTTTAATAATTAAAAAAAAATTCTGGATGTTGTTTTATATTAATTACATACAGGGGTAAATGTAAACTTATAGCCTCATATGTTAGTGTTATAGAATTTTATTGAAAAAATTTTCAGAGTTTTCAATATAAAAAAATTGTTTCAAATTACTGTCCTTCATTAATTATGAAACAGTGTGATACTAAACTCTCCATTTTTTTTCAGAGTAAATATCCATTTTTCTAAACAATTTCAAGCTTATATACTCACAAGAGGAAGAAACTGATTAAAAACATCAGCTTTGGTTATATTTGCTTAATGCAGAATAACTACTACTTCATTAAGTTAAAATATTTCAAAGACTGAGGAATGTCATCATAAATCTTGACGAGGATGAAGATTACAACACAATTGTAATTTATGTAAACATTTATTTATTTAATACATCTTATATTAATGTGTAGTGTGCATAAGCCCACTGCTAAGTGCTGGTGTAGTGATTATGCTATTCTGACCTCGAGAAGATCAAGACTAGTTGGGAGTAAAGCAACATGTATAATTAGCTCTACTATAATACTAGTACCTTGAGAACCCTAATAGAAGCATGAGAAAAAGCGAGTAATTAATTCAGAATAGAAAACCTTGGGAAAGTTTTGCAGAAGTGGTAGCATAGGAGAATGATTTTACTAGAGAGGAGAGAATAATGAATGACCTGTTCTGGGGAATATATTTTTTCCTGAGTGATAGAGTATCAGGTAAAGACACTTAAGAAGAACTCTGAGGACATGTTAATAGACCCTTTTTACATTATTACATATTATTATTAAACAGATATTAATGTGATACTGTTATTTTAAAGAACAACACCTCTTAGATATATGAGAGATGCATTGGATTAAAGGTGGATAAGACTGTTCAATAAAAAATATGAATGGAGGGCTGAAAGAAATAGCTAAAGTATTCTGTGAATTTTTCAAAACACCAGTGGTCTCAGCAGTACACTTTTACATAAACCTTTGAAATATATATTTTTAGAAATTATTTGTCCTGTGAGGACACATTTTTCTTCTTTAAAACATTATGTTATACTTAAATAATAGTTTCTTACATGTCTTTCCAGTCCATCTAATATTTAATATATGTATTTTTCCTTGGGTCCAAAATGTGTTAGTGAAAGAGAATTTAATTGCTTGAGAAGAAAAAAGAAATAAAGAAATTGGATTTCTTGGTTTGGTTTAGTGCTGCCTTCAATGTTCTGAGAACAATAATGCAATTAACTAAAATGTTTATCCACAAAATTTAATTCCTGGGGAGTATCTTCTCAAATTGCCTCTTACAAGTGTAATGGAAGCAAGTAATTGTTTGCTGGTTTTGTTGCCAAAAATTGTGAATGGCTAGATTTTTGTAAAACTTGGTTGTAATGCATGTAATCATGTAATCTCTCCATTATAAATTTCAATGAAGAAATTGAATTTTGTAGACAAACACTTTTTGTTATATTGTATCTCAGTGTTTTCAGCCATGAGTAAAGAAATCCTTTTTGTTATTAATTATTCAACAAGTGAAGTTTTTAATAGATTTTTTCATTTCAATTTAATTTCATCCCTGATTAATTATACTAGATTAGCAATATTTTTGAACTGTCAGTTTATGGATAATCTAGTGATAAGTAGTTGAAAGTGCAATGTTTATTCTCAGCGTATCTAAATAACCAAAGAAAGTTAATGTTTCTGATCATTACACCTTTACCAGTAAATATTTTAGCAGTAATTCCCTCTGATACCACCTTTGCAAAGGTTTGCTAGTAGGAAAAGAGAGGTGGAAGTGTATTAAAAACCTGAGCTATAGATATAGCTTCTGAAAAGTTATCCCTGGGCAAACAGCTGTACAGATCATTTCTAATAACTTAGCTTTTCCGTACTGTGCTATTTCAGGTGCATTTTATCTCAACTGGTATATTTTCTCCCTGAAGTTGAAGCATATTATTAGGTTAATCCTATACAATAAATATAATAAAAATATGTAGGTTATTATATGTTATTATATCCATTGAGCAAAATATCAAAACAAAGTTTCCTTTTAATAGATAGCCAGTTGTAACCCATTTGAAAGAGACAGAAAATTAGCCCTCGCCAGTTTGGCTCAGTGGATAGAGCATCATTGTGCAGACTAAAGGGTCCCAGGTTCGATTCCGGCCAAGGGTACATGCCGGGGTTGCAGGCTCAATCCCCGCCCCCTGATGTGCAGGAGGCAGCCAATCAGTGATTCTCTTTCATCATTGATATTTCTATCTCTCTATCTCTCTCCCTTACTCTCTGAAATCAATTTAAAAAATTTAAAAAATTACAAAAAAAATTACAAGGTAGCTGAAAAGGTTTTAACTGGCACGGAGTCCAGTGGAATGCCAACAATATGTTTAATGTAAAACAATTAAAAATATATTTTATTGATTTTTTTTACAGAGAGGAAGGGAGAGGGATATAGAGTTAGAAACATCACCAAGAGAGAAACATCAATTAGCTTCCTCCTGCACATCCCCTACTGGGGATGTGCCTGCAACCAAGGTACATGCCCTTGACCAGAATCGAACCTGGGACCTTTCAGTCCGCAGGCCAACACTCTGTCCACTGAGCCAAACCAGTTAGGGCGCAAAACAATTTTTAAAACATTGATATGGAGGGGAATAGCTTAAATGTTAATTTTGAAAGAGTGACACAGGTTGTTTTCTTATCCCATCTTCTGAGAGAGCACGTTGTGCTTACATTAAGAGGCAAATAAGGAATAATGAGCTAATGGTCTCCACCAAACTGTATTCACCATAAACTGAAGACCACATCTGACTTGAGAGAGATCATTTTTAAATTGCATTTACTATCGTCTATTTTTAGCTAAAGAGTGGAAGGATTTATTTGTGAAGTGCTACCTACGGTGTGCCTTTCATACACATGTTCTTCACAGTTTCGGTGTGTACTTGATATCCAATGACAAAAATTCTTTTAGCTTTAGCTATAGCAGAAAGGAAACTGTTAATAAAGTTGTAATTAAAATCATGACATTTCTCCTTTATTATATATGTATTAATGTTCGAAAACTAGAATGCAGGTTCTGGCCAGATAGTTCAGTGATTTAGAATGTCTACCCAATACACTGAAATTTTAGATTGGACCCCTGGTCGGGGCACACACAAAAATTAACCAAAAAATGCATAAATAAGTAGAACAACAAATTAATGTTGCTCTCTCTCAACTCAATAAATACAATTTTTAATAAACTAAAATACAGAATGCAAACTCAATTATAATGCTTGTGCATTTCTGCCCTTAAAGATAATAAGTTTTTAATTTAAAGTAAGAAATTATTTCTATCTTTTATAATGCTCTTGATCACCCAAAGTTGGGTATTTTTAACCTTGATGGGAGTAAACATATATCAAATTACAGTGGAAGGAGAGAGTTTTATTTTGACTTACATTTGCAAATTTTGCCAACTTGACTCATTTGAATTGATTTTTTGAGCATTTTATCATTTGAAGGCCTTTGTTCTGACAACATATTAGACAGGATAGGTAAAAATGAAGAATAACCAACACACCAGTCACTGTCTTTTCTGCCACATCCAAGTTTAACTCATTAAGAAAGAAGCATATTTATTATTGTTATATGGATATATCATGTAGTTACTAAAATTTTACTGTAAATCTATTTGTATTCTAGCTAATATATTAGTTTATAATTAACACTAATTACATGCATTCATATTGGCCTTTTGATACTTCTCACATTCAAATTCACATCACTGAATGTCTGTTGTACGTATTTTCATGTAATCTATACTAATAATAGAGGAATATGCAAATTAGCTAGGATGCTGTAACATCACGAATGAACAGCAAGGGACCTGAGGCTGCATGGCGCTTGGCTGGGGTGAGGGACCTCAGGCCGTGCCCGCCACCTGGCAGAGCTTGACAGGGGACCTCAGGCCATGCCCCCCACCCCAGTGCCAGGCTGGGGTACCTGAGGCTGCACCCCCCACCCGACGCCGGGCTGGGGGACCTGAGGCTGCGCCCCCCACCCAGAGAGGCTTGATGGGGGTAGGGTCGGCCTGTTCTGGGTCTCACCCAATGGGGGTGGGGCTGGCTGGGACTGGGTCTTCTGCATTTTTGAAGCATGTGTGGGTGGTGGGTGGGGACTTGACTCTAGGTCCCGAGGGGCGTCCCAGACACTGACAGAAGGGAGATTTTTCACATACATTTTACTAATTTTCTTTCATCTATGACACTTCTATTATAGAGAAAGGGCAAATAGCAATATTAAATTATTTCCTCTAATTAATTCCCTTTTAATGTGCACGAATTTTGTGCACCGGGCCACCAGTTACTTGATAGCTCATTAATCTAGTAAAGGAAACATTGTTACTTTCACCACTGAGAGGAATGGAACTATGATATAGTAGAATAAAGTTTTACATTTAATTATTTGTTTTCAATATAATAAATGTATCTAAAAATGTATCTAAAACTATAATCTGTAACACTAATACTGTAGTTTTTATCAGTTCACTTTTATACAAAATATCAAGTCATATCATCATTCAGCAAGTAATACAGGATTACATAAAGTTAGGACTTTTAAACAATAATTTTTTTTCTTGCTTGCATATTAATACAGTTTCTTTTTTTCTGTAGCAATTTTTGCCTTGTTGCTGTTCTCACAAAATTTTCTGAATTTCAAATAATTTTATGAAAAGAATTAAGGAATAAGACAGATGACTGAGGAGAGACTCCATTCCCTGGTCTGGTTAGCATTAAAAACAAATGCTTGAAAAGCTATCCAAAAGGGAAATGGGGCAAATGTGGCAATATGGAAATATGAAAACACATCATTTTTGGAGATTTGATGGAATATTTTCATAAACCTCCAAAGGACTGTGAATTTCCTAGCATCTGTCTACCTCTCCTATAACAGAGCTAGAACACCAGTGTTTCTAAGATGCTGGCTGGCTGATACTAGTTCTGTTTTGTTCCTTGTAATTTCCAAGTGCTACATATGAGTACACATTCTCTTGGGAAAATGTGAAAAACGCAGGGCTTGTTAATCTCCTGGGGGAAAAAAATTGAAAACTGTAATGGATCTTTTCAGGCTCCTTGAGGGGTATGTTGAATCTCTTATCATTAAGAATCATTTTTTTCAAATAGGAGATTTTAAAGTTTAAATTAAATATTTTACTTTTCTTTTTTTTCACTCCAAAAATGGGTTGAGTGTATAGTTTTAGAAATAGAATGGGTGAGTTATAAATTGGGCAGTGGAGAGCAATAATACTCTGTAGATTGAACTGGTACGTAAATCTGGATTTTGTAAATAGATGTTCTGTTGAAATTTCTGAAGTGATCCATTCTTCATGATATTTTAGAAATATTCTTATTACACCCAGCAGGCTAACCTCTGAATTATGAAATAATAAAGTGATTTAGCTTTCATATATTTTATTTTGCCTTGAGAAAAGATATCATAGAGCAATGTTTCACTAAAACTTTAATCCTAAAATTTTGTCAGTGTCCTTTTTGATACACCCAAGAATTTAAATGAAGGAACAATTGAATTTTGGATATTGATTGATTGAAAAATATCCATTTTAAGTGACCCCTTCTTAGATATCATGGAGTGAGAATTATTAGCCACTGTAAATGTATTGACAGTAAATGGCAGGACAGGCCCACTTGGAGAACATATTCTTTTTCACTGAAATAAGCTATCTTTTCTTTTTCCTTATCGAGTAACACTTAAAACATGGCAAATAATTTCATATTTAAAGTCTTCATCCAGCCTTGGTTCTTGGTTCGCAAGATTAATTCATGATAGTTCTATCAATCTTTATCTGATTCATTATTACTTTGTAAAATAATTTCTTCTATGCCTTTCCTGGCTATTATCCACTAACTGTATTTATGGAGCCTCTGGTACAGAGCACCGTATTTTCTTGTTTTGTTTTACATTTTGACTTCATTGGTATACTCCTGAAATATAAACTAACATGGTTAAAGGATCTTTCAAAGTCTAATATTTATTTTAAAACTGAATCAGATGTAGAACACATGTAAATAAAGGAATTTCCTTTTCTCTTACCTTTCTTCTTCTCTTTTACATGTGCATTTTCTCCTTCCATAAGTGTCTTCCTAACTTCTGGATCCCCTGCACACACATACACCCTCCTACACACCAGTCCTTTCTTTATTCTTTCATACTGTAAAGGAAGAATAACTTGTGCTAGGGTTACTTGAATTTATTCACACATTCTAATTACAAATAAAATTACTGAATGGAGTATTTATGGAACAAGACAATCCTTCGCTTGTAAAGAAAACGTATACAGAAATAGAAATTGTTCATAGAGTCAGACATTACTTATTATTTGTTCAAATGTCAAAATAGTATTTGAAGTAAAATTGATTACTTCATTTAATAGTCAGATCTTTACTAATAGATAAATAACATTAAATGAACTGTGTGGCACTCGAGAGATGATATTTATGTTATTCACAGTAGGAATTAATATTAATTAGTAAAGGGTACTTCAGAGTAGTTTATAAATGATTTTAAAGTGTGTTTTATGGCTAAAGATCTAATCTTAAAAGCAGAGTATACTCAGTATGAACTCAAATTGATAAGATAAATTATATATATAATTATTTATCCATATTTCATCTTTTAGGTTAATCCCATTAATTTTAAAGTTTAATTTTACAAATACTATAAGGTGTTTGGATTGGTAAATAAAAGTAGAAAAAGGGATGAATAAATAGTGAATGAATAAAAAATATAAATGGATACTTAAAACTACTAGTACTAGTTCTGGTAATTCTTTACCTATTCAGGGTATCATTTAACTTCTGTGGGCCTCACTTCTCCCCTAAAATTTGAGAGCATTGGACTTATTGACGAAGGTGTCTTCTTGGCTCTGAGTGTTTAACATTAAAACATTCCCTCTTGCTCTGTAAACTTAATTTCCTTTGAGATTTTAGGAGTGGGGAGGAATGTCATTCATGTTTGTTCTTATATATGATAAGATAGACAAGAAGCTCAGTCAAAATGACAGTATTATTTCCAAATTTAAAATGTTGTTGTGACTAATGCATTAAATTTGACTTACTTATAGGTAGAGACAATGAGTAGCAGGGCACATGACCAGCGCAAGTATGTCCTGAGACAATATAATTTGCTGCAACTCAAAATAAGCAGCAAGAGAGCATATATATTTCCTTAATGGAGTACCGAGAGCTTATCAGCTCCTATTAGAATGTTTATTTTTTTTAAAAAAAAAGGAAGAAAAAAGATCCAGTTGAATTTTGAAACCTCGGTTAAGTAAAAAGGTTTTGCATATGTTATATCTTAATGATACATGTAGAAGGGTTAATTCCAAGTTGAAGAGATAAGTGTGATAATTATAGAAATGAAAATATTTAATACAAGTGGATTTGAGAAACAAAAATATCATATAGTTTCATTTATTTCCCTTGTATATTAGTCTATTATAAAAGTTTTTGCTCCAGTTGGACAGGCAAATGAAATATCGAATACAAATAATCTGTAGTATGTAAAAAGAACAAAAACAATATACTTTATTTTCTAGAGGAGACTGGAAAGTCAACTGGAAATAATCCCTCTGTTTGAATCTGGCTATTTGTAAAAGAGAACCATCACTATATATTGTCCATGCGATTCCCTGTGAATAACTGGCAATGTGAGGTTACAGTAGTCAGAGCTCTTTATTCCTTCCAAACCCGCTATTGTGCTGCTAATTAGAATTGGATATTGGTGGTAGTGGAAATGAGGGAGACTATCAATGTTACTTTGTGTTAAATTTTAATCACACAAGTTAGGACATTCAGAATTATGGTTTCCATGGTATCCACAACACTGAGCCCTGTGTGAAGGCATTACAGTGGGGGTCTTTGATTAAAAGAAAGTAAACCAGAAGTGAAACAAAATGCTCCATATGTGCAGCTAAAGTTACCAAAAAAAAAAAAAAAATCCAGCTCCCTTGTCCTTAATTATATTTGCTTAATAATATGTCACGTGTTTGTGCAGTACACTGAAAGGTCTGTTGTAATTCTCATGTGGGCGCTGTGTTTTCATTAGGTTTTAAATGATTATAGCACCTTTTACATTTAAAAAATTTATTATTTTCATTTTTAAACTACCTACTGAATTTGACTTTAGGAAACTTAAGACAATTCACACAAAAGGATTTTCTTTTTTTTTTATTGATTTTGTTGTTTAAATGTTTGGATAGAATTATACTACTGGGTTTTTGCTTATAAGCTTTCAGTTTGAACAATTGGGTTAAGAAAGCTATTAAAGGTTCCATTTTTATTGACTTAATTTTTAGCACCAACATTAAAAGAATCCCAAGCAAGAAATGAAATTAACTAATGTAGGGCATGTAGATCATCAGATCTATAAAAATATTGTAACAGTAAAAAGTAGTTGGAGACACTAGTTACTAAAGATAAAATGTATTTGTACAAGATTTATTTTTCAAGAATACATTCTAGTCAAGAATAGGTATAATAAATATTAAACCATTATGTTACATCCCTTTTGCATTATTTATAGAAATGTAATATTTGAAAAGCAAATGTGTGCCATACAGATTAATATATGTATGATACAAGCATGATGGAGAAATCTTGTTTATGGTGTAGGACAAGAAGGCCTGTTCAGATAAGAAATTTTCATGTAGTATATAGTAGTATTTATTGAGATCTATGATGGGCTTAGTTGAGTTTATATATTCTCAGTTTTTCTGAGAATAAGTAAAAAGAAGGACAAATAATTTTCTACAATTTCATCTCTAAATATAGAAAATGCTAATTAGACTGAAAATTCTCATGGAATAGTTCAAAACGAGTAACATATATTCAGATGGTAACATGGATTCGGTACTTTTCTGCTCAAATACGTTTTTATAAATTCAACACAATTTTCTTTGGTAATTTGAATATTTGATGATCCATTCTGTTTTGAAACAATGGTAATATTATCTACATGGATTGATAGGGCCAATAAATAGCATGTTTTCCCCACATGTGAGTTTTAACCGAAGTGACAGCCAACAAGAATTTGGGTAGATGCAAATAAAAATGTTAATAAAGGGGTTGGAAAATACAGCACACATATGGCTGCAACGGGCTGCCTAATATCACATCCCAGAAATAAACAGCTTCAAGCTCAGAGGGATCCATGGGCCTCTCCATGGAGGCGATGGCACTGTAAATTGTTTAGATGGAATAATACACCGGAATCTGTGTTTCCTGCGTGTGCCTGGCTGCCTGCAACCCCGAGAGGGAAAATGAACTAGCTGGGTTTATCAGTTCCCTTCCCTACGGGTAGTGGTATCACTTTCTTCACTTCAGAGTGAGTAGAGACTGGCAGATGCCAAGAACGATCATTAAACATCATTTCTTATGAAAAATGAATTTAGGGGAAAAGGTGTTTTTCCCATCATGTTTTATTCATTCATTTATTAAATCATTCATTCAACAGGTCTTTTTAGTTACCTTATGTATTAGTCTGCTCAACATACCAGAATAAATCCATGGTCTATAAAAATTATTCATTTGAATTTGAAACAACTTACCTGAAAAAAGTTTAGAATCATATCATTTGACACTTCTTTATCCTGGCTTTTGTACTTATTAATATTGAAGATTACTCGACTGGGTATTCTAAGAAGTAAAGACATTCTTTCATTCCATTATTTTTTTTATCACCACCCTGAATGAAAAATAAAAATATTGATACTGCATATAAATGGTTTAGTCTAAATTGAAACTTTTATCCTTTGTAAAAAAAAAAAAAAGTCTGGTAATATCAGTCAAAAGGAAAAATCTATTATTGTTTTCACAATAATCAAGTGAAAAAATATCAGAATCATAATTAATGCCAGACATAACAAGCTTTTGTCTTTTTAGAACTCTTGTAAATTTCAAATTTTTGCAAATTGCAAACTGAAATTAAAAATATTTGAAATATTAATGACACTAACATAGCGCATGATTGGAGATATATATATATATATATATATATATATATATATATATATATATCTGAGATGTAAGCAAAGATGTGGTGAGTATGCTTATAATGCACTCCACTTGACAAGAAGTTCTTTGCTAAACCCTTTCCCAGACTTGGTCTTGGAAAGTCTTCATAGCAGCTACTTACATCTTTGCAAGGAAATGGACTTCCCTGAGGAGGGAATGTAGATGTCAAGAGTCTTTGGAACCATTGCTACTTGTTCATTATGGAGACAAAAATATTGGCAGATTAAAAAACAATTATCAATTTTCATGCATAAATTGTTCCTTTAGGAAAGGAAACAAAATATTTTGTATGCTTTGACAATTTTTTTATGTGTCAGCAATTCAGTCTTAATTATAATTGATATTATAGCAACTACTTACATATCCCAATACTGTATGTAAAGGGCACATTTCTATAAGAGGTACTATTTGTAAACTCTGGTACTGAATCTTAATTTCATTGGTTATGATCTACCTACTCTAGATACACATCTATAACTAGAGGCCTGGTACACGAATTTGTGCATGGGTGAGGTCCAGCCAGTCCACACCCCTATCTGCGGGGGGACTGGTGGGGCAGGCCGGCTCGGGGGATGGGCTGAGGGCTGTTGGCTGGCCAGCCCCGCCCCCGGGTCAAACTCCCAGTTAAACTCTGGGTCGAACTCCTGGTCGAGGGGACAATTTGCATATTAGCCTTTTATTATGTAGGATAATATCCAAAGGGATTCTTTAATTTGAGATTTATGATGAAAATAAAACCTTTAGATAAGACTGAAACATTCTTATGGCATGAGAAATGTCCATTAAGCTGAGTGGAATTCTAAACTCTATTCTGGTTCGTATCATTTATTGTAGCTGATTCAAATCTCCTGTAATCCCAAAGTAAAAGAAAGATAAAATGTAAAATTATGGGTAAATTTTGGTGCTAAGAGGTGGAGGTGTATATGTTTTAAATTTAGGGATGTGAAGTGGAATTTGGATCACAGATTTTGACCCTAACTTTGTCAAATTCTTATGTTGAAGTGTTTCTTTATGTTATATCAAAACATGTTTTTCACATTGCCAAATGCTAAGCTTTATAAATAATTAACGTTACACAGTGGAGTGGTCTGCCACAGCAGAGAAAGAATGCATTTTGATCTGTATAATTCAACATCTGGTGGTTACTATAATGCTAAGCCTACCACAAATACACTTTGCCAGATATGACTTAGGTTTACATTACATTTTATTTTATTCAGCAAATGCATTTGAAAAGAAATAAAAGATATTATTATGAATAAACAAACCTTAGTCTGCTTATGTATTAATTTACTGAAATGGCAACATTATTCATAATGAAAATAGTTAACATTTATTGAGAAGGCCCTGGACACCTGTATTTGCATATATATTTCCTTATTAATGTTCATATCCCCTCTATGGGAACATTTGTTATTTGTTGTAGAGATGAGGAAACTGAGGAAAATATATTTTGGATGGTCACACGACTAACATGTGGGAAAGCTAATTCAAGTCGAGACCAAAATGCTACATAACACACCCTCCTTCTACGTTGCTATAGTTTCTAGCGTATTTTTACTCTAAGTATAAGAATAACCTGAGCGGTTAAATCTGGCAGGTGAAATGGCCTAATTCTTAAAGGGAATACTACACACACACACACACACACACACACACTAGTATATGCACACACACACTTAATGGAATTAAGGGCGATAGATATCACATTTTATTAAAATTAAAATGTCTTTCTCTGGAGACCATACAGATTTACTGTGTTTAAAATTATTTTGAATTGTCTGGCTGGTGTACCGCAGTGGTTGAGCATTGACCCATGAACCAGGAGATCACAGTTTGATTGCCAGTCAGGGCACATGCCCAGGTTGTGTGGTCAACACCTAGTAGTGGGTGTGTACGAGGCAGCCGATCAATGATTCTCTCTCATCATTGATGTTATATATATATATATAATCTCCTTTCGTCTCAGAAATCAATAAAGTATAATTAAAAATTATTTTGAATGTATCTGTGTTGTCAGATATTGTACTTTCATTTAAAATTATGTGAATATTAAGTCATTTCCAATTTGTATAACTTGAAATTCGCATATTTTTTGTGTTCTTATTTATGGAAACACATCAGGATAGATAATGAGGTTTATAAGTCATAGGAATTATCAAACTTTTTTAACATTACACATATTTGGATAGGCATGGGAAGTTCAAATATTTTAACTATAATATATTTTTAGAAGAAAATGTTCTGTGCAACTTATTTGACATGTCAGGTCAGTAAAAATATAAAGCACTGTTATTATTGTTCTTTAATAGGTGAGTTTATCTCCTAGAATGACTAAACGATGTCATTGGTATTTCCTTTACTAATAATAGTACGCTGTATGTTACAATTCATTCAGTGGTATCAACTGTCATAAAATAGAGTCTAAGGTTTTATATTACAACTAAGGTTAAAAACAACTACATTGAATATTATGGATATGGTTACTTTAATCTGATTTGTATAGGATTAATTAAATTCCCATGGCATTCTAAGTTGGGCAAGTAATTATTTAAGTCAGTGGTTGGCAAACCGCGGTTTGCCGCTCTGTTGACTAATGAGTTTGCCAACCACTGGTTTAAGTAAGTCGGCAGGGTTTCTCTTCTTTGGTGTCAGTGGTAAGTTTATACTCAATGCCTAAATTTGATTCAGTGAAACCATATAACACTTTACTGTTTTTTTTCAGAATTAATAAAAATAATTTGAGGTATTTTTTTTCAACAGGAAGCGAAGATTAGTGCCACATGACAAAAATGGTTTTAAAGAATCATATTAGAATAATACATTTGAAAAATAACTTGCTTTGATATTGCAGAAGTGGATATGCCATTAATTTTTTACATATTAATTTGCTTTTGGCTCAAATCTATAGTAAGAGAATAGTCTCAGACCTTTAAGATTTTGACAAACTCATAGTACAATACACTATACCAGTTAATCCTTTAATTTCCTTTCTTTGTGTTCTGCAAAGCCTTCAAACTTCAAGGTTTGAAAATCTTACGGTCTCACTTTACATCTTGATGGTGTCTTAGAGTGGTCCACAAGAAACAATAGAAAACCACAGCTGTGTAAATTAATTTTACATTTACATCGACTCTCTTTTTACCTTCCAATGGAAACTATAGCAACAGCTTCTCTGTTATTGTTATTGAACATCTTAAAGGTTGGAAAAAGGCAACAGAGATTCAAATCCCAAGAGATGGAGATTAGGTTAGTTTATATGTACCATTAATTTCACAAGTGCCTGTATTTAAGGCTATATAATTTATTTTGGATTTTCACTTGAATTCTCAACTATAAATGTGTACATCATGTAATTGATTGGGTGAATTCACTAGAAAAAGAGTGAGTGAATAAGTAAATGAAGGGATTCTTCAAAGTCATATACTCAAAATTATAAATTAGCTTTTTGTAACAAACATGTTGAAGACTATATTTATGAGAAATGCATGTGGAAAAATAACCACTTAATTATGAAGGATGGTGAGTCTACATTACATATATATATTTTTTCTTTTGGAAAAGAAGGTAGTGCAGGGGAGGGGAAAAGGAATGGAAAATAAGAGAAAATATGTTAAAATGAAGGGTCCCAGTACTATTTACAAAATGGATTGCTGGATCTCAGAGAAATGTCACAAAATTAAACATCCCAGCAAGGGTATTTTAAAGATTGCATTAAATAACCATAGTATTCTTCTGTATGCTTTCTTTTTCTAGAAGTTTCCCCTTCTATTTGCCTCCAATGAATTCCAAATGTGCCAAACTTATTAGCTTGGCCCACACTTCTCTTGGTAGGCCCCAGTTGACAATGAGAATGCTATTTTAATCTACTGACCTTGCACCTGGATATTTGCAGCCCATGGAGGTATTAGCTGCTGTCCATTTTTCTCCCTCTACTGCTTGTTAAACTGCCTGGTTGCAGACAGTATAGATATTCATTTGATCTTTCCTTGCTTATGAGAATAGGTTACCAGAAGCCCCACACTATTTTCTATCTCTTCCTGGGATGGCGGACTGACTTTGGATAGTAACCTGGTTTTCAGTCTTAAACCTAGTGAAAGATGAGTGGATTAAAAACCTGTGGTACATCTACGCAATGGAATACTACGCTGCGGTAAAAAAGAAGGAATTCTTTCCATTTGAAACAGCGTGGATGGAACTGGAAAGCATTATGCTAAGCGAAATAAGCCAGTCAGAGAAAGATAAATATCACATGATCTCACTCATTTACGGAATATAATGAACAACATAAACTGATGAACAAAAACAGATCCAGAGACAGAGAAGCATCGATCAGACCGTCAAACCTCAGAGGGAAGGTAGGGGAGGGTGGGGGTAAGGGGGAGAGATCAACCAAGGGACTTGTATGCATGCATATAAGCCTAACCAATGGACACAGACAACAGGGGGGTGAGGGCATGAATGCGGTGTGTGGAGGGCAATGGGGGGATATTTAGTTTATTTCCTTAGAACAGTCTCTCAGTCTTTTGTGTCTCATGACAGTGATACTTATAAATAACATAGGACAGTTATTTTATAGAATCTCTTGATTTGAGTTTTCCTGGTTTTCTCATGATTATAAATTTCTGGACAGGAATACTGCTGTCTTCTCAGTAAATCATTTCAGGAAGCCAGTGATATCAGGAATGGCAATTTGCCAGCCCTTCTTCCTCTGTAGAGTCTATGTAACAACAGAATAAGCAGGATTCTTTTTTAAACAGCTTGCCCACTTTTTATTTGCCTCTTATATGAATAACTGGCTATTTCAAATGGGATATGACCTTTCTTAATACTTAAGAACACTATTTGACTTCTAGGTTTGAATCATTAATGATATTTTTCTACTTTTGCATAAATTTTGGCAAATAATTATTTCTGTCTTTATCTTTTGCTGGAAATATTATCAGTTCTCTTTTATGTGTCATTAAATGTCTTCTCCAAATTCATGATCTGTCAAAAATTTCAAGCACATTTAAGCTTAGCTGTGCTGCAAGGACTCCTTATATTTTACTTATTGGATTTCAGGAAAAATACTTGAGAGATTTGGATATTTCCACCAAATATCGAGAAAAAAAAATCACTTTAAAAATTCAGCTAATGAAGTGATAATTCTATGTGAACCCTCATTGGAATAAGCCTTTCTTTGTTATGGCGCATATATATATATATATATATATATATATATATGAATTCTAATTGCTAATATTTTGTTAAGGATGTGTGTCTGTGTGTGTGTATTAATGAGTGGCATTCAACTGTAGATGGTTTTCTTATCAAGGTAATGTTAGCTTTATAAAATGAATTAAGAAGTATTCCCTCTCCTATTCTATTGAAGAGATTGTGTAGAATTGTTAATGCATTAACTATTGGTAGAATTCTCAAATGAAACCATCTAGGACTGGAAATTCATTTTCTGGGAGCTTTAAACTTAGAAATTCAAATTATTTAATAGTTAAGGAGCTATTTAAGTTATTTTATATTGGGTTATTTTATATTTTTGTCTTAATTTGTCTTTTTTGAGGGATCTGTCTACTTCATTTAAGTTGTCAACTTTATTTCTTTAAAGTTGTTTGTGTTTTCTTTTGTCCTATTCATGTATGTAGGGTCTTCAGTGATTGATATGTACTGTTTCATTATTAATAATGTTAATTTGTGACATTTTTTGGTCAGTTTGCTAAAGTTTGTCAATTGTAATGATCATATCAAAGAATAAGCTTTTGTTTCACTGAATTTTCTGTGTGTTTTTTATTTCATTGATTTCTGCGCTTATCTATATTGTGTCTTTCTTGTGCTTGTTTCAAATTTGTTTTGCTCATATTTTTCTAGGTTCCTGAGGTTGTAGCTTAGATTATCTTTGTGCCATATTTTCCTAAAATATGCATTTATTATTCTCCAGTTTCCTCTCGGTACTGCTTTATCTGTATCCTCCAAATTTTGATATGTTATATATTTTTATCTTGAATCTTCTTTGCCTTTTTTATTATTAGATGTGTATTCTTTAGCTTACAAGTGTTCAAAGATTTTCCTGTTATCTTTCTTTTATTGATTTCATTTCATCAGATAACACATTCTGCATGCTTTCAATTATTTTAAATTTGTTAATGTTTATTATATATTCCAAGACATAGTCTATCATTGTGTGTGTTCTATGGCTCTTTAATAAGAATATTTACCCTGCTGTTCTGTGTTGAGTATTCTACAATGTCATTTAGAGTCTCTTAATTGAGTTTTTCTATGTCCTTGCTTATTTTTTTGCATAGTTATTTTATCAATTATTGAGAATGGGATTTTGAAGTCTTCAACTATATTTGTTGGTTTTTCAATCTTTTTAGTTCTGCCAGATTTTCACATACTTTGAAGCTTTGTTGTTTGGTATCTATACTAATAATAGAGGAATGTGCAGATTGTCCAGGGTGCCATCACAGTAATGACGGAACAGCAGGCTGCATGGGGCAATCAGGCTGGCATGGGGAGCAGTTGGGGTCGACCAGGCCAGCGGGTGGGAGGGAAGTTGGGGGCGACCAGTTGGCGGGGAGGCATTTGGGTGTGACCAGGATAGCAGGGGTGGCAGTGAGGGAGTGGGGTGACCAAGTCAGCGGGGGGTAGGCAGTTGGGGGCTACCAGGCCATTAGGGGTGGCAGTTGGGGTGACCAGGCTGGCCAGGGGTGCAGTAAGGGACAACCTGGCCAGCAGGGGGCAGTAAGGGGCAACCAGGCCGGCGTGGGGGGGTAGTTAAGGGTGATCAGGCTGGCTATGCTCGTGGGGGGGCAGTTAGGGGTGACAGACTGGCCAGGGGGGCAGTTGGGGGTGACCAGGTCGGCAGGGAGGGGGCTATTGGGGGCAACCAGCCTGGTATGGGGGGCATTTAGGGGCAACCAGGCCAGTGGGGAGGACAGTTGGGGCAACCAGGCTGGCAGGGGGGGGCAGTTAAGGGTGATCAGGCTGGCAGGGGGGCAGTTAGGGGTAATCAGGCAGGCAGGCAGATGAGCAGTTAGGAGCCAGTGGTCCCGGATTGTGAGAGGGAAGTCCCGGGGATTGGGCCTAAAATGGGAATCAGACATTCCCCAAGGGATCCTGGATTGGAGAGAGTGCAGGCTGGGCTGAGGAGACCCCCAACCCTTGTGTAAGAATTTCATGTACTGGGTCTCTAGTAGACACATAAAAGGATTGATATATCTTGTTAATATATCTTGGCTCTTTTTTATCATTATATAGTGTTCCTTTCTGCCTGAGATAACTTTTGTTGCTCTGAAATCTTCTTTGTGTTATGTTGATATAGTCAGTATTGCTTTTCCATTATTCTACATACATCCTATCTATATTGTTTTCAGTGTTCAAAAGGCAAAGAAAAGGGGAGATCGCTTTTTGGAAACCTTTATAGCAATTTGACATTTGTTGCAACATCCAAATGTAAGCTAGTGTACTTGTTTTTTTTGAGAGAGGTATATTTAATAAAAAAGTGGCCTGTAACATTGTATTTAAAAATAATTCTTTATCACAGATTGTCTGTAAAGCACTCACTGGTGTAGAAAATAAAAACAATCCCCTAGTGTGGTATGATTGTTTTATGTAAGGTTAGTTTTGAGAAAATGTGTAAAAGTGTTTTATAATGTTAAATAAAATGACAGATGTTTTAAAATTCCTTTTTAGCAGCTGTATGTAAATGTGATGGATTCTGTGCTTAAGTTGTGTCTACTCCATGAATGAGGGTTATGACTTATCAACATGTGTGAGGTAGAGAGTTTGCGGGGGAAACCTGTGACTGCTAAAGTAGTAAGTCCAAAGCATTCAGCTCAATTGGTGGTAGAACAGTGAAGGCTTTTAATAAACCCTTGTTGAAATTTTTTTTAATGAGAAACAAATTTTCGGCAAGTGTATCAGTTATCAGTTCAGTTTAGTCCAAAATTTTAAAGATATATTTTTTTCCTAACATGAATCATCTAGACACGTGATGGAAGCTGTATGTTTTCAATATTACTCAACTTTTCTGTTGTCCTTATGTGTGACCTTTATTTTCATGTTCAGCAAATGGTCACTGGAGTGCCAGTCACCATGTTCTGGCTGGAAAAGGAGAAGAACAAGAAATAAAAGGCGCGTTTTTTTTAAGATCGCCATTTATTTTGAACATTTTCTAGATGTTGCACTCAGCAACTTTTTCTAATATATTATTCCACAAAAAGATGCCACATGTTCTCCCATATCTGAGAGAGTGGAAGTGCAATTTCTTTTTAGGGTGAGCACCGGGCTTTTGCCAAGAGTAAAATGATTAGGAAATGGATATTGAGTAATCCCCTAGTAGTCTCTGCCATGTTATTTTTCTGATATTTCTCAATTGAACATATTTCAAGCTCTGAACATCTGACCTCCTTTTGTCTTCAAAATGGCAGCAAATTTAGATAAAATGTTGTTTGGGGTGATCTGTGTTATTACTTCTGTGTCTTGAGAATTGTCTGATCCTTTGTGTTCTGTGGTACTTTAGTTTTCCTAGTGATACTTTTGGTGGGGTGGAGGTCTAAGAGTTGTATTCATTGATAAAATGATACAGATTGATAAATTTTACAAAATAAAAGAACGCTTTGAATTAAAACAGACAATTTGACTAGAAAAGTAGCATTCTGTTTAGAAAATTCTCAAAAAGGCCCAATATTTGTTTTGTTCATTTCATAGTCAAATGTTCTATTCCTTCACATTAATGGGTGTTAATGAAACTATTATGGTTCAGTACTTAATTGTATTAACTTTGTTGCATATTCATGCTTTTATGAGGAGAGTTTAAGAAGAGATACACAATTGGATATACAGATATCACCAAGTAAATTTCAAAGGCCTTATAATATATAGGAAAAAGTATTAATTGAGATATTACTTACATTTTATAGGCTATAAATAGAAATCCTCTGTCATACATTTCAATAGCTTACTTGATTTAGAGTGTGGTTCTATGGTTTTCATGGCTTACAGTTCTCAAGATTTTTAGCTTAGGTGACAATTATTATGTTAAGAATGTGGGTATAATTCATGATGATATATGCAAGTAGTATTATCACTATATTCATTTTGATGTAAGAGAAGTAAAATATATTTAGATATTTTAAAGATTTTTTAACAATCTAAGATCTGGTTGGGAGTAACTTAAATAATTAAAAAATTTAAAGCTATTCCTTTCTAGTCTCTTCAGTTTTTCTTCCATGATTATCATTTACATTAGGGAGTATTTCTATATGAATATGCATTGGATTTCCTAACTAGCAATTTTAAAATACTTTGTTTTTGTTTTATTTTTAATATATTTTATTGATTTATTACAGAGAGGGAGAGGAATAGAGAGTTAGAAACATCAATGAGAGAGAAACATCGATCAGCTGCCTCCTGCACACCCCCTACTGGGGATGCACCCGTAACCAAGGTACATGCCCTTGACTGGAATTGAACCTGGGAACCTTCAGTCCGAAGTTCAACACTTTATCCACTGAGCTAAACCAGCTAGGGCAATTTTAAAATACTTTGGTTTCTGTACATACTCTTTTGTTAGTGGTTCTTTACACATTTTTATCATGATAAATCCTGGAATGAGAATAACATATTTGTACTTGATAGAAGTTTAGAGATTAGTTCAAAGTGTCATTTTTGCAGATGAAGAAACGAAAGCATGGAGAAATTTAGGGATGAAAAAGCCACTTATTTGGTGAGATGAATTAGAACTTCATTTTCTAAATCTTTCTTGTGCTATCACCCATCTCAAAGAAGAAATTTGCTCACCAGATGAGACATTCTACTCTAGATATTTTGCAATGCTATATGGAAGAACCTATATTCAAGTTTGAGCACTGTCTCTTAAGAGTTGCAAAACCTTCAGCAAGACACTTCTCTGTTATCAGTTTTCTATAGCACAGAGAAATGCCAGATTACTAACAAATTCACACAGTTGCTGTGAAGATCAAAAGAGAGGCATGTGAAAAGCACTAGCTGTCTAATAATAGTATCAGCAACAGGAATAGTTTACATCTCTATGGCACTTTTAGAAAGTACTGTTTATTATTGTTCTAGTTCAGTGGTCGGCAAACTCTTTAGTCAACAGAGCCAAATATCAACAGTACAACGATTGAAATCTCTTTTGAGAGCCAAATTTTTTAAACTTAAACTTCTTCTAATGCCACTTCTTCAAAATAGACTCGCCCAGGCCATGGTATTTTGTGGAAGAGCTACACTCAAGGGGCCAAAGAGCTGCATGTGGCTTGTGAGCCGCAGTTTGCCGACCACTGTTCTAGTTCCTTATTCATTTGACCTGTTTACTTTTCTTACATTTTATACAGAGAAATCATGCAAAATATTTCTACATACTGTGATGCTAAATACAAGTCAGAAAAATTACATCATGATCCTAGTGTGATTAAGTTTAATTTCCAAACATAATAATTTTGGAAATTAAACTTAATGTATATAATTCTTGTGATCTATCCTATCAAATAACCAAATGTTAAGTACTTTATGATGCTAGATAATTCCATACAGGTGATTGGTGCCTGTGAGCCTGAACACCTTGATTGTACTGATTTAAGTATAGTAGCCCACCCTTATTGCTAGTTTGCTTTCTGAGGTTTCTGTTACTCCTGGTGAGCTGCCGTCTGAAAATATTAAGTGGAAAATTCCAGAAATAAACAATTCACAATGGTGAAATTACATGTTGTTCTGAGTAACTATCCGAGAACACAAATTTACCCTTTGTCCAGTGTTTCCACACTACGTACCTGCCTGAGCCTTAGTCACTTAGTAGCCACATGAGCTGTCTCAATACTGTTCAACTCACCCTTATTTTACCTGATAAAGTCCCAAAAGCGTAAGAGTAGTGATGCCCACAATCCAAGTATTCCAAATAGAAGCTATAGAGTGCTTTATTTAAGTAAAAAGTTACAGCACCTTACTTAATAAGGAGAAAGTGTAGCATGCTGAGGTAGCTTCTATTCATACAATTCTGAAGAAGGAAAAAGAAATTTTTTGCTAGTTTTCCTGTCACATAGCAACTGTTAAAGTTAAGGCCACAGTGTGTGTTGAGTTCTTAGTTAAGATGGAAAAGGCATTACAGTGTGGCTAGAAGACATGAACAGGAAATGTGTTCCTATTGATGGTAATGCACTGCATCAGAAAGCTGTGAGCTTACAGAAACTTTAGCAACAGACCCTCTGACACTGGTGACACCAAGCCATTTACTGAAGAAAGGGATGGTTACACAGATTCAGGAATCTATATATATATATATATATATATATATATATATATATATATATATAATCTATATCTATCTCTCTCTCTCTCTATATATATATGTGTGTGTATCTATCTATATCTATATATCTATATCTATATCTATATCTATATCTATCTATATATATAGATATGTGTAAAATAGAGAAATATGGTAATTAACTGGGATGCCATAACAGGTGGATCGGACAGGAGGAGGTTGCGTGCGCAGCGTCAGGGGTGAGGTGGCAGGGGCCTCTGTGCGCCTGTGCTGGGGGAGGGCCTGATCAGCAGCAGCCGCCGCTGCTTCAAGGGCCAGAGAGGGAGGCAGGGCCAGAATGGCAACTCCAGGGTGGGCGGCGCCACGCGATTTCGAATCACACGCTGGGTTCCTAGTCTATATATATATATATATATATATATATATATATATATATATGCCTAAGCAACCATTACAACAGGTTGCTATGATGCACACTGACCCCCAGGGGGCAGACAGACGCTCAACACAGTAGCTTCCCCCTGATGGTCAGTGCACTCCCACAGCCAACATCCCACATCTGGCCAACCTCCCATGGTCCCTCTCCTCGGCCAGCCCCGATGATCGGCCACCGGCCAACCTCCCGCAGGCCCTCTGGCCGGCCCTGGGCTCTGATCAGGACTGGGTGAGATGGCCCGATCAGCCCCAATTGCTGGCCAGGCCGAGGGACCCCACCCATGCACGAATTTGTGTACTGGGTCTCTAGTAGGTTTATAAAGAATATTGGAAGCTGTACCTGCCGCTGAAGAAGCTGCTGCCACATTTCTAGTAGAGCAGAAGAAACTGATTAAGGAGAAAAAAATCATAGTATGTATTGGGTTTGGTACTATCGGTACCATCTGGGGTTTTGGAACATATGTATTCTCCACAGATAAGTGGATAAGGGGGTATTACTCTATCTGTTTTCAATAAGAAAAGATATAACTTGATATTGGGATAAGTATCTCTCATATGTTTATAGCTAAATGCAATTCACAATGTTTATAATTAGACATGTTTTTTTGTTTTTTTTTTAGTTATAATTTATTCTATCATCTTTTCTTGGCCTTGAAAACATCTAAAATTCTTCAAATTCAGTAAGATATTACCATCTTTGAGAATATTTTCCTAGCTTATCTTTTAATTTATATAACTTTTAACTTGTACAATCATGTATTAAGAAAAATTTCCCAACAAAGGCATAGTGAGTATTTTTGTGCCTTTACATGTTTGAAAGAAAACCATCATCAAATTTCAGTGTATGTGAGTGGAGGGTAAGGAGTCTTGCAAATCTTTCCTTTAAAGTAACCAGTAGTGCCTCAAAGAGTTCAAATTAAGGTATAACTCTTTATGTAAGTATTAACTTCAGTATCCTTGAAAAGTAACCAATTTGTAATATCTTCTTTAAACTATCTTCTTTAATAAACAGTGGGGTGATTGCATGGGAGGACAGAGGTGGCCGGAGGTGAAGGAGGCTATCGAGCAATAAGTGGTGATGGTTGGAGACTTTAAACACACAATACAGTCTCCAGATAATGTGTTGTAGAATTGTGCACCTGGAACCAGTATAATTTTGTTAACAAGTGTCACCCCAATAAATTCAATAAATAAATAAATATATAAACAAATAAATAATCTTAAATATTTTTAAATATTTGGCCTTTTATCAATAAGAAATATTTCTTTGATTTCTTATTTTCACTTAAAATTGTGGCAAATGTTATTGCTATGCTTCTCAGAACTGTAAACAATAATATATTCACAAACATACTATGTTTATGCATACACAGAGATAAGACAAAACAGAAGTATTATGGAGAATCTTATTGTATTCTTGGTTATATCATATATTAGGGTTCCCAAGAAATTTTCTCTAAATATGAAAAAACTAAAATTTGTCTGATTTGCTTTTCTGTAGTATATGCAAATAAATATTTACAGCTAGTATATATGTTTTATAATATCTAATTTGTTGATATTATAAAGGTTCATAAATTCTGGTGGGTGTATCACACTGCCTTATTAATATTAACCTGCCAACACAGTTTTCATTTACATGCTTTTTTGTTTTATTTCATCTTTATGAACACCTTGAAGAATTTATATATTTTAATATATGAGGTATATATGAGATTATATATGCATACATATATATATATAGGAATAAATCAATAGATAGAAAATTTGAGTTGCTGTCTTGGTTTTGTGATAAAATGTTCATTAAGCAGATAACAGAAAAAAGTATTTTCACAGTGAAGTTTTAATAAACATAAAGGTGGAGGAAATATTAATTCCTAGCTTTAATATGAAGAGGTATTGCCAAGGGATCTAATGGGGCTGTATTTTATGAGTTTTGATATCAAATTTGGTGGGGGAGTCCTGGCTAAAACTATTTAAAATTGACAGATAACTAGACAGACTTTTCAGGTAAAACTATATAGTTTTTCTGAGTTGAGCACCTCTTGATTACTCCCCAAATTTAATAATTTTACTTACCAAGCTTATATAGACTTTCTGTACAGCAGGAGTTGAGGATTCTAAGGAGAGGTATCTTGAAGTGGATTGTCACCCACAGCAGTAAAGCAACTAGAAAAGCAACTTGATCATTTCAGTAAAGAAGCAGATACAGAATTATTAAGATTCTGATAGAGAAGGAATAAGTAAGAGCAGGACTCAGGGAGCAGCATAAACAAAGTAAGAGGCCTTGAACTTTCCTGATATTCCATAGGATGTGAGTCCAATATGGAGATGATTAGCACAAGATGAACTGAAAGATCTATTCAGGTTGAATTTCACGAGTTATTGAATTCCACTGTAGGGAGTTTGGACTTATGCTACTGCAACACAAAGTCGCCTGAGGCTTGATGAAAACGTAGGGGGAGAGGATTTCAAATGGCCTGTTTGGCAGCAGCATGGAAGATCAACTAGGAGGCCAAGCAAGAGTTCACAAGACCCTGAGCTTGTGGAATGCTAGAAATAGGAGGAACTAGATGGTTTTAAGAGGTATTTGGAGTGGGTTTAAAGGAATTCACATGCTTAGATGTGAATGTGATTAGAAGAATTTGGAAAAGGGAGGTCTCTTACATTGTAGCAGGATTTGTAATGTGGCTGACTAGAAGGCCGGTGATATTTTATTATATTGAAATCACAGGGAATTTAACAGCTGGTATTGCTTGCAGAGCAGTCATGATTGTGGGATGCTTCAGATTTGTAAAACCTGCTGAAAATTTGATTGTGTTTGTTGGTGATTATACAGTTAGAAATGCATTGTTTTGGAAGCAGGGCCAGTGTTAACTTGAGATAAGAGTTGGGCATGCTGTGTACACAGTAGCCATAAGCCAAAGAAGGATTGCAGAGTATGAACATTTTCTAAAATGGGACTTTGATAAACACCTCCGTTTAAAGAAGTAGTAGAGGATGAGGAATTATGGAAGCTGAGAAGGGTCAATATTAATTAGAGATTTAGAAGGAAACACAGAAGGGGAGGACAAGGTCACAGGAGATACTATTGAAGAGTATTTTGAGGAAAACAATCCATTTCAAAGGGTACAAATGCTAGGTCTGAAAAGACTGTGCTGTCTGAAACTACAGATCATATTTAGATACTAAGAGGCAGTATATATGACATCCTGGCCAAGAGTTGACTTGAAAGCATAGGAAATAAAGATAATTGAGGCTTGACAATTTTAAACTGAGACTTAATCAAAGGAAATGGTGTTGCCCTAATGCGTACCTCTAGTAAATGGCAAAGTAAATAATCCTATCTGTATATAAAGAGAGACAATACT
This sequence comes from Corynorhinus townsendii, assembly GCA_026230045.1. NCBI lineage: Eukaryota > Metazoa > Chordata > Mammalia > Chiroptera > Vespertilionidae > Corynorhinus > Corynorhinus townsendii. Next base: position 39,208,191 of record JAPDVU010000001.1, read on the forward strand.
TAAGTTCTTTCTACAGCACCATGTTGTCTCTCTAGGAAAGAAAGTATGGGTAAAAGCAAGCTGGAAAGTTAAAGGTGAAGAAGAATTAAGTATACATTAAGTAGTTAGAGAGAGAAGACACTTTGGACCATACTCTTCATAAATATGTGGGTTGATGTATCATTTTTTTTCCGTATATTTCCGGGTACCGTACGTGATAATTTTATAATAAATTTAATTGAAATGGATTTTACCCTCACTGCTGTTGTTCGGAGTTGGGGAAAATGATTATGAAGTTTTATCTGCTATTTCCTTTGTCTTTGAATATGTGAGGTAGATCTATAAATTCTCATGTACACATTTTTGAAAAGCCAATAAATGGTTTTTAAAAGTTTCTGTTTTGCAGGCAGTGTGATTTAAGAAATTAGGGCATTTGCTTGCCCAAGTATTGGATAGTCAGAGACTCTCAAACTATTATAAATTAGAGTTCAGAAATATGAATGGGAATAGTCATTTTAATTAGAAAGATACACTTGGAAATGAAGTAATTTAATCCCCTTAGTGAGGGTTTTACTGATTGCTTGAATTTATTTACCACACAAATATCACAGTAAAATAGGTAATTGTGGGGTAGTTTTTAATTAGAAATAATGGCTTGTAGAGTTGAAGTCATGAATCATTTTATCTATATGTTGGCTTAAGTGGCCCTAATAAAGGATGATCCTATTGACAGCTTTGGAGTATGCTAACTGTATACTTTGTCTTTTAAAACACAACAACATCTGTCTTATATTTCCGTTTATATTCAAAAGCTCCACATCAACAGTGAGGTAAAAAGATAATCAAAATATGAACCTGTGCTTTGGAAACAAGCAGGTAATTTTGCCTTTCATCATAACTGAAGCACTTTATAAATTAATAGAAAAATAAGTTATATGGCTACATATTTCTAAATGTAAATGGGATTGGCAGGAAATCAACCAACCTTGTCAAATTTATGAGCATGAGTACAATAGTCTGGCTGATGAGATGGCTTTGCAGGTATGAAGGGTATGCCATTCAGAAGGACACATTGATTTGAGTTAGTTCTTTTCTGTTTGTTTGCATTTAATTATGTCTTAAAAGGAATGGTATGGAGAATAAAATATACATGAACTGGCACTTCTAATTTGCAAAAGTATATCAATGACATTTCAATTTAGAGTACAACCTCTGTAGGGGAATAAGACTGTGTACCTGCAACTTGCATTTATAATACTGAAATCAAATGAAAATTTATTCCTGTTTTCATCCTTCACTTAGTCCATATATTTCATTCCTACTGCAATGTACAGGTTAACATTGCTTGTACGTAAAACCCACAATCAATAAAACAGATACAAAAATATATAAAACTTGAAGAAAAGTAAGTACTTAATTTTATTCTTTGTTAGTTCTTTATAAAGGTGGTGCTACTCAGTGCCCCTTACGTAGATAACTATAGTTTTAAGAAATTGAAAATACAACTGACTATGTAGAATGAAATTTTTTCTTGTGCACGAACCAACATATTTGCTATGTTAACATCAGAATGTATTCCACCAAGTATTTTGATATTAAAGGTAGCAGAAGTTTAGTGACATTAAAACCTCGAGCTCTGGAAAGCCTCATGGTGGTTATTAAAAGAGTAATGAGTCTTAAATAGTACTTTCATACTTAGTGACTGATATTCAAATAGTCATTGATTGCCAATATATCTATTCTAATTTCTATTCTTCTTCCATAAGTCTTGGCCTTTCCCCAAAAGTTTGAGCTACAGCCAGTGTAAGATAAACTAGCTCTCTCTTAATTATAAATGACTTGTCATTGTAATCATTATTATCATCGCTTGCAACTGAAGACAAGAGGTGGATTGAGGGTGAAGTCTCTGTATAGTTTCTGTTATTTTAATTAAAACAATCTGTCTTTGTGAGGACTCTGAGGTGAATTGCACAGACCATGAAATAAGATCTTAAAGGTTCTTTAAACAGTCCCTCTATACAACAAGACCAATAGATGTGAGGGCCATCTGGCAGCAGCAGCTGCCCCCCCTCCCCTCTGCCTGCCTCATTTGGCTTCTCTCATTGGATAGTAGGCACCCCTTCTTTTTCAGGGGAAGTTGTCTCTTTAGAGGCCTAACACTCAATAGAAGATGGCCTACTGAGATAGAGGACAACTGTGTTTTGTAAGAGTGCTCACTCTCAAGTAACGACCTGTTTGCTGTCACCTCTAACAAATTCCATTGAAATTACACTGTTCTAAAGTATTTAGTGTTGCACAGAGAGCAAACCAAATATCAACAAAATTAATTGGAATAGGACAAATTTCTGTTGTAAAATCACCATATCAGTAATGATTGTGATAGAGAGCAAGGAAATTTGAAAAGGCAGGTTAGTATCAAATCTCCCTCATATAGGAATGAATTTTAAATCATATTATTGATGTTAATAATAGCTTATAATATACTTGTTTAATCAAGTCTTAAAACTCAAAATTTGTAAAATAACAAGTTTTTAATAATATATCATAATGACAATAATACTTCCCACATAAATAACCATAGATAATTAATGAATTTATCTTTGCTATAGTTTCTTCATAAGTAAAATGAGAATACTAGTAGTTAATTCATAGTTTTGTTATGGCAATTGTGTCAATATATATTGAGTTCAGAAGGATTCTAACACAAAGTAAGTTAAATATTTGCTATTTTTAAAAATCATTAATAATAGCAAACTGGACTTACTTGGCTTTCCTTTAGCCTTTTGCAAAATCATCTGCTTTGTTTGACCAACCAATCGAGCTTTTCCCTGAAGAATTTGTGTAAGACCAAATTCTTGATACTGGCTTATTTCAACATATAATTGAAACTGCCCTGCCACTTTTATGATTCTGTGAATGTCCTAAATTTTTGCTTATATTAATTATAAAGATAAAAAAGCTGACTCTTTAAATCAAGTTATTTTATCATGCTAACCTAGTTATGACTGTTCTGCCATGGCATATTTATTCCATGCTCATCCATTTTTCCAATTTCATATCTATAAATTACCCATCCTGTAATATGATGATAATATAAGGCAGGCTTTAACTTTTAAAAGACAAGTGAGTCTGATAAGTAACAAGTACACTGGATTTTCTCCTAATCTTTTTGTATTGCAAGTGTCACATTAATTGGAATACTTTTCTTACTTGTGTGTGTTCTTTTCTGTATTTCTGGTACTTCATTTGGGAATAAAGTTATTAATTTCCTAAAGCTCAGGAGCAGGGTCTATTATAATACTAATAGCCATATAAGAGCTATTTTAACATTTAGAAGTGGCAATACTAGAGCAAAAGGCATTGAATAGAGAAATTAAATGATTATTTTTTTCTGTGTTCCAATGACCCCTATACTTTTCAAGATGCATTACTTATAACTGGCATTTTCAGTATTTCATATTTATATTTGTATTATGTTCTGGGTTCATTATACATAAAGATCGCAGCCCAGGCCACTTTGGCTCAGTGGATGGAGCGTCGGTCTGCGGACTGACGAGTCCCGGGTTTGATTCAGGCTAAGGGTATATGCCCAGATTATGGCCTTGATCCCCAGTAAGGGGTGTGCAGGAGGTGGCCAATCAGTGATTCTCTCTCATCATTGATGTTTCTGTCTCTCTCTCTCCCTCTCCCTTCCTCTCTGAAATCAATAAAGATAAATTAAAAAGAAAATCACAGCTTGTGTATGTTTCCCATTTGAAGGGCCCACAGTAGATTGTCACTTAGTAGGCTCTTAATAAAAGTTTGTTAGATATAATTTATTAATTTAAACGTATATAAGATGTTCAGGTTTTGTAATAGATGGTGGAATGTTTACAAAGGCATGACTTTTGATAATTTGTCATTTCAGGATTGTGAATAGAATTTCATTTAAATTAATCTATCAAGTCACCTCTCTTCCTACTAATGCTAGAACTTCTCTGTTGCCAAATACGATGAATAATTTCTAGCCTCATCTTACTTAAGTCTCAGTAGTTTTCAAAGTATTTAATGACTCACTTTTTTTCCTGAAACCCTTTTTATTTTTTAATGTGATGAACCAAGTTATGTCTCTTGCATTTCCTTTTTAGTTGTAGGCAATGTCATTTGATTTTCTTCCTTTACCTCATGGCTGAGCTCAATACTTTGCTTTTCTGTCCTACCTGACCTCTTATATTTCTATTCTGTAAATACTGACTCTTATGTCACTGACTCAAATGTAGATCTTTATGGGCTTTTTTTTTTTTTTTTTTAGTTCCAGACTTATATTTCAGCTTGACATATCAATTTGGATGTCTCAGAAGCTTCTCAAAGTTAACATTTTCAAAAAGATTAAAAAAAAAACAAACTCCACTCTTCACTATATCGACAAATAAGACTTCCATCATGCCCCAAACTACTGACTCATTCTTGAAAGCTCAATCTTGTTCATTCCAGTAGCTATTCCTTCATCGGGTCTTATTAATCTGACTCTCCAAAATATGTCTCAAATGAATCCCATTTTGTTTTCGTTTTTCTAAATATCATCTACTTAGTTTTCTGATTCAGTCTTCTTCACTAGAATGTAAGCTTCTTAATGGCTGGGATTAGGTATGTTTTGGTTCTTGTCATCTTTCTAGTGATTAGTCCAGTATCTGGCTCCCATAGGTATTTGTGGGATGAATAGATTGATTGGGGCTTCCTGGAGGAGTTTCTTCTGCAATCCCTGATAAATGATACCTTGATAGGAAAAGTGCTGACCAATCGTGTACTAATTAACTCTGATATTGTTTCAGGTAAATTCAAATGACCTTTTCTTTTTTTAAAAAAATATGTTTTTATTGATTTCAGAGAGGAAGGGAGAGGGGGAGAGAGATAGAAACATCAATGATGAGAGAGAATCATTGATTGGCTGCATCCTGCACACCCCCTACTGAAATTCGAGACTGCAACCCGGGTATGTGCCCTTGACCAGAATCGAACCCAGGACCCTTCAGTCCTTATACCCAGCATTTTGATGCTAATATTATATTATTTCTGTAAGCACTTTTTGGTGGAGTGATAAGGCAAATGTGCCCTCAGTGACTTGATGAATATGACTATGACCTAGTGGAAATAAGGTATGAATATTTTAATACCCTTTTTAGGAATTTGCATGCAAAATGCATACAAAAATATAAAACTGTCTATAGGTATTTGAATCACTCTATCACTTTTGCAATTGCCTATTTCATTTCCTTCAGAGTACTGTGTTTTATCAGAAAGGAACTTTCTTACTGATGTTGTACTTTTGTCTATTTGTTATATTGACTGGGCTCTGTGGGTGACTTGTGTGTCCTCACTACTATGTCCCAGCATCAGCCATAATATCTAGAACTTGGTAAATAATAGTTGAATTAAGTAATCAATTAAGCAACAACATGTAATGTTAATATCCTAAGACAGTGCCAACAGATATGTTACTCTCATTCACTTGGTATTAAATTGAAGGAAAGAAGAACCCAGGAGAAATATATTGAGCTAAGTAAATTATACTATCCTAGTGACTGGTGCACGGATTCATGCACATTGAAAGGAAATTAATTAGAAGGTGGCCTGGGCTAGACAGACCAGACACACCCTGGAGCCAGCTTCCCACGGTTCCTCCCCATCGTCTGCTGAGTAAGCGGAGTTCTTTGGGTAGGTGGGGTCCCTCGGCCTGGCCTGTGAGGATCAGGCCAAAACTGGCTCTCCAACATCCCCCGAAGGATTCTGACGTGCGAGAGGCCACTCTGCAAAGTTGCTTTCATATAGGGTGTGGAATGCAAACACAAGTGTGCAGTAAACCAGATTCGGGGCCGGCAGTGCCCCAGCCACAACATAGCCCACGGCCGAAGGTGTAATCATGCAGCCCCGCGAGGAAGCGGGCTCCCTCCTCTCTGGTTTTGGGGTGTGTCACCCAAGAACCGCTGCTGCCAATCCACTGCACCTGGGCAGCTCCTGCGTTGAGCATCTGTCCCCTGGTGGTCAGTGTACGTCATAGCCACCGGTTCGGACAGTTCAACACTTAGCATATTAACCTTTTATGTTTATAGATAGCAAAATCAAAATACTTGTGAAAGCATTGTTTTGTTGTAATATAGTGTTCAATTAAAACTTCCTGATTTGGCCTGCATTTGGTAGGGAACCTTCTCTACAAATTTATCTGTGACATATTAACTGTCAGGTGGCTATACTTAGAAATTATTGAAAGAGTAAAATAGACTTTAGGAAGTTGAAAGACAGTATTTGATAAGAACAACTTATTCTTAGCTTACACTTCTGTCAAGATCTAGTCTCAAGTACTTTTTGAGAGTGATCCCTATATAAATCACAGGTGACATTTTTCTTGTTAAGGAAATAGATAGAAATAGCATATTTGCTGATTTTTTTTGTCTAAACAGCTTCCTTATTTATCTTAAAACTAGTGGCCCAGTGCATGAATTTCATGCACTGGTAGGGTCCCTAGTGGCTGGCAGTGGCTGGCCGGGTACTCCCTCCCTTCCCCCAGCTGCCAACCACTGACCAGGGCCTCCCTCCCTTCCCCTGGCCTCCTGCCACAGGCCAGCCCCGCCCCCTGATGAACTCCGTGAAGAACTCCCAGTTGAGAGGACAATTTGCATACTACGCTTTTATTATGTAGGATGACCCTTACAAGTATACATTTCAGAAAAAAACTACTTTTTCTTTCTTTTTTACTCATCTTATACATTCACCTCTTTGTCCTTTTATTTCATTACCTCTTACACACATGTACACATACGTGAATATACACATATGTAGGTTCAATATGCATACACGTGTCAAATGCAATGAAATTATTGGCAGTTTTATCTATAGCCACCAATGATTTATCTGTCCTATACAGTATTTCTTTTTCATATAGGTTTATGGTTCTTGCACTTAGGTGTTTTTTTTTTTTTTTTTCACAATTCACTTGGAAACTGATAAGTTTTCAAAGAAAGACTTAGCAATTGAGCTGCTCAAGTCATGTAACAGGTGATTCGGAGACTATTTATAAAGCACCATCTGTTGTCTCAAGGGCCTTTTCAGATTTACCAGCCATGCCAGTGGATGCCTTACAGTTTGTGAGTGGCTTTTCTTAAGAGAGCATGATGAGCGTGATTTTATGAGTATAACATCTGCAGATGGTAGAACATTTAGTTACTATTTGAAAAGTTTAAGATTGAAATATATATAATGTATCACAATATGTTGTCTTTAACACAGGATGTTCTACTCCTTTCTCCTATCATGGTTTGTATTATGCTGTGTTATCCTGATTCTCATCATTCCTTGCTCTCTCCTTTTTTCTCTTCCTAATTAATAGTGGAGGTGATGATGATGATGATGATGATGATGATGTTGACAATGGTGATGACAAGAACAGCAACAGTAATAGAATTGCAGTTCTATTATTGAGGTCCTAATATGTAACAAGTCATGTGCTATTTAATTTAAACACTATTCTATTTTATCCTCACAACATTTCAAGACAGATGTTAAATTATTTGTCCAACATTATGCACCTGATTAATAGTAAAATGAATCTTTGAATTAAAGTCTGAGAGCCTATAGAATGACTACCTAAAGCTAATTTTTCCTGCTTTTTATACTTTATATTTCTTGTCAAACTGATATATTCTCGTTGCATCAATTTTCATCTCTTTGTAGCTAATTCTTAAACTGATACTTATACTCCCATATCTCTATACCTTCCAACTTCCAATCTGTATATACAAGTGTCTGCTTAATGCCTCTGCCTGAAATATTCTAGAAATAAAACTGTCTTCCTACCAGTATTTACCCTACATCTTTCTTGGTTAATATTTTCATTATCCTTTTAAGTATCCAGACTCATATCATTTTCTTTATTTCTGTTCTCTCTTTCAATTGCTATCTACAAACGGGAGGCACAAATGTTGTTTTTTAACCTCATTTCTTAGTTTCCTTCATTGTTCTGTATCTACAGTATCCCACAGATGCATGAAATTCTATTAAGTATCATTGCTATTCAAAATGTCCTGCAAATAGCCTTACAAATCACTCCTACATTTTACTGCTGCATAATATTTCTGAAATTATGATATAGATTCTCTTCAGACTCTAACAAAAGAAATATAGAATGCCTTCTTGGTATTCACTATTTTTTTTATAATTGCATGCCAACAAATATTGGTTATATCCAGAAATCCCCACAAATTATAAACTTTAATCAGGTAAGTAACTTTTTTTATTATTTATTAAGATGTCTAAGCCCTTGTTCATGACTCTTTCATCTCCCTTGTATATTCTGTTCTCCCTACACCATTATTAGCTGTTTTCCTGGAATCTATCCTTCCTTCATTCTGTTTACATAACTTTTCCCAATGGAAGCAAGAAATCTTTTTCTTGACTGGATGGACCATGCCTGATGTGGCCTCTCTTGTTTGTATTGTACAATAAATATTTATTGAATTTAACAAACCTGATTAAAATTCTAAGATTGGCAATTAAGATATAGATAATGTTGTAGATATCCATTCAGTTGAAGTACAGTTTTTGCTTGAATCATATTTATTTTGGTGTTGATTTTGATTATGACATTATTAGTTTAATATGCTTTCTTTTTAGTAACACCTCTTTGAATACATAGTATAGTTCAAGGTGATGTCCATAATATCCTTGTTTAAAAATTGAGAAGATTTTTATGCTACCCAGTGAAAATTATGAATAACTAGAGGCCTGGTGCACGAAATTCATGCATGGGGGTGTGTCCCTTAGCCCAGCCTGCACCCTCTCCAATCGGGGACCCCTCGAGGGATTGGGCATAAACGGGCAGTCAGACATCCCTCTCACAATCCAGGATTGCTGGCTCCCAACTGCTCGCCTGCCTGCCTTCCTGATTGCCCCTAACTGCTTCTGTCTTTCAGCCTGGTCACTCCCTAACCACTCCCCTGCCATCCTGATTGATGCCTAATTGCTCCCCTGCCAGCCTGATTGCCCCTAACTGCCCTCCTCTGCAGGCCTGGTCATCCTTAACTCCCCTCCCCTGCAGGCTTGGTCCCCCCAATGCCCTCCCCTGCAGGCCTGATCCCCCCAACTGCTCTCCCCTGCAGGCCTGGGTTGCCCCCAACTGCCCTTCCCTACAGGCCCGGCCACCCCCAACTTCCCTCCTCTGCTGGCCTGGTCACCCCTAACTGCCCCCCCTTGCAGGCCTGTTCCCTCCCAAATGCCCTCCCCTGCTGGCCATCTTGTGGTGGCCATCTTGTGTCCACATGGGGGCAGCCATTTTTGACCACATGGGGACAGCCTTCTTGTGTGTTGGAGTGATGGTCAATTTGCATATTACTCTTTTATTAGATAGGATAGAGGCCTGGTGCATGGGTGGGGGCTGGCTGGTTTGCCCTGAAGGGTGTCCGGATCATGGTGGGGGTTCCCTTGAGGCATGGGCAGCCTAGGCAAGGGGCCTGTGGTGGTTTTCAGACCAGCCATGCCCCTGGCAACCCAAGCGTAGGCCCTGTTATCTGGGATTTATGTATCATCTATAATTGAAACTTTGTATCCTTGAGCGGAGGCCAGGGCAGGCCAGGGCAGGCGGGAAGCTTGGCTTCCTCCATCACCAGGAGCAACTCAAGCCTCCTGCTCTCTCCAGCTCTGTGGCTGCCACCATTTTTGTTGGGATTTATTTATGTTCTATAATTGAAACTTTGTAGCCTTGAGTGGAGGCCAGGGCCGGCCAGGGCTGGTGTGAAGCTTGGCTTCCCCCATCACGGGGGGCAGCCCACACCTCCTGCTTGCTCTAGCTCCTTGGCCGCCACTATATTTTTGGGTTAATTTGCATACTCGCTCCTCATTGGCTGGTGGGCATGGCTTGTGGGTGTAGCAGAGGTATGGTCAATTTGCATGTTTCTCTTTTATTAGATAGGATAGTTTCAACTAAAGAAATAATTTGAATTCCAGGGAGCAAATAGCTTTCTTCATTAAAAATAAAAATATTTTATTTTATTCCTTATACAGTATTACTAAGTCAGTAAAATATATTTATTCAATTAATTTGAGTTTGAGAAAATATTTAGAGCACTTAGTGTGTACATTTTAATGAGTGCCATAGACCCTCTGTCTATGCTTAAAATAAAACATCAATTAAAGTATTAGGGAAATAGATGGGAAAGCTGGTCATTCCACATGGCAGAGTTATAATTAAGTTGAGCATACATCTGAATGTGTCAAAGAAGTTATTAATAAAGGGGAGAGTTTTAAACAGTTTTTGGAGAAATGGTTACCTGTATTGTGCTTGGGGAAAAGTAGGGGAAGTGTGAGTGGAACTGATGAGGTTAGAGTATCAGATAAATGGAGAAAAATTACAAGAGGTTAGGCTAAAAACTAGGTTGGAAATGGTAAAAAAGCCCTTAGAATTTTCGTTAGACAATTTACAGATATCATTGTGAATGCTAGATTGAAGGGGAAGAATAACTGGGAAGGGGGGTTATTTAGGTACCATTCCAGTAATCTAGGAGAGCATGTCATGCTTGAACTGGGATAGGGAATAAGAACAGAAGGAGGGTGGAGTGAATAGTAAACAAAAATAGTATTTGAGTGTGGGTTTAGAGGGTGACTTAGATAATCATCTTGAACTTTGGAGGCTGATTATGCTGCCTATTTGACATAGAAAGCAGAAGAGTTTGGGAGAGGGAGCAAGCATGATGAATTTGTCACAAGCTTATTAAATAGGCTGATACCTAGGTTCCTTGAAGTCAAAACATGATTATGCATTTTAATAATTTGTACTTTAAAAATAAAAACCAACCTGGCCTTATATTTCTATTTTAAAATTTTATTTTATTGTTTAAAGTATTACAAATAGTAGTACATATGTCTCCTTTTTTCCCCCATTGACCTTCCCCCAGCCTCCCCTAACCCCAGCATATGCCCTCAACCCCCCCCCCCCCCCCCGTGTCTTGCATTCATTGGTTATGCTGATATACATGCATACAAGTCCTTTGGTTGATCTCTTACCCCTCCCCTATGCAATTCTCCCCAGCCTTCCCGCTATAGTTTGACAGTCTGTTCGATGCTTTTTTGCCTCTGTATCTATTTTTGCTCATCCTATATAATAAAGATGTAATATGCAAATGGTTGTTATGCCGTGTAGTGTAATGACTGACTGCGTAACAACTGGATCACAGATCATCAGGAGGGTGGGGCAGAGAGCTATAGGAGGGAGCAGGGCAGCAAGCTATGAGGGGGGTAGGGGGGCAGAGGGAGCTACAGGAGTGGGGGCAGGGGGCTAAGAGCTACAGGAGGGCGGGCAACAAGCTATGGGGGGTGGAGGGAACTACAGGAGTGTGGGGTAGCAGGTGGAGAGCTACTGGAGGCGGCAGTGAGCTATTGGTGAGCTACTGGCACACAGATATGTGCACAGGGCTACTAGTCAGTTTATAATGATCTTTATTATCCATAAATGAGTGAGATCATGTGGTATTTTTCTTTCATTGACTGGCTTATTTCTCTTAGCATAATGCTCTCCAGTTCCATATATTTCTTACTATAATTCTCCATCCCAAAGTTTTTGTTATTGTTGTTGTTGTTTTAATAGCCAGAAAGAGAGGAAATATAAAACATTATTGCTCAAGGCACTCACTGCTGTGGGGCATTTTTCAATTTGAATCCATTTTTGTCCTAAATTATGTTTAGTATAATGTAACTTGGAAACATAATATGGACTGTATAACATTTTAAACACAAGTAATAAAATCCAGATACAAAACCATTTTGTTCTAAATTTAGTGCACTCTTTCTGACCCGTGTCCAAATTTAGGCAGTTTTATATCAGTGACCTCATATAGTTTTCTCAACTAAAGGCCATTTAATCTTTGTTTTTTGCAACATGGTCTGTTTACCAGCAACTGAAGTAATCTTCCAAATTCCATTGCAACATACACAGCTATGTTCTTTACAAATGCTCTTTACTTTTAAATGTTAAGTGAGGATTTACAGGAACTAATGCTAAAGAATATTTCGGTACTTGTTATTTAAGCTTACTTAACAGTTGTCATTTTTTTTTCCAAGCAATTAGAGCCCTGTCGTTTTGTCACTAACAAAATATTAATTATCTATTTTTATACACTGAATGGCCAGATTATTATGATCTCTAAATGCATAAATAATATATATATTAGAGGCCCAGTGCATGAATTCATGCATGGGTGGGGTCTGGCCAGCCTGGCCAGGGGGAGGGGACATGGGTGGTTAGCCGGCCTGCCTGCTGGTCAAACTCCTGGTTGAGGGGACAGTTTGCATATTAGCCTTTTATTATATAGGATATACACTGAGTGGCCAGATTATTATGTGTTCAGAGATCATAATAATCTGGCCACTCAGTGTAGTTATCTTATCTAAGGAAACCACTAAAAAGCCCCAAATAAAGTTAGTATATATAACAGATAACACTTAACTCAATTTTCTCATATTTCTTTAAATTTGAAGATATAACTTATGATATATTATGTGTACACTTCATGTGATCATATTTTTGTTTTGTTTTTACTCTAAGAACAGAATACACATTTGTAATACATTTTTGCTCTCTCTGTTCCTAATTGAAAAATCCCATATCAGTTTTTCAAAGAAAAAACAGGATGAATATAAACCATAACTAAGTTCAAATATCAAAACCTTTCATTGTAATTCAATGAAAGTGTGGTAGGTATAGGGACAAATGCCACCATAAATTATATGAGATTTATATGAAAAACTCATTAATTCATGAATTTCAATTTAAATGGTTTCATTTTCAGTGGGTGTCTTTTTAATCACATTGCAGATATAGTTGATCCTGATGCCTGAATCGGCGTCTGATATTAAATGAAGAACAGTAACCAGAATTTATTTTGTATTTTGTAACATAAGCAAAAGGATTGTATTTGCTGGAATACAAAAAAGCACTCTTTGTTCACAATATCAAGTCCCTTTTATGCATTTAATGTCATCGGTTTCAGGGATGTAATGCCATTCCATGTATGAAGACATATTTGCATTTTTCCTCACTTGGTGCATTTGTTGGCTATAATGTGATTAATTCCTGCAGATAAGCAGCTTTTAGGAATATTAGTGCTTTGTCTGTTTTTGCTGTGGTCATAGGCCTTTGGTGCTATTTTCCCAGCTTGTCAATTCTCGAATCCTTTGCCTTGATCTCCTTTTTAAACTCTTGGATTGACTGTGGGCTCACCCACCCCACCCAACCTTCACCAGATTTGATGAATGGCTTTTGTCTTGATATCTGGACTCAGTCTCTGACTTGAGTTCACTTTGTATCAACCTGCTTTTTGTTATTGAATTAGGCTTTTACTTTTCAGAATTAGACCTTGGCCTACCTTTCTTAGTACATTCTCAAAGCTGACGACTTTTGAAGAACTTAAACCACTTTGTGGTCAAGTTAGGTATTTTCTTATCTACTTTTTTCCTTTTTCAATTCTCTGTTTTTACCCAAATCCTCTTATACACCCTCACCCACTCATTTTAGTTTCTGTCTCTGGGTTTGTTTTTTGTTGGAGTGAAGTGTTGGTGGGACTGTAATGCTATAAGGTGTTTTTGTCATCAAAAGCACTATTTCAAGTTAACGCTAAAAATCTATCTAGTTAATGTCATTCATTAAGAATGCTTAGATAGCCATGGCAGGTTTGGCTCGGTGGATAGAGTATCGGCCTGCTGACTGAAGGGTCCCAGGTTCGATTCCGGTCAAGGGCATGTACCTTGGTTGCGGGCACATCCTCAGTAGGAGATGTGCAGGAGGCGGCTGATTGATGTTTCTCTCTCATCTATGTTTCTGGCTCTCTATCCCTCTCCCTTCCTCTCTGTAAAAAATCAATAAAATATATTTAATTAAAAAAAAAGAATGCTTAGGAAAAGTCTACAAAAGTAGAGAATTGTTCATTTGACTATTTACTGTACCCCTACAATATTTCAAATACTGCTGCAGACATTCTACATGCATTATATTGTATAATTCTAAGAGAAGTCACATAAGGTTGGCTTTCTTATCTTCATTTACAGATGAGGAAACTGAGCTTCGGAGGAGGATGATAGATCGGCAAAGAATTGTGAAGTTAGAAATGGAGCCAGGATTTAGTCACAGGCCTATCTGATAAAAAGAAAGCCCATCAGTTTCCTGCTATATTAAGCTGAGATTGGTGATAAAAGTCAATGTAAGATTCTTTTATGAACTAAGAACTGAGGTAATTCATGGAGTTAGACAAATTACATAATAAATAAAATGGAATTATAAGAAAGATTATTCACTATTTAATATTTTCACTAATTTGGATCCAGTATACAGGATAAAAATATGTGGTAAAGTGTGGGGGAGGGTGTCATAGACCGTGAGAGAGAAAGTGTTGAATTAGCGATCAGTGGGTACTCAGACTATAGTTTTAGGGGTCATTTCCATAGCTTGAGATCATTGAGTACTGATAATGTCGTAATGAACATATTATGTTAGGGAGGCAATTGCCATTGTAGTAAGTACTATCAATACATATTTGTCTACATCCTCACTGTTTCATTATAGATCTTCTGGATCTCACTTCTGATTACTTCCTTGAGACTTTCTTTTATCCCCCCAACTAGGTCAGATTTTCCATAAATGTCTTTAAACCAAGTATATGTGTGATCTCTCTCTCTCTCTCTCTCTCTCTCTCTCTCTCTCTCTCTCTCTCTCTCTCTCTCTCTCTCTCTCCCCCCCTCCCCCTCCCTCTTCCTTTTCCCCTTTCCCCCTCTCCCTCTCTCCCTCTTCTCCTCTCCTTTCCCCCTCCCCTTTTCCCCCTCTTCCTCTCTACCCCCCTCTTTATTTTATATGTTGAAAGGTAACTAAATTTGTGTAGCTCTAGAGTGTATGATCAGTAGCAAAAATGTACAATCCACCTCATTCTCATTTCATATCTATCTGATCTACTTTTAGCTTTTCCCACTTTTTTTCCTCTACAAATATATTTATTTTTGGTTCTAGGCCAGTTGATCTGATGAATTACTTCCTTCTCATCTGTTGATGCCAATAAGTTAATGTCACATTGTGCAATGTCTTGTGTTTTAAGAAGGATTTACTTTGTGGTAAAGAGATGAATTTGTAAGAGAGAGAGGAAATTTTCCCTAACCATCAGAGCACACCTTCTACCACATCAAGACTGAGGCTGAAATACCATGGTCCTGGGTAGAGGTCTGCTGGTGCTAAGCTATTTTAATTGTGTAAATTAAGAAAATATGTGAGTTCATCCTCTCCAGAGGAAAGCTCTCACAGTTTATGAATATGGAGCTCCAAATCCAATATATCACCCTGGGGATATATAGAGAGGTGGGCCTGCTAGATATTAATGGATATACAGAAATCAGCATCATACTTGGTAGGTGTTCAAAAAATGTTTGTGTTTGAACCTTTCCCCATTTTAATTGTTTTTTTTTTCACTTACAACAAAAGAATAAGAATTGGATTATAATAAAAGATGGGTGGTCCAAGTTTGCTTGGGCAGCTGTCAGTAGTCACCAATCATAATAACTGTGTAACCCCCTACTTATGAGCATATCCCTATTCCAAGTAACAAAGATTCAGATAGCTTTTGCTCATATAAAGGAATGGGTCCTAAAGGAATTAATTCTCAATTTCCTTACTCTAGTTTGTGCAAGACTGGATCCCCTGATGTTTGCTGGTTTCCTAATCTTCCTATAAATTCCAGGAATATTATTTTGGTAATGGATCTTACTTTTTGGTGTTTTTTTTGCATTCTGTATATTATTTACTTTTGTAATTTAATATTTTATTACAGACATCCCTCTGGGTCACTATTTCTCAGTGCAGTCACCCTGCTTTTTTTTGTGATTGGCTTTCAACCAACCCAGTGTGACCTATGTTGCCTCAGGCTGTGCCATGGTTATAAGCTTATCATGAACCAGGTTTCATAATTTCCTTTTCCTCAGTAATCCCTGGATTCTTAGAACAGACATTTTGGATTAGGTTTCTTGAATCTGTGAGATAGGTTTGATAACTGACAAATTATTAAAACGTGATCCTTTTATGTAAGATTTCCTGTAATGTTTTCTGTTCTGGATCTTGGAAGGAAACCTAGTCCTTAACACAGACTCAATGCTGGCAGCTCCACCTGTAGGAAAAGGTATCTTCTGCTTGTCCTGCCTGGGGTAGTTGGAGAAAAGACAGATGAGCATACTGAACCTCAGAGAAGGTTTATATCATGGCAAGGGCAATCTTGTTTTTGTTCAATGAACAGAATTTTGCTCAGGGGCGTCCACAGAGCAGTAATACCTATTGGTTGAAATCACTAATGATGTGCTGATAAAATCTCCCCCTGATACCTTCACAGCCATGAATAGCCAGGTGTGTATTTTTTTAATTTCTTGTAAGCGGAAGCCAGAACAAAAAAATATGTTTGCTGTTATAAAGCTAAAAAATAACTAAGCAAGATAAGTGGAAATAGGGACAATAATCAGAGATAAAAGGCTTGGGGAAATAATTCTAAGAACGGTTAAGAATGAGTCTGTATTAACTTGAATACAATCCATTCGAGTATGGGGGACTTTGGGGCAAGTTACTTTACTTCTCTATGTTTCTGTTTGAAAATAATGAAATTACTTATTTTATACATGCTTGTGTGGTTTAAATGACAAAATGTGTATATGAAGTGCTTAGGACACTTCTCAGCATTTTCAACTTTTGATGAGTGTTATACCTTACATCCTGTGGACTTCAGCTAATGAAGTTGAAATGTGACTTAAATGTAAATCATTAGCAGCCTTAAAGGGCAAAATTGGTAGTGTTGTTGTGTGTAGGGAAGCTGAAGTTGGCACTACATCTGTTTTGCAGATTGCTAAGCGTATTTGGGGGTTTATGAATTAACAAATCACTTAAATTGAAGTGTGCACTTAGTGTGTGTGTGTGTGTGTGTGTGTGTGTGTGTGTATGTGTGTGTGTGTGTTTAATTAGAACTAGATTCTTAGCCTTCTTGGTAAATATTTAGTAAGAAACCTTGATAAATCACTTTTAGAATTGAAAAGATTTTGTTGGATGTATCAGACCAGATAAAAATCTACATGTAGGGATAATAATGTACTATTTCCTAATCTTTGACCACCAGTAATAATACTCTGTCGAGTACATGGTTTACTAAGAATAATGGAGTATGGAATGATAAGCTGCCTGTCTTTTCTCTAACATGAAACAAAAAGAAGAGATTGAAAACTCTCTGCAGGATAATTTTCTTTTTGAGTTTTTCTCTCTTTCTCTCTGCTGCTGTTCTATTTGATTTTGCTCATAGCTGTATAATTTCAAAGCCTATAGAGCAAATATTTAATTGTATGATATTTTTGGACAACTTTTTCATGTGCATTGCTTTGTAGCATTCACATGATTGACATGTATAGATGTAAAGTTTGTTTACTGTACAAAGCAAGGAGGCAAATAAAGCCGAAATCCAGACTCTGCTGTAACTTCTCAAGGCATGTGCTCTGGTGTGTGCTCTGTGTTAGCACAAAGGGGGGATCTTTTTCACATGAATTTTCCATAAAGTTATCCTATTGGCTAGCAGCAGTCCTGAATATTTGGGTCCGATAATTAGCTAGTAAAGTACAGGAGACAATAGCATTAGATAATATAATTGAATTCTCTATCACAGGTATGTTGTATCTAAGTGTTATTCAATGGCAATTATAATTATTCCATAGGTATATTTTTATTAAAGACTATGGCTTGACCTTATGCTCATCTTTCAATTTTTTAAAAATAACTATTCTAAGACATTTCATTTTGTTTACAAGTTATAATATGTATCACATATACTGTACTGTGAATTTATATAAATGCTAGATTTCTCTTTGTAAAATTTTATTTTTAATCCTTCTTTCCTCAGTTTCCCTTCTAGAAGGCAGAACTCTTGGTAGACATAAGGAAAAAGCTTATGATTGGAATATTATTATCATTGCTTTTTTTTCCCTTCTCTTAGTGAGTTTTGGAGTTTAAGGCTAGATAAAGACAGAGGCTTCTTTCTCTGAATGCTATTTTGTAATAAAATATCAAAAATAGAAAATATAGATGACATGTATTTTAAAATTGAAAATCTAAAATATAAATGCACTGACCTGTTCTGAGGATTAGATATACTAGCAGGTGGTTCCATTCCATCCAAGCCCGCATGCACACCCAATTCCAGTTGTGAATGGCAGCCCCTTAGCTAGTGCTGTGGGTTCATGGCTGGTTATCCTATATAATAAAAGGCCAGAGACCATAAGCGTAATGACCGGAACGACCACTCAACCAGTCTCTATGAGGTGGGGGGCCGGCGAGGGGAAATGGGTGGTTGGTGGTGGAGGTGAGGCAGGACCCAGGACTGGCGAGGGGAACCGGCTGGCTGGTGGTGGCAGTGGGGCAGGACTGGGGGCCAATGGGGGGAACCTGGTGGCAGGCAAAGGTGGCGGGGCGGGACTGGGGACTGGCGAGCAGGCAGAAGATGGGCCTGATTGCAGGCTAGGCCTAGGGACCCTACCGTGCATGATTTCATGCACTGGGCCTCTAGTAACTTTATAATATCTTTCTGTTTTCCATAGGTTCACCTAAAAACAAAGCAACACATTTGTACTATATTTATTCTGATTTGCCAATTATTCTTATACATATATATCTGTGCATGTGTGTATAAACATGATAGGTAATATTTTTATTTAAATAGTTTTTTTAAAATATATTTTGATTGGTTTTGGAGAAGAAGGGGGAGGGAAAGAATGATATAAACACCACCAGTATAAGAGAGAATCATTGGTCAGCTGCCTCATGCATACTCCCCACTTGGGATTGAGCCTACAACCCCAGCATGTGCCCTGACTAGGAATTGAATCCTGACCTCCTGATTCATAAGTTGATGCTTAGCCACTGAGCTATACCAGCCAGGTTAGCTAATATTTTGATTAGGAATACAAAATTATTAATGCTCACAGTTTTTAATAGAATACTTTAATGAACAATTATGTGATTTGACATTAATAAAGGCTTGATTGAATAATTACTTTCAGGACTTAAAATCGCTTTTAACGACAGTAATAGCTTTCCTCTTGCAACTTATTGATCATTTTAGAATAGCATCCTATATGTAGACCTTAACAGTTTTTGAAGCTTGTGGTACGAAAAATCCAATATTGCTACATTTTTCTGGGAAGAAGTACTTGGTCGTGAAAAGACCTGAAAGCCCATGTCTAGACATAACAATGTCAAATTTCAATTTTCTGTGGAGAGATATTAAAATACAAGCTATTTTTAAAAAGGAGCTGAATATGCAGGACAATATGAGTTTATACTAATATATAATTTGTAAGAAAAACTTATAATAGAGAAGTAAAATGTTGTGCTAAAGAGAATGTATATGGAACACTCAGGTTTCCAATTGTGACATTGGCATCTACTTGCTGATTGGCCTTGGCCATGTCAATATATTCCCTGTTCCTCAGATTATTTACGTTCATATTAGGGATACTAAGAGTTCTTACTTTGTAAGGCTAGTGTGAATATTAAATGATGTAACATATATAAAATGTTCATCCCAGTGCCTGGCAGAAAAGAAGGTTTCAGCTCTCATGGTTGCCTATCCTTGAATAGGTCTTTCTGCCCCTCTGAATAGTTTGAGGTTTTAATTAAGCAACTCCCATGACTAAGGTGAACCTTAACTTAGTAGCCTTGGAAAAGAAGTTAAGAAAATTTGTACTTCTACTCTCTGAATTCAGGTTTCCCTGAGAGAGGGAGAGGGAAAAGAAATAAAAGATGTACTAAGGGCCCAGCCAGTGTGGTTCAGTGGTTGAGTGTCGACATATGGACCTGGAGGTCAAGGTCCGATTCACTGTCAGGGAACATGCCCGGGTTGCGGGCCCAATCCCCAGTGGGGGTCATGCAGGAGGCAGCCGATCAATGATTCTCTCTCATCATTGATGTCTCTCTCTCTCTCTCTCTCTTCCTCTTCCTTCCTTTCTGGAATCCATAAAAATATTAAAAATAAATAGATGTACTTAAGAAAAGTAAGTGCTTTTAAAAAAAATGCTTGAGTTGTTTTCTATTTCTACATTTTTAATGGATAATTTTTAAATATCGTTTAAAAAGACACAAATATTTTGCATTTTAAATTTACTTCAAAATAAAGATTTATTTTTATAACAAAACAATGAGACTATATGCAAATAGTATGTGTTCTTTTGTGTGTGTGTGTGTGAAAAGTATGATGTATTATTACAGTGCACTGGAGTGTGAAGAGCTTGATTTATAACCCTTGATAGTTATATGAATAAATCAAGTATTAGAACAGTGAGCTGCTTCTGAGATTTAGACTACCTTATTTTGCATATAGTCAGAAGGAATTTGGCTCAACAAGTGGGCTTCTTGAATATATACTCTTTGATCTTTTGGGTTTGTTTTATTCTAGGCAGAGTCAGATACAAATACTTTTAAAGTCACAAACTAGACACTCATACAAGTATATGATGGGACCGAATGGCAGATTTTTCCCCTCTTAATCTGAAGGTGGGAGAACTACCTATCTTTGAAATTTCTTTTGTTTAGAGGTCACTTGACTAGGAGACATGAATTTCTTTCCCATTGGAAATCCTCATTCAGTCACAATGGTATTTTATATTAAAGAAATTTCATTATGTGACTAGTAATACATTTTACCTGCTATTTAAAGAAAAATACCTCGTAAAAACACTTTAAAATTTTGAACAAAGTTTTTAGTTATTTTTCCTTTTGTGTACCTAAAAGTAACCACTCCAAAGCAGTGGTGGTAGTGTGGAGAAAATTTTTTCTTTAGATTTGAAACACTTCAAAGAGATTACTTTCTAACTAATGATGACTCTTGAAGCAAAAAGAAGATCAAATGAAGACTGGAGGAGTGGACAGCATAGTGGGAAAAGCATCAAAGCAGTATTATTAAAAGTGAAAAAGAAGGATTAATCATAAATTTGGAATATTTTCAAAGCTGAAAATGTACTCTTATGACAAGTGTTATAGATGAAGGCAGTTGTAACTAGAAAAAGTAAAACTTTGGTAGGAGCTTATCTGTATCTTAAGACTTGGTGCTAAGACCACCATATTCTAAATATTTATGTATTCAATAAATTTACTGAGCATCAGCTATATGCTAAGCCCTCAGACTGTAGGTATGAACAAAACAATCTTTTGGAGTATATATTTGATTGGGGCAAGTAGATAATTATGTACAGGGCTGGGCAAAAGTACATTTATAGTTGTTCGTATGGAAAAAGACATGCAGGTTATGATTATTACAATGCCTTTATTAACTCTGTGTTTTATGTACTCACAACTATAACCCTACTCTTATTCATGTCTTTATTACAAATAGCATTAGTATATTAATAGTCTACAACTATTCAACAATGCTATTCTACTTCTATTCTATGCTATCCTACCCTGCTATATTCTATCCCATTTCATTCTATTCGATTCCATCAAGCCATTTCACTCCATTTTATTCTTTACTTGATTTTGAATTAAGAAAAACGTATTTCCAGATATTAGACTTATTTTACTTAAAGAAATGTATTATTTTACATCAAAATATTTGAAATTGAATAAACTTATTATTTCAGAATGAGACATAAAGCACATTTAATCAGTATGTTTAGTGGTTTGTTCAACAAAAAAAAACAATATTCACATAGGTATCAAGATTTTATTAATTATACATATATTTAATAATAAAACAAACCAGATATTTGAATGAAAAATTATAAAACAAATGCTAGCCCTGGCTGGTGTAGCTCAATGGTTAGAGTGTCAGCCCACGCACCCAGTTGTAGTGGGTTTAATTCCTAGTCAGGGTACATACTCAAGTTTCGGGTTTGATCCCTGATCTTGATGCTTCTTTCTCACATCAAAGTTCTCCCCTCCCTCCCTCCCTTCCTCCCTTTTCCTCTCTGTCTAGAATCAATGAAAAATCACATCCTCAGGTGAGGATTAAAAATAAATAAAATAAAACAAATGCTAAAGGTGCCCCATGACTTAGTTATTTCACCAGCCTTCATTCCATCACTACTGCCTGTATATGCTGTGTTAATTAGGCAAAACAAATGTGTAGTAAAACAGTTCCCAGAGTTGTGGGAACAAGTAAGGACAAACAAAATGATAAGTGGTTCAGATAAAACTAGAGATGCTATTGGGTTCAGAAGAGGTTATTAACGGTTTTGAAATGAAGTGCATTGAAGTGGGTCTCAACATATTCATAAGACATTATCAGAGCCCATCCTGCATGGCTCAGTGGTTGAGTATCAACCTATGAACCTGGAGGTCATGGTTCAATTCCCCGTCAGGGTACATGCCTGGGTTTCGGACTCATTCCCCAGTGTGGGATGTGCAGGAAGCAGCTGATCAATGATACTTTCTCATCATTGATGTTTCTATCTCTCTCTCCCTGCTGAAATCAACAAAAACATATTTATCTCCTAAATATAATTTTGATGGTTGTCTCCCAACGAATGTCATTTATTTTTATATATTTTTTAGTCTTTTTAAAAAATATGTACTATAATTTGGATTTTTTTTAGTCTTTTGAAAAAATATGTAATATAATTTTAATTTATTTTTTAGTCTTTTGAAAAAAATGTACTATAATTTTTTTCAATATATAGTTTTTATGGGCCAGAAAACATGAGCATTTTTTTGTCTTTTACTTAAATTTATATATCCTATGGTATTCCCTTTGCTCTTAAATATTTTTCAGAATATTCAATGGCTGTTTTCATTGAAACATATATATATATAAAACATATATATAATCAATCACATATATTTGATTGATTATATATAAGTTTTATATATATGAAATCAATATATATATATATGAAATCAATATATTTGTATTGATTTTAGAGATAGAGGAAGATAGAGGGACAGAGAGATAGAAACATCTATAAGAGAGAAACAACCATCGACTGCCTCCTGCACACCCCCTACTGAGGATCAAGCCTGAAACCTGGGGCATGTTACCCTGATCTGGAATCCATCAGGTGACCTTTTGGTTCATGGGTGGGTGCTCAGCCACTGAGCCACACTGGCTGGCCTGTTTTCATTTTTTTTTTTTAACAGTCTCTCTTCATTAAAGCACAATAGGAAAATATATAATTGCCCAATTTAATAATTATTTTTTCTAAATATAAAATAGGATTATTTAGTAGTTAAAAAAGCTATTCTACAACAGTATATGTAGTCATTCTCAAATATTTAAGTCTGGCTCCTGGTATTCATGGTCCTTAATTTGGAGCTTATGGGTTATTGATGATTAAACATAAACTAATAAAATATATGTTTTTAATTAAATCACTATCTCATACATTAAGAAAATATTTGAGACAAATTAAAAATTAAAAAATTCTGTTCATTAGCTCATTCTTTTTTGTGAATACTGTTCTGATAGCAGAATTCTGAGTTTAAATCATGTAACAGTCTTGTTCTGCAGTAGCTTAGTTTGAAAACCTCTGTTATAATGCAAATTACATAATGTTGAATAATTGGAATTGAACCCAATTAATAGGGCTTTGATTTACATTTTTAATCCCTTCTGACTTGCTTCTTGTCTTTATGACATATCAGATTCAGTATATTATTATAGAATGAGACCTGAACTGGCAATTAAGATTCATGTGTTCCCTGTTAAGGTCTGCTACTATATGTGTGGATTTTAGGAAAGTCATTTAGCATTTCTTATTTTACTGACTCATAAAATGACTAGAGGCTCAGTGCACAACATTCCTCAGCCTGGCGTGTACCCTTTCTCCCAGACCTGGAGCTCCTGGGGATGTCCAACTGACATCCTTAGTGCTGGCACAAAGGTGGGAGAGGCTCCAGCCACCGCCGCTGCACTCGCCAGCTGTGAGCCTGGCTTAGGGCTTCTGTCTGAGTGGTACTCCCCCAGTGAGAGTGACCACCAGGGAGCATCTCCTACGTTGATCATCTTCCCCCTGGTGGTCAGTGTGTATCATAACGACTGGTTGTTCCATCGTTTGGTCGATTTCCATATTAGCCTTTTATTATATGGAATGAGATTGAATACGGTTGCAGTTTCTTAGTTATTCCTAAAGGCCTTCAGTTTCTGTATAGAATCATTATATATATATATATATATATATATATATATATATATATATATATATTATATGCAGATTTTTGGCCTGGGTTTCCTAGTGTCCAAAAAGAAGTGAAAAAACAAGAACATTGTTTTTAAAGGCCTCCTGCAAATGAAGAATTACATTTCAAATTTCAGTCTTTTTGGAGTTCTTCAAATACCATGAAATGCTTTTTTGCCACAGATTTCTCAGGATGCTTTGTCAGTAAGTTAACATCTTGGTAGATAGTAACTGTCTAAAAATAGATTGCATCAGAGTTCATTCTTTTTGTCATTATAGACTAGTGGCCCGGTGCACGAAATTTATGCACCGGGGGTGGGGGAGGTCCCTCAGCCCAGCCTGCACACTCTCCAATTGGGGACCCCATGGGGGATGTCTGGCTGCTGGTTTTGGCCCCGTGGGATCGAGCCTAAACCAGTGGTTGGACCTCTCTCTTGCAATCTGGGACCATTGGCTCCTAACCTCTCACCTGTCTGCCTGCCTGCCTGATCACCCCTAACTGCCTCTGCCTGCCTGCCTGATCACCCTTAAGCACTCTGCCTGACTGATTGCCTCTAACCTCTCTGCCTGCCTGCCTGCCTGATCGCTCCTAACTGCCTCTGCCTGCCTGCCTGATTGCCTCTTACTGCCCTCCCCTGCCAGCCTGATCTCACCCCCAACTGCTCTCCCCTGCCAGCCTGATCTCACCCCCAACTACCTCTACCTGCCTGATCATCCCTAACTGCCCTCCCCTGATGGCCACATGGCCCCCAACTGCCCCTCCCCTGCCAGCCTGATCGCCCCTATCAGCCTCTGCCTTGGCCCCCACCACCATGGCTTTGTCCAGAAGGAAGTCGGACATTTGGAAGATGGCCAGATGACCCGGTCTAATTAGCATATTACCCTTTTCTTATGATAGATATATTATATAGGATAGGATTGCTTAAATGGGGGGGGAGCCTTTTCATCAGGAGGAGATGCTCTTGGCAAACAAAAATACATAATCCCTATATCTGGACTGATAGCCAGCCATATGCACTATAATGCCAAACCAGTAATTAAAAAATTGAACTGCTTTCTTACACTGTACACCAAACAGCTGTTGCTCTTAAAACCCCTAACTCAACCCCTACCTTAGGTTCTGCCTTTGCAGTTCACCCAGATTTGGTTCTGATTGGCCGGTTTTTATGCCAATCAACGTCAAAAGCTCTGCTTCCTAAGCAGCCATTGGCTCCTCACACTTCACCTAGATTTGGTTCTGATTGGTTGGTTTCTATGCCAGTCAGTGTATCCGAGCCTATCAACAGGCTTGATCAGAGAGGTGGCGCTGTTCAGCACCTCCAGTAGAGGCCATAGAGAAAGAGAGGTGTGGCTGCTGGCCAGGCCCAGAGCGCAAGAGAGAGGCCAGTGCTGATCAACAGCTGCCACAGAGGCTACGGATCAGACCCTGCTTCTGTCTCTAGGCCTTTCTTTGGGCCTGATCCACAGCCCCTTTGGCAGTCAGTGCTGGGTCCGGGCTCCCATAGCTGTGGCAGTCAGTGCTGGGTCACCACGGCAACCCAGCACTGACTTCTGGTTGGTTGAGTCTTTAGTCATTTTGGATGTTATGGACCCTGGGTTTTTATATGTTAGGGTGGGATACTTTCCACTATGGTTTTGGACCACTGCTAATTGATTTGTATTTCTACCTTTGGAAGTAAAAATAAATAATTGGATATGTCCATAAATATAAATAAATATTGTTTAATTACTAACAATATGATGAAACAATTGTTAAATATCATGAGTTTACCTATAATTATTCAATTTTTGTGATATTCTTACTTTGACATAAATGAATTACTTTGATATTCAAGAAGATTTATAAAGTAATAAATAAAATATTTATTAGGAATTGTTATGTCAAAGGGATGAATAATTATATGACCAGAAATATCACCTCCATGCTTTGTAAATCTTTTTAAGATATAAGTACAATTTAAAATATTCTTGTTAGCTTTCAAATAATAATTTGTATTAGAAGAAATGAATTGGAAAAATAATTAAAATAGAAGTCAATAAATTCCTGAAATTTAGTCTTAGATACCAATTTATTTTAACTTTTAAATTATATTTTTATAAAATGCTTTCTTGTCAAGAAACTGAATTTACCTTATCAAATTATTCAACACAAATTTTTTAGATTACCTAATATTAGTAACATTAATTTTGTTTTATTTACTTTTTTCCTTTTTATTGAATTTATTGGGATGTCACTGGTTAACAAAATTATACAGGTTTCAGGAACACAATTTCACAATATATCATCTGTGTATTGTGTGTTCACCACCCCCAGTCAAGTCTCATTCCATTACCATTTATCTCCCCTATACCCTCCTCCACTAAAATTAATTTAAATTTATGTAGGAAATATATTTTAAAATTTGAAGCATGTATTTTCTTTCGTGAACCCTGTTATCTCTATATATTTACTTTGAAATAGTAAAATTGTAATATTATTGCATAACACTAGGGTATCAGAATTTCAATTATATTTTAGTTTTCTTTCTTATATTTATCACAGTTTCTTTTAAAGGAATTAATGCATGTAAATATCACCAAAAAGGTATTTTTTTCAAAAATATGTTAATGGTTTTGACAACTGATGGTAATTTTTTTTGGGAGTTCTGTTGACTATTAAACACAACACCAAGATTTTAAGAGTACATTCTTTGTGTTCTATTAAGTATAAAGGGAAACAAGAAAAACTATCTGTACTCATGTTTTCTAAATGTGCTTCCAAAAGAAAAATATTTCTGTACAGACAGTGCCTTTTAAACTACTTTTGTATTCAATTATCATTTAGTTAACAAATGTTTAATGATATCTGTTTAGATACTTTTCTGTGCTTTCCTAGAATGTATATTCTAGTTGGTGGGACAGTAGTAAGCAATATTTAGGAATAAAATAATATGATAGTTATTGAAAAATACGATGGAGGAAAATAAGATATCGTGCCTCATATGTAGGTTATTAAGAAATGTGCATTTACTAAACTGAATAGATGAATTTACATCATAAAAGTGAATTTTAGTTTATCTTATTTAGCTCATGTTCTCTTGTGTATGAATAACCTTTATAAATTTGTCACATTAAATGTTAAGGACACAGATTTAATCTTAAATTTTAAGTACATTCTCATTCATTGACACTAAAATTTTAGGCACTTAAAGAACACCATTAGGAACTCAATCACTTCATTTTTCTAAGAAGAAATGAATTTGGGAAAATAATAGGAATAGAAATCGATAAATTCCTGAAATTCAGTCTTAGATACCAATTTATTTTAACACAATTCTTACAGGACAGTGATTAAAGATTTTAGTAGCCAGTGTATTGAATGGATCTGGATAAACACTGTAATGTAACAAAAAAGTCCCAAGCTGGAGCAGTGATTTACCTCAAGATTATATATAGCAGGTTCAGTTCCCTGCCTCTTAGCTGGTATTTACTCAGCTCACAAGTGCATTCTTTATATTTAGTTATTAATCTGCTCAGAGAGACTCCCTTTTTCTAATTAAAAGATAAAGTTATTAAAACATCAAACAAATAAATATTTCATAAATGCCTAAGAATTATTATTAACTGTGTGATATATAACACTTATATATGCAATTAGATAGCATCTTGTTAATAAAATTTATTCTTGAGCTTTCATTTTAATAGCCCTGGTTATCTCAGTAGAAAACATGCTTTCATCAAGTGTTTCCAGTTTGGACATGAACTTAAAAGTATAATAAATTGTTGTCTATGTATCATCATTTCAAGAGTGCCAGAAATCCCCTGAATCCGCGAATCTTGCAGCTTGCTGATGAGTGAAATATCCAATAAGATACATTCTTCGCTTTTATGAAAATGAAGATGTTCCTAGGAAGGATAAGCAACTTGAACCCTGGCAAAAATTTGTGCTTTAGGTAAAGGAGTTTATCACACTGTTTCTTAAGTAAGGCAGATACGAAGGAGTCGGAGGTTGAGAAAATGTGACCTCTAAAGGGAAAAGGAAATATCAATATGGAAACAGTACTCCACAGTACAGAATTCTGGACAACTTTGGCCTGGGTTGCTCCTGTTCACTAGGTTAGAGAAAAAACTTTTTGTGAACTAAAATATAATTAGCTAAGGATATGATGACTTGATAGTGTTACTGTCCGTTGACAGACTATTCCTTAAATGTCACTTATAGAAGGAAGTAATAGAGCTGAGTGTTGTAGAGAAATAAAGAGAGAAAAAGTAGATAGAAAGCTGAGAGTTCTGTTTTAGACTTGGCCACGTATATTGAGCCAGTCAGCCAAGCCAGGTGTTGCAGGGTTACCCAAGATAAACGGCCATTGTTCTGTGATTATAATGGCTGTACAGTACCTGCTTGTTGGCAAAAGATAGAGGGCTAGAGCTAAATAACACTATCCCTACACCACAGAGATGAAAGATTAGTCACATTTGGGCCTATTCAGAGCTGTTGTAGGCCACTGCTCAAATCTTTGCTTTTTTTCCCCACTATCAGGGTATTTGGTAGAAAAATAGAAGCCTCAGTTACAGAGCTAATATTCTTCCAAAGGTGAATTCGGTTAAAAGTAAAGTTAATGTAGAAAAGAAATGACATAAAGGAGCAGACATAGTCCCTCTTAATTTTCCTTTTCGTAGGTATGATTAAAAGGGAGGTTGGGAGGGTGGATATAATGAATGACCTGCAATATTCAGGACGTACTTTTACTAAAAATGTATATGCTGTCCATCTGAATTTTAAATATCACTTATCATCCTACATGTTTTTACTTTAGTTATCCTATTTTGGGGGCATGACACTCAAAAATTTTATCAGTGACATTAATATGTGTGTGTGCGCGTATGCGCAAAAAATGCAGTATATATGGTGCTTTATCTGGTAAAAGACATTAATTGTAGAAGTGGTTATCAGCTTAGGAGTTTTGGTGGGAAAGTCGTGGGTTTCAGGGTTATCTGAAATTGGATGGTAAGTTCCCAAACCAGATTTAAATGGGCATGACTCATAACATGCACAGTAAACTGAGGTCACTGGTAGACATTCGAGTGTGTGTTTGTGCATTTTGTGTAATGCTCTCCAGCTTGGTTTAGTTGAGTGTAGCTTAGTCATGTTTCCAAAGGGCAGAGATGGTCTGTTATGATTGCTCAACTCTATCTTTGGAAGCATGAAAGCAGTCATAGACAGTCCAATTAAAAAAAAAATGGGCATGGCTATCTTCCAATGAAGTTTTATTTGCAAAATTGGGCCATCTGTTGGTTTTGCATGGGTTTGCAGACCCATATCTTTGGGTTACTTGACTGCAAAATCTCACATAAGCAAATGCAAAAATTGCATTATGCTCAAATAGTTTTGCAAACACATCTATTTCTTTGCAACAACCTGATGTGTTTTTTTTTAAAAAAAAATATATATTTCTTTATTGATTTCAGAGAGGAAGCTAGAGGGAGAGAGAGAAACATCAATGATAAGAGAGAATCATTGATTGGCTGCCTCCTGCACACCCCCTACTGGGGATCTAGCCCACAACCTGGGCATGTGCCCTTGGTCAGACTCAAACCTGATACTCTTCAGTCTGCAGGCCAACACTCTATCCACTGAGCAAACCAGCTAGGGCACAACCTGATGTTTTGAAAATAAGTCTTATCATTCATTTTTAAGTTTGGCATGTTAGGATAAGGAGTGCAAAGACTGTAGCATGAGGATGAAATTTAAATAAGGGGTAATTAATGCTTATCCTGGGAATATAAATATGCAAAGTTGTTAGCTGGGATATGCTAAATGAGGTTCACTTTCTCTGTCAAATGGATTTTCATATTTTTTGTTTTTAAATGTAATTTCTTAAATTTACCTTTGGTTTGCATTGTTTATTCATATATTTAAAAAATACCCATGTACTCCAAATATCTTGTTAATGTGTTTTGCATTTAATGTAGACTTTTGAATAACTGAAGAAACACATCATTGAGAATTTCCATTGCATTGCATGTGTGGTCACATATGTATGTCATATAAATGATGATTGAAGTAGATTTCCTTGGAGAACATTATTTTTAAGTGTGTCAGTGAAGGGCTCTCTTACTTAAATATGAAACACTTTGGAGTAGAAACGATCTCTTGTTTCCTGTCACAGTTTTTGTGAATATAGCTAAATCATCTCCTAATTATTTGACTTCTCATTATTTTATCTGTAAGTTTTGAAGATCTTGTTTTCCTTCAATTTCCCTTTTTCACTAAAATATTTGACTATTAGTCTCTCTCTCTCAGTTTTGATTTTTGAAACATTGAAAACATATATAAATACCCACATATATTCTCTTCTCTATGATTATGGCTGCATGTCTACCTGTTTATCTCTGTCTGTTAATCACTGAATTGACACAACATGGAAGAAAATTGTAATCATTGCAAAAAATTATCTTCTTGTCACTTAAATGTGTTTTGTCACACCTTTAGCCACTGTCAAAGAAAGGCTAGACTAGACCCTAGTTAAGGCAAGTGCATGATGCTATCTTAGGTAGCAGATTGAAAGGGTCCTGGAGAAGAACACAGGCATTCAGAGAAGAGGTGATTTACCAAGCATTACTCAGTAATCTTGCGTGACACAAATGCTCATATTTGAAACTGGAATAATGTGGCTGGTCAAAATGCCTCTTTTGTAGGAGGAAGATAGAGCTATAGAAACAAGGCATCATAAAATTTCTTAGGCTAATATGCAAATCACACACAATGGATGTCATTTTGTCCTCTAAACTCTAACAATTAATAATCACTTCAATATACTTACTAAATGTCATGTAAAAACTAAAAGGACAATCTGACGTCTCTGATAGAACAAATTGTGCAATTTTTATAGTAATACAATAGACAGTACAAACATTCCTTAAAATTAAAGAAGATCCTAATTCTACATGCTCTTTTTCACTCAAATATACGTATGTACTCTAAGTGTACTCAAGTTGGGGGGAAATTATAATGAACATTTATATGAGTGGGTCATTCTCCTAATTAAAAGTATAAACTACATTTTAAAAACCAACTTTCTCCCATATTTCCAGAAATATGTCTTTATTACAATTTTGTATGGAAATTCGTTATTATATGTAAAGCAGAAATGTCCTGCAGTTCTTATCAAAGAGTTTTGGGTTAGCGATGATGGAGTAGACCTTCTCAGGGAACTGAGATTACTCAATGTTTAGGGACCTAGTAACATACTTTAATAACTTTAATAGCATTAGCTCATTTGTAAATCTAATTACCTATCCTTTTAATTTTGGGGGACTGTCTAAAATCAATATCCATTTAATATCTCTATTTCAAGGTGACATGTATTCAGTTATATAAAAATTATGACTCTGAGGAATGTTTGCAGGTGTCCTCAAACTATGGCCCGCAGGCCACATGCGGCCCACCGAGGACATTTATCCGGCCCGCCGGGTGCCGCTGCCTGTCCTGCTTAGCAGCCGACTCATCCAGGGCCCACAGTGCGCATAGGAATTTGTTCATAGTTTTTTTTTTAAACTATAGTCCGGCCCTCCAACGGTCTGAGGGACAGTGAACTGGCCCCCTCTTTAAAAAGTTTGAAGACCCCTGTGTGAAAAATATTCTCCAGTTATTTAAATAATATTATGTTGTCTTGTGTGAGAATGTTTGCTAATATTAAGAGCTATAGTAATATTGCAGAGGCTATTGCCTTTATTTTCCAACTTTTTGTAGTAATAAATGTTAGAGAAAACTTGGTCTGTAATTCTTTTGGCTACTTTACAGGGCTTGACGGTACGATCGGGAGTGAGTAAATCGGTCTTTACTGGAGATCTGAGAACTTGCCAAAGCTCTTTGGATAGACTTATTTCTGAAATATTTGGTTTCCTATTTCAGATCTTTAGTAGTTAAAAAAACAAAAGAGAGAGCGTAAATCCCTATTGCTGAAGAATGGTAACCATCAAGTTTTGATGCTTCTGTTAAATAAAAGGTGTGATAGGAACATTTCTAAGTAATTCCTCAGTAGAGCAAATTGGTTTAGGGCAGCGGTCAGCAACCTCATTAGTCAACGAGCCAAATACCAACAGTACAACGATTGAAATTTCTTTTGAGAGCCAAATTTTTTAAACTTAAACTTCTTCTAACGCCACTTCTTCAAAATAGACTCGCCCAGGCCGTGGTATTTTGTGGAAGAGCCACACTCAAGGGGCCAAAGAGCCGCATGTGGCTCACGAGCCGCGGTTTGCCGAATACTGGTTTAGGGGATTCAGTAGAAATTAGTTTACTTCTTGGCAAGCTAATTGAATGTAATCACATCAGTTTTTCTCCTCATTATTAATATTTTCATTAATATTTGTATTTTGTCTTCTTTTAAATATTTTGGCAGGTTCATTATAATTCTGCATGAGCTTCAAAATAT
Organism: Corynorhinus townsendii; assembly: GCA_026230045.1. Lineage (NCBI taxonomy): Eukaryota > Metazoa > Chordata > Mammalia > Chiroptera > Vespertilionidae > Corynorhinus > Corynorhinus townsendii. The sequence goes on from JAPDVU010000001.1 coordinate 39,240,776, forward strand.
TTCCAGATTTTAATGAGAACTTATTTATGGTCTGAGGAATGTCATTGAGTATTGGGTGCAAAAGTCCTAATTATATCAAATTATTTGCCTTTTTAAAAATCTGTTGTCATCCTCACAAAATAATTCATTGTAAAATTCCACATATAACAGTTCTATGCTATGTACAATGTGCAATAATTTAGGATTAAATCGTTTAACATGTATGAGCTTATGTTCTGACACATTCATACACATATTGCTTTCTTTTGCTTGTATGGTAGGGAAGCAATAAATAGCCAGGCTCTCCCAGGCTTTTCTCTGTAGTCTTTATAGTTAACAAAAATCACGTTAGGCTCACAGCACTCTAAATCATTGCAGCATATTTTGTAACAGGTGTTGCAAAGGAATTAAACATAAAAGGGAATTAAACAAAGTAAAAACCCCATTGTTGAAAAATGATTACCACTGGCATGATTTCTTCCATCCCTTCACTCACACCCTTACCCATAGAGCTGCCACCACCTCTTTAGCAATAATCGGGTGACTTTTTTGTGAAACCATGCCTGTGTTTTACTGCCAGGCATATAAATACCAGGTACCTGGGCTCCAGCAGTTGTTTTCCTGATTTTGTGGCTTTGGTGAATCTTTATGAGTCCAGCTGGCTGGATAGAGAGGGATCTCTCTTTTCAAGGGGTCTGCTTTGGTCAAATCACCCTGAAGGGGACCGTTTTTCTCTAAAAAAATTTTTTTTAGAATGTCCTAAATATTCTGTAGTGTACAGCATGATTAGAGTTTAGCTAAGACTTCACTTTATCAAAACCTTAACCTCAGCTGAGTTAAAAATTATTCCCCTTTGGCAAAATAATAGTGTCTTGTGAATCTGTATGCAAATAGTGGAGAGAAGGGAGATTCTTGCAATACATACTGGAAATAGGACTAGGGTAATTATTGACATGTGTGAGAAGCCATTGCTTCTTTTTTAAAATTAAATTTATATGGGTGACATTGGCTAATAGGATCATATAGGTTTTACCTGTACATTTCTATGATACAAGATCTGTCTATTGCACCGTGTGCCCACCACCCAAAGTCAGATCTTCTTCTGTCACCATATATTGGGCCCCCTCCATAACCCCGCCCTCCCGCAGCCCCTTCCCTCTGGCAACCACCACACTACTATTTGGGCCCAAGAGTTTCAGTTTTATATCCTACATATGAGTAAAACCAGATGGTTCTTAGCTTTTTCTGCCTGCCTGACTTATTTCACTTAGCATTGTATTCTCAAGGTCCATCCAGGTTGTTGCAAATGTCAGTATTTCGTCTTTTCTTACGGCCATTGAATATATGTCGCACATCTTCTTTCTCCAATCCTCTATGGCAGGACACTTTGGTTGTATCCAGAGAAGTCATTGTTCTTTGTTTAATGAACTTAATAATGAAGGCTCCATTAGTGTCTGGCATAAAGAGAGTGAATTCTTTTTTAGCAGTGTCTACACTGCTAAGAAAGGGTACCTAATTTCTGTACTTCAGTTATTAACTATTAACACAACTATTCCTTTGTGCTGACAGGGCTCCTCATTTCTCAAGTAATAGGTAAAATGATGGATGAACGTAAACTAGTTTACTGAAGTATATAATTTTTTCTTTATTGATTAAGGTATTACATATGTGTCCTTATCCCCCCATTATCCTCCCCACCCCCCACTCATGCCCTCACTCCCTTATGTCTGTGTCCATTGGTTAGGCTTATATGCATGCATACAAGTCCCTTGGTTGATCTCTCCCCCTTATCCCCACCCTCCCCTACTTTCCCCTTGAGGTTTGATGGTCTAATGGATACTTCTCTGTCTCTGGATCTGTTTTTGTTCATCAGTTTATGTTGTTCATTATATGCCACAAATGAGTGAGATCATGTGATATTTATCTTTCTCTGACTGGCTTATTTCACTTAGCATAATGCTCTCCAGTTCCATCCATGCTGTTGCAAATGGTAAAAAAAAGTTTTAATTAAACTCTTCCTACTTTGTGTCCCTTGAGGCAGACTCAGAGTTCTACACTGTACACTCTACTTGGCTGGGCTCGGTCATATAATTCTGTCTTAACTCCAGGGAGCATTGCAGTATTGGAATTTTTTCTGTTCTTAATGGGAGGTCCAGCTACCATGACACTGACTCCTGCTCAGTGCTCAGATCTTAGGGCAGTATTGCCTTGTGTTTGGAGTTCTGACTCTGTCTGTTGTGAATCTTTTATCCACTTCTCCCTCACCATGTGACTTTGTGAACAGTTGTGTCTTCTTGGGAATTTACTTGTTTTTTTCCCTCAGTTCCAGAATCTGTAAAAAGAGATTATTATAATAGTGGATAACTTAAAGAATTATTGCAAGGTTTAAATGAATTGAACTCCTCCAAGTGTTTTGAACAAAGCTGAGCACATAGTAGGTGTTCAGTACAGGGAATGCTTCCTGACTAAGTGAAGACCTCTTTTATAAACTCTCAGAGCCATAGATTTCTCTTTAGAAGCATTGGTCAGAGTTGCAGTGTTTTGTGTGTGTGTGTGTGTGTGTGTGTGTGTGTGTGTGTGTGTGTGTGTATGTGTTCACGTGATTGATGTTTGTCTTCATTTGAAGCCTATGCTATTTTTAAAATATTTTAAAAATATATCTTTATTGTTGAAAGTATTACATATGTCCCTTTTTCTTCCCCATTGACCCCTTACAGACTGCCCCTGGCCCCCCTGCCCCGCCCCAGGCCTATGCTCTTGGATATTTCAAATTTTATTTTATATTAAAACGTGTTTTTATATCATCCTAACAATGTTTATCTCATAAAATATTATTATTCACTCTTTTGATGGTAATTCATATAGAAAAAGAAATAAGTACCTTTGGCCATGTGAATCTTCTGCATTTCAAATGTCACCCATTTTCAAGGCCATTTGTAGTTTACATGAGAATATTGTACAAAATACAAGAGAAAATATAGTATGGAGACTTATTGAAGATATCAGTGCAGATGATTTGTGTGGGAAGTCAAATATAACTACAGGGCCCCTAACTGTGTATGACTAGGAAGAAAAAGAAGACAATATTTTTGAATCAAAGTTTATACCCAAATAAGAATTAATTTGTGTTTTGTTTGTGTTTTTAAAGAACAATAATGTAATTCAACTGATAGGCGTTGCTGGATGCTTTATTTACTTCACTATTGACAATTCACACTGAATAGGTAAAGCTAATTTAAATTCAACTTTTTCTTTTTAATCACTTTGTTTATTTTTTACACTTTAAAATAGTACATGCTAGTAATAGCTGAAAGGAAAGCCTTTTTTATTTGATTAGACAGACTGATTTTTAAAGGGGCTAGGGAGGAAAATCTTGATCCCAAGTACTTTACAAGGCAGATTCATTTAAAAAAAATGTCCAATGTTAGGATCTGGAAGTTGATTTTATATGAAAATTGTCTGGAATCCCATACATTTTATTTTTTATTTCTATTGTGTTTTAATTATATTTTGTTTTTACTATTGCCATTATTATCCTTTTAGAGGATCTGCCTGTATTCTCAGAGTAGACATACCTGAGTTTAAAGAGCACTGCATTAAATATTTAATTAAGTAATAACTGTAACTAATATTAGAACCAATAAAACAGGACAGTTTTTTTAATCCTCATCATAATGTTTTAATTGACTTTAGAGAGAAAAGAAGGGGGCGGGGAGAGAGAGAGAGAGAGAGAGAGAGAGAGGAAGAAACATCAATTGGTTGCCTCGCATACTCACCCTTACTGGGATTACACCCACAACCTACGTATGTGCCCTAATGGAACTGAACCTGCAAACTTTTGTTTTTGGGTTTGATGCTTTAATCTAGTGAGCCACCTGGCCAGGGTTGAAACATGGCAGTTCTAATCTGATTGACAAAAGCGTTTAGATAACAGTGATTTATTGGAATTGCACTAATGACCAATATAGTTATTATTGGTCCTCAGTGGTTAGAGTGTTGGCCCAAACACCAAAGGGTTGTGGGTTCGAATCCTGGTCAAGGGCATGTGCCTGGGTTGCAAGTTCAATCCCCAGTTCAGATTGGGACATGTGCAGGAGGGCAACCAATTGATGTAATTGATGTGTGTGTCTCTCACATCAATATTTTTGTTTCTTTCTCTCACCCTCCCTTCTTCCCTACCATTCTTTCTCTAAAAACAATATATATATATATACATATATATTATTGAAAATATTTTTTTTATTTCTGAACAATCTTATAACTACAGGCCCGGTGCATGAATTCATGCACAGGTGGTGTCCTTGGCCTTGGCTAGCAATTGGGGCTGATCAGGGCTGGCCACAGGAGGTTGGCTGTGGGAGCACAATTACCACCAGGGGGCAGCTCCTGCATTGAGCTTCTGCCCCCTGGTAGTCAGTGCGTTGTCATGGTGACTGGTCAACCGTTCGTTCGGTTAACTGGTTGTAACAGTCGCTTAGGCCAGTGGTCGACAAACTGTGGCTCCCGAGCCACATGCGGCTCTTTGGCCCCTTGAGTGTGGCTTTTCCACAAAATACCACGTGCAGGCGCACACGGACAATGTGATTGAAACTTCGTGGCCCATGCACAGAAGTCAGTTTTCGGCTCTCAAAAGAAATTTCAATCGTTGTACTGTTGATATTTGGCTTTGTTGACTAATGAGTTTGCTGACCACTGACCTAGGCTTTTATATATAGAGATAATTCTAAGTTCTCAAATGTCATGATCATAAATAGTAGATGGAAGGTTCTAGGTATATTTGAGAAACAGTAAACCAGTTAGCACACAGGAAATGACGGTGGCTTTGAGTGCTCATGTAAATATTTGTAACATATCATTGGTCTGCTGTTATATTTAGTGAAACATTGATTAATAGAAAATCATGGTGCCTGTGATGTTGTTGGAAAGATGAAGGTGTAGAAGATACAAAATGCTTTGGGGTGTAGAGATACTTGAACTATTACAATATTTTTTTGTGTTAAGATTATATTAGTTCCCATTGCTGTGTGAGAAAAATTACTCCACAACCAGCATCTGAAAACTGGCATTATCTCACAATGATTGTGGGTAATGAACTGCAAGTGCTACTTAGGCGAGTGCTTCTTGCTCAGTGTCTCTCATGAGGTTGCACTCAAGCTTGTTGGCCAGAGCTGCGGTCTCTCTGAAGGCTCAACTGGGGAAGAATCCACTTCTAACTGACTCTGTGGGCCTGTCCACAGGGCTGCCTCATGACATGGCAGCTGGTGTCCTCCAGAGTGTCAGACAAAGCAGAGAGTGCTGAGGACGAAGCCACCATATTTTTATTACCTAATCTCAGATATGACTTTCCATTTCTTCTACCGTCTTCTCTTTGTTAGAAGTGAGTAATAAGTCCCGTCTACACTCAAGGGGAATAGACTACACAGGAGTGTGGATACCTGTAGATATTAAAGCCCGGGATACAGATTTGGTAGAAGTAGAGAGAACTATATCGACAAAAGTATTGATACACTTTGGATAGTCCTAAATATTAACCATGGCTCTGTGTCTAACTCAAGATATGCCCTTGACAGAATGTACCTTCTGTAGGGCATAGGTTTTCCCTTTACAAAGTGAGGTGTTGGTTTCAATTATTAGTAAGGTTTCTATATTTGGGGTTATTTCCTTTTATCCTTTGTATCTGATTAAATTATAGAAGCCAAGGATTTGAATGGGTATCAGGGTCAGCAGTGCTACAAATAAATTTAGATAGAGAATTATGACGAGGCCATTGGATTTGACAATTATAATAAGGCCATTAGGGAATTTTTGAGATCATTTTCAGTGTGAAAGAGACAGAACCTGCACTAGAATAATTAGAGATTGAAGTGGCTGTGAAGTAATGGAGCCAGCATTTCTTGGTTGTTAAGGTGAACATTTTGATTAAAAAAAAAAAAAGGAAAAAGTCACCTATTTGTATGTGCTCGACTGTGTGTATGTATGTTTGTGTATGTGTATGTATGTAAAGCATGAGAGACTTTCATGTATTTCTGAGAAAGATAGAGAGCAAGGATAAAATGAAACCTCAGTCTTATTCACTTTGCACTCTAGTTACTTTGTACAGTGCCTGGAGCAAAGCAAACATAGGGCAAGAGTCTGGTAAAGGAATGAAAACAGCTTTTCCTTCTCTGATGTTTGGAGGCAGATATATGTTTAGGTAGCCTGGAGATTGGTGTTGCCTATATTGAACACTGGCTTCAGCACTTACTCATTTGGTGACATATGTTTGAACAAGATTTTTGAAGTTATTGTGTCTCAGCTTTTCCACATGCAAAATAGGTATAATTCCAGACTGTGCAAGAAATAAATGAGAACAAAATAAAAAAAAAAACCAATAAAGACAAACACAAAATATATAGTGTTTGTAACAGGGCATTAGGAAATGCTAAGAATTTAATACATAGTTTTATTTAGGAAAAAATATTTTTTAGGCATTTTCTCTCTGACCTAACCAACTCTAATTTCTCTGTTATGTGGAATCATAATCATTGGCTTGTTTTATTATAACTTAGTGAAGCGGGCATTTAATGACCTTCTTAGATTCCAACCTTTATGCTAGTTGATGGTAACATAAAAATGAATAAAACAGGATCTTGCCCTTTTTGGTCTTATTGTGCAGAAGACATACATGTGTGAACAAATTAGAGTAGTAATAAAGTCTTCTTTATAGAATTGTGAATAGGCATTTTGAAGATTGTCAGGAAAACCTTTGCAGGGGGAAAATCCATGAATATTCTAGAAGTAAGGATTATTCTGAGATGGGAAGAGATTAACAAGTGGATTAGCAATACAGGTGATTAGGGAGTCTCTGCATTATTATTTTCATAATACAGCAGGCAGACAGAACATTTTACAAGAGTAAGGTTTGGTATACAATAAGAATTTCAGACAATTTGTAAAATCCATCTGAACTATTCAGTGGTAGTGTTGGCATGTAGGTGTGAGTGTCTTACATGAATGACTTCTAAATAGGAAAAGGAAAAGAATGTAAAGAAGACCCTACCACCTTTTGTGAATGACAGTGAAAAAAATCAATTTGAGTCTTTTCCATGGGAGGCTTTGTTCTGCCTCTCTACCCTATGAAGCTCTGACAGTGAAGTCATCTAAGAAATAAGTAAGTGTTGTGACGAATAGCTTCGTTAGGACACTGAGATTATGTCTCTTTATTTACATTATTTGTTGATACAGGGGTTTGTACAATATTAGCTGATAAATTTATAAAACCAAAGTAGTATCATTATTGCCCTAAAGTGTTGTTATTTTTCTTTTTGAGGGAGAACAAGCTAAAATATTTATTTGTTTAACATGAAGGATCAGTGAGAACACATCAATTAGCAAAATAAACCAAAAGTGAGAAATGTCCTCCTGTGTTTCTTTTATAATATTTGAAATCTAAACAGGAATGAATATATTAATTTCATCAGCACCTTGATAGATTTTATTAACAGTAAAAAACTTACATAGCTCACAGCTTTAGCACTAGGAATTACCAGCTCTTTTGTATCTAGAGCATAAGTAGAGTACATTTGAGTGTTATTTTGTTATACCTATTTATCCAAATACAGTGTATCTTCTACAGAGATAAATTATTTTAAAAGATAAATTATTATAAAATATTTTGTTGCTGGTTAAATTAATATAAATTGCTGTCCAACTATCATTACGTCATTGTTGTCCATCGCATGAAATTACATTTTTAATTTAAAGTGATTAATCTCTCACCAAAAAATGTGTGTGCATTCTCTAACAATCAAACTATTTTAGACTCATCTAACTGCTTTAGAATGTGGAAGAAAATGTGAAATAAATATCTTCCGACTGTGCTCTAATATTCTGAACAGAGTTTTCACAAGCTTAAACGTTTTTTAAAGCTTCTTTATCATTGTTGTGTTATTGCAGGATTTATTCTATCTCACATGTCATAGGGTCCCTTAAGTCTCCGTGCAAAACATCATGATATTTGGCTCTGGCTGGAGTGACTCAGTTAACTGCCCCATGCACCTAAACGTTCCTGGTTCAATTCCTGGTCAGGGCACATGGCTGGGTTGCAGGCTTCATCTCCCACAGGGCGAGTGCAGGAGGCAGCGGTTGATGTTTTGCTCTTGTATCAATCTTTCCCTTTCTCTCTTCCTCTCTCTATAAATCATAAAAATATACATATTTTAAAATAATGGTATGTGTTAGAATCATAAAATCTTAAGCATATTTTATTAGAACCTGAGCAGATGAAATAAACTGGGATGCCATTAACAAAGTTTCTATGCAACTTTAGCGAAGAAAGAAAGAAAATACTTCATTCTAGGTGGATTCAGAGCTCATTTCTGAAAGTGACAAATATTTATAGTTTCTTTTCTGTCAGTCTTGCTTAGTCCCCATGGTACTACATCTTTCTTGAAGTACATAAGAAACAGTTCGTGCTAATGGCAAGACATTTTCTATAAAGGCATATTTTAAAGGTGGATGTTGGAAATGTTAGCAAAGCTACTCAGATTTTTTGAAACTGTGATGAAAATGACTACCAAGTATAAGTCTTGATTAATATTCATAAAATATACCTTACGTTTTCTTTGTTTTGTTAAAATACCTGCCAAGATCTCATGTTAACTGCTATGACTATAGAGATTCCTCAGGAACCTTGATAATATTTCAAGGATTCAAACTTCAATTTGAGAATATTAAATCAGGAATAAATGAAACTTCTAAATTCTATTGTATACTATGTGCATTTAATGCTAAAATCTATGTACATAATCTTATTCATTGTGAAGCAAATTTATAGATATGTGCTGATGAAAAAATGACAGCCTTCAATTTTAAAAAGTTCATGACGTTACTACACAGCATTTTAGTTAAGAATTAATACTACACTCTTAAAAGATAAAATGACTTTTCAAAAAGTTTAGTAGACTGGCAGCATTGCAATTTGTCTGGCCCTGGAACACCTCTGTAGGCTGTGCTCAGTTTGGGTCATAAAACTCCTCATATTTATCATTGCATTTATAAGTCAAATTTTCTGTTGTAAAATAGCTATGCTATTCTACACTGAGTGGCCAGATTATTATGACCTCTAAATGCATAATAATCTGGCCACTCAGTGTATATCCTCCTATATAATAAAAGGCTAATATGCAAATTGTCCCCTCGACCAGGAGTTCGACCGCCAGGCAGGCTGGCCAACCACCCATGTCCCCTTCCCCTGGCTAGATTATTTATATACTTATATATTTATATGTTATATGTTTATATATTTATATATTTATATATTTATACACACACACACACACACACACACACACACACACACACTGAGTGGCCAGGTTATTATGTGTTCAGAGATCATAATAATCTGGCCACTTAGTGTATCTTATGGTGAATTCCTTTCTAAATTAAGTGTTCTTTCTACCCTTTTTTACCATAATAAGTTATTCAAGAAATATTCTTGCATATCAATATTTTTAAAATCCTCAGTCGAGGATATTTTTTTCATTGGTTTTAGGGAGATGGTTGGGGGAGAGAAAGAAAAAAATAGATGTTAAAAGGAAGAAACATTGATGGACTCCTTCCCTTATGGGCCAGGACTAGGGATCAACACCACAACCGAGTGCCTTGAACAGGAATTGAACTGCACCCTATTGTTGCATGCAACAACACTCCAACCAATTGAGACCCCACTCAGGGTAGGTATCAATAGTTTTTAAGGGTAATTATTATCATTAGGATTTTTCTTTCTACCTCCTACTTCCTACTTCATTGATTTATTGAATAAAGGACTTGAGCTCAGTTCATTTGAAAACACTGAAGAAATATAGAGAAATAAATTAAAAAATACTGTACCAGATCTTACTCTTTGTGGTCTGAAAATCATTTTGCAGATATATGTCTGATATTTACATATATTTTTAAAATTCTGCATTTAACAGCATTTCAGTAAATTTGAGGGTCAGTACTTCTAAACTAATTTCAGCTACAGTTTGGGCTTTGATATAAGTGACATAAATTTTTAAAGAGTCAACTGCACCAGAGAAATTAATGAGATTCCACATTATTCTGTTAGAATTTTCATGGCCAGAATTTCCATCTTGCAATAGGTAAAATTTGGTGTGGTCATTGCTGTATTACTTTTTAAAAAAGAGTGATATTTTATTTAAAATAGCAATGATGAACATTAAAAATTATTGAAAATAGTTAAATAAAAAATACTATTTTTATATGGTATTGATATTCCTTGAATCAGTAAATTCTCTGGACAAAAGTTCTTCGTAAAAAAAAATGTGTGCAATCAAGAATTTGATCCATACCCTTTAGCTCATTGTAAAAAGAAAGTTATTCCCTGTTTTTAAAATTTCTTATTTTTCTCTTGGACACCTGGCAAATGTATCCTGGTAGTAAGAAGTATGGGTAGAGGAAGGATGCAGAGAGCTTAGGGAAGTATATAACATCTCCTCCTCACTTGACTTAAGGGATTTAAGAGGCTGTGTATAATTGAAAATGTATCTGTCATAATACTATGATTTTTCCTTATCTTTATTATTTTTAAAAGTTTAATTATTTTGGCTCAAAACATATTTGTACTAGAGAATTTGTGGAAAAATTAATAGTGTTCAATGGATTACATTTCTCATTAAAAAAAAAAAAAGACATGGAGTATACGATTTTAAGAATTTTCCTTAGGCATAGCTGGTATTTGCTCAGTGGTTAAGCATCAACCCAAGAACCAGGAGGTCATAGTTCAATTCCAGACACATGCCCAGGTTGCAGGCTCTATCCCCAGTAGTAGGGGGTGTGCTGCCGATCAATGATTCTCTCTCATCATTGATGTGTCTCTATCTCTATCCCTCACCCTTTTCCTCTGAAATCAATAAAAACATTTTTTTAAAAAAACAGTTATCCTTAGTTCTGATATTCCAAATATGGACTTTGTACTTTATATATATACTAGAGGCCCGGAGCATGAAATTCATGCATTGGGGGGGGGGGGGGGGGCTCTCAGTCTGGCCTGCACCCTCTCGCAATCCAGGACCTCTGGCTCCTAATGGCTCGCCTACCTGCCTGATCACCCCTAACCCTCTGCTTGCCTGCCTGATTGCCCCTAACCACTTGTCTGCCTGCCTGGTTGCTCCTAACTGCTCGCCTGCCTGCCTGATCGCCCCTAACCACCTCTGCTTGCCTGCCTGATGACCCTAACTGTTTGCCTGCCTGCCTGACCACCCCTAACTGCTCACCTGCCTGCCTGATCGCCCCAACCGCATCTGCCTCAGGCCCTGCCTCTGAGACTTCATCCAGAAGGACGTCTGGAATGACGGCGGGAAGGTCGTTCGGCTTTCTGGTGTAATTAGCATACTACACTTTTATTATTATAGACATTAAACTATTGCAGTTAATTTCTCCATAAAATATCTTAAGAGTCACATGTTTCATTTTTATTTTCTTATAAATTTGCTTGAAGAATAGAACATAAAATAGTAATCACTTCATTTGGAATAAAATCTCCCAAAGCCAATAAAATGTTGATTTATGTCAGAATAATTTTTATGGCTATCTGATAAGAACTCTATGCTAGAAGGATTAATCTACATTTTTCCAGGTAATTTTCTCTAATGTTTAATTTTAAGATACACAAGCTTATATTGAGATATGTATTTGTATAAAAGCATATGCATTGATATTGGTGTGATCCTAGTAATAATGTTAGTGAACCTTTGCTTTCTTGGCTTATACATTGAGTCATCAAAGTGAGAGAGAAAGGAAAAGAAAAGAAAAAAAAGAAAACAGTGGGGTCATGTCTGAGAGTAGCTAATGGATGATTTTGGTTTAATGATGTCTGAAATGCATTTTTAATGCTTCTTAGAATTCAAAGAAACGTTTCCATTACATTAACCATTTAAATCATTGGGAACACTGCTGTTCTCCAGATTGCCAATTGCATTTCTTTTTGGCCTCTCTTATATGTTTTCATATCTGGATCTCTAAAAACTTTGGAGAATCCAGCATGCGGCTATTTGACTCTTTCTATTAGAGAAAAAGAGGATTATAATTATATCTGTCCCTTGGATCTGGATAATGAATATGTTTTACAGTTTGACACTTACTGGCAGTACTCAGAAAATTTGTCCTTAACTACTGATTTGCAGTATACATTACCTTCTATCTAAAATTTTTATATGTATATCTGTGTGTACTATTTTATTTATGTTCATGTAAAATAAAAATGAACTAATTTTATTTTAGGTAATATGTTTTCATGGTGAAGAAAAAGATAGTTATACTATAAAAAAGCTTTTCTATCTATAGCATAGGTCATCTAGAAAAGTAATCAACATATTTTTGTGGTTTGACTTGTAGCAGTCCGAAGATATACTTCAGCTGAATTGATAGCTGAACTGAACCACCGAACCGAAAAATATTTTCCCTTTTTCACTTCCTTTTAAAAATATATTATTAGCAGATAAACTCTAGACAGAATTGTCAAGGAGATGCCTCTTTAACATCTTGACTCCCAACCTTTCTTTTTTTGAACCAGACTCACAAAGAGATCTAATTTTTGCTTTCTATTAGAAGAAAATTGACAGTCCTAAGTAACTACTCCCTGAATATACTTGTAAAGCAACTATACTTGCTAGGAAATTTACAAAGTAAAAAATGACCTATGAGAAGATATTTAAACATACATAAACTTTACATATGTGGAACACACAGGTGATTGGGCAGATACTTTAAAGATATTTGGTTATATTACCTACATATCTACCTACCTACCTAACTACGTACCTTCCTATGGTGTTTTTTGCAGAAAATACCATTTGACCATGTGGCATTACTCAAGTCTATAACATTATATAATATAGAATATCACCCTCCCTGGTGATTGATTGGAATGATTCTCAAAGGGAGCTGTTCTTTAGGAACCTTTCTAAAAATATGTATTACCATAAGTGAATATGAGAAGTGGAGAAAATATAAATCAGAAACTATTTATTGAGCTTACTATTATGCCATGGTGCATAAGACGTGATTAAGGTAATTAAGGAAATTTGAGTGGTAAAAATATAGTGTAAATTCTCTAGAAAAATGTATGTCAAAGGTAATATGGCCATATAGTGTTTATATAATATTGAAAATTTGTGATCTTTTCTGTTGTCTTTTCAGTCTCATTTCACCCTTCTTATTTTTCTTCCTTTTACTAAATTTGGGCTTTGTTTCTTCTAGGCCTTAATGTGTACATAATTCTTAATTTTAAGTCACAGTGAATTACTGTGAAAAATACTGACTTACGTGATGAACCATGTATCATATTCAATTTGGTATTTTATATATAATGAATAAATTATGTAATTTATATAATGTACATTCTAATATATTGGCTGTGATAATGAACAGTCATTTCAGACAACAAGAGTCAAATTATATAATTGTTAATGAGCTAAATAATATGTTTTAATAAGCTCAGTAATGGGAATTAATCAAATTAAAGGATTTCAAGGTTTTTCATTCCATCCAAAATGACCTAGTAATTGCAAAGTTTTATTTGTAAAATGAGCATACAAAAGAATAACAAGAAAAGGCAAAGAATCGAAAGAAAAGTAGTATCATGCTCTGTAAATAGCATGTGCTGATTAATGATGCTATTATGTAGGCCTTGGTTTTTTTTTAGCCTCCTCAGGAGTAATCAGGGGGCTAGAGGAAGGTGAACCTTCGAATTATTTAATTTCAAAAGACCAATAAGATCCACTGCAAATGTGCCTATCCTTCCTGTGGGCAAAACTGATGCTGTGTGTTAGGATCAAAAACACTGGTGAGAAGCTTTGAAAAAGCATTAAATACAATTCATGGGGACCTTTAAATTAGGAATGTTAGGATTCATATATTAAACTAGAGGCCCGGTGCACGAAATTCATGTACGAAGGGGGTCCCTCAGCCCGGCCTGCACCTGCTCCAATCTGGGACCCCTCGGGGGATGTCTGACTGCAGGTTTACGGGTGGGGCCTATACTGGCAGTCAGACATCCCTCTTGCAATCCAGGACCCCTGGCTCCTAACCACTTATCTGCCTACCAGCTTGATTGCTGCCTAACTGCTCCCCTGCTGGCCTAATGGCCCCCATCTGCCCTCCCCATTTGGCCTGATGGCCCCCAACTGCCCTCCCCTGCTGGCCTGCTGGCCCCCAACTGCCCTCCCCGGCTGGGCTGATGGCCCCCAACTGCCCTCCCTGGTCGGCCTCATGGCCCCCCACTTTCCTCCTCTGCTGGCCAGATCGCCCCTCACCACCTCTGCCCGGGCCCCCACCTCCGTGGCTTTGTGCGGAAGGAAGTTGGACAGTAGGAAGATGTTCAGTCTCCCGGTCTAATTAGTATATTACCCTTTTATTAGTATAGATAAGGTCCTTTATCTAGACCATGCAGAAGTTTGAGATAAGATGTTTGCCTGTGTTTTATTTTTTTAAAATATATTTTTATTGATTTCAGAGAGGAAGGGAGAGGGAGAAAGAGATAGAAACATCAATGATGAGATAGACTCATTGATCAGCTGCCTCCTGCAGGCCACACACAGGGGATTGATTCCGCAACCTGGGCATGTGCCATGATCTGGAATCAAGCCATTACCTCCTGGTTCTTAGTTGACACTCAACCACTGAGCCATGCTGTCTGGGCCCTGTGTTTTATTTTAAACCACATATTAGAATATATATTTTCAGTAAAGGTAAAAAGAAAATAAGTCATATTATAGAGGAACAAGAAAGAAGGCATCATTATCAAAAGGCCACTATTTTAGTTGACTAATCTTACTTTCACAAAGAAAATTAATTATTTTCCCTTTATTTTAACATTTTTAGAAAATACAAAGTAAAGGATATAAACTTTGTGTTTAAATTGTGTCATTTCATGCATAGCATTAAAAACAGTTCATTGGTATAAATAAATATTCATAAATGCAAGACTATATTTTCTTTCTAATGTAATTGTGTTGAGAAATTTTGGGAATGGTTTATATTTTTAAACCATTTAAAAACAAACCAGTCTCTAAAATGCAAGGAGGAAATAATCCTTAGGTTTCTTTCAGTTATATCTTATTCAGTAATTGCAGAGTTGCTAGTAAAGCAAAATCAGAAAACATAGATAAGTGTTGATTCTAAAACAGGTAAAAGAAAGTTTTTAATTATTAACTCATGAAATTTCTCAACTCTCCAAAAATTGATACAAATACAGGTATTAAATAATAAAAATAACATAAAGATGTTTTTACATTTTTATAGTGGAATTATCTACTTTTACTCTTTATGTGCCATCACTGTGAAATAAATTATGAGAACATGTAAATAAAGTGCTAGTTAAATAATATCCTGATAGCATATGTATAATAATCTGCCAGCTTGGGTTTTTCTGATGGATTTTCCATTACAGTTGGCCTGTGTTTCCTTACTTTACTTCTAACTAGAGCCAAGTGGTAAACAATTACAAAATATATCTTTTTGTACAGATAGGGAATTTTGGTTACTTTAGAACCTGTGTGCTCCTGAATTGTCCTTGTGAATTACCATTCTGCTGAGAAAGGATTATTTATGTACTGAAGCATCTATGTAATTTTTAAACTACATGACTCAAAGATATTTTTACCAAAGGTAGGGGAACTTTTTTGTGGGGCTCAAAACAGTGGTGTCTTTAAAGAAATAGGAGCAGTTAAGCAATATTAGATTTCTTGATTATTAAAAAAATAGAATTTTATTTAAAAAGTGTCTTACAGGCATTTATCTTAAATATCTTTGTCACAAGTACCTTAGACAGCCATTTTTACACTTCTTTTTTTCAAGTTTTCTTTTCTTATACATTTCAGTTGTACGATCTCTATTTAGAATGGGTTGTTGTTTGGCCTAAATTCATTTAAATATAACTTGGAGATAATTATATAACATATCCTATTACCCAGTGGGAAATTAAAAAAAAAAAAGTTACCCTATAGAATACTGTCTTGCTCAAATCCGTGAGATGATTTCATTGAAGTTTCTGGTTTTTGAAAAGATTGGATACCCAGAGAATGCAGGGTAAGTTGGGTGAGGTGTGTGGGCTTATTTTCTGTGGGTAGCTCTTTACACACTTCCACATTTTCAATGAGGCCATTTTTTTCAAGTATTATTCTTCCCATTTACCCAGAGTTTCTTTTTTTTTTTCCAATTGTCCTGATTAGTATATTTGATAGATTCCCATAACTTAATATTTTCTGTCTACCTCAGAAAATAAAGCAAAAATTATATAGACTTATTTGTATGGATGTTTTTAGGAATCTTTCAGTGTATCTTTTTAAATAGCAAATGCTGGATATATTTTTACCATTATAAAATATACCAAATATACAGAGGACACACAGAAAAATCAATTGACTAAATGATTGCTTTGAATTCTGTATTCTTAGATATTCTCTTTGTACTAGGGTACTAAAATAATAAAAAAATTGAATTGCAATATTTATTGAATAAAAATACAAATGAATTGTATAATAAACATTTATATGCTGTCATATGTGGTTATATAAAATATTAAATTTGACTGAATAAATTAGTATATTAATTAGTAAGTATTGCATGTTCTGTTACAGAATTATTAAGTTATGGGAATCTAAAAAGGACTTAGCTTATATATTTATTCTCTGAATACATTCTTTATTATTCTGCAATTAAATACATTAGCCAAATCAGTTTAGTGATTCCTTTTCCATTCCAAGTATTTCTTCTTGGAAATTTCTCCTTCTCTCTTCCTTGCCTCCCTTCCTCCCTCCCTCCGCCCTCTCTTTCTTCTGTTTCTCTCTCTCTCTTTCTTTCTCTCTCTCTCTCTCTCTCTCTCTCTCTCTTCCTCCCTTCCTCCCTCCCTCCCTCCCTCCCTCCCTCCCTCCCTCTTTCTTTCTTTCTTTCTTTCTTTCTTTCTTTCTTTCTTTCTTTCTTTCTTTCTTTCTTTCTTTCTTTCTTTCTTTCTTTCTTCTTTCTTTCTTTTAAATGTTTTCTTTCCTCACAGCCTTTTGCTTACTTAAACTGAGACTTAATTAGCACGTTGATAGGACTAACAGAAACAGGATGAATGAAAGAAAATGATATTTTCTTTCTGATTTCCTTTACTCCGTTTGCTATTTTGCCTATCTATTAAAACTCTAGAAGTCAAGGAGACATTTTTGATGGAAAAATAGGCTTCTTTCATCTGAAAGCTGGAATGCCAATAGCTCCATCTTGTACTTATTTTATATTAATACTAGAGGCCTGGTGCACAGATTTGTGCACTGGTGGGGTTCCTTGGCCTGGCCTGCACCCTCTCACAATCTGGGATCTCTTGGGGATGTTGGACTGCCAGTTTCGGCCCAATCCTCACAGGCCAGGCCAAGGGACCCACCAGTGCATGAATCCATGCACCGGCCCTCTAGTATGCATATAAGATCTTTGGTTAATGTCTTCCCACCCTCCACCCTACCCCCTTCCCTCTGAGATTCATCAGTCTGTTTCATGTTTCCATGCCTGTGTGTTGAGCATCTGCCCCATGGTTGTCAGTGGGCCTCATAGCTACCAGTCGAACAGTTGCTTAGGCTTTTGTATATAGAGATAGCAAATTCAAGTAATGCATGTAAAATGAGAATGTTTTCAGTGTGTTAGCACCAATTAAAAACCCCTGAGAGAATAGCAGTAATGATGATGATTATTTTAAAAAATTATATGCACTTTATTCTAAAGATTAAATTGACTTTAGTTTTTTCTTCTCTGTAAAGAATATACTTTGGATTCTAAGTAGCTTTCTTTAAAGTTAATTTTTGCAAAATGACCATTTTCATAATTTCGTAGCAACCTATAAATGTTCATGTTCAAAGCATTAGTATAAACATATATTGATTCACTGATATTTTTAATTTGTTGTTGAGGTTATTCTAAACCGTATTGTTCTAGCTATTGATTGTAAAGCCATATATATGTATTTAAATAAACTCATGCTAAAGTTTAGCAGAAATATTGCATCAGATGCTATAATCTTAGAAACTCTTCCTTGGCAGTAATAGCCTCTGACTCCCTTTGGGTGTTTTAGGCACTGATACACTGTAATGGGCCATTAAAGAAAATCTTTTGGACACCTATCCAGGTGCACCCTACTGAGATGAGATAATTTCAAAACATGTGTGTTTTCTTTCTGCATAGTTGCTACTGATATACTAACAGCAAGGAATGAAATACAGCAAAGCTGTATTGCAATACTTTTATCACAAAAGACAATACATTTCTATTATAATATGAAAAACAAATATTTAAAATATATAGATATACTTTTTATATAAGGAGATTCTAAAAGAATTATTTTTAGACTTTGCTATACGTTTTTAAAAAAATTTTCACTTTTATAATAATCTCTTACTAATACTTGTTTAAACTGTGTTTGAAAAAGAAATCTATTGGCATTGTTAAGGAATGTGAGTATCAGGGGTTTAAAGCCAAAATGTTTATATGAAAGAGATGAATGGGACTGACCAGTCTTGATAACCAACTATGGTGAAACCCGGGGATAGTCATCTAGCTCATAATGAGATTCAGCTTCCCCTGCATTCCTCTTGATTTGGAAAGTCTTCAAAGAAGGTGTAAGTAGAGGAGTATTTTCTCCTTATCTGCCCAAACCAATTGAAATGGAATGAGTTTGACATTATTACCTCAATTCTTATAGTTTCTCCATTTTAGGCTTTATTTTTAAGTTAGTTATTTAGTATTGGTCATTGTTTTCAGAAGAATCAGGTGAAGAAATGAGGTGATTCTGAGTTCAGTGCCCTAAAACCATATTGTTGCTTGATAAGACTCTGGTTATCTAATTTAACATTTAAGGATAATTGCCCCAGCTATGGAAATAACTTTTTCACCAATCTCAACTGCAGTGCTATTTGGAATGATAATTATAAATTGTAGAATTTTACAGGAGAATATATGATTATGTTGGTTTTAAATCAAACCCTGGAACTTCACTTATAACACAAACTTATAGTAGTTATAATATACTGTCATGGTTGTCAATCATGAAGTACTAAGGTAATTTCAGTTATAAAAAAGGTTAAAAAGAAAAAATAAGTAGACAGTACTAGTCTATCCCAATCACAAAGCCTCTGGAGGTAATAAAAATCAAACAAGTATTAAAGAAAGTTTTGAGGCTAGATTGATTGCTCCTTTGTCAATTTGATTTTAAAATAAGTATGATAAAGTCACAAATAATTCTACTTCAAAGATATATTTGCTTCTTCTTAATAACATTCAAAATAATTTTAATTCCTTTTTGGAAAAAAACTTTTTGTAGCAAAATTAAATAGACACACTGTTTGGAATTAGGCAGATTTTGAAGTCTTTTAAGAATTTCATATGTGAGGTATTTTTTTTTTTTAATTTCTTGGTTGTTTCCAACTTTTTATATAATTTAAGAAACACTTTCTTGACTCCTGAGACCATCCAAGTTCATCAGCCCTGGTATCTGTTTCAATGAAGTTTCTGGTCTTGCCCCTCACTCAGCCAAAACAGGCATGAATAAAATGGTTATTGGTATATATTCGCGTGTACAAAACACATATCTGAATCTAGGTCGGAATTATTAAGAAGGGAAAGAAGATAATGAAGACCTGCTTTTTATGGCATGATTCTCTCAATCTGAAGTTTGTTTAAATATTTTAGAGTATACCTAGACCCTAGATATTCATCTTCATTTATTTTTAAATTTTTTTCTTTATTGATTAAGGTATTTCATGTGTCCTTATCCCACATCTCCATTTAACCTACTAATCACACCTAGCTAAAAATGCCTTACATTTACATTCAGTTTGGTCCTCATGCAGACTGCTGTTACAAAAGTATCATGCTCTGGATATCTCAACAACAACAGGATAGTTCTCACAGTTCTAGGGACTGAAAGTCCGAGATCTGATTGCCAGTGTGGCTGGGTTCTGGTGAGAGCCCACTGCCTGGGTGGCAGACAGATGTCTTCTAGATTTATCCTCACATGTGGGAAGGGGCTAGAAAACTCTCTGGGCTCTCTTTTTTTTTTTTTTTTTTTAAGGCCACTAATCCCATTCATGAGGGCTCAGTTCTCATAATCTAATCACATCCCAAAGGCATCACCTGCAAATACCATCACATTGAGGGTTAATATTCAACATGAATTCTGGGAGGACACACGTTTGAATGTATGGTAGGTGTGCTGTGCAACTGAAGTGATGAGAAGCAGTACAATCAAATCAATGAAAGCCCAAATAAGGGCTGTACAGTGTTTAGGTGCAGATCTGGACTCCTTTATTTGAGGCTATGTGACCTCACTAAGCTTTTTAAACCTCTGGGTCCCTCAGTTTCTTTATTTGTCAGTTATAAATGATAATAGCCCCTTATTTGGAGTTGTTATATGTTTAGCAATAATGTTTATATATAGAATCAATTCAATGAGTTAATATGTGAGAACTTCTTATAACACTGCCTAATATAGTAAAAGCTAAATAAATGTTAACTATTGTTATAAGGAGGACTATTATTTGCCTAATGCTCTGTAGATTTTGAATAGATTAATATATTCCTCTTATAAATGAAATTATTTACTTTGAAGTAGAAATTTGTTATATTCAGAATTTCTTAACTGTAGCTTGCTTGCCCTTACTAATTTCTACTTCCCTAAGAACATTGAAATCAGTCCTTAATTATTGTCAGAAATTACATATTGTAAAATGATTGTTCATTTTAATATAGTTTTATATAATACCTTTGTGCATTCAGACTTATTTCTCACAGTTAATAATGATGATAAAAGTTGACGTTTTATGAGTATTTTTATTTTTGAAGACCAAAGTAAGGGATCACATCTATTTTACACATCATATACAGTGCATGAGATCCATATTTTAGTTTTAATTATCTCATTTTAAGCACTCGAATTGTTTTTCACACTAGTTGCATTGTTGTAATTATTTATACTTATCTTAACTTCAAACTCAGAGGTTTTATTTCATATTGAAACTATCACTGACAACAAATATTACCTTATTCGAAACTCATGGAAAACAAACTCCAACCAATGCTTTGTGGGGTCTCTTGAAAGAGGTTAACTCAAGGACACTTCATTATAAGAAAATGGTCCTGTGTGAAGCATCAATCTATTTCATGATTAAATGATATGACGCCCTAAAGCCAAAAATAGCAATGTTCATTAAATCCAAATTTGTTCCTAAACATTAATAGACACTTATTAGAAAACAATGAGATGCGACTTTTATTCTAAATAATTTTCTTATTAAAATTACCTTCCTAGATTACTTGTTTTCTAACGTAGCATCAAATTATGTTTAAAGTATAAGGGAATATGTGTTTTATTTAGCAATAAGAAATATTGTTTGTTAGTGTTTCTGAGAGTAATACTTTAAAAATTAATTGGATACAGATATGTTATTGTTCTCATCTCTCAGAAAGTTTCGGAGGAGATAGTAAGGAAAGAGTGAAGGAAAAATGCAGCTTGAGTGAAAGTTCTAGTACAGATATAGTGTTCTTCCTGAGCTACTCTCCCTAGCTCCAATTTGATTTAAAATTTTCCTGCATCTTTTGTACCCATCCTCTGTTTTTTCCATCTATTTTTTGTCCCGATATCCCTTCCACCTTGACAAAACCTCTAACATATTTCTACAACTTGAAAAATTGTTGTCTTGGCTTTCTTCAAATAATCTATATTTTAAATCACCATCTGAAATTATAGGTGACTGTGAACTCTGGCAAATACTGTTACGAACACCATCAGCCTAAGGTGTTTTTCTTTCCTCTCCATTTTCTCCTGTAGACCACAATTTAATCCTCTAAAAGCATGGTGTTTATGATGTACCTTCTGATTCTGTCCCCCTTTTCACCCAGCTGCTCACAAATGCTTCTCAAACGTTCTTCTGTCTCATTCACTAACAATTGTAATGCATACACTATTTATAACTCTGCTGTTGAATATAAAACCCTTTACTAGCCCTGCCCATGTGGCTAAGTGGTTGAGTATTGACCCAGGAACCAAGAGGTCACTGGTTTGATTCCTGGGCCAGGCACATGCCTGGGTTGAAGGTTTGATCCCTGGAGTAGGATGGCGGGAGGCAGCCAATCAATGATGTTCCTCTCTCAATGATGTTTCTGCCTCTCTATCCCTCTTCCTTTCTCTCTCTCAAAATCAATAAAAACGTATTTTAAAAAATTACCCTTTGTTAAATGAGAACAAGGATTTTTCTCACTTATTTAATGCCTAATTTTGCTTTATATGTAATATTTATATTATATATATACATATATATGTATATCTTATAACCACCTTATGGAATAAGTATTAATTTCAGATGTGAAAATTACAGCATAGAAAATGTACTTAATGTACCTGTGGTCATATGGAATACAGCTTGAAGAGAGAGAAATTAAACACCTTTTTTCACTTAAAAGTTCATGTCATGCCTTCTATTCATGATGCTCCTGATAGATGTGACTTATCGGATGTTTAATACTTAATGACAAAAGTTTAGAATTTTTAAAAATCTGTGAAGTAATAAAGGACTTTAAAAAACATCCAGTTCTAGGACAGGGCAAATGGGTTCTTAGTGTATATGAAATATCTTCCAGGTTGTATTTGACTTGAGTATATTATAAAATATATATCTGTACAGATGAGTAGTCCAATTATAGTCTGTTATTTGGTAGTAATACACTGCCAAATGGATAACAATACCATTGTATCTATAAGTGTTAATAATTCTCTGGAATCAATATTTGATCTCAAATAGCATAATAGCTGTTAAACAGTGTTATGCAAGTTTAGAACCCAGACAAAACTATCATATTATGAAAATTCAAAGCCTGCATTATTTTTTTTGTGTGTGTGTGTGTGGTGTCACATTAGGTACTAGCTAAATATCCTTAGTTTATTAATTAAATGGTTCACTTAATACCTCTATTTAATATAATACCTCTATTAACCCAGGCTCTTTATTTCAAGCCAAAGATAATTTACAAAAATTAAGAAAAAAATGTTCAAGTGCTTAGGAGAAATTTAGAGGGTTATAAAAATTTTTGGAATATACTCACTATAAATATTTATCCTCAATCTTAAAAGATATTACTTGTATTGATTTTTGCATATTTATGCATTTTTGCCTTTAAACATTATAAAATATTATTTAAATATTTCAGATTGCAAGGTTTCAAACTAATCCACTTGAATTCAGATTTCTTTGTATATAGCCTTCAAAATCCTTTCTATTCTGCCCCAGTGGATCATCTGCTGTTCCTTACTTACTTAGTAGACCTGACAAACCTATTGCATTTCTGTAATAGGACCTGTTTTTTATCAGTTCTTCACCTTTCTTCATAAAAATCCTTAACCCAAAATGTTCCTCCTTCAAGTACAGGTTAGCAAAATCATGTTCACTCTTCAAATTCTAGCACAATTATCATTCTTTCTTTGAAGGTCTTCCAGATCTTCCAAGTTGTGTCATTTCATCTATTTCTTTAAACTCTATTCTTTATCATATTTGGATTTATATTATTTGTATTTCCTACATTATCTCTTCTCCTCCTCTTCCATTTCCTTCTATTGCATTATGCCATAAGTATCTCATATACCCTCTAAGACCAGTTTAGGTTGTGTGTATTAAATAATGATCTCTTGGGACACTGTACCACAGAAACACATGTGGGTTTTGAATTCAGTATTTCTTGAAAATATTAAACACGATGATTGAGAATTTACCCTCTATGGTGAATCTTTAAAGGTATCTGTCTTCCACTTCTTAAAAAAAGGATTCATTGCTAAAACATTCAGCTACTTACTGCTAGTAGACTCAATAGGTAATATAATGTGCTTTAAATCCATAAATATTGGAAGGAAAGGACCTTAAATATTATCGTAATAAGAACTTAAATAAGCTTATTTAAATAATAAGCTTTATTTTTTAGAGTCAAAATGTTAAGAAAAATGTGTTTATTTTTTAAATGGCATTATCAGTAGTAGGACCCAAAGTAATAGTATACTTTTAATTTCATAGTGTACTTACATAGTATATTCAAATGTCCTCACATGTAAAATAATTAATTCAAATTATTTTAGAAAACAATAAGAAAACATTAAAGAAAAGGTATTTTTCTGGGTTTCAGACATTGTCACTTATAGCTAACTAACATTTTAAAAAGTTATATATTTTACTCCGTCTAAACTTATCTAAAGCTCGTTTTGCTTTTCTACCTGGTGATCATCACACCAAATATTTTGAAATATTATCGCATGGGGATGGGAGAAAGTTGTATTATAGTTATCTAATTTTTCTTCTTTTTCCTAAGAGATAATATATTATAGATCTCCCATTCAGATCAGAAGAAGTATTCCATATAGAACTGCTTTGGAAAGACATTTTTGTGACAAAATATGTCATCCTTCATTTCCCAGGGCCTAGGCAATGAAGCATTGCAGTACATGTGCTTATTACTGTGCACATGTAAATCATGGAAATATAGCAATCTTCAATTTGAATAATGAACATTAAAATCCCCTGATTTAAGCATCCATGCATAATTACTATACATAAAATATATTTCCATTCTTATTAAATATTTCTCAGAAATACTTGACTCTTTTTGGTTACTCTGGATGAGTCTTATTTATAAATGTAGTGAGCTGTGTTCACATAAATCATAATTACCTAGATTCTCTGTCATGATAACAGATATTTGCTATACTTGTTAAAGTAGTGATGAATGATAAAGTGTAATAACTACATAAATCTATTTACAACTTATATCATACTTCGTGAGTTACTATGTGTCAATTTTACATCACTAAAATGGTAATGTATGGGAAAGATTGTGATAAATACTTGATTTGTTAATGAACGTAATTTAAAATTGTTCTAATTTCAAGATACACAAAAATCACTGGTAGAATACAGATAACACCATGTGCTATTTATAAACACTTCTAATGTAAGTCTTTAGTGTGTTTCTTGTTTGTTTAATTGTTTGTTTTTTTGGGAAAAAATAATTAGTGGATTTGACTCAAATCACACAGCTTCATAATTATCTTAAATATCGATGATGTAAAATAGGGTAGTTTAATTAACCTTACTTTTTAATTTTGAATATTGTGAAGAATAGTGAAGTTAGGTAGTTTGGTTTGAGGATATAAACTCCAAGGTCCCCATCAAGGACTATACTAGAAATCTTAGCTTTCTAAGCTTTGCTCAGGATAACAGCTGAAACCAATTGCCATATTGTGATGACTTTTGATAAGATTTAGAAATGCCAACTTTTGAGAATAATTTTGAAAACATTAACCTGTTTTTTTAATGGAAATTATTAGCATAAGTAATGTAGTATATTTTAAACAAAAGTGACATGCTAAAAACCCTTTCTAAAATCTCCCATTTAATATGAATTGTTCATCTAGGGAATTCTCAGGGAGAGTGTCTATATGTTTTAGTTCCCACGTAAGTGAGGGGGTGAGTGGGACCTCAGGTCTAGCCCCCATTTTGAAGCAATAAAGGGCACAAAGGTGGTTGGTGAAAGACAGACATGTACTGATAGACAGGTGCATTCATGTGACAATCTCTACACCAGGCGATAAAGTATCTTATCTCTAATCCTCATAATCAGACTACAAGCTGCATATTGTTTTCTGTCTTATTGTTGAAGAAACTGAGATTGAGAGAGGTATGCCTGCCTGGTACCCGGGTCAGCGTGATTTAAAATCCCTTGCTGTTATACACAAAAGAAAATATGGCAGTTTTTACTTTGTGTTTCTAGAACACCTCGACATAACACGCCGCACATTTTGCACAGCAGTGTAATTTATTGGTGAATATACCTTCTGCTTTCATATTTCACTGAAAGCTGTTTTAAAATGGTGAACACATTTTAGAACCATAGCCGCACTCTCCCCATTTCGTCCCATAGTGTCAGCACAGAGCTTTGTACATAGAGAAGGCTAACACATATTTCTTGGAGATGGAAATTCTTTTTTTTTTTTTTTTTGAAACTGACTTGTTAAATGCTTTATATCTTTAGTAAGTCTTTTTTTATGAGTATGAAACCGGACAACCAATGGGTCCGGGCTGCCTACCACTAGTTGAGCCAATTAAACAGAGACAGAGTTGAATCATATATGCGCGTTTATTCCAATAATGCTGGCGGTATGGGAGAGCAGCCGGTCATCCCTTAAAATCTGCTCTTGCTCCTCCTCCAAGCCTGCTGCCCAGGAGGGTGGAAGGACAAAGTCATGGGATGGCGGGAATCACAGGCATGGAGAACTAGGCCAGGTATAAAGGTTACAGGTTACAGGCAAAGTGGGCTGGGGTCCCAAAGGGCCGCTGCCTCTGGAAACAGAATGTTTTAGCAACAAGGTTGTTCATCTTTCCATGATGATAGGCAGTTCTTGAAACAGGAGAATGGGCTGCATGCTGAGGTTAGCTCTAGCCAGGTTAGAATGTGCTTTCTCTAATCAGCACATAACAACCACAGTTAACAGAGCATGATTAATATCTCATAGAGCATGATTATTATTTCTTATGACTATAGCTAGTGCCCATTATTCTATTTCTGCCCCTAACAAGTAATTATCTTGTCATATGTAACTAAATGAGTCTCTAATGCCTTTTCTTGGTTGTTTTTCTCTAATGTGTTTTTGAAGAGCTATATTTTAGAAGTGAGTTGAATGAAAATCCCTTTTATATGAATACTGATTAGTTTGATAAAGTAAATGACAACACATAAATTGGGGACAAAATCATTCCAGAAAATTTTATTATTTTTGTTTTTGATGTTAGTATTCAATCTTTCTGTAGATTATGGGCAATCTTGTCTTTCATTTACCTATTAAAATTCCTATAGTTGAATTGATGGAATTTCATTATACAAGCTCCCAAATTAGCACATTATTTTGTGGTGGTGCATGAGAGGTAGGCAGGAGGTGAGGCTGGAGAGTGAAAATGTGTCACCCTTCTCAAATAATAGCTTCTGCTCCTCCAAATTCCTTTTTCCTCCTCTGTTTACACAGTAATCATGAAAACAAATTCCTATGCCTCAATCAAATGTAAAATATCATAGTAGAAGTGCCTTTATACCCTGCTGCAATATCTTAAAATAACCATTATTATAAATAATAGATCTATAATTTTTATTCTTTTCATAACTGTCTCCCATGGCTTTATCAATGTGAAAATATATAGCTTATAAAATAAACTATTTTGGTTTTCACTAAAGCCAGACTTCACAATAGCAATAATCATATTTCAGTATGGAAATAATTTTTCCTAAACCCCCAAAGGGTACAATGTGTAGGGTTTTCTAAACCTGTCTTCTCTCTCTCTCTTTCTTTTTGTCCTCTACTCCTATGCTGGTCAAGGTTCTCCGCTTTTCAGAATCAAGTAGCATATTTAAGCAAGGCCTAAGTCTACTTTGGAAAGTTGCCACATTGTCTCCTTTTTTTGTACAACTAATAAACCTATTACTGTGATACAATTTCTTGTCTATTTCTACTATAGAGAGCAGAAAGAGCACTGATGTTGACGTCAGATATTTGGTTTGAAATTCTTGCTAACAGGTCTGATTTTATTCTTCAGTAAGCATAAGAGTATTATCTGCTTTAGAGATTTCTATGGAGCCCATTTCTATGGGATGATGCTCAGTTGGTTGAGCATCATCCATACATTGAAAGGTAGTGGGTTTAATTCCCAGTCAGGGCACGTATCCAGGATGAGGTTTCGATCCCTGCTCCGGGCATGTATGGGAAGTAACTGATCAATATTTCTCTCTCACATCTATGTTTCTCTCTCTCTCTCTCTCTCTCAGCCTTTTCTCTAAAATCAATAAAAAACGTATTATTGGATGACGATTAAAAATAAATATATAATAAAGATTGTGGAGACCTAAATCAGAAAATTGTTTAATTTCTAGAACATTGGTTGGCCTAAGAAGCTAAAGAAATCCTAATTTCCTCACAACTCACACTGTAGTGTAATTTTTTTTTGTACTACAGTGTGAGTTGTGAGAAAACATCTTCTACTTTATTTGCATTTTGAAGAAATTTAGTATATATTTTTGAAATAATAGATAAATAATTTACAGAATAGCTAACCATATTTTTTTCCAGTAGCTAAATAGTTCTGTATGTATTTCTCTTATTTATGTATGTGTTTTTGTTTTGTTTTTTGTATGGATCTGTGTGGATATACACATTCACTGTTACCAATTTTTGACACTTATAAACCCAGTGTCATAGAAAAAAACACACACAGTAACTGAATGTTGAGGTTGGGGTGTATGGTTTGCTTGTTGATCTATCAATCCATTTATGTATTCTTTTTAAAATATCCATTAATTATCTCATGCATATTAAATAATATAATTTCATTTTTATTTTATTTATTTATTTAATTTATTTTTGACATTATTACACATGTCCCCCATATCCCCCACTTTGCACCCTCTCCACCCAGCCCCTGCCCTAACCCAAGCCTTCACCACACTATTATCTGTGTCCATGGGCTATGCATATATGCATATATGTTCTTTGGGTAATCTCTCCCTGTTCCTACTCTGTTCCCCGCCCCCTCAGGTCTATCAGTCTTTTCCATCCATCCATGCCTCTGGACTCTTTTCAAAAATTAATTTTGAGCCCTAACGTGATTGTCTCAATGGATTGAGCATAGGCCTACAAAATGAAAAATCCCTGGGTACATGTCCAGGTTGTTGGCTCTATCCCCAATAGGCAGCCAATCAATTATTCTCTCTCATCATTGATGTTTCTATCTCTCTCTCCCCTCTCCCTTCCTCTCTGAAATCAATAAAAAATATTTAAAAAAATTATTTTGAAAAAAATAAATTAGCAATTTCTTTTAAAATTTATTTTAGAAAGGAATTATACACTTATGACAACTTCTGAATGTTTTTTGGAACTCAAAGTATGAATAAATTAAAATGAAATGAAAATGTTGCACATGATCCCTTTCCACAGTTTATTTTATCTGAACCACATTTTCCTCCTGTCAATGCTTTTCCTATTTGTAAGAGGAAAATACTATGAGATTGTCTATTATAAGCTTCATTTTGTTTTATAGTCTTTGTGAGATTAAGCATAAAATGTGTATATGTTGTGTCCAAATGTAGTATTCTTGGCACCCATCTATACACTAGTGACTCAGGAAATATTCTTTAGCTAAATGATCTTGCTTCTTACACAGGCATGTTAAAAGCATAAAAGTGAAACTAATGAAAGACATAAAGCTCTTATTACATGCCAGACACTCTTCTGTACAATACATATTTTGATGTATTTCATATACTAAAAGTTACAAGTTATAGTTCATTTAATCTTCTTATAACCATATGGATGAAGTGGTAACACTTTCCCCTATTAATGATAGGAAAACAAGGCCCTAAGGGCTTAAATGACTAGCCCAAGGTTATAGTTATCATGCTATAAATAATAGTGCCAAAAACTCAGATAAATCCATGTTATTTTGTCTTATAACCAAGGCAGGTACTTCAGAGTATTTTGGAATTTATTTTGGCAAAATGAGGATTATAATACAATCGTCAGTAAACTATCTCTATTTTGAATGTCCATTCCCAGGAAAAAATTAAATTCATATTCAAATATGAAATTATATTACACTAGAGGCCTGGTGCACAAACTTCATTCATGACAGGGAGGTGTCTCTCAGCCCTGCCTGCACACTCTCCAATCTGGTATCCCCTACCGGAATGGGGCCTAAACGGACAGTCGGACATCCCTCTCACATTCCAGGACTGCAGGCTCCCAACTGCTCACCTGTATGCCTTCCTGATTGCCCCTAACTGCTTCTGCCTGCCAGCCTGATCACCCCCTAACCACTCTCCTGCCAGCCTGATTGCCCCTAACTGCCCTCCCCTGCAGGCCTGGTCCCCCCCCCAAATACTCTGCCCTGCAGGCCTGGCTCTCCCGCAACTGCCCTTCCCTGTAGGCCCAATTGCCCCCAACTTCCCTCCTCTGCAGGTCTGGTCCCTTCCAACTTCCCTCCCCTGCTGGACTGATCACCCACAACTGCCCTCCCTTGCAGGCTTGGTCCCTCCCAACTGCCCTCTCCTGCTGGCTATCTTGTGGTGACCATCTTGTGTCCACATGGGGGCAGCCATCTTTGACCACATGGGGGCAGCCATCTTGTGTGTTGGCGTGACAGTCAGTTTGCATATTACTCTTTTATTAGATTGGATAGAGGCCTGGTGCACGGGAGGGGGCCACCTGGTTTGCCCTGAAGGGTATCCCGGATCAGGGTGGGGGTTCCCTTGGGGCATTGGGTGGCCTGGGCGAGGGGCCTGTGGTGGTTTGCAGGTTGGCCACGTCCCCTGGTGACCCAAGTGGAGGCCCTGGGATCTGGGATTTATTTATCTTCTATAATTAAAACTTTGTAGCCTTGAGCAGAGGCCAGGGCAGGCCAGGGCGGGTGGGAAGCTTGGCTTCCTTCACTACCAGGGGCAACCCAAGCCTCCTGCTCTCTCCAGCTCTGTGGCTGCCACCATTTTTGTTGGGATTTATTTATGTTCTATAATTGAAACTTGGTAGCCTTGAGTGGAGGCCAGGGCCGGCCAGGGCATGTGGGAAGTTTGGCTTCCTCCATTGCCGGGGGGCAACCCAAGCCTCCTGCTTGTTCCATGGCCACAGCCATCTTGGTTGGGTTAATTAGCATACTTGCTCCTGATTGACTGGTGGGCGTGGCTTGTGGGCGTATTGGCGGTATGGTCAATTTGCATGTTTCTCTTTTATTAGTGTAGATATATATTAATCACCAGAATACAATGAGAGAGAGAAAGAGAGAGAGAGAGAGAGAGAGAGAGAGAGAGAGAGAGAGAGATGCAGTTTCTATTGATGGATCTTTTTTTATTGTTTAAAGTATTACATATGTTTCCTTTTTCCCTGATTGACCCCCCCCCCCCGTGACTCCCATCCCCCAAGAGATGCCCCCACCAACCCAGTGTCTGTGTCCATTGGTTTTGCAAATATGCATGCATACAAGTCCTTTGGTTGATCTCTACACTCACCTCCCCTGCCTTCTCTCTGAGGTTGGACAGTCTGTTCAGTGCTACCTTGTCTCTGGATCTATTTTTGTTCATCCGTTTATGTTGTTCATTATATTCCATATTTGAGTGAGATAATGTGATATTTATCTTTGTCCAACTGGCTTATTTCACTTAGCATAATGCTCTCCAGGTCCCTCCATGCTGTTGCAAATGGTAAAAGTTCCTTCTTTTTTATAGCAGCATAGTATTCCCTTGTATAGATGTACCACAGTTTTTTAATCCATTCATCTGCTGATGGGCACTTAGGCTATTTCCAAATCTTAGCTATTGTAAATTGTGCTGCTATGAACATAAGGGTGCATTTATCCTTTCTGATAGGTGTTTCTGATTTCTTGGGATATATTCCTACAAGTAGGATTACTGGGTAAAACGGGAGTTTCGTTTTTAACTTCTTAAGGAAACTCCATACTGTTTTCCACAGTGGCTGCACCATTCTGCATTCCCACCAGCAGTGCATGAAGATTCCTTTTTCTCCGCATTCTCACCAGCACTTGTCCTTTGTTGATTTCTTGATGATAGCCTTTCTGACAGGTGTGAGATTGTACCTTATTGTCATTTTGATTTGCATCTCTTGGATGATTAGTGACTTTGAGCATGTTTTCATACATCTCTGGGCCTTCTGTATGTCCTCTTTTGACAGGAGTCTATATAGGTCCTTTGCCCATTTTTTGATTGAATCGTTTATCTTCCTTTTGTTAAGTTGTATGAGTTCCCTGTAAATTTTGGAGATTGATTAATTTTAAGGGTGCATGAAAGAAAGAATCATCAAAATGTGTGTCATGTTCCCTTCATATTTTTGCTCTATAAGATAAATCTGTGCATACATAAGCTGAAGCAGCTATATCAGTTTGATTTACTAACATGACTTTTTAAATGTCTGCCATAAATGTATTTAAGCCTTTTAAGCAAGATTGTTCATCTTAAGCTATAAGATCCTAGAAAATAGGTAGCATGTTTTATTAAGCTTCTATTTCTGTTTTCCTAGTCCAGTGCTTTGTAGTTTTGTGGGTACTTTATAAAACTCTGTTGAGCATAATTTATTAACAAAAATCTATGATCTTCATAGGTTTACTTACAAAGATGCTTAGAATAGCAATGTAGGTATGATGTGGAATGATTTCTGAATGAATATCAGGGACTAAAATGAAAGTAAAACTCATACACATAACTATTTTTATTTCAATCTCACAGCAATGATAATGAATGAATTTTCATAGTATAGTTAATAACAATTGTATTTGTGGAAAATATTTTATACATAGTAAGTGCCAAACTTAGTTAATTATTATAAAAATAACATAGTATATTTATATTATTTTTTTCCAGTAATACTGCATTATTTACTTCAGTTCATTTGAGGTGTGGAGATTAAATACTGATAATACATGCATAAATATTGTCCTTTAGGTTACTCACTTTTATATATGAATCCTTTACTCATTAAAATGAAATGAGGAGGTATAAGAGATTTTTAGTCAGGAAATAAACTTTCAAAGAGTTAAGAAAACCTGTATTTGATAACTTTTTTTTCTTGTTTGCAGGACTCGAATTTGGGATATTGGTGTTTCTGTTTTGAGGAATATTTTTTTGGGGGGGGGTTTACTTTTTTTTTTTTTTAAATCATCGGTCTTGGACTACAGAAGAGGAACCAGAAATCCTTACTGTGTTTCACGTGGGAAACATTCACTCTTGAGGCACTCACGCCTGACTTCACAACCATGTGGCCATCACAGCTACTAGTCTTCATGATGCTCTTAGCACCCATAGTCCATGGTAAGCACTTTAATTAGTTTCTTTGTGTGATTCTTAATGTTGTCTCAGTTATTTACACTAGTTCCTTTCCTTTTCATCTTTGCTCTAAGATTTAGCAGCTTTTGCCTACATATATTAATAGAAGTAAAAGTGAAAGGTCACATGTGTGCCTTAAGCTACATTAAATATGAGTTAGAATTTTATTTCTTAAGGTACCTTTTAGAATGTATGTATAACCAAAGTTTTTGTTTGCTTAAAAAACAACTTTGCATGTTTTAGTCTTTATTTTTACCACACTCAGGGAAAGTCAGCTGACTCATTAACTATATCACTTATTGTGAATTTTTTTGGTTTACATATTTTTGTAATCAAAATAACTTTAATATAGTAAATATTTGCATTTGAAAGAAAACACCCCCCAAAATCTGATTTCTCAAACTAAGTAATCATTTGTTTGTTATTGTTTACTACTCTGTTTAATCTTTAGTACACAGAACAAAAACTAAACTTTTCATTAAAGGAAATTTTTTTTTGTCATATAACTTTCAATGCAAAGTAGGGGGAAAAACAACAACATCAAAATAATGTGAACATATGCAGAAAGGTAATTTTACAGAAACATGCTAATATACTCATAAAAGAGTATGTACTTGTTCATTTAAAGATCTTTGTATTGATAACACAAATATGTAAGAAATTACATACCTTTGGACATTTTATAAAACATATAAATATTCCATAAGTAAGCAAGACAATTTCTACACAACTTAGTATATAATGTTCACTGAATCTCAATAAGTTAAAGTCTCCAAGTTAAAGTCTATATGTATGTTCCTTTTTCACAATTTAGAGTTTCCTACTAATTACCCATGATTTTGCACTAATATAAAAATGGTGTAGTGCAGACACTATTTCATATGTTAACGGCAATTATAGCAAAGAAAAGGGGACACAGTTACATTTGCCAGTGCTTAGGAGGTCTCAGCATATTATAATGTATCAAGCAACTGAAATGACTTTTCAGCCTCCTTCACTCACTTTTGGTTTTTAATTGGTTATGAAATCTGCTGTAGTTCATGAATGATGCAGTTCCACATTTGGCCCATGTCCCTAAGTTTCAAATGGAATTGCATTCTGCTGTCATTTTAAGAATGGATAAAAGTTTTCTCCAAAGTCTCCTGATTTAACAATTATATGTAACAAATCACTATAATATAAGGTAGTGCTCTTTTAACAAAAAGAAAGTAAAATTATATAACCATACATAATATAAATAAATTTTGTCAAAAATTTCAAAGTGTTTCTTTAATTCATATACTGATGCAGTACTTAAACATTCACATACTTGGGCACATGTGACATTTTTCTTACGGGACAAAGAATTGTCACTTTAAACAAATGCTTTTCTCAGTATATATCTCAGGATGATTCTAGTTAGGTTCTTTATGTTATAAAAATGCCTCACTCGTAGGGTTCTTTTGAGGATTGAATAAATAGCATATGTGAATCTAGCATATTGCATGATGAATATTAAGTGGTTGAACATGTTAATTGTCTTCATCATAATATTTGTCCCTCCAGTTTTGGTTCTAGTAAATTGTAACAACCAGAAATTAGCTCAGAAATTATTGTAACATGAGAGCCATTCCATTTGTTGTTGATGTTCAGAGGAAACACACACACACACACACACACACACACACACACACACACACACACACACAATTTATTTTTTAAAAGTCAGTCTAAAATTACACTTGTTTGAGCAGATAGATTAAAAATAGAAGAAATAGACATTGTATTAAAGACTATTTTTATTGAAGTTTCTGATCTCCAAAAACAGACACCTATGTGTTTCACTGGGTCCCAAACATGGATGAGCTATATATAGATCTTGAGATCTTGGTTCTTGCATTGGGACCTGTACTGAACACGCACACGCACACACAATCTCTAGGTAACTCTGAGAAATATCTTAACACCCCTAGTTGGGCACATGAAAAATTGACCTGGTATATCAAATATTTTAGGCTAAAAAGTTAAGTAATCCTTTCCATTTTATATGAACTACTTTCTATTATCTTTTCTTTGAATCATATAAAGCTAAACAACATGGAAGATTTCAAATTATAAACTTTATTCTTACTGCCATGGTTAGGTATTCTAAAACTTGCACCAGAGAAAATTCAAGTCAGTAATGTCTACCTTCTATAGGAGGCGCCTCCATTGTGGTGCCACTTCTGACTTGTAAATCCAGGGCTTCACGTGAACAGCCACATAGAACCAGCTTGTTCATAAATAGAGCAATGCAGTAACCTTTCACCAGTGCTGAGGTCTACTCAGTAGACACTTTTAGAGCCTCTACTAATCCTGGCTTAAAGGAATAGCACATAACTCAAAACCATAGATGAGTGGCTTAAAATGGATGTCACAATTATAGAAGTACCTTTTCCCCCCAAACATCCCCTGACAACATCTCACCTATTGTTGTGAGGCCAAGCTTCATTTGCCCTAATGTCCACAGAGAATTTACTTTTCTGAGCATGACCTGAGTCTCGATTCTTTTCCCTTGAGCAAGTAATAATGATAATTATTGATTTTATAGTTATACACTTTAGATTTATCGGTACAATTAATCACGATATTCTTGTGGGTTTAACAATATTATTATAATCTTTATTATTAAATATTTATGGTACAAACACTTAATATTGAGTGGTAAAGGAATTTGACTAATTTTACACAAGTTATTATGAGACTCAGAGGGGACCTGGTTTTGTGAGCTCTGCTCTTACTGCCAGTATGATGATCAATTTCTATCAAGGCCATTTTCCCAATAGAGGATCCCATCTCAGCTCTCCTGGTCATTGGGAGAGATGAGGCAGAATGCAGATCACCTGCCTCCACTATGGTGTGGACACAGACGGACTGAGGTTTGAAATCTGACAAACCTGAGATAATATTCTAGCTCTCTCATCTACTAGCTCTGTAACTCTATTACTTGTTAAACTAGTTAGCAAATATCATTTATTACCTACGTTGAGTCATAAAACTGTTCTAGCTGCTAAAAAATATGGCAGTGAGCAAAAAATATTCTTAATACTTCCCTCAAGGAGCTTACAGAAACTTAAAAATGTATAAGTCTACTTTTCATCCGAAAGAATAAACACTTATTCCTTGCAGAGTCATTTTAAGAATGGATAGAATAATACACTATGTATAGCTTCTAACATAGTGCGGGTATTTGGTAAATCTTTTTTGTATTTGATTTTTCTACTCTTAAATTAGCTTGAAATAGAGGGAAATCTCTGAAGGTTTGATAAGGAAAATGCGTAATTATCCTTATTCTTGCCTTGAGAATCGAAAGAAATCTTCTGCTTAAACCTTAGTATTCAGGTTTTGCCAGAATTTTCTTAATACTACTCTCTGAACATTATTATTAAATTGATATATATTAAAGCTTAGTATGTAATGTCAGTACATAAAAATATAATTATAGTACATAATTGTCAGTGATTCTAGTATATAATTGTCAGTGGTAGTGATATATAAATGGTAGTATATGATGCATTTTTGCATGATCTTTACATGCATAAAATTAGAAACCAAGATAAATAATTAATTTTGAATAATGTTTACATTAGTTGAATGACCTGCCCATCATCCTAGAAAGTCATGCCAATATTTTATATAGGAAAACAAAATCAATCAGTATATCCACATTATGTATATATATACACAATTCTTTAAAATTAGGAAATGTCCGTAGTTCTTTGTTTATCTGTCCATATTCTACGTCTTTATGTGCCTCTGTATTTCCATTTTCCATGACTGTATGCCTTTCCTGTGCAACCATACAACCCTTATCTATTATGCAATGAGACCTGGCAGAAGTCAAGAGAAGCAGTGAAAGCAGAGGGCCAGTTCTTTGCTGTTAACTAATGTAGGGTTACATGAAGTTAAAGTGTTTTTTGTTCTATTCATGTGGTTGGAAACAAGAGAAAGAGTGAGATCAGAGAACAATATCCAGTGATAAACATGGGCACCGGGGCTCATGCTGACTGGCAGAAAGGGTAGTACCAAGGTTCAGTGTGGGACCTGGGCTAGGAGGCTAGGAGATCTGGTCAGGGTGTGACTACCCAAGCCACATGGGTTGGGAGTTGGGAAGGTGATTTTGGTGCATATATATATATATATATATATATATATATATCCTATTTAATAAAAGAGTAATATGCAAATTGACCATATCTCCACTATACCCACCAGCCATGCCCACCAGCCAATCAGGAGGGAATATGCAAATAAACCCAACCAAGATGGCTGCAGCCACAGAGAGCAGGAAAGAGGCTTGGGTTTCCCTGGCAATGGAGGAAGCCATGATTTTTGCCTGCCCTTGCCCGCCCAGGCCTCCACTCAATGCTATAAAGTTTCAATTATAGAAGATAAATAATTCCCAACAGAAATGGCAGCAGCCACGGAGCTGGAGAGAGCAGGAGGCTAGGGTTGCCCGCTGGGAAGGAGGAAGCCAAGCTTCTGCAGCCCTGGCCTGCCTTGGCCTCTGCTTAAGGCTACAAAGTTTCAATTATAGCAGATACATAAATCCCAACAGAAATGGCTGCCACCACAGAGCTAGCAGAAGGCTTGGCTCCACTCCAGGCTACAAAGTTTCAATTGTAGAAGATAAGTAAATCCCAGATCCCAGGGCTTCTGCTTGGGTCACTGGGGGGCGTGGCCGGCCTGTAAACCACCACAGGCCCCTTGCCTAGGCTGCCCCATGCCCCAAGGGAACCTGCACCCTGATCCGGGACACCCTTCAGCCGGCCCCCACCCATGCACTAGGCCTCTATCCTATCTAATAAAAGAGTAATATGCAGATTGACCACCACTCCAACACACAAGATGGCTGCCCCCATGTGGACACAAGATGGCTGCCACAAGATGGCCTGCAGGGGAGGGCAATTGGGAGGAACCAGGCCTGCAGTGGAGAGCAGTTGGGGGTGATCAAGCCTGCAGGGGAGGGCAGTTAGGGGTGACCCAGCCAGGAGAGGAGGGAAGTTGGGGGTGACTGGGTCTGCAGGGAAGGGCAGTTGGGCAGGGGGGACCCAGGCCTGCAGGGGAGAGCAGTTGGGGGGGTACCAGGCCTGCAGGGGAGGGCAGTTAGGGGTGACCAGGCTTGTAGGGGAAGGCAGTTAGAGGCAAACAGGCTGGCAGGGGAGCAGTTAGGCATCAATCAGGCTGGCAAGGGAGTGGTTAGAGGGTGATCAGGCTGGCAGGCAGAAGTGGTGAGGGGCAATCAGGCAGGCAAGCAGGCAAGCAATTGGGAGCCAGCAGTCCTGGATTGTGAGATCAGGCCTAAAAGGGCAGTCGGACATCCCTCGAGGGGTCCCAGATTGGAGAGGGTGCAGGCTGGGCTGAGGGACACCCCTCCCCCATACACGAATTTCATGCACCAGGCCTCTAGTATATATATAATATTAATTTAACTGTACTTATAGATTATGTATTTGTGAAAAGATAGCATACAGGGTCGATTGAACCCCTGGGTAATGAGAAAAAATATGGTACATTTGCATAGAATATAGGGTTTTAGTATTTTTTCTATAACCAACATATGCTTACCTTTTTCCTATAATCCTATTTTTTGGTTGTGAAAGTTGTATGTGTGGTAATATATTCACTAGCGGCCCCGTGCATGAAATCGTGCACAGGTAGGGTTCCTAGGCCTGGCCGGCGATCATGGCCAATCAGGTTACCTGCCTCCCTGCCTCCTCCTTCCCTCGCTCCCTCAGCGCTCCACCACCACCGCTGGTCACCTGCCATGTTCTGTGCCACCCCCTGGTGGTCAGCACACATCATAGCAAGTGGTCTAACTCCCAGTCTCCCTGTTGAACTCCCAAGTGGACACTTTGCATATTAGCCTTTTATATATATAGATTGAATTTACAGGGTATACTGCTGTTTATTATATTCAAGGAAGTTAATTACAATAAAAAGTTCTTAGTAGGGACAAAAGAACCAATAGATGCATATATATTTAGTACTATACATTTTTATGTAACTTGCACTTTATAATTTATCTATTTTAACAGTTATAATGCTATTTTATGTGTCAGTAATTTAAAATAATGCCCATATATATTTTAACTTCTAATAAGATATGAAGCTTGAGAAAGGATATAATTACATTTTACTACATAACATCTCACCATATAATTCTTTTTATGAAGTTACGTTTTATAAGTGCAAAAAGTCAGATTGACTTCTAAGCTCTGCTTAACTTTCTTATATTTAGAAATTAATCATCCTTGATGTGTTTATAATGCTTTCCAACCTAGGTAATTTGTAATGTTTTCAGTAATATCACTATTTTTATGGTCAGTTATGTTAAAAAGCAAAACCTTTGTGGTGAGATATATGAGGTTTCTGCCAGCATACCCAACACCATCTTCCATAGCCACATGGTACTGAATTTCAAAATATATATGCTGTAAATTAACTATGCAGGCTCTGATATTATAAGATTAAGTACAAAATATGCATGGCTGGTAGCTTTCCTTTGTAAGAATAGGTTTAGAAACCTTTCTTACACACTCAGCATGCAGTTAGCAATTTGAAAAGACTCTTCTTTTTGTTTTCACATTTGCAAAACAAGTTATATGTGAATTTTATTTCAGTGATACTCATAAGTGACTTGTCTATACCTTGAGAGTGAAATAGTATTTTCTTATCTTCAGATTTTATATATTGTGCGTATTTGGCAGGGGAGATGGTTAGGTTCCTATCTTAGTTTTTTTAATTTATTTTTATTTCTTGGACATGGGGTGGACTGTGGCGGCAAAGGGTAGTTGTATAGTTGAGGTTGAATTAATTTAAAAATCCTTAGGTATATAACATGTAAATACTTATCTGTTTTTCTCTTTTTTACATTGCTTTTTACTCTCATTTTCAATGTAAGACTGCTCTTACATTCATAATTTCATTTATAATTTCATATAGGTAGCCATGGTACACTTTTTCATGCATTTATTTCCTCCATTCTGATTGGGAAATTACTCCTTAATGACCAGTTAAAAAATTGAAATGCAATAGGAAAGAGTCTCATTGATTTATCATGTAAATAGAGACTATACATTGTATTATGACCTTTTTTTAAATTTGGCAGTTTAGAAGAAGGCCCTGTTGAAAAATATAATTAACTCATTCTCTACTTTTTAACTGATACATTGGTTTGGTGAAGTAAAGGATAACACATGAATTGGGAAAAAATCATTTCAGGAAGTTTTTTGTTTCTCTTGTATTAGTATTCAAGGAATGAGGGTTTATCTTTCTATTGATTATAAATAATCTTGTCTTTACATTTTGTTAATATTGATATTTTATTTGATTTGAATTTTTATTTCCCCTATATTGCCATCATAGCAGAATTAGTTTCTTTAAATATATAGAAAATTGTCTTTCTCTAAGAAAAAAATCTATCTTATAGGAAAGATTGATCAAATAAGCTAGGTTAGTTAATGTTTTGCAAGAGAAATATGCTGGTTGTATGTAAAAAAGTAATAGATACATGTTTTTTTTGTACAAAAATAGGCTTTCACAGTGGCATTTGATAAGCTTTCTATATTTATTTCATCTATACATATTATGGTTTGTGGTTACTTGAATGTTCTGAAGTCAAGGTTGTAGCTTACTGGTAAGGTACAAGAACATAGTCTCCTATATTTCTTTGTCATTATCAGAGTTACCTACTTTATTATCACAGTAAGTCTCCTCATAGAAATTTAAATTAGCAAAAATGTATTAATCCCATGACCCTGTGATATACTTAATGTTAATGTTTGTTAGATTTCCCTACTGTCATGTTATGTATGCACATATATTTTTTTTTAAATTGGAATAATGTAAGAAATAAAATTTACCTTTCACTTGACTTAACCTCAAAATACAGATGTTTCTATGCTCTCATTACATTTTTAAAAAAATTATAATATTGTTTCATATGAAGGAACCATTGTTTATCTAACCATATGATAGTGACTCAACAGTGAAGGTCATTGATATATTACCATTACAAATAGCATTTTAAAGGAACATACTTGCATATAAATTTGACCATATCACTATACCCCTGGAAGAAAATATCTTGAGAAGTGGAAAATAAAAGAATTATTTCTTTCTACATTAATTAACAATGTTAAATGAGTGCTTATAAATAGTCCAGACCATCATGGTTGTTATTACTAGAATCTTTTTTAAAATGTTGCAAGTTTGGGTTACTATAATAACCGATAAAACAAAATATGAAGAATAGGTATTCAAATATAAGATAATTATTATTTTAAGCAGTATGATGATATAATCAGGAAATAAAAACTTTCTCAGAATTGAGATCAATTTGAGTTCAGCTATATGATTCACACATACCTACTGTGTGTAACTTAGTAACATGCATTTCATTGTTGATTTGATTCAAAACCACTGAAATGCATGACTTAGAAAGAAATAGCAAGAAATTTATGGATGTATGAGAAGAAAACTCTGAAGTTTACTGAGGGCTATCAAAGAAGACATGCTATATACTAAGTTCCTATATGAAAATACTGAAGACAGCAAAATTGACACATATCTCCAAACTAATTTCTTTAGATTTTTACTCAAATGCATTCATAGTACCAATATGAACTTTTCTAGGTAGAAATTCAACAAAAATATTTAAAACTATATATTGAATATTAAACAAGAAAAAAAGCTAGTAGAAATGAAAAGAGTAATAGGAAGGCACTTACCCAATTGATCATGAAATACATAATTTAAAATTCAATAATTAAAGAAAATCTTAAAGTAAAATTATCAATTACAGAAATGAGATATCTGAAACAGCACTGTAGTTTATTTATTTGTGTTACAGTGTGTTAGGATTATTCTAAGAAATTCAAGTGTCTAGAATAGGAAATAGTCAAGTTAGGATCAAATCGATTACATGTGTGTTTCAAAATATATGTTATGAGACACACACGCACTCCTTTGAGTTACCTACATTAATCTCCATTTTTGGACATTGTATTAGGATAAGCTAGGCTGTAGTCACAGTAAATTCCATAATTAATGATGGCTTCCAGAGAATATTAACCTGTTCACCAAACATGCCAAGAAAGGTTTCTGGTCAGTGTGTGTGTCAGGGGTGGATGTTAATTCTGTTACTAGCTCTCATAGTTACCCAGAGACCTAGGCTAATGTCATCAGGCTTCCAAAGTCATTCTGAGGCCATTGCCATTCCAGTCCACAGGAGGGAACATGGAACACTGTGGAGATTCTATTGGAAAGTTTTTATGGATATTCTTGGAAGGAGTGGAAACATTACTTCTGTTTCCATTTTCATTAAAAAAACACACAAAACACTAAGCCTCATAGTCACACCTATAAAGGAGTCTGAAAAGTGTAGTCCTCTTGTGGTAAAGGGAGAAGATATTTAACTCACCATGTAGCTTAAAAGGGATCTAATACACTAATACAATATTTTAATGCATAAATAGAATTTTTACAGCTTTATTGGGATATATTTAATATACCATTTCATTTCCGGTGTGGTTCAGTGGTTGAACATCAACCTATGAACCAGGAGGTCACAGTTGATTCATAATGAGGGCACATGCCTGGGTTGTGGGCTCAGTCCCCAGTAGGGGGCATGCAGGAGGCAGCCAATCAATGATTCTCTCATCATTGATGTTTCTATCTCCTTCTCCCTCTCCCTTCCTCTCTGAAATCAATAAAAATATATTTTTAAAAACACTATAAAACTAACCATTTTAAAATGTGAAGTTCAGTGGATTTCAGTGTATGAGCAGTTATACAGCCATCACCACAATAAATTTTAAAACATTATTAATCCTCCAAAGGAAACCTCATATTCATTATTATTCATTCCCAGTACCCCTCAGTCCCATCCCTGGCAACCACTAACCTACTTTACATCTCTATGGGTTTGCCTATTCTGGACATTTTTCCTAAATAGAATCATAATTTTTCTTATTTTTGT
The DNA here is from genome assembly GCA_026230045.1 of Corynorhinus townsendii. NCBI lineage: Eukaryota > Metazoa > Chordata > Mammalia > Chiroptera > Vespertilionidae > Corynorhinus > Corynorhinus townsendii. The sequence continues at coordinate 39,283,668 of JAPDVU010000001.1, forward strand.
ATGACTTGCTTCTTTCACTTAATTAATTTAAGAGTTTATGCACATCATAGCACGTATCAACAAATTCTTTTTTATTGCCAAATAATATTCTGTTGTATGAATATGCCATATTATATTTATTAGTTTATGGAAATTTGGATTATTTATACCTTTTCTCTATTCTGCATAATGCTATTATGAAAACTCATTTATAAGCTTTTGTGTGAACATATTTTTACTTTTCCACACCTAGGAGTGGAATTGCTCAATCACATGAGAACTCTATGTTTAGCATTTTGAGGAACTGCAAAACTGTTTTCCAGAGTAGTTATAGAGTAATACAGTCTCAACAATAATAAGAGGGTTCTCATTTTCCACATTCTCACCCACACTTACTGCCTTTTTTATTTTAACCATCCTAGGCTACATGAAATAGTATTTCATGGTTTTGATTTGCATTTATCTAATACGTAATGATGTTGAGCTTCTTTTCCTGTGCTCATTGGTCATTTGTATGTATATCTTATTTAGAGAAATAATAATCAACAATTTCCCGATTTTTAATTTTTTTATTATTGAGTTCTACATGTTCTTTTTAGAAAAGACTAGAAGATATTATTGTTAGAATACCTTTAGACATAAGAGTTCTTTATTTTTTAAGATTTTATATTGATTTTTAGAGAGAGAGAGAGGAAGGGAGAGGGAAAGAGTGAATGTGGTATACACGCTCTAATTGGGATGGAACCCAAAACCCAGGCATGTGCCCTGACCAGAATTGAACTGACAACCTTTTGGTGCACAGAATTATGCCCAACCAACTGAGCCACATTGGCCAGGGCTAGATGTAATTCTTTAGACTACATATTCTAAGAGAGGTTTTTTGCCTGGATTACCCATTTAAATCTTACCTATTTTACATTCATTTTGAAATCATATGCTATTTTTCTAGCTTCACTCAACATTCTCTTGTACTTATATATGAGGTTCCTAAAAGTAATTCATTAATTCAGTTTTTTATTAAGATGATAAAATCTTGTAAGTGGCAATGATGGAAACTTCATTCATATATGAACTGTATAGCAGTGACATTCACTGGGTTCTTCTAGTAGCTTACAATGATTCCTTCCTAAGAAAATGATAAAGAACACTGAGCTTTAGTTGTGGTGGCCAAAAAGCGATCATATTTTTTGTTTTTATTTAAATTCTTATTTTTCCAGATTTTGGAAGTCCTCATATTTACATCTTTGCTCAAATCCTATTTAATAAAAGCAATATGCAAATTAACCGCCACTCCCCTACAGCCACAAGCCACGCCCACCAGCCAATCAGGAGTGAGGATGCAAATTAACCCAACCAAGATGGCTGCAGCCATGGAGAGAGCATGAGGCTTGGGTTTTCCTGGCAATGGAGGAAGCCAAGCTTTCCGCCTGCCCTGACCTGTCTTGGCCTCCACTCAAGGCTACAAAGTTTCAATGATAGAAGATAAATAAATCTCAACAAAAATGGAGTGAGCAGGAGGCTTGGCTCTGCTCAAGGCTACAAAGTTTCAATTGTAGAAGATAAATAAATCCCAGATACCAGGGCCTCCACTTGGGTCTCTGGGGGGATGTGGCCGGCCTGCAAACTACCACAGGCCCCTCACCCGGGCTGCCCCACACCCCAAAGGAACCCCCACCCTGATCCAGGACACCCTTCAGGGCAAACCAACCGGCCCCCACTTGTGAACCAGGCCTCTATCCTATCTAATAAAAGAATAATATGCAAATTGACTGTCATGCCAACACACAAGATGGCTGCCCCCATGTGGATACAAGATGGCCACAACACAAGATGGCCAGAAGGGGAGGGCAGTTGTGGATGATCAGGCCAGCAGGGGAGGGCAGTTGTGGGCAATCAGGACAGCAGGGGAGGGCTTTTGGGAGGGACCAGGCCTGCAAGGGAGAGCAGTTGGGTGGAAATAGGCCTGCAGGGGAGGGCAGTTAGGGGTGACCAGGCCTGCACCAGAGGGCAGCTAGGGGCAAGCAGGCTGGCAGGGGAGCAGTTAGGCATCAATCAGGCTGGCAGGGGAGTGGTTAGGGGGTGTTCAGGCTGGCAGGCAGAAGCACTTAGGGGAAATCAGGAAGGCAGGCAGGCAAGCAGTTGGGAGCCAGCAGTCCTGTATGGGAGAGGGTGCAGGCTGGGCTGAGGAACTCCGCCCCCTCACCCCCCTGTGCATGAATTTCATGCACCGGGCTTCTAGTCCTATATAATAAAAGGCTAATATGCAAATTGACTGAACAGCCGAATGACTGCTTGCTATAACATGCAATGACCACTAGGGGGCAGATGCTCAATGCAGGAGTTGCTCCCTGGTTCAGTGCACTCCCACAGTTGGGATGTGGGAGTGCACATCCCAACTGATGGCTTAGGCCCCGAGGCCTCTTGGACTGCAAGAGGGTGCAGGCTGGGCTGAAGGACTCCCCCCACATCCCCCAGTGCACGAATTTTGTGCACCGGGTCTCTAGTTACATTATAAATATTGAGTCTTTAATTTTATTTCCATAGACTGATTCTCTAATATGTTCAGCAAACCATTGGATGCCTTTTATTCTATATCAAAAAAGTTATTCATTTCCTTGTCTCTTTATCAAACCTACCTACTGTATATTACTGACCACTCACATTGCATCTACAAACAAAGATGATAATCAGAAGAAAACAGGAGACTGTATATGGTAAGAATCCTAGCAAAATTGCACTATTTCAAGCACATAGGTGTATTTGAAATATTACCATTTTGGGGGAAAAGTTTAACAGAAAGCTTTAATAAAAGTAGTAAGTTACAAATATTGATACTGAATAGTTCATGTAGTTTTAAGAAACTGGGAATGGAGGAGAATATCAGTATATGTGGAAAGTAGTATTTATATAAAACCCTGAAGTTTACAACATTGTCTAATCTAAAATACTTTGGGATCCTAATTTGCATGGTCCTGATGAATGAAAGAAAGATCTTAAGCTTTTGAGTTTAATTCCAGTTCTATTGCTTTCAAGATACATGACCTTCACCCCGTGGTCGGCAAACCGCGGCTCGTGAGCCACATGCGGCTCTTTGGCCCCTTGAGTGTGGCTCTTCCACAAAATACCACGGTCTGGGCGAGTCTATTTTGAAGAAGTGGCGTTAGAAGAAGTTTAAGTTTAAAAAATTTGTCTCTAAAGAAATTTCAATCGTTGTACTGTTGGTATTTGGCTCTGTTGACTAATGAGTTTGCCGACTACTGCCTTAACCAGTTTCACAGTTTCCTTCATTGTAAAGGGGTAATTAGGCCTACTTTATTATAGTATAAGGATTAAGTAAAATAATGTGTAGAAAGACCTTAACAGAAAGGTTCACACATAATCCTAGGAGAATGGAGTCATTAAAACATACCTTTTGGAATTAGCACTATAAAAAACACACACACACAAAAATCTACACAAATGACTTGGATAGTAAGCAAAATTTAAAATACAACACCATCTTGGGGTCATTTACTCTCCATAGAGTTTTTCAAAGACTACATTGTATATCCTTAATACCCAATTGTGACAGTTTCTCTAATTATGAGCCTATACATTTGTACACACATTCCATCATTATATTCCGGACTCACTCACTGGACTGTAACTAAGTCTTTAATGAGTTACCAATGAAGATCTTAAGCTTAGATCAGCATTAAAAAAGTGTTAAAGAGTGTGGAAAAGCTGTTCAGAGTGCAAGCCTGTTGCTTTTAATTAGACTATAAGACCAATAAAACTTCTGGCTTCACTATTCACCCTATGTTTGAAGAACTTCAATAGTGAGTGAAATGTATCCCTCACTTTGGTATTATTAGTTTAATGTGAAGTTCGATGGGGATAAATACATTGAGCAAAATTGGAGAAATCATTGTTTTGATAAAATGAAAAGGTAAAATAATATGCAAAATCAAAAGAGCATCTTACAATGATTCATTTTTTTGTTGGACTCAGATGAGTTTAATACAGATTAATTTTATTTTTGTATTAGAAAATAATAAATGGCATGGGACAAAGGATTCAGATATGATTAGATCATGTAAATAAAAAATAACCATCTGTACTTATAAAAAGAATGAACAGTCAGCTTTCATGCATTACTGCTTCTCTCTAAGCAGTTAGTTACCATGAAAGCGGTAATTCTCCACACTACCTGAATGAGATCAGGACTATTCTTTTCTGTAGCTCTGGTTACAAATCAACAATGGTGGTGACCATGGAGCAATGATCCTTTGTTTGTTTTTTTTCCCTTTTGATAGTGAAGTTGTGAAACCATGTAAACCGTATGGACACATGATTTAATAATGAAGACAGATAGTACATAAAATTCAAAGCAACAGGCTGGCACGATGCTATCCCTCCAGAGACCATTACACATTTGCTTAAAAGGGAGCCTTTTAGATTAGTCACAACAGCTCAGGACAGTTGGAATAGCTATGGTAGTCCAGGTATTTTATAGGTTGCAGGCTGTCCTTAAGAGGTGGTATTGATGCCCCATCTCTGCACACACATAAAAAACTATTATGCCTATTTTTAAAAGAAGGATGTCTCGAATAATTATCATACTCTGTGTATGTACCAACAGCGGAAGTAATCATTCATTTTGACATGTGAGCATGTTAACATATCTGCTTATTTGTTAACCAGCATGTTGATTTCATTTGTGTGTGTGTTGAGGAGGGGATGGATGGGTTGAAAATCTCTACTATCAAAAAAATATAGATAAAAAGTTTTTAGTCTTCTCAACTATCTTCAGAGATGCCAGTTAAGATTATCTTAGGATAGGGAAAAGGAACTCACTAACAAGACAGATCTTTGTCAAAATGTGTATTTTTTCCACTGTTTTCCTTCCTTCCTTCCTTCCTTCCTTCCTTCCTTCCTTCCTTCCTTCCTTCCTTCCTTCCTTCCTTCCTTCCTTCCTTCCTTCCTTCCTTCCTTTTAATTTTTGTTTTGCACACATCAAGTATAATTGGCAGTGGGATTAAGGGAAAGTGCCCCTTACAATAGTTATAAAGATTTTTTAAAGAAATAGTTTATTTTACAACATTGTGAAAGCACAGCTTACCTTATCATGAAGAATGTATATTCTTAAACAAGGGAGTAGAGGAAAAGAAAAGAAAGTCAGTATTCTCCAAATAATAGATTTTAGAATTTTATTTTTGTTACCATGAATTTAAATCTATTTGCAATATATTTACATATAGGGAGGGATTTTTAGTTAGGAAAAAAAAAACTATTAGTTGCCGCCCTTTGATCAGTAAGATATATAATATGCATTTTGTGTGATTTGAATGAAAATAATATTTATGAGAAGCTGATTATAATTTTATAAATTTATATCACATAACAGAAACTGTATTCTCTGCTTACTCATTTTAACAAATGTTTGAGATATTTATATCACAATATTACAATCTAGGGAATTGTTAAAACAAGTAAGCCACATTTCCCCCCTCTATTTTTGGGACAAAGAAGATTCATACTTGAAGGACATTTAAAAGTAGTCTTTCAATGTTGTTTCTTTTAACACTAGGAATTAATGTTCCCTATAACTTTACTCATAACCATGTGTTGGAATCTTCACTATTATCAGAATATCTTGTACAACTTTTATTACTTGATTGTTCAGTCTTCTGGTGATCGAAAGTTGAGCCAAAATGTTTTATTTCACTATAAAAAGCTATGATGTATAGAAGAGTGAGGCCTACTTTGAAGGGAGAATTTATAATCCACATAGGGTATACCCACACTTTATAAAACAAGTCTAGTGAATGAGTCTATTGAGTTAAATTGAATAATATAATACTTTCATAGAAATACTATAAAAGTTGCTTCATCATACACAGGTGGACAATTAATCACTACTGAGCCACTTTCTTATAAGGGCTAGAATTGAAACAAATTTTTCGTGTTAGAACTTCCATGTTGTAATTTCTGCCTGGTGGCATCCTTAATCATGCACTTAAATTGGAACTTTTTATGACTTTTGTTAGAGATTACTACCCAGCCTATAAAGGAATTATGCAGTCCAGCCTGTGTTGCTCAGTGGTTGAGCACCAACCCAGGAACCTAAAGGTGACCTGTTCCATTACCGGTCAGGGATCAATGAATTGGGTTATGGGTTCAATCCCCAGTAAGGGGTGTGTAGGAGGCAGCCAATCAATGATGTTTCTCTCTCATTGATGCTTCTCTCTCACTATCTCTCTCCCTTCTCTTTCTAAAAATCAACATACACACACACACACATACATACACACACACACACACATACACACACACACACACACAAAAATATATATATTTTAAAGCAGTTATGCCTTAGGGAGAAGTCAGGAAAGATATGATCTTTTTATTTGGCCAAAATGAAGGCACTGGTATTAAAGTTGAGCCTTTCAGGTATGCATAAGGAAGCTCAATTGGAAAAAGTACCTTTACTTAGAAGAAAAGTTGAAAATAATTCTCTCTTTCTCTCTACCTCTCCCCCCCTCACTGTCCCTTCCCTCATACCCCCCCTCCATGCACATATAGTAGCACAGAAGTTGGATTAGACATTTCCTATCAATCAGCCATTTGTTATTTCAATATAATTCTAAGTTTACTAGCACTCTGCTCTTAGCTGAACACTTTTGAACACAAGAGCTCAATGAATACAGGTAATAATCCAGTGAGTCATAGATAATAGTCCCTATAGTACCTGCAATTTTAGGATGAAAAATAGACTCAGAGACATCAGTCTAATGATGTAATGACATTTAAAATAGTTGTTAGTAAAAAACTCAGAATCTCCTAACCATCTTATGAAAACTTTTTTAAAAAATGTTTTAATAACCTACTGAGAGTTTACCTTATTTTATGGAACTATGATTTAAATTAGAATTAAACCAACCAAAACAATGTGTAGGAATTAGCTAGAATATTACAAAATAAAACAAGCAAAATTTATAAAATTTTATTTCACAAAGAAAAAAAAATTGCTTAACCTTAAGAAATAAAAAAATAAGATTTTAAATTATTAGGAGATTTAAACTTTACTTTAAATGTAGATTTAGAATTTTGGACTGTAGTATAGAAATGAAGGGAAGTAGTATGAAGTTTGGAGATGAATATATATATTAGTATATAGTGAATAGCTTGGGAAAATTACGGGAAGCCTGAGCAGTAGGAAAAAGGGTTTATAAGGACACATATGTAACACCATATAATATAGAAATATAAATTTCAATAAAGAAATTTAAAAAATAGGATAACTTTTACAAAGGATTACCCAAGTATTTATAGGAGGATAGATATTGTGTCTAAGAAGGTAATAATCAAAAGTAAGATTGAATATGTAAGTTAAAATCATAGTTGTAATTTTAGTACATTTTAAACTCTACAACAGCCGTAGCTGGTTTGGCTCCTGGAGTGTCAGCCTGTGGACTGAAGGCTCTCGACCAGTGGATGTTTCTCTCACATCTATGTTTCTGTCTCTCTCTCCCCCTCCCTTCTACTCTCTCTGAAAATCACTGGAAAAATGTCCTATGGTGAGGATTAACAAAACAACAACAACAAAATAACTCCACAAGATATGGTAAAATATTACCCTAAAATACACTTGTGAGAAATATTATTAATATATGAAAGCGATATCATTGGTAACTCTGATAAATTAACTCAGTTTGGTATTTTGTTTTTACCATTCCTCTCACCTTAGAAATATCTTAGTAATGCAGAAAATTGTTTTGCCTAGATTCCAAGCTCAATGTCATCAATAGATGTTTGGAGGAAGAAGCTAAATAGATGACTGAATTACGTAGTGCCTCATTGAAGGAACAATAAAACAGAAATGGTTGAAATTGGTTAGAAACAATGCTCATTTACTATTTTAAACTTAATATTTATAAGTAAGTATTGAACTCTGAAGGTATATACATTGAAATCTGATATTTTTGATACTTATTTCAATTATTAGTTCCACAGATAAGATGAAAATCTGGAACTACCATCAGAAATACTTTGCCTCATATTTGCCCATAACCAATATCCAGGAACTTTGATTCTATGATGCTCTTTGATGTTGGAGACTATACATAAACATGGAAATATTTTGATCATTTCAGCAGGTTATGAAATATTAATTTCATACTTGTCACTGAGTAAAGCAGAATCAAAGTGTTTAAATAGTAAAACTCTCTGAAGTAATTATGTAGATAGTTTGATTATGACAATAACTCATATTAGTTATAATGAATATTAAATATTATATGATTAAAGCAATTCACATTTTTTTGTTGTTGTTGTTAAACCTTACCCAAGGATATCTTTCCCGTTGATTTTAGACAGAGTGGGAGGGATGGGAGAGACAGAGAGAGAGAGAAAGTAACATCGATGTGAGAGAGACACATCAATTGGTTGCCTCCCACATTAATCCCGTTGTTGAGGTATGTGCCCTTGACCGGAATCTAACCGGTTCGGAGACCCATGCTCCAACCACTGATCTGAACTGGCTAGGACACCATTCTAATTTTTTTTTAAATAGTGAATCTTTTTTTTTTAATAAATATGAAGTCTTAATTAGATATGTAATTTTTTACAGTTTTGTTGAGAAATAATTGACATATCATTGCATTTGTTTAAGGCATTGGTCGGCAAACTCATTAGTCAACAGAGCCAAATATCAACAGTACAACGATTGAAATTTCTCTTAGCCTAATTTTTTAAACTTAAACTTCTTCTAACGCCACTTCTTCAAAATAGACTTGCCCAGGCCATGGTATTTTGTAGAGGAGCCACACTCGAGGGGCCAAAGAGCCGCATGTGGCTCGCGAGCCGCAGTTTGCCAACCACTGGTTTAAGGCATGCAGCGTGATAGTTTGATTTACATAGGTTATGAAATGATTATCACAGTAGGTTCAGCTAATTATTCATTTTCTCATACAGATACAATAAAATGAAAAGAAAGTAGAAAAAAAACCCACCTTTTTCTTTGTGATAAGAACTTGAGGATTTATTTTTTTAACAAATTTCCTGTATATCATACAGCAGTGTTACCAGGATTCACCATGTTATACATTACTTCCCTGGTAGTTATTTATCTGATAATTGGATGTTTTTATTTTTTTATTGCCTTTCTTCAATTCCTTCTCTCCCAACTTCTGGTAATCACAAGTGTGCTCTCTTTATCTATGTGGTGTTTTGTTTTGGTTTTGTTTGGTTTCCACAGGTAAGTGAGATCACACAGTATTTGTTTTTCTCAGTCCTTTATTCACTTAGTATGGTGCCTTTAAGTTCAATCCATGTTAGTGCAAATGGTAGAGTTTCCTCATTTTTTAATGATTGAACAATATTGTATATATGTAACACAACTTCTTTGTCAATTTATCCAGTGATTGATACTTGGGTTTTGTCTTGGCTATCCTACATAATAAAAGCATAGTATGCAAATTGTGCCCTCAACAGGGAGTTTGACCAGGGGACAGGGCTGTTTAGAGGAAGGGAGGGAGGCCCTGGCCAGTGGAGGCTGAAGTGCACTGGGCCTCTAGTTGTAAAAAATACTGCTATGAACATGGGGTACATATATCTTTAAAAGTTAGTGGTTTCCTTTTTTTCCTTTGGATAGATTTCCAGAAGAGGAATTGCTAGATCTATGATAGTTCTATTTTTAAGATTTTGAGAATCATCCATACTTGTTTCTGCAGTGGCTGGCTACACCAGTTTGCGCTCCCATCAGCAGTATACAAGAATTCCCTTTTCTCCACATCTACACAAGCATTTGTCATCTCTTTGTCTTTTTATGATAGCCATTGTTACAAGCAGGAGGTGATTTCCCATTGTAGGTTTTTGTTTGTTTGTGTCTTTGGTTTTTGCTATTGAATCTATGATTTCTTTGATATTCTGGAACTAATCCCTGATCAGATATATGGTTTGGAGCTATTTGGTCCCATTCTGCAGGATATCTTTTCACTTTCTTCATCATTTCTTATGCTCTGCAGAAGCTTTTTTGTTTGATGTAGTTCCCGTTGTTTATTGTTGATTTTGTGCTTCATTCCCATGTTTTGTTCTAGGAGTTTCATGGATTCAGGTCTTATATTTAAGTCTTTAAGTATTTTGAATTGAATTTTGTGATTGGTGTAAGATATGGTGTAAATTTCATTCTTTTAGATGTGAATATCCAATTATCCCAGCACGATTTATTAAAGAGACTGTATTTTCTCCATTTAGTATTATTGACTGACTTGTCAAATATTAGTTGAGCATATATATCTGGCTCTTGATACTGTTTCATTGGTATATTTGTCAGGATTTTTTTTTTTCCAATACCATACTATTTTGAGGACTATAGCTTTCTTGTATGGTTGAAATCAGAAAATGTGATTCCCCTTGCTTTGTTCTTTCTCAGTATTTCTTTAGTTTTTCAATGAATAATAAAATTTTAGGAGTATTTTTTTCCTATTTTTATAAAAACACCATTGGGATTTTTGTATTGAATCTATAGATAGCTCTTGGTTATTTTAACAATATAAAATCTTCCAATCTATTAACACAATGTACTTGTATCTTCCTCAATTTCTCTTATCAGTGTCTTGTAGTTTTCAGAATAGGTATCTTCATCCTCTTTTAATTTATTTCTATTTCATTGTTTTATGCTATTATAAATGGAATAGTTTATTTCTTTTTTAGAAAATTTGTTGTTAGTGTTACAGTTTTTAAAGGAGACAAGCATGAAGTTTTTCTCTCTTTAGAGAAGATTAGAAAGAAGAAAAAGATGTGTTGGCCTTATCATTACTTTCTGTCCCAGCACCAAATACTTGAGATACCTTAGGATTACACAGGACAGAGTTTGAAATTGTGGTCTCCAATGGGAGATAGAAGAGTAGAATAAGGGGGGAGGATGTGGAGGATGCCTTGAAATGACAGTTAATACTATAACATTCTGAGGTATTTTTGAATTTAAAAGGAACCTTTTCCTGTATGCATCTAGATAAAAAATGGGACATTTATGATGTGAAGACTAGCTTCAAATATCTGAAGACAAGTGCCTTCTAGAGTAGCTTGATCTGTTTCGCATAGCCCATTTGTGTAGCATTTAGATAAGTGAGTGGAGAATGCCAGGGTGTAGATATCACTTTTCTTGACATGAGGAACTTGCTGCCTCAAATGGAATTGGGTGTTTCAAGGACAGAGTGATCACGGACTTTTCTTGGGAAATTTTAGAGATTTTCAGCAGGGATGATCTGAGGATTATTATGTAGCATGTTAGTTGAATGATTCCTTCCAGACTTAAGATTCCATGGTCCTAATGGAATACCAGTCTCAAAACTGTTTATCTTGAAGACATATTTTTATAATAGCTTAAGGAAGAAAAATTAGATTTATATTTGTAACTCAAATATTTTCTCCAAAGTTATACAGTACTGTACGATTAACAGATACAATATTTTTTTTATGCCAAAAGTTAAGATTTTGGCTCTGTTCTAATAGCCCTTTCCCATATGGACAGTATAATAACTTCCATTTTTGCTCTCACTGACAGGTACTCTAGAGTCCTTTCATAGAGATGTTTAATTTAAAGAAGTCTATAGACACAATATATTCCAGCTTCATAGAACACATCAGAGTCTAGTTTCCTTTAACACAGGACTCAAATTCTACTTTACTTCCTGGTATTTTGTATTCCTCAAACTTACTCAATAAAATAAAATAATTGTATTCTTTGATCCATACTTACTGTTTCTAAGTCTGTAGACCTTTCTTTCTTGTTCTAGTTTGAGCATGTTCTTATTTCTTGTTTAACTTAAGATTATTTTCTTAAATACAGACACTATTATATGTTTCAGGTAATTCTACTCTACATGCATTTTAAATCTATCGTTATTCTCTGCGGACTCTAGAAATTTCTTGAAATAATTGATCTCTAATTCAGTAGAGATCACTATTCCTATCCCCCACCTCCCCTATTGTACCCTATTCTTCCTTTCCAGGAGCTTTATTTAGTATTCCAAACAAATGCTTGATTGCTCCAAAACTAAACTATTTGCCCACTTTTACAAAATCCATGATCTACTTATTGCTAACCTCTCTGATCTCAAGTCTTACAGTCTTACCATTCTTCTCCCAGTCCACTGCAAGTAACAGCTTAACACCTTCATTGGCTGTTGTACTATTTCATGTACATATATATACCCCATCTAATAAAAGAGTAACATGCAAATTAACCGTCACTCCACGACAAAAATGGTGGCCCTCAGTCCTCTCAGCCCTGTCAGAGTCCCCCAGTCTCAGGGAGGGCTGCCACTGAGAGCCTGGAGAGTAAGCGGCCTGGCGGAATGCTGCCCAGAGGCCCTCCAGACCCTTTATAAAAAACAGAAACAAATTCACTCCCTACAGCGCGATCCCCTTGCAGCAGAGGCAGCCTGGGCTGGGGTCTCAGCCTGGGAGGGGTGCTCCCCCCCAGGGCGCAATCCCCTAGCAACGGTGGCAGCCTGGGCTGGGGGTCTCAGCCTGGGAGGGGTGCTCACACCCAGGGCAGGATTCCCTCACAGCAGCGGCAGCCTGGGGTCTCAACCACTGAGTCACACCAGCCAGGCAGATATGGAGGAATCTTAAATGTTTCTTTTTTTAAAATATATTTTATTAACTTTTTACAGAGAGGAAGGGAGAGGGATAGAGAGCTAGAAACATCTATGAGAGAGAAACATCGATTAGCTGCCTCCTGCACACTCCCCACTGGGGATGTGCCTGCAACCAAGGTACATGCCCTTGACCGGAATCGAACCTGAAACCCTTCAGTCCGCAGGCCAATCCTCTAGCCACTGAACCAAACCAATTAGGGCTGCTAAATTTCTTTCATAGAGTAGTTATAAAAATGTTAGGGAAAGCATGCCTATATGTATTTGTATAAAAATAATTAAAAATTGGTCACATTGTCATTTGGGGCAATGAAGAGAGGGATATTTCGTAAGTTAAAATATCAGAAGAGATATCACTGGATTTAAACATTAAAGGAGGCACTTACTTAGAGATTTTGATTTTCACAACTTTTTTGGGCCTTAAAACTTGTTTCCTTCATTGACACTATTTTCATTCACACAAACTATCAAAATAAATTTAGACTATCTTTTGTCTGGTACTCATACATTGTAATGACCTTAAGTAAACATGTTGTTTTCTTAGTTGTAATCTAAACTTTTTCATTATCAATGGATTGTTTGACAGATTTCTTCATATTATTTTTTGTTGTTTTCAATAGGGTTATAATATTTCTTGTGATTTGAAAAAAAATGTGTTTTCATTCTTAACTTGCAAATATTTTATATATCAGTAAATTACAGCCTCACTGTATAAACTCCCAGTGTTAGAAAGATTATAAAATTCTCTTGCATTATTGAATTTCTTAGTTTCTATCCTGACTGTTGAATGATAGTCATGTAGCATTATTCATGTGTTTTAAATATGCATACTCTAGTATGTTAAAAATAGTTGTGTAAAGCAAAATCTTTATTCTTGTAAAGCCTTTTTCTTATTTTAGCAGGGACATTTTTTTATTACCACTCCTATTTATTACACTAGTTGCAATTAGTGTAGAGAAATGTGTATTTTATGTACCAATTCACCAGAAAAAAAAAATCCTGTACTTAAATAGCTGTTTTTCATAGCATATGATGTATGACTGTTTTGTGAATTATTGAAAAAATCATGTGTGAAATTTTATTTTTTCATTATTGTCTTGGTCTTTCATATTTACTCATTGATGTAATATGTACATTTGTCAGTAAAATCACTGTGTATGTAAATGGCAAAAATATGTGTATATCCTTTTCACCTTAATGTCCATCACAGATCTTAACACAGTATTTTTCAAAAAAAAAAAAAAATGTTAAGTCACCTGAAACATAAATAAATATAAAACAATCCATGTAAGTATAACAATACAATAAACAAAACTAAACTAATAAAAAACCATCTCTGAAACTTTTTTCATTTGTTACCTTAAGAAGCTTTTTGTGTGAAAATATTTAGTTCAGTAACCAATGTTTTTTACACTTATAGATATTAATGCCCATAATTGGCATCAGAATGCTGTGAATCTATAAAAATATAGACAATATTTACATTTTTTTCAGGTAGCTTTCTCAGTTTTCAATAATTTTCTCTAATTTTGTAATCCTCATTGGGGATTAGGGTGCGGTGTTGGGCTTACTTAAGGTAGTGTTTAACTTGGACAGCCCTCCATCGTCATCACCACCCTGGAGGCTAGGAGAGACGATCTCCTCAGGTCGGGTTGTCTTGATGGGGCCTGGGGTGGCTAGTGTATGGGGCCTATGGCCGGCAGCTGACAGCAGCCTTGGGAATAGCCTCTAGCAGGCTCCTCTGAGGCGGTCCTGAGCTGAGTGGAGTCTGATGGTGCCCGCAGGTGGCAAGCACACTGAGAGACATCCAGCCCTGCCTGCTCCACTGCGACATGCTGAGCGCAACCCAGGAGGCGCTCTGCCACCCAGACATCTCCTCCAGCAGCCAACTGCAGAGCGCGCCACAGCTCATCGTGGACCAGGGCCCCGTGGAGCTGCCAGAGGAGTCCGTGGTCCAGGTGTCCAAGGAGCTCAGATCCCAGCCCAAGGTGCGGCCAGCGGTGGGAGGTGGGGAAGAGGGCTGGGGGTGGCCGGGCAGGGGGCTCCTGGAAGCTCAGCCCCAGGCAGGCTTAAAGGTGCCTTTTCATCTATCTGTGGCTATATTTGCACTTAGTTGTATCCCAGCCAGCTGTTTAACAATGCATGCTTATTCTACATTAGAACGCCATTATTAAAATGTTGACCTTAAATTTTGAACTGCCTTTGCGTTAACACAGGAAATTTAAAATTACTTTGAGTGAGAATTTCAACTCTTATAGAATTTGAGTGATTGTAAAATACAAGTTTTAACATATCCAATCATTTTTGAAAAAAAACTCATCAGTGGAAACTACCAAAGTTTTGAGATTATGATGAAAACATCTTGGTTAGGAATTGTGTACAGACATTTTAAAGCATAAAATGGGATAGAAAAGTGATGGTTAGAAGAACAAGCTAATTTTCTTATGAAAGTGTGGAAAATTCCTTTGTTTATAACATTGTCTCTGCAGCTGATAAGTGGAATGGGAGCCATATAGCTCATGAATTTCCAGTGGAGAAAGTTACATGATATTTGCACAAAATTCAATACTACTTTTTCCTTATACTTTCTTTTATTTTGTCTTTATATGTATCAAGGCAAAGTAACTTTTCTTTTTTCTCATTAAATTCCATACAGGCACTCTTTTCCCTCTAAATCCCCCTAGGGAATATAATATACTACTATATAATTACATGGTGGGCAAAAGTTGTTTACAGTTGTTCATATGGAAAATAATGATTATTAAATAATAACAAAAATAAACTCTGTTTTGCATACTCACAATCATAAACCTATTAAGTATTATAAATACTTATAATTTTCCTTATGTTCCACAACATGAAAAAGACTAGGAATCATTTGGCTTGTTGAACCATAAATATCAAGTCTTGTTCCAAAACACAGTCATCTCTCTTAATTTCTAAAAGGGGATATACATATGAAAAATATTGGCAAAGGAACATGAAATACTACTATACTAGTTGAGCTTCTAAACCCCATTAGAGAATTCTCTGATAAAACAAGTTGGGATACTTTATTTCAGTTCAGGGAATAAGAGAGATGCATCATGAATCCATTTGAGATTCAACAGACCTGTGAGAGTTAAACCTCACTCTTCAATTACTGCAGCCACATAGAAGAGTAAGTATATGAGAACCATGGCACTCACAGTGACTGTTCACTCTCAGTCACATCACTCAGTTGATGTCCGAGAATCTTTCTGTTCAGATTAGCATTTCTTCATTGGTGGTGATGCCTGGGGAAGGGGCAGTGGTGGGGGAGAACATAAACTTCCATAGAAACATGTAGAATTGACTCCAACGTGTTCTGAAAATTCAAGGAAAATGCATAGTAAGCATTCTTTAAGAACTTTTTATTTTTATTTTTTATTTTGCATTCTGATTTGCAGAAATTGGGTGCCGTTATATTCCAAAGTTTTCATCATGATTTTCACTTCTGATTTATACTATAAAATAATATAAAATTAATATTAAGTTACTCCAATGCAAATACATTCTCACAATTTCTAATACTAATGAAATAGAAATCCAGAAATGAAGTTTAATTTTTGAGTAGATGATGTGAATATTTAAATCAGCAATGAACATAAATACAAACACACATGCATGTGCATGTGTGCACACACACCCCTACCTACTGGGAATTCTGTCTTATGAAAAAATTTAGAATTTTAGTCATTTAGAATAGTTTTCCCCTGTAGAACTTTTAGTAAAGAGTTGGCTGAATTTAAAACATTCCCCAACTTTCAAAGCTTAATGAGATTTTTCTATATTATGAGGTTTTACTTTTTGCCATGTATGTGGGAGGTTGCAGTGTAGTAATGGATTATGAATTACGTTTTTATATGAGTTTTAAAATAGAAAAGTTATATTCTGTTTTGGATAGAAATGGAAAGGATGGTCCAAGGCAGCCTTCATGTGATCTCATAAGTGGTTAGTGAGGTAAATGTGATTTAAAAGGAGCCAACAGAATTGTGTTAATCTGTTATGATGAGACAGTACTTTAGGGAAGTTGCTTTTCTGCAAAACTAATTTTATCAATGAGACACAGGGCAACTGAAGGTCATCTCTGACTGCTCCATAGAAAGAACAAGGAAGAACAAGTAAATATTACAGGGCCATAATCTTTCCTAATACAGAAGATCCTATTATCTATGAGGTGTCCTCCATGTTCCACCTGTTGCTGCTGGAGTAGGCATCTTGGGGTGCCATGGGGACAAGAATTTCTGGGCCCCAAGGGAGGATCTGGTATCGTGAAAAAGCTTTATTGATGATGTGAAATTAAGGGGGTTCCCTTCCAAGGTCCCCTCTCCCTCCATCTCACAATGGAAAGAGTTCCATTTGGTCTTCAGCAGAGCTGGGATTAAAGCCATTGCCCAGAGTCTTCACTCTATATTAAAGCACAGTCTAGTCCAGCATCTGGCTAGCTTAGCTTGTGCTCCAAGCTCCAGTCCATTGAGTGTGGGGTCATGGCCATGCGGCTTCTAGGGCCACATGGCAGGCTAGAGCAGGTCACTGAATAAGCAAGTGCAAGGAAGCAGGAGCAATGCAAGAGGAACAAGAGAGGGAAATTTTCTTTTTTGGGGAATTTTAATTAGGAGGTTAACAAATGAATCCTTCAGGGTTTCACGTCCTTGCAGTGGCTCCACCCCTCTAGGCCATCCATGGTTCCACAGGCTAGACTGTAGACTGACAGGCACGTGTCTTCCCTTTGTCACTGTACATGCACCCATTTACCCCTTTGCCTGATCCCTTTCCCAGTATCTGCAGGGAATAGACTGGTGGTTCCTTTATACTGGAGTATAAAGGTGCAGCTTCCTAGTGAAGCTGCCCAGATGACCATGCTTATAATGTCTGGCCTTCCCTTTTATTTTTTCCTATTATTAATAAACTAGCTATTATGATGGTAACAATAGTACATAGAGCTAGAGCATTTGGATAGGTATTAAAAGTGAAATTGAAATAAAAGATACCATATTACCTTCAGCTCTTCAAACTGAAAAGACATGGAAGAGTGCAAACAAGAAAATGTCAGTAAACTACACCCCTCCACACCTTTCTCAAAACAAAAACAAATCTATTATAAAAACAAGATACTTAAAGTTACAGAAAACTCATTAATAAATATAAGTAGTAAAGACAGAGATTAATAGAATCTGATTGAAAAATGAAATTGATTTTATTTAAAAATTGTTAACCCCTGTTTGTTCTACAGATAGCCAAACAAGCAAATAAGAAATCCAACTAAAACACCCTTAAGAACTTAACAAAACAAAACAAACAAAAATAAAACACACACACACACATAAAGACCCTTTTATTGGTTTGAAAATTAAACTTTACTCTTTTTTTCCCCTTTTTCATTCATTTGACTCCAAATAGCTAATAGTTCTTGGGAATTAATGAGTGTTTAGATTCGGAGGGATTAGGACTTCACAGTAGAGCAGCAAAGCATAAGGAATTTAAAAAAAGCATTGTTCACAGAAGACATGTTTCTCTTTAGCATATTAAAGCAGAAGGAAGTCTGAGGGCAGATTGCCCAGTTAATGACTAGATATCAAGGCTTTTCCTTGAAGCTAAAGGAATGTTAATGTGTTTTTTTTTTTTATCAGCACTTTCTATGGTTTAATTGTGATTTTCATAAGTTACATAAAAAGTTCATTGAGATGATCTACAAATAACCCTCCTGCTAGGCACATGTAGTGTGCAGCAAGCATGTCAAACTCAAAGGCTAACACGGGCCAAATAAACAAGGTTTAAGTTTATGTGGGCTGTAAAAAAACAAAAGCTTCAATTTTCATAGAAACGTAAGTTTATTTCGATAGAGACATGCTGAATACAACGGGCTGAAATAAATGAGTCATCCTTAACATAAAATAATAGAACATTTTAATAAAAATTAATATTTTTTCTTGAACATTAACTTACCAGACACTGAAATCTGCACAATTTAATAAGCATAATGCAAATGAACCTATTTTTCTTGTTCTCTGAAAGCGAACTATTTCCTGTTGCGCACACCAAGCAATTCAGTGCAAGACTAATGACATGGCAATTGGCTGCTAAAATATTTGCTGCTGGGATTATCGGAGAGAAATAGTACGCCTGTGTGTAAGGCGAGTAAGGGAAATGATGAATGCAACACGATTATAATAATCAGTCATTAGCAAACATTGTAGTTCGTTATTAATAATTACATATAACGGTATTGTAAAAATTAAATTGCGAAATTTTTATTAAAACGTTTCTTACATACTGTTATATCGACTGGGCTGCAAAAAATATTTGTTGTGGGGGCTGCATGCGGCCCTTGGGCAGCGAGTTTGACATGCTTGGTGTGCAGGGTCCATACAAGTATTCTCTCAGAATACAGCTAAAGCATTTCAATCCTGACAAGTCATAGACTCTACCTTTCGCAAGAGCCAGAATGCTTTTACAAG
Organism: Corynorhinus townsendii; assembly: GCA_026230045.1. Taxonomy (NCBI): domain Eukaryota; kingdom Metazoa; phylum Chordata; class Mammalia; order Chiroptera; family Vespertilionidae; genus Corynorhinus; species Corynorhinus townsendii. The sequence continues at coordinate 39,302,770 of JAPDVU010000001.1, forward strand.
AGGCTCCTATATTCTGTCAGTCTATAGAGAATCAAATAAAACTCTATAATCAATTTTTCCCCATTTTCCTCCATGTTGGGGTTTTTGTAGATGGGAATTATAAACAAGGAGAAAACTCCATTTGATTTTTGCCCTCATTTATTATTATTATTTTTTTAATAACGGGTTGAGTGCAAATGTATGCTGGGTGCTACACTAGGTACCAGGAAAACAAAGATGGAGAATTCACAATTTTGATCTCTCAGTGGGTATTGGGAAACAAGAAAAGAGTACAATGTGGCAAATGCTTGCTAAAGGATACCTCTCCCCTGTACCCAAAGAGGCAAGAGACATGTTTGTCAAAGTAATTAATAGAAGCGTGTGTGTGTGCGTGCGTGCGTGTGTGTGTGTGTGTGTTTGAGGGGGAGTGCTAAATGTAGGAACTGTGTTTTCAGAATACATATTTCTTATGGGAATCTAGACTCTTGAGTACTGGATCTTTGATATCAGTAAATAATATCAGGGAAATACCTTGCACCCTCCAAATGGGCCTAATTCTTCTTTGGCTCTCTAACTTTCCATCAGCTTTCTTTGCTCCTTAACATTGTGACTGTCACAACAAATTGTACACAGTCCTCTTAGTACCAACCACCAACTGGCACTGTCTTCTTACCCTTCAGTTTAAATTTCCAAGATAGGAATTTAATCCCCATTGGGTTAGGTCAGTATCCCTGACCTAATTATCCATGTCACTGGCCATTTCATGACCTTCACCCACATAGCAGTGTTTGTGTTGCAAAGAAGCAATAACAGGAATACCTATTTCAAAGGTAAGTATAGAATACTATGGAGGGAGTATGTACCAGTCTCAGAGGGTCAGAGAAAGTGCTCCTAAATATAAAGGGTCATCTAGGCTGTGGCCTGACAGACAAGTAGTAGTTAGCCAAACACACAGGTAGAAGAAGCATACTAATACTAGAGGCCCGGTGCATGAAATTCGTACATGGGTGGGGGGTGTCCCTCAGCCTAACCTGCACCCTCTCCAATCTGGGACCCCTCGGGGGATGTCCAACTGCCGGTTTAGGCCTGATCACCAGCAGTCAGACATCCCTCTCACAATCTGGGACTGCTGGCTCCTAACCACTTGCCTGCCTGCCTGCCTGATTGCCTCTAACCACTGTGCCTGCCAGCCTGATAGCCCCCTAACTGCTCCCCTGCTGGCCTGATTGATGCCTAACTGCTCCCCTGCCGGCATGATCCTCCCCAAACTGCCTTCCCCTGTGGGGCTGAGGGGACTGGGGGACTCTGGCTGGATGAGGTGGGCCTGAGGGGACTGGGGGACTGAGGCTGGATAAGGCGGGGCTGAGGGGACTGGGCACTGCCATCTTGTGAGGGTGTGGCAGTAAATTAGCATATTCCTTCTTAATTAGATTAGATTATAGACAGAGGAAATGGTAGCAGAAACACCTAGTTAAGTATGATTGGAGCATAGAAGTTCAAAGGATAATGTCTAGACATTAGCCCAGAATGATCTTGGAAGTAATCAAGCCCTTGATCACCATGGCATGATATAACATCTTGAGGAGTTTAGAATTTTTGTGATGGCAGCAAGGGAATAATTAAGTAAATCTTAGAGGAAGTGAACCACTGCCTGCATCTGAGGCTTAAAGAGTGGAGATGGGGAAGTTATTCTGTTGATTTAGATTTAAAAAATGAAGGTGGTCCTGATTCAAATAGTGAGTGACATTAGTGCTAATGAGGACCAAATGTCAAGAATTTGAGATTCATTGGATGTGTGAATAATGTAGAGGAAAAATCCAAAGAGGACAACCAGGATTCTGGCTTGAGAGATTACCACTTACTCAGCTAAGAAGATAAGAGGAGAGAGAAAATATTGCTAAGGAATGATGGTGTTGTTATAGAAAAATTTACAAATGAGTTTTTCAACATATTCCTTTGAACAGAAGCTCAACTTTCTGGTACCAAATTTAAGAACCTGAAATTTAAGTACAATATACATATCTGAAAAAAAAAGATAATTAAAAGTGTTATTTGTCTGGCATAAGTTATTCTCATCTAAGAGAAAAAAAGGTAGTGCTACTCTTTGTTACCCATTTTATTTTGGCTTAGGTGTGATAAGCTATTCTGCAACAAAAGAGCATCTGCAAGGAATTTCATTCACTCCTTTCTGCTTCCCAGTAATACCTAGCAGGGCTGTAGTGGTGGCAAAATTAGATCTGATTATGAGCTCTCCTGTGTTCCCATGAAACAGCTGAAAAGATTCTTACGATATAGTATGTGCATTTGCAATAGATACATTTAGCAAGGAGATAAATTGAACAAAGTTAAAGACAGTTGATCTGCTGGCCTAGATATATTTCATATTCATGTAGTTCTTAGTAGAATGTTCCATGTCAAAATCTGGAAGGCAGGTGGAGAGTAATCTGCTCATATTTGCACTCATTAACAACATAACATAGCATATAGTTTAATAAAATAATAACAAAAATAATCTTCATGTGTCTTTTAAAGAGTGCCTCAAAAAATGAATCTTATATAACTCTTGCCTAATTAAAACTAATTATTAAAATAGCAATATCCCTTGAAGACATTGTAAAACAATGCTTTATCATAAGGAAATGATAATGTTCTCATTGGTTAAGAGACTAGGAAATGAAAGCTGCACCCAAAAAATAAGCACATTTAAAGTTGTAGCTCCAAGACCACAGTTGCAGAGCTCACCTAATTGTACACATGAAGGTGTTACAGTAAACTGATAGAAGCAGGGAAGGGGTGAGGAAAGCTCATCTGTCGGATTACTGGTAACACAATGGTTTGGGAATGGAGCCAATTATTTTTTTATCCTATGAACTCGCCAATGTGATTAGATAATTTTGGACACTGGAATAAATGAAGAACAGGGAGAGATAAATACAGGATGCTTTGAGGCGTATAAGCCGCACATATACTTACAGTAAATAAGATTAGTAGGCAATACATTTTTTCTTTTACTTCAAATCACATCCCATACATGTTTTACCCTTCAGCCCCAAGGAAGGTCTGTTAACTTACTAGACAAGCTATGGCCCCTTCCTTCTAGATCATTGGCAAATGACATTATCTTTGCTGGCTGGAATGTGGTATACCACCTGGGCCCCCTTCACCTCAGCTAAAAATTTGATACAGGTTGAATTGGATTGATTTTCTTCCACTTTCACCCTAGGCTTATTCCTAACAGAACCATTTTTAATCTCCCTCTGATTCTGAATTAGAGTGGCCTGAAACACGTGTGTGCATGAGGTAAACAATTTATCTTTATTTCCTCTGGCTTTCATAGTTTCATTCAATATAACATGATTATTAGAAAATTTGAGACTTGTTACTCTGAATATGTTTTTAGTTCGATGAGTTGAACTTCTGGCATGTTCTCATGTTCTTACTCTTACTCCCAAATTTTTGGAAAAGCTGGTTCTAATTTTGTTATTATATTACAGTCTGAAGTGTGTAGGTGAAGTCTAGGAATTCATGGGGCGGTAAGGAGATGAAAGAACTTGTAACAGAAGAACAGAGATTAATGTTGCTACAGCAATTGAAATGAAAACCTTCAGTTTTACAAGCTCAGCTCTTTTGATATAACTATTACTGCAAGACAATAATATAATGTGGCCTTCAAAGTCCTTGTTAGCTTCTTGGTTTATATGACAATATAATATTATTTCAGATAAGAGCCCCTGTTCACATTTATTTGTATCTTTCAGAGATTTGCCAGTTCAGACAAAATGTCAGATATAATTGATAAGCAAAATGCGTTATTTGTACATCATTCTTAAAATTGTTATGTAACATAGGTCCTTATATTTTCATGTGAGAAGAAGGGCGATAGGTATCTAGGGAAGTTAAGTATTGAGGTTAAAAAAATAAAATAAAAAGGCTTTGCAGCCCTAACCATGATTTAAAAGCATTTCTTTAGGGTCTTGTTTCTTTGCTAAAAGTAATCAATACCAGAATGATGTATCCAATTGAAAATAATGTGTTCGTGAGTTTGGCCTTCAAGTATTTAATGGAAAATGTGATAAAGTCTTTTATTTTTATTGGCATAAGTTACAATTTATTTTCTCTTTCCATCTGAGAAGTATGAAATAGCTTTTCAAAATATTTATGGAAATTATATTTATCATCATTACATTTTTCTTTTCACAAAGGATATGAATAATGGAAAATAAATGCTAAACTTTGACATTTAATCTAAAAAAAACCCACTTCATTTCCTGGATTTAATTAGGAGTGTATTGTACGTTGTTTCATTAATATCTGCCCCATGCTGGTAATTGTATATATGCTCCAAAGGAGCAAATTGTACACTCCCAGTGACAGATACTTTTCAGAATAAGTTAGCTAATTACTAGAAAGTCTCTTTGTTTTTCTCCTGTTTCCCTTCAAATCAAAAGATGTGTGGTAGTAAAAGAGATCTGAAGTTTATCTAGTACTGAGAGGAAACTTCCACTACATTTATAGAAGCCTTAACCACAAATTAAGATGAAAGGGAGGAGAAGGACAGGTATTGTTGTGTATAGAACATCATGCTTTCATAGATAGGCTTATATCTGTGTTTTTAGATTTTGCATTATTCATATAGGTCTACATATAATACAGAAATTTTGTCAGACACTCTTATCTTTCTTTTGTATATACACTTAGTGGCCAGATTATTATGATCTCTGAACACATAATAATCTGGCCACTCAGTATATATATATATACACACACACACTAGAGGCCCAGTGCATGAATTCTTGCATGGGTGGGGTCCGGCCAGCCTGGCCAGGGGGAGGGGACATGGGCATTTGGCTGGCCTGCCTGCTGGTCGAACTCCTGGTCGAGGGGACAATTTGCATATTAGCCTTTTATTATATAGGATATACACTGAGTGGCCAGATTATTATGCGTTCAGAGATCATAATAATCTGGCCACTCAGTGTATAGTTAGTTAAATTGATGGTGTGTTCCCCCAATTATTACTTCTTAAGAAGCAATTTTTTGTTATTAGATATATCTTTAATTCTTTACCATTTTGCTTTTACTGCTACATAGAGGGAAGTAGTGTGGAATTGCAGCTACTATATGAACTTTGGGGTCAGAGGGGTTTGAGTTCATTCATAGCTTTACCATATATTAACTGTTTTAACCAAGACCAAGGACTTACATTTGAAATATATTTCCTATCTCATTTGTATATTGGTGTAATAGAAGTATATATATATACATATACATATATATGTATATGTATATATGTGTATATATATATATACACATATACATATATATATATACATATAGTGATTATTATCACATATAAATATCCTAATATATAAAAACCCAGGGTCTGTAACATCCAAAACTACTGAAGGCTCAACCAATCAAAAGTCAGTGCTGGGTTGCCATGGTGACCCAGCACTGACTGCCCGCCACTGCGAGCACTGCAACCCAGCACTGACAGCTGAGGGGGCTGTGGATCAGGCCTGAAGAGAGACCTAGAGACAGAAGCACAGTCTGATCTGTAGCCTCCATGGCAGCTGTTGATCAGCCCTTGTCTCTTTCTCTTGGGGCCTGGCCAGCAGCCTAGCCTCTCTTTCTCTTGGGCCTCCCAGGGGACTGCTGATCAGCCCTGCCTCTCTGATCAGGCCCATTGATAGGCCCGCAGATGCTGACTGGCATAGAAACCGACCAATCAGAACCTAATCTGGGTGAACTGTGAAGGCAGAACCTAAGGTGGGGGCTGAGGAGGAGTTTTAAGGGCAACAGCTGTTTGGTGTAAGGTCTAAGAAAGTGGTTCAAGTTTTTAATGACTGGTTTGGCAGTATAGTGCATATGGCTGGCTATCAGTTCAGATATAGGGATTATGTATTTTTGTCTTCCAAGAGCATCTTCTCCTGCTGAAAAAGGCTTTCTCTCCCCACCCCACCCCCATTTAAGCAATACATTCTATATAATCTATCTATACTACTAAAAGGGTAATATTCTCATTAGGCCACGTCGACCAGGCATCTTCTGGATATCCGACTTCCTTCTGGACAAAGCCATCGTGGTGGGGGCCGAGGCAGAGGCCATTAGGGGTGATCAGGCTGGCAGGGGAGGGCAGTTGGGGGTGAGATCTGACTGGCATGGGAGGGCAGTTGGGGGCAACCAGGCCAGCAGGAGAGGGCTGTTAGGGGCAAGATCAGGCTGGCAGGGGAGGGCCATTGGGGGTGAGATCAGGCCAGCAGGGGAGGGCAGTTGGAGGCAACCAGGCCAGCAGGGGAGGGCAGTTGGGGGCGAGATCAGGCCAGCAAGGGAGGGCAGTTGGGGGTGGGATCAGGCCGGCAAGGGAGGACAGTTAGGTGCAATCAGGCAGGCAGGCAGTTGAGCGTTTAGGAGCCAGCGGTCCCAGATTGTGAGAGGGATGTCCGACTGCCAGTTTAGGCCTGATCCCTGTGTGATCAGGCCTAAACCAGCGGTTGGACATCCCCCAAGGGGTCTCCGTTTGGAAAGGGTGCAGGCTGGGCTGAGGGAACCTCCCCCTTCCCCCGGGCATGAATTTCGTGCACCGGGCCACTAGTATTAAATAAAATTATGCATTTAGCTCATAAGGCCTGGTAAGTGTTACCTACAACCATTTACACACTTTTTTTTGGCTTTCTGTTTTGTAATACACTAGAGATATATAGTGGACAATCTATAAAATTTTTTCAGTGAATTTATTTACTCATTAATGTTTCTGATTAGTTTGGGGAAGAGACAAAAAATGTTCAAAAATCCTAGCTTTATATTTTAAGCATATTCATGGGTTCATAGCTTAGGTAAGTGAACATTTAGTGTAAATGTTTAGGAAAGAAAATAACTCAATTTGATTCACATATTTGTTGTAGCTTTAATATACACAGAATGCTTTATAAGGCTTTCTTTCCTCCAGGAATTATAGCCTACTGCTGGTGACAGAGAGAATAGCCAAACCAGTATTAACTTGACTCTGATTTCGTGAACTGTGGTGTCATGCAGGTGCTGTAGTACTTTAAAGAATGAGGAAAGTCATTCTTGGTGTGGGATAGGGATAGGGAAGAGGGGTGGATAATGTGATACCTTAATTAACTCTTGAAAAAATCCCTAGGATCATTTGCAAGCACAGATGGGAGGTGCTAGAGGAAAGAGGATGCTTCCTAATTGAATTATGTGTGAACAACATTACAGCTGGAGAAAATTAAAACATTTTCATCAGACAACGAATAGTCTAGTTCAGTGGTCGCAAACTCATTAGTCAACAGAGCCAAATATCAACAGTACAACGATTGAAATTTCTTTTGAGAGCCAAATTTTTTAAAGTTCAACTTTCTTCTAATGCCACTTCTTCAAAATAGACTTGCCCAGGCCATGGTATTTTGTGAAAGAGCCACACTCAAGGGGCCAAATAGCCGCATGTGGCTCGCAAGCCAGTTTGCCCACCATGGGTCTAGTTTAACTAACAATAAGAACATGAGGAAAGAAGTAGTGAGCCAGAAAGTTTGAAAGAGAGGTTGTAAGTATTTTGTAGGGAGTCTTAAATGTCAGGGTGAGACTTTGTACATAATTTTGTCTGTGGTTGGGATTCTTTGGAAGCTCCCGATCAGAGTTGCAGTTTAGAACCTGTGAGGATTTTGTGGGAAATGTTAGGGTAGAGAGGGACTTGAAAGTGGAGAGATCAGTTAGGTTCTTACTGTAGGGAAGAAGGTAATGAGTGCCTGAACCTAGGAGATAGCAATGGGGATGGAAAGAAGAGGGGTGATATGAGAAATGCACAGAGATGGAACTTGCAGTGCCTGGCTACTAATTGGATGCAAGAGGTGAGAATGAGGGAAGAATCAAAGATGCCTAGGTGACTGGGTGGTACCATAGACAGGATTAGAATTCAACAGGAAGCTTTGGTTTTTAATGGGGGCGGGGGGAGGAAATGGTGAGTTTGGTCCAGGAAATATTGAGTTAGTGGTGTAAATGTGAAGCAAAGTCTAACATATGAATCTAAATATCGAAAGAAAAGTAATTGCTAGAATAGAAGTTAGGAATTTTCAGCATAATGGTGATAATTAAAACCATTGACATTTATGAGATTGCTGAAGCAGAGGAGACTGGACAAGGAGATACCCTGGGGATACACTTATATTTAGAGAAGGAAAAATTATAAACTACTGAAGGTGATCAAGTCATAGTTTGATACAATTGGTAAATTAAAAGGAAATCCCAAACTTTTCTTATGCATTGCCCTTCTAGCAGCTTCCTCTAATGCTAATCCACAGAAAATTCATCCATACATAATAAGATGATATAAAATGAGAAAATGAAAGTGTTTTTGAGCCTCAATGATAAATTAGTGAAACATCTTTCTCAAATGCTTGATATATAAGTAGAGCAAATAATAGAGGATTAGGTTTATGAGTATATATGATTGTATTGAGAAAACATGACTAAATTTAAGTGAATTTCTTCTACTTTTGAAATTTTTTGTTGCCTGTTTCTTCTTTGATCATTGGTTAATTGTAAATCATCAGGCTACAGTAGTGCTCATGTGAACACTCATTAAAAGTATATAATAACATTTTAAAATGTTCATTTCTGTAAGGTTGTAATACTTTTTGAGATTAATAGAAAACCACTGAGATAGATTTTATTAATTTCAGAGAGGAAGGTAAAGGAGAAGAGAGATAGAAATATCAGTGATGAGAGAGAATTATTGATTGGCTCTCTCCTGCAAGCTCCACACTGGGGATCGAGCCCACAACCCAGCATGTGCCTTGACCACGAATTGAACCATGACCTCCTGGTTCATAGGTCAATGCTCAACCATTGAGCCACATCAGCTGGGCAAAACACTGGCATTTTTTTTTTTATCAGACTTCGGAATTAACAATTAAACTAAATGTAATACATTGTAATAAGCTTTAAGTGGATGGCTCTAAATATCTTTATATAGACTATTGCAAAAAATGTGAAGACTTATTTAAATACTTAAATCATTTTAATATATAAGAATTATACTCTGGCCTGGCCAGAATGGCTCAGTGGTTGAGTGTTGACCTATGAATCAGGAGGTCATGGTTTGATTCCTAGTCAGGGCATATGACCAGGTTGCAGGCTCGATTCCCAGTGTGGGGTGTGGCAGGAGGCAGCAGATCAGTGATTCTCATCATTAATCTTTTTATCTCTCCGTCTCCCTTCCTCTCTGAATCAATAAACATATATTTTTTAAAAAGTATTATACTCTGGGAAAATATTTGTTATTAATGATATGTTTCTCAAAATAGCCTTAAAATATGAAAAAATGAATTAACATTATATGCAACATTTTTTCTTAGCCACAAAAATAATTATATCCACCTTAATTACTTTGTTAAAAAAACACCATTAAATCTTTTATTCCCTAAAAATCTTACGGATTAAAAAACAAATTGAACTCTTATTTTTATTAGAAACTGTCTTGTGAAAGTAATTTATTTCCACAGTTTCACTTCTGAAAGGGAAATTGTACCCTTTGTTTATCTAATATTTATAAATTGTGTTTCATCTTATTAAATAATATGATTATTTATAGCAGTAGAAAAACGTGATTATTTATAATTGGAAGATATTATTTGAATGGCCTATGAAGATATCCATTTTGTTGGTTTATTCCTTACCTAATAAAATAAAAAATATTTTATTGTTCCTGTTATACAAATTTGTTTACTATCTTAAAATAAACATCTATGACCCCATAGTATTGTTGAAGAGCTGTATGTCTGAGATCTGGTTTAGCATTTACCTCATTTTTAGTTGACCTACATATGCCCGGTGCATATCCATAGACTTACAAATAATTATGTGTGTGAGATTTAAATAGTAGAAATGGTTAGAGGTAACCCATGAATAGAACTCTATTTTTATTATTTAATTTTTTTATTGTTTAAACTATTACATATGTCTCCTATCCCCCCATTGACCTCTCCCTGGCCTTTCCTACCCCTCACCACATGCTCTCACCCCTACTGTCTGTGTCCATGGGTTATACTTATATACATGCTTACAAGTCCTTTGGTTGATCTCTTACCCTCCCCCCTCCCTCCTCCCCTGCTTTCTCTCTGGGGTTGGACTAGACCACCAACTTACACCATACACAAAAATGGATAAAGGACTTACAGGTAGGACGGGAAACCATAAATACCTTAGAAGAATCCATAGGCAGCAAAATATCAGACATGTGTCATAGCAATATCTTTACAGATACAGCTCCTAGGACAATGGAAACTAGGGAGAAAATAAACAAATGGGACTACATAAAAAAGCTTCTGCACAGCAAAAGAAACCATCAGCTAAACGACAAGAGAGCCCACTGCATGGGAGAACATATTTGCCAATGTTATATCCAATAGTGGTTTAATCTCCAAATTTATAGGGAACTCATACCACTTAACAAAAGGAAGATAAACAATCCAATTGTTTGGCAAAAAATGGGCAAAGGACCTAAATAGACACTTTCTGAAAGTAGAAATATAGAAGGCCAAGAGACATATGAAAACATGCTCAACTTCATTAATCATTGGAGAGATGCAAATCAAAATGACAATGAGGTACCATCTCACACCTGTCAGAATGGCTATCATCAACAAATCGACAAACGACAAATGGGAATGCAGACTGGTGGAAAACAGTATGCAGTTTCCTCAAAAAATTAAAAATGGAACTCCCATTTGACCCAGTGATTCCACTTCTAGGAATATATCCCAAGAAAGCAGAAATACCCATCAGAAAGGACATATGCACCCCTGTGTTCATAGCAGCAGAATTACAATAGCTAAGATTTGGAAACAATCTACCATAAGGGCCCATCAGCAGATGAGTAGATTAGAACTCTACTTCGGATGTAAATTCTTACAAATTTTATTTGTTTTGTGTTGTAGTTCAGAGAATGTGGAATTTGTATAAGATGTTGCTGTCAATTGAAAAAAAAAACTTATTAATTGAATATTTCAAGGCTTGTTTTTTGGTTTAGGTTGTTCATGCTACATAATGGTTATTTATTTATGTTTCCTTATAAGATTGTGATGCAGATTTTGACTTAGGGGGCCATGTGGCAAGTGTGTTTTGGTAAGAGCTTTGGTAGTCTCATTTTCTGGCCCTGCTGAATTGGGCAGCTTCATCTTTTAAATTCCTGGCACCCATGCTGTGCTCTGTTAAACTGTGGCAGTTGTCTTAGTTTGGGTCTCATTACCATGTACTTCTCACCTTTTTTGCCTTTCTAACTCCCAGTCATAATTTAGTTCTTGGCACTTGGGGTATGTGAGGCAGTGTAGTTTAGTAACTAAGAGGATCGTTTCTTGGGTCAATGCCTGGCTTTCAGTCCTGTCTCCTCCACTTGCTAGATGTGTGACCCTTTCATGCCTCCCTTCTATTTTATTTTTTTCTTTCTTCCATTTTTTTAATTGTCTAAAGTTTTACATATGTTTCCTTTTTCCCCAGTTGACACCCCGCCCCCCCCAGCAATTCCCACCTTGGGCAAGCCCCCATTTCCCCAATGCCTGTGTCCATTGGTTATGTGCTGGGGTTCTTGTCCCAGCATTACGAAGGGTTTTCAGCAATCTGGAGAAAGGAGCTGCATGTAGATTCAATAAGGAGTCCAAGGACGAAAGATAATTTTGAAAGGTGATGGGGGTCAGAGGAGCTTCAGCTAAAGGAGCTAAAGACTTCCTCCTTGACTCAGGATCCCTTGCTATTTATTAACACAATTTGTCCTAAGGCAGGGTGGAGACATACACTTCAAAGGGTAGGGTTTACAGAAGCACTGTCGGATTTAGGAATAGGCTACAGCTGTTCAGGTGTTTGGCAAACAGGAGGCAATAACATGCAGATTAAAATGCCCTGAGCTGTCTGGCAGCAAGCAATCCTATTCAGGTTTGGCAGAGATGCTTTTTAGTCGTCTCACATGATTCAGCCCTGCTTATATGCTGGAATTGACTTCTGGCAGTTATGCTAATATGCATGCATACAAGTCCTTTGGTTGCTCTCTCCCTGAACCCTCCCCACCATTTGTCTCTGGATCTATTCTTGTTCTTCAAATTATGTTGATCATTATATTCCACATATGAGTAGGATCATGTGATATTTATCTTTCTCTAACTGGCTTATTTCACTTAGCATAATGCTCTCTCTCCAGTTCCATCCATGCTGTTGCAAATGGTAAAAGTTCCTGCAAGTGATAAAAGTTCCTTCTTTTTTATAGCGGCAGAGTATTCCATTGAGTAGATGTACCACAGTTTTCTAATCCACTCATCTGCTCATGGGCACTTAGGCTGTTTCCAAATCTTAGCTATTGTAAATTATGCTGCTGTGAACATAGGGATGCATATATCCTTTCTGATTGGTGTTTCTGGTTTCCTGGGATATAGTCCTAGAAGTGGGATTACTGGGTCAAATGGGAATTCCATTTTTAACTTTTTGAGGAAACTTCATACTGTCTTCCAGAGTAGCTGCACCAGTCTGCATTCCCACCAGCAGTGTACGAGGGTTCCTTTTTCTCCACATCTTCACCAGCACTTGACATTTGTTGATTTGTTGATGATAGCCATTCTGACATGTGTGAGATGGTATCTCATTGTTTTGATTTTATCTCTGAGATGATAAGTGAAGTTGAGCATGTTTTCATATGTTTCTTGGCCTTCTGTATGTCCTCTTTTGAAAAGTGTCTATTTAGATCTTTTGTCCATATTTTGATTGGATCATTTATCTCCTTTTGTTAAGTTGTATGAATTCTCTGTAAATGTTGGAGATTAAACCCTTATCTCAAATATCATTGGCAAATATGTTCTCCCATGCAGAGGGCTCTCTTGTTGTTTAGTTGATGATTTCTTTTGCTGTGCAGAAAGAAGCTTTTTATTTTGGTGTAGTCCCATTTGTTTATTTTCTCCTTAGTTCCCATTGTCCTAGGAGCTGTATCTGTAAAGATAATGCTACGACATATGTCTGCTATTTTTCTGCCTATGGAGTCTTGTAGGATTTTTATGGTTTCCCGTCTTACATTTAAGTCCTTTATCCATTTTGAGCTTGTTTTTCTGTATGGTGTAAGTTGGTGGTCTAGTTTCATTTTTTCATGAATCTGACCAAATTTCCCAGCACCATTTATTGAAGAGACTGTCTTGACTCCATTGTATGCTCTTGCCTCCTTTGTCAAATATTAATTGAGCCTAATGGCTTGGGTCTGTCTCTAGGTTCTCTGTTCTGTTCCATTTGTCTATATGTCTGTTCTTGTGCCAGTAGCAGGCAGTTTTGAGTACCGTGGTTTGGTAATATAGCTTGATATCTGGTATTGTGATCCCTCCAACTTTGTTCTTCTTTCTCAGGATTGCTGTGGCTATTTGGGTTCTTTTATCATTCCAGATGAATTTTTAGAGAGTTTGTTCTAGATCTTTGAAATATGCCATTGGTATTTTAATGGGGATTGCATTGAATCTGTAGATTGCTTTGGGTAGTGTGGACATTTGAATGATGTTGATTCTACCAATCCATGAACATGGTCTCTTATTTTTCAATAGGACTGATAGCAATAATAACTCACAGGATTGTTTTAAATGAGTTAATACACATCAGTTAACTAGTAAATATTGTAGCTTGCAGTTGGCAATAAGTGTTAATGAGTTGGTTTTTTGTTTTTCTGTTCTGTTTCTCCTTTTCTATATTCTCTGATGTCACTTCCTCTAGGAAACTTTCCCTGATCTCTGGAGGTTGAGTTAGGGCAATACTATTATACCTTGCCTGTTTCCTCATCTTAGACTCTGTTTAAAAACAAAGGCTGTGTCTTTCACCTTTAAATTCCAAGCGCCTAGAATTGAGCATGCTATATGGAAGATATTCATATTTGTTCAATGAGCATTTTAATTAGCGGGATTTTGGAGATATGTGCTCTTGTGTGGTGATTTTTATTAACACAATAATAACCTCTACATAAATGACCAGGCAAGTTGTAACAAAAGTCATGGAACTGAAAAGTCCAGACCAAGATGCTAAGATTTTGTAAACTTGCGGTTTATTTATTCTGTAGTGAGCTTCAGGAAAATGCTCTTGGCCCTAGGTGATTTGGCCCAGTGGATAGATCATCAGCCTGCAGACTGAAAGGTCCTGGGTTTGATTCCAGTCAAGGGCACATGCCTGGGTTGTGGGCTTGATCCCCAATAGGGGGTGTGCGGGAGGCAGCCAATCAATGATTCTCTCATCATTGATGTTTCTGTCTCTCTCTCCCTGTCCCTTCCTCTATAAAATCAGTAAAAATATAGTTTGTTAAAAAGAAAAGAAAATGCTCTTGGATAGGTGTACAAGGTTAGGGTAGGGTCCATGGGATAGATGGAAGGATCACACTTTGTTAACTCTGTTTTATGCAGTATTTTCTGATTCATTTCTCTCTCATCAACTTATTTCTGCTGATGTTGAAGCAAGGAAACTCAATAGTAAAATAGGCTTACCTTGATGGAGAGAAGCAGACACCCATACACCTCTCCACAGCTGTAGCTCACTGTTTAACATGCTGAACTGCTATGGCTTCTGTCTTTGTTTCTCAAGCAGAGAACATATGGGGTCAGAAAGGAGCCATCATGGATTTCACTAAAGGAGGCAGACTTAGGGAGGGATGAATAACTGTCAATCTAGAAGCTTTATGAATATTTAAAGTTTATGGTCATTGTATCCATTTCTAAATAACATTCTAATTTGTTTCATTTTTGTTATTGATGTTCAACAGATCTACATTCCAGTATTTCTATCATATGTCTGTGGGTTACTAACTTACTCTCTATTCTTAATTCATCTTAGGAATTGTGCCTATATCTCCTGGGTTACTTGCCAATATATTATGTATATTGAACACACAGAGTTTATCTATCCTATTTGTTTCTTGTCTCTGTAGCAGATGAAGATTCTCAGTTAAAACAGCAAATACGCATTGCATGTGTTATCATTAGGCTAACCATATGTCCTGGTTTTCCCAGAGAGACCTGGTGTACACCTGTTGTCCTGCAGTCATCCCTAAGAGTATTCTCTTTCGTTCTCAAAAGTGTCCTGATTTGGTTGATAATGTATATAGTAACCTTAGCATTAATCCACCGTCTGCTACTTGTAGAACTATGTAAATTGAGGTAAGTTATATAATATCCCACCTATAACATAAGTGGATTGGCTGTTATCTGTAAAGCCCTTGCCAAATCTAAGATTCTTTGACATTTATAAGAAATATTTAAAGCTTTTTACTTTCTTGAGTCTATTCACATGATTACTACCCTGAAGACAAGTGCATTTTCCCATTAAAAATAGATCTAAATAGAAGTTGAATATAAATATATGCATTAACTGCTTTGAAATGTGTGAAATTACAGTTTTAATTTATACTTGGGGCAACATATCTGAGACATTGTGACTGTCGACTTTAAAGTTGAAAAACTAAAAGCACTTTTATTAATTTATTTTTAAATGGAGTATATTAAATAAAAGGCTTTGAAATCATTGTATGTGGTTTTAAAAATATTTTACAGCTGTGTGTTCAACCTATGCATATATTCCTTATCTGCACATTGAATTAAATAGTTGGCAAGGAATACTGGTTTCTGAGGAGGTAATGATTTTAGTTTTCATGATGATATATTTCCAGGTGTTCCTGAGCCAGTTCTGTAGGATTTTGAGAAAAATGGGAATTAAAGCAAATCAGATCTCTAGCAACAGATTTGGTTATCACCTATAGAGAGAAAAAATGCATCAGTGTGTGAATTGTTCTAGAAGGGTTAGTGTGGATGTGGAGGGAAGGGAAGAAAATCTGGATAGTGTTTCTATTTTGGTGGTCAGTTGTTCCTTGGATCTTTCAAGATTGATCACAAAAAATTTTACAGTAGAGTAACTGGGTGTGCTCCCCCCTCAACAGCAACAAAATCTTCCAGAATATATGGTCATCTGAATTGTTTTTAGAGCAACATTGCTTATTTCAGAGTGTGTGTGTGTTTTATGGCTAGAAAATTCCATGGCTGGGTGTTGAGTTTGGTGAACAGACTGTGGGAAGACAGATTTTTGTCTTTTGGAATTTGGCACTTATGATGTGATCCAGTTTAAAAGGGATGGGATTAATATATTTATTCATTATTCAGGTTTCCCTGCACCCTGCCTAGATGATCCCATACTACTGGGCCCGGGGGGGGGGGGGAGGCAAGGGGGGAGGAAAGAGAGTGCTGAGAGGTGGGGGATGGTACTGCAAGCTTGCTTGGTACCTCAATAATTTATTTATTTTTATTTATTTATTTTTAATATTTTATTGATTTTTTTACAGAGAGGAAGGGAGAGGGATAGAGAGTCAGAAACATCGATGAGAGAGAAACATCAATCAGCTGCCTCCTGCACACCCCCCACTGGGGATGTGCCCACAACCAAGGTACATGCCCTTGACCAGAATCGAACCCGGGACCCTTCAGTCCATAGGCCAACGCTCTATCCACCAAGCCAAACCGGCTAGGGCTGTACCACAATAATTTTAAAAATATCAAGAGATTTGATAGGGGATTAAATAACATGGCTTCATGGAAACTTCCTCATTTTTGTAGGTTTATGAAGAGATGAGCCATGAAATTGTATTGATCTGTGTATTATTGGCAGTTTCTAGGAATTGTTATAAGTATAGTAGATGGCAACACTTGGCGCTTAATGTATTAGGGAACTTACCACACTGTCGTTTTATAGTTATGTATATATCTGTCTTTTCCTCCTTACTTGGTTATAAAATTCTTGAGATAAGGAACTGTACTTGCCAAGATTCTTAACATCATGGCTCATGGTACTTACTCAATAAATATTTCTTTAATTGTATGTTAATTATAACGCAAATAGCAAAGTATTTATGATCTGTAGACTACCATCTATGAAAGCAGGAAGTAGCTGACTAAGTATCTCCATGCTTGTATGACATACCATGATGAGACTATTAAGGAAATAAAAGAAAATAAAATGAGTGTGCTTATTTTTGTTGATGGTGTTTTGTTGTTTGTTAATCCTCAACTGAGGGTATTTTTCCCATTGATTTTTTTTTTTTTTTTTTTTTTAGAGAGATGGAAGGGAAGGGGAGAGATAGAGAGAGAAACATCGATGTGAAAGAGACATATCCATTGGTTGTCTCCTGCTTGCACCACAATGAGGGCCAGGAATTGAGCCTGCAACTGAGGAATGTGCCCTTCACTGGGAATCCAGCCTGAGACCCTTCAGTCTGTAGGCTGGTGCTCTAACCACTGACCAAACGTGGCTAGGGCAAGTGTGCATGTTTGCACACATGTTCTTTCACAGGCCTGAATCTCTAAAATAATCATATGCTTTGCTCCCACCTCTACCCTGCAGGAGACAAGTTTTCTCCTAGTCTAACTTGCACTGCATTAACAGCTGCCATTGACTTGTTTGCTTCTGGGCCTTTTGGAAGCTGCTCACTAATTCCCTGGGGGATGTTGAGGGGAGGAGGACAGGAGAAAGGTGAGTGTTTGCATCATTCTGTGGCAGCCTCAGGGGTTCATTCAAGAGCCTTAGTGGCTTGCAGTGGTGAGAGCAGTGAACAGCCCTCCACTTGGAAAGACATCCTAATTAAAGCATTTCATTTCCTTCATTCAGCAAACTTTTATTATGAATCCACTGTTTGTAAATAAATGGCTCTGTTTAGATAAAGAATAGAAATCTGAATATTTTACTCCTACTTGGGAGGAAATTACAAATCAATGGATAAAATATAAGATGAAGCCCAGAGGAGAGCATGCTGATTTAAATCATCATTTGGGATGCTTGTTGAAATAAAATTCCCATGTGTGATGCACACTTTACTTTTCTAATAGTGCACCTAATACTTCTTTATGTCTGCACGATTTTGCCCTTTATTTTTGAGCAAAACAGACAGTTCTTTTTATGCTCCTGTATATTTTTGTTATACTGTGGAAGTATTATTGTCACCTCCCATAACTTAACTTTAAAGTATGTAATATAGTGTCTGTGTTTTAAATGAAGGTGATATGTCTTCTACCACGTGCATGTAAAGTAAGGAAAGGATCATTTTGATTCTCAGAGTATATTACTGATTTCATTTCTTTCAGTCTGTTTTATAGTTAACAAGCTAAAACAAAGTATTTGGCCGAGTTGATGATCTTTTCCCTTAGGAGAGATCTTGGAGGTAGAAGGTGTACCTTGATTTATGTGAAGGTCACCAGTTTACACTGAGTGTGTGGAGAAGGGAGGCCGTCAGACATGCTTGGCTGCATCGAGACAGGAAAAGTCTTGGGTTTATGGCCAGAGCAGCTTTTGGTATCTCTGAAGTTAGAATGAAGGCTTGTATGACTTGGAGTGAGAAAAAAGTTTTTCAGCAAGATCATTAATAACTTGGGACTCGGCTTTTCAAGTTACAATTAGCTGCTCAACAGCTGTGACCTTCAAGAGCTACTCGTTATTGTTGTGCCTGATTGTTCATTCCCACTCTGAGCTCTTTTCAGAAATAGTCTCTCTGACATCATTGACCCTGGGTCAGCATGAGAAATGGCTCGTCAAGCACTCAACGTGTAAGTCTGGTTTCTGCAGGATGCTGTTTTTGTGTGTGTGTGCGGCGCGCGCCTGTGTCTAAGGAAATCAGTGCATGTTTAATGTCTCATTATAAATCCAGCTGTTTGGTCAGATCCCAGTTAGGATGTGATGCCTGTTCAATGAAGGGGCACTCCTGGGAGTAGCACAAAGATTTAGTGGCCTCGACAATAGAGTAAAACTGATGGTAACACAGGCTCGATTTTATATAGATGTTTCCAAAAAACGCTTTTGGTACACATGCTTGCCAAACTCTGTCATGCACTGTGTAGCATCTCAGCGGATCAGCAGGGATTTTCAACATGCTGTGTGTTTGGCATACACTGCAGCCCAAGGAGAAAGTGGGGATTAGAGCAACTGTAGTGAAGTATGAAATGAAAGCGCAGCTGGAGAAGAAGGACTAGATTATGTTCAGCTTCTTTGCCTTAGTTCCTTCAGAACATGGGGCTCTCCGGGAAAAGGGATCTGCTTTCTCCAGGTGTCGTTCAACACCTCTATATTCTGAAAGGAGGTTTACTTAGGAAAAAACTACATGTCATAAAACCAAGAATGAGCAAATCGGCAAGAAGGTTGATAGAGTGTGTTATCCATAAGGACTTTTCTGGCCAGTTAGGTCTTGGAATTAAATCTGGTAGTCTTCGGGAAGTTTTGTCAGTGCCATGCTTATATGATGAAGCTTTCAACAAGCAGTCTTGGCAGTTCCAACCTAAGCTTTCAAACATGTGAAGTCATCCTGATGTGGTGAATGGAACCTCTGGGTATAGGACAAGGCGTTCTGGCATCTACTTCTGACTCATTTCCTTCCCAGCCACGTGATCCAGGGCAGAGACAGGACCTCTGCCCTGTGTGCTTCTGAGTTCTGTTTGTGAAAACGACGGGATTAGGTTAGAGTTGAAAGCTGTGTCAGATTCTTGGGAAACTACAGTTCTTGGAATTGTAATTATTTCTCTTACTCTCTTGGCGCATTTGTACTTTCCTGTCACGTTCATTTTAACTCTCCTCACTAGGGCTACTCTTACTAGCCTCCGTGACCTTAGCTTCTCTACCAACACTATGATTTGTTTGCCATTTCTTTTTTTAAAAAATATATTTTATTGATTTTTTTAATATTTTTTTTTTTTCCAGAGAGGAAAGGAGAGAGATAGAGAGTTAGAAACATCGATCAGCTGCCGCCTGCACGCCCCCTACTGGGGATGTACCCACAACCTAGGTACATGCCCTTGACCGGAATCGAACCCAGGACCCTTCAGTCCGCAGGTTGATGCTCTATCCACTGAGCCAAACCAGTTTCAGCTATTTTATTGATTTTTTTACAGAGAGGAAGAGAGAGGGATAGAGAGTTAGAAAGATCGATCAGCTGCCTCCTGCACGCCCCCTATTGGGGATGTACCCGCAACCCAGGTACATGGCCTTGACCAAAATCGAACCTGGGACCTTTTAGTCTGCAGGCTGACACTCTATCCACTGAACCAAACCAGTTAGGGCTGTTTGCCATTTCTTCTATCACATGTTAGGTTCTCTATTTTGTGTGTGTGTGTTTTTTATGTCCCTGTTCATGAATTTCTTAAGAGTAAGGTTTCTAAAGTATGGCTTTATATTCAAATATCCAGTAAGGTTCTCTTAAAAAAATAACTTCATAATGATGAATTGAAACCATCATTGATACTTTTAGCAAAAGAGTAGTTACAGATGAACAACAACGATAGCAATAGCTCACTAAGTTAAAATGTGCGATGTACCAGGTATGCTTTTTAAAGCCCTTTACATATGTTACTTATCTCATCTGCATAACCAACCTGTGAGGTCGGCAGCATTATTGTTCCTGGCAACAAAGCTAAGTGACTGGTCCAAAGTCACTGTGGGATTAGGATTGGAACCCAGGCAATCGGCCCCAAAGTCTGAAGTCAAAACACCACACTATACTTTAAAACAGTCACACTGAGTGAGATACAACGGACTTTCCTCAAGGCCTCTCAGATCCCCACATAGGTTAGACATTAGAATTATTAAACACATTCCTAACACTGGATGAAATAGAGCAAAATCTTGAGGGAGGAGATTTGAGTAAACAGCACAATTGTCCCATTGAATTCATTGAAGATAAACCTGAATTTAATGCCTAGGTTAATATTTTAAAGGATATTAAAAAAGAAAAAGATTTGTTCTGTGCATATTGGAAGTCTGTCACTGATATCTACAAATGATTAGTGACAGAAAAGGGCATCCTTGGGTGTAGAGAAGAAAGTGAACTGTACAGCATTTTATTACTAGACTTTTATCAAAGGTTACATTTGGTATAAGGCAGTGGTCGGCAAACTGTGGCTCGCGAGCCACATGCGGCTCAGGAGCCGCAGTTTGCTGCTCTGTTGACTAATGAGTTTGCCGACCACTGGTATAAGGCATATTCCCAAAAAGGAAAACGAAATAGCCACACACCTTTCTTCCCCTCGTAATTGGGATCAGCTGGACTGGATGGGGCGGTAATGAGCCAGAGGCCTGGTCAGCAGAACCCAGGAGGACATTGTTATCACAGGCAGAGTGAGAGAAGAGGCAGCTCCAAAGTTCACCGAAACTGCCAGCAGCCCCGAGAGTCCTAGGAAATAAAAGGGCCGGGGCAGGATGGGCAGAAGGAGTTCATGGCCCCAGCAGCAAAGAGAAAAGCACTGCAGCAGCTTGTCTGCTCATTGGGGCGCTCTTTATTTGCTTCACCCCCGGTGAGAGTTCATCCTGAGAGCACCTGGCCAGCAGGTGAGAATAACGGGAAACAGCTGGCTGTTAGTGAGGGCAGGGGTAGAGCAGATGCTATTTTTCTGGTAGAGTTTTTAGTTTTTCCCCGACAGCTGGGTAGGTCACAAGTAGTTTACTCTTTCAGCCACATAGTGTAAGGGTCCTTCTCATCTCATGCCCATCAGCTGTGTTTCTTGTCCTTCAGGGCTGATGGGTCTAAGGAAATATAAATAAAGGATTGGGAATGAAGTACTCATAATCTTCAGTAAGGTTCATTTGCTCCCATCTCATAGCTAAACTCCAAAGTCATCTTGACAGGAAGCTATCATTGGAGAGAAGACTGCTCGCAAGAAAGCTGGAAGGAGTGTGAGCTCTGTTCAGCTGCCTACCTGGGGAACAGTCCCTCTGAGCATTTCCAGAGGGAGTTCTCTGCCCAGAGAACCACCGTAGGTGATGACCCTCGTTCCCTTGAGCCTGTAAGTGTGGCCTTCCTTTTAAACGATCTGTAGAGAAAGCTAACCAACCGGGCAAATGGATGTATTGAGCCTTAGACATATGCACAGTAGTATTTCAGTAGCTGAACTGGTTGAGTTTCTAAAACCACTTTGGATTGTTTTAGTCTGTTCGTGTCTGTGAACTATGGGTGAGGCTGTGCTGTGAGGTTGTGGCAAATTCATCCAAATTATATAAAACCCTAATGACCAGAAGTAGTCCAAGAGAGTTTGCTTTCTTCTCATAATTTTTTATTTAAGTGAATTATATAGATTTTTAAGTGAATTATATAGAGTAAATAAAGGTGACTCTATGAAATTAAGAATGTGCTTTGAATCTGGATATTCTCATGAAACATTTAAGCTAGCAGGAACATTTGAGATCACATCTACCATTCAATTATTTACTAATGAGGAAACTCGCCCAAAAGTTTCAAATAACTTCACCGTCATTAATGTGCTGACCACACTAATGGAGCCCAGTTCCACTGCCAATCAGGCTTTACAGTTTCTTTATTGTGAATACATCACAATCAAACAGTGTTCGAAAGGTTTTTACAGTAGTTACAGTCGTATGATAGCCTCTTAGAATAATTTACTTCATGTGCTCTCTGTTTTGTGGCATTTCATTGTTGTATATTAAGAGACTTTTTTGCATAATACAAATATATATTATAGGAGTGGCATTATGCTTTCTCACCATTTCCTCACCTCATGTTCCCTCTTCAATCAACTTTAATCCTGCACTCTTTGCTACAACTACACTAAGACTGCTTTTATTAACTATAGAATATTTAAAAATGGAATATTTCCATTTTGCCAAATCTAGTGTTTGTTTTTTCTATCATTATCTTAATGGACTTCTCAGTAGACACCCCGATCCCATACACCTGCTTTTTCCTATTTCTTCTATTTTAGGACCTCAGGCACACATAATTTAGTTTACTTCATTTCTCATATTATCACTCTTCCCAATTTGTTCAATCTTTCTTTTTATTTTTTTATTTTTATTTTTCTCTGTGGTAGGCAGAATAATGCCCTTCCCCCCAATGATGTCCATGTTTTAATCCCTGGAACCTGTGAATATGTTACTTTAGATGCCAAAGGGGACTTTGCAGTTGCAATTAAGTTAAGGACCTTGCCAGGTAGGCCCAAGGTAATCCTAAGGAGCCTTAAAAGTGGAAAGTGGGGGACAGAAGGGATAGTCACAGGAAGATGTAAGAATAGCGCAAAGAGATGCAACATTTGTTGGCTTTGAAGACGAAGGAACAGGGCCTCTGGAGGCTAGAATTGTCATACAGAGTCTCCAGAAAGAACCACAGCCCTACTGACTCCTTCATTTTGAGCTAAAGAGCTGTAAGGTAATATTTGTCTTCTTGAAAACCTTAGTTTCAGGTAATTTGTTACTGCAGTGTTAGAAAACCAATATCCTCCTTTCTCATACTCCTTCCACATGCTAATGTATCTAAGGTATATTATTTCAGTCATAATTTCAAAGTTTACTTGCATAAACCTGTATCGTTAAAAAGTAGAAAATGTTTTGTTTTATATATATATATATATATATATATATATATAAATACATAGGTTGTATTATGCTATTCATCTTATCTGTTCATTGATTTTTCACTTAGTGCTGTTACTGAGCTCTATTCATGTCATTATAATGTTTGCTCAGTGATTCTAACTGTAGTCATGTGATGCTGACTACAGTCACATGCTTCATAATGGCATTTCACTCAGTGACAGACCACACATAGCATGGTGCTATACCATTTAGCCTAGGTGTACACATCTAGGTTTGTATAGGCTCTGATGTTCCCACAAGCAGGAGAACTACTAACAACACATTTCTCAGAAATGTGTTAAGCAGCACATGACTACAAATCATATTCTATTATTTGAGTAATCCATAGCTTCATTGTATTTCATTATATGCATATACTGCTTTTTACCAATTTAGTATTCTAGTTACTCTGTCTGCTCATCTTAGTCCATCACATGTATGTTTCATTCCTTATTTACCCAGTGATGGATACTTAGGATGCTTCAAATTCTTTATTTTAAATCTTCATCCCAGGATATTTTTTCCATTAGGAGAGAGAGGAGAGAGAGGAGAGAGAGGGGGAGAGAGAGAGAGAGAGAGACAGACAGACAGACATCGATGTGAGTGAGACATATCAACTGTTTGCCTCTTGCATCACCCCGACTGGGACCAGGGATCGAACCTGCAACTGAGTATGTGTCCTTCACCGGGAATCAAACATGAGACCCTTCTGTCCTCCAGTGGAGGCTCTAATCACCGAGCCAAACCATCCAGAGCATTCCGATTCTTTATGATCAAAGACAGTGTGCCAGACATTGTCCAATACGCCTCTTTGTGGATCAGTTTGAGACTTTCCTTGGGAATATATTTTGGAGCAGATAGCACACATAGGTCACTTCACTAAACATTGACAAATTGCTTTTCAGAATGGCTGCAACAGTTTTCACTTGAAGAAACAGGTGAGGAGAGCCTCCCTTTATTCTTAGCTTCCCCAAAGCCAGATGGTAAAAGCCAGCTTTCTGATTTTGTCTGCCTGAGAGATACTAACTGGTATCTCATTATTTTAATGAGCATTTCTCTGAACACCCTCCTTCAATACTAATTAGCTGTTTAGATAGCTTCTGTAAATGGGCTCTTTACCTATTTTTCTCTTAGGTTGTTTCCCCCCACTAGGTTGTAAGAACTCTTTATATTAATCCTTTGCCATTTACAATTGTGGAAATATCTTCTTCCTGTCTGTTACCCTCTAGAAAACTTTTGGCATAGATCTTCCATTGAGATAGAATATTCCACTTTCTCCCTTTTGTTTTATGACTTGCAGATGTGTTAGAAACCATTCCTCACCCAGTCATTAATATTTTACCTTGTGCATTTAGAATTACAAGTCAAATGCAAGTAGATTAAACTGAAGTTTTTATATAGCATGAATTAGAAAAACATTTTGAGATGTATTGAGTCATTATTTAAAATACACATTATATCACTTAGTGCAAGCTCTAGCTAGTGGCTTGTGATGTTAACATCTCTATGACAAACATAGCTTCTTTATTCTATTTCACTGGTTCATTAGCCTATATCTAATCCAGTATGCCAGAGTGGATTTGCAATATTGCTTAATACCTACAGGAACAAGTTCCTTTTTTTTACTCTTTTTCAAAATTAGTTTAAAAATTTTTAAACAAGATTGTCAAATTCCTACCAAAACTTAGGTTGAATTTTTACTGGAAATTTATTGAATTTAGATTGATTTATGTGAAACTGATCAAGGAAACCATACTAATATCCATTGAAAAATCTAGAAATCATCTTGGATTTTAATTTTTCCTTTCTGCCTCTCTCCCACATTGCTCTTCATATCTATGGGGTCTAGAACAGGAGTGTAAATGGAAACCTGCAACTTACACGCCCTCGTTAAAAGTTATAAATTGAGCTATCCCCATTACTTTTCCATGTTATCCTGAAACGTGGAGGCTAAATGAGTTCCCCTTCTTGTAAGGACAACACTAATAAGTCTGAAGGTAGAAATGTTCTGCTTGGTATGAAAAGGTAGGAAGGTGGGTTCAGCTTAGGATCCACCCAAAGGTAGAACTGACATAAAATCCTTAGGTAGTCAATGGTGGGCAGTGCCTCCCCTCCATGTCTCACTTTTCTACTCCAGGATTTCTAGGCAGTTCTAGGCTTTTCTAAGCAGAGAGGAGAGAGGAAACTGTCTTCTTAGACATTGACTTAGGTAATTTGAGAAAGGCAGTTCTTAAGACAGAAGCAGCCATCTTTCCCCTTACTTTCTGCTGCATAGTCTATGAAATTTTTACCCAGTTTTTGTATTCCACTTCCCACTCCCACCTCACTAGCTAGTTCTCAGACATGCTTCCCCTGCTCTGCATAGCACATGTAGTTCTTATGCCTCTCCCCACAATGATCGTTGGTTATTGAGCTTTCAAGAAACATATTTATGACCTATGAGAGAATATAAAAGATAGGTGGGCCTTTGTAGTCTGTTCTAAAGGCTTGCTCTCTATCCATCAACAGGTTTTGTCTCTACCTCCTAAACATCATTACAGCAAGTACATTCTTTCCTAAGGCCTCATTATCTTTCACCTGGACTGTCACAGGAGCTTCTACCTGGCGTCCCTGCATCTGTTCTTACCATCTTAGGTCAATTCTCCAGAAGGGAACATATTAAAATACAAATTGAGTCATGTCTTTATTCTGATTTCAACCCTCCAATGGATTTTCTCTATTCCTTCAACTAAATAGAAACTCCTGAGTTGGTTTACAAAGCCATTGACAGCTATGTCCATCTTTACATCTGCTGCCTTATTTATATCACTGTGTGTGTGTGTGTGTGTGTGTGTGTGTGTGTGTGTGTGTGTGTGTGTGTATTGAACCAGTGTGCTGGAGTCACCTTGCACTGACCTGTGAGAACCAATTGATGAATTTTCAGGAATTGTTCAAACTGATATTAAAACCAATTATTAAAAACATTATGTAACCTTACAATTAAGTAAATTGCATTATAAGCAAATGGAATAAATGCTCAAACTTAATCATTCCTAATTATTTTATTGCATTTTACTACTCTCTATAGTCTTGGTTTATTTTATTTTAATGTATATTGTATGTGGTGGAAATCTATATATATAAAACCCTCATATGCAAATAGACTGAACAGTGAAACAGCCGAATAAGCAGACAACTGGTCACTATGACGTGCACTGACCACCAGGGGGAGTGCGCGGAACATGGCAGGCATCAGCAGCAGGTGGCAGAGCATGGAATATGGCAAGCGTCAGCTGTGGCAGGATGATGGAGCAGGTGAGTGAGGGTGCCAGACCAAGGCGGGGCGCCAGTCACTGTCATCAGGCGAGCCTCTGGTGGTTACTGAAAATTCTTCGCTCCAGCACTGCGCAGTCTCACCTGGCCTTCGCACCTGCTGCCAGTGCCAGCCCCACTCGCAACCACTGCCAACGCCAGAGCCGCTGCTCGCACCCACTGCTGGTGCCTGGTGCCGTCCCCGATTTCTCAGTGCCATCAGCAGGTGCAAGCAGTGGCTGCCAGCCCCGATCGCCCCTGAGGGGCTTCTCCACCTCCTCCTGCTCCTGAGGGGCAATCGGGGCAGCAGCTGCCACTTGCACCCGCTGCTGGTGCCAGTCCCAATCGCTTCATGCTGTCAGCGGGTGCAAGTGGGTCCTGCGCCGTCAGCACATGGGAGCAGTGGTGATGGGAATGGGGCCGTGGCAGGAGGGGCCGGGCTGGGGCACAGAGGATAGGCTGAGACCCACCCTGTGCCCACCGCAGCCTTTGGACCCACAGTTCCTTTCAAGGTGCACAAATTCGTGCACTGGGCCCCTAGTACTATATAATGTTTTACTTTTTGCACATCCCTTTCCACTTCATGTACAGTGAAGTCATGTTGACAGCTTGAAATCAACCCTGAAGGGAGTGTTTACACCATAGAAGTTGGCAAACACCACAAATCAGTGTTTAATTAGTGTTTTGTTGATTGTGTAGGCATAAGAGAGTGTTGGAGAAATTTTTATTAATGCAAAGTAAACTTAACAGTGTGTTGTGTGTATCTAACTGATACATTGTAAAAGCACAAAAAAGTTGAGTGCATATTTCAGTATTTGGAAACTATTGTGCAATACAGCAACGTTATATCGCTGACAAATGAGTAAAATTCCAACATATGTCTTTGTTGTTTCACTTTAATCTTATTCATTAAAGCAAACAGAAATCAATCAACATTTACTCTGTAGCTATACTCATTCATCAGTTATAACCATAGTTTGTCTAAAGATACAACAGTTCAGCAAATGGCAGTAACAGCATTCTGTGAGAGTAATTGGTCATACAGACTTTATGCCATAAGTTATTGTCTATTTTATTATTATTTGCAAATGGAATACTAGACGTCTTTTATATCAGCAAAGTGTGTAATAAACAATGTATTTTTCTATATACATACATGTGTATTTCTAGAAAGATCGTTAAACATTTATCAGAACAACACTGCTTATCAATCCACTTTCCACTCATCCATTAAGATCTAGCATTCTTGTTTTCCTTCTGTTTTTAACCTTCTTCTCACTTTAGGGTCTTGCATTAGTTATGTTCACTGCCTACATTGTTCTCTCTCTCATTTCTTTTTTTTGGGGGGGAGGGTAGTTCTTCTGGAATCCTCAGCTTACTTGTCACCTTTGTAGAGACCTTCTCTGACAAAAACTAAACTAGTCCCTCTTTTTTTAAAAATATATTTTTATTGATTTCAGAGAGGAAGGGAGAAGGAGAGCTAGATAGAAACATTAATGATGAGAGTGATCTCTGATCGGCTGCCTCATGCACACCTCCTACTGGGGTTCAAGCCCACAACCCAGGCAATGTGCCCTTGACCAGAATTGAACCTGGGACTCTTCAGTCTGCAGGCCAACACTCTATCCACTGAGCCAAACTGACTAGGGCAAACTAGTCACTTTTTATCACAGAGTCCTATTTTATTCTATGCCAAAGGTTCGATATTATTTTTTATGTTTCATCCCTGTAAAATATAAGATAGCATGAGACTTGGGATTCTATGTTTCTGGTTTAATTACTGGGCCTTGAACAATATTGAGCATTTATTAAGCACCGAGACATAGTTTTAACTAAATTAAATAATAAAATTAGTTAGATCATGAATCTCATGATTACTAAATAATGTGACTACTTAAGGTGAGAAAATTGTTTTTTCAAGAAATGTAGTATTGACTTAATAGACAACAAAAGTGACATCACAAATCAATGGAGGAATGACAGATTGCTTAATACATGATGTTGGAGAAAAACATAAAAAACAAATGTGTTTGTTGTTGAGTCTTCACCAATAGCAAACACATTATAGGAACATTCCATATATATGAAAAGTTAAATATAAAATGTAGTTACATAATTTCACAGAAGAAAATGGAGACTATTTTTCTGATTAATTAGCAAGGAAGCTTTTATTAAAAAGCAAATATAAAAAATGAGATATATTGATATAAATTTAAGTCTTGCAATAAGTTCTTATATTTAAATACAAATTTTTGACTTTCTGTCTTTTCTGTCTTAGAAGTTGTACATTTAAATATTAAATTTGATTTTTAAATTATCTGTAAATCACTCAAATATGGCAACATCATGTGTCAAAACTAATATCAACTTGAGAATATTATTTGTTGAGTGCATATCACAATGCTGTGGGAAGATGTATAATTACCTACTTTTTGGCAACTTACAGAAGTGTCTTGAAATATGTCAGGTGAAAGTTCATTGTGTCTTGATCTGTAGGAACTATCTAGTATATTTGTTATGGAGTAAATTTATTGCATTAGGGACTGATTCTGGGCTTTAAGTACATCAAATATGTTCGCTTTATTATTTTTTATATTTATACAGTATCTTCATCTTTGCAAAAATATTTTTTGATGAGAATAGTTTTACTTTGGGATTCAGTTGAGACTGAGTTGAGGTTGAGAAGATGAGCAGATTCATGGAGTAGATTGTTGTTTTTTTCTCTTATGGCTTCCAGAATGAGAAGACAACTGGAAGGTGCTAAAAAAGACAATATTGTTTAAAATGACAATGTCCACAAGGTATTTAAAAAAGCTCACTTCTCTTAGAAAAGAGAATTTAGAATTTGTGTACTTTCTCAGGAAGAGGCTTACTCATATAGTAATTCAGATATGCATGCATGCATGTGTCCATGTTTTAATTGGATATGACAATAAAATATGGGAGTACAGATTACTTCAATGTTCTATAATCATTGTTGATTCATTTTATGGACCAACCAACAAGGTTGTTTATATACTTTGCTGTTTGGAGTGGTGAATCAGTGATATTGGCAGAAGACAAGAGACAACAAGGAAAGGAATATAAATAAGATTCCAGAAGTATTCTTGGCTTGTGAGCCAAATTTATTTTGAGAGGATGGCTACGGCATAGTTTTAAAGCCATAATATATTTATTAATTTATGGATCATTACTCTCGAGTGCTGGCCAACTAAGTGGTTACTTTGTTAATAATGGCACTATAAATCTAGGTAATTCCTAAATATCTCAGTACTTATAAGTTAAGCTAATCACGACCTTTTCATTCTCCACTGTCTGCTTGTGTGTGTATGTGTGACTAGACACTTGTAAGTTTTTTTGTTTTTTTTAATATGTTTTCATTGATTTTTTAGAGAGAGAGGAAGGGAGCAGGATCATCAATGAAAGAGAGATTCATTGATCCACTGCCTCCTGCATGCCCCTACTGGGAATCGACCTCACAGCCTGGGCATGTGCCCTGACAGGGAATCGAATTAGTGACCCCTTGGTTCACTGGTTGACTGTGATAGACACTTATAAGTTTTTTGTTTGTTTGTTTGTTTTGTTTATTTGTTAATCCTCATTCGATATTTTTCCATTGATTTTTTAGAGGGAGTGAAAGGGAGGAGAAGAGAAAGGGAGAAACATCGATATGAGAGCAATGCCTATACTGTTTGGCCTTCCTTTTGCTTCTTTCCCGTTATTTAATAATTGGGTTAAATAGCAACAGTATCAGTACTAATAAACTGAGTTATATTTTTTCTTTTTTAATCTATGGAAATACTTATATCACAAGTCTTTGTTATATGAAGGCCAAAACTACACTAGGATTTATATGCTTAAAATGTCAAAAATTACTTCTTTGTCTACCATTCTGTTTTATTATTTGTTCTTTGTATTTTGTCCTAAGTTCAAGCACTTACCTTTTGCCATAAATAATTATGAAGAGCCTGACAGATTTTGGGGAACAAAGATATATACTATCAATCTTTGCCTAATAGGAGGGAGCAACACATGGTAAAATTCAATGGTAATCTGTGCCATTTAACATATAAGCTGCCTTCAGTCACTTAGAAATAGGCATAGATCATAGATGCATATTTCACATTTGGTTATGTTACTAAGTTTTCTGGACAGATTTTCTTAATCAAATCTTATACAAATGGGCTATGACAAAGATGTAATGACTGCTCTTTCTCTATTTTCACTCTCCTTTAGTTTGAAATTCCAATGTTATGAAGGTAAGCATCTCTGTATCGAAAACATGTAACTCAGATCAGAAGTAACAATAAGAATATGTATAAGTAAGATTCAGTGCAGTAGACCAAATAGAAAAATAGATTTTTAGGCAGAGGAGAAAGGGAGAGGATTTTTCTTTTTCTTTTTTAACTAGATAAAATAGTATAACTATTAATTGTGCTCCCAGAAGCAGACAGTATTTCCCAGAATGCTAAATAAAGAAAGCTAAACAGTTTAAATGATTTAGCATTAAGTAAATTCAGACTTTCCAATTGATTACATAACTGGTAGGCTATGTAATTTTGAACCATTATTTAACTTTTTCCTCTCATATGAACTTCACTGATTATTGGTTGACCTCATAATATAATAAAAGGAATGATTGTTTAGTTATTAAGATGCAAAAGGAAAGTGTAGACATTAAAGGAAATCACAATCATTCTAGGTCACTGGGCATTTTTCTTTCAAGTGCTTGCTTATCCTGTTGTTCTAAACAGCTCACCCAGGGGAAATATTTGGTTAATCAGTGACTAGGAAACAGGATGTTTTCTAGACTTTTCAATTACCTCCTCTAACTGACATCTGTAGGTTTTCAGATTCTCAAACTCAATGTTGAGTTAACAGCCCATTTTTGAATTAGTTTATGCAAATTAGTATTTGAGGTGAAGGAATCAGAATTTACTCATCAGTGTTTAATGGAATTTTCTTTAAATTAGTACATCCTCAATGTCTCTCTACATACTGGAGGACCAAGAAAAAAGTTTTTGTGCCTGGCCAGTGGTTGAGCATTCACCCATGAACCAAGAGGTCACTGGTTTGATTCCTGCTCAGGAATTAAATTTGTCATTAGTCAACAGAGTGGCAAACCGTGGCTCGTGAACCACACGTGGCTCGCGAGCCTCAGTTTGCCGACCACTGGTTTAGGGGATTGAGTATCTCAAATCAGCCCTGGTCAGTGTGCTAAGTGCTTAGGGCATTGGCCTGCTCACTGAATGGTTGCAGGTTCACTCCCTGCCCCTGGTTGGCTAGCATGCAGAAGGCAACCCTCAATGTGTCTCTTTCACATTGATATTTCTCTCCTTCTCTCTCTCTCCCCCCTCTCCCCTTCCCTCCTTCCCTCTCTCCCTCCCTCCCTTCTACTCTCTTGCTAAAAATCAATAGAAAAAAAATACCCTCAGCTGAGGATTACTAAATATCTCAGATCTTCCCTGCTTACAGTGGTCACACCTACTCTGGCCAATGGCCTTTTCCGAGATGTGACTGGTATATCCCTGCCCTATTTCACCCAGACTTTACTAGGCATTATTCTCCCCTTGTCCAGTCCCTTCCCCTAGGATCCTTGGGGAACAACCTGGGGAGTGTTAAACTGCAGTTTTCTGGCAAAGCTGCACCAATGGCATGCCTGTACTATTTGGCCTTCCCTGTGCTCCTTTCCTGTTATTAATAACTAGGTTTATTACAAAAATATCATTATTAGCTACAGACTTTTATAGTAGACTAGAGGCCCGATGCACAAAGATTCGCGCAAGAATGGGCCTTCTTTCCCCTGACTGCCTGCAGCACCTTTGCTCCAGCCTGGAGCTGCCTTTCTGCCTTCCCAGCTGGGGTGGTGCTGAACACTTGCATCGTCGCCATGGTGACAATGCAAGCATCCTGCTCCCGGGCACTTGGCGCCTGCATATGCAAATTGACCCACCATCTTTGTTAGGTTAATTTGCATACTTACTCCTGATTGGCTGGTGGTGGTTGCAAAGGTGTGGCCAATTTGCATCTTACTCTTCTAATAGTATAGATTAGAAATGGAACTTTTTTTATATTTGAAATGTTTGATCTTATTTACTGTTATCTCCTAATTTTAGGTCTTTGATCATCTCATTCATATTTATATTTTCTGCCATCTATTTTATAATCACCATCTGTGTTCCTTTGTGTATGTCTGAGTGTGTGTGTGTGTGTGTGTGTGTGTGAGAGAGAGATAAGAAACATCTAAATCTATAGAGATTTTTATGAGTTTATTTTAGCCAAACTGATGACATATACGAGGGAGCAAGATCTCAAATGCTCTGGTGACTTACAGTTTTGCAGTTTCTTTTATGTTTTTGAAATTAAGGAGGGGACTTAAGGAAGATTGGAAGGTTGGGGAACCCAAGGTGGATTGATTGGATTACAGGACAGTAAACAAGATGATTGTGCTTCCTGTGGGTTAATACTCACTTCAAGGGGGATTATCGTATTTCAAAGGTGTTTTATCCTAGATGCACATGAATAATAGACAAGGCTGGCTTAAAATACTTCACTAAAGAACTTATATGCCTGAGGCATGACTACCCACTAGGACCTACCCAGTTAGGAGTTTATGAACATCATCTTGTGAGGTTACTTTCCATAGGTTCCCTCCTCCATTTTTACCCATAGGGAACCTGAAAGGAGGAGGGAGAAAGAGGCTTCTTTCCATAAAATCTCACCCCACTTTTTTTATCCACAGAGAATCTGAAGGAAGGAGTGGGGAGAGAGAGAGACAGAACAAACAAAGGGAGAAAGACAAAGAAAGGAATAGAGAAGAAAATTGATTTGTAATTTAAGTGTTTAAAAAAACAATTACTGAGTAACACATGCCCAGATTGTGGCCTCAGTTCCTAGTAGGGGGTGTGCAAGAGGCAACAGATCAATGATTCTCTCTCTCATCATTGATGTTTCTGTCTCTCCCTCTCCCTTCCTCTGTCTAAAATTAATACAAACTTTTTTTTGAAAAAAGGAAGTGAACTCCACAAAGGAGGAGTTAGACCTGGAGACTTATATACCATTTTAACAAAAGGTGAAAAAATGTGGAGAACAGACTAGATAAAGGTCAAGGGTGCTTGGGCTTTGGTTGGGGTAACTGTGGGAGTAGGAAATGCCTGCTAACAAGGCTCCTTCAGGTGATAAAAGTTGCCTCCAGGGAAATTCTCTAATTTCTGGAAAAGGAAAGGATGACACCTTTACAGATGTAAAATTACTTTTACAAAAGGAAAATCTGTATCCTGTGTTTACAAAGAGAGGTAATGCAGAGAGCTCCTTCTGAGGTTGCTATTGCTTAATTGCCATTAGCTTAAAATGATCCTTATGGCAAGGTGTTATATTTTTGGCTGGAATATTCTGATCCCCCTCAGTTGCTTTAAATTACCATTCAATGTCCATTAAAAGAATTTTCTCCTAATTTGTTTAGCATGTTTTAATTTTAATTTATTAATACCTTAGCTCTTTATTTACACCCTAAGTTATCAGAAATCTGTCTTAGTAAATGTAAATGAAAAATAAAGCCATTGCTACAAACTTCTACATTTCTTTTCAGTAAATATTGAGTACCACTGTGCTCCGTAAGCTGTTCTAGCTGCTGAGAATGCAGCAACAGGATAGGAATGAACAACAGAAAAAAATTCTGCCCTCCTGGGAAGGAAGTTTAGGGCCAACAGATAGAGGAAAAAGAAGGAATATATAGTTTAAAAATATGGTATGTCATATATTCAACAGTGCTATGGTAATAATAAGTCAGGAAGTGGGGAGGGAGATTGCTGGTAGGTGAGGATGTTGCAAATATAAAGAACATAAAAATCTCAGTGACATGGTGACTTCCGATCATTGACATATTTTGGAAAAAGCATTCTAGGTAGAAGGTGTTAACGTAAAAAAACCATTGAAACCTGTAAAGAATTTTTGTGAGTTTATTTGAGCCAAACTTCGACATATGCCTGGAAGCAGAATCTCAACCAATTGAGATAATGCTCCAGAGAATGGTGGATTACATTTATATTTATATTTATACATTGCAATCAAAGGAGGGACATAGGTGGGTTACATGAAATTCATTGGTGATAGATTAAGTAGGTGGGATAAAACAAAGTGGAGGAAACCCCTGGGATTGGATAAAAAGTAAAATGATGGACACATATGTAGGTGGGTGAAGGAACAATTAACATGATAATGAAGGAATTTGTGGCATCAGTCTTGGCGCCCACCACATTTGGTTGTGCCCCAGGGGCTCCAGAAAAAGGGAAGTTACAAGTTACCCAGACATTGCAAGGGTATGTTATCATAGATGCAAAAAGACAGATAGGCTCAGTTAAGATAAAGGTTGACCCTGTCAGTGAAGATACCGGCCTAGGATGTAACTGCCTACCATAACTGCGTTTAGTTAGAGTTTAATTTCAGGCCATCCTTTGTGGTTACTTTAGGTCTCTGAGTTTGCAAGACTGTCATGCAGGCCTCCCCTGAGCTTGTCAGGTCAACATGCGGCCCCTTTAGTCCACTAATGATCAAGTAATAAAAGGTAATACAGGGGTGTATTTGAGGAACAGCATGGCGATTGCTTTGTCTAAAGCAGAATTAGCAAAGGGGTGTGTGATTGGGGAATGGGGAAGTTATGGAAGCTGGTGTTATGTGTTGGGGGGATTAGTTTGGGCAGAGTAAGGACTCTGGATAAGAGAAAAATGAGAGAGATTTGAGCAGAGCAGTAATGTGATTTGGCTTCTGTGTTTCCAAGATTCATCCTGCCTGATGCAGAGTGATTAGACTGTAGTTGGGAAAGGTCTTACTTGTTTTGAAATGAAAGATTTTTTATACTTAAAGCTCACAGATGCCTATAGGGCCAGTGTTCCTGAACCTCAATGTTGGAGTTCATCTGAGTCCATGCATCAGCCAAAAGAAAAGCAGGAGCAGAGTTTGCAGTGGAGAAAGGAAGGAGTTTATTATATGACTGACTGATTTGGAGAACACGTTGTTAGAGTAAGCATTTAGTTAGATATTAACAAAAGAGGAGGGACCAAATGGACAGTCACCACTGGGAAATAACTGGCATTGTTCTGCCAGATGGAACAAAAATGTCCTGTCTGGTTCACTAGGCAGGAAGATAGCCTTACAGCCCCCCTGGGGGGTTGACCTGCATTGTTTCTCTGGATTAAGGGAGGGGGGGAAGAAAATGGTGAGAGGGAATTCCTTTTACTAAGTGCATGCACAATAGAAGCCAAATGAGGAAGCAGAACTATGAGGCATTTACAGTAGGTGCCAAGACAGCCACTATGAAAGGGGAAGGGCACTAGCCTGGGAAAATTTGGGGGAAAAAGAGATTGTGGAGCGGGAGGGCACAGTACAAGCCCAGGAAAAGCCAGGAAAGAGATTGGATAGTGTAAAAGAAAGCCTTCTCTTTCCTGAACCCGAGGAAATATAGGGAAGCTAGACAAAGAACCCAGCGCCAGTGTGTGCACTCCTTGGAGCATGCCCATGCCCCTTCTTCCCTTGGGCACATACTTTTGCCTTTTATTTTCTTCTAAACTCTTAAGTGTCTCCATGAGGCTTGCAACCAGGGGAGCAGCGAGCAGTGGCAGAGAACTCGCCTTTTGCCTCTGTAACTTCCTTTCCTGAGTTGATGCAGCCACTGCCCTATACCCAGCCGCTCTCTGCCTCTCTGAGAGTATACTCTCACTTTTTGCTCTAATAAATATTTCCACTATCACTTAAAACTCCTCGTAAGTTAGTGTCCCTGACGTTATTTTCCTACAACACCACTGAAGGACCTATTTCCTCCAGTAACAACATAAGCTTGTTCCTTGAAGGACCCACCTCCCCATTGGCTTGTAGGTTATAGATTACATAGGGCAAAATCACAGAACAACATGGGTTAGGGGTTGGGGGTCATGTTAGGAGGTAATTTTTCATTGGTGAATTAGGGGTTATATTTTATTTCTTCAGGTCTAGAGGACAGCTCTGAGGTCAGCTCCAGTGTCTCTTTCTCTGGTTTCATGGGAAAGTAGCCAGGGGGTCATTCCACCTTAGGGTTCAGGTGCTAAAATATAATTTAGGTCAAGATGTTATCGTTAGTAAGCCAGGGACCCAACCTTGTGATCTTCAGTCAGGACCAGCCTATTGTCCGCTGTTTCCTGGAGGGTTAAGGATTGTCAAGGGGAAAGACTAGGTCTGTGATGTGTGTAGAAGGAGAGGAAGGGAAAAAATGATTTCTAAAGCTATAGTCACAGATCAAAATTATGAAGGCCTTTGGTTTCATCAGTAGATGATGTAAAAGGGGAAAACAGTGAACACAGCTGGATGTTCAGATGATAAAGGGTAAGAAGGTGCTGAGTGATGAGGATTCGAGGGAGTGATGGATGCTGCAGCAAATTGAGTGAGGGTGCCCATTTTCCATGGCAGTCATTGCTCAGCTCTAGTTGTTACAATGTGGCAACATGAGCCTAAGTGTTGCTAGGTCTGCATTTTCTTAAGAAAAGCCTAAAATATTCAATTTTATGTTAAATTTTTATAAGTACAGCTATGCATTGCATAACATTGTTTCAGTCAAAGATGAACTATGTATGACAGTGGTCCCATAGATTATAATGGAGATGAAAAATTCCTATTGCCTATTGATAGCATAGCACAATGCATTTCAAAAACACTTACCATTATAATACAATTGACTACAGAATTCGGTAAAGTCAATTTTAGAGCATACAAGCCTGTTGAGAATTTTTGTAAGAGTGTACTTAAGCAACACTGAGGACATGCCAAGAAGCAAGATCTCAGATGGTTCAGAGGAGGAGAGTTGTAGCAGTTCTTTGTATACATTTGGAAACTGGCTGGGCAGGTATTAGGAAGATTACATGAAGGTGGGAGAAGGCAAAGTGGTGAACTCTCTATGATGGGATTAAAGTATAGTTATCAATATTATATGTTCCCTTGTGGGTGGTTATGCCTCCCAGGGGTCTGAAAAGAATATTGCTTCTGACATTTCTAAGGTATGTTAACCTAGATGCACAAGAGCAATGGACAGAGCTTGCTTCAGGCAAAGGGAAACTTTTTATAGTCTTGAGGCATGACTACTTACCATGATCTCCCCAGTTAGGAATTTATGATCAGAGTACCATGTGAGGTTACTTTCGGTCACTGAACTTGTCCATAGCCTCTTTTTTTCTTCACAATAACATGCCATACTGATTTATAGCTAGAAGCTGTAGGGAACAGAATTTTTCATCCCAAAATATGTCTCTTTGGCATAAGGATAGTTTTAGACCGGTTAGTTTGAAGAAACTGTGTACACAGGAGAAGCTCTGAAAACCAGGTAACCATTACCCTTTGTAAAAGACATTTACATTTGTAAGGGAAATCTCCATTTGTAGGTTGTCTCCCAGCTGTGCCCTAGGAGTGGGGTGATAGCTTATCTAGAAAATCTTATCCCAGCAGAAGACAATAACTTACATCTGCATAACAACCTTATTATTCTTTACTGTGCTTTCCTTGGTAATCTCCCATAACTAAATGATTCTGCGTGCGTACACACGCACACAGACACACACACACACGCGCGCGCGCAAACACACACACACACACACACTTCCAAACATCTTCTTTTGTTTTTGGTTGAAGGTAGTACTTAAGATGATGGCTATAGTCATTTTGGCTTTTTACTCAGTTTTTCTGGGTTTCCTCCATATCTACAGAAGGTCTCCATGTTATTAAACCTTTGCGTTTTTTTTTTGTTTGTTTGTTTGTTTGTTTTTCTGCTGTTCATCTGTCCTTTATTACAGAGATATCTCAGCAGAGAATCCATTGGCATAGAGAGAAAATAATTTTGTTGCCCTGCAGAACAAATGGCTATAGGTGTGCAGTAGTTATAACATCTGGGTTTGTGTAAGTCTACTCTATGTTTTCAAAATGAGGAAGTTGCCTAAGGGTGCATTTTTCAGAACATATCCCTGTCATAAGGAGGCACATGACTGTATAGATATTAACTCACTAGAGGCCTGGTGCATGAAAATTCATGCACTGGAGTGGGGGGGTCCCTCTGCCCAGCCTTCTCCCTCTCACAGTCTGGGAGACCTCAGGGGTGGGAGGTGACCTACCAATTAGGGGAAGGCAACCTCTGCTGCTGCCACTGCTGGCAGTGCAAGCCTCAGCCAGCCCTGGTTACCTAGCCTCAGCGGCCCTGGGCGGTTGGGCAGCTGCCATCCAAAGCCTCAGCGGCCTTGGGCATTGGCTGGACAGTCACCATCTGAGGCTCTCCTGCACCTCGGGATGGCCCTAGGCAGCTGGGCAGGCGACATCTGAGGCTTGCCTGTGCCTTGGGCCGGCCCTGGGTGGCTGAGGGGCTGAGGATGGGTCTG
Source organism: Corynorhinus townsendii (assembly GCA_026230045.1). Lineage (NCBI taxonomy): Eukaryota > Metazoa > Chordata > Mammalia > Chiroptera > Vespertilionidae > Corynorhinus > Corynorhinus townsendii. The sequence goes on from JAPDVU010000001.1 coordinate 39,341,817, forward strand.
GCTGCACCGTGCACCTGCCATGCCCTTCTCCCTATCCCCCCCACCCCCCAGTAGGGCTGAAAGGACTGGGGGACTCCAGCGGGGCTGAGAGGACCGGGCGCCAACATATTGTGGCTATGAACACCGCCATCTTTGTGGGCGTGATGGTCAATTTGCATATTCCCTCTTTATTAGCTAAGATATTTAAAACCCTCTGTAGTCCAATACTGCTTTTTTGGATGATAAAGAATTTGAGGGTAGGATTCAATAGAAAGCCTGTAGTTTGCATTCTCTAATGTATGGAAAATAAAGCAGAGAGTTTTAACACTGGTAATTAAGAGGAGATAAAGATGGAGAGAAGTCGGTGCCTAGATTCAGATCCTTTCAGGTAAAAGTCTTATCAAAACATCTTTTTAAAAAAATATTCAGACATAATCCAAAAGTGAGTATGATCTAAATTAAAGCATCTTTGTCTTAATGATTTTGAATTGGCTCTAATGTTAATTTTTTTCTTAGATACACACTAGAATACTTCATTCTTCATAGCAGGACCACTTATACATGAATTTAATCTAAAACAAATTCCATTATGGATCTTTAATGGATGCATGGTACAGGCATTTGCATTACAAATACATTATTGATTTTCAGAAGTTAGGCACCAGAAATTGTTGGAGTCTGTAGACTCACTGTGTGGTTTGAGTAAAAAGTAAAGCAATGAACATCACTAACCCATTTGCAATTAATGTGTACCCTTTATAGAACTGGGCATCTTAATGAGGACATTGCCAGTTTCAATGTGTAGAACTGCCTTACAGCGGCATTAATGTCATTACTAGTGTAAATTATCTAGCAGGCTGTCTGCCTGCCATTTACTCTGCACTGCTAAATTGCTTTAGATCCCTAGAGTTGCAATTAATAAGAACATTCAAAAACTAACCTTAGGAATCTCTCACAGGGTGTGGTTTCTTTAGTATGAAGTATATACTTTGGCAATTTTGCCATAAATCATTGATCAGATTTTCAACATGCATACACGTGTGTGTGTGTGTGTGTGTGTGTGTGTTTGTGTGTGTGTGTGTGTGTGTATGTGTGTGTGAATATGTGTTATCAGGAATATTAAAGAACTGATTGATTCCAGCAATTTTTCATGAGAAGGGAATATCAGGTTGCCTGAATGAGAATATGTACAAAACAGTTGACATAATAGGGGTCTTTACCTTAAAACCCTATGCAGAACTTACGGGTTAAAAACAATTTGATATAATGGCTTGTTAAATTTGATTTAAAAAGTATTCCAAGATTTTGTAATGTCAGAATATATATCTTGCATTTCAGTGCCCCTGTTGCATTAATTCAAAATAAAGTTATTGATATATATTATTTCCTATTCAAGTATCTTGAATTTTCTGACTATAAAAATCTAATGATAGTCTAGTTGAATGGAAGTTTTGATAGAATTATAGTATATTTAAATCATTTTTCGTATTTGTTCCTGGCTTCTTTCATCATAGACTTTTCCAGTTTGCCTTAGATGCCAATTTTAGCAGCTGATTAAGAAATATAGCACTTTGAAAATTATATTTAACCCTTTGGTAAACCTCTAATCCATACTATTCCTTTTGGTTCCACTGCCTTTTATCAGTACCAGAGATAAGATAGATCTCTCATCCTCTTTCTAGATATCTACCTGTCTACATATCTATCTATCTAGGTTCACTGCCTTTAAACATAATCGTTATTATTCAGTTGTTTTTTTAAAAAATCTGAAGATTGCTATGATGGGACTATTTTATTTTAAAGAGGGATCCTATTAAGTTTCTGTCAGCAATAGGTACCATTTTCTAGGTTATAAAGGACACCTTGACATAGCCAAATCTCTTTAAAAATTTCAAAATACAGTTGTGAGCTCATGGATTGAATTTTCGTAGTCTTCTCTTTCCATTGGTAAAGCCAGATGACAATACCCATTGAATTATCATACGTGTTTAAGGACAATCCATAATGTGTAAATAATAATTGTATTGAGGATTACATAAGAATGGTGCATACCACAAGTATTAGTGCAGAATAAATGCCCAGTCATACTTACACAGTGTCATTACATCACAGTTTCTGTGTGTAAGATAAAGATGAGACAAGGTTTCGTTATGCATTAAGTGCTGCTCTTGAGCAGCAGCATCATGGTGATGCTCTCTGCACAGGTGGTTTCTTAATCATCATCTGCATCCTCACCCTCACTGTCTGTTACGTTGGCACTTCCCTACTATTTATTCTTTGAATAACAAATAAAATAACCTATGGAAAAATGAATCGCAGGTTATGGAGTGTTTTACAGTTCCCTTTAATGTTTGTGTGGCAACTTGGACGTTTCCTGTCACTGCCCTCCCTTTACCGGTATAAGTTACTTTTGTTATTGCCTGTCTGGATAGTTAACTAAAAATTAGAAAATGAAAAAAGTTTAAAAATAAAAGCTTGGGTTGGACCCAATACAGCGTTTAGTATGATTAGTCTGAATTTGGCTCTTGCTTGTACACTAATAGTCAGTGCATCTGACACATTGGCAGTAGGTTTTTCCAGCACAAATGTTCATGCTTTGTAATATTTTGTACTTAGTGTGTGGACATATTTGTTATGTGTTACTTTTTTTCTGGCAGTACTATAAGGGGCTGAAAGTGTGACTACAAAATGAAGGAAACAAGAAAAGCATGAGTAAAATATTTGCGTCTTTCTTTCCTATTTGCTTGTGCCCATGTTAGTGTGTATAAGTTATGGATTTAAAGAGAAAATGACACGTTACTTATGCGTGGTCATAATCATGTTTTTATAGTCTAGTATTATGTGTGTTGTATAGAACAGAACTAGCTCTGAAGGTGTAGAATGTGATACTTGGTGCTCCTGGAACAGGCCACATTCATTCATGCCTATTTCCTCCACGTGGAATTCTCTTCTTTCCCTTTGCTACTCAACCATTTCCCTCTGATTCACTTGACAAACTCCTAATTATCTTTGAAGACTCAGCTTCAAGGCCCTGCCCTCTTTGTTCTCTTGCCTATGCTACAAAGTCCTATTATGGCACTTAACTTATTGATATTGATCATTTGCTTCGAAGCAAAATAGAAATACAAACCGGGGAGAATTGTTGAATGTATTTTGTTGTTTTAATGCTCTGGTAACTAGTTGTTAATTGGTTTTATGAGACAAAGCATGTTGACTATAATGGTTAAATAAGGTGTATTTTATGTATTCATCTATCACTTGGAATATAATGTGCTTTCCCTACATTTCAAAAGAGTAATTGGAAAAACTAATGATAATCTGATGATATTTGAACTTTACGTGACTAGGAGAATCTAACTTTCTAAGAGTGAAGTAATGATGTCCTTAAATTGCTGTGCTGATTGGTTTGTCCTTGGGAAATGGTGGAGTAGATTGAGCACCTAAAGTAGCTATGGTGGATCCCTGCCTTTGGAGGTCTCTCCAAAGTGTGTAGGATGGAGAAACCTTTTCCCACCCAATCTGCCCAGTATTCCAAACTCTATTGAATTTTTCTGAAAATGTTATAATACTCTTTTAAAATGGAGGGTGATATACTCCTTTATAACAACCTAAAGAACTCTTTTGTCTCCACCTGGCTGATTCCATGTGGCCTCTCACACTGCTGTAGGCTTTTTGCTACAGACAGTGGGAGAGAGATAAGCCTGTTCTCCAGTTATATGTTTGTTATCATCACCACTAAAATCGAGATTCTCTGCTTTATTTAAGGTTGTAGAAATTTTTTTAGATGAAATTTCATGGTAGATTTGGTTGCAAACAACTTGAAAAAGGTATATTTGTGGAGAAAGGATATTATGTTGTTAAGTAAACATGGTATCTTTTAATTTTCTCTCAAAGTACTTAAGGAATATGAGTGTTCTTTATTAATAACATTGATAAGTATTTGTACTACAAGCTCTTCTTCTAATTTGTTTTTGCTACCCAGGCAAAATTATTTCTGCCATTCAAGACTTATTTTTATTAGGATGCATTGCTCCATGTTGAATACCTTATTTGGTAGTAGCTAAAAGAGGCAATAATTCTGCTTGTCTTCCATTATTTAACAAATTCAAATAATTTTAATTGATTTCAGAGAGGAAAGGAGAGGGAGAGAGAGATAGAAACATCAATGATGAGAGAGAATCACTGATTAGCTGCCTCCTATGCACCCCCTACTAGGGATCTAGTCAGCAACCCAGGCATGTGCCCTGACTGGGAATCGACCTTGTCCTCCTGGTTCTTAGGTCAATGTCAACCACTAAACCACACCAGTCAGGCTACCAATGCTATTTTAAAATAATTCTTAATGAACATGTGTTTTATTCCCTGTCCTTTGGTTTAGGAAAGTTGTGGAGAAAGCAATGCATGTCTTGGAAGATGATAGACCTTTTATTTATTGAGGCGTAATTATTTCAACTCATATCTTATTTATGATCTCATATAACTCTAGCTGCATTAGAAGGTTTCCTGACATATCTTTTCTTCTCCAGGAAGAAAACAAAATTATTTACTGCTTTTTTTTTTAACAGATGATTCAAGGGTCTTAGGAAGAACAAAAACGAAAATCTCTTCAGAATATTTGACCTATTTTAAGATGAATTTTAGAATACCTGAAATTTCCATAGCCTTATGCTACTGGTCAAATCCTTACAGAAAAAGCAAAAGTGCTCTGCACATGTGTCTATCCATTTTGAAACACACAGTTGTTCCATTCATTTCTATTGCATAGGAATTCAGAAATTACAGTCTATAAATCTCATAAACATGTATATAAATAAGAATTGATATTTTTTATTCTTAGTGAAGTTGACTTTAGAAATTAATTTAGGTGAGGGATCCCATTGCACGATACATATACACATACACACATACACACATATGCACACGTGCACACACAGTATTTATATTCCCATATGTTTTTCTTACCTTGTCATATCACTTCTTCTAGTTTTAAAAACCTCAGTCTTTCTACCATCCACATTTATTTCTCATAAGATGGATCTAACTTTATCAGTGTTTTATGTAAACTTAAAATTTATATTTAACCACATGTTATTTTAGCACTTTTAATGATGATATAGGATAATGAATCTTGTCCATCCAACAATAAATTGAAACTTAAATAGAAGGCCAAACCAATGGAACTCAGATATATCAGTTTGTGCCTGTGGTCCCTTCTGTTTATTTAGATTTAGGGATCTATTAATATCTGCTGTGTTACTGCAAAAATAGTAATTTCCCCCCTTTTGGCTTGATTTTTATGGATTTTTAAACTGCTTTATTGGCATTTATGATTCCCAGTTTATGGATTTGCAGAGAAAACCATAAAAGTATGTATGTTGTCTCTAGGAAAGGGGGAAGAGAGGATTTGGCTCAAAACAGGAGGTTTAATAGTTTGCTAGCGCTTCAGTACCAAAGTACTACATTCTCAGGAGTTTAAACAACAGAAGTTTATTATCTCACAGTTCTGGATGCCATGGGTCCAAGATCAAGGGACCCATAGGTTAAGTTCCTCATAAGTACTATGAGGAATGGATCTGTTCCAGCCCCCCCCCCCCCACCTTGGTTTATAGAGATTTGTCTTCTCCCTGTATCTCTTAATGTAATCTTCCCTCTATGTGTGTCTCTATGTCCAAATTCCCTTTTATAGGGACACCAGTCATATTGGATTAGGTCCTATCCTAATAACCTCATTTTAAGTTAATTATCCTTGTAAAGATTCCATCTCCAAATAAGGTCACATTCTGAAGTACTGAGGTTAGGACTTTAACATAGGAATTTTGTCAGTGGACACAATTCAACAAATAATAGGAAGGAAACGTTGAATTTCCACTAGTAGGGCTGTACCTGCTATTTGAAGTTACTTTTTAAAATATAAACCCTTTCTCTTGGTATCTGTTGTATATTAGAGGAGATTAACAAAATATGTTTTGGCATAGACTCAATACTTTTAATGTGTCTGGTGAAGCTGAAACATGTATGATTCATAAATAAAATTGAGTTAAACATAATTTATAATTTTGAAAGTTTATGTAAGGAAGTTTGGCCTTACTGAAAAAAATATTTTTAATAATAGATTGTGTATAAAATGTGTACTATTTATAGTATCATTAGCAATATATTTATGCCAATTTATTTTCTCTTTGTTGTTATTTTTAAAAATAAGAATTTTCTTTTCTTTTTTTTTTTTTTTTTTAGAGGAAGGCTGATCTATTTGCTCAACAAAAAATTATAACAGCCTAACTTATGTAACATGGAATTTCCCATACTGTGTCATCAATCTCCCATTCAACTTGGTCTCTAAGCTTGAAGAATATTATTAACCATTTACTTCACTTCCCATTTTTTATGATAAGGAAATAGATTCCTGAAGCATAGAGGGGACTTGCCAAATGCTATGCAATTAGTAAAACTAGGGCCAGAACTCAAAACTTATAAAATAAAAATTCAACAAATTTTATTATTTTTTATCCTCACCTATGAATGTGTTTTCATTGATTTTTTCCCCAAAGTATATTTTTATTTATTTCAGAGGAGAGGGAGAGAGAGTAGAAACATCAGTGATGAGAGAGAATCATTGATCGGCTGCCTTCTGCAAGACCCACACTGGGGATCAAGCCCACAACCTGGGAATGTGCCCTTCCCCGGAATTAAACTATGACCTCCTGTTTCCTAGGTCAGTGCTCAACCACTGAGCCACACCAGGCTTCATTGCTTTTTTGAGAGAGAGAAAGAGACACCAATTGGTTGCTTCCTGCACAAATTTGACCAGGAATCAAACTGGCAACCTTTTGATACTCTGGACGATGCTCCAACCAATTGAGCCACCTAACCAGGGCCAAATTTTCACAATTTTAAATGACCTTTAAGTTAATCAGTTTTGTAATTTTCCTGATGAGGGAACTAGGTCTCAGAGAAGTTAAATAATGTGTCAAAGCCTTACAGCAGGTTCAGTTGTAAAATAAATATCAAAATGCAAGTTTAACTAGTGCGCTGATTTTTAAATCAGTTCAAGCAAGGTCAGTGCCAAGGGATGGTTTAGGGTCCTTTACATAACCTTCACTGATCTTCATCACTTCCAGATGACCTTAGATAAAACAACCAAATATTTAAGCAAATACACACATGAGTGGGAAAAATAGGCAGAGTATCTTCAGTCGTCAGAAGTCACAGCTTAATTTGTACTAGTATTGGAGTAAGTGGCCAGTCATTAAGATGAAAAAAATATATTAAAGTTTGAGGACAAGACTCTGTCTTCCCAACATCTACTCTAGCTGTATTGGTATTTCTTAGCCACTTTGGAGCCTTCAATGAATATATAAATGTCTTCTGTATACTATTCTTGTTGGGGCAAGAAGTAGATTGCATCTAATTATTAATTCCGTGTGTGTGTGTGTGTGTGTGTTTTTTCACTTATTATGGTGCTCTATATTTTTCTCACTCAATTTTCATTTATCCTTTAATATATCCAATTATATTATTACTATATTATCTCTCTTCATCTGGAATATTTATTCTTTATCCGAATCTTATCTCCTTTCATTTTCAATCTTTTTGCAATACCCATCAGCAAATGAGCTACAAACATTTTTAAAGCTTCTCCACAAGACATGTTCAAACAAGCAAATAAACTAAAATAATTAGTGATAATAATTTCTAAAAGTCTATTCACCATACTATCCTTCAGCCTTTTTTTTTTGTTTTGTTACTTTTTCTTCAAGTCATGCTAATCATTTGTAACTAAATTTATTCTTTATCGTAAGTGAATCCAAATTCAGGTGTTCCTTTCTTTCCCACTATGCTATAGAACCAATTTTTCATAAATGGAAACAGTAGAAGAAAAATGTTATGAAATGATTGCTTACATTCATAGATTAATTGCTCTGAGGAATTGAGAAGTATGTATACTGTGGTTATACACACTTAGAAGTGATGAAGTCAGAATTCTATAACTAAGAATCTCTCTATACTTTCAAGACTGATTTATATATGTGCTTGAAATTTAAGGGCTGAATCTTTATTGAGTCTTTTTATATGTAAAGACTATAAGTGCACTTATTTTTGTCTCCTTCCCCACGAACTTGAATAACCCTGACATTCCTTTTTTTTCTGTTGCTAGTACAGACATCTCTATCAACTTTGATACTATCCTATCCCTTCCTCCCACATCCTGAGAACTAACAAAATTTGGACTAATTTCCACAAGTCTCTTAAAGCTGCATCCTCTAGAATCTTTACTAACATTGCCATTTCCTCTTATCGGGGTAATTAAAATGATCACCTTTGATAATTTCTTATTCTTTCTACCATGTCCCCCCAAATCCTCTCAAATCCATCTTGTTCATCTCAAGCCGATTATTCTTCCTAATGTGCAGTTATAACCAAATCAAGATTTCACTCAGAGATATGGATGCCTCATATCTGAAACATCTCCCTATCCCTTGTAGTCTGTGTTCCCTGGATCCTTGCCTCTGAGAGTAGTACTCTCAGCCAGAAACTATCTCAGGACACACTTCAGCAACAACAATCAGGAAACCTTGAGGAAAAAGATTTATTATTCACAGGTCCTGGAGGGTACACAACATAGCCATGATCCAAACAAGGTGGTTGTGGGTGGAGAGAGAGAAAGAGTACCGAGCAGACCTTATTAGGCAGAGTTGGATGTCTAGGGTTTTTTGAGTTCATTCTTTATTAGCTAAATAGAGGCCCGATGCATGAAGATTCGTGTAAGAATAGGCCTTCCTTCCCCTGTCTGCTGGCACCGCCTTTGCTCCGGCCTAGAGCTGTCTTCCACCTCTCGCCTTGTTGTGTCAATTTGCATATTCCCTCCTTACTGGCTGTGGGCTCCGCCATCTTTCTTGCAGAGTCACAGTCAATTTGCATATTTCATCTTTTTAGATAGAATTTAAAGCAGAAGAGTGGGAATTAGGGCTTAGGAAAGGAGAAGCAGGGTCACTCAAGCAGTGAGTTATGTAGGTTGTCCTGGGCTTTTTGAAAGAGGGACCTTCTTGGGTAGGCAATTGGGACCAGCTGCCCAGGGGAGGGACTACAAGAGGTTGGATGTGGGAGTGCATTGGCCACCAAGGGGTAGCTCCTTCATTGAGTGTCTGCCCCTGCCCCCAGTGGTCAGTGCACATCATAGGGCCATTCATCTGGTCATAATGGTTGCTTAGGCTTTTATATATAGACATGATGTCTTGAAATGAATGCCTTGGCATTCAAAATTTTATATGTCAAACACTTACACTACAATAAAAAAATTTAATTTCAGGAACTTGCACTATAGTCTATTATATTTTTCACCATAACACTTACCACTAATGGATACACCATGAATTTTTGGTTTATTTTCTGTATCTCCTCAATGAGGAATTAAGCTTCTAGAGGGTAGATTTTCTTTTTCTGTTAGTTTACTGCTATGTTCTAGTTCTTTGGAGTACTATTATGTGTAGGAACTTGATAAGTATTTGTTGAAGCAAAAACCAAACTCAGTGCTCTTTTTAACATAATCTAACATATATATTCACTGGTGACATATTGTCTCTTATCTTGCACCACCAGATATTGCAAAACTAGACTCTGTTATTTTCTGACTAAATCTATGTTTGTTTGTTTGTTTTTTTAAATATATTTTTATTGATTTCAAAGAGGAAGGTAGAAGGAGAAAGATAGAAACATCAATGATGTCAAAGAATCATTGGTCAGCTACCTCCTGCACAACCCACACTGGGGATCAAGCCCATAACCTGGGCATATGCCGTGACCCCGGTGACCTCTTGGTTCATAGATCGATGCTCAACTGCAAAGCCATGCTGGCCCACTCTTTGTGTGTGTGTGTGTGTGTGTGTGTGTGTGTGTGTGTGTGTTATACTGTGTGTTTATTTTGTTTTGTTTTGTTTGTTTGTTTACCTCTGTGTGTATTGAAACCAAATGAAGAAATGGGTGCGCATGGAAATGACTGGGACTAAAGTGCTATCACAGAGGATTATGATAGACATTTGATCAAAATTGTCTTGAAAGTTTATATCAATAGACATCTTTATACTTGGCCAGTTTGGCTCATTGGTTAGAGCATAGTCTAAAGGGTCTTGGGTTCTATTAAGGTCAAGGGCATGTAACTTGGTTGCAAGCTTGATTCCTGGCTCTGGTCTAGGCACATTGTGAGTCAACCAATCAATGTGTCTCTCTCACATCGATGTTTTTCTCTCGGTCTATCCTCATCCTTTCCACTCTTTCTAGAATGGCAATGGAAAAAATATCCTTCTTGAGGATTAACAATAACAACTACAAAAAGACATCTTTAAGCAGTGAAGACAGGAAAGGACTTGAGATATGATATAAAGAACGTATAAAATCCAAGTGATATTTTTATTGAAGAAGAGACCACAAACATAAGATAATACATTTGCCAACAAAAGATGAATCAAGGGCTTAGATCAGAAAAATATGGAAGTTTGGGACAGCATGGGGGTAGATAATAATTTTATTGGAATCCTATGTATTTTTATTGCTCCCCTAGATGGATCTTTATACCTGTATTTGTGTAATTTATTCTATTAGGAATTATGTTGTATATATTTATTATGTTCACTTACAACCCTTGCAGTATCAAAACAGACTAGATATGTAAATTTGATTGACACATATTATATACTTAACTAGAGGCCCAGTGCACAAAATTTGTGCATAGGGAGCGGGGTCTCCCTCAGCCCAGCCTGCACCCTCTCCAATTTGGGACCCTTCAAGGGATGTCCGACTGCCCGTTTAGGCCCGATCCAGGTAGGGCAGTCAGACATCCCTCTCACAATCCAGGACTGCTGGCTCCCAACGGCTCACCTGCCTGCCTTCCTGATTGCCCCTAACAGCTTCTGCCTGCCAGCCTGATCACCCCCTAACCACTCCCCTGCCAGCCTGATTGATGCCTAACTGCTCCCCTGCCAGCCTGTTTTCCCCTAACTGCCCTCCCCTGCAGGCTTGATCGCCCCCAACTGCCCGCCCTTACAGGCCTGGTCCCTCCCAACTGCCCTTCCCTGCTGCCTGATTGCCCACAACTGCCCCCCTTGCAGGCCTGGTCCCTCCCAACTGCCCTCCCCTGCTGGCCATCTTGTGGTGGCCATCTTGTGTCCACATGGGGGCAGCCATCTTGTGTGTTGTAGTGATGGTCAATTTGCATATTACTCTTTTGTTAGATAGGATAGAGGCCTGGTGCATGGGTAGGGGCCAGCTGGTTTGCCCTGAAGGGTGCTGCGGATCAGGATGGAGGTTCCCTTGGGGCATGGCCGGGCTGGGCAAGGGGCCTGTAGTGGTTTGCAGGCTGGCCATGCCCCCCTGCAACCCAAGCGGAGGCCCTGTTATCTGGGATTTATTTATCTTCTATAATTAAAACTTTGAAGCCTTGAGTGGAGGCCTGGGCTGGCCAGAGTGTACGGAAAGCTTGGCCTCCTTCATCGCTGGGTAAAACTCAAGCCTCCTGATCTCTCCAGCTCTGTGGCTGTCGCCATCTTTGTTGTGATTTATTTATCTTCTATAATTGAAACTTTGTAGTCTTAAAAGGAGGCCTGGGCTGTCCAGGGTGTGCGGAAAGCTTGGCTTCCTCCATTGCCAGGGAAACCCAAGCCTCCTGGGCTTGGGTTTTATAATAAATATAAAAAAATTAGAAAATACTTCTAACTTATATTCAACAAATATCTCCCTGTGGCTGCAGCCATCTTGGTTGGGTTAATTTGCATACTCGCTCCTGATTGGCTGGTGGGTGTGGCTTGTGGGTTTAGCAGAGTGGTGGTTAATTTGCGTATTACTCTTTTATTAGATAGGATGAATGATTTAATTTCTCTGAAGGAGATTCAAATTATCCTCATTTAATAAAGAATAAACTCAGCCTGTGTTGCTCAGTGGTTGAGCATTGACCCATGAACCAGGAGGTCATGGTTTGATTCCAGATCAGGTCACATGCCCTGGTTGCAGGCTTGATCCCCAACAGGGGGCATGTAGGAGGCAGCTGATCAATAATTCTCTCTCGTCATTGATGTTTCTGTCTCTCTCTCACCCTTCCCCTTCCTCTGAAATCAATAAAAACATTTTTTTAAAAAAAGAATAAAACTTCAAAGATTTGAGGAAGTTGCTGATGAATAAATAGCTTTTGGATAGGAACCATAATATTTCTATTCAGTACTTTCATGTTCATCTCCCAGAGAATAATGCTTATTCCTTGGCATATAATAAAACTCAGCAGCTATTTGTTGAATGAATGGTTGAGTAGATAAGTAAATAAATTGTATTAACTTACAAATAATAAGAGGCTCACATAAGATGCTTTTCACCCAAGTAACTATTTGAGTATTTTTGAAAATTTAATAATATTTGCTAGGGAGTTTTTAAAAATTCTTTTGGCTTGTTTTAAATCAATTTGCTTGGCAAACCTTGCTTTAATAGATTTAGTTTATAATAAGCCTATAAACTATAAAAAACACTATAATCACATAATATATCACTTTTTTAAAAAAAGTGTAAATATTATTCCATTGGGCTGACAGTTTCTCTATAGAAACTTACCAGGGAATCTTAAGTGCAAAAGAAACCTTAACTCTTAGTAAATCCTATCTCTGCAGTTATTCTTGTTTCAGTGAAAACCACAATTCATTCAGCTTTTCATGGTCTTTTATTTTGTCCTGTGAACCAATTTATAGCTTAGTCTGTTCTTAGACTTAGAAGTGAAAATTCTTCGTTTACTTGGATGTTGTAATGTGAGAAAAGAAACAGTGTTTTAAATGAATGTATTTTATAAGAGCAATTGATGAATAATTATGAATTATCTAAGAGACTACAGATGATCCTGTTTTTAATATGTATGTTGAAAAATGCATTTCTGAATCCTTAGAAAATTTAAACCATGTGACTGGCGTAATATATATATATATATATATATATATATATATATATATATATGGCAATGTGGTATCTCAAAATACGATAAATAATATACCAGCAACACGTGATTATTAAAAAAATCTCAATTATTTCACAATTTGTCCCATAAATACTGTTGAATTAATTCATGTCTTGTTAAATGAATAGTGCAGACATTTGTAATTATTACAGATGTGAATGTTCCATGTATTTTTAAGGCCCATTCTATGATCTGACCTCATCTTTGAGACCACCCAAATAAAGAAATAAAGAAATGCTTTTGCCACTTTGAATCCCCAAGCATCTTTTGCCAAGAGTTCAAAATTTTTTATGTGCCAAATTCACAGACCACTTCTGAAATAAGATTTATGAGTCATCTGAATGAAATCCCTTATATTCGTGATAGAATAGTCTTTTTTCTAAATTGATGATGTTCATGTAATATGAAATTGTGTTTCTGTGAAATAGAATGATTCATATTTTCATCCATTTATAAACTAGAATCTCTATTTTTGTAGAGATTTTAGACAAAGAAGCCTTTCAATGAAAAATAATAAATATAAAAAAATTAGAAAATACTTCTAACTTATATTCAATAAATATCTCCCTACAAAATTCCATTTTGCTTTATAGGTTTGGGCAAATGTAAAATATAACCAGAGAAATCATATGAACTGTGAAAAAGGAAATATTATTTATTTTATTATAGAATGGTAGTTGAGTTTTAAAAGTAACCATTGATCTCTCTTTTTTGAATGTGTATGTGAAGGGAAGAAACAACAGCACTAAATGTTGGCCAAATAAGTGTATAAAAAATAAAAATAAAGAACATTAAAAACCACATATGAACATTTTTTACACTGTTTGGTTAAAATTAAATGCTTTCATTCTCAAAAAGTGGGCTCTGTCATTCAACTTAACTCTATGTTATGAGTGGGCATTTACTCATAACCAGTCACCTTGAAAGCATACTTTACATCAAACTGTAAGAAAGTGTATGGATTCATCAAACTTAAAACATCAGCAGTCTTAGAAAAATAACTTAAAATTTCACATTTTTATAAAGTAACCCTGTGTGTGTATGTGAGATTTGTGACACCTTGTATATTTTGAAAAGGCAAGTATAAATAGGGAAAATAATTGCCATAAAGTATATGTATATAATCATCATTCAGAAGTATTTATTAGTGTATTATTTTAGTACTTTAAGAATTAAGTTATATTTTAGTTTTTAAATAAAGATGACAAAATGCCTCTGAATTCACTTTATAAATTTAGTGACCAAGATCTTTACAAAAAACAAATAAACAAGCAAACAAAAAACTTCCTCAAATCTTAAGAGGAGAATCCTGTTTGGAGAATAGGGAAATAAAGCAACAGTAGTCAAGATTGAAAGCAAGGGTCTTGTGCCCAGCTAGTGTCCTTCAGTGGTAGAGCATCAACCCATGACACAAGAGGGTGCAGGTCTGATCCAGGTCAGGGCACGTTCCTGAGTTACAGTCTCCAGCCCTGGCAGGGGGTGTGCAGGAGGCAACTGATCAATCAATATGGATATTTCTATCTCGATCTCCCTCTCCCTTTCTCTCTCTCTCTAAAATCAATAAAAACATATTTAAAAAGATACAAAAATAAATAAATAAAAACAAGGACCTTGGAAATACTAGCAGATATCCAAGTGAAGATAAATATGAAATTAGATGAGCAGCAGGATATTAGTTCAAGTTCAAATCAGTGAATTCAATATGGTTGACAGGAAAAAGTGTCCAATTAGGAAATAATTTTGGACTTATGTATTTCTAATGATGGGGTTGTTTCTTGGAGCTGGGCAAATTTCTAGGCATTACAAGGATTCTTTCATTAAAAACAACTTTAATTTTACTTTGTAATCCTGAGATAGTAATTTGGAGACTTATTAAAATCTGCAAGATATTTTTACTTGTATAAACTCTTTAGAAGTAGATTGGCAAATTCATATTATAATACATTAGTATTTTGTTAATTATTAATAGAGGATTCCCCTATGTTACTTATTAAAAGTAGTATACATTATTTATGGCTACTTTCTCAAGAAATTTATCATATTCTGTGCCCTGATTGGGATCAAACCCACAACCCTTTGCTGCATGGGACAACGCTCTAACCAACTGAGCCACACTGGCCAGGGTTCAATTTATATTTTTGTTAAATGAGTAAATGAACTTAATCACTGATGTGAAGGATCGATATTGGTCATTCAGGCATGTCACAATATGTATTTCTCAACCAGCACTTTGAAAATTAGTTTTATGTCACAATTTATTTTTGTAATGATTGGAGGAGACATTCAGTTGGATATTTGTAACTTTTATTTTAATCTATTTCAAAAACCTTATTGTGAGTCCATGAATTTTTATCATATTGATACTTTCTATTAATTTTTATTTTAGTAAGACAGTGTTTTACTAACCTCAGTAGTATATTTTGTAGTTGAATGTAACAAATATAATTGAGGGTTATATGCGCTCTATGTCATGATTATTTTCCTACATATATAAATAATCTTTGGGATAGACTTTATCACCTTTTTCCTGTGATTAAAAAAATTTATTTTGGAAGTTAGTTCATAAAACTTTAGAAACTTAAAGTTTGTAACCTGCTTTTCTGCCTTTGGAATATTTCTGTTGTTTCAGTTGCTGTTAGGAGATAAAATTCTATTCATTTTAGCCCTGGTCTAGTAGCTTAGTTGATTAGATGTAACTCTGCTAATCAAGGCACATACAAGAAACAACCAAATGAATGCATAAATAAATAGAACAACAAATCCATGTTTCTCTCTCTCTCTCAAGTCAATAAATTTAAAAAAATGTTTTAAAGTCTATTCATTTAGAATATTTTGGAGGCCTCCACTCAAAGGTTGGGGAGAGGTAGTTCTTTCTGTCTAGCCCAACATATTTCACTTTCACTCAAAATATCTTCACTAGTGACCAGAATTATCTAATGCGTACTGTTTTCCCCCACTAGGATTTATAGTTTCATTTTGGCTAGAAATTTGTCATTCTGATTATTTTCTGCTTTGGAGAATGTCACCAGTGTTTATTTAAAAAACACACAACTAGCTGTCCACTCTTTTTTGTTCCACATTTTGAGTATTTAGCACATATCTGGGCTATATAGCCTGAGGTATTTGCTTGGCTAATATGTTCCTCATTTACCAACATTACTGAATAGAGATTCACTGTCTTTTATTTGTTTGTTTAGTATTTATTTATTGTTTACTTTTCGTTAATTCTCACCTGAAGATTTTTTTTCTTCCCCATTGACTTTTAGAGAGAGTGGAAGAGAGGGAGAGACGGGGGCAGGGAGGAGAAACATTTTTATGAGAGAGACATGTTGATTGGTTGCCTCCCTCACGCACCCCTACCTGACCAGGATAGGACCTGTAAGCCAGCTATGTGCCCTTGACTGAGAATCAAACCCGCAGCCCTTCAGTGCTGGGGCCGATGCTCTAACAACTGAGCCATGCTTGGCAGGGCAAGATTCACTGTCTCTAAAGCTAGGATTTACATTTAGTATTTAGTGTTAGTCAAATGTTTTGTGTTTTTTTAATTTAAGTTTTTTATTGTTTAAAGTACTACATATATCTCCTTTTTCCCCTCATTGACCTCTTTCCCTGGCTGTTCCCACCCCCCAGCACATGCTCTCACCTCCACACCCTACTGTTTGTGTTCATGGGTTATGCATATATGCATGCACACAAGTCCTTTGGTTGATCTCTTAACACACCCCCACCCGCCTCCCCCAGCCTTTCCTCTGAGTTTGGGCAGTCTGTTTGATGCTTCTCTGTCCCTGGATCTACTTTTGTTCATCAGTTTATGTTGTTCATTATATTCCACAAATGAGTGAGATCATGTGATATTTATCTTTCTCCAACTGGCTTATTTCACTTAGCATAATGCTCTCCATTATGAGTGAGGTCATGTGATATTTATCTTTCTCCGACTGGCTTATTTCACTTAGCAACATATTATTCCATTGTGTAGATATACCACAGTTTTTTAATCCATTCATCTGCTGATGGCACTTAGGCTGTTTCCAAATCTTAGCTATGGTGAATTGTGCTGCTATGAGCATAGGGGTGCATATATCCTTTCTGATTGATGTTTCTGATTTCTTGGGATATATTCCTAGAAGTGGGATCACTGAGTCCATTTTTAACTTTTTGAGGAAACTCCATACTGTTCTCCACAGTGGCTGCACCAATGTGCAGCCCCACCAGCAGTGCATGAGGGTTCCTTTTTCTCCGCATCCTCGCTAGCACTTGTCTTTGGTGATTTGTTGATGATAGCCATTCTGACAGGTGTGAGGTGGTACCTCATTGTCATTTTGATGTATCTCTCTCAGATGATTAGTGACTTTGAGCATGTTTTCATAAATTTCTTGGCCTTCTGTATGTCCTCCTTCGAGAAGTGTCTATTTAGGTCCTTTGCCCATTTTTTGATTGGATTGTTTATCTTCCTTTTGTTAAGTTGTATGAGTTCCCTGTAAATTTTGGAGATTAAACCCTTTATGGAGATTAAACCCTTTGGATTGTTTATCTTCCTTTTGTTAAGTTGTATGAGTTCCCTGTAAGTGTTGGAGATTAAACCCTTATGTGTGATAACATTGGTAAATATGTTCTACCATGCAGTGGGCTTTCTTGTTGTTTTGTTTATGGTTTCTTTTGTTGTGCAGAATCTTTTTATTTTTATATAGCCCCGTTTGTTTATTTTCTCCTTAGTTTCCATTGCCCTAGGAGCTGTCGGAACAGAGGTACAGATATTGCTAGGACAGATGTCTGATACTTTGCTTCCTATGGATTCTTCTAGTCAACTTCTTAATGAAAATTTAAGCATTTCACTTTTTAAGCAGCATATTCAACTTACAACCTTATTTTTATCAGATACTTTCTAGCAGAATGAATGCTAACTCCCGGCTGCTATAAACAGGCCAGAGAAAACTGAGGTTAGGAAAACTAACAATGTGGAAATACAGACTTGGTCAGCCTCCTTATGCTTAGGCTTATCATTCGAAGTGCAGGTGGATTACATAGACACAGTTCAACACTCATTGGCTATATGAAGCTGTTTTAAAGCTTGTGGGTGAAGGATTCAATGTTGTGTATGTTTTTCAAGAGATTATTTTTACACGGTTTCTCTCTTCTATAGAAAATGTATGCTGCTGAATTAGAAAAGAATTGTCTTAGCATTACTTTGCTTATGGATAAAACAAAACAAAAGATATATAGGCTACTGAAAGCTCTTTATTCCTTCCATTTAAGAGAGAGAAAGAGAGAGCAAGAGAGAGGAGGGGAAGAATATGAACATAGCTTTTTTTATTCAAAACTTATGTTTATCCTTCATTAAATTTCCGATATGTTTCTTCTGGTAAAATCTGCATGACTACTGATTTTCTTGGTTTCACAATAAGAATAACAAATTTTAAATTTGATTTGCAATAAAGAAAAATATATATTTATATACAGTAAGAAAAGTAGATGACTAAATTTGACACTTAATGCCACATTTTAAAATTAATGTCATGATTTTCCACCTTCATGCAGTAGATTTTCACACAACGACAATCTTTCATATCATTTTTTCTGCTATAATATCAATGTGTTTAAAAAGTATCTTTAAAATTCTCAAAATAGTAATAGTATTTTATGTTTTGTGCTATTAAAATAGCCCTTGTCAGTCACAATAAATGGAGTATTTCCGTTAACATTTCATATTCAGGAATTAGACTCCATTTCACTGAACTTTAAGATCATTGGTACTTAGTGTGATTTTTCTCATAATTTCACTTGCATTTCCTGAATCTAGCCCCATTCTTTGTTTTCTCTGTGTGAAGCACAAGGAGCATCTTTGCCTCTTACCTCTCACCTGTATGACTTTCTTGTTCAAGCCTCCCATTCTTACTATTTTCAGCTACGCTTCAGCTTTCTGGTATATTGAAATGGGGATGAAAATACTGCCCAACAGTTATTGTTTAGAGTTGGAAACAAAATAATACTTTTCAAGCAACAGCACCGTGGGAAGCGCTTGATAAATGATAGCAATTATCATGCTCATATCACCCTAAACAGCTTATCACAATGTCTTCCTGAATAATTCCCAGACTCTGTTATCTCCCACTCTAATCTGATTGAATAATCTACTGGCAAATGCTTTTAAAAATTAATGTTATAAATATTTTATTATGGTGGGTTACAGTGTCACCGTCCACTGTCTCCTATAATTGAGACTATATTCTTAATCTGATTTTGAGGTTTCTCTCAATCTGACTACTGTTTAGTTCTATCTCCAATCTGCTCTTGATTCTCTATTGAATATATTTATATGTGTTTTCCAGCTGTATTGAGATTTAATTATTTTGTATACATGTAAGGTGTACAGCATGTTGATTTGAACTACATATATTGTGAAATGATAACCACAGGAGGGTTAGTTAATGCCTTCATCACCTCACATATTTGCCTTTTTTTTTTTTTTTTTTGGTATGCTGAGAACATTTAAGATCTCTCTTAGCTACTTTCAACTATATTAATACTGTATTCTTTTAGAAATATATCTTTTTTATTGATTTCAGAGAAAGGAAGGGAAAGGGAGAACCATTAGTGATGAACGAGAGAATCATTGATCAGCTGCCTCCTGCCCCCCAATTGGGGACTGAGCCTACAACCCAGGCGTGTGCCTTGACCAGGAATTGAACATTGACCTCCTGGTTCATGTACCTATATTCAACCACTGAGCCCCATCTGAAGGCCTGAGAACCAGGGGAGCCAATGGTGTAAGTCCCAGTCTGAGGTAAAGGCCTAAGAAACGGGAGGACCAATGTCTGAAGGCAGGAGAAGATGGGTATCCCAGCTGAAGCAGAAAGAAGATTTATACTTTCTCTGCTTTTTTGTCCTATTTGGTCCCTCAACAGATTGGATGATTCCCACCCAAATTTACTAGTCTCCTGAAACAAATGCTAACCATTTCACAGAGATGCCCCACGCACATAACTGGAAATAATATGTTACCAGCTGTGGGATAACTCTTAGTCCCATCAAGTTGACGAGCCATCACACATTAGTTTTTATTATTTTCTTGATTCTATGTGAGGACTCTAAAGAACCTTCTGACAATTTTGGGACCCCTTTCTGTTTCTAGGCCTGAGATAATGCCCAATGTGGACTAAGAATGTAAACAATGTTTACGTCCCCTGCAGCCGTATTGTAGGTGATTAGTATGCATTAAATTGTCATATCTTTTCTATTTCTTTTGAATTGTGTAATTGTTTTTACTGGATTCTTATTTATGTTGAAATTATAATTTTTATTCTTAAGAACATTTTGAACAGCAAGTTTGGAGTTCTTGACATTTAGAAAAATATGGGGATAATTGTGATATGTGAAATTTGAAACGAGTTTAGAAATTGTATTCCTCGTGAGTATAATTGGAATACAGGGTAGAGTATAATTTTATTAAATGTTGAGAAGTTATAACACGTAGGTATGAATTCATTTATTCAGACACTTCAACATTTTTTCAGCAAAATTGTCTGTGTGAACAATTTCACTTGAAGGCCAGCACTTTGTGTGTGTATCCTCAAAAAGAATAATTAATGTTGCTCTCATGCTGAAGCTCCTTAAGTCAAGAGGACAGCTGAGTAATAATTATTCTTATGCCATTCCAGAAATTCTAAATTTCTTGTTTTTTTAACCTCAGAACATAATTGCTTTTCAGTTTTAATTGTCATTGTGTTATACTTTATTAAATCCTAAAATATAATTTAACTTATATGTATTTTTTTGTTGAAATTCAGTGTATTAGAAGTTTACTGGTAGCAGATGGACTTTTAAAGAAAGTAGATGATAAGTTGATACTTCATTGGGTTTTCAATGTTATCTTTATTGCCAAATATTTTGGACTAGATTTTCAGAGCACACTTTAAAAGACTTATATAAATGTGTTGGCATATAAAATGGCACAGAGAAATACACATATTTAAGAAAATTATGTTATAGGCTCTGCTCAGTCTTAACACTGGGAATATTTACTTTTTGGCAGCATTTAAATAATGAAGTATTTTTAAAAGGCATTGACAATAAGTACAAAGTAGTCAACTTCTAGATGTGTCAGTGTCCCCCTCCATAATTAAGAAACTCCTTTAAAATAATTAGTCTTAACTTACAAGTAGTGTAAATGCTTTTCTCTCTTGGGGAACCAGATCGGCTTCCTTTTCATTCTAAAGTTTTCAAAAGCACCTTTGTTTTCTCCTTATGATCACTGTAGAAAAAAAAAAAACCTATTAGTAATCAGTTTTCAGTTAATTTTATACACACACACACACACACACACACACACACACACACTAGAGGCCCAGTGCACGAATTCATGCACGGGTGGGGTCCTTCAGCCTGGCTGGTGATTGGTGCCGATTGGGCTGGCCAGTCTTGGGGAGAGATTGTGGGAGGTTGGCTGGCTGTAGGAGGTTTGCTGTGGGAGCACACTGACCACCACGGGGGAGCTCCTGCGTTGAGTGTCTGCCCCTTGGTGGTTAGTACGCGTCATAGCTACCAGCTAGTCTTCCAGTCTTCCAGTTGTCCCATCCTAATGGTCACTTTAGCATATATATATATATATATATATATATATATATATATATATATACACACACCCACACACACACACACACACACATATATATACATATATATGTATATATGTATAATTAAAGAATACATAAAATATATATTTTCTATATTAAAAATTTTTAATTATATATATTTTTATTCCTATTTATAAACTAGTGACCTAAATGATGCTTAAGCAAACAGATGACCATATTAGACTATCAATAAGGGTAACTCATAATTTAAAAAAATTATTTGTTATTTTTCAACATGTGCAATATCTTTAAACATTTCATCAGACTTGGTTCAGGGCTATCTATATTAGTACTCCAGACTTAGTAGCTTAAATAGTAAACTTGTATTATCCTCCATGGCTTCTTTAGGTTAGGAGTCTGGGCGTAGTGTAGTCACTCTGGCTCAGTTGTCCAAAAGAAGGGTTTCTGGTTGTTGGAGGATCGGCTTCCAAGGCGCTTCTCTCAGCTGCCTTGCAAGTTCATGGGGGCTTTTAGGACAGGACTCAGCTCCTTGCATGGAACTTGCCATGGGTTTGAGTGTTTTCAAGATATGGTGACTGGCCTTGCACAAAGTGTGTGATCCAGAGAGAGGCTGAAGCCGCAGTGTCGTGTTAATGAACTAAGTCTTGGGAATCACCCGCTCTCATTTCTACTACACTACTTCCATTAGAAGTGGCTCACTAAGGCCACATTCAAGGGGAAAGGGAATAAAAATGGAGAACTAAGAACTGTGATCATATTTTAAAACTACCTAATGGACCTCATTAATAAAATCCATACACCCCTCCCTCCCATAGGTTCTCTTATGTACTGCTCTGGTTTTAAGTACTGCCTTACAATTCTCAGATTTACAAAAATCTCTCTTCTGAGTTATTGACTTGTATTTAATTTCTGTTCCCATTTTGTGTATGGCACTGCCATCTAGCCATTTTCTTGTGGATGCAGACATCCTTATCAGCCTATTTTTTATGCTCATGTTAAACCAATCACCATAATTTTTTTCTTTCTAAACAGAGATCAAATATGTTCTTTGTCATTATGCATATGAAGCAACCATCTTGTCTGTACTGCTCAAAATAGCCTTCTAATATGCATTTTTAATCCATGCCTTTAAACATTTTTTTCTCCAGGAGTTTTAATTTTATTTAAATACTAGAGGCCTGGTGCATGAATTCAGCCCAGCTTGCACCCTCTCCAATCTGGGACTCCTCAAGGGATGTCCAGCTGCCAGTTTAGGCAGTAAAATCCCCAGGATCGGGCCTAAACCATCAGTCGGACATCCCTCTCAAAATCTGGAATCACTGGCTCCTAACTGCTCACCTGTCTGCCTGCCTGATTTCCCCTAACTGCCCCCCTGCTGGCCTGGTCACCCCCAACTGCCCCCCTGCCGGCCTAGTCACCTCCAACTGCCCCACCCACTGGCCTGGTTGCCCCTAACTGCCCCCCCCCGCCAGCCTGTTCACCCCATAATGCCCCCCCGCTTCCCTGGTTGTCCCTAACTGCCTCCCTGCTCACCTGGTTGCCCCTTACTGCCCCCCTCTGCCAGATTGGTCGCCCCCAACTGCCCCCCCTGTGGGCCTGGTCACCCCACACAGCCTGCTGCTCGGTCGTTTGGTCACCCCTCACCCCCCTGCTGGCCTGGTCGCCCCGCGAAGCCCACTGCTCGGTTGTTGGGTCGCCCCTCACTGACCCCCCCTGCCAGTCTGGTCGCCCCACGCAACCTGTTCAGTCTTCCCTTTGGTTGCGATGGTCGCTTAAGCTTTTATATATACAGGTATACAATTTAGGATAAACAAACATATAAGGCAGGCTGGAGATTTCATTCTCTGTTAAATGGCAATTAAGCTCTAGCCCTTATTTTTTGAGTGAATCCTCAAGTATGTAGAACAATCCATGGATAACGCAGATTTGAACAGGATATTGATGGCTTGATATGTTTAAGTGCTTGATTCATCTGCCCTGCAACTATTTAAGTACACTCCTTCCAAAGTAGTAACTGGTGGGTTATTCTGTTTAGTCAAAATCTTCCTCAAATGAATACACAGGCCCTTTGCTGTGTAACGCGCGCGCGCCGCGCACACACACACACACACACACATACACACACACACACCTTTATCCTGTGACTCTGACATTTCTTCTATGGCCACTGATACTCCAGCTGCTGTATTCATCATCCTCTGCTCTGTAGGCCCTGCGATACTTCACATTACCATGGTTTTAGCCTATATTCTACTCCTGAGTTCTAGACTCGTGAAATCATACTGATGACTGAACATTTCTGAGTGTGATTCTGACACGTTAAATTCAATATGTTTAAAAGCTAATTAATTATACTGGTTTATGCCCTCAACCAATTCACTGGCTGCTTGCCTCTTAGCCTGTACTTAGCCTTATTTATTCTTCCTGATACACTTTTCCCCCCTAAAATCCTGTGTCTCAAGGAAAAGTTCCTTCTTCAAAAGCTCTCCTCTAAATTCCCTGGCATTATCCTTGACCCCTGCCCTGGAGATACAAGAAAATCATGTGACTCCTGCTTAGTCACCAGTTTTTAGCCTCCTGCCCCCACCTCCACCCAATTCCTAGACGGGTGTTTTTAGTAATTGCCCACAGTTTACCTGGTTTTACCATTTTGAGTGAAGCATCACCAAGCAGTAGGAGAGAGAGCTCAAGGAGAGAGAAACAAAAACAAGATGTTTTAACAACCGAGCATCTGAGGTCTCAGAAAAGAAGGAAAAGAACGAGAGTGATTTGTGCTGAAACAAGTGAGTAAGAACAGGGAGCTGTCTCTCTTGTTTAATCCTTGGTAAGAAGCACTTTCTTTAGGCATGTGTTTGTCATGGAACTTGAGTACTGAGGTCTGGTCAACATTAGCGGAGCAGCTCCGTTTTATTCATGATCCTTTTGGCCATGGACATAGGTAGTAAGTGTAGCATTCTACCCGAAGGTTAGTCCATTTCACATCCAAAGCTGCTTCAATTTACTCAGCTAATATCTATTACACACTTAATCGGTGACACTCTGTGTATTGTTATACCAGAATAATCATGGGGTAAAAATGGGGAGGAGCTCAAGAATAGGCCTTCTTCGCCCAAAATTACTTTTCATTGCCATTTTGCAATGCCCAATGAAGTATTACCCCACTACAATATACAATGGACTTTGTCATTGACTATCCTGCATGTGAATGGTTGACATTTTCCATTTAGTCTTTTTATTTAGAAACAAGTTTCCCCACTATTAGCAATGATAACTGAATGGTAAAACAAAACAAAACTTAAGCATATTGTTTTCATTGAAATTTGCTTGCTGAATAAAGCATTTAATAATATAATTAAAAGTAATTTAAATAATTAGATAATTTTATAATTTCAGTAATATAATTCCTTTAAACAAAGCATCCATCATGTAGCAGTGCAATTTATCACTGGGTTACTTATACAAATACAATTATATGTTAAATGGTAGAGAGGTTGGACAAATCAACTCTAGTTCTTTGATAAAGTATGCTATACCCTTAACTTTCTAACACTTTTTCTAGGGCCAAAGTAAATACATGGAAAACTTGTGTTTCAACCATCTTGTTGACTTTGTAACTGTCTAGTGTCTAATTATAAATTGTATTTTTGATGGTTGAGACCCAAATTAAATCTATGTTTATGTACATATGTTTTGAAAAAATTGACACGTTTTAATCTACCCTTTTGTCCACGTATAGCCTAATAGATGCTTTTACTATATGATTTGGTTTATAACTTTGTTAACTTTTTTTTTTAACTTGATTGTGTAAGCAAACAAAATAGAGCCAGATCAGTTCAATGTTTGGAAGCAGTTTCAACCTGATTTTTAAAAATGTTTTATACCAGAGTTAAGGAGCAAATTGTCTTTTAGCAAATACTGAAATATATACTGTAAACATTTTGGAAAATTTGATTTCAAATAGTTTTTATACAAAACAGACAAACAAATATCTGATCCTATTTAAACTGACCAAAATCGTGAAACTGGATTCTCACACTGGAACATTGTTATTATTCAATGATTCCATTAATTAAAATACTGAAATCATTAATGAAAATGCTTTTATCCTTGAAAATAGACTCAGTATTAAAAAGAATTATTTTATGGTTAAACAATCATCTAATTTCTGAATGATAGGCAAACCAAGGATATTTCATTTCATTTCATTTCAGAAATTCATCGTCTCTTTATTGTGAGAATATCCTGTGAAAGTGTTGACTCTAAATCAAAGTTTAAAAATAATGTTACAGCCACTTCTAATTGTGTTGACTCTCTTTGATCAATGGTGTGAGTATGCTAGAGGAGAGACCCAGAAAGAACAAGCAAGATTGAATGGCAACCTGAATGGAAGTGACTGCAGTACAGTTTGAGAACTTTAAGTGACCTGCTCACAAGTTACACTTGGGGTCTATAGTTCACTTATTGTTTTTACAAAATATTATTGAAATACAGTGAAAAATGATGAATTTTTCAATTTTGAAATAATAGTTATGGCTTTCCAAACCAAATCAATATTCTAAGTTTCAAGTGAAAATATTTATTGTAATAAAATTTCTCTTTCCTTACCCCAACTCATTTTTACTTCCTTATTTCACTTCTCCCTTATTTTCCTTTCACATTTCACGCTGAATAAAAAAAAAGCAACAAAGACAATTGCATGTATTTATTTAAATACATATTTTAATGTTTGTGTACATTATTGAGTTAAACTATCAGTGCAGATTTATAGCTATCACATGAGTATCTCTAAAATTAATTCTCTTATGTGGAAATCAACTCATTTGATGATTGCTAAATAACTTAGAATTTGACTTACATGCATTTTAAAAGACTTGTTACATTTTTACAATTACACATTTGACTTTCTTCCAGTAATGTACTGATTATGTTTACAGTCTTAGAGTAGAAAACTGTAAAACTTGACGTGAAAAGATAGTTGGCTCTATAAAAACAAAATATATTATGTTCAGCAAACATCTAAATTCAAACATAAAACTGGAAAAATATTTGCCACAAATATAAAGAACAAATTTTCAATTTTTATCTATACAAAGAACTTTACAATGCAAACTATAGATAAATGTGAGCAGGAAATTCATAAATAAAATAAATATGAAGGATCAATAAACGTGAAAATATATTTTATTTTACAAATAAAATAATGAAAATCAAAATAAGGATATTGTATCATTCTTTGCCTATCACAGTGGCAACATTTAAATGAACTGCTACTATGTAGTTTCAAAGAGAATAGTACTGCCATTGGAAGTATACATTTTTATTAAATATGTTGGACATCTAGTTGTTGATATTTTCCAAACTTGAAATATATTTCCCATTTGATCCAGCAATTTTATTTATAGAAATATATTGTTAAATATATTTGGATAACTATATATTTTTCAAAAATATTATAGCCATGGTACACAATATATTAATACTTAATTTGCAGCTTTATGATACAAAAACTGGGATATTCCTATATGTCCGTCGACATAAGATAATGATGTAATGTTTTATATTTATATGTAATGCAGCCATTAGACAGGATGAATGCAATATAGAAATGAAAACACTTCCATTGTCTATTGTTAAATAAAAGTATGAAATGATATGTGTAGTGTGGTATAATCGTATTTAAAATTTCCTTGAGTAAAATAAAAAGAGGAATGGGAGGAAAGATCTAATGTCTATTTGTTTTTCTGAGGGATAGAATAATAGGAAAGTTACCACATTATTAACTGGTTGCCTCTTGACATTTGGGAAAAGGTGTGGGGAGGGAGCTAAAGACATTTTTAATTTTTTTATATACATCTAATTTTCTTAAATAAAAAACATTCACTATTTCTATAACATACGAAGTATACAGATTATGTTATTACTTAAAATTATATAATTGTTTTGAAATTGAAACACTACTTTTAATATGTATATATATACTCAAGAACAGTGCAAATTTTTGGTAATGGTTTTTATAAAAGAACAAAGTGCACACACAATACCCCTGAGGTTTATCTGAGATTCTTACTCAGCAAATTAGATATGTCTTTTTATTTTTTAAATATATTTTTACTGATTTCAGAGAGGAAGGTAGATGGAGAGAGAGAGAGAGAGATAGAAACATCCATGATGAGAGAGAATCATTGATCTGTCTCCTGCCTCCTGCCCACAACCTGGAATCAAACCCCGGACCCTTTATTCAGCATGCCGATGCTCTATCCACAGAGCCAAATCAGCTAGGGCCAAAATGGGTATTTCTATATAGTCTTTACTTCACATACCAGCCAAAGTTTTAGAAAATCTAGAATGCTGTTTTATGATAAAATAAATTTTTGAAAGGATTTTAAGTAAAAAATATTATTGTTAGAATAAAATATGCCTGTGAAGTTACTAAAGTTAGAGATATCCTATTTGAATTAAAATTATGAATTGCAACTCCTTCATTCCTTGGTATTAGTTTACGCCAAACACTGGAAAAGCAAACACATATACTTTTCCCTCGTATGTAATGAAGAAGACTTAACCTTTTTTCCTCCTCCTTCCCTTAGCTTTCAGCCGCGCCCCAATCCCGATGGCTGTGGTCCGCAGAGAGCTTTCCTGTGAGAGCTACCCCATAGAGCTCCGCTGTCCAGGAACAGATGTCATCATGATTGAAAGTGCCAACTATGGGAGGACTGATGACAAAATCTGTGACTCTGACCCTGCTCAGATGGAGAATATACGATGCTACCTGCCAGATGCCTATAAGATTATGTCTCAAAGGTAGGATACTTCTAATGTTCTTTTCTTTGAACGTTTAATATAAACTCTCAACGTGCATCTGTGTGACATATTCAGCACAAGTAAGAACATAAAAGTATTGTGTTATTTTAGGATAATTTGAGCTACTATTTCAATATCAAACTATCCCCCATATCACTGAAATAATAATACTATGATTGCAAGTCGCATTTGGAAATTATTAAAAGTTTTTAGGTTATTTATTATGTTTCATGGTCTACTGTGTATTCTCTAGAACTGGGTTCATTAGATGAGAAACTAAATTTATTTTTTACAGTTACCCAAAAATTCAGAAATTAAAGAAAAATTACCTTAATGCCAACAATATTTTCTATCAGTGTAGGAAGAGGAGAATAATTAACAGGCCATTTTTATAGCCATTAATCAAAATGCAGTATAACAAAAGAATATTGATCAAGATTATTTGGCCTTGGAAATAATGAAAAAGATATTGTCTTAATAACTAGTATACAGGTTAATTCATTTAATACATTTAAGCTTTCTAAAATGTTACCTTATTAAAATAATATAAATTACGGTACCATGTAACATCACTGGATAAGAAAAAAGAGATCTTCAACTTGAAAGGGATTGGTCAATAGAGATCCATATTATAGAAGGCTTAAATTATATTAATTTCTTGATAAATGAGATAAGTATTAAGTATATTTTAAATATTTGTTTACTATTACTGTGATTTCTTAGAAATCAAAGAGGAAGTTGTTCATCTAGTATAAGCCTTCATGCTATTTGAGTACTTGGTCACAAAGTGATTTTTAAATAATCAATCAATTATTTTTATTTAGTGAATTTGTTTTTTTATTATGATTTTTTTTGGGGGGGCACTTCTTTTCTTCTGTAATTTAAGGATTTCTTAATATATGGGAGAAATCATGGCATATGTAAAAATAAGCACATTGGAATATCAAAGCAAAAAACAATAGGTTTCATGAGTTGCTTTATTGTGCTTAAGAAAGCTTGTCTTATTTTAACCTTTTGTCTTCTTGATATACTTAAAATGTTATATATGTTTATATGTGATTAATAAACTAGTAGAGTCAATATCTTATATTTATAAATTGCTGATGTATCAATTAATAAAAGGAATTATCACATGCCAGGATTTTGATAATCAAAGTATGTGAGGTATACTTGAAAGATAGTAGTGAGTGTTTATATGAAATAAGATTTTAAAATTGGGGATACTATTTATTAGTTTGGTTGCATTTGGTTCTTCTTGTTATATATTCTCTCTTGTTATATATTTGACAGATACCAACTATGGTAAATTCTCTAATGGCATTGCCTAAAAGAAGCCCAGTCATTGCATTGCATATAGATATTATGCTGCTGTGGTCTTTCAGGAGCAGTTTTCCATGAGTAGTAAGAAGTGGGTACCGTATCTGTTTCTGTCAGACTGCCGAATTTTAAAACCCATTTGAGATGTGGGTTGAGGAGGAGATTGTGCTTTTCTGTGATTAAGTTTTCATGTAAAATGTAGCAGAAACATTGACTTCATAACTCTTAGATCTCTATACGATTTTCATTGAAATTTGCTTAATCCTTTCATTGATATTATTAATGGCTCCCCAAATAAGCCTTTAATCTTATAATTATCACACAAAAATCCTCTGGAATTACTGAATTTTATGGGATGCATCTATAAAGTGACAAACCTGCAGAGTAAAACACCTTCAGTAAATCATTTGTGGAAGCCCTCCTGGTGGTTTCTCAAGTATGAATTGTCACTTGGCCAAAATAACTGTGATTAATTCTCCATGGAGGCAAGTTCTAAACTTGTATTTGGACAATTAAATATGCTATGTTTACCCTTGTCCAAAATAAATGCTTTTGATTCTTGGAGAGAAGAAATCGGGTTCCATCTTGTAAGCTCCCAAGAGATAGAATCACCATGTCTACTTAAGATGCTTTATAATGAACTTTCACAGTCACGCCAATGACAGAATGCTAAATAATGCTAATTATTACTAATTATGATATGGGCAGTTTAATGCATTTGAACTAATCATAATGGAAAACATATTTTCTAAAAAAGATTAATTATTGTTTTCTTTCATTTAAACTACTAGAAATATACTGTATCAGAATGTCAACATTTTCTAAGCATGTCTCTAGGTAGGAGGATTATTAATAAAATATTATTTGTGTATCCTTGCATAACCTTGTTACAATGGCTTCATAACTTCTTTCAGCTTTGTAAATTAGACAGACATGAAAGGCAAGCACAGACATGAAACATTTTTACCCCATGCAGATGTTTGCATACACATTGAACAAATGCATAAATACAACTGTATACGAACATATTAGTGAATGTGAAAAATTGGGGACTTGAATTGAAAAGTCTGTGACAATTTATTTGCACATTTTTCCCCAGTAGAAAAATGCAATCTGATATCTGCTCCAGAAAAGCCAGTTTTCTCCCTGCCTTTCAGAATGCACCTCCAGTTCTCAAATCCAAGTGCGTTCTCCTGCAGTTCTGTCTGCACCTCCTGCAAATATCCTGTGCTGTGCCTTTTCACCATTATTCTACTAGAAGACTTGTTAAGCTGTCAGAACACGTTTATTTATCCTTCACAGAACTTCTGATCTCACTCATTATCATCTGCATCCATCTTTATTGCATTTAAACATCTATAAATCTATTTTGTCACATTCTAGATGGTGGCCTTGTGTAAAGTAAATTGTAGGCTTCTAGAGGCCAGACATTCAGTTCATCTTACCTAAAACAAACTTTTGAAGTGTAAATGAATGAAAAGAAATGCTCTCCAATTTTGTCATGTTACTTAAAAGCTTTCTTTTCTTTTTAAATGTTTTTTTAAAATATATTTTATTGATTTTTTTTTTTTCAGAGAGGAAGGGAGAGAGATAGTTAGAAACATCAATCAGCTGCCTCCTGCACGCCCCCTACTGGGGATGTGCCCGCAACCCAGATACATGCCTTTGACCGGAATCGAACCTGGGACCTTTCAGTCCACAGGCCGATGCTCTATCCACTGAGCCAAACTGGTTTCGGCTCTTCTTAAATGTTTTTATTGATTTGGGAGAGAGAGGAAGGAACAGGGTTAGAGAGTTAGAAACAGTGATGAGAGTGAAACATCAATCAGCTGCCTCTCGCACACCCCTACTGGGGATCAAGCAAACAACCTGGGCATGTGCCCTGACCCGAAATCCATGAAGTAACCTCTTGCTTCATGGGTCGGCACTCAACAGGACTGAGCAACACTGGCTGGGCTTAAAAGCTTTCTTAACTTTACTGATTTTTATTTATGTTAACACACAAAATGTTAAAAAATAGCATATGTAACTTTAGAATCTAAATCTGAAAATGACTGTTGATAATGGTAACTGCAGATATTTTGCATTTTGAACTCAGCTGAGGTTTCATGTTATCTCAGGTATTAATGGAAATAGTCCCATTTTTTACTCCAACAACACTTGAAAGTCCATGATATGCAGTTCACCATGACAGTTACTCTAGAGTTCTCTGAATAAGTAAGTCAGACATGGTTCCTGCCTTGAAAACTATAGAGTTTTTTTTGGCTGATAAAAAACAAACAACTATATCACTTGCTCCATATTTTATTTTTATCTCATTTGCATTTATTGAAAAGTTAAAAAAGTAAAAAGCAGGAACATTCTTTCAGCTAGATATTTGTGGAGATATAGGTGTTTGTGGAAAGGAAGTGTTAAGCTGGTCCTTAAAGGATGACAGCATTAGTGGAACCAGAAGAGACCAAAGTGATAGTAGATACATAAGTGGCTTAACACCAAAAACAGGATACAAGGGAACAGCATCCCTTCAGTTACCCTTCACCCATCCTTTTCTATCATGGCTTCACAAGCTTATTGGTGTTCCGCCTAATCTGTATAATCTCTCTAAGGAGTCTTCCAAATGTGCCACAGCTTGAGGCCAACCCCCACCCCTATCTATACCCCCAAATCCTTCCCAAGAAACCTTAATAATTCAATGATAAACTAGCTAGATGCCATCATTCCCTTTTTTGAAGTCCTTCTTATAACTTGGACAAAGGTGTGGAATGTTTGAATAGCATATATGATGCCATCCTTATGCCATCTTTTGATGACTCATATTTTAAATATGTTATATAACAACTTTACATAGAATGGAATATAGCTTTCAGATTTAAAAGGCATTTGTGAATGCATATGCAAATATATTTATGGGTAGTTCAGGAAAATTTTGCATTTGTGCATATTTTAAATGTACATCTCAATGACTTTTCACCAAGATCATCCAACTAACAACGAGATGAAGATGCCCCACCTTGTGCCCTGATATATTCCCCAAGAATTGTTCCTATTCTGATTTTTAACACTAAATTAGTTTGCCCATTTTGTAATTTAAATAAATGGATTCAAATAATATCTGCTTTTGTGTTTCTGGCATTTCTCATTCAAAGCATTCACTCTTTTATATAACTTCATTGAGTCGTTTTTATATATCACATAATTCACCCATTGCAAGTGTATAATGATAATTTTAGTAAATTTACCAAGTGGTACAGTCATCACCATAAATCAGTTTTACAGTATTTCCATCACCACTCTAAGTACTGCATGTATTGTTAAACTCCATTTCCTTTCCCACCCCATGCAATGATTAATTTGTCTTCTGTCTATATGTCTATCCTCAGTGCCTTATTTTTTAGTCTAAAAAATGAGTATTTGAAGTTAAGTTTAGTGGACTTTTCAAGGGGAACAATATCAAAGAAATATTAGTATTTATTTCTGGAGATATGAAGGTAAATACAGGATGGGGTAAAAGTAGGTTTATAGTTGTTCATATGGAAAGTAATACAATAATTAATAAATAATAATACAAGAATAAACTTTTTTTGCAGGATTACAACTGTAAACCTACTCTTGTCCCACCCTGTATGTTGCCTGCATTTCAAATTCTCTTAGAACCTAAAATCATGAATTTAGACATTTAAAAAAGACCATCTTTAAAATTTTCTATCAAATAGAGATGTTAAATGTATAAAATTAGAGTATCTTTTTCTAGTTAAGTGAGTGATTTAACTTTTTTTAGCAATATTACACTTGCATGTGTCATAGTCACATTAGGAACATGCGAAAAAGAAAAGAGAGAGAATTGTTTCTCACATTTATGAAAAAGCTGTATTGCAGTAATATCAGTATCACTGCAGGGGATTTTACAGTTTACAAAGATCTTGGTTTCTGTTGGATTTATTCCTGGTGAAGTTAAGAAGTTTTCAGTAGT
Organism: Corynorhinus townsendii; assembly: GCA_026230045.1. Classification (NCBI taxonomy): domain Eukaryota; kingdom Metazoa; phylum Chordata; class Mammalia; order Chiroptera; family Vespertilionidae; genus Corynorhinus; species Corynorhinus townsendii. The sequence continues at coordinate 39,375,460 of JAPDVU010000001.1, forward strand.
AGTGGAAGAAGAAATATGGGTGGCGATTTTTTTATGTATGTAGCTGAGTAAATGTTCTGCAAAAACTGTGTATGTACATGAGTTTTTCAATGGGAGTATCCTTTGCTTCTTTGACAGATTATGCTATGTCTTGTATTTCTCTTATGAATCATAACAAATAAAAAAAAAACACCTCAAGTCATGAACTTTTCCAATGACTCCATATTCTTTGTAGTAGAAAGAACAAATAGGCATAGAAACTATAGTCTGTATCTCAGTGCCTTAAGATTATTGTTGGATGCATGTTTATTTAAAAGGTGTGGAGGGGGGGTAAGAAATGAAGGAAGGTAGATAACTCTCATTCCCAAAGCCTGAATATAGAGACTGTGGAAAAACAGGAGAGTTCCTATCTGGTAGGCATTTATTTCTTTTATTTTTCTAAAATTTTGGCTCTTTGCAACTCTGAGAATATATTTATATAACATCCTGCTAAAATGCTTCCTAGACCTCCCAGCTATTAATTTAATTTGAATGAAATTGTTACATGTGTGTAATTCTAAATTTAAAAATGTAGTAAGTGATTCAAATATTTCAGAATAGCTTTGGGTGAATGCTAAGGGGCATTGTGTTGGCTGTTACTTATGGGCCATAGGAAGTTTATGCCACTGTTGTTGAATCTTAGTTCATGGAAACTTAGAATGCCTGAGTGCTCTCTGGGAATAGCAGAAGGTCAAAACTATTTTCATAACAACGCTGACCTATTCTTTGCCTTTTTCATTGTTAGTTATAGGTACTGGTGGTGTAAAAGCAATGGTGGGTAAAATTGCTGGCCTTTTAGCTGGGATTAAGGCAGTAGTAACAATGTATTAAATTTTTTTCTCAGTTTTAATTTTTGATATGGTAAATATCAATAGATATGACTCACATAAATGGATATTCTTCGGGAATCTTAATTTTTTAAATCCTCTCCAGAGGCTATGTTTTCATTGATATGAGGGAGAGAGAGAGCAAAGAGGAGAGGCGAGAGAGAGAAAGAGAGAGAAATGATTGATGTGACATCTGTCGGTTGTATCCTGGCGGGATCAAACCTGCAACCTAGGTATTTTGCCATGACTGGGAATTGAACTCGCATCATTTTGGTATATGGATGATGTGCCAACCACCTGAGCTACCCAGCTAAGACAAGGTAATCTTAATTTTAGAGTTAAAGAGGTCAAGAGACAAGAATAGGAGAATTGATGTTTTCACAAGTATAATTATTTTTTCATTTCTACTTATTGGCTGAAAATTAGTCATTTATAATCTGTTCTTATTTTTTTGCATTGCATAATTATCATTCTATTTGTCGTAAATTCATCTAATCCTTTTCTGAGTGAATTATTTTTAAGAGCAGACTATCTGTATGTTGTATAGTAGTCTCTGTTAATACAGAGCCTATGGAGAATTAGACCATTGAAATCTGAAAGTTAGTGTCATTTTCTGTTCAGACATTCATGTGATTTATCTTTCATAAAATTATAAAATCCTAATTAAAATAAAAAATAAAATGACTAAAACAACAGAAATTTACGTGAGCTTATTTTTCAATATGTACTGTATAGATTAATAGTATTAGGGGTAGGGGAGCTCTGCCATAGTATTTTGCTAAATGCAAAAATGTTGGAGGAACTAAATTTGTAAGAATGTATACTGGATTTTTTTTAATTTTAATTTTTTAAAGTCTGTGTTGTAAAGACTGGGCTTGAGAAGTTTGGGGCAGCTTTTTCCTGGTATTCTTTAAAGCTTCTGAGTTCTTATTAATTTATCAGTGTTGGTGGTAAGTCTTATCCATTAGTTAAATGCATTGCCAAACCAACTAAGCAAAATAGACCTAAAAGTGATTTAAATATCAGTAGAATTAGTCCGATGGATTTACCTGGAATTTGTGTTCATTCACATTTGATTGATAAAACTTAAGGATTTTTTTTTCATTTAAAGCAGATGATTGCCTTGGTTCTTGCCTCACATCCAGTAATTTTATACTCTGTGGTCAGACTGTAGAACTTGACATCGTGTGGAAAATATTTATAAGATATTACTGAGAAAGGAAAGATAAGCAGTTTCTGGAAATTAGAGGAGATTGGATGAAAATAGTTGAGATAATTATCTTGAGTATAGCTTAAATCCAAATGGAAAAGAACTAAATAGATTATGAACATAAATTATGTCACTGATTAGTTGCATATCATTGGACTCTGGAGGAAAATAAGTTATAATATTTAGCAGGTTGAATAAATGCCTCAGTTTCTCTATCATTACAATGATTTTAAATATTTCTGGGAATATTAAGTGAGTAGGTCTCAAAGTATTTTGATTGCCTTTCGTTTTTCATTTTACTGATGAGTTTGAGTTGCATGAAGTTTCAGGCATTTACCTGAAATTACTCAATTATGATATGATAGCACAAACATGCCTGCTAGCTCTAGGTACAAAGTCTATGATTTTGTTTTCTATCATTTCTTCTTTTAAGACACCGAGAATAATTTTGGATACAGGAAAGGTCTTTATTTACTTTTACTAGAACATCAGGAAAAGGGAGTGAAGGATTCAAGTACTAGTACATCCACATTTTATATAAATCAACATGTTGGTTAAACAAGAGTAAGTTTTTTTTCCCCTTTTTGATTTACTAATGCCACCTTGTACAAAAAGGCTTGAGGTTTGGAAGTTAGGACACATTGAAATGGGCATCTAGAGATGGAAAAAAGCAAGTCCTGCGAGCTCTTAGACCAGCAGGCTAGAGAGGTAACAAAAGACACTGAGCCAGGTGGGCCTGGAGAGGCCACACCCTCCCAATGGGACAGGGGTTCCTGGCTCAGCAGGCTGCTGCTTGGAGGGAACAAATGCCCAGGGTTGCCAGATGTAATTTGTCAAATGATGGCAGAAATGAAGATTTCCTGACTTATTAATATTAAAAACTCAGGTTTGAATCTCTGACATTAGAAGTCAGGTGGTGGTTTTCCTTGGAGGATTGAGGAGAACCAGGAATGGGTGGGGGAAGAAGGGACTTGTCAGATGTTTTGTGCCTTGATCTGGGGCTGGTTACATGAGTGTGTGAGGTGGTGAACATTTCATGGAGCCATGAAATCAAGCTTACCAAATTGATCAGTATAGCCACTTAGCTTCATTGTCAGGGAACTGTCCTTTCCTTCCCTTCAGATTATTTAGGCAGTTTCCCATTAGCTGGGGTTTTAATATCTAGGATATAATGTGCTTGAATGAACAGGGAACATAGTTAATTATTATTGTTTATAATACTTGTTAACACTTCATTTCGATCAGTTGCCTTCTGCTTGCCCCACACTGGGGATCGAGCCTGCAACCCAGGCATGTGCCCTGACCTGGAATTGTACTGTGACCTCCTGGTCCGTAGGTCAACGCTCAATCACTGAGCCACACTGGCTGGGCTGCTGTATGTTTTTCATTTGTCATATACTCTGGTAAAGAATATACCTTTCACTATTTTATTTAATCCTCCCCACAATACTAAGAAAATATATTTTATTATTAGTTACATTGTGCCAATGAGATCATTAAAGGACTTAGAAATATACTTGCTGATTATTTTAACCCAACATAAGATTTATTGAGAGATTTGGTCCTCTGCTTAGTATAGCAAGAATGATTAAATAATAAAGTTTTAAGAATAGTTAAAAACTGCTTCTGATCATGATCATGATGGTGCAAAAAGAAACATTTCCTCTCATGCAAACACTCAACCAAATATTGGATTGATTTGGCTCAGGTTTTATCAATATTCAATTACAGCCATACACAAATTTTATTATTGAATTTTTGATAGAAACAATTTAATATTATTTTGAATTTGAAACTCTCTAGCCTCTAAACCCTTTTTTTATTTGAATCAATTATGTTTATAAAATGTTTTGAATACTGTAATGATTCTTAGGAAAACAAACAATGGTAGAATAGAGCTGATTTGTATTACTAAATATTTCCAGCTATAATAATATATTAGCAATATTTATCAAGAACAATAAGCCAGACAATGTTCTAAGCACTTTACTTAAATTAATTCATCTAATTCTTCTTTAACTCCTGTGAAGTATATACTGCTGTCATCCTTATTTCACTAATGGGGAACTAAAGAATGGTTAAGTAACACAGTGATTTGCAAAGCTGTGATTTTAACCTAGGCAGTCCAGCTCCAAAATTCATCATAACTACTCCAATCCATTGGCTTTTGAGCTGTGTTTAAAATGTGTGCTGTTTTTCATAAATGGGACTGATCTAGGAAACAAGTATGAACCAGTCACTGTTATTGAAAAAAATATACGTGTGTGTGTGTGTGTACCTGTGTGTTCATCCTCATACATATGTATTAGTGGTTGGTTATCATTTTCACATACAGCTATGAGAACATGACATGAAACTTATTAAATCATCTGACACTTATTTTCTGCCTTGGAATACATTTTCTGACGATAACACTGAAAATACTTGTAATACAATTTTTTTTGGTGATACAAAAAAAACTATGAAATCAGATTTTATTGTTCTTTTTAGTATTTTGGAGTCCATGGGGATACAGTTGTCCATACAAATACTTCAGTAAAGGTGAGCTTCACCAGGAATAATGGGGGATGAGTTGAAATTTGCACGTGGAAATAAAAGAAAATAGATGTCACAATGTGCAAACTTTGGAACAGAGGACTCGTGAGTTAGAAACCAAATACATCAACGATAACTTCGAAATGCTTGTAAATGAAAAAACGTGTCATTCCAGCCTTCCTTAATCAAGCTTGATCTAAGTACTCAAATGCTTTAAAATTACTCACGCTTTATTTTATATAATGAGATTAGACAGCGTAAAGCTTCACAATAAAAGCTTTTACCATAAGTTGTAAAAATGAAAGTGGATCTTTATTTGTACCACTCTCTCTGTAGTAACTTTGTTTTACTACACAGATCAGCTCATGCTTGTTTGTATGCTGGTTTTATCTTTTTGTTTCCTGCAAGAATTCTGTTATGCTGAAAACATATCACTAAATTTTCCTCCATAAATACTCTACTAGACACAAGTTTAATTAATTCATTGTTTCATTATTAATATTGCCAAATAAAGTGTAGTTAATCAATCACTCTGTGTAATACATTTTGAACCTCACTATGATGTGTTGATATGTATAGTTTAACTCTAAGAGAAATGCTATTTCTCAAATTCTTAGGGAATAGCTATTACTCTAATACTTGCTAATATGAAAAAAATGCATTACTTGTATCTAGTTTCTGTAAAATTAGATAATCACTTTAGCACACGTTTAGCATGGCTATATGTAAATCATATTTATTTGTAACAGCTTTACCAAGTGATAAAAGCATAATATGTTTTTTTACATGTGTATTGGCTGATTTGAAAATATAGGTATGAGTATTTTGGCTTGAAAGACTTGAGTTTTTCCCCCAAAATGCTAGCATCCATAGCTATTAGTGCTGTCAACCATATGAAAATAAACATTTGGAGCTATTTCTTGGACTTGTTAGTGTATTGAGGAAATAATACTTGGAAGAGAATGTAAATCTACAGGAATGTTTCAATATAAAAAGAAGACGACATTAAAAGTAATAAAAGGACAAGGAGAAGAGATGGTTGTTACAGAAAGAGGAAGCTAGATGATTATGGGTTTGAAGGGGAGTAGATGGTAACTGAACTGAGCAGAACCTTTTCACTTAAAATTCTTATCATTGAATTATTTAGAGTCACTGATGTTTCCAAACCTTCACCACTGATCATCTAAACAACTGCATACAATCAACTAATGTACTCCTGGTTATTCAAATTTATTTATCAAATACAGTTTTATTAACCTCATGTGAAAGAGTTATGATAGTTCTCCCAGTGTGAACATCTTATTAAAGATGAAAATCTATTATCATTCCTGACTTAGTAACATTGACTTTTTTGTTTTATGATAATAGTAGTTTTAGTTTTAGCTTCAGAATTACTAGTATACCCCTGGAGCCCACCAGACCCTGGTTACACACTACAGTGCTCGAGTGTTTCTGTTACATGTGATACATGTGTTTCTGGTATACATTACACCTGCACATTTCTAACTCTATCTAGCTACTAATTCTTATCATCTTATTTCTCTCTCCAAACCACAAATATTTGTCTTTTCATTATAATATAGTATAAAAATACCCATGATCAATTTCACTATAACCTTCTAGACAGTGAGGTTATTTCTCTATAGGTATTTTAGAAATTAGGGTCACAAAAATATACTTCTCCATAAATTAATCTCTGCAAAATTTGTTGTGATAAAAGGCCTTTCACGTTTCCAAGGAATTCAAGTAGATCATCCTTGCCTGATGAGATAGAAGGATTCTGAATTACTTTCCAAGTATGGTTCTAAAAAAAGGACAAAGTTCTTCAAATGACTTTACATTCAGTTATTTCCTCCAATAGCAGGTTTCTGCTGTAACATTAAAAAATACTACCACTGTAACAGCAAACATCATGTGTAGTGTAAGCTTTCACTGAGAGTCATAGAAGTGGAAAGCATCGATTAAGAAAAGCAGTATAAGCCCGTATGGATAATAGAATGGAATATGAACCGCCTGCAAAAATCTAGAATAATGTGTCTCAGTTAAGGTGCATAATATGTACCTAAAATGTTGTACATTAGTGCAGATAACAGGAAAAAAAAATCACATGTGTTATTGGGAGAAAAGTATATCTTTCTTTTATTGGTAAGATTTTTAGAAACTTAGTTTAAAATGTTGGAAAAATAAAATAAAATACTAAGCTTAAAAATGTTTTTAAATCAACAAAAGAGCCGTGACATTCTAAAAAAATAAAATGTTGGAAAAATAAAATTTCCTAATTATAAGAGGAAACACATTGAAAATTGCATAGTCAACAGTTATGTAAAGATGTCTGAAGTTGAAACTCCAAAATTGAATTATTTCTAGGAAGGTGCTTAGAAACCACCCCCTACTCTTCAAATACTTAGACCTTATCTTGTAGGTTCAGAGAATGTGCTTTGAAACCTTTGCAGCAGACTTTGGTGTGAAATGCAAGCCATGTGCCCTAGACACATGGGCACTCTGAGTGATTTGGAAGGCTCTGATGAGGATGGAAAAATGTTTTCCACATGAGTGTTACCACAGTGCAAGTGGTTATTGTTATTATGACTAGAGATATATATTTTATATTTTCCCCTATTGTTGAATAAGAGGCATGTTTCTGGATTTTTATGTTGTTTATTTTTCTATTAAGAGAAGTGTTTAAAGAATTCCTGTGTTAGAAAGAATCTCTCTCCATTATATCTTCAGCAATATATCAGCTTCATATTCTAAAGAAATATGTTTAGATGCTTTCAGATTAGTAATTTTTTTCTCTATACTTATTTTTATTTTGTGAACTTTGGAATAAGAGTTTGGGTCCTGGGAAAATCCTTATATGCAGTTTCCCTTTAAAAACAGGAAGTAATTTTTGTTTCTTGTGTTGTTTGTTCATTTGGGGAATTTCACTTCTTTATTATCGAGGGCTCCATTCCTTTTTTTAAGTAAGTTTTTCATAATAGACTCTTCGTAGATTTTTAGAGTAGGAAGGTTTAGAGATTTTTTTGAGAAGTAGGTTACCAGTGTCATTTAATTCTGCCCTATCATTGAAAACATCTTGATAGATCACATAAGAAACAATTACCCACACACTGTTTACATTAGTAATTAACAGAGATAATTTCAGGAGAGATTATAAGCAATGTCATCACTCCAACATGTTCCTCTTAATGAAACAACCAACACAGTGGGGAGCCAGCTGCACTTTTAAGCACAGCAGGCTCACTAAGAGAAACCAGTAAGCATCCAAGGGAAGGGTTTGCATGCAAAGTTTGCTGCTGGTGGAATGATAAGGAGTACCCTTGTAAGGAAATGCCTCTTGGACCGTCTAGTCTAGTTATTTAGAGAACTTCAGGAGTCTTTTCAAATAAATATCGCTATGCATTTTCCAGTACAGATGGACACCTTGTGGGCTTAGAAATCAGGAAGCCTCATGGGATCAGATTTCCCTTTGCTGGTGGAGACCCTCCTTCATAAGACTAGAACCAGAATTATTTAAGTTGGCTCTCTTACAGATACCCACCGATTTGGGAATAAAGCACTCATCTCCCAGCAGTCAGAATATTTCCAGAAAGAAACACTGAACAAGGAACAACAATAGCCCTTTGGAAAACTAATCTTACTAACTCCCCCTTTTTTTCTGGCATCTGGCATTCAATGTAATGTCGCCAATGGCTAAGAATGGTTCCAATACCAAGAGAAGCACATACTTTAAAATGAGGCGAGAATGTTCACTGAAGGTAAATCTGTGTGTTCTTGACAGAAAACAAGATAAATAGATGATGGGGAAATAAGCAAAACTATCCATCCCCTACTCCAAAGGCCATTCAGTATTTCATGTGGAATTCATAAAATAGTATGCCCTTTACTAGAAATAGCAAACCCAATTATAAAGAATCTGGGAATCTCACACAAGTCCCTGCAGCAGCACCGCCTCCCTCCACAAAAACCAAACATAACCAGTGGATGACCAATGTCGTGCCCCCGTCATGGTGCTTTGATTTTGAAATAAAGAAAACCAGTGTGTTTCTGTTTCAGTCTTGTAGCCCTCTGATCTGATTGGAGATCCTATCTGAAAGAAGAGATATTTGGTAGTGACTAAATCTGAATTCAAAGTTTAGTTTTGTTACAAGCTTTATAGCTTTGGCCTTTGTGAATTCTTCCTCTTTTCCTTGCTGGTCTGTGGAGACTAACCGTGAGGCCCTGGGCTGATGCTCTGCCCTGAGTGTGTGCTGCTGCTTCTGTCCTGAGACCTGGATGCCGCCTCAATGTTCCATCTGCCTTGCACTCCGAGTGGTGAAGGGCAAGCTAATGAAAGAAACTGGGTGTGGGAGCCTAGGCCAGGCTTCATACTAACCCCGACTTTTAAAATTAGCTTTAAACTTTTTAATCAACAATATGTTTGCTCTCAAGTAAAATGTTCATAAAAGGCAAAAAGAGAAATTGGCATCACATTTTGTTCTTGGATTGAAATAACTTGCAATCCCATCCCGAGATTTTTTAAATGTTTAAAATTTTGTATTATGAGTTAGCAGGAAAAAGGCTTAAAACTATCTAAAGTCTCAAACGATCCTTTCTTCCCTTTCCTTTAGTTGAAATTGCACTTTTAAAACTCATTAAAACAATTCCATATGTTCTACTATAAAAGTAATTGCTGCAGCTTTTACAGAGTCCCAACATCTCCAGTTTGTTAGCACATATACTAAATGAACCATTGTTAGATATTGCATAGTAAATGAAATGATTCATTTTAACTGAATATATATATATTACTTTTAGCAGTAACCAAACACTTCAAAATTATTTTCCACTTCAGTATGAATAAAAATCATAAATAAAAAGTATATTATAAACACATGAAGTCTATTAAATCTGCAAAAAAAAAATGAGAACACTTTCATTTTAGGAAGAAACTGCCTTACACTAAAATAGAAATCAAAAGTTAACTATTCTGGTTTTTGCAGCCTTTAATGTTTCTGGTTTTTGCAACTTTTAATGCTATCCTAAGATTACTTTCACTTCCACAGAAAAGAAGGAAGTCGTTTTCACAGAATTTGCATCCTCAAAAAGTAAATAATCTTTTTCACTTTTTGAGTAAGGATTGTTATTTTTATGAGAGCTTGATGTTTCATAAGAAATGTCAATAGCAAATGTGTGTCTGCAACAAACTTTAATAGCTAATGTGATGCTGTTTCCTAGAAGCATCTGGCAACTCCACTTGAGTCAGTCATAATAAGTACAAGGATATGCACTCTCAAGCATCCTGTTGTATATACATACGATGAAATGCAAGTAATTCTGCTTGTAGGCCTGGGATAAGATTAAATGATGAGTAGTTCAAGATTCTTGAGTTTAAACTAAATGTATGAAAAAAGCTTAAGGCTCTTTGTTTTGTTATGGCAATAAAACAACTTTGATACAGAACATGCAAGTTTTACTTTTCAAATATCCAACAAATATCCAGGGTTTCTCTGTTCCAGTAGACCATTCTTAAAAGCTTATGTATGTGATTTGAATATTGAAAGCTGATAGTGAGCAAGTCCAGGCTTGATAGAATGAGCTGACCTCAGATTAAACATAGAGATAATCTCTTGTAAAGATGCTTCCGCCTATACTACTGTGCCAGGAATCATAAACCCCAAGCTTCTGGCTTAGGAAAATAGATGCTGATACTGCCCTAGAAGAACAGCCTAGTGATAAGGGAATGATATCTGTAAGGTCTACAAAGCTGGACCAATCTCCCTGCATTGCTCCCTGCAGCCAGCCTCCCACATTAGCACACATAGCTTTGCCTGTTTGATCTTGTCTCTTTGTACTTCCAATTTTGCTTCTTCTTATCCAGACATCATAGTGTCCTTGAACGTGACAGATACAAACCACCTAACAATGCTACTCATTTTTCCATTGCTCAAGTTAACAGCATAAGGATGGTTCCCATTAACTAGTGGTGAAATACTGTAGATGATTTAAAATATATACACACAAAAAATAAAACTTCTAAGTACACTCAGTATTATAAATAACAGGAAGAAAAATTTGCAAAGTTATTAAACAAAAACAGGCATATTTTAGAAATGCAAAAGGAAACAGCATTTTGCAAATGCATGCAATCAATGTTTGCTTATTCATATATTTATTGAGATACAAAGATAAGCTCTGGTAGCCTAAGGGTGATAGAACACTGTTAAACTAAAGGTACCTATGGCATTTAGAGGATTTGCCCTGTGGGAGTGCTAGCCATTCTCTGTTAGATCTTTATATTATTAAAGAAAAGTCAGAGATTTGGTTTTTATGAAAATCTCCTAATTTCTTAGGTTTGAATCACTTGAGAAATATATTGTGTGGGTCAAACAAATTATACCTAAAGAAGTTATCTAGCTTTGGTAACTTTTATAGGTATCTACTAGAATCCCAAGGGATTCAATTATGAATTATCATGGATGATGATTATGTCAAGTCAATGAGTGGGGCTCTATTTCCTCTTTTGCTAAAAATTATTATAATCACTCAGGGACCTTAATTAGACTAAATGATCTCAATTTTACAGAATAGACAATATCAAAGGTTGTTTCAGTTTACTCTCAAAATCATAGCATTCACTGTGTTCCAAGGCTGTTTGGGTTGTGGTCTCAAAAGGAGAAGTTAAAGACTATCAGGGCACTTTGTAACACATCCTGAAATTATGTTTTTTATAATTAAACATAATTGGGTTTTTATAATTAAGTTTTGTCGGAGCCATATAGTAAAATAATAAATTATTATAGGCTTATTAGAAATTGTTTTTCCTCAGACATGATGTCATTAGAAATAGTATACCTTCACTTATTAGGAATTTGAGTTATTGCCTAATTAAATCAAATGAGACAGAAGACACATTATCATTGATTTTCATTATTGAAAAATATAGAAATATTACTGTTTGTAAATTTCAAATATAACTTAGTTATTTTGTGCCAAACACCTCAGATTTGTTATTTACCTATTCTTTTGTATATTTGGCTGTTTTTTTTTTTTTTGCCCTTTTTTCATATTTAGCTGAGTGTGCATTAGGTATAATAAGATTGAGGAGGAGGTAACATTTCCATCCATTAACTTTATCCTTAAACGTGTGTCTGTTTTCTGTTTATGGGGTTACATCTTTTATGGGAAAATATTTTATTTTATAAATTTTTGGGGGTGGGAAATTATTATATCACTGACTGTAAACTTATTTGAAATTTGTTGCTTAGGATTAGGTGAAAATACTAATAGTTCTCTGTGGGTATGTGTGTGTGTGTTTAATTGTCTCTCTAGTTTTTACAATTAGCAGTCTGTTAGAATGTGTGCTAATGGTTATTTGTTTGTGTTGATGTAGATAAGCCTTATCAACTGTGAAGCTATTAAGTGTACAGAGGAAGTCAAAGCAGGATGAGGCAGGAAAATATTTGCCTACAATTTTCTTATTGGTTAGTCTGTTTGCCAATTTTACGTGGAAAAATATATGAGTTCCAATTTGTTTAATGTTGAGATTAATTATAATTTACTCATCAGTATTCCCAGAGAAACCTACACTTGTGTGTTATTTCTTACCTTCTGAAATAATAAATTCTAACTTTGCCAACATATGCAACTACATAATTAATAAGCTAGGTATAATATGCTGTATATACTATTTTGGACTGCACTCTGAAGAGTATTTTAAAACCTTTATTAGGTTTCATAAAGTCACTTATGAGTAAAAATGTGCCTGATTAATTTTCATGGCTATTAATATTTAATAGCCTGGCTCTGAAAATTAAAGAAGTAAACAGGATTATTTTTAAAGTTATAGATGAAAGCACCCCAAATATTTGGGATTAATTTTGAAAGAATTGTTTCACATTTTCATTGATGTTATTGAGTTCAGTTTCTCTGTATTTAGTATCTTAGAATTCTCCCTCCTGAATTTCCTTTCCTGTATTTATGTATCCAATCCTGATTATACAACCCAGCTTCACCTAATATTGTTATGTCTTAATCCTTCTTTCCTTGTGCATGCCCCATGTTATTTTCAAATGTGTAACACTGTGATAACAAACATATTGAATTAGGATCCCCCAGCTTATCTGAATTCTAAAAATGGTCTATGTATAGGGAGTTCTAATATACCGAATAACATGGGTACACATTATCCATGGATACTTCTAAAAACTTCAATAATCCTATATAATAAAAGCCTAATATGCTAAGCGTCTGGTTGTCCATTTAACCAATCAAAGTATAATATGCTAATGATATGCTAAGGCTGCTAAACCGCTCACTATGATGTGCACTGACCACCAGGGGGCAGACAGTCGACCAATCTCTATGACGTATATTGATCACCAGGGGTCTGGGTCTCGCACAATTTTGAGGTGCATGTGGGTGGGTGGGGACTTGACTCTGGGTCCTGTGGTGCGCCCCAGACTCTGACAGGAGGAAGATTTTCATATACATTTTACTAATTTTCTTTCATCTCTGACACTTCTATTATAGAGAAAGGGCAAATAGCAATATTAAAATATTTACTCCAATTAATCCCCCTTTAAAGTGCATGAACTTTGTGCACTGGGCCACTAGTATAATTAAAAAACTATGTAATATTATAAAGCCTTTTATTAAATTTTCTCCCCAAAAGAAATTGAAATGATACAAATATACAGATGGGGCAAAAGTAGGTTTATAGTGGTACATATATGAAACAGAGTTTATTCTTGTATTATTACTAGTAACTAGAGGCTCAGTGCACGAATTAGTGCATGGGTGGGGTCCAGCTGGCCCAGCCCTAATGAGGGTGGATCAGGGCCGCTGGGCCTGTTGGGAGGAGGAGAGGTTGGCCAACCAGCCCACCCCGATCAGGGCCTGATCAGAGCCAGGCTGGCTGGGTGGAGGGGCTGAGGACGATTGGCCGGCGAGCCCCATTCCCGATTGGTGTGTGTGTGTGGGGGGAGATCGGGGGTAGAGCTGGCTGGAGTGAGGGGCCTCAGGCTGATCTGATCAGGGTGATTGGGGCCCATCAGGGGCAGGGCCAGCCAGGGGTGGGGCCGCAGGCTGTTGGCCAGCCAGCCCTGCCCCTGATTGGGGTGGGGGGGCAATCTGTGGTGGGGCTGGATGGGAGGAGGGGCTGCAGGAGGTTGGCCAACCGGCCACACCCCGCAATTAGGCCGGTTCTCTGGCTGTAGTGGGCGTCATAGCAATCGGTTGTTCCAGTCATTATGGTCACTGGCTTTTTATATATATAGATTATTATATTATTTTCCATACAAATAACTGTAAACCTACTTTTTCCCTTTCTTATAATAGGTACCAAAGATATGTCATATGTTGGGTGGTACATATTTTTGTCTAAACAAGGACACTTTTGAAAATGAAAGTAGGTAGTGTTAGGAATTATGTCAAGATCCTAAAGGGTGGTATACCAAGGGAGTTCTGGACTAAGCAGGGCATGTGGATGAAAGCTAGCTACCTGAATTAATTATATTTTTATGAGCATTTTCATGTTAAAATAAGTAAAGTAATAATATATGTGCCTCTTATAAATGAACCCAATTTTTTAAGGCTAGGGAATCTATGATGCAAAAATTTAATATGTAGTTTTATTGACTCTCTATCCTTTTGAAACGAGTATCATGTTTCTAAAATCCATTCTTAAATTTTAAGCTTATGTGAGTAATGCAATATTTCTTCATTTCTACTAGCAATTGCCCAGGGGTAGGTCAGCAAACTACAGCTTAGAAGACATGTAATTTCAAATTTTGACATAATAAGTCACCCTCTTATATCTGGACTGATCTTTAAAGGATGTGGTGAAGAGGAAAACATTATTTCAATCTTTGGAAAATACAACTTAATGTTTCAGTGTTGTAAATGATCTGGCAGGTCAAAGGAATAACCTTAGTCTATGTATTTGTTAAAGAGATGTCCTCTAGAAAGAATACCATAGAGATTATAGTGCAATGGTCAAGTGGCTAGAGCATATCATGTTTTTCCTTCATTTTTAGCAAGAATATAGGTAAACATTCAGATGTTAGTTTATTTTCAGCTTCACATCTGAAGAGTCTCCATGTGATGTACTAGTAGTCTGTTGAGAGACTCATTAACATGTTATCTGCTTTTCAGTGGAAAGAAAAAACGTTTTAACTGTGGAAAACAGAGCATTACATTATCACATTGAAAGAGAAAGTCTTATAAATCAGAAATTTATTTCCTAGATGTCAAAAAATAAATACTGAAGAGATAGTGAAATGAAGGATATTTGCATATCAGCATTAGCAATTTGACTAAAAAGTGACAAAATTTTACTTATCAAAATCTTTTAATATTTTTAGTTACAGGGTAAGTATTATCCTCCCTCCCTCCCTCCCTTCTTTTTTCCTTTCTCTCTTTCCTTTCTTTCTTTCTTTTTGGTTGTCCTCCAGTCCATTATGTTACAATGTCTGTAGGTGTAGGACCATTCTGAATTAGGGGGATGCTAGATACTCCCCTAAGTAAAGCCCAACATTTCCGTGGCTTCACACAGAGATGTTGTACTTATGTCTGTATAAGATTTCAGAGTTGATACTTTAGCCGGTAGTTTTCTTTCATATTGGTTATTAAAAACAAACAAACATAGGGTCGTTTCCACTTGTGACTCTCATTTTCCCTAGGGCCCAGGAGTTCACTGTATCCAGCTGTCAGGACAGACAGGGGTCATGAACTAGATGCAGAAGGACCGTAACAGCTGCTAAAAGACCCTAGCCTAGAATGGTCATTCTTTGCCTCCAGTCATGATCAGCTGGCAAGAACTGACCACATAGCCTAATAAGGATTTCTGCTGGCCTGTTGTTTCTGCAGTTGTTTACTTCCCACATTCTGGAATAAACAACACGATTTTTGTTGAATAACTAGCTGCCTATATGATAGCAACTATTGCAAATTTAATTTGGTAATGAAAAGCCATTCAAAGATACTTATTAACAGGCCATCAGTGTGGTAGGTACTGCCAGGGAGGTGAGCTGAATCCCTGAGGGGAAAAATGTCTTCAGTGAAAATCTTTTTACCGTTTTGAATTAATGCCATGTGCATGAATTAGTTGATTAAATATTAATCATATTTTTAAAATTTCTATGCATAAATTTAATGGAAATGAATTTAATAATCAATAACTCGTTCACCCTGGTGTTTTAGTGTAAAACATGTGCCCATTTCCTATTTACTTAATAAATCACAAAATGGAAATTTGATCATTTAAAGAGAATACAAGTTGAAAATATGGACTAGCATTTGCTTAGCTTTCCTATTGGAAAATGTCTCCACTAATTCACATGAAGAAAGAAAAAGAGTCCCTTTATTCTAGTCCAATTGAAATGTGGCCAATTTAAGCATACAATGAGTATTTTACAAATGAAAGCAGATATAGCTCAAGACTTGGAAGGATTTTGATATCATTCTATCTTTCAGCCATGAGGATATTGTGAATTTTATCAAATGAAGCATTTACTGCTGGAAAGCCTGCTCCCTTCACCTCTGAAAAGTCTCCAGGTGATATAGTCTGCTAAAAGACTCATTAAAAACCAGAAACAATAGTCAAAGACTCGCTGGAACCAAATGTGAAAGGAATGGTGGGTATTCCTGTCTTTTGTCCTGAAAACATACACACTTTTACTAATTTGTTGGATTGACCAAAAATATGAAGATATATTTAACAAGTTTTTAAAGAGTTTACTTTTAGATAATGGTCTATTCCCTACTTTCAGAGGATGGTTACTGCCATTGGTAGATAGAGTAACACGGCTTGAGAGAGAATTAAAAAAAAAAGTATTTAAAAAAAAAACACCTTAAATACAAAAATTATTCTTTTTTTTTTATTGTTGGGAAAACAGGTTATGTTGCTATCTATAAAAAGGTGATGGGTTTAGGCTTTTGCAACCTAGGATGCAGAATAAAGGGCCATGTATAGCGTTCACTAGTCTGAGCAGTGTTTAATTGTTTACGGTTGTTTCTGCCATGTCTGAAATGGGGTGCCCACCATTCTGTTCTAGCCAACTTGAACACAGGATTGGCAGTCCCACATCAGGTTTTAGTAGCTGTCACCCTCAGGGCGTGACAGGAAGCTGCTGCCTACTTTGGGGAGAAGTCCTAAAGCTTCTTTAAATTTCAACAGAGGGATTTATTTGTTTTGTTTTCATCATCCTAACTAGCTATGTAGGATATCTATATGCAATTGTGAAAAAGTCCCTATTCTCATAGAACTGAATTAATGTAGCAGAAGCATTAAAGGAACAGTTAGCTCTTAAAATTAAATCATACCTTGTGCCTTCCCATGGCCTCCAAGACTCAATGTGATGTTAACCACCAGTTGCCATCTAGTCTCATCTCATGCCATGTTCCCCCAACTCACCAAATTCCACCTGCCTGGTGCTTATGGTTCTGAATCTGTTCTCTTGTTATTGTTTATATTGGCATGGGGAAGCTTTCAAGTGGACTTAAATGAGAACATAATTTTTATTTCTCTTCTCTATTTTTCCTGTGTTGAATATTTACTACCAAAAAAAAATGGTCTAAACTGTGTTCTTTTGAAAATTTTCAGTTGTTTTCTAAAGTTATATGTTTAAAAAATTGGTCCAGGGTGGGTCCTACTTCCATGTTGCAGTAGATTCCAACGTAATAATGTTAGTACATTGTTAAATGAAACATAAACTGAGAGGCAAATTGGTAAAAATGAATGGTGTGATAGCAACACTGCATCTTGATTCTGTTTATTGAGTGCAAGATTTCAACTGCGAAGAAAGAGGCATGTTAAATTCCTAAGTGGCCTACGTCCAAATTATCAGTGTCAGCTTGTTCAAAACTTACTGGCAGGCTCTAGCCAGTTTGGCTCAGTGGATAGAGTGTTGGCCTGCCTACAGAAGGGTCCCAGTTTGATTCTGGTCAAGGGCACATGCCTTGTTTGTGGGCTTGATCCCCAGTGTGGGGCATGCAGGAGGCAGCTGATCAATGATTCTCTCTTATCATCGATGTTTCTATCTCTCTCTCCCTCTCCATTCCTCTCTGAAATCAATAAAAATATATTTTTAAAAACTTACTGGCAAGAATAATTTATGGATAATGAATTCATTTGCCACATGTTTACTTTTTAAACATGCTTTAGCAGGTAGTTTACAACTTGAGTCCACAAGTTGGAAAAATAGTTTTTACAAAGGAAATGTCGAGAGCTCAAGAAAATATTACAAAGTAAAAAGGTACAGCTGCTAACTACATTTGCAATATCCCAGTCACCAGCCAGCACAGAAGTGAACGTTGTCACTGGAAGTCTTAAAGCTGCCAGCATACCACTCAATAAAGTGCGCTCACTAATAGCATTACGTACGCTTACATTGAGAATAATCTCAAAAAAGAAATTGAATTTATCCCAAGTGGCAAACTTCAGAAGGCTCTCTTTCCAAACTTTGTAGCATGCAGTTTAGATAGTGATTGATCTTATTAAGCAACTGCCTTTGTCTGCCACAAGGCAGCTGCTGCTTAAGGTCGCCACTTATTTTGTGTTCCATTCATTTCTACTGGAAATACTTTCCCTGAAGGATATGAGTAATCAATTGGGATCCTGATGATTAAAATAGAAAGGGGAGTTTCTGAGGGTCTCAACAAGCCACACTAGATTTAAAGCACCCTTTAGCATAGTAATCACCCTATTGCTAAGAGAATCAAGATACATTTGTCAAGTCTAATAGAGAAAGAAAATGAAGGGTGCTGAGAAAAGACCTGTTACACCTGGTGCTCACTTTGTTTAGTCTCTGCTTAACACTTACCTTGTGAAAGAATTCTTTCTTAACCTCCCTGTCACCCCCATCCACTGCGCTGTCCGTCAGACACACTTATTCTCTCACCATCTGACTTATTTTTTTCAGATATAACTACCAGTCATTATAATGTATTAAATTTTTATTTATTTCAGTCTCACTCAACTAGAATGTCAGCTCTGTGAGGGTAGGGGCTTTGTCTTTGTAGCTCATGGTGATATGTCAGTGTTTAAAACAGTGCCCACAACCAAAAAGGCATGAAAATGTGTAGACGATGTGGACTAAGAAGAAATGTACTGTCTTCTTTTCTCATTGGAACCAAAGTAAGGACATTTCTAGAGGCAATTTCAGAATATACCAAGAGTTTTATTAATAATCTCTTTAATGAAAGGAAGCTATTCCTTTGTAAGAGAATGATAAGTACAGTTTAAAAGGAAATAAAAATTGATATTAATTTGAGGTGTGATTAAAGATGATTTTAGGAATTCTATGGTTATCCTGAATTATGAGTGCTGTATTCATTTATAATAATTATTGAATTATCTTTGTGCCTTACATTGTGCTAAACTATAGGCATAAAAAAGATAAATAGAGTATATTCCCTGCCTTGCAGGGATTTACAGTATTGAGAGACTGGAGAGTAACTAAAAATATTTAATTGATAATGTATGTGCTCCACTATAAGTAGTACAAGCTCTATGGGAACAAGAAGGGAAGAGGTGATTTTAAGGTAAAGCTTTGAGAAAGTTGTACTATTTATGTTGAATTTTGAAATATGATGGTCTTTGTCAATTGGTTATACAAAAAAACAAAAAGCGAAAATGTGATAAAAATTTGTATATGAAAGAGGGAACAAATTATGGTTTTGAATACCAGATTAGAGAATACATCTTTATCTTGTTCTCTAGGTCAGTGGTCAGCAAACTGCGGCTCTGTTGACTAATGAGTTTGCCGACCACTGCTCTAGGTCATAGGAAGCTGCCAAAGAATTTTAAGCAAGAAAATATAATTTGAACAGGCTTGTGTTTAAAAACTATTTCATGTGGCTAACAGATTGGAGGGAGACAATGTGACAAGGTATAGGACATTGATACTTTAGATGTTCAGTGTTTTCCAAAGTTTGTTCAGTGGAACACTGGTTTTAGGGGATGTCCATTGAGTGTGTGTGAAAAAGGATTGCTTAATCAGATATGCTGAGGAGATAATAAGTTACATAAAGCTAAAGAGGTTTATTATTTGTCTTATTATTGTAAATATTATTACAGCACTTCTTAGCAAATTCAGTGTGTTTATATGAATCCTGAATCTCTCAGATGGAGGCAGGTCTTATAGAATTTTCTAAACGTGATTGTCCATGGAACCATTGACTTTTTCTGTCACCTGCCACCCCCCGATCTTACAGGACACTCTTGAATTTTCACAGGTCCAGTGCTTTGTCTGAATTTCTTAGCTAGCCTTCTATAGAAAATTGAGTGAGTATTTAGCAGTTTTCCCAACCAGGATTCATAGGTAGTACCATTCTAAATGTGTAAGAGAGAAGCTAACTCTGTACATACAGTGAATGTTTTTGGACATCAGAGACCAGGTTCTTTTATGGGACCCTGACGGAGAGGAACACACTTAAGTGGTAGAAATAATAAATTATGAGGGCTTCAGCTAAGGCTATAGCAGTGTTAATAAAAAGAGACTTTTATACACTTGAGTTAGTTTTTGTATGTGTTTGTATAAATATGTGGCTTCTATTGAAAAATGTTGTCATAGGTTTTCTTTTTTTTTTTCATTTTCTTTATTTGCAGTTTTTATAACAATGAGAAACAAAATATGTTTTCTGGATTTTTTAAAAAAAAGAAGACAGCACACTTCCTTGTTGCTGTGACAGCACCAGCAGGGGAGAGGCTGGATTGCTGCTGCTCACAGTGGGTACCTAAGGGAGGTTACCATTGCTCCAGGAATTCTCTTAGGTTGACCTTCAGCTTTGGTCTGGAACTCAATTTTGCGTCACCGTGAAAGCTGAAGGATTGACATTTGGAGGTGGGGGTGGAGAGGTGAGTCCACTCCAGTGAACCGGTTCCTACAAGTCTAAATAATAAATTATTATACACAGAGAAACCTAATTTTGAAGCTGACCACAGCACTTGTATTAACCATCTCACATAGGTTTCCTTAATTGAAGACATATATTAGAGTTTATCAGTCCAATTGTCTTCTCCTCATAATTAAATGCAATCAAGGTAGAGTTATGTTTAAAATCTTTTAGAAACGTCTTGATATCAGGAACAAACTTGTTCTATAGGAAATGATGGGTAAGAGGCATTTGTAACTCAGAGAATCTGTGAATATACATTTCAATAATACTGGCTGTTCTCTTGAATCAAATGAGACATTAGAAATACAGTAAAGATCACATTGAAAATGATAAGGAAACTCAACAGTGAGAGAAAATGGTCCACAAGATATTTATTTTTAAAAGTTGACAATATAAGTGGTAGGAAAAGAAAACATGGACTTAAATTATTTAAACAGAATAATTAGTAGTTATCTAATAACTGTGACTTGGGCATATGTTGAAAACTCAAACATCATTAGAAATATTTTTTAATGAAGTGTTTTACTGAAAATATGAAAATATTCATAGTGGATGCCTAAAACTCATACAATTAACATTTTAAAGTATAATTTAAGATCATTCATATTTTTATTTTAAGAGTGAAAGCTACTGAATAGTTTAATGGGCAAAATAATTTCATAAAAACTAGAGATTGATTTTCACTTTAGGAAACAAGCGAAAGAAATTTAAATTTTGCTGTCCTTAAAAGATGCAGAGAATTTTAAGCAACACAAAGACTGCAAAAGAAGGCTTGTTTTTCACAGCTTGATTGGTGGAAGATTCTCTTTTCTTTTAAATCATCTCTCCCCAACTATTGACTACAGCTTACTAAGTTAACAGGGATTCTCTTTATACTAGGTGTACCGGTTAATAATGGCAGATTTTGTAATCAAAGAAAACATGATAATTTCAAGAGAGACATCAAAAGTGTTTTATTCAAAGTAATGTCCATCGCTAGCTACACATTTCCCCATCTTTCAGGTAATTTGTGGATACCGCCCCAATAGAACTTCTCTTGTTTTGAGGCAAACCAGTCAGAGACCCAATTTTCCACTTCTTTGTATGTTTTAAAGTGCTGCTCAGAAAGTGCATGTGCCATCAATCAGAACAAGTGGTAATCTGAAGGAGCAAGGTCTAGTGAATACAGCGGGTTGGTTAATACTTTCCAGGCAAGATCTTATAACGTGTCTTTCACTGGTTTTGAAGTGTGTGATGGTGGGTCATCATGAAGCAAAATTACTTTGCCATATTTTCTGGCACATTCTGGTCCTTTCATGATCAAAGTGTGGTTCGAATTGATTATTTGTTGTTGGTAGCGATCAGTATTAACAGTTTCACCTGGTTTTAGGAGCTCATAATACACCGCACCTTCCTGATGCCACCAAACACATAGCATTGTCTTCTTTCCAAAGCAATTTGGCCTTGCAGTTGATGTTGATGGTTCACCTGGATCAACCCATGATCTTGTGCATCTGGGATTCTCAAAATAAATCCACATTTCATCACCAGTCACAATTTGATGCAATAAAGACTTTCTTTCCTGCTGTTGTAGCAACATTTTACTGGTGACTTTTCAGTTTTCCATTTGTCTTTTGTTCAGTTGATGTAGCACCCTTTTTCCTTCCTTTAAAATCTTTCCCATTGCTTGTAAACAATCGGGAATTGTTTGATGAGCAACGTTTAATCTTTCTGCAAGTTGTTTTTGAGTTTGATATGCATTTTCATCCAATAATGCTTGTAATTGTTCGTCTTCTCATTTTTTTTTGGTTGACTTGGACATTCTTTGTCTTTCACATCGAAATCATCACTTTTAAAGTGTTTAAACCAGCATTCACAAGTATCTTGAGATGGATTACATTCACCATAAGCTTCCCGAAGTATATTATAACTTTTTCTTCAAAATAAAGTAATGAATTAAAACTTGCCGCAAATGCTCTTTTTTTGGCACAAAATTCAGCATTTTTAAGCTTAAAAATATCTATGATGTTAACACCTTCAGCAAATTTGACATATGAAGTTTTGAAACTTGCTGTCAATATAACAAAATAGCATACATATCAAATGGCATATATATCAACATATGTGTAACTACATCTGTATTATTAACTTGTATACCTAGTAATTTTAATCAATACCTGGAATAGGAAAGCCTGAGTTTATATATATATATATATATTTTATTTTATTGATTTTTTTACAGAGAGTTAGAAACATCAATGAGAGAGAAATATCTATCAGCTGCCTCCTGTAAACTCCCTACTGAGGATGTGCCCGCAACCAAGGTACATGCCCTTGACCGGAATTAAACCTAGAACCCTTGAGTCCACAGGCCGACACTATCCATTGAGCCAAACCAGTCAGGGAGAAAGCCTGAGTTTCTAATGGTAATTTGTGTTTTTCAATTCTGTTATTAACATTAATTTAAAAAAATCTTTGTATATTAACTCTTCTCAGGAAACCAAAATTACTTTTCTTTTGCTCAGTAGTGCTTAGTTAATTCTTCCAAACAGCTAATTTTTCTTTTAATTGCTGTCACCAGGACAGCATAACTAATTAATTTGAGTACAACAAGGCAGTTTCATAGTGTGTGCGTGTGTGTGTGTGTGTGTGTGTGTGTGTGTTTGTGTTTGATGTAGTTTTATTTTTTGCTGTGAGATTTGAAATTAAAGGGAAAAAAGTTGTACCTCTCCTTTACTGCTTTAAAAGGGGGGAAACTATTTAATTTTTACCTGCAGAATTTATTCAAATGAAAACTAAGAGTGGAAGAAATGGCTATTTTCATATGTGTCTGCACTTGTGAGCAAAATTTTAGATAATTAGACCACAGTAATTATTCATCAAGAGGATGCCTTCATGTCTGTGGCTGCTGCATATATATATTATATCAAAAACAGTGTTGCTTTCAACATTTTCTGAGAGTTAACAGGATCAAGTTTGAGGCAATTGTACAAAACACAGAAAATTTGGGGACTGTATCTCTTTAAAATATTGCCAAAAAAAGTACTTCTTTGAAGGAAAAGAATGTTCTCATTAAGTGTTAATAGATCTTATGCCTTAGCATTCTTAACATTGCCTCCCATTTCCCTTCAGCCTTACTTTACAAATTCAGTCTGATCATTAGGAGTTTTAAAATATATTTGGCAGGATGATAATAATGAAAATAACACGAATAATAATACGATGAGGATGATGGAAAATAAAAAGAATGGTTAACATTTATTAAATATTTGCTCTGTGCCAGGCATTCTGGTATTTTTATTTGGATAAAAACATTTTGCTTCCATTTAAAAAACTGGACCAGACAGAATTTTTAAATGTTTTCTAAAAAATCGTATAACTCATAAGCTAAGGAGCTCCAATTGAAATCAAAACAGTCATTTTCAAGAATTCTCTCTGTGACATTCAATTGTCATATCATAAAGTAGCTGGGATCAGACCATTCTTCTCAGGAAGAATTAAGCAAAAATTGAGAAAACTAGCTGTTCAGTCTGCAGTCTTTTCATCACAGAATGAAAAAAGATAAAAAATGTTTAGTATCTTATCAAGGTCATGTTAATAGTCTACTAAATAGGTAAGGGTTTTAAAAACTACCTTTAGATGATCTGCCTTTTTTTTATCTGCCTTTTTAACCAAGTACTGCATTACTTTCTCCCATTGTGGCTTAGAGAAGCAATTTTCAACGGGTATGCCACAAGAATTTTTATAACATACAATACCTTACTATTTAGTCAAGGACACTGACTTTTTCCCCCCTTAGATTATCAAATAAAAATAAAATAAAAATGACAGCAGCTCAACCCAATAGCCACCTGATGTGAATGAATAAAAATTATACATATTATTTTGATCAGGTGGGCAAAAAATATATTTTTTAGTGTACTGCACAATTTTAGTAATTAGTTCATGTGTGCTGTGAAAAGGTTAAAAATCACTGGTTTAGAGCATCATTTGTGCAATTTGAGGAAATGCCCCAGTCTGGTCTTCTTCAAACCTTATTCTGCTCTTCCATTTCGCCTTTGTCACATGATTTCTTTTTCCATCTTAAGGTCCTAAGTTGTTTTCCCCTGACTTAGTCTATCCCATTCTAATCTTCCTGATAAAACCCATACTTATAATATCTTGATTTTTTTTTCCAAAAAGGCCATCCCAGTCAGCATGCTTTGGACCTTTCAAAAGTGGGCAAAACAAAAGGTAACTAAAATATAATAATAATAAAAGGAGGGATTATGTCCAAGCAGTGGTATATGTTTAAAATATATTTGTATTGATTTTAGAGAGAGAGGGAGGGAGAAGGAGAGAGAAAAGCATTGAGGTGAAAGAGAAACATAGATCAGCTGCCTCCCCTATGCACTCTGACCTGCCCAACCAACTGAACCACTCAGGTCGGGACACAAGCCTATAATTTAAAAATGACTTTAATATAAATGCATATTTTAAATTCTTTGATAAAGTATTTGTTTTAAAGCACAGGCGTTCTTAAGGAATTGTGTTTATAATATGCTTTACTCATGGCTGAGCCCATTAAGTAATTTCATTTAACAGTATGCATCTCACTGATGGTAACTTTATTATAACTGAAGGATAAATGTTTAAATGAAGGGAAATGTTCACTTCTCAATGTGATAGCTGTAAATAGGTTGCCAAAACTCAGTTCTTCCTACTTCAGAATATGGCTTAGGGACAGTTCTCTTTGAGAATCTCAGTATTAAAGAAAATAGAATTGGACATTGCTCGTTTTGATTGTGTATAAGACCCCTGAGAATGAATGCTGCCAAGGCCTGTTAGCGGTACTTTCTGTGTACATGCACCTGTTTCCACAAAGCAGACGCAAACTTGCCTGCATGATGGCCGCTGAGTCTGGAATGTGAGACCTTGCTACCTTACTTGACTAACAAATTGATGCTGAAAAGACGAGTGAGACTTTAGTGAGAATGATAATGATTTGCAGATTAGCAAGGTGAGAATGAATGAAACTTACCCTAGACAGATGGAGACTCTTTAGAAAACTCTTTGCCTTAAACTTGTTATGGAGATAGAAAAGATTCATTTTCATTTTCCAGAAGGACAACTTGTAACACTCATACACAATTGATGCAGATACTGTTAGAAATTAGTGGAGCTCATGTTTATCTTCATGGCGATGTAGTGACTTTAGTTATTTCTACCCCTTTGTTATGTAGTGGACTTGTATTTGTAATTTAACAACATGCATCTTTCATCTTTATTCAGGGCATCAGTTATTAATGTCTCAAGAACTCCTTGCTTATCCTCCATTTTGATAAAAGTCTAAGTAATTGAATTCATCCAAAAATCATAATGCAGACTGCCAGAATCAGAGTCATTTGCATTGAACATGTGTCCTAATTGTATCCATGTGTTGGAATGGTAGTCTGTAGAGACGAGTTCTAATCAATTCTGTCTAAACATTCTGGATTTCCCATCAATTACTAGGCTAAGTCGTTGACAGAATTCATGCCAATCTTTGGGCAAATGCCTCCCAGTGCTGCCATTTTAACACCCCAGAGTGAGAGCAAAGTGACAGATCTCTTCATCTATGTATTTTGCATACCCACCTTTTTTAAATGTGAAAGATTACTCCTGTGAAATTGGTATTTATAATTTCTATGGATCTTAGTATGTTATACAGATTGGAATAGTATTTTACCTCAGTTTTCTGAACTGAATTGGGCATTAAATTATTATAGTGTATTTATACACATATAATATTCCTGGCATACTTCAACCTTTCAAGCTAATATAATGTTACTTAAAAGGTGAAGTAATGTATTTACTATTGACATTATTAGAACTGCATATATGTAATAATAGGTATGACATTTCTGTATTAGTCATGTCTTTTTACTGCGAGTAATAGGATCTTAGTAAAGAATAATAGCTTATTGAAAGATCTTTTCATTTAAAAACACACACATTGTGTTGTTAACTGACTTCATATTGTCCTGGAATAAAGAACAGTATAGACATCAGGGACCCTGAAAGTTACACGTTTTTCCCTTCCTCTCACACTCTCTGTTTCCCTTAATCGCTTTATAGTCCTCTCTTTTTATCACTCTAATTTTCTCAGTGTTAAA
Source organism: Corynorhinus townsendii (assembly GCA_026230045.1). NCBI lineage: Eukaryota > Metazoa > Chordata > Mammalia > Chiroptera > Vespertilionidae > Corynorhinus > Corynorhinus townsendii. Next base: position 39,402,042 of record JAPDVU010000001.1, read on the forward strand.
TATTCTGTACAGCTCATGTGTGCAAATGGCCAAAAAAGTCCCAGAGAAATCGTGTTTGCATATCTGCAGTTTAGAAAACCTCCCAAGGCTGGCTAGCCAAACACTCAGGAAGGAATGCTTGTGCTAGGTTGTAAATCGTGGTCATGAGGTAGATGTACGAATGTGTGCAAAGTGCATATAGAATGATGGTGCTTTTTGTGGATAGGCATGTAGATCATAGTTCTCAAAGAAGAGGTGGACAGGTATCCTGAAAGATGTCTACTTACATGATATTTTAGAGCATATCGTCGTTCAATCATTAAGCTATAATGGTTGAACCAGGGTACTAGTTTTTCCTTCACGAGCCACCTTCATAGCCTAAATAATTCTCAATGCTAAATAAGTATTTACTGCATGATTAAATGACACGGTATTGGATGACGGGCATACCTATCAGTACCTCAAGCTATGTTGATAATTCCATTATTTTCCCACATCCCAACTTAAAAAAAATGTGGCAATTACCTTTGACTAATACTTTTGTGCTCTTTTCCACCACTCTTGGAGGTTTTTCTCGTTTTTTTTCTTTGCCATGCTTAATGAATTTGCATCTCTCAATATTTTCAATCAGTGGCCTTTCCCTAAACCTGACACTTCACCGAGATCAGCACTTTCTAAATTTGGTTTTGTGAAATAGTCATAGGTAGTGAGATATTAATGAGTGTTCTGGAAAATAATAAAAATGTTTCTAAGGTCAAATAAATTTGGGAAAGCTGCATACTATATCACCCCTTGGAGACTTACAGTGTAGATTTGTAGTTTGAGAAGTTACAAAGAAACATGTTTAATGCTGATTATGACAGTATCTTTAAAAAACATTTGACCATAAATCTGTTTTCATGGAATGTATGTTAGCATCTCATGAGACTGTTATTCTATAAATCAGTGCTGGGGAATTGCAGAGGGACACATTTAGAAGGGATTCTTAACTGCTTTATCCTGTTTATTGTCTTTCTTAGTCTCAATACATTGCTGAAATAGAAATTATGAAATAGCATCATGTAATTGGCATATAGGAAGTGGTTATTAAACCTGTGTTGACTAGAATAACCACTAGAAGAAGAAGAACATGAGTTTAATTAAAATCATAAATTAATTGCTAAAATGTAATATTGGTTACCTGAAAAAAAGCTTAATTTCAAAAAGAGTAATTTAAGAGTATTATTTTACTTAAAAACTATGACTTATAGAGCTGTATCAGTGAAGTGACCATAATGGAACTATGAAACAATATATCTAGACAGCTTCTTATAACACACATATGAACTCAATAATTGCTAATAGGACAAGTCAAACTATGAATTTTGATCATTGCTTCTGTCATTTTTATTTCCTATATCTATATGAATTATTTTATTTAAAATGATGAAACTAATAAACGTTTTCCATTTTTAAATTATTATCCAGAAAAAAATATATTATTTTTGTTGTCTCAAATTTTTAAGGCTCTAATCATTTTTCCCACGTTAAATAGAATGTCTGTATATATAGGGAAAGACACATGAAGGATGAGGACATGGTACTGAGTCTTTAAATCTCCCTCAGTATTAGCTTGTTCTTTTAAGTTAATAAAAGGAAGCAATAGTCATCATCAAAGCATATATTGTTGAAAAATCAATGAGAGCACTGCCTTCTGTGTTGCTCTTTCACTTTAATTTTTTCTGCTCCTGCCTGGAAGCTTAGGAAGTCTTTGTGTATCCTTTGGATGTACAGTCTGGTGTCATGCTGGTTAAGTCCAAGATAAAAATGAACTGGTGCACTAGTCTAACCTAGATACTGGTCCTTGATGTTTTATTCCAGGAAGCTAATTATGGCCTCCCATTTCAGAGCCTCATTACCTCCAAACAACTTTTTGTTCTTGTATTTATTTTATTTCTCTTGCTAAGGATAATTGCACATAGTTCTTACTGCCTTTCTTAAAGGTACAAACATAAATTATCAATACACTGTAATTATTGGCTGAGGCAAATGACCTTCCTGGGTTTCCAGAATGAGTTTCACCTTAGTTGCTCTCCCTTATATGGTTGGTATTGATGTACTAAATATGAGTCCATGCTATTGACAGTTTAATAGGCTCGTTGCTTTTTTTAAGGATATAACTTTGATAGCTTTTAAAGTTTGGAGCTTCCCAGTAATAACATTAATGTTCATATCTTACCTTTTAAAAGTAATTTACAGGTTTTCATATGGGCCTTCACATATATTATCTTATTTGTTCTTGCAGCAACCCTGTGGAGATTGTAGATATTGTTCTGTATAACAAAAGGGTGAACTGCATTTTGGAGGGTCAAATACACTGTGTGCCCATACACGTTGTAGGTTTTGGAGCTGGGACTCCAGGTGCTGGTTTTCCTTATTCCTTTATTCCTGAAGTGATAACTCGATAAAACTGGACCCATGTTGTAATTTTGGGTTGTAAGTGAGGGTATTGTTAGGGCACTCTTACTTAGGCTTCACCGTTATTTGAGGTACAGTCCCAAGTTTATTCTGTCTAAGCAGGGGTGGGGGAACATTTCGCCATGGGCACTATAGCGCCCACAAAACTCATTCGGTCTGGCCCTGCTGAGGCAACTGCAGATAGGACTCGGAATTCAGTCAGTCTAGGAGCTTTTTTCATAGCAGCATAAATTTATATTAAATGAATTATATTAAGTGAATGGTGTTATAAATATCCAAATGGCCCTTGGCGGAAAAAAGGTTCCCGCCTCTGAAAGTGTTCCTTTTCATAATGCAAAAATAAAATGGGCAGAATCCCAATATTAATGCTAACTGAAAATCACTTCTAAGTTACATTGCTCTGTAAGCATATGACTTCACATATTTTTTTAAAAATATGTCTTTATTGATTTCAGAGAGAAGAAGGGAAAGGGAGAGAGATAGAAGCATCAATGATCAGAATCAGTCATTGGCTGCCACCTGCTTGCTTCCTACTGGGGGCTGAGCCCAAAACCCAGGCATGTGCCCTGACCAAGAAATGAACTGTGACCTCCTGGTTCATGAGTTGACGCCCACCCAACTGAGCCACACTGGCCAGGGCTGACTTCCCATAGTCTAATGCACAGGGAAGAAATGTGTATTAGTGTGCTGGGAAGTTAGATAGTATACCAGACAAGAGCTCCTTACAAGGTCGAACCACCTGGTTCTAAATTTATCCCTCCCATGTTCTTTGCCCTTGCACAAGTTACTTAAGACCCATTTTTCTTACCTGGAAAGGGGGCACCATTAAAATGTTTTCCTGTTAGAGTTGTTCTGAAATTTTAATGGTGTGATATGTGTAATGCCTTTAATACAGTGTCCACTTAATAAATAGTTGATAATTTTTAGCTATGAAGAAATAATGAAATGGAAACGTCAATCTCTATAGAGGCTACTGGAACATCAAAACACACAGGCATGAAGGAAAGAGGGAAACAAAAAAGGTAAAGAAACAGGAAAATGAGAAAGGGCAATTAAAAAGAAAATTGATAGGTCTGCTGTTTCCATTTAGGACGTAGAATGTTGCAAGAGAGTGTCCTCCCTAGCTAATAATAAAGCAAGCTGAATACTCTACAAAATCATTTATTTTAGCTCATCAAAGATTAGGCCCATGGCAATTGAATACATTAAAATTCAAACTTTGGCACACCTCTCCTAGGATATACAGAACCTAAAGCTGCTTTCATTTTTTGAAATGTGGGAGGAGGAAGTCACTATAGATGCAGTAAAAATAAAACAGCTGAACTTTAACATTTTTAAATGCTGAATGTAGGCTGGTGTAGGTGTTTAGAATTCTCAGGCTTCCTAGATACAAGGGGAATCTATACTTAGTTCCCATCTTGTTTCACTGAGAGCTTATGAGAAAGAAGGAGGTGAGGGTGAGAACTGGGAAGTGTATCCAAGAGGAGCAGGCACACAAGTTCCACTGTAGTCAGTGTCAAGAATGAGAACTCAGAGCAATGCCTTTGCATTTTGGGCCTCGCACTGAACACGTGGCAGGGCCAGTCTGTCACAGTATAAGGGGCAGAAGAGATCCAGCCCCCACCCCCTGCCAAACTCATCTAAGGTGCATCGACGCTGAGTTGAGGGTGTGTTGGGGGGAGGACTAAGAGAGCTTACCCTTGAGAGCAATGGGAGAACTGGGAGAAGCCCTGCAAGTCCTCTTCACAGAGGAAGTCAACATCTGTTTTCCATTGAGGAGGGAGAAGAGACTTGAGAGAGAAGTCCCCTAACACGCAGATGCAGAGACTCTGCTCACTGAAGTCTGAAGAGAGACCCAGAGGAGGTGCAGCAGTTCACTGAGGGTTGAGGTCAGAACTGGGGGAGATCCCAAACCTGGGGCCCCTTCATGAGTACCAGTGTTACTGAACTCGAGGGGTTCACCACTTGGGATGCTCTATTCAAGGACTAGACATGGTTTTTGCAAAGCAGTTTTATTTACTTGCACCAAGTAAAGGAGTCAGGAGATTCATATCCAAAGCTCTTCTTCTGAGGAGGGTGGCTTAGCCATTGCTTATATACACTAGTTGGTCAATTACATATTGATTTCTTCTTTGTAGTTGGCTATACAGTAAATATGTACAGATTTTATATATATATGTGTATATATATATATATTAAAGACAATTCTCTGGTTAAGGAAAAACAATTGCAATATAGTGTATTTGCAGCATATACGGAAGTAAAACATGATAAGAGTACAAAGGATCTGAGATTGATCACTCTTCTTATCTTTCTTATGCACTAATACAATATTTTTTGAAAGAAGACTGTCCTAAGTTAAAGATGCATATAGTAATGTTTTGAGCACTAACTAAAGTCAACACCGGGAGGCATTTTTATGAATGAATTCTGTCTTCTTCAGCCAAATTCCTATGTTTAAGTCCTAACCCTCTGACCTTCAGAATGTGATCTTGTTGGAAATAGCATCATTGCAGGTGTAATGAGTTAAGATGAAGTTATACTGGAGTGGATTGGATCCCTAACTCAGTATGAGTGGTGTTAGAAAAAGAGGAAACTTGTACATAGACATGCCATGTAAGGGATGCAGACAGAGATCAGGGCGATGCTTCACCAAACCAAGGGACAGCAGAGATTGTCAGCAAAACATTAGAAGCCTGAAGAAAGGCTTTGAACAGGTCTCCTTTATAACCGTCAGAAAGAACCGACATCTCGATCTTGCCACTTCTAGAATCTAAAACTGAGAGACAATTTCTGCTGTTAATCCACCCAGTTTGTGGAGCTTTGTTACAGTAGCCCTAGCAAACTACGCAGGCACGGATAAAAAGTCTGCAGAGGAGATAAAATGGAATAGTAAAAGTACTATATTAACCCATATCCAAAACAAGGCCGAAAGAAGGAAGAGAGAAACAGAATACAAACCAGATGAAACAAAATTAAACACCTAAAACACCTGGACAGTAGAATTAAATTCAAACATTGCAATAATTGCATTGAATATAAATGTACCAAACACTCCAATTTAATGGAAGAAATTGTCAGGCTGGCTAACTGTCATTCTCATAAAAATTAATATACATCAACTTTATGAACCAATAATTCTAAACCTAAATATTTGTCTATGAGAAATGAAAACACATTGCCACAAAAATACTTATACAAGGATGTTCAGACAAGCTCTACTGATAATAGCCAAATACAGGAAATAGCCTAGATGTTCATCCATAGGAAAATGGGTAAGCCAACTGTAGTATATTCCTTCAATGAGGTTACTCAGCAATAAAAAAGAATAAACTACTGATAATATGCCACAAAATGGATAACTCCTGACGAAAGAAACCAGACACCATAAAGGATATAGTGTATGACTTCTTGGCAATAGAAATCAGATGAGTTGTTTTTTGTGCTGGCCAAGTGGGGATTGAGTAGGAATTCCTACGAGAGAACTGGGGTAATGAGAATATCCCATGCTTCACAGTGGTGTGGCATACAAACTTTTTTTTACATTGAGTTTATCTAAAGTGACCAATGTGCACCATGTTTTAATCTACTAGTACTACTACTATAAATATTTAATATTAATATTTATACTCTCTGAGTTTCAGTTTACAAAGTATTCTATATACATAGTGTTTTATTCAGGCTTATAAATTACTCTAAGTTAAACAGGAAAGGCTCAATGTGGTTATCCCTACTTAATAGAGGGCTGCTTCTGCTCATGTGTTTATTTATCCAGAATCAGTGAGGTGATCAGTGCCCAAGACAAATCTTAAATGATAATATTTTGGCTTTGACTCACTTCAGGGAATTTATTCTGCAAAGCTCTAGTATGTAAATTAAGTTTCTCCCCAACCCTCCTCTCTTAACCTGCTCTTATGTCTCATTACTTAGGTCTCTTATGTGAAGTAGGTCTCTGAGCATCAGGTGGCTTAAGGCTTAGTGCCCTGTTAAATTGACCATATGTTCTAAGCCAGTCATACTTGAATTTCATGTCCCAGAATGAAACCTGATTATTGGAAGCAGACCGATAGATTAATGACAAGCTTGAGACTATTTTCTTTGTGAATACAATAGTTTCAGAAGTGGATGAATGCCAACCAAAAGTGTCTTTGCATTCTTGCATTGCAAATCCTATCTTTTCAACTGTATTTTTCTGCCTATCCCCTCCTCTGACCTCCTCAAGGCTGATTGATGTTTTGTGATAATTATGGAAAGAGCTTAGTTTGTGAGGCTTTAGGTCTCCACAACTTTCTTAAGAAGAAAATAAGACTTTGGAATAATGTCCAATGTTTTATGTAAATAATTTAATGTCTTAATAAAATGATCATTCACAATTTTTTGAAATTAGAAGAACTTTCTCCAAAAATAGGATTAAACATTACTGCTGTGTTCTGAAATCGGTTGTAAAAGCGTATATCCTTGTGAGATCTCAGAATGGACATTTCAAATGTTACATTTACAACTCAAGGTAGGAAAGGGTGAATATAAATTAAAACCTCTAGAAAGTAGGTTTATTATCCAAAAGAGGACTGATTCATTAGGGAAATTTTACCCAATTAATACATATATTAAATTTTGCTTAAGGCTCTACTGAGGCAAGTCAAATAGCTGAGAGGTCATAAAATCTCATTAGAAATGGTTTTTAAATTTTAGTCTCAATAGTGGGCTAAATTAAAGAGAATATGTCCACATATTTCTCATTCAGAATTATGTGTTCACCACCATAATTTCTAAACTTCAGTCACAGAGTCTATATTAAGTTCTAATTAACTTTGACCTTTCCGAATATTTTTGTACCCATCTAGATTGTTACTTAGTCCTCATGTTACACATTACATGAAAAGCAATTGAGACCATCTGTATTTCACAGAGGCTGGCGATACACTCCTTGAAGGAGAGTGGAATTGTCTGAATAAAGTACTTGTGACTTTCCTGCTGACAGCTCATATCCAAGGAGTGGTTCCAACCAAATAGTCAGATTAGGTCATGCAACTGCCACCAACTGAGGCTGTTCACAAGCAGAAGATTAGGAAACAATTGGATGTGTCTTGATGTTGAACAGTTAAAAAAAAAAAAAAAGCAAGAGTAATTAAATACAAATTCCGTGTTTTTCATATAAATTGTCTTTCCAGAGTAATTTTACATAACAGACCACTCTGCCATTGACATCTACTGGAGGCTACCTTTGTCCTGTGTGGGCTGAAATGAAGATGGCGAATGGTGCCCCACGGAAGATTCCTGGATCCATAGTTACCGTACTTGCCTTTTAAGGGCAGACAGTCCCATGCTGTGGGATTTTGGGGGCAAACCCTTGTTCACTCTATTCTCCATGTGACCTTATGGTTGTGATACATCTCCATCATCCTTTTTGGTTTATTTGTTCACACCTCTTTTCCATGTAACATCTCTAAGAGAGTGGAAGCTGCTTTTTATCAGTTTATCTGTCGATGATAGTGATCCCTGGCTCAGGCCTTGACATATATTAGACACTCAATAGGTATTTCTATTTTATTTGCATGAAACACTTTCGATTATTATTTTTTCTTTTTTACTTCTAGCAGTTAGTACTTAGAAAAAGAGAACATCTTAAATGATTTTTTACACAATTTGGCTAATTGGTCTCATTGTCATTCTTGAGTTCTACTTGGATGGGTTCTTTTTTATTCTTTTAAGCAAAAATGCTTTGTTTTTCTAGAATACATTTATTTAATTTATTGTGAATTAACTCAAGTTTAAGAGAACATGTTTGCATTTAATGTTTTTAGATACTCGGTGTTTTGAATTAATTGATGCATCTTGTAAAAAAATTTAAAGACTTGATTTTGAAGGAGGGCAGTTTTAAGTTTACAATGAAATTCAGAGGTACAAAGATTTCCTTTATACCCATGCCCCACCCATGTAACTTTTCCCATTATGAACATCATTTACCACAATGATACATTTTTTACCTAGAGACCTGAATTGACACATCATAAAACCCAAGATCCATAGTGTACTTTAGGGTTCACTTTTGGTGTTTACATTATATGGATGTGAACAAAAATATAATTTTTATCAGACAAAACATTTTCACTGCCCTAAAAATCCTTTGCTCTCAGTCTATTCACCCTCTTCCCCTCAGAAGCCACTGATCTTTTTATTGTCTCCATAGTTTTAGCTTTTTCAAAGTGGCAAGTAGTTAGAATCATGGAGTATTTAGTCTATACAGATTGTCGTCTTTCACTTAGTAATATGCATTCAAGTTTCGTCCTTGAATAACTCGATAACTCACTTTTTATCTTTGAATAATACTCCATTGTCTGGTGAATATAGTTTCTCTCTTCACTTACTAAAATTCATCTTGGTTGCTTCTCAGTGTCCTTAATTCTGAATAAAGCTGCTATAAGCATCTTTGTGCAGGTTTTGATGTGGACATAAGTCTTTAGCTCTTTGGTAAAATAGCAAGGAGTGTAATTGCTGGTTTCTATGGTAAGGTTATGTTTAGTTTGTAAGAAAGCACCAAATTGTATTCCAATGTGGCTGTACCATTTTGTATGTTCAGTAGTAATATATGAAGAGTTCCTGTTGCTCCCTATCCTTGTCAGCATCTAATATTGTCAGTGGTCCATATTTTGGCCATTCTCATAGGTATACATTTGTATCTTTTTATATTAATTTACATTTCGCTGATAATATATGCTGTGGAGCACCTTTCCATATGCTTATTTGCATCGTGTATATTCTTCAGTGAGGTGTCTATTAAGGTCTGTGGCTCATCTATTAATCCTGTTTGTTTGCTTATTGTTTAGTTTTAAAGAGTTTTTTGTATATAGGGAAGGGCAAAAGTAGGTTTATAATTGTGAGTACTAAAAGCTGAGTTTATTCTTGTATTATTATATTATTGTATTATTTTTCATACAAATAACTGTAGACCTACTTATGCTCCACTTGTATTTTGGATAATTCTTTATCAGATGTGTCTTTTGCAAAATTTTCTTTCAGTCTGAACTATCTTTTTATTTTTTAACATTGTCTTTTGCAGAGCAGGAGTTTTAAAACCTTTTAGACTTAACCTAATATTCTATTGAGTAGTTTTTAAGAGTTGAGGGATGAAATTTGCATCTATTTTTCAGTTGAAGACAATCCTCAATGGGTGATTTTTTCATGCAACTATGTTGGAATGAGACACATTCCTTTCTAGGTCACTAAATTAATCAAATTAAGTATTTGTCTCATTGTCATTCTTTTTTATTACATTTTTAATTATTTCAGAGTGGAAAGGAGAGGGAGAAAGAGATAGAAATATTAATGATGAGAGAGAATCATTGATGGGCTGCCTCCTGCATGCCCCCTAATGGGGATTGAGCCTGAAACCCAAGACTGTGCCTGGGAATCAAACCATGACCTCCTAGTTCATATATCCACCCTCAACTACCGAATCACACTGGTCTGGCTAGTTGTCATTCTTATGCATCACAGATGTCATTGGTATTAGGTTTTCTGTGTTGTTGTTTTTTTACCTTTTTAAAAAGTCTTTATCTGTGCTGAATATTCTTCTTTCAAGTCTGTAAAGCCAAATGTATAAAATGTTATCTTTCTATTTTCTAATTAGAGGAGAACAAGCAGTATAGAATATGAGATATTATTACTTTTCACTAATGACAAGCAGTGAGGAAAATGAGCAAACTGGCCTTCGGTTAGTAGCCGCTATGTGCCTGACACAACATGTTAAGCACCTTACATATATCATTTCAACTATTTATCATTTATTCTAGTCATTTATATATTGTTACAATTTTATTGATGATGGAATTGAGGTCTAATGGATGGTGATTTTTTTAATAGTTTTTCACCTTAAAGTAGTGGGGATACAATAAGGATACAGTTTCCTATGACTATAGTTATCCCTTTCTAATACACTATTTCTCTTTTAAGTTCCTTAATTTTAATGTTCTCAAACATCAAATCTGACTCCTTAGAAGTAACCACTTTTTACAGTAATATTTTAATGCTATATGGATTTACTACATATAAGAAAATGGGATATTACTGTGTATATTGCTCTGCAACCAGATATTTGCAGTTAAAATACATTTTAGAAATGCATGCTAGAAATATAGTGCTATTTCCTTATTTTTAATAGGCATAAGTGGATTTGCCATCACTTATTTATTCATGAAAAGATCAAGTTCGGGAGCATTTATCTCAGTCAGTTGAGATCTTGCTTCCAGGTGTATTCTCTGTTTGGCTCGAATAAATTTTTATAAAAATCCTCAAAATAAATCAAGCTCATAAATTTTTATGATGTAACAAGTTATGTATCCCTCTAGTATTCAATATTTTACTAATAAAATGTAGTCCTATAATTAATTCATCCTTAATAACAACAACAACTAAATTTGTCAAATAAAAATTTAAGGCTTTAGGTCTCCCTTTACTCTCAGAATGTATTTATCTTTTACTTGCATTCAGTCCTCATTAAATTCATAGGTGGATCTTTGTCTTGCCTTTTTATATTGTTCTTTATGGTCTAGAGGTCCTTTATTTATTTATTTATTTTGCTAGATTTATAGTTTATTTGTGTATTTTGTAGAAGAGTTGAGCCTTTTGCAACATCTCTTTATTTTAATGATCTATGCTTTATTTTAGCGATTAGAAAAACACAAAAGCTCTGCTGGGTTAATCCTTAAAAATTGGTTATCTTACTATCTTACAGCCTTTGTTGTTTAAGATGAGAGATTTAGAGAGAGTTTAATCCCTTGTTTATAGATAAGATAATTATTGTATTAATCCCAAGATTCATGAACCTGTCAGGAGCAAATTCAGAAAGAGAACAAGCAGCCATGGTACAGATCCTGTGTCTGTTATCACCTCTACAAGAGGTTGGTGTGTGTGTGTGTGTGTGTGTGTGTGTGTGTGTGTGTGTTTTGTGGATCTGAGTCCACCTCTCAGGTTTTTTTTTGTTTTGTTTTTTGTTTTTGTTTTCTGTTATGGTGAGCCCTTATTCCAGTAAAGTAACAAAGATTTACTGAACCAATAGACTTCACTGTGACCTTTTTCGGGATGGGCAGTAGAGCTGCATCCTATTGTCTGGTTAGAAAGGTGTTATACTCAGGTAACAATAATACATATTGTAAACAGCTAACAGTGTGATTTACGGCAACTAAATCTAGCAAGAGAAATAAAGACTTTTAATTTTTGTCTTGAGCAACAATAAATGTTTTCATAAATATTCTATATTATCAGGGTGTACAATAGAACTTTATTAAGATAATTAATAAAATATATTTGAGAAATTATAATAAAATTGGACTTTGATTCTTTCTCAAAAGAAAATTGTAATTACTATTAATACACACTCAGTAACAGTAGAAAAAAATGTATTGAATGGAAGCATATTATTAGGCTTCCAAAGATTTTATGAGGTTGATTATGCAGTCATATTATTAGCACCCTTACCTTGGCTGATGATTTTCAATTGCATATTTTTTATAATGACATATTGCTAAAATTTAAATAGTAAATTCCAATTATAACATTTTTTACTATAATGTTTATTTAAATAGGCTATTATGGTAATGTTAGCCTTCATGTTTTTGTAATTTTTAAAAATGTTTTTCTTGCCCTAGCCAGTTTGGCTCAGTGGATAGAGCGTCGGCTTATGGACTGAAGGGTCCTGGGTTCTATTCTGGCCTAGGGCACATGCCCAGGTTGCAGGCTTGATCCCTATAGGGGGCGTGCAGGAGCCAGCCAATCAATGATTCCCTCCTATCATTGATGTTTCTATCTTTCTCTCCCTCTCCCTTCTTCTCTGAAATCAATTAAAATACATTACCAAAGAAAAGCTTTAAAAAATAATTTTTTTCTTTTAATATGTTTTCCACATTTTTGTTTTTATTGTTACTTTAGATCTTTTTTTCCATAAGTGAGAAAGTGCTAATAATTTGACTTGAGTCACTATGAATTGAAGAAGATAACTTGACTTTTTGACCACAGGGTCATGATGGAGATCCTTCTTCACCTTAAGCATAGTATATAAGATAATTAAAATAAAATACAAAATTATGAAAGTTAGTATAGTTCCCATATTTATATATGAAGTGCGAATGAGCTGGCAAATCCATGCTTATTTTGTATAATGAATGATAAGTAATTTAGGAAGGGTATAGCTTGAGTATCTTTTTGATTGCCTGTTTAAGAAAAAAAAGTAGTGATAGAAAAATACAGTCTGGGATCAATGAAGGGACAAATAAATTTAAATAACATAATTAACCTCAATCATTGTGATTCTTGGATAAAATTAATTATTTTTCTACTAATTTGATAGTTTTAAAATATAGGAAGGAAAGGTTTTAGCTTATGATGGCACTTTTCTTATACAAAAGAGATTAGAAATCTTAGCAAATCATCAGTGAATCATTAGAAAGCAGAAATGACTTCTTTTTTGGATCAGATTGCAAGGATAATTGCAATCCCCAAACAACACAAGTAGGGTGATGAAAACTGGTAAATATGCACAATGAATGCAAGTCCTTTGTATTTATATGGTTTCCTAAATCACTAAAATTATAACCAACTATATTATAAAAATAAATATCACTATATATGTAATTACATAGCATTTATAAGTGCAATCTAATTATGTCACTTAAATATCACTAAATGCATTATAAATACATACTACTATTTCTTAAGCGAGTAAAAGCAAAACAAATCACTAAATTACCTAACATTTCTGTGTCATTAATTGATATATGAGAGCACTTCTAGTTACAGTTGCAAGTTTGAAAATACATTTCACAACTGCAAGTTAGAAAATACATTTTACCTGGCAATGCTTTAAGATTTGAAATGAAACTCTTCAAAGAGAGTATTTCTTTTAGGGATGGCTTAAAATGTTTATTGAGTAATGGTTTTCAAATATTTTTTTTTACTTTTTAAGATAATTTTAATGTTTAAAAAATACACATTTTAAAATAAATATGAAAATATTTATTGAGTCAAAGAAGTCGTGGCAATTGGATTATTTATTTTTAACCTATTCTTCTGACAAAGTTTGCATAAGTATAATTTAAAAAAAATTCTTTAATATCCTCTAATAGAACTCAAACATGTATAAAAGAAAACAATTTACATTTTATATTTTGGCAAACATGTAAGGGATGGCCCATAGTACAGACAACTTTATCAGAATATTACAAAATATAGAAAAGTTAGTTTTTTTGTTTTTTAAATATCAGCATATGTATGGATGTAAAGTTATATAATTAAATTTAGGAATTTTTTGTATTACTTAATGATATAATTCATAGGCTTTTAATAATTATTTTTCATCTTATTTTTTTACCCAGTCTGAACATTAAAGATAGCTGTTATTGTTGCAATCATAATAGAGGGTTCTTTGGATTAATTAAATAAAGCAGAGGACAGCAAGCAATGGCCCTCATTCCAAATTAGGCCTGTTTCAGCACAACTTATTTGCTTGTTTATTGTCTGTGAAGCATTCTTGGTAAAATGACACAGTTGAATAGGGGTCATCAACACAGGCCTCTGTCAACAAGAGAGGCATCAGTCCCATAAAATCTAAAATGTTTACTAGCTGGTCTTTTATGTTGTTGTTGTTAATCCTCACCTAAGGATATGTTTCCATTGATTTTAGAGAGTGAGAAAGGGCAGGGAAGAGACAGAGGGAGGGAAACATCCATGTGAGAGAGACCCATCCACTGGTTGCCTCTTGCATGCATCCCTACCAGGTAAGTCCCCTTGACAGGGAATGAACATAGGACCCTTTAGTCCCTAGGCTAATGCTCCATCCATTGAGCTAAACCCGCTAGTGCTTTACTATCTGATTTTTTAAAGAAAACATATACTGACCTCTCAAAGAAATACATACATATATACATACATACCCTACCTACATCATGACCATGTTATGGTGTATTTTTAACATGATTTTAGAAAAATGTTTGGCTGCAGAATATATTAAGTTATTCTCATATTGCCTCCCTTTATGCTTCCCTGACCCTATTATATTTATATTTCTGTCATAATTATAATGCCCCTCATAGTTATGTAAGAGGATTTTTCATATATTGCCTATAAATAGAATGATTAATATATTAATCAGTTACCGAACATTTGCTATAAGTATAAAAAGTAAGTATTAATGATATAAAAGTAAATAATATTTTTTGAAAGTCAGGGGTAGAATCACCGATAATATAAATCAGCACATGAGTTGTGTACACAAGACATGATGTATCAGGCCTGAAGGAAACTCAAATGTTTTGAGGACTCTCAATGGCAAGGAGCTCAAGCTTAATTTAAGTGACTTCCATAAAATTACTCTTTTAACTGAAACAAAACAAAACAAAGCAGCTTTAATTGATGTTAGGTCTCTCTTCATTCAGGTTCTCAAGTGAACTCAATCAGAAATGTCTCCAAATCCCTTATTCTTTGTTCTGGGCCGCATTGTAAGGTGTTAGCATGGTGCTCCCACAGCACAAAGCTTAAGTAATAATAATTTCATATCCAGGAATCTTTCTTTGTATTACTTAAGATATCTTGGAGATCTCTTGAGCTAAAAAAGAATGTAACTTTTGCTTTGGTAATATACATTGTAAAAGTATTCTATGGGAAAACACTTTTTGGTAAAATTTTGATTTCTTATATTATTTAGATCCCAGTAATTAGCTATTTTAAGAAATTTGAAACTTCCAGCAAATCTTCTTGTTTTTTAATATCCCTGGTAATAAAAATTTTTGTAATGAATCGGACTTTATTGCTAAGCTAAAAATTGTATTTGAAATTTGTTTTAGTACCAACAATTGCCCCAAAATTGAAGTTATAGTTAGTAGCAACCGAGGCCTTCGTTTTTCTGTAGATTGAGAGATTCATCCAGAAAAGTTTTTAATCAGTGATTTCTATATACTGGCCACTATATTATGCTATAAAACGGCAAATTAGAGCTCTGTGTGGGTTAAGTTCCTAAATAACTTTTATTTTAGTTTCCTTCTTATGGAACTCTTAAGTATATAGCTGAATTTAATTTAATTTAACTTAAACAATATAATGTCATTATAGATTTAGATTTTTTAGTTAAAACACATTTTTTCTTACCTGCTAGTGTGTGAATGTTGAAATCAAGACTGGAAATTTACTTAGTCCCATCTGCTTGGTTTTCTCCAGTGGCTTTTGATGCATTTTCTTAATCACATGCTTGTTTGTTTTTTATCTTACCTAATAATAGACAAACATGTAAATTGACCATACCTCTGCTATGCCCACAGCCAATGAGGAGTGAGTATGCAAATTACCCTGACAAAGATGGTGGGTTAATTTGCATATGCTGGCGTGGAGCGGCCGTGTGGGGCAGGACGCCTGCTATGAGGGGGTGGGGGTGGAGAGAGCTACAGGAGCAGTGCTCCAGCTGGGAGTGAGGACTTGGCGGCTCCTGTGTGGCCCGGGAGCAGGGACTTGCAGGCTCCCAGGCGTCTGAGAGTGAAGCCAGGGGAAGGAAGGCCTATTCTTTCATGAATCTTCTTGCAATGGGCCTCTAGTGTTAAAATAAAGCATTAAGTGCTCACTTTATTGCCAAAGGGGAATTCATTGTTTTGGAGAGGCATACTTTTTATTATTCCACAGACAGTGATAGAAAGTTTACAAATGTTCTTCAATGTTCTCTTTTTGTTGTCTTTAAAGGATTAATATGAACAACAAATGCCATATGATTTCACTTCTATGTGTAACCTAAGACACAAAATAAACAAGAACAGAAAAAGGCTCACAGATATAGAGATCATGTTGACGGTTGCTGGATGACAGGAGGCTTGAGGGATAGATGAAAATGAAGGGACTAAGAAGTACAAATGGGTAGTTACAAAATAGTCATGGGGATGGCTATTGACAGTATAGGGAATATTGTCAATAATATTATAACAACTATGTATGGTATCAGATGGACACCAGATGTAACATAGTGATTAACTTGTAAGCTGCATAAATGTTTAATCGTGGGGTTGTGCACCTGAAACTAGTATAATATAGTATGCCAACTATAATTTAAAAATTATTTTTAAAAAGTTGAATATGAATCATTAGTTGTTTTTTCCATATGAGATTAAACTTACATGTGACCATTGCTGAGTGAAAATAAAAACATAGCAAACTTACAATAAAGATAGTACATAAATTGGTTGAAACCTGAAAAAAAAATTATTCTGTTAAGCACTTTTCATTGCTGCATGCACTGAACTCCAGCAGTCCTTGAAGTTTAAGATGACTATGTATTGGAACTCACACTCCTTAATTTTGGAATCTAAACTTAAAAACCAATGTTATCAATGAGTATATAAATGAGTTATTTAGTTCCTAGGTAAAATGCAAGTCAATAAAAATTTTTAAAATATATATTTTTATTTTTAAAATATTTTTATTGATTTCAGAGAGGAAAGGAGAAGGAGAGAGATATAGAAACATCAATGATGAGAGAGAATCATTGCTCGGCTGCCTCCTGCACTCCCCCTCCTGGTGATCAAGCCCGCAATCTGGGCATGTGCCCTGACTGGGACTTGAACCTTGACTTCCTGGTTCACAGGTTGATCCTCAACCCCTGAGCCAGGCTGGCTGGGCTAAAATATATATTGAATTAATTAGGTTTACATTGATTAAAAAATTATATAGGTGTACAATTCTGTTTTTGCCTCACCATTTGTAAATTTTGTCAAGTTGAGGTGTAGTAGTTGCATGCTGCATTCCTAGCGTGGGTCTCCACTGATGGAAAGAAAGCCCATGTGAGATTTAGAGATCTGAAACAATGAATTTCCTAGCTTTATCTACTTCCTCACTCAGCATATACCATCATGCTTACTAGTTAACTACTTCTTCAGGTCCGTTTAAGCATTTTAGATTCAGCTAGCCATTGCAAAAACTTAATTTCTATCCCCTGCTATTTTCCTTCTTTGTAATCGTCCATTGCCTTTCTAAGTAGGCGTGTTATATTAATAGCACTCTCTCAGTATCCTTTGCCCCTTGTAAAAGCAGCAAACATCCCTCAGTTTGTATTCACTTGCCAAATGTCTACTGTTAAGATACTTTTTATTTCTAAAATGTGTTCACTTATCAAATGCATTAAAATGCTTGAAATATGGTAACCAGTGAAATGCATATGTGCTTTTCCCCTTTGCTCTTGTCCATTCTGGACTTTGCTTTTCTTTCCATCATTTTAATGTAACTTGCTTCCAGCTGAAAGCCAGGAGAGCGGCTTTCCTTCAAGCTGATGCAACTATCACTCTATAATTAGACCTCAGGGAATGCTGTGGAAGGAAACAGCCACCTTTGTCCCCTCCTTTAGGGACTATCATCTCAACACATTCAAACTTAGATGTATGCCTTAGGTAAATAATGGCATATGTTTGAAAATAGATTGCCAACTGACAGTAGCTCAAATCAATATCTGAAAGTATGACAGTTTTATTCATATAGGTATTTTTCTCTCTGGAGACTCAAATCTTTAAAATATGGTGCAAAATTCCCATATAACAGTAAGAGCCCAGAAACAGGTTGTCTTTTTAATTCTGTAGCTAACCGATTAACCCATTCTATTTGCTCTTCTGTGTAATTTGAGTTTTCTAATTGTGAAGATGTCTCTTTCTTTGTGAAAAAAAAAAACAATAACAACAAAAATCTGATTATATAAATCTGTATTATATAGGAAATGGCTAAATGTTTCGGACTATAAGGGTGTCCCAAAAAATATATGCACACTTTGAATGATTAATTCCAATGGGTTAAATATGAAAAGAAAGAAACAATAATTGAGCCATCAGATGTTAAAGTGTGTATTCATTTTTTGGGACACCCTGAATATTAAAATCAAAGAAAGAATCAAAGTTATTTATTTTGACATCTGAGATTTAGGTTTACATCTTAATCTTATGGGGGGAACAATAAACATTGGGAGAAACAATAAACATTGGAGAGCAAAACACAGGAGTGTGTTTACCAGAATGCTGCTTTCTACTACTGAGCCACCAGAAAGTACAGCACAGCACAGGATAGCAGAGGAGCTGTGCATGTTGAAGACTGCTGGACAATTACCAGCAGCCACTAAGAGCCCCTACTGTGTGCACATGGACACACAACCAGTTCTTTCTTTGCCATTTTTCCAATTAGGTCCACTGTAACTTCTGCACCTCCTTGTATTCTCTGTCTTTGTGGATTGCACCCCCATCCACTTAATTTTCAAACTAGAGTCTGCCTTTCTTTTAATTCCTGACATTCTAACTTATTAAGAACCTGCCAATTTTATCATCTTAAATATTTATTGAGCTCACCCATTTTCTCTATCTCTGTTATGAGATCCCTATGCCTGGAGGCCTGTACTCCAGAGTTATTTTCTATAGAAATGACACATTAACCTATATCAAAAGCAATGAGAGCTTTTTGCTTCCTTGCTTACAACACATTCCATGGTTCCACTTAGCCTGATTGATCAAGCCCAGACTTATTTAATAACTAGTGCGATAACCTTTACATAAATCACATAACTACTCAAAGCCTTGGTTTTCTCACTTATACATGTACACAGCCCCACCAGGGTCACTGTGATATTAGACAAGATAATGTACACAAAGCACTTTGCACAGTGGGGACACAGAGGACGCGATCAATATGTGTTCGTTAGCCAAGATCATTTATCACCATGCTATGCAAAATCTGTGTATTAGAGCCTCTCCTCTCCTACCTCCTCTCTTGTTAGCCTGTGCCTTCTACTCCAAAAGCACCCAAGAGCTTCTAGATCTGTTGTAATTCTCTTTCTCTCTTTCTCTCTCTCTCTCTATTTTTTTTTTTTACTGACATGTTTGTTCTATTTTCTCATTCATTTCACCAAGGTGACTAGTACTCATCTATCTCTTACACTCAATCCCAGTGTCACCTAGTCCAGGACGGCTGTCCTGGCATCCCTGTTTTGTCCAGGCTGGTGCCTGTGTTTGTTTACTAGGATGACCTTAACAAAATTCCACACACTAGGTAGTTTAGAACAACAAATGTGTTCTTTCAAAGTCCTGAAAACCAGAAATGCTAAGATGTCAGCAGGGATGCGCAGCCTTTGAGACTGAATGAATCCCTCAGTGCCTCTTCCCGCCTCCTGGTGGTGGCCCTCTCTCCTTGGTCTTCCTTGGCCTGCAGCTGCATCACTCTACTCTCTGCCTCCATCAGAATATGGTGTTCTTCCGGTGTGTCTCTGTGTTCAAATTTCCCTCTTCTTATAAGGACACCCATCATGTTGGACTAAGGGCCCAGCCTATTGCAGTCTGACCTCATTTTATCTAATTACATTTGCAGCAAGTGTAATTCCATATAAGGTCACATTCTGAGGTATTGCGTTTAGCACTTAGGCATGTCTTTGGAGAGACACAATTCAGCTTACAACATTGACCCTTACATGTACTTTCGTATTACTTCTGCATACATACATGTATCATTTGCACTTGATTCATTATATATTAATAATCTGTTCATGTGTCTGTCTCCTTTAATAGATTTCAAGTTATTCAGAGCATGTGCCTTGTCTAATCTATCTAATTTCCCTTTACCTTTAGCACAGGGGACATGGTAGACTTTTAATACATGTCAATTAAATGAACAAATCATTGTCCACTCTTTAAAAAAATAGGTCTTGTGGTACAAAATATTATAAGGATTAATAATGCCCCATACTATTGAATAATCTCCCGTTTATTTTTCAATTACTACAAAGAGAACAGAGGAAGAAATACCGTTATTCAGGAACAGTGAAAATTTAGTTCTTTTCCCAGGGTCCTCATTGTTAGTGCAACCTTGGGGAAATCACTTAATTTCTTCATGCTTGTCTATAAAATAGAAGGGAAAGAAGTTACAGCTTACAGAGTCACTTTCAGATATTTATATTTTGTTATTCCCATTCTAGACCCACCAGAGACTTAATTTAATCAGAAAGTAGAGGCTACTTATGAGGAGCTTGATAAGTCATGTTTAACTTTTACCCTGGAGGAAATGAAAGATCATGAAAATCAAGTGAGGATTATGAGAAAAGCTGAAGTAAAGCAGCAGTAATGAAGTTGGCTGGGAAAACTAGAAATGGAGGTGGCGTGGCAGTGAGCACACACCGGTCATGGGGCTGATTGGATGTTGGGAGGGAGGGAGGAGAGATGCAGGGAGCATTGTTGAATGACTACTATTGAACACCTTATCAGATGCCAAATATGATGCCATAGATGCTGATATCTAAAATTTCACACCTTGATGAAATTATATATTTTATAAATGTTGGAGGCTTTACATGCCTGTGTATGTTTGCTTCAGTGAGACCTCTACTGAAGTTATTAAACCTTGTAATTATAAAATATTTATAATCCCCTCAGTGTTGCCCACCTCAGGTTACCTTTGATGTAGGGAGGTGAAGCCTGTTATAGTTGTTTTACACATGAGTAGACTGAACTTAGAAGCATAAATGGTTGGCTTGCATAGTTATAGTTTTGAAAATAGTCTTTTGATTCAGAATCTTTTTATTAAGGTATGTGTATAATTTTAATCTTACTTTCTATTATTATAACCATATCAATTCCATTCCTTTAGCTACAAAAAATCAATAGATGTTTCTTAATCATTATCTGTCTTCAGGGAGGTTTTCTATAAAGACAGAAATAGTATTTGTTTTTGGAGATGGACATGGTACAGCACAATTCTCCCCAAAGAAATGGTTTTCTATGTTTGTCTCTGTTAAGAGTGCATTAGTTAAGCTGTTCATGAGTAAAATCAGACGGCATAGTGATATAAAGATCACCATTTATTAATCATAGTAGTTGATGCAGCACAGTGTGAAGGAAGAGCGTGAGATGGAGAGTGCTAAGTAGCTTCTTTCTGCTCAGTTATGTTCCCACCTTGAACCTGATCGATTAAAAGTGAAACAGTGCCGTTTAGAGGTAGAATGTTTGACTTGGTGGTTTAAACTTGTTTTATTTTTTAAAATATGTTTTTAGTGATTTCAGAGAGGAAGGGAAAGGGAGAGAGAGATGGAAACATTAATCATGAGAGAGAATCATTGATCGGCTGCCTCCTGCAGCCCCTTACCGGGGATCAAACCGGAAACTGGACATGTGCCCTGACTGGGAATCAAACCCTCACCTGGTTCATAGGTCGACGCTCAACCACTGAGCTGCCTCAGCCAGGCTAAACTTGTTTTATTTTATTTGGAATTCCAAATTAAAGACTTAAAAAAGGCCAGTTTTTAAATAAAACATTTTATTTTTAACTTTTTAATAATTTACTTCACACTATTTTTAATAGTAATTTAGTGAGAACCGCTAGCAGGGTTGCCTAAGACCATCAGAAAACACAGATCTTTACATTACAATTCATAACAGTAGCAAAATTACAGTTATGAAGTAGCAACGAAAATAATTTTATGGTTGAGAGTCACCACAACATGAGGAACTGTATTAAAGGGTTGCGGCATTAGAAAGGTTGAGAACCACTGTTTTATACTAATATGTTATTGCTTTAAAAACCACAAAGTAATCACAGATTATAATTACAGATAATCAGAAATTGAGATCCTAGAAGTTACAGGTCTTATCTTGTTTCTCACAATTTAATGGGTTCAAAGGCATGCTTCTCAGTTTGATACTAGAACTCTATATCTCTCATGGTCTCTAACCTCTTGTCTGTTGATTGCTTCAGTATCTTTAACTATTTCACATTTCAAGCACTGTCAGTAACCTGAAAAATGTCTTTGAAGAATTTGCATGTTTTCCAAATACATGTAAAATCCATTGTGAATAATATAACACAAATCCACTTAAAATAATGAGGGTAAAATTGTCACTTTTCATCATATAATTTTTCAATAAAAACTAACTACTACTCTGAAGTACAATTAAGTTTATCTTAAAAAATGGAGATTCTAGTCTTGAAAAGATTGGAAACCATTGCCTTATATCAGGCCATTCTCCTAATGAAGTATTATAATACTATATTTGAATAGTGAAGAGCCTAGTGCACAGTAGGTACATGGTAGGTATTTGGCTTTTATTGTTGTTATCAGAGCTATTTGCTTTTCAAAAGAAAACAGATTTTAAAGAAAAGAAATATGTAATAACTGTTGAATAATATTGATATTGACTGACTATCTCTCAAGTTTGAGACATATGGTAATGATTGCATGTATGTCATTACAAATTTTTCTAAAATGGTGCATTCGGCACCATTCTGCTATATATGTTATATTGTTTCATATGTGTATCTTCATAATCATAAAGAAAACTAATAACACAAAATTTTTCTATTATGTGGGTTCAGTAATAAAAATTATTTCACTTAAACTTTAATTTGTATAGAATATTCATTAAATATCTATACCTATTTATCTAATCTGTCTGTCTATCTATCTATCTACCTATCTATCTATCTATCCATCCTAAGTGCAGGAAGGAACACCAAATGCCAGCCATTGAAAATGGCAAACAATAAAATAAGTGCATTGTATTTACCTGCTTCTTAGTATTTTTAGAAAGCAGGAGGTGATACCAAATTTTTGTTCCCTTTTCTCTGTCTTAACTTGTAGGTGGGTTTCTCAATCATGCATAAATTATGTCCTAGATAATTCATTGTGTTGGGTTAACTATTATAGTTCCACTTCAATATACTTCTGTAAGACAGGGAATAAGGACCACAACTTTGAAAAGACAAATGTGAAACATTCCCTAAATACAATGTCTGTCCTCATTATAAGATGGCATAAGTTGTTATCAGAGTCATTTTAAGATGGATCAACTAACACATCATCTTAATGCCCATTGCAACCGAAGCAGAAGTTACGCAGTTGTGAATTACATGTACCAGCTTTATGGATATGTGGCAAGCTAGGTTCCCATTGTGCCAGACTTCCTAGGTTAGCCTGTGCATGATCTCTAGAAAGGCTATGTCTCATGCCAATACTGAAAATAATGTAATGTTGGAGAGGTAGAGAGATGTGCAGTAAATATAGTATAATCTTTTAGGGAAATTTACAGAAAAATTATTTATATGAAAATTGCATTGTATAGATGCTACTATGTAAAATTTAAAAGGTTATGAGAAAATGAAGTAATTAATGTGGATAGCCCTGAAAAAATACTCATTCTATTTAAATTTTAAATGTGCTTTGGAAAGATCATGACGTAATAAATGTTCACTTTGTTTTAAAAGGCAGAAAAGTATTAAGGAACTGAAAAATTACAATTACCTCACATTTCACTGATGATCGCTATTGCTCCAGATCTTTCATGGCTATTTTCTACATGCATGTATGCATATAGCCAAATAACTCTTTTTAATGTTTTTATTTTAAAATTTTATGAAGGTTTTTTCCCCCCAGGTTGATAAAGAAAGAGTTACTCCATCCTTTTAATGGTTTTCTAGCATCACGTAAAAAGAATGGATTTTAATGTCTTTAACCAGATTCTATACATTAAAATGCTTATGCCATAAATTTTCAAAGTAAAATATTGTATTGTATTTTAAATTTGAAAAAAGACATCTTTATATGTCATTTTTTGGTAACCATGTGACAAACTTTCAAATATATTAAATATGAGGTGCTTTTAGCTAGAGAAGCAAATTCAAGGGAATGGTAGGTCTCAAATATTATTGTTTGCCTACCATAGACCCGCCCCCTAGCTGCACCCCTTCCTCCTCCTCACTTGCAGACCCTGATTTGTTCACTCTGAGGGGAGGGGCCAGGTGCTTGAGAGGAGCCTGGGTGCCTCTCTGGCCCTGAGATGATGTACCTTTGCTGGTGAAACCAGTTGTGTGGAGGTTACTCTCTTTGTGTGATTGCTTTAGGCAGAAGCATAGTCATTGGCTCATTTTGGCCAATGTTGTGTAAGTGTGTTATATTCTGCTGAGTGTTTCATGTGTAGAATATCCCTACTCTGAAAATCAGACACAAGATAGGGACTTTACATTTTCTAGACTTTTTCATCTTTGTGTAACACCTGCATATACAGTGGCCACCTTAGTACCATGCTATAGAGTTCAAGAGAATTTCATAGACTCAAAATTATCGCCATGACCTCCTTAACTTACTGGATTTACCAATGTGAATCAACCCGTCTTCCAAATTTTAATTGTGAGATAATAGAACCCTTATTTTCAGCCACTTTAATTGCATTTGCTGGTTTTGGCAGCCAAATCATTCTGATACAAATAGAAATCTTTGCAGTTTCTCCTGTATTTATTGCTTTCTGGTGATGCCATAAATCAAGGCAGACAGGATGCATGCTTGAGATGAGTCTCTGTCTGAAGTCATGAATGGACTTAATTCAGCAGAGCCAGCCCCAGAAGCACCGGTGTCAGAAGTGAGAGAAGCATCAAAGAGGAGAGGGACTAGGAGGGTGGTTGGTCTCAGTCAATAGCTCCTGTGGGCTTTCTTTCAGTTTCTTATGAGCAACTTGTCTGTTACACATACTTACAAAGCATGAAGACAACTAAAATTATTTTTATGTAATATGTGCTTCCTCCAAAATCTATGTGTGAGGACAGAGTTAGGCACAAACATTTATTTATTTCTCTTTGCTGTGTATTCCTGCTCTTGAAGTCTGTGTATATAAAGTCTGTGTATGCTTGCGTGTGCATGCGGGCACATGTACACGCACACACACAGATTAATCAGTTTGCTTTCATTTAGATTTTATTGAAAGCAAATATGAGGAAACCAGAGGCATTTTCCCCATTTCCTATGTTGTTTCCTTTATGGACTTGGATGTTAACTTACTTCAGTGGCCAACATCAGTAAAATTCCTTTTTCTTTCCAGTTCTCTTTCTCATGGTTTGATTCTATTTCTTTTTATTTTTCTCATACATAAATAACTTGGTTTGTAAATACCACATATTAACAAGAAAAAAAAAATACACCACTAAATGACTCAATGTGACATTCTTCATCTCCGCGCTGTCATGCAGAGGACATTTTTGTAGCTCAGAGAAGAAAAGACTCCCTTGCAGCATTCTCAGGAAGTATACGTCTGTCTCTGATTTAAATAAATAAACAAGTAGTCCTGGGAAATAGATCCATATATTAATATCCTCGCTAACTCTCAGCAAAGTGGATGTTATCTTCCCTTAAGAAGAATATGTACATATAGAATATATGTCTACAAAATATTGCTCCTTGTTACTTAGATGAAAATAAGCAATACCTCTGTTTGCTACATTTTCAGATAATGGATACACATGGTCTGATTTATTTGGTTGACCATACATGCAAGTAAAGAACGTTTAGCTCTGAAATGCTGCCACAAATAGGTGGTAATAAACTAATACAGTTGCAATTCCAGTTATCTTTAAAGGAAAGGTTTTTCATAATTCTCAAAAGCCTTTGCTATGGCATGCAACTACGACTAGAAAAATACAGCTTAGAAATTACTGACACAGAAGTGCTTTATCAAGCAATGTTTGTGAACATGTTAATTTTAAAAGCATATTTCCATTTATTTTGGATGCCTGCTTCTCTGAGTTGTACTCATATGTCTGCCTTAGCTAATCATTTTATTTTTGGAACAGGCTCCATGAATATTCCTTGTATGTTGACTGATGATTATGATAATTTATTTTATAAAATATTACCCAGAGATTATGTGCAATATTTGGAAATTGGACTTCTTTGCAGTATTACCACATTTTCAAAAATATATCTATATTTTTCAGAATATTATCAAGTTAATTTGAGAAATTCCAGGAATAAGCCCTTAAGTTCATAAAATTTGTAAATTAAGAACTATAGAACTGAGAATTATATTGTGATCAAATAAGACAAATATATAATGCCTTTTAGCCAAATTATAGTTGAAGCATTTATTTGTAATATACTGTAAGTTAAATATGTAAACAGTGGTCTATGCATCTTTTTAATAAATAAAGCTGTATGTTATGAAGGCATTAAACCCCTTAGCCATTTTCAATGCAATGGCAGCATTTTACTCTGTAAGACTTTTCCAAGGTGACCAATTCAGGAGGCACAGTTTCAATATGTCTTTTTGCTCAAGTGCTTATAGAAGATGGAATAATGCCCCCACCCAATAATATCAGCACCCTCATCCCTATAAGCTGGGACTGTTACTGAATATGGCTAAAAGAACTTCCCGTATGTGATGAAGTTAAGGCTCTGGAGATGGGAAGGTTATCTTGGCTTTGGAAGTGGGCCTTCAATATAATCATGAGGGTCCTTTAAAGAGGTAGACAAGAAGGTCAACGAAGAAAGGCGATGCTGTCACATCACACTCAGGGTTAGAAGAGGTGACGTGATGTGGGGCCACAAGGAATGAGGAGGCAGCCTCTGGAAGCTGGAAATAAACAAGGAAACCTCATTCTCCCAGAATCTCCATATGGATCCAAACCTGCCCACACCTTGCTCTTAGTGATATAAAATTCATTCTGCACTTCTGCTTCAAGACCAATCAGACAGTATATTTGCATTATTTTCAGTCACAAAGTGTGGCATTTTGTTTCCGAAGCAAAAAGAAAATGAATACAGTACCCTAGTTTCTAGAGTCTGCCTTACTCACCACTTTGGTTGTGTTTGTGAAATGACATACAAAAGACAATAAAAAATGTCTTTTGTATTGAGATCATTCCAGATAATCACCTTGTGCATTATAGAACTTGGTGACATGCATGCTCACAATGTAAGATCCTGCAATAATTTTAGTTCATGATTTAGGATAAAAAATTATGCATTCTTACCATTTTTGTTGCTCTTTTTAAATTGCCACTTAAATGTTAAGAACATTGGCCATCTTTCTAGGTATATAGCTATGATATAAAAATGATAGAATATTTTCATATTTTTAGTGATGTTATTTGTGTGTGTTTTTTTCTCTGATCACTTAGTTTTCTTCCCATTTGGGATCTAGATTTCTTTATGAA
Source organism: Corynorhinus townsendii (assembly GCA_026230045.1). Classification (NCBI taxonomy): domain Eukaryota; kingdom Metazoa; phylum Chordata; class Mammalia; order Chiroptera; family Vespertilionidae; genus Corynorhinus; species Corynorhinus townsendii. The sequence continues at coordinate 39,429,441 of JAPDVU010000001.1, forward strand.
GAAAATATTCATATTCTACCATGAGATAGTTGCCTTATCCTCCCCAGGACTCTAAGTCTGTAACGAATACAGTAGGCCTCAGAGTGGTGGACAGTGTAAAATAAGAAAAGTGCTATATTATCTTGAGGAGGAAAAGATAATTGTTCTTTTGATTGGCATTGAGCAAAATGCTATTGTTATTCACACATACATGTATGTGTGTGTGTGTGTTTTCATTGCTACCTGTCTTCCTGAGAATTAAAAACACCTAGTTACCCTATTTAGTTACCTTAAACCATTTTCAGATTTTAAACATTAATGTATTATGATGGTGGTGTCTTTTTTGCCTCATTAGATATCTTTAAACCTTTTTCTTGTTAGATAATAGTGACTTTTTCTTATATGGTTCAAACACTGCTTTATCATGCTATATGCTTTGAATTACTTGGGATACTAAATGTATGTTGTTGTTTTTTCATCACACATGCTTTTATATAAATGCCATTTAATAGGTGCTAATGTAAATTCGTATAACTAATTATGCTAACAAAAAGACACAAAGTGCCTTTGTTTTTTTGCACTATTACATCTTGTCATTGCCACGATTTTCAATGAATTTTTATATATTTATATTTCTGAAGCATCAATTGAGAAGTTTGTAAACGTTCCTAGGAATGGTTTGTTGCACACATTGTTTTTATAATTTAATAAAATTATGTGATTGAAAGGGTTTTATTAATAGAGAACCTCTTTGAATTATACTCCCATTTAAACTTACCTGAATAGTTTATAAACCCAACAATATCATTTTGATATATGCTGCAGTATGTTCTGACAAACAGAGGAACTTTTTCACCCAGAGATGACTTTTTCATTATCATAATTAATTTTGTTCTTATGCTGTTATGACCCATATTGGAAGGAATAAGTTAACAGCACATGATTCTGCATCCTTTTACTAATCCTGCACTTCTGTGTATCTTCCCTGGTAGTCATCATAAGACATCTATTTAAGTTAAACAGTATTGCTTTAATTACTGTTAATAATAGCATTCAACACATTAAATAACATTTATTAAATAAACTTGATAAATATACTTACAAGTATAGTGGTAACTATACTTACATGGCTTGAATTAAAACAATGTGTTTTTTATCTTTTCTTTTGGAGCAGTATCTGTATAAATAAATATTCATTCACCCTATTGCACTTTCTACCTTATGTTCAGAGATTGATCTTTCTGATTTGGATAGGGAGGGCCTGGCTATGTCATGTTAATTTAAATTCAGAATCTTCTTGGAATGTCTGATCCACACCATGACCAATGAATCGTAGGCCACTTAGATATTTCACAGCTGGTCTTTTCCTCATCAGATCATCCAGGATTCCTGAGAATCAACCAGAGTGAATTAAATCAGTTTCCCAGAGTGACCCTAAAATATCTGACTCACGCTGTCACTAGACATAGGATTGTGCTTTCTAGTTCACTCTTCTGGACAGCGACTATCATTTGATTACTGAGGCTCTGAGAAGTTATTTGATATCTCCACGTCTCTTCCCTGCTCTGAAATTGGCAGTAGTAATATCCACATCAAAAAGGAAGTCACAGCTCTGGCCGGTATGGTACCCATGCACCAAGAGGTCACAGGTGCCAATCCTTCAGGTCACATACCTGGGTTGTGGGCTCCATCCCCAGTAGGGGTGCACAGGAGGCAGCTGATCTGTTTCTCACATCAGTGTTTCTATCTCTCTCCTTCCCTCTCTCTCTCACCTCAATAAAAACATTAAAAAAGAGAGAAGTAAAAAGTAGTATACCACTCGTGAACACGCTTTCAACATTTCAGGGGTTACACAGATATAGGCATTGTTACTATAAAGTCTGGACTTCCTTAGGGTATCCCAGGGGAAGTAGCTTGCAAACAGCTAAGTACTTAGCTTATGGTTTGTTTTCCATGTGAATCTGTTTCCCCTATTTCTTCCTCAAAAGAATGTATGTGCTCTTCGGTGTGTCACTTCTGTATTGCAAGTTTCTCTCAAAGGACTCAGTCTATCAGGCCTGAAGTGTTCTTAGCCCATCATGAAACAGATGGCTGATGTTAATAATGATAAAATGACTATAAGTACCGCAACAAAATGTCTATCTTAGGCATTTATTGATTCGTTCTAATTATTCTAATGCATTTTATAAGTATATCAACTTGGGAAGGTAGTAACTGGCCTGCATGTAATGTATGGGAAACTAAAGATCCAGATTTCTTTGAGAATTCTATCTCGTAGTTATCAGTGTTACCTGCTTATACTTTATTCTCAATTTGTCAATTGGTGGGGTAGAAAAAAATTTATTGTGTAAAGTTTCTGATTTAAAAATATTGAAACTGTTATCGGTGTAAATAAGTGTTAATATTTCTATATGATTATGAGATTTGATCTGGCCATGTGGCTCAGTTGGTTAGAGTGTGACACCATACACCAAAAGGGTTGCGGGTTTGATTCTTGTTCAGAGCATAATCCCCAGTTGGGGCACATACAGAAAGCAACCAAAAGATATTTCTAACACACACTGATCTCTCATCTCTCTCTCTTTCTCTCTCTCTCTCTCTCTCTCTCTCTCTCTCTCTCTCTCTCTCTCTCTCTCTATCTCTCTCTCTCCCCCTCTCTCTCTTTCTGTGTGTCTCTATCTCCATCTCCATCTTCATCTCTATCTCTATCTCCATTCCTCTCACAATCAATAAACATACCCTAGGATAAAGATAAAATAAAGATTATGAGATTTTTTCTGTTACTATTATTAGATTAGCATGCATTTGACCTTATTATTGCTGTCTTTTCTCATCCTATATTGTGGGTTGGTAAAATATGTTTTATATCAGGGACATTGATAATCACCTCTAATTTATGTTTATATTAAAAGTGAGCCATGATTTGTATCTCTCAGATGATTAGTGACTTTGTGCTTTTATTCATGTCTCTTGGCCTTCTGTATATCCACTTTTGAGAAGTGTCTATTTAGATCCTTTGCCCATTTTTTGATTGGATTGTTTATCTTCCTTTTGTTAAGTTGTATGAGTTCCCTATAAATTTTGGAGATTAAACCCTTATCGGATGTAACATTAGCAAATATGTTCTCCCATGCAGTGGGCTTTCTTGTAATTTTGTTGATGGTTTATTTTGCGGTGCAGAAGCTTTTTAACTGTCAGAATGGCTATCATCAACAAATCAACAAATGACAAGTGCTGGTGAGGATGCTGAGAAAAAGGAATCCTCGTGCACTGCTGGAGGGAATGCAGACTGGTGCAGCCACTGTGGAAAACAGTATGGAGTTTCCTCAAAAAACTAAACGTGGAACTCCCATTTGACCCAGTGATCCCACTTCTAGGAATATACCCCAAGAAACTAGAAACACCAATCAAAAAGGATATATGCACCCCTATGTTCATAGCAGCACAATTTACAATAGCTATAATTTGGAAACAGCCTAAGTGCCCATCAGCAGATGAGTGGATTACAAAATGATGGTACAACTATACAATGGAATACTATGCTGCTGTAAAAAAATAAAAAAAGAACTCTTCATTTTCAATAGCATGGATGGACCTGGAGAGCATTATGCTAAGCGAAATAAGCCAGTTGTAGAAAGATAAGTCTCACATGATCTCACTCATTTATGAAATATAATGAACAACATAAACTGATGAACAAAAATAGATACAGAGACACAGAAGCATTGAACAGACTGACAAACCTCAGAGGGAAGGCAGGGGAGGTTGGGAGGGGGTATGAGATCAACCAAAGGACTTGTATGCATGCATATAAACAACCAATGTACACAGACAAGTAGCAGGTGAGGACATGTGTTGGGGGGGTGGGAGAGGGCAGGGAGAGATCAATGACGGAAAAAGGAGACATGTAACACTTTTACTAGTAACAATAAATAATTTAAAATTTTAAAAAGTAATTAATGAAAAATATGAGTTTAAAGGTCATGAGAACATTGTGTTTTTTTTTAACTTTTATTATCTATATTATTTTTTAATTAATTTACTTCTGACAATTTTATTCTCACTGTAAAAGTACTCTTACTGGTGTAAATTGTTTAATAATCTTTAATGTAATATTAAAAATAATTTTATTTTGACACACAGTAACTGAAACCATAAAAAAGGACAGACTTTTAAACTCCTGTTTTAAAAATGTAGATAGTTTTTAAATAATAAATAATGTATCATACAGAAATAATATTTCAGAGATTGTCTACCTTTTTTCTTTGTTTTTTCTGAGTCTTAATTTATAAAAAAGCATTTGATATAGAAATGGTAATAGAGTTCTAAGTTTTTGTGGAAAATGAAGGTTGTAAAGCATTTTTTTTTCTTTAAAACAATGATGACAATGACTGCTATATGTTACTAGAGGCCTGATACACGAAAATTTGTGCAAGCCTGTGTTGGCAGTCTTCCTTCCCCCCAGCTGCCAGCACTGGCTTCCCTCCCGCACTGGGGATCCATCCGGGTTGCTTCCCTCTGGCCCGGCTTGATCAGAAAGGACTTCCGGAATGATGTCAGGAAGACATCCAGTCTAATTAGCATATTACCCTTTTATTATTATAGATTGATATAGCGTGTTTTGGCTTATATACCTCTTCCCATACACCATCTCATCAATTAGAAGTCTTTTGGTTAACATTAATATATTTGGGACTCACAACAGTGTATCTTTTATAACAAATAGTTGCTTGTTTCAATTTTCTTACATATACATAAATCATTAGTATTTTAAAAAAACTTTAATAATATGTAAATTAGTCAATGCACATGTTTAGATAAATGGATAGATATGTATAGAGTATAGTGGATTTTTTAACCCAGTGTATACAAATATAATCATTTGAAATTCTTGATTAAAGACAACTTTCTGTGAAATAAACATTTCCATAATTATAAATGTTAACCTTTATACCCTGCTCATAAATGAATAGTAATCTGATCTATTGATATTAAATATTGATTGTTTAATAATATAAGATTTCTAATTAAATATTTATATCTGAAAAATACAAGAATGGACACAACTTCTAAATGAGTTTTATTATTGTATCTGTAGTAATTAGAAAATAAAAAGGTTGACAATAGGACAAAACCTGGAGATCAGCAATGAAAATATTATATTTACAGAATATTTACATATCATCGAATTTTATTGTATACAGTTTTTCATTTTTGGTTATTTCTGCTTCAAATGTATTCCTGATAATAGTTAATTTTCTATAACAATTATAGAAATAACTGAGTTTATATAGCTACTTATTGCAGAAAATCTTCAGATTTATGAGTTTATTTTTTAAGGTGTGATATGAAATTATATTGCTTTAACTGCAAAAATCATGGCTTTAAACTTGACACAGCTTCTTCAAATGTGTTTTCTTTGTAATAGGATGTGCTATTTTTTTCAAAAGTTTGAAAACACTCAACAAAGTCTGAGTGTACATGGTGCATATGTGAAGGCAGCCACCTGTACACTCATGTGATTAGTTGATTGTCTGATAATCATTCTCAGACATTAAAGCTACACAAGAGAACCTAGAACATGTTGACTCTCAGATTAATTGTATGCAAAATTGGCCTGATAAGTATGGAATATTGGCTTTTATTAATCTTTTACTGATAACACAAAATATATTTTTAAGCTTAAGACTTTCTCTAAAGAATCAATTTTAATTTAGAGACTAAATAAAATCCTCGTTAAACCTGATCAATAGTAGAGTCAAGTAAATACAAAGTATTTTACTCTAAATCAAAATGAGTTCTTCCTTAAATGCTCCCTACTCTAGCAGTGTGCTAGCAAGGAATCAGAATATAGGTTATTTCAGCGATGAAATATATCTTTAAGAAAGTAACACAAAAATATAGCCCTGAGGTATAATATTTCTGAGATGAATAAACAAGAACGTAGAGGATAACTAGAGTGTCTCATTCTTTACTCTTTTTAAAAAAATATATATTTTATTGATTTTTTTTACAGAGAGGAAGGGAGAGGGATAGAGAGTTAGAAACATCGATGAGAGAGAAACATCGATCAGCGCCTCCTGCACACTCCCCACTGGGGATGTGCCTGCAACCAAGGTACATGCCCTTGACCAGAATCAAACCTGGGACTGTTCAGTCCACAGGCCAATGCTCTATCCACTGGGCCAAACCGGTCAGTGCACATCCTTTACTCTTAGTGCCAATATTTTGGGTGGGAAGAATCATTATTTTCCCTCAAAAATGTCTACTAATTAATAAATTATTGAATCTAGAATGTTTATTAGTGATATTTACCACTATGAAAAGGGTGTCTTTCCCAGAATAAGAATGAACTTCATGACCTATATTTGCCCATGATTAAATCAGGTTCACTTGGATCTGTTTAGCCCTAATGCTATAAAGATGTCTAGTTTGTATTTGTTTCCCTAGTAATGTTTGATTATTCTTTGTGAAGATATAAAGTCATTTAAAGTATAGGATATTAGCATTAGTGAACAATGGTCTTTAAGATAAGGCTCATTATTCATCTGAACACAGAAAATGAGAATCAGGCCCCCCCCCTATTTTTATTAAATTTATTGGGGTGAAATTAGTAAATAAAATTATATAGGTTTCAAGTGTTCAATTCTATAATATATCAACTGTAGATTGCATTATGTGTTTACACTCAATGTTAAGTCTCTTTCCATATATTTAACTGCCTTTACCCTTTTTTCTTCCTCCCTATCCCTTCCCTCTGGTAACCACCATACTGTTGTCTGTGTCTTTCTTTTGTTTCATTTTTTTAATTTTTTGCTTTCAGTTTTATTTCCCACATATGAGTAAAATAATATGGTTCTTGATTTTTCTGTCTGACTTATTCCACTTACCATGATATTCTCAAGGTCCATCCAGGTTGTTGCAAATGGCAGTGTTTCATCCTTTCTTATGGCTGAGTAGTATTCTACTGTGTAGTATATGTACCATCGCTTCTTTATCCAGTCATCTATTGAAGGGCACGTTGGTTGTTTCCAGGTCTTGGTCACTGTAAATAATGCTGCATTGAACATAGGGGTGCATGTGTCTTTCCAAATAAATGTCATCAAATTTTTCAGGTAGATGCCCAGAAGAAGAGTTTCTGGGTCATATGGTGACTTTATTCTTAATTTTTTGAGGACCCTCCATACTGTTTTCCATAGTGGCTATAACAGTTTAAATTTTCACCGGTGGTGAATAAGGGTTGCTTTTTCTCCACTTCACTGGCTATTAGGGAAATGCAAATCAAAACTACAAAGAGATACAACCTCACTCATGTTAGAATGGCTATTATCCACAAGACAAGTAATAACAGTTTTAGAGAGGTTGTGGAGAATTAATTCTTAAAAATCGTTTTACTTATGCAGTTATTATATTTATTTTTATAAATAAAAGTTTTAGATATATTTAAATATTAACTTTTTACTTTTTTTAGATTTGGCCAAAAGCTTTTCAATACCATATTTTCATTGCCTTTAAAATTATTGTCATGATAATCAGTAAACTTACTTTACAGGTAACAGAACTCTGTGGTTATATTTTCTTAAGTTGGTTTTGTAATGGGAGTGAGTCTTTCATACTAAATAATTATCCTTACCTGTCTTCACACTGGCAATAGCCTATGGACCAGTGAATTTTGCTTAAGTGTTATTTAACTTCTAACTCAATATCATACTGTGTTCAATCAAATATTAAATGAGTTAATATGAGAAAAATGATTGAATTGATTTTGTCTAGTTTATTTTAAAGTATATGACAAAATTTCCTTGATAAGTCTAAAATCCTAAGTTGATAAAATCTTCATTTAAATATGTGTAAACAGGAACCAAAATAAAATTAGTATTGATTTCAATAAGGATTTAACTTTGCATAAGCATTTATGTCTTCTTTTCTTTTCTTTGGACTTCAGGTGCAATAACAGGACCCAGTGTGCAGTCGTGGCAGGTCCTGATGTTTTTCCAGACCCCTGTCCGGGAACCTATAAGTACCTTGAAGTGCAGTATGAATGTGTCCCTTACAGTATGTATATTCCTATCATTTTTTTATAAAGAGAACATAAAGTAAGTTTTGTTTTGCATGCATTGACAAAATATTATGTATGAAACATAAAAACAATTACATAAATTATGTGGAAAACATGGGTAATTTTAATTTTTTAGGACCATAAACCCTCCCCACTATTGGAAGAATTAGATGTTGCTTACATGATCCTGCAGCTTTTAATTTTGACTATACACTGCTATACATTGATATCTATTCTAAAACTCTTAATGTGAGAATATGAAACACTTAGATGAAAGTTGAAAAGTGGTATGCTAATACTGCATTCCTTCAAGTCCAAGTAAAAGGTAGTGAAAATAAATAATATTATCATCATATATATATATATATATATATATATATATATATATATAGTGGTATAGAAATTGATAAATTTGAATTTGATGGAGGCAATTATAGCTAAGCTTCCCATGTTGTCAGTATTTCAGGAATAAAAATATATTTATCAAGTGGGAGCATACTAAAAAGAAAATACTCGGATTACTTGAACTAAAGCACTCTTCAGAATGTACCTTTTACAGGCACAAGACGTAGGTCTTTGCAACCTTTATGTCAGATATGGTGTATACCAACTTATTTTTTCTTCGGGAATAATGAAGAATCAAACAATCAAAAATGATACATTTTCTGACTTTTTTTACTCAAGGGAATTATCCCCAGCTCAAATAAACATATTTTTGAGCTATCTAGTTCATTATTCATGAGGTTCAATAGTGAAGCTCACTCCGGAAATCCTTTATTCTCCTATTAGATATTCAGCTTATCCCAGAGGTATAAAACACCTGAGATCATAAACAAAACCTAAGTTTCAACATCCTTTGACATCTAAGAGAAAGCCAAGTATCTGGGGAACCGCAAGATGCCTGTGCCAGGAGAGAGCTGTAGGCTTGCCTCATTTCTGCTCATTTAAGAAGCAGCACATTGCTCATGAGCCGTAAGTGAGCAATTCGACCAGCAAGAAATAGACTGAAATTTTGAAATAATAATGAAAGCAATCAAGAGAAAGTTTTATTTTTGCTTATTTATACTACATTTGATTAGAGAAAGTGTAGTGACATTTTATAAAGCTAATTTTCTTGTTATAAAAATGCATAAATGTGTAGGTTTGATTGAAATATCAATTGAGGTTATGCTTCTTACATTGTTCTCAGGGATCCTTCTATGAAAATATGAGGTTCATACTGACCATTTGTTTTTCATTAGTAATCATTTAAAGAAATAATATTTGAATTCCGTTTTAAAACTGTGGCAGTTATATTTAGATTGCACGATGCGATCTTTGTAAAAAATGTAGAATAGCTGTTTCCAAGGCATTTCATAAAAATATACACTAAGGTATAGGTGCACCTCATTTCTAAAGACAGTCTTTGGAAACTTACAATTATATATGGCATTGAGCTGAAGTAAGAATGTCAAATTATAGATCTTTTTTGTAATTTTTAAGAGTTAAAGAATTTTACAGCTGTCTCTTCAATTATCTGTGTTTCTTCTGAATTTCTTTGTAGATAACTACTCCAAAATCCTCTGCCAAGCTTATTCTGAAAAAAGTATCTACTTAAGTTATTTCAATAGAATTAAGAACTTGCTCATACTTGCATTAAAAAATTTACTATTTATCACAGATCACTTTTTGCTCTTATAAACTACCAGATATGGACAATTTGATAGCTGAATATTTTATTTTTGTAGGTTTCTGGTAAATTGAATATTTAATGATTGTTTTAGAAGAGTGTTCCTATTATATTAAAGCATTTATCTGAATTTTTTTATTAAGTAAGAATTTTAAACTTAGGTGCAACACTTGTCTAGTTTATACACCAGTTTAATTTATATGGTATAGCATGATTGTGTTTATTTAAATTATCTTTGTATGTGTTTTAGTTAAAAGTATAATTGGTAATTTCTTTAGTAAATTTAACTTGTTTTAAAAAAAAATGATCCAAAATAAAGTATAAACTATTCAAAAAACTACAGGGACTCTTTTAAAAAGTAGGTTGATTTAGCAAAAACATTACCAGAAATCAGGAAGCCTGGGTTTAGAATATGGTCTTATTACAGAACAAATGGCCTGGGTCCATTAGTGTAGGTAAGCTATTAAAATTTTCTGGATCTCCCCTTATAGACCGAACCTGATCTGTAGTAAATTATGATTTTTATCAACACTATGCTCTTTTTCTTGCCTCTGGCATAAAACAGATAGGTTTTCCAGTGCTGAACTGATTCACTTATTTATAATAGCTACCATTTGACACTTACTACATGTGATTTACAACATGGGTTAAATGTTTGCATACATTGTTCTATTTTATTCTCACAATATCCTCACTGTGTTAGGTAGGAATATCAACATTTTCCCAGAGAGGAAACTGAAGCTCCATTGGATAAGTGGATATCTCTTGGAAAATGTAGAACAGCTAGAAAATGGCAGAGCCAAGATGCGAGTTGTCATTAATAGTTGTTCTCAAGGACCCAGCTATAGTCCTTCTCATGGATTTTTTTTCTTCATATTTTCTTGAATTATTAAATCTCATTCAATATTTAATTCATAATTTAATCAGTAAAGTAATGGCACATGGTGAAAGCAAATGATTTAAAGACCCAGGCCCAGTTCTTATGCTATTTACTTTTAAGAGGTTTGTATGTCTTTCTTAAAGCAGATGAATCACTGCAAACTTCTATTTTACACAAACACCTAATGAAGCCTTATGATTTAAACCCGTTTGTGCCATAAAAATGCTGCCCACGGTTTAGAATAAGGCTCTTGCCAAAGTAGCAAGTTAAGAAGTTGTTTAAATTACCTGTATCATAAGAAAAAATCCTTGTACTTAATACACTTGTTAAAATACGCCTGTTGTAGCCCTTGCCAGTGTTCCTCATGTTCCTCAGTTGGTTGAACATACTGTGCACTGAAAGATTGCTGGTTTGATTCCCGCTCAGGGCACATGCCCAGATTTCAGGCTCAATCCCCTGTAGTAGGTAGCTGTGCAGTAGGTAGCTGATTGATGTTTCACTCTCATATCAATGTTTCTCTCTCTCTGTCTTCCCCTTCCTCTCTCTAAAAATCAATAAAAATATTTTAAAATCCCTATTGTATTATTAAAATAAAAACTTCAGTCTTAAGATTTATTAATGTTTGAACATGTTCTATTTAAACAACTGAATAAACAAACAAATAATGTTAAGTTCTATTTCTTAAACAATTCACTAATTCCAAGTTTCATTTTGAATTGTAGACAATAAACTTCATGTATTTAGTGATATATTTAGTATTTATGAATATTTTTTAATATTGGAATATGGAAATATATTGGTATTTTCTTCCTTTATACATACTCTTTGTGTGCATTTCCATGGTAATACTAATTTCTAAGGGAATAGTTTTTCATGGGAAATAACGAAAACTTTGAAATATAGAAATGTAGAAAAAACTAAAATATGTAGGAAAACATATCAATATTAATGATGCGGAAGCATGTAAGAGGTAAAAATTCAACAATTTCTTTGTATTACCCAAGAAAATAAAGTTAAAAATGCTGAAGGTAAGCCTGCAATAATTTTTGCACAGATTTTTGTCAGTAAGTAGGTTCATAATTTAACAATGGCAGTTTTAGAAGCTTAGACTGAATCAAACAAATGGTATGACTTTTGTTTTTATTGAAATCATTTTTTATTTTTCAATTACAGTTGACAATACAATATGATATTAGTTCCAGGTATACACCTGTGATTTGACTTTTTATAACTTACTAAGTTATCAGTATGACTTTTTAAAAAAGATACTGATAGAAAAGAAACTAAGAAAAATTAGTGATTGTAAACAATTTTGTAAGGTGACCTGCTGGGAGTGTTTTGTACTCAATTTTTGGAATCACTGTAGTTATTCTCTTCTGTCCTTAGTTTTTCCTCTTGTCTGTGCTGTCTTGTTTGTGTTCACAGATACCCTGTTTGTGACCAGATTTGTGACAGACAAATCCATATTTTTCTCTGTTCCTGTCACACCTTAGTTCCAGTGTGACTTCTATAGCCTTTGCGTTTTCTTTGAGGTTTGACTTTTCTCCTTAGCGGTATTTTCTCCCCGGGAGATGACCCAGATATTCCAGAGGTTAAACCTCAGCATTTACCAATGTCACATTTTTGCTCTATCTTCCTTCTCACCCCATCTGCCATGCTTTCTGGGGTGATTTAGCATTGAAATCGTGGCATCTTCAAGTAGAGCTTCCTTCATTTAGCCAGTTTACAGGGATGAATTGTGTTAGGGAGAAAACAATAAAACAACTAACCACCTACTTAGGGTATTTCTGAGCAAGGAATCTTCACTTTGTATCCTGCTGACAATTTGTCTTTCTTCCAAGGCATACAATTTCACGCACATTAAACTCAAAAAGTGCTTGTCTTTTCTCACCATCTAGACTTTCTCTTCAGTTCTTTGTTTCTTCCTTTCAGAAATACAAAGCACATATTACTTATTCTAATAACCTTATGTCATGGTGGATTTTCTGCAGAAATGGAGGGAGGAAGCATACAATTTTGAGCGCATATTAGAAATGAGTGATTAAACCGATATTAGGTTGTAGCACTTACAGACTTTCTGAAGACATTACATTAACCATCTGAAGACATGTAAAATAAGTATTAGAAAATTAATATTTAAAAATAATTATATAATATTTTAGTTTTTACACTTTTAGCATTTAAAACAAATGTTTTAACTATTTAATTATAAATAACTACATTTTTGCAAATAATATTCTAACGAGTGCATATTTTAATGTATGCATACTTTGGTCCCTATTCTATAAATAAGTAATTACATATTTTAAAAGTCATTGTGCTGAAATGAACCCATATGTTTAATTTTTAAAAGATCCCAGAAATGTCAAGATGTATGCTGATTCCCAATATACCGCAATACCTTTTTCAGTTTCTGACATATAGAAAACATTAAATACGTATATATTGAATGACTGAAAGAAAAAGAGAAATTTAGTTAAATTGCTCCAGAAGTAATATATGCATTGCTAAAATGATAAATATAAGAAATTCTTTTCTACAAACAAGACCTTATTAATTCAAAATGGAGATCTGTGATAAAATATAGATTATATATATTTTATTTTCTCCAAATTGCTTGGTGATTGTGATTATATCCCTCGCTACTAGTAATCAAATTTGTTTTTCATAGTCTTCTACATGCCTGCATATAATATACCAAGTTTTAGCTTCAAGCATTACTCCTTCTGTAAGAAGAGTGCCAGCTACCTGAATTCTCTTTTTTGTAATATTTTTAACAAGAGGAACGATATTTTTTCTCCCTTTTCTCTCCCATCAGTTTTGTTCTTTCTCTGTCGAATAGTTTCTCCCTACTTCACAGTGTCTTACACCTAACAGATAATCCATATAGCTTTTACAAATGTATCAGTGATTACTTAGTATTAAGTTAAGCATTGTCTGTATGCCCAAAATATTATATATTCATAAAAGTTGCTATCATCACTTTAGAAACCAGGAAGGAGAGTGCTTAAATCTGATCTCTCTTAAGGGGTTGCTCTTTTTAAAGCTCAGTGATACATCCAATTTTCTGAATCCATACTCATCCCACTGTGTTTCTGTCGGTTCTGTGATCACTTACACTTCCTGATCTGCATCCCCTTTGGACCTGACCTGATGGTACTGATAATTGCACGAATCACACCCAAGCTTACCATGGAGTTTGACCATTTTGTCTTTTACTTTCTTACTAGAATTAGCTTTTATGTTAGTTTATTTACCTCCAGCCCAATTTCTCCCCATAGATAGCAATAGATAAGGAGGTGCTAATCTCCTCAAATGTCTCCTCAAATGGTAGACCCTAGCCATGTCATTTATTTCAGTCAACAAATAATAGTTGGACCCCTGCTTTATTAATCTTCACAAACTGTCTTTAGTCAGTAACAGTGTAATTAATTATAAAGCGATTAAAACCCACCTTTTAAACATTTTATATTTAGAGAACATGAGACCTAGAATAAATGAAATAGTCAATGATTATATAGTTAAAACTCATTCTTAATTGCCGGTTGAGTTGTCTTTCCATCATGCTACTTTGTTTCTTTGAATCTCAAAGTAGTTTTTTTCTGTCTAGAGATGGAAAGAGTGATTAATGATTAAGACTTACTCTCAGACATATAAAAGATTATAATATATTCTCTTTAATTGAAATTTGGCATTCAAACCTTATTTTTCATTTTAATTCAAATTCTTACAGAAAAAAGTCAGGATTCAAAATGATGCTTGTGTGAGGTCTTTGCCTTCAATCCTATAATTAATGCAATTAATGGTTACATATTGCTATATCAAAAAACCCACAACTTTCTCAATATTTTGAAAGAGCCATCTTTTTGTGTATGTGTTTAGATTTAATCCTCCTGGCATTTCTCATAAGTTGAATTCAAAATTACCAGTAAGTAAACCATTTTAGAGAACATAGGATATGCAGTTTGCTTTTATGTTCTCTAGATGCTAACCATGTTTTTGGAAGCCTTCATATATGCATTCACATTTCTGTGGCAAAGTTTTTCTGATCTCAGTTTTTGGAACAGCTTGAAATAAGTACAGTACTCAGTAACATTGATTTTTCAGGTTCCAAAACTCTTTGCAGTTAAAAATCAAACAAAAAAAAAGCAACTTGTGGAATTATGGAAAGAAAAATGAATCTCTCCAAAAAGCAGAACATACCATTTGCTTTACTGTGATTTTCCTAGATTCAATCTCTCCCCTGTTCCCCTTACTCTTAGAGAACCCATCCAAGTTAAGTTTATCAAGATAACAGGGAAAGCTTAGAAGGAATATAGCATTCTCATTTGTTGAAAACAATACATTAATTTTTCCAAGAAGACTTTCTTCCCCCCCTCCTGGATTCATTATGATTGCTTATTGATTGCTTATAGAACTCTGAGCCAGTTTCAGAGTCTAACAAAGCTTGTTTCTTACGACAGTGCTTTGATCTTATCCTTATCTGTTACTCACCAAGAACTATTCATCCAGATTCAAGATTAACTTTAAAAAATTGCCTACCTAGTAAAAAATATTGAGGCAAAGCTCCAAGAATTCCTCATTTCACTTTATCATGCATTTGCTAATGCTCATAAGAAATGGGTTCAAATCGAACAGACCATTAAACCTCAGAGGGAAGGTAGGGGAGGGTGGGGGTAAAGGGGAGAGATCAACCAAAGGACTTGTATGCACACATATAAGCGTAGCCAATGGACACAGACAACATGGGGGTGAAGGCATGAGGGGGGTATGGGGGGTAATGGGGGAATAAGGACACATATGTAACACCATAATCAATAAAGAAACTTAAAGAAATCAGAAATTTAAAGAAAAAAAAAAGAAATGGGTTCAAATACAACCTCAAGCCTCATAAATCATGGATGACTGCTCTGCAAAAGATGGCGGGTGTTACTCTTTTTAAGAATGAGTAATAATTGAAAGCAAGAAACATAATGCTATTCTGTGTCTTTAGGACTTGGCAATCCTTGCTATTTCTCAATGTTTGCCTGTATTTGTGATTGGCACTGATTCCAATACAAAATTCAAGATTTTATGATGAGTTTATATTACCTGATTGAAATTTATCCACTGCTTCTTCTAGGAGGTATCAAATGATATTTTCTAAGATGTTGAAATATTTATTCTCAGGCAGTAGCTTGAACACATTAGGAGCTGTTCCTTAAAAATCCTGTTAACATTGGTTCTAAAACCAACCTATAACAGCCATTTTATTTTACCTAAGTAGTATAAAGCCAGGACCTTCTTTTCCTCTTTCACGGGTAATAGGATGAAGATTCTCGTTATTTCGTAGAAAAACCCAAATGAATCTACTACTTTAAAAAATATGATTAGTTTATTTCTTCAATGCAAGCACTAACTTCAAAATGTTTTACCTATTCAACTAAATAATACAACAGAATTAAAATATTTTCTAGCTCACATTAGTGTTTAATAAAATTTGCTATTATTATTTAAATGTTTTCCACATGTAATGGTTATTTATTTAGCTTATTGTTGAAAACGCTAAATCATAAAATTCTGAAAACCAAGTTATACATAATATTTTACACTCCTTATTTAAGCTCCTAATATATTCTGGATGTGTTTTTAAGAGTTAAAATTCTGACATTGATCAGTATTCTTTTAGTAGATTATAGACTTCTTACAGAAACTGAGATCTAATTTTATATTAGTGATAGTTGCTAGGTAATGCTTTGATGGAAAGTAATCATTAAACATTTAGAAGCTCATTCTCTGATTGGAGTGGAAACTGGAGTGACTTAGAAGCTGATGTCTCAATAACTGATTGAGAAATAATATCTTGGGGTGTTTAATAAAAATAGACTATAAGTCCAATACTTGAAGTTCTTCCTCTTTCTCAAAATCAAAAATGAAATAGAAATTACTAGAGAAAAATGGGAGCTTTTTTTTCTAATAGTAGATACTGTTCTCTGAACAAGTTCTGAGTGCTAAAACTGTGCTTAATACTTGGTATATGCCATTTTGTTACCTCGGAAAAATAAGGAAGTCAAAAATATAAATTAGGTCTTCAGCTTGTCCAGGTTTCCATTCTTGGTTGGATGAGTGGGAAGGGGGAATAGGGGAAGTGGAATACAAGTCCTTTTGATTCATGTGATTTTGCTTTTTTTCATTCTGCTAAAGAAAGCAACTAAAAATATCATCTTGTCTGAGATTTTGCAAGGCTGACACCTATCTTTTGTAAAATATTTTGCTGCCTTCTAGTCTGGTACCTGAAGAATGAAGTTGTGTGTGCTGGATTTAGCTTGACTTCAGAATAGTTTTTATCAAGAGGTAGGGATTGGCCCTGACCAGTGTGGCTCAGTTGGGTGGGTGTCATCCAGTGTACAAAAAAGGTTGCCTATTCCATTCCAAGTCAGGGCACATGCTCAGGTTCCATACTCAATTCCCAGTAGGGGGCGTGCAGTAGGCAGTCAATGGATATGTAGCTCTCACATTAAAGTCTTCTTCCTCTTCCTCTCTTGTCTCCCTCTCCCTGTCCTTTCTTCTCTCTCAAAATCGATAAAAAAAATATATATATATATATATATATATTTTAAAAAGAAAGGTGGTAGGGATCCTTGTTAGGAATCTAGTGTTGGAACAAGGAGGGAGAAAAGCTACAGTTGACGAGTGGTGTGACCACTATCACTTCTTCTGTAACTCTTGCCCTGAACACAATCTCATTTTACTGATTTGTTGCTGTTAATGGGGAAGCTTTTGCATTAGTTTTCTTCCACTACTATTTTAAACTGCCACAAACACAGTAGCTTAACACAACACAAGTTTATACTACTACAGGTGTAGAGGTTCAAAGTCTAACAGTAGGATGTTTGTGGGGGTGCCCTCCTTTTGGATGCTTCAGGGGAGGATCTTGTCCTCATCTTTTCCATCTTCCAAAAGCCATCTGCATTCTATGGCTTGTGGCCCCTTCCTCCATTTTCAAATCACTTCACTCTGACCTTTATTCTGTCCCCACATCACCTCTCTGACATTGACCCTCTTGCTTCCCTTTCATAAGGACCTTGGGATTAGATTGGGCCCATCTGCATGATTCAGGATCATCTCAAAATCCTTAATTTAATCACACTTGTAAAAGTTCCTTTTGCCATGAAAGGTAAAAAAAATTCACAGGTTCTGGACATTAGGTCATGAACACTCTGGAGGGCATTCTTCAGCCTATGCCAGGTTTGCTTTAATTAAGTAAAATAGGTATTTTAAAAAGTACAGTTCAGTGCAGAACACATGAAAGATGTGTTTTTTAATGAGAAAATATACCACCTGCTAACCAAGTGTCAGTGATCGCAGAATGCTCATATAAACCTCTAGAAGAAAATGCACAGTCCATGCTGATTTCAGACTGATGGATTAAATTAAAACCAAGCCACTTACCTTACTATTGTATGATAAAATGTCTTGTTCTTTATAGTTACATAAATGAAGAATAAATAATAAATAGAAATACTATAAACTGTGTATAAATATGAAGGTAAAGTTTATTTGAATTTTTATCACTAGAGATAAATTCAACTAACTGTGCAATGACCATGCTTTTAGGACTTGCTTTATGCATATATACACCAAGTGTGATTATTTACAAGGATAGGAGTTATACACACACAGAGAGACACACAGACACACACACGCACACACACACGCACACACACACACAATTTAGTGTATATTCTTCATAGTTCTGTCTACATTCAGGTGTTCTTTGGAGACCTTTACATGAATATAGATTTGTGTGTGTGTGTGTGTGTTTACAAAAACAGAATTGATCACATTATACACACGTCTTGCTTTTCTCACTGTACAATATCTTGTGAATTTCACACAAGTCAGCCAATATAACTTTGATTGCTTTCAAGGGCTTTATAATAGCTTGTGGGTTGATGTAGACATGGATAGTGTATTAAGTAATTCTTCTTTTAATGGCAGTTAATTTTTTATTTTGCTTTGTATGTGATAAGGTGAATGATGTTTCAGTCTTATGGGGCAAGGTTATCTCTGTTGATCTACTAAGAAATATTTGCTTCATCTTTTCAAACAGCAGTGAGGCACTTGCCACTTGACACAGGAGAACCTGTCTGCTGACTGGAGTTAATGGTTCAAGCTATATAGAGTAAAGCTGAATGGGACTGAACCTGTGACCTTTCATTCTTCACCAGAGTCCAACCCACACCACTGGCAATTCTTAGCCTTTTCCAACATTTGAGGAATGAGTTTTAATATCTGCCCAGTCACTTGATTTGGAGAGTTTTTATTTAATAAACGTTGGAAGTATCATAATATCTGTCACAGGTAGTACAGCTCACTTAATCAAGGTAACTTTGAACTAAGCAGTAAAGAAGGGACTGTTGCACCTATGAATTAATTTATATAGTGGCAGCAAGGCAGGAAGTTTGTTTTTACTTTTTATCTGAATTATGTATTTTAAGCATGTAGTAGCTGCCTCCTTGCAGTCTGTCTTTTTTGTCCATGAATTTGCTGATAATTTTTTTTTGGTCAAAAATCATCTGAAACTTTCTGTTGAGTCAAACATTATTTTCACAGAACTCATTCTTTAACATCTATCTATGCAGTAGATGTGACCACTTACCCTCTTGGCCTTTACTAACCATTCCCTCTGCATTATATGAAAATGTTATCTTCTACATTATATCTCTAATTGCACCTCTCAGTTTTATTTTTATTTAATTTTAGCAATCCTTTCCTACCCTCTTCCTTGCACTTTCATGTGCCCCCCCCCCTTTTTTTCCTCAAACCCCGTATAAAGAAGTATACAATCACAGTACTGGTTGTTGAGTTTTATTTGCCTTCCAATTAACCATCAGTCATTCAGTTGTTTGCTCGCTCTATCTATCTATCTATCTACCTATCTACCTATCTCTTATTGATAGTGTCAACACTTTTTTGAAAATTTCTGAAGAACCCCTTCCCAGTTGAATCTCATATTACAATTATTAGTTTAATTTGTTTAATTTCTTACACTTTGAAAACTCAGTGATCATAATTTTTCAACAAACATGTAGTGGGTAGCTTCAGTGTGTTTCTGAATAATCATGTTCTTGTCTAGTAACATGGAAAAATGAGAGTTCTTATCTTGAAAATTATCATGCTCCAATTCTTTTTATTCTTAACATCCCTGCATATCCCCAAACTATTGTATACCTTTAACTTTTATTATGCTTCTCTGTGTGAAAGTAATTTAGAACTCAAGGGAACATGTCAAAATCCATGAATAAGAGTACCTAAAGTTAAGGACAGTTTTTTTGTTTGTTGTTTGTTTTTAATTTTTCCATTCTAGGTTTTGTAAGACTTAATGATCTCCTCTTTTTTGAAAAGAAAAGCAATAATTGGAATAATAACAGAAAAGGTATTCTTCCCTTCTATGCTATTCTGTTATGATGCTTTAACTCACTATTATCCACTGTTTGTTTAGTTTCCTACATTAAGTAACCAGATTAACATATATTTGTATTTATTTATTTTTGTTATTCCACACCTGAAGACATTTTTCCCATTGGTTTTTAGAGACTGGAAGGGAGGGAGGATAGAGAGAGAGAAAATCAACCAATCCATTGGTTGCCTCCCACACATGCCCTGACCAGTGCCAGGGGTTAGAACCTGAAACCCAGGTTCATGTCCTTGACTAGGAATCAAACCTGCAACCCTTCAGTGCTTGGGCCAGCACTCTAAGGACTAAGCAACACTGACCAGGGCAACCAGATTAATCTTTAAACTATCATGTTCACTTTTCTAAAGATTCAGAGGAAGTGAATCACTTTAGCTCCAACCAAGATTTATTCTAATTTTTTATCTGTGTTTTAGACAAACCTAAGATATAACATGTTCAAATTCTAACTGGCCTCTAAAACTAATAATGTTAGTCCCTTAAAATCAGTATTATTAAATCACCAAGAAGTTTTAAAGTGGTAAAATAATGATTATGTTAAGTCTGAGATTAAGCTGTCACATCACAGTAATTTGATTTTAAGTCTGGCTCCACCACCTCCATTAGTAATCATATCCTTGACAGAGACAAAGTTCATCCAATATGAGTTCTCAATGTGAACGAGTTATTGATGTTTCTATGTTACTTTGGTCAGTCAATAAGGTTAAAAGGATAAAGTTTATTTAGTTTTAAGCATTACCGTCTTGAAGTCGAATGTCTATGTAATTAGATTTTCCAATATTTGGCAAGGAAGGACTGGTAGTGTCAGCTTTCTTCAGGTTGATATTAAATAGCATCTTGTGAAATTTGGTAAAGACATCTACAGTAATATGAAACAGATACACTGCAAGTCTGCCTAGGAGAGCACCAGGATTTTTGTTAAGATGATTAATAATTTCTAAGAGTCTCCTGATGCTAGAAGATTGAATAATGTCTGCAGGTCTCAAGTATGATATTTATTTTCTAACTGGCTTGTGATAATCTGTAATATTCTTCTTCAAATATTGAGCAAAAAGAAAATGTATACTTTATATAATTCTTTAAATTACTTCTGAACCAAGCAGGTGATTATGACTTCAAACAGTATGAATTCTTTGTACATTTTATTTGTTATCCAGGCACCCATTATATAATCATCCCATTTTTCTGCCTTTACCATGTTTTCTTTCTAGTGTAGCAAAAAGTCATTAAATATAAACAGGCATTGATTATGTTTATGATAAATACTATTACAAAGGACACTTCTAAAAAAACATATGTATTTGGTGGTAAAACTTTTAGGGTAGAATTTTTTATACCTTTTTTCAATTCAGTTGCCATACATTATTATATTAGTTTCAGGTGTACAACCCAGTGATGAGACATTTGTATAACTTATTACCCTGATAAAGGTACTACCATCTGATACCATACATAGTTATTCAGTACTAGTAGCCCTGCGCAGGGATCCATGTGCCAGGGGGTCGCTGCCACCCTCCTATAGCTCTCCGCCCCCTACCCGCCCTCCTATAGCTGCCCCCCAAACCCTATAGCTTGCTGCCCTGCCCCTTCCTGTGGCTCTCCAATGCCCACCCTCCTGCAGATCTGTGATCCAGTCCAGAAGCAGGAGGTCATTACGCCTCAGGGCGTAATGGGTAATTAGCATATTCCTCTCTTATTATATAGGGTTATTGACTATGTTCCCTATGCCGTATTTTATGTCCTCATGACTCTTCTGTGACTACTAATTTGCACTTCTTAATCCCTTCACCTTTTTTACTCATCCCTCTAACTCCCCTCCCATCTGGCAGTTATCAAAATGATCTCTGCATCTATTAGTCTGTTTCTTTTTTACTTGTTTGTTTATTTTGGTTTTTAAATTCTACATGTAAGTGAAATCATATGGCATTTGTCTTTCTCTGTCTGACTTATATCACTCAGCACAATACTTATAGGTCCATCCATGTTGCAGAAGGCAAAATTTCCTTCTTTTTTATGGTTGAGTCATATTTCATTGTATATATGCATAGGATAGAATTCCTTGATTATTTATCATTTCAGAATATATATCTGATTTCAATCTACAAAATCACTTTCTGTTTCAGAAAGTATGATGCTTTCTACAACAGGGTTTTAGCTGCCTAGAAGTTGGCAGTTAACTGCAAGTGATACTTAATCTTCAAGTTAATTTTCCTTCCTTAAAGTAATGGTAGATTAAATATAATTTTAATTATCTACTTTATTTCTTTTATACTACTATTATTATGGATTTTAGTGATATTTTAGTAATTTAATTATTTAGTAGACTTGAACTCCAACTAGTTTATATTTCAGTTATAATAGCAACAGGTGCTATATCTTAAAATCCCAACTACAACAAGAAAAAAAATTCTCATGTACATTCTACAAATATTCATTAAATGCCTTCCATATGAAAAATAACATATATTTCTCAAGTTCTAAGCGGTTAGGAATGTTTCTTGTCTTTGTCCATATCCAATTACATGTAACATTGTCTAACATATATATGTTAGTAGATACCTAGTAGTATTAAGTGATTAATTGAAGACTAAATACAGAGCCACTATAAAAAAGAAGGAAGTTTTACCATTTGCTACAGCATGAATGGAACTGGAGAGCATTATACTAAGTGAAATAAGCCATTCGGAGAAAGATAAATATCACATGATCTCCCTCATGTGGGATATAATGATCAACATAACTTAATGAACAAGAATAGATCCAGAGACAAATGGCAGGGAGGGGGGCGGTTAGAGAGCAACCAAAGGACTTGTATGCATGCATATTAGCTTAACCAATGGGCACAGACACTGAGTCAGTGGGGGCTTGCCTGGGGTGGGAATGACTGGGGGGGGGGCAGTCAGTTGGGGAAAAAGGAGACATGTAAAACTTTAGACAATAAATACATTTTTAAAAATAACTTCAATATTTTTTAAAAAGCTTATCACCAAATAGGTGAGATAATACAAATGCACAAATAATTATTAGAATGCTAGATGTATAACATAAAAAATATCATGTACCATGGTATATAGAAGTAGAGAACAATATTTTAAAAAAATGAATATAAATGAAGATTTTAAAGTACAAATAATGGTGGTGATGTGGATTAAAAAATAGACCTCAATAACATTTTTAAATCAAACATAAATAATATTATTTGACTAATACCAGTAGGAACATCAGAAAATTAAATGAAACATCAGAGAGCTCCCTATAAGAAGTGTAAGTGGTAGAGGTTTTTGCAAGAAACACTGGATTTCTGTGCATTTCTGAATTCTCCAAGGTGCGAGCCTTTAGTTAAGCTTAGGGGACTTTGCTGTAATTTTGAACTTTAACCAGTGCCCTCTTTTGGAAACCCACAAGATAGACAGAAAACTTCTGGACCAATTTTTCTTCAGAGATCCTAACCTATTAGAATGAAACCTCACCTAAAAATTTGTATTTTACTGTTTTATTTACCACTGAAATACAAAGATATTTCTACCACATACAGCCCAGGAGAGATCATTAGACTATTGAAGATTATTTTTATCTATACCATTATTTCTCAGGCATGGAGTAATATTTAGAGTGAGTAAGTACTTTTCAGGAGGCCTCCCATGATTAGGAATTAGAAACCATAGAAGAGAATGTTGCTCATCTTAGTTTTCTCTGTTGGATTTCTGACTTTTCCTTTAAGACATTATTACCAAAAACTTGCTTGACTGTATGAAGTTATACAGTAACAATGCTCATAAACTTTATGATTAATTTAAAACACTTTTATGAATCTCCAGTGCTATATGCCAGACATTGGGTGAAAAGCTGAGATTAAAGTGAAAAAATAGTTGGCTACTGACCTTACAGAGTGGAAAAGAGTTCTAGTGAGATTCTCATTTAAGTTCTTATGACAGTCATTTAAGTTCTGTGACATTCTCAAAGTCGGCCAATTATGCATTAAATGAATTATTTACAGAATTTTTAGTAGTATGTGAGTTTATCTGAAGAAACATGTGTGATTAAGTAATACAGAGAATCATTTTTGTGTATAATGCTCCAGTAAGTCACTGGTATCACAAACTTTGATTCCAGCCTTTGCTTATAAACTAAGATAATTGCCAATTACATAGACTTCCAGAAAATCCACTTTTAAATATTATCTTATGTAAATGGCAGACAGTTCTTACACAATAGGTGGCATTATTTAATCCAGTTAAAATTACTCTTTCTTTTTAAAACTCTGGAGCTTTGACTTAAATTAGTTTATCTTGATGCTTCAGGGTCTCACATAAACCATTAGTGCATTTCTCTCTGGCCTCCCATTTATGCTTCCCATTCACAGTGTAACCCTATCAGAAATGGCAATAGTACTTTTAAGCTTGGTAACATCTTTCATCAAATGAAGTCTTGATCACTTTCAAATATGACCTTGTTAATGTTTGTAGCATCTCTGAGATATAGCCACAAGCTGAGAAGGATTCCTTCAATTTTACAAATGAAAAGATTTGGTAGAGAAAGGCCAAAAGCAATTTTAAGAGGGTACTCTGGTATGATGTAATGCGCATTTAAAAAATGATGGGAAAATCAAGGAGAGGGATAAACTGTATACTAAATATACTCGAAAGGGGTGAAAGAAGTTTGTTGAAAGACTTAATGCAGGATTTGGATTTTTTTTTAACAAAAGTACTCTTTGTAGAATGTGAAATGGAGGATTTAACAGAGTAAACAGAAAACATATTAGGATTTTTATTTCTAATGTTGTATATTGGTTGCTTTTTGTACTTATCTCTTACTCACAGGCACAGTGGTTCCTAAACACATAACTATCACTTATACAAATACATACAGTTACATAGGTATAAGTAATGTTGATTGTATTGAATTTTAGAATAAAATATGCTCTTTCATTCAGTCAGGAGCTACTTGAAAATTACTTAATTGAGAGTATTGTGAAAAAAAATCATGCTTGCAAAAAGTTATACTCTGGTAGGAAAGTTCAGATCTGTGCTCAGATAATAAGATTATATATGCTTCATGTGGGCAAGATAAGGTATTATGGGGATTCTGAAAAGAAACCATCACTTGGCAAGAAAATGACTGAAAATAGAAAGAGGCTAATATGAAATAATCCATGAAAATGTATACAAATAAATCCACCAATATTGTGTCTTTAATTTAACAAACATGGAAAGTGATAAGGAGGATCTAGATATAAGACCTAGTTTCTGTATGCAGGGTGCTCTTGGTCTGTTTGAAGAAATAATTACATTAAAACTCTAGTACTAAGCATAGTCCCATGAGTACCACAAAATGGGAACATGAAAGATTTTTTTTTGTGTGTGTGTGTGTGGGGGGGACAATGGACTTTATTGGGAAACATAAGTAAAAAAACCAAACTCTCCCAACCCAGCAGATCTTCAAGAGGGTCACATTGCTTGTCCTTTCCTGAGCCATACGTTAGCCTTTGAGGAGAACCGAGGACGATGAGAAATGGAAACTGCCCCCCGTCCCCCGCTCATTCTCCTTTGCTGGCTTGATGAGTTCTCTGGCAGATGGAGTGCCAGCCCTTTCATATTTTCCCAGGTGGACCAAGCACTGTTTGCTTTCAGAAGTTCTCAGGGAGGCTTTCATTTTTTTTTTTTTTTTTTTTAGTTTTTTCACTCACACTTTATTTTTTATTATTATTTTTTGTTTTGTTTTGTTTTTTTTTGGGGGGGCGTTTCCTAACCTTTTTTTATTTATTTATTTTTTTAATTGTTTTAAGTATTACAAATAGTAGTACATGTCTCCTTTTTTCTTCCCCATTGACCTCCCCCCTACCTCCCCTACCCCCCAGTACATGCCTTCACCTGCCTGTCCTCCCCCCCCCACCCCAGTGTCTTATATCCATTGGTTGTGCTTATATGCATGCATACAAGTCCTTCGGTTGGTCTCTTACAGCCCCCCTCGTCCATCCTCCCCTGTCTTCCCAATGTAGTTTGACAGTCTGTTCAATGCTTCTTTGCCTCTGTATCTTTTTCCCACCATTTCTTTCCTTTAAAAAGTTTTGCCTTTTGCAGACTAGAAATAAACATATAATCACAAAACAAAACAAACAAAAAAATGTTTGAGTCCCAATTTCAATGTCCAACAGTTCTGAGTCCCCGTTTAAATGTCTAACAGTACATGTCAGCAATGATATCTGGATGGTGGGCACATGGTGGCAATGCAGGTCCGACCCTCTCTGGTTTGGTCCTAGGCAACCTGCAGAGGTGCACAGCTGCTGACTGCTCCCGTGGCAAGGCGTTGTCAGTGTCTTCCATCTCTGGACTGTTTTTCCTCTTGTCTTCGTGGTTGGAGCAGACCTGTCAATTCCTCTCTGTTGCAGGAATCCACATGGTCTTGGAGTTGTTTTCTGAAAATATACAAACATATTCTCGACCACAAGTTAATAAAGGAATCTTTTCTGTATAATTGATTTGGGATCCTTTTTATTCTTGCCCAAACGATTTTCCTTTGTCTTATTTAGACACCATGTGTGTTTTACTTTTTTTTTTAATTAATAAATCTTTATTCAGACTATTACAATTATTTCTCCTTTTTCCCCCCATAGCTCCCCTCCACCCAGTTCCCACCCCACCTTCTGCCCTTACCTCCCCCCCACTGTCCTCATCCATAGGTGTACGATTTTTGTCCATATTCTTCCTGCACGCCCGCATACCCATTCCCCCCTGAGAATTATCAGTCCACTCCCTTTCTGTGATAGAATATAGATACAGATGCCCCTGATTCTATTATATTCACCAGTTTATTCTGTTCCACAGGTTTTTAATTCACTTGATTTTGAGGTTCACTTGGTGATAGAGATGTATTTGTTGTTCATAATATTTATCTTTACTTTTTTCTTCATCCTCTTCTTAAAGAATACCTTTCAGCATTTCATATAATACTGGTTTGGTGGTGATGAACTCCTTTAGCTATTTCTGATCTGTGAAGCTCTTTATCTGACCTTCAATTCTGAATGATAGCTTTGCTGGGTAGAGTAATCTTGGTTGTAGGTTCTTGCTATTCGTTACTTTGAAAATTTCTTGCCACTCCCATCTGGCCTGCATAGTTTCTGTTGAGAAATCAGCTGACAATCTTATGGGTGCTCCCTTGTAGGTAATTAACTGTTTTAGTCTTGCTGCTTTTAATATTCTCTCTTTGTATTTTGCTCTTAGCATTTTAATTATGATGTGTCTTGGTGTGGTCCTCTTTGGATTCCTTTTGTTTGGGGTTCTGTGCGCTTCCTGGACTTGTAAGTTTATTTCTTTCACCAGGCGGGGGAAGTTTTCAGTTATTATTTCTTCAAATATGTTTTCAGTATCTCACTCTCTCTCTTCTTCTGGCACCCCCATAATTCTGAAGTTGGTACACTGAAGTTGTCCCAGAGGCTTCTTACACTGTCTTCAACTTTTTGGATTCTTTTTTCTTTTTGCTTTTTTGGTTAAATGTTTTTTGCTTCTTTGTATTTCAATTCTTTGACTTGATTTTTGCGTTCCTCTAGTCTGTTGTTGGGTCTCTGTGTAATATTTTTTATTTCAGTCAGTGTATGTTTAATTTCTAGTTGGTCCTTTTTCATATCTTTGAGGGTCTCGTTATATTTATCGGCCTTTTCTAGGATACTCTTGAAAAGCATTATAACCGTGGTTTTGAATTCTATATCCAGTCATTTGTTTTCCTCCATTTCTTTTGTTTGTGATCTGTTTCTTTGTTGCCACATTTTCACTGCTTCCCTGAGTTGGTAGGGTAGCTTTGTGTGCTAGGTTTCCTATATGGCCCAGTGGGTGGGCCACCCAGTTACCTGAGGTGGACACCGTTGGTGAACCCCTTTGTGGACTGTGTGTACAGCCTTGTTGTAGTTAAGTCTTGATTGTTCTTGGTATCACTGGGAGGAATTGACCTCCAGGCCAGTTGGCTGTGAGGATCAGCTGTGTCTATGCTGGGAGAAGTTTGGTGCTGGAGACAGACTTATAGGATTAGACCTGCCAAATTGCAAAAGCCTCTGTGCTCAGCTTGGATGGGGTGGAGTCTCAGGGCGGAGCAGACAGTCTTGGCTTCCCGTCAGCCCTGCCCTTGAGCGTGCATGTGTGTGCCTCCAGACCTCTGCCTTCCCCGCCTCCCAAGCCTCTGCCAGAGAGTCCAGATTCCCCCCGCAAGAGCGTAGGTCCCCAGGGGCTCCCCTGGAACTGGGGTTCAGTGCATTCAGGAGCTCCCGACTCCCTTCTGCTATAGAAAGCCTATGGCAACCTCCACAGTCTTTGTGTTCACAGGCACGCGCACCTCCAGACCCCTGCCCACCGCGGCTCCCCCCAGATCTCCAAGTCTCCGAGTGCCTTTCTCTCTGCCTGACAGTCCAGACTCCCTCTGTATGAGCTTGGGTCCACGGGGTTTTGCCTGGAACTGGGGTTCAGTGCAGTTGGAACTGGGGTTCAGTGCAGTCTGGGGCTTCCTTCCCCCTCCCGCCAGAGAACGTCAGCCAGGCTCTCAGCTGTCCTTCCTCTCTGTGCGCACAAAGACCCTTCGGGGTACCTCAACCCTTTGCTGTTCCTCCAGTTCTCCGTGAGCTTTTCTCTTTCCTTCTAGTTGTAGAATTTCCACTCAGCCAGCTTTCCTGTGGTTCTGGATGGTGTCCGTTCTGTCTTTTAGTTGTAGTTTTTAAATTGTTGTGCGAGGCAGGGGTTTAGGTGCTTACCTATGCCGCCATCTTGGTTTCTCCCAAAGGAATCAACATGAAAGAATTTTAATTCAATTAAAGAACCTAAGTAGATTTTACATTAGAGAATAGTTGAAAATAAAACAGCACATTTTGGTTGAAGAAAGAACAGATATTCCTTTAAATGTCTGTTTAAAGATACTATGAGAGCAATTTTAGAGAATGCTATGATTGATGCATTTAGATGCCTTAGATTCTGAAGAAGAAAAAAAAGTTAGGTCAATGAATTAGCAGATGAATCCTGCAGTCTTAATGCCAAGCAATTCTAATTGAATTAAGTTGCTGATGGTGGTGATGGGAAGAAATGAGAGTGAAGTCAGATGTGGAAGAAAATTTTACAGAACTAACCAACACTTGACTGCAAGAAAAAGTCAGTAACTGAGGTTTAGCCATGGTGATTGTGTAAGTGCTGATACTGTTATTTAAAATAGAAAAACCCAGAAATGTTGTTTTATAAAGTTCAGTGATGTGGTGTTAAAAGTAAGTCTTAAACATGTGGAGGTGCTAGTGAAGTGTGCAGTGGTCAACAGTGATGATAGCATGAGGGTCAGAAGAGAGGTTGGATTAGGAAAGAAGAAGAATGGCTGTGGAGTATTTGAGCCATTTTATCTGAAACCTAATTTAATTCTCAAAGCTTGTTGAACAAATGCTACAGCACCCCAACATCATATAGCTAGTTAAGTAGAACCTTGAGGTTTGATCATCTTCAGAGTTTTTATACCACAGGGTATGCTGCCACTGAGGAAGGTAACTACACATTTGAGAAGTTTGTATAGAGGTACAATTAAAATCTTGATGAGGTTGCACTCAGAATATGCTGCTCAGAACTGAAACAGTACTTGAGTTTTCTTTTCCAAGGCACTGTTTGTTTTATCTCTCTGTCCAGCAAGATCAGGGCTTGTTCCCTTTGGATTTTGGTCGATTTATTCAATATAGGTGAATTTACATAATTCTAGTAACTTTACACCTTTGTACATGAATAAAACGCTATTTCAAGGTTATTGTATAACTTTACTTTAGAATTTGCATTGATGCTTCATTACTTCTCGCCTTTTATTCCTGCCAGACCTTCAAAGACTTTGTCCGATATTCATCCACAATTCTTTTCTTATTAGAGCCCCTCACTCTGTCTGAATTGTAGATTTTACTTTCATGCCTTTCATAAAGACAGAGGTTTGTGAAAGCCACTGGGAATCATTGTCCAACTTTAACTTATCTGGGAATTTCTTTGAGTACGGTTAATAGTTGTGCTCAGCTTGTTAGGTACAGTTTTGAGTTTTTATTCTACAATCTGTCCACTTATATCAGCATAAACTTTGTCAAAACCATTTGGAGTCCAGTAAAATCTTTATTCCTACATTTCTTGATTTTTAATCTATAAATAAATTGATATTAATTTGATACAGTTCATAAATGATTCCGTTTTCATTTAGGAGTACTCAGGAGCCATCCCATCATTCATTTTAGAATCTCGCTGGTGCCCTAACTTAGTATCGCCAATATGTTTCTCTAAACATACATTTCTTCCCATTTTACAAAAGGCCTTCTTCTTTCTTTACAACATTCCTTTGGGTTTTATTATTTTATTTGGGAAGTAGGCTTTGCATTCATGAGTAATTTCCTTATGCTCTTTGCCCCTCAGTTTCTGCATCAGTAACATGGGAATCACTGAAGTATGTACCTTATAAAATTGTTGTGGGAATTAAATGCCTTTAAATCTGAGAATATACCTTACATGGAGTACGTGCTCAACAAATCTTGGTGGTTATTGTTTCATTATCTAGTCTTGACTAAGAAGCATGACCTGTTTACAACCTTAGTCTGAAAATGCTTTTGGAACTAGAAATTGTTAAATAAATACAACAGTGTCTTTCAGTTACTAAGTTTGAGAACTGAGAGGGTTATGCTGGGAACTTAATATTTAATTATTTCTACATAAACAGCTTGTGAGAGACATCTATCCAGTTAAAGTATGCATAAATAGAGAGTTCTGTTTATCCCTCCAACATCTGAAAATAAATTTCTGAATCTAAAGTTAAAACGCCCAGTATCAGAAAAATAGAGTATGGTTTTAGGAAAAATGGACCAATATATAAAAGAGATAGACATCCAGACTGTTATATCTATTGTTAGTGAGAGTGAATTAGGACGGTCTTGCTGGGCAGTGACTCAGAGAGGCAGATGACAGAGAAAACGGGTGCTAAAAAAAGACCAAACTGTCACCACTCCATCCCCTTCCTCCACCAGGCTGAAACACGCTCCCGTATGATAGATTTCTTCTGCTGTTTGCTTTGATGTTTATTTTAACTACTTTCCTTTTTACATAAAAAGGCTTGTATAGAGGCCAGAATGGAGAAAATATGAAGAATAGTATCTGTGCTATAGGAGGGGTCAGTTGTCATTGTGGGCTCACAATCACGGGCTTCAGAAGTGACCAGGATACTCATTCTTTGGGGTAGTTAGTACCTAGGCTTTCCGGGAGACCTAAGGTATAACAGTCTTCAAAATCCAATGATCAGTGCTTCATGGGCAACACTTTTACAGGTTGAAGGATTTTGATGGGAATATGAAAAATTATAATTGCTGAAGAAAGTCAAGTTTGCCCAGGCTTTGTTATTGGATATTACAGCAACTCTAACATTGATTAAAAAATTTATCAGAGTTTTTTCACTTATCAGCAAGTAAACATTTCCATCAAACATGCCCTTTTATGAGTATACTTGCAAAAAAAAGGTTAAAAAAAAGGGAGTTTTGATTTTAAAAGAGTAATAATGGTTTGTTGATATCTTTTTAATGTCTTAATATCGCTACCTATTCAACTAATTTTAAAGATCTTTGCTTAATCTTGATTTCCTTAAGGCTGTGTTAGTTCAACCTTTTCAAGCATGTGTGAATATTTTTAGTTGTCTAATCAGATCTTAGTGATACTTTTCAGCATGTGTAAGTGTACTGAGATTAAAAAAAAAAAATGAAGAATGATGGAAAAGAGATGAAAACCCCGGAGTTTCATGTACTTATCTCTGCCCCCATGTATGCCAGCACGTACCCTGTGGAATGGAAGCTCATCCACTGCTCAGAGGCCCCCTGATGATAGGCCCATATGTGCTAGCTTACCTGCGGCAAGCCCAACAGGACCCCATTGCAAGCATTGTCCAGGGCTTACCTCGCCATGTCCCTGCTTGTATTAATTTATTTCAAACTCAGTGGGGGTCATCCTGTCTCACTTTTTGATTATTTCACTTCTTTTGTGGCTATAATGTGCAATTTAACTAAATTTCCTTCGGAATGCTGCCTGAACTTACCCGAATTTTAGATGTTCCCTTCTGAAATTCAAGTTTTATGGGTCACTCGGCACAGAGTTATTTTGGCTTATTTCCCAATTTGCCATCTCCCTTTTGTTTAGCATCGCTGACATTTTCATGTTTATTCATGAAAAATATCATGTGAATTTACACTGGCACTGGGAGAAAGTGGTCGCTGTGCCAACAATAAGTGTCATTTAGGATGTAGAGGGATTTAGAGCCATAATAAATTGTCTCATTCTAAGAAAAATAATGTATCAGAGTCATAAATCTTACCTTTCAAATTCCTTTCCTTAATTGCAGTTGCTGGGTGCTTTTTATTTTCTTTTTCTTTCTGTATCATTAGCAAGGAAACTTTTATTATTCCTAATGTTTCTAAAGGTACTATTTTTTACTACATCACTGGTTGTTTAAACTCTTAAGGTCTTAAATGTTTTTTTAATGAAAATTTTGCAAGTTGAAAATTCAGAATTTCTTAGATGTATTTTTTTAAAAGTAGGAATAGGGAAACTCTATAAAACTTTAAAGACTCACATGATTTTTTTAACTTATACTTTTATCAGTTTTTAAAAATGACCTGTTTCATTCTGAACAATTCTTAAACTTTCAGTTGAAGCCCCACATTTCCCAGAGGACATTTCATAAAGTGTCATTGATCGTGATTTTATATCCTTCTGCATCTGCTTCTTAAGCTTAGCCCATTATTTTTGCCAATTTATATTTAATACGGTACTTTATTTTACATTCAAACATTATTTAATTTTCAATGAGTACAAGTCATGTCTTTAGGAAAATTATAAAAACTGTGAAAGCAAGGAAACCCTGTTTCCTTGTTTTGTATTTACAATGAATCCTTCTTTAATGCTAGTCTTTTGTATAGAATTAACAACAACAGCTAAGAGTTACCAAACATTTACTATGTTTGTGCCAGACTCTGTTTAAGATTCACACTTTAAAAAAGAAAATAAAAAAGAAGAGGATTCGCAATAAAACCAGAAAGGTAAGGACTTTTATTTATGCTTATTTTTAACAACAAGGAAACTGAAGCACAGAAAGATTATGTAACTCACCCAATGTAAAATATTATAATAATAGAGCCAGAACTTGAACCCATTTGAAACTATGTGACTTAAAACCTTATTCCAACCACTACAATACTCTGCCCAATTAAAAAACTACCATCCAATGAAATATTTGTTGAAGAAATTATTTTTAAATGGATAAATCTGAATCTGACAATAAGGTTAGCTTAAACATGATTAAGAGTTGCAAACAAATTTCTGGCGTATTCAAAGGCATTAATACTTGGGCATAGAGGATTAAACAATATGATAGTATGGAGTTTAAGTAGGCAAAGGCATCTAACTCCCTGGGTGACTGGGAGTCCCAGTGATTTTTATCAGGGGGTTAGCATGCTGTCACCTAAATAACTATTATTTAAAGAAGCATGTGTTTTTATTATAGCCAACTTGGTTTTGCTAGGGCTAAAGCTTTGAAATGATCATCACTGAAAACATGCATATTATTTTTTCAACTGGAATTGTTTACTGGGAGCTACCCTTACGGGTATTTAAAAATGTGCGAGGTTCTTTGTCTTCTCCAAATATCTAGACTCTGCCCTTAAAAGCAATTCTGAAGGCAGTGCCTGGGTGGTAGATTTGTCCCAGGCTTTGGAGTCAAAACTTTTATGAACTTTACATTTCTATATTTGTAAGAGAAAGCTTATTAATGCCTTTTTTTGAGAAACAATAAGTGATATTTACAGAAGAGAAAAGCCAGTAACTCATTATTGGGGCACGGACACTGAACTAACCTTTCGGGGCCTATCTTCACGATGCCCCTGCTCTCCTGGAGACCCTGACCTGCAGGGTTCCACGTGCTTCTCCACTAGAGCCATTGCCTTTGTTGTGGATGGTGGACCCACCGAGTTTTCTGTTCCGGGAGCAGGGCCGCAGTTTGTTGGATTTCTGAAGTCCTGAGTAGGATTTTGAAAGAATGACAGTTAGTCCTTGAACAATATGGGTGTGAGGGGCACCAATCACCTGCACAGCTGAAAATCCCCATGAAATTGTTGACTCCCCAGAAACTTAACTGTCAGTAGCCTACTGTTGCGCAGAAACCTTGCCAATAACACAGATAAGTCTATTAGCATGTGTTTTGTATATTGTACATATTACTATCTACACTGTATTCTTTTAATAAAGTAAGCTAGAGAAAAGAAAATGTTATAAAATTATAAGAAAGAGAAAATATATTAATAGTATTTACTGGGGGAAAAAAAGTGCATATAAATGGACCTGAGCAGTTCAAATATGTGTTCTGTATACTGAATAAGGATAATTTAGGTAATACTTAGAATATATGTCAGTGGTCCTAAGTTTGTATTTTTTTTTATTGTTTGAAGTATTACAAATAGTAGTACATATGTCTCCTTTTTTTTCCCCATTGACCTTCCCCCGGCCTTCCCCACCCCCCAGTACATGCCTTTACCTGCTCCCCCCACCCAGTGTCTTGTATCCATTGGTTGTGCTTATATGCATGCGTACAAGTCCTTCGGTTGGTCTCTTACAGCCACCACCACCCCCGCCCCCGCAACCTCCCCTGCCTTCCTGCTGTAGTTTGACAGTCTGTTCAATGCTTCTTTGCCTCTGTATCTATTTTCCCCCATTTCTTTCCTTTAAAAAATCTTGCCTCTGCAAACTAGAAATAAACGTATAATAACAAAAATGTTTGAGTCCCAATTTCAATGTCCAACAGTTCTGAGTCCCCGTTTCAATGTCAAACAGTTCCTTATGTGTACATGTCAGCAATGATATCTGGATGGTGGGCACATGGTGGTAATGCAGGTCCGACCCTCTCTGGTTTGGTCCTAGGCAGCCTGCAGCGACTCACAGCTGCTGACTGCTAGTGTGGCAGGGCGTCGTCAGCATCTTCCATCTCTGGACTGTTTTTTCCTCTTGTCTTAGTGGTTGGAGCAGACCTGTCAATTCCTCTCTGTTGCAGGAATCCACATGGTCTTGGAGTTGTTTTCTGAAAATATACAAACATATTCTCAACCAAAAGTTAATAAAGGAATATTTCCTATATAATTGATTTGGGATCCTTTTTATTTTTGCCCAAATGATGTATATATTTAAAGCAAGTCTGAATAGCAGATTCTTGGTGGTTCTGTTGAATGAATTAAATTTTATTTACAAATACAGCACTTTATATTAATTTAATTTGTTGGCCTCTCAACATAACTGTTTGCTGACCTACTATACTTACTTGTTTGTCAAGCAAATTTCATACGTTTCAAATAAATATAACTGATTTGGGTTTTTTGTTTGTATGTTTGGGATTTTTGGCATCATCAGTACATTGAGAAATAATACTCAATTTACACATGTTACCTCTTGACTCCTTACAACTTACCATTCCATCCAGAGGATGCTTCTAAGTTGTATTAACAATAAATTTTGCACATTGATCAAAAATTGACAGCACATCTGTGAAGAACTTGTGGTATATCATGAATTTTATAGACCTTTGTGGACTGTCCAGGAAAATTACCAACAGGTGGACATTATGTTGAAGGGAAGATCAATCTCCAATTTCAGTGACCTACTTGACACAGAGTTTCTTGAATACAGAATTTTCTTACATTAGAGGTTGCTTTTCTCATAAAACACATGTTGTAGCACCACTGTCAGCATTTACAGAAAATGTGACCAAATATTATTTGCCTGTGACAGTTTTAGAAGAAGGATACATTGTATTGCACTCTATGTAGATGATATTTAGTTTGCAAAGTTAACTTCTCCTATGTAAAGAATATGCAATGCTTAGTAGTGCTTCTTTATGTCCTTTCTGTGCAATACTGAAATTAAGATCCCTCCTACAACAGGGGATGTTCTGAACCTTACAGTGCTACCTTGAAACATATGTTTTAGAACTCTGTTATAATAGTACAATTGCAGAACTAATAGATGGATGTCACTCTTTCAGTAATTACAATACTACTGACAACAGTATCAATGAAAATCACATTTGAGATTTTTAGGAATCATTCCAAAGTAAATTATATTTTATTTTTTGCATTTCATTCTATACTCTGTTATACCCACAAATAGCGGTATAGCATTTTTTTAGCATATACGTTTTGGAATCCTACAAATCTGGGTTGAAATCCCAAGCTTGTCAGTTGAGATCTATGTGTCCTTAGCCTAGTCACTTTGCTGAGACTCTGATCCCTCATCTGCAATATGAAAATAACTACAGATAAATAAATTAGTTGCATGTGAAGTGCTAAACACAATGCCAAGTACAAAGAGATCACTTCACTAAATGGAATTTAAACATTAATTCACTACCATATATCCCAATTCCCACAAGTTTTTAATTATGGTTATGGGAGGGGGAAAATATTTTTCCTGCTACCCTTCTGTGTTCTCTAGAAAACCCTGTCCAATGGAATGCCAAAAGACATTGCAAAGTGGAAATCATGAAAATTTAACCTAAATTCTATGTGACACAGGAGAGGAAATGGAAACGCAAAGGAATGGTTAAACCTGAGTGTTTTTATTCTAGGTTTGATATGGAGCAGAATCACGTGATAGAACCAAAGGGTATGAATTAAGGGTAGTAAACTGAGGAAATCTTAGGTCTGTTCTTGTATTCTTGTCATCATCCCTCCAACTTTAGAGATAAGGATGCTCCTTTCTTCAGGATATAGAGAGGACACCTCTCACAAGAGGGCCTTATAGCCTGCTTCAGGGGAGAAGAGGGAGGTCAGAGAGTGCTTCCTGTGCTTGTTATTTCTCACAAGGGCTGTTATTTCTCAGCCCTTTTGATGGAAATATTTATTATGCCAAGGCACCACATTTTAGGATGGTGTATTCAGATATTTAAAAAATTCCATAACTGCTCTCACTCTGCGAACATACTTGTTACTATTTAAATCCAAGATATGGCTGCCATCTGCATGGAGATAAGGGATGCCTGATTCTTCACTGTGGTTTGGTTTCCTTTTGTCTCTTGTGTAGCTCTCTCCATATGAATGTAGGTTCTGTGTTTCTGCACAGAAATGTGTCATTTAAAATTAAAATTGCCATTTTGGACAAAAATCACTGTTATATGCTTTCAAGATTATCTGTCTGTTAAACCGGGGTATGTATCTGAGTTGCACCAACACTCAGGTTTGTGAAAAAATGATGAGGACTGATGTTGCAGCTACTGCCAGTCTGCTCATTAAAAAGTACTTACATATACATGTAATGATGAGACTTCCTCAATATTTAAGTATGTAAATATGAGTATATATTATTATATCACTGGCTTGATTATGAAGCCTACTTTTATATTAATAAACATACTGTTGTTTTATATTAATTAGACCAGTTGTTAGTGCTCATTTCCTTCAATGAGAAAATTTTTTTAGCCAATTATGCTTGTACGGGTATGATGAGCCATGTACCAAGGTACATGTGTTTGACTGGAATTGAACCCGGGACCCTTTGGTCCGCAGGCCAAGACTTTATCCGCTGAGTCAAACCAGCGAGGACTCTATGAAGTATTTAAAAGACCAAGAAATAAGAACATAGAAAATAAGCAATGGTTTTTTATGTAGAAAGTATTTTAATAGTTTCTTATGCATATATATCTAATTACATTTTCTTACCAAAATAGGAAGGGCTATCAAGATAGGGCTAAATTTTAATGACTTGTTATAGCATAAAATAAAGTAGTAGAAAATAATTATTACTTCTGATGAAGCTTGACTCTGCAGCTGTGTTTTAGCTGCTTTGACTCAGGGTACATGATGTGAGTGATTTATCTTTCTTTTGACTTGAGAAGAGACAGGTCAGATAAAACAAGTTCTAGTTTTCCCCTTTCTAATTCTTTAGCAGAAGTTCTGTGGATGTGTTAAACTTTAGACTTCTGTATCCAATGTAGCTGGAAAGGATGTAACAAAAATAAGGTAATGATATTGCAGTAATAAAAAAAATAATTGGAGAGAGTGAAGAAAACAGCCATGTAAAAAACTGAGATTAACAATATATTTGACAGTATCTCAAATTGAAGTGACTACTAAATAAACATAAAAGTCTGTTTTACTAGAAAAAGATTAACACCTAGATACTGTTTTGTTTACATACACATACGTACACACCCACCCACATGCACACACATGCACACCCACACCCTCTTACCAGATGCTTCTGGCACGCATATAGTAGCCTCCACTCTCATTTTACCCAGACCCAACATAAACAATTTCCTGGGCAATCAAGGCCCCCCTCATTTACCTGTTTGTCACCTCAAACTGCTTCTATTTGTCTTTTAGTGTTTGGCCTTAGGCTTTTCCCAAGAGCACTAGCATGCTCAGCTGGCTCCTAGCCACCTGCGTGTGTTGTGGGGAGCTTGTGCAGTGACGATTCCTTGACCTCTAAGGAAGAAGGGTCCGCACACCTTTCCCTCAGCTTTGTGTTGCTCGGAGGTCTGGGCAGAATTCCTCCTTGTCAACAGGCAGCTTCGATGATCACATATACGGCCGCTCTTCTTCCTTTTCTGTGCCCCTCTCCCTGTTCCTTCATACTTCTTCTCTGGGATCACCTCCCAAGTAAACTACCCACATTACAATTCTTATCTTGACCTCTACTTTCTGGAGATCCTAAATTAGGACACTATGCCCATAGGACCATTTGAATTATGCTTGAGTAACTGAGAACATTTGTAGGCATCATCAGTCAATAAGTACTTAAAAACTGTTATTTAATTAAGGGGAGCAGGAATTGAGAGGAGGGCCTCAGTGGGAGAGAAAAGAGGGACATCTGTAACACTTTCCACATTAAAGATAAATTTAAAAAAATAATCAGTGTTGTGAAAATATTACATAACCTTTTGTAAATCTGGTTTGACAAAATGTTAATCATCTCACCACCTCTTTTATCTACCTTCTTTTGGAGAGCAGCTGTAATCTTGTTGGGGAAGTGAGATTCACATGTTTGAAACAGTTGGCTGATATTATAGAGAATCTGCTCCTTCCTGGCATTGTACTGATTACTGAATTTCTTGTTAACATGCTAATTGGAGTGATGTCTTACTCCAGATCTTCCAAGGCAATCTCCCATTTGCAGCAGAACTTTCTTCCAAAGGCTTATCTCTCCAAAGCAGGCTTTCCAGAAAGCTGTGGGTCACACAGGAAGTTGTTGAAAACGTCATGCAAGAGCAGGATTTCCCCTATTCTTAGATAAATGTGTTGGAGATTGTGAAAGGCAGTGCTAAATGACAAGTGGTGCACATACGGGCACAGGTATTGGAGAATCATTATGTTCCATGCCAGAAGAGATGGCTAGGGAGAGAGTGTCCCTAGATCAACTTTTGTGTGTGCATGTGCAAAAGGGGAATTTTATGTGTAAGAAAATAGTATATTAAAATGAAAGCAATGCATTCATTTATACAGAGCTTTTCACAAGTAAAATCAAATGTGTTCTAATAAAAACTGGCATATATCTACTGAGTGATATGTTGTATTTGTGGTAGGTACATAAAAGATACAGTTGGGCATTTTACAGCTGTGGGCATGATCTGGTTTACTAAACATCAACACGTTTCTTCCATTGTATTGTCATAAGCAAGGATAAGTGACTGTCACGTGGACTGGGAGAGAGCATCTCTTCTAAATATCACATGCTTGGCCGATTGGTCAGAATGGCTCTAGGGCAGTGGTGGGCAAACTCATTAGTCAACAGAGCCAAATATCAACAGTACAACGATTAACATTTCTTTTGAGAGCCAAATTTTTTAAACTTCTTCTAACGCCACTTCTTCAAAATAGACTCGCCCAGGCCATGGTATTTTGTGGAAGAGCCACACTCCAGGGGCCAAAGAGCCGCATGTGACTCACGAGCCGCAGTTTGCTGACCACTGCTCTAGGGCATTGATTACATAAGCCTAACCCACAATCATTTCCTGTGGGACATAAGGAACTGGGAAAAGGGAGAGTTTGTCTGTCTTCAGAGTATAAAATTCTTTTTCTCTACGGTACTGTCAAGAGAAGTGCTGACTATTTTCAAACATTTTGTTTATTTCTCAATTACCAGCTTAAGGATAAAGTATAGGACTAAGTTTGTTTCTGTTTTTATTTGTCTAACTGGACATAAACTAGGTTTGCTAATGACCTGTGTTTCTAGTGGTAAATTTTAAAAAGGCATCAAATTAACATCATAAAACCCAAATAATTAACTTAAGCTACCTTCCTTTTCTATAGTGAAGTGTGTAGCTCAAGAAACAATAGATAGAATCTTTTAAAGCCTTAACCAACTCCTCATTGACCCTTTTCTAAATATATCCACATACATATCAGAAGTATAGATCTGGTCCTATCACACTGCCATTGACTAAGCTTAACAACGTAGCATTGCTGCCTTGAAAAATAACCTCTCTCTCTGCCTTCTTGAAGTTTGCAAGATAAACATGCACCAATTTTAAATGAAAGTGAGCATCAGTGAACTAGACAGATTTATTGAGTTAGCTTGTAGCAAAATGATCTTGTTCCATTTGCACATACTTTCTCTGGTAGTAAATGTTTTAATCTATTGATGCCACGGAGAGATGCTACATTAGCTATAAAACAGAAAGAGGGCACTGTTCAGTGACAGGAGCAATAATATGTGTGATGCAGCAAACACTCTGCAAGAATTTAATGGCCCCGAATTCAAATAGACAATGTGTAGTCTCCTAACCTGAAGATACATAAAGACTGCTGATTCCTCCAAATGCTTAAACTTAACTTAGACATGATATTAAGGCATCCGTTTTATGGTTGTAGAAGAAAATGTGTCTGGCTTCCAAAAGAAGGAAAACCCATTCTCATAGTACTGCCACGCATCAGAATTTTATATTCCGTTCTTCCTTTCATGGTATAAGCATTTGATTTCTATTTTTGTTACTAAGGAGTTATAGTTTTCCATCACAACTCCCACGTCTCTAAAATTAGTAGGTGCAGTATAGCCTGATACCTCACAATGGTCTGAGGAATCCATGCCACGTATGTCACAAGAGAATTGATGTTAAGAGATTTGTGAGTTAAGATGTCATTCAGAAATCTAAGAACTCTAAAACTTCTCTTCACACTGTACAGTCAAAATTTACAACTTGAGATTTCATTCCAAATATCATACGTTTGGATTTGCTTTTCATATTAGTTGACATTTGAAGTAAGGCATCAAACTGTTGTGTTACTTCATTTCCCAGGTGAGAACAGTTCTAAATTGTAAGCACCTCATTAATATTATTCTCATTACTTTTGTCATCATCCACTTTCTTGTTTGCTGGAGAGCGTGGCAGAGGTTAAAAGTGTAGACTCAGAAGTTCAAACACAAGCTCTACTGATTGCTAGTTATAGGACCTCTGTAGTCAATCTCCTCACCTGTGTAATAATGACAATAATCTCAACAGGGTCATTGCAAGGATTAAATAAAATAATATGAATAAAGTATTCAGCAAATGGACTGACTTAGTGTAAATGCTAAATAAGCAGGACCAAAAATAACTTGTTTCAATGTCAGTAAGGAGAAATGCCACAGAGAGGGCAAAATCTTGCTTTGCAGTTGATTGTAGGATACATATTTTGCAGTGTAGATATATAAGTAGGTAGTGAGAGAAATAATGGATTCCATAGAGAGATAAGAAGTAGTGCCTCAGCACGATTTTATGGGCCTACTTATCAGAAGTAAAAACCATCCTTTACCATTGGTAAGATTTGTCTCCTCCTTTGTTCACATCATTGAACAAACCGAGTTCATATTTGGAGCCATTTGTCTGTGATTTTAAAAGCATGTCAGTGCCAGCATTTACAATAAGACAGTTAGTACAATAAGACATTGAGTTAGGTTAGAATCTGGGGAAGCCTGGGTGAATGATACAGGTGCTCTGCCTTCAAGAACCTCTAAGTACTTCCAGAAGAAGGACAGAGAAGGTAAAAATGCCAAGTGCCTAGAGAATAGTAAAGGAGACAGTGTGAGGAAAATAAAAAATTAGATATTGGCAAACTGTGGCCATGGGATAAACAGCCACTGGTTTGTTTTTATACTGGCTCATGAGCTATCTTTTACATTTTTAAGAGCTTTAAAAACAAGCAAAAGAAATCACCATTGTGCCACACAGCCTGTATGTGGCTCCTGAAGCCTGAATTGTTCCCAATCCAGCCCTTCACAGAAACACTTGGCAAATCCCTGAACTAGAACACTCCCCGCTAAATTATGTGGAAATTCATTATTCTGTATGGCTAGTAAATAGCGTAGTGTTCATGAGAGAATAATTTATTATCAAAAGAATGAGTTTGGCTTAACTAGG
Source organism: Corynorhinus townsendii (assembly GCA_026230045.1). Classification (NCBI taxonomy): domain Eukaryota; kingdom Metazoa; phylum Chordata; class Mammalia; order Chiroptera; family Vespertilionidae; genus Corynorhinus; species Corynorhinus townsendii. The sequence continues at coordinate 39,471,880 of JAPDVU010000001.1, forward strand.
AAATACTAGTAAGAGGCCTGAGTGGCTCTGAACAGGGGCAACCATGAGAGCAAGAGTTGAGGCATAGCTACAGTTGTGGAGTGTATGCCATAAAAATGGAGACGCTGTTGTGAAACATATGATTAGCATATAGGATTAGTAAGGAATACATTTACAAAGATATTGTAAGAAACATACTTTTGGGAAGTTACAATAATGAATCTAAAGATCTGGAATGTATCCAGATAAATTGGTATTAGCATCTCAGTTTTATCAAAGACCAAAACACAAAAGGAGTAAAGATCTTAAATTGACTTTTCAAGAGATTATGTTGTGCATTTTCTACTAGTGGATTATAAAATTAATTTTGTTTTAATTTATAGTTGTGGAAGTTGTATTTGTATCGGTAACTTTGTTATCATTAACCAGATTACTATGAAATATAAAATACTAGAGGCCAGATGCGCAAAATTCGTGCATGGGGTGTGTGTGTGTGTGTGTGCGTGTGTGTGTGTGTGTGTGTGTGTGTGTGTGTGTGTGTGTCCCTCAGCCCAGCCTGCACCCTCTCCAATCCAGGACGGCCCTAAACGGGCATTTGGACATCCCTCTCACAATCCAGGACGGCTGGCTCCCAACTGCTCGCCTGCCTGCCTTCCTGATTGCCCCTAACTGCTTCTTCCTGCCAGCCTGATTGATGCCTAACTGCTCCCCTGCCAGCCTGTTTGCCCCTAATTGCCCTCCCCTGCAGTCCTGGTCCCTCCCAACTGCCCTCCCCTGCTGGCCATCTTGTGGTGGCCATCTTGTGTCCACATGAGGTCAGTCATCTTTGACCACATGGAGGCAGCCATCTTGTGTGTTGGAGTGACAGTCAATTTGCATATTACTCTTTTATTAGATAGGAGGATTAGATAGGATAGAGGCCTGGTGCACGGGTGGGGGCCGGCTGGTTTGCCCTGAAGGGTGTCCTGGATCAGGGTGGGGGTTCCCTTGGGGCGTGGGGTGGCCTGGGCGAGGGGCCTGTGGTGGTTTGCAGGCCAGCCATGCCCCCTGGTGACCCAAGTGGAGGCCCTGGTATCTGGGATTTATTTATCTTCTATAATTGAAACTTTTTAACCTTAAGCGGAGGCCAAGGCAGGCCAGGGCTGCAGAAACTTGGCTGCCTCCATACACAGGGGCAACTCAAGCCTCCTGCTCTCTCCAGCTCCGTGGCCACAGCCATTTTTGTTGGGATTTATTTATCTTCTATAACTGAAATTTTGTAGCCTTAAGCGGAGGTAAAGGCAGGCCAGGGCAGGCAGAAAGGTTGGCTTCCTCCTTTGCTGGGGAAACCCAAGTCTCCTGCTTTCTCCATGGCTGCAGCCATCTTGGTTGGGTTAATTTGCATACTCGCTCCTGATTGGCTGGTGAGTGTGGGTTGTGGGTGTGACAGAGGTGTGGTCAATTTGCATATTACTGTTTTATTAGATAGGATATCCTGCTCTTTGGCAAGTGTGAATCTACAAGTTCCAAGTGGGTGGCATATTGGAAAGACTTCTACCGAGTGCTAGAGTATGTAGTAGCTCCTCAGATTCCTAACCCATCCCTTAGCATGTTGGCCAGAAGTAAAGGAACTTGAAATCTTTCAGCTTCTGGTTATCCCATCAGTAAAATTAGGATAGTCATTCCTACCTTCAGAATACATAAAATTAAGTGAATCAAAAAAAGCACATACTTAATAATTGTTTATATTATATTGAGTTAAAATTTGTGTTTTGTGGTTAATCTTGTATCTGGTTGATTTTTCCTATTTGTAAAATATCAGGTGAGACTAAATGACACCCAAAAAAGTATTTCAGCACCCAAACCCTGGATCTATCAATTATAAAGTATTTACTAAACATCTGGGATTAGATCTAGGTTCATTTCGAATATCTACTTTGTTGCATATCCAGAGCTGGATGCATAGAACATAGTTATAAGAACAGTCAAGTAACATATTGCTCATTAATGAATGGACAATTTCCACAAGAAATTTGATTTTATTCAAACTGTTCTGTGATTCTAGCTTCAGCTTCTCTTAACAATTCCCCGTTTTTCTATTGTGGTTTGTGTTAATCTCTTCACACAGGTTCCTTTGAAAGCATTTAAAAATAGCTTATCATTGGTAATAAACATATTGAAAAATCTCAGTTATTAAGTTATAAGCATCCCTAAGGAAGTAGCTCAATTTCGTCCTCTGTAACATATTCATATTCATACAAGAACCACCAAATCCACACAATTTCCTTGAGGATTAAATAAAGGAATCCGCAGATGGACTATTCGCACAGTATGTGTTCAGTAACTGTTAGGTACTTTGATTCATTTTTGTTTCTATAGGCTCAGCTCTGAGAGCCTTGCACATATATTCAACAGATCTAATTTGTAAGTATACATATGTAGTCTTAGCCATTCTGAGGGGACTTTCTCTTTGTGTTTTGTTTAGCAATTCTAAATGCCCTGTGGTTGTTGCTTAGTGGTAACTAATCAGAATAACAAGGTACATCCTTGAAAGAAATGAAATGTTGACTTTAACTCTTACCAATAATAACTTTGAAAAATATTATTTTTACTGGCGCTGTTACCAATATATTCTCAAAAGTCTCTCCTGATTAGCACTATTTTCTTTTAAAAGGCTGAATTGACAGTTTGAAATATTTTATAGATACATCGATGGGATGGAAAGTTTGAATACAAAGTAAAAGGCAATCTCAGTTTCTGCAGCATCTATAGATATTGTATTTAAGTGTTTAAATTAGAATGTGTCTGGTGAAAGCATTTTATAAATTATTGGCATTTTCAATCTACACGCTGTAGGTAGGAATTCATTAGGAGCTGTTAATTCTGGAGACAAATATAAAGCCATTATAATGCAAGGTGCTTGAGTGGCACTTTTATTCACTGATGCATAGGTAATATTTGGAAAACAATTTAGAAGCTGAGCTGCAGTGATTACCTGTCTTTCATTAAACAAAGGATTAGTACTTTATTTACTGAAAGAGACAGATGTCTGTCAAAGTTTTTGATATGCAGTATACAAAAAAAATTAATGAAATCCACATTTTTTTTATTTCTATTTACTGAAGTGCTTCTGTATATATTTTTTTTTTTTTTTGGCAGATGTGAAATGGAATAAGGGAATTTTTTTTTCTCTGTTTCAGAACAACAAGAATAAGACATGAGGTTTTCAGCACAAGTTTGTTTCTGGTGATAAGAAAATCCTATTTCCTTGGCAAAGAAATGAATAACCCATTTTTTCCCCCCATTATTTTATCTTCTCCGGAGGGATGCATTGCATCACTGGTCTCAGGGTTAATAACACTGAAAAGGATGACATTCAGTTCCTTTCTTTGGAAGTACCACAGTGCAATTCATCATTGCATGGAGGAATAAAAAATATTAATTGAACTATTTCTATATGCTGGGCACTGGCAATGCAATAATGAATAAGACCAAAACATGAATTTGAACTCTTGTTGGTTTGGCTCAGTGGTTAGAACGCTGGACCACACACCAAAAGGCCGAGGATTCAGTTCTTGTCAAGGGCACGTACCTCAGCTTGCAGGCTCTATCCCTGGCCCCAGTCAGGGTGTGTGTGGGAGGCAACCAATTGATGTGTCTCTTGGTCTCTACTCCTGCCTTCCACTCTCTAAAAACAATGGGAAAAATATCCTCAGCTGAGGAGTAACACAAAAACAAAAAAGCAAAACAAAAATAAAAACAAATATTAATTTGAATTCCAATTCTATGCATCTTTTTTCCAACTTTATTTTTATTGTTGATCTTATTCCAGACCTTCCCATGCACACCCACCCCCATTTGCCACTTCCCCCCAGCACCAAGCCCGCCCTCCCTCTGGCCATCACCACACTGTCAGTGTCTATGCATTATGCATGTATGTTCTCCGGCTCATCTCTTCACCTTTTTTCATGCAGTTCCCTGCTCGCTCCCTTCTTCCGTCTGACAGCAGTCTGTCCGTTCCATGCATCCATGCCTCTTTTTCTATTTTGTTTGTAAGTTTATTTTGTTCACTAGATTCCACATATAAATGAGATCATATGGTATTTGTCTTTCTCTGACTGGCTTATTTTACTTAGCACTGTAATCTCCAGGTCCACCCATGCTGTTGCAAAAGGGAAGATTTTGTTATTTTTTACAATTGCATAGTATTTCATTGTGTAAATTACCATAGCTTTGTTATCCACTCATCTGCTGATGGGCACTTTGGCTATTTCCAGATCATGGCTATTGTAAGTAGCACTGCTATGCATATATTCTTTTGAATTGATGTTTTGGCATTCTTAGGATATATTCCCAGAAGTGGGCTTGCTGGGTCAAAAGGTGGTTCTGTTTTTAATTTTTTTTTTTTTTTGAAACTCTGTACTGTTTTCCACAGAGGCTGGGCCAATCTGTTTTACCACCAACAGGGGGTACAGGAGGGTTCCCTTTTCCCCACATCCTCCCCAGCACCTGTTTGTTGCTTTATTGTTGGTATCCATTCTGTCAGGTGTGAGGTGATAGCTCATTGTGGCTTTAATTTGCAGCTCTCTGGTGATTAGTGACGTTGAGCATCTTTCTTTGTGGATGATGATTTTCATCCAAGACTGTGACTTTTTTACTACTTAATTAGTTTGTGTTTCTGCCATTTTTCTAACTACCCAGCTACCTGTGATAAGAGTACCCAAAGGTATTTTAATAGTCTAAGCCAATGTAGCCAAGAAAATAATTCTGTTTAAAATATGCTATATTTCAGTGAACAAAATACACGTTTATAAATTATTTAATACCTTATAGCCATCTTATGTTTCCTGTAAGTGGCTATTTATTTATTTCAGAAATATGGAAGTATCATTGGATTATAAGTCTCTCCTCATTTCAAACATTAAATTATAGTTAGAAAATGTGCTATATAACTCCATTTTTTTAAAAAAATTAAGCTACATTAGAATTAGATACAATTTCATACTTCTTAGTTATGGCACTAACGATTTTTTGCACACACAATTTTATTTGTCTCTAATTCTCAATGCAGTTTGAAAAGGCTTGAAAATGCATGCATATGCTCTCTCATCCTTACCTTTTTAATTTAAATAATGCAATTCACAAGTATTACATATGGTGCAGATATATATGGATAGAACTAGTAACATCTTATTTTCTAAACAATGACATGATTATATATTATATCTATTTTATGAACTGTTGGAAAATGAAAGGAGCTTATACTAATCTTTTTTCCCATTTCTTCCTTTTATACAGAGTAAAATTACCCTTAGTTTGAATTTGTCATTTGCTCTAACCACAGGATATAGCTTATGACGTTAAGTTTGACAAAGGACAACAATGAAATCGTTTTAAGAAAATATGTAAATATATTTGCAGAGGCCTAGTGGACAATGAAAATAGTTTGGGGATTTAAAGTGAAGAGAGAAGAGAAACTAGTTCCAAAGAGGTTTGGAAATGAATGATGACAGCTATAATGTCAGAATGCAGGATATTGGATGAGACAAACTGACAGCAGGTCCTGAAGAAGGCCTGGCACAATTGTCATTGTGCAATTTATTTATTTATGATCTTATTAGAGAGGAGAGGAGGGAGTATTTTTACTCTAAACATTTAAATCATTACAGGTTACTTTGTAGCAACAAATTTTTCTTGTCTAACTCTCAAGACCATCCATACCTTTTTTTTCTTCCATTTTCTTTTTATTCTTTCCAATTTTTATGTTTAATGAGTTGTAGATACAAACTGCTTGTACAGTTTACTTCCGTCCTTGTCCATTGAAATATTTAAACATCTTATGCTGATTCATGTTTTCCACATACGATTTGAGATAGTAAATCCAGACTCTGTTTTACCACTTTTCTCTTTTTACTACATGCTTAAAATATCAAGAAGCAGAAGTAATCATTTTTATTTGAATTATGTATTAATTCAGTAACTATTTACTGAGAATTTACTATGTGCCAGGCCCTGTGAGGTTGTAAAGGATACAGTGGTAAGCATGTTTTTCGAACCCATGCAATTTGTTTGTGTATTTCAAGGAGAGAAACTTCTAGAATCTGAATTAGATGATGGAAAAATGACTGGCTAATCCTAAATGTTACTAAGCTTTTCAATGACAAATTATGTTTGCCTTGCCAGTTTTTATTATGGGAATATGATTTGTGTGTGCTTGTTTCAACTTAAATTATGGGATTGTTTTACTTCCGTCTTGAAAATAGCAAATAAATGATAAATGCGCTACAACCAGTCATGACATAGGCAAGACCACGATAATTTTCTCCAAAGTAGAACTGCCTAATAAATCTTAATTCTAAGTAACTGGCAAGTAACAGAAGCGAGCTTTGCTTATGCTACAGCTTATGCCGATATTTTTTAAAAATATATTTTATTGAGTTTTTTACAGGAAGTAAGGGAAAAGGACAGAGAGTTAGAAACATCGATGAGAGAGAAACATCAATCAGCTGCCTCCTGCACACCCCCTACTGGGGATGTGCACACAACCAATGTACATGCCCTTGACCGGAATCGAACCTGGAACCCTTCAGTCCGCAGGCCAATGCTCTATCCACTGAGCCAAACGGTTAGGGCTTATGCCAATATTTTTGAAATGAGACTAGACCAGAGAATTAAAAGCAACATTTTACCTAATGACAATTGAGAAAATATAGGTGAAAGTTCTTTGTGGGGACAAACAGTGCATTTGTGCATTAAAGTGTAACAGTATTTAAGAATGTAAAACATTATCAATACCTTCTATCACATATTTTATTTTCCTCATTAACCACCAAGTAATTAGCATATTTGCCCTTAACTATAATACCACTTAAGAATTCTATGTAAAATAAGATTAAAGTTGTGTGAGTATACATTTCATATTTTAGAATACCTTCCTTTATAATTCTCAAAAATATATATATTTAGAGCTGTTTCAAGGAATGAAATTAGTTCTACAAATTTCTTTGCAGGGTGGTCTATGAAAATGTCAACATCGGTATGACTTTTCACCCCCAGCCTCCACCTTGTTGTAAAGGGCCTCAAGTCCAAACTTTTGAGACTATCCAGATATATAAAAAACCAGCAACCAGAATGCCATAACAACCATAACGACCAATTGCTGTGATGCCCACTGTGGCCAGGGAACCAGCTGGATCTAGGGTGGGGGGTGGGGCTGGCCTGCCAACCTCCAGAGGCCCCTCGCCACAGTGGACCGGCCCCCCTGATCAGCCTCTCCCAACCTGATCCAGGGCTGAGCAGCCCTTCTCCTCAGCTGGCCCCAACCCCAATTGGCTTGCAGCCCCTCGCCCAGCTGGCCCATGATCGCCCCACACCCCAAAAGGGGGCGGCGCTAGTGGCCAACCTCCTGCAGCCCCTCCTCCCCCTCTCTGTCCTCACTCCCAATGAGCCCTTACCACCCCATCAGCCCACAGCCCCTCCCCCTGGCTGGCCCCACCCATGATTGCCCCCCCCACACCCAAATCAGGGACAGGGCTGGCCAGCCAACCACCTGTGACCCCTCCTCCCAGCCAGCCCCACCTCTGATCAGCCCCCACCACCCCAATCAGCCTGCAGCCCCTCCCCTAAGCCTGCTCCACCCCCCCATCACACCCCACACCAATTGGGGGTGGGGCTGGCTGGCTAACCTCCCATAGCCCCTCCCCTGGCCACTGACTCCCCCACGGCCCCCCCTCATCCCATTCAGTGGTGGGGCTGACTGGCCCAAAGCCCATTCCCATGGTCAGCCCTGCCCCCAATTGCCCCCCCCCACCCCAAGCCAGGGCCGGGCCCACCAGCCAATTACTGGCAGCCCCTCCCCCCAGCTGGTCCATCCCTGATTAGGCCCAATCAGGGTGGAGCAGCTGGCCAACCTCCCACTGTCTCCTCACAACAGTCCCGGCCCCATCCGCCTTGATGGGGCCAGGCCAGCTGGACCCCACCTGTGCTTGAATTCATGCACTGGGCCTCTAGTTGATTCAATAATTGGTTATGGTGCTTACTTATACTTCTCCTAGTTGTCAGCCTTGACTCAGATTCAGCATGAAGTGCATCTCCTAGGTAAAGCTTTACAGTTACAGCCCAAAGAACATTGCAATTACTCAGCAAAGATTAATTGAGGATGATGATAAATTATAACAAGTTAATAGTTTTTGTAAGTCCTAGAAGTACTGTTAAAATAAGATTTGTATATTAGTAAGATCAGGAATCTAAAAAAGATAATCCCATTTGTAACTTCTTAAATATAATTTTATATATATGAATGATATTAAAGTTTCAAAAAAGTCAATGGAGAGAAATAAAATGTAATTTTGAAAATAATTGAAGACATGAGCTTAGCTAAGTCAAAGCTTAAAAATCTCACCCAAATATAATTAGCAAAACAATATTTCTCCCTTGTTTTAAAACTTTCCTAGAGTTTTAAATTTATTTATTGTGCATAATATCCCATTTTATCCCTTTCCCTGAAATTACCTTTTGATTTACATCACTTGCAACTTGTGCTTTTTAAGTTTGTGAGATGAGCCCATTCTTTCCAGGCTCTTTTCCTCTATTTTCCATTGGGCTCACTTTCTCTTGTTGTGATCTAAGCAAATTGTTTCTGATGAGACACATACTTATAGGATAATGAAGATGCTACTTGATGTGCTTCATGAACATGTTATAGCTTCCCAGAATATTCCCTGACTTGTACCTGAAAAATAATAGTAGAATCTAATTTGAGAGAAATGTAACCATAACATGTTTGAGAATCAATTTATCCTTATAAGAGCATGTTGAAAACACAGTTCAGAATTTCAGAAAAGGCCAGAGCAGGTGACTTATTATTTATATCAACCTTCTAATACAGATATTTTTCTGAAAGGCACTATTTTCCCACAATAATATAAAATATTGATGAGTGGGAGGAAGAGAGTATCTTCAAAAAGGATTCTAAATCCATTTTTCAGGATGTGAGAATTCCCTGTTAATGGGTTGCCTCATGAGGTGCATTTCTCATCAGACTGACAGGCTATGGAAAATCTTAGGCCTCAGGAAATGAGTCACGGAGTCCATTCTTCTGAAAAGATTCATTCTGGAGATGGATAAAAAGCAAGACTATTATGGTAAATAGTGGTATAAACTTTAGTATTTCAAAAATGAATCTAGCCAAACAATTTGAAAGTTTTCTGTGTATTTTACCAACCTGCCTTTCCAATGGAAATTTTGGTGTTCTTACTGTAAATATTGTATTTCCTACACCTATAGTTAAAAAGGATGTTTATTCAATCTTAGCTGGATTAACTTTTTTCTTAGTTTTTCTGCTGGTACTGTAACTTTAAGCTGATAATATGATTTTGATTATATTTTAAAAAATAATTTTGCTAGAGTAAAAATAAGCCATAAAATGTTCAATAAAGCAAGTATGAGTGAAATTGATTATATACTTTCAGTTTGGAAGAGGTGAATAAAAAGTGCTTGGCCAATACCGTACCATTAATCTATTCTCTTTTCTTCTTTCTCTCTCTTTACTTCTCTCTCTCCAATAGAAGTGGAACAAAAAGGTAATTAAATACCTTTCATAAATTATATATTATTTATAGGCTAAGTTATTTAACAGTTTAACATTTAGTTAACATAATTTTGTTATTAATTCTTATATATTTTATGAAAAATTATTTACTACTTCTGCTGCTCAACTTCACTTTAGTTTGTTGGCTTGATCAGTGCTGGTTTGATTCTTGTACCCTAAGACAGTTTAATCGTGTAAACATTTTAATTGTGTGTTTTATTCCTCTTTATTTTTAAATAAATAGTTAGAAATCCAGTAGATGGTGATGGATAGTGATTGGTTTAGATTTGTTTTCATTTCTATACTAATTTTTCATAACTTTGCTCTTGTTTCCCCTGTTTCTTTATTTTTTAACTATTGGGGGAAAAGGGAGATGGATTTCTTGAAATAACTTAAAATATATTACTTTTTAAACCAAGGGCTGATTATTAATTAACATAACGTTTATATGTAATTTTTACAACAATGCCTACCCATCCTTTATAATTATATCCATCATATTAGAATCCTGGGAAATTCTTCCAACATCAGTTTTATAAATTGAATTGGCCCTCTATCCTTGTTATGGAAGAGTTTGATTGCTTTTCCCCGAATTTTTTTATTTCTCCAAATAAAAGTAAAACTTTGGGCACTTTAATAATGTACTTTCCTTTTTTAATAACCTCCAAATCCTAGCTCAGTTTCACTTTAGGCTGCTTCTGGTGGATCTAGGCTTATAGTTTCTATTAAACATCTAATTACTAATATCAAGAAAATAATACTTTTTCATTAATCATTGAAATATTGGGTAAACATCCAAGTTCCTCATGAATTTCTAATTCCACAACCCAATACACGTGTAATCATTTGAAACGTAACAGTAGACTGCATGACTATTTCTCAGTGTGCTTGCTTTGCAAAAATATTACAGCAGTGTTTCCCATAGCAGGTTCAGAAGAATGCTCCACGGCAAATAGGCTCTGTAGAAAGGATTCCATGACCAAACCAGTCGGCAGAATTTGCCCACCTTCCCACTTCTGCTTTGGAGATTCACTAATGTGCCTAAGCTATTGGAATCTCTGCCACCGCTCTTTCTAGCATATGGGTTTATACGTGGCTAAGGACTCTTTTTTTTTTCTTTCTGTGTAACGTCTAGCTATACTACTAGAAACAGGTGCTTCGAGGACCACCCTTTGGGAAACATTGCTTTATAGTCCCTTTGTTGCAGATCAATCAGCCAAGCTTTCTTACCACCACTGACGCAATGTGCTACTGAATCATATTAAAAATCAACTTAATCAGATACCTCTTACCCATTTTCAGTCTGAAGTATGAGCAGCAAAATATTATAGCAAGTATTTTAATGCTCTTCTCATGTAACAGTAAAAGGTACATGTTTTTAAGTTCCAATACTACTGTATTTAACAGGACATTCTTAACTGATTAAAATCTAGACCTTGGGTTCTGCTCTGTAACCTGTCACCTTTTCTTCTCTCCTTATTCCTTCTTTCCTTTCTTTCTCTTCCTTTCTCCTTTCCCTTCCAGTATTCATCCATCACTCATTTTTAATCGTGTGGGTTGCATGCTCTGTGTGCACTATCGCAGCTTTAAGAGCTTTGTTTCCTGGAAGATTCAGTGGCCTGTATTGCAGGGCTTTACTTTCCCTTTGCTATTATATTTAATTACTATTGGATTTCTACATATTTCTTAATAACAAGTCTTGAATAGCTGATATCATTGGAGTAAAAACAACATGTTTTGAACATTTTAAATAAGGTACACAAAAACATGTATTAACATTTGCATTTGTTATGTCTATGGGATACATAGACATACAGCTCATTTGTATATGTATAACCAAAAATATGGTAATACATGTGTACAAAGGTGGAAACCAAAGGAAAGCACAGCTACTCATAAAAGGCCAAATTTTTTCAGCAAACGAAATCGAAATGATTTTTCAATAAAAGTCAAAATTAATGTGTATGACTACATTGTGTTCTCAGAAGAATGCAGCAAAAATAATTAAGTGGTGGTGGGTATCTCTTGTTAGAGTCGCATTCCACTTGGTGGAAAATAAGAATGAGTGGCAAAATATAAAAGTTAATATATTTATTATTTTAACTCTTTTCCTCCCAACAGTTTTTCTTTGTCCTGGACTACTAAAAGGAGTGTATCAGAGTGAACATTTGTTTGAGTCTGACCACCAATCTGGGGCATGGTGCAAAGACCCTCTACAGGCTTCCGACAAGATTTATTATATGCCCTGGACCCCTTACAGAACTGATACCCTGACCGAGTACTCATCCAAGGATGACTTCATTGCTGGGAGGCCAACTACAACCTACAAACTTCCTCACAGGGTGGATGGCACAGGCTTTGTAGTGTATGATGGAGCTTTGTTCTTCAACAAAGAGCGCACGAGGAACATAGTAAAGTTTGATTTGCGGACTAGGATAAAGAGTGGAGAGGCTATTATAGCGAATGCCAACTACCACGACACCTCCCCTTACCGATGGGGAGGTAAATCGGACATAGACCTAGCAGTGGATGAGAATGGGCTATGGGTCATCTATGCAACAGAACAAAACAATGGTAAAATTGTCATTAGTCAACTGAACCCTTACACCTTACGGATCGAAGGGACATGGGACACTGCATATGATAAAAGGTCAGCTTCCAACGCGTTTATGATTTGTGGGATTCTGTATGTTGTCAAATCTGTGTATGAGGATGATGACAACGAGGCCACAGGGAATAAGATTGATTACATTTACAACACGGACCAAAGTAAGGATAGTGTGGTGGACGTGCCCTTCCCCAACTCATACCAGTACATAGCAGCCGTGGATTACAACCCCAGGGACAACCTTCTTTACGTTTGGAATAACTATCACGTCGTGAAATACTCTTTGGATTTCGGACCTCTGGATAGTAGATCAGGTAAGTTTGACTTTTGATGGTTCTCAAGAGGGAAAATGTTTACAGTTTATTCTCAATAAGTTTCTTGTACATTTGATTTGACTGCTTTTGTGGTCTTTTTTCAGGCCTCTGTACCTGAAATGGTTCATTGTCTTTTCATCTAAACAATGCTGCTATTAACCACGTTCGGCTATAAAACCTGACTCTCTCCTCTGTGCAGCTAGTCTCCAGTTGTTAGCCCTTCTTTGAAGGGCATGTTGATGACCAGCTGATAATTCTTCAGGTCGTGTAGTACGCAAAATCCCTACTGAGATAGAATGCTGTTCCATCTAATTCACTGTGACTTGTCTTCAGTAGTGTTCTCCACTTGGAAAACATCAAAGGGTTGGCTCGTGTGAATGCTTCCACAGTCTTACACCAATATATTCACCTCTTAGAAAATATCATATATGACCACTTCTAATATTGTCATATGTCTATATAACTGATACATATAGAAAAATGTTCATAACTGATAAATACAAAAATATCTTAATTTTATTAAAAAATGCAAAACACAGCTCTGAGTAAACTTGAGATAATATTTAATCCCCTTTTTTTAATAATCACTAGGACACACTGTTTAATTTTCATAAATTGCTTTTTATTTTTTACTGACACAACTGAGCAGAATTATCTCAGTTTCAAAGCTAAACTATTTCAGACTAGCAATAATATTACTTCATATGGCAAAGCATAATGGAAAACTAAGATAAAGGCATCTGAATTTTGATAGAAATATAGCAATTTAAAGTGTATTTTTTTTATTTCAGTGCTTACATGTTTACACTGAAATAACTGAAAACATTTACAGTTTATTCTCAATAATTTTATTGTATCTTTTCATTAGACTGTCTTTTTTTATTTTCTCTACTGCTTTTACCATTATTTTACTATCAAACTATTCTGCTTTCTAGCTTAGGTCATTTTATACATCTCTTCTTATACCATTAGATTCTAAGTTCCATATGGCAAATAACCTTGTCTTACCCATCCTTTCATTAGATTCTAAGTTGGCCATTATTTCTGCCTTCTCAGACACTAGTGTAATAGGTGGCATATGCAAATAAAGATTGAATAACTCTTTGATGAATGACTGAAGGAATGAATGGCTTTTCACTTCTCTCTGAGATATAAGGCCAAATTAGGTGGTATATTCTCTAATTCTGAGAGGCTGCAGTCAGAGTGATAAGAGTGATAGCAATTCTTCCCATGGCCAGAAATGCAGATATTATGTTGAACTGTTTTTTTTTGGGGGGGGTTTATTTTGTGGAAGGAGAAGCCTAACTATTCAAGAGCATGAAAAACAACTTCTCATTAGTCATTCCTCAAAAATTTTCTAACCCAACTGCAGTATCTGACTCACCTCTGTACAGGTTAGGTTTCTCAATCCAATGTGCCTTTCCATTGGAAACCTAAGCAAGAATCATCTGGAGAATTATGGGAGGATAATTCTTTCAGGGCTGTGATATTTTTAACCAAAATTTATATTTTGACAGAGGAAACTGTCGATGAGTAGTTCTTAGCATTTTTTTTTTACTTCTAATTGAAAGAGGAAGTAATTTCTACTTGCCTCCAGAGAAATAATAAATAATAAGTCATCATTTTTAGATTAGTCAGTGAATTAAGGGCAGTAACATATTTCAAGTTTTATTTATTGGAAAGACCATGAATTATTTTTATTTAGAACAATATGTCGGTTAAAATTAATTATCATTCCAAAGTTTTTGTTGGATGGATTGAGGCAAATTCCTAACTTAGTTTTTATAAATTATCTTTAAAGGGTACCTAGAGACTAGACAAAAAAAAATTCCAACATATATGAATAAATTTATATGTGTCTGTATCCATATATAGGGTGTCCCCAAAAATGTATGTAGCTGATAGCTCCAGTTTGAACATGAAATATATTTTAATAAACACTGCCTTTATAGTTATTCAAAGTGTGTATATACATTTTTTGAGACACCCTTTACATAACACGTCACTGTAATTGTGGATATAAGGAAACTTAAACCACTCGTTTAATTTTCTTCATTTGTTTACATCTGGGAGTTAAAATATAAACCATCTTGCCCACATGCACTAGGTTCATATTTGTTAAGAGGATGTTATTAAAGTAAAAACATTGAGGAATGACAAAGTTCAGCTTTTGAAACAAATTCCTAATATAAGCCAGGATTTTTACACTTTTTAAACAACAATGAAAATCTCTGTTTTGCAAAGCTTGAGTTTTCACTCTTATTAAATGTATAAATATAATCATAAGATAATGTCATTTGTCATGCAGTAATGGTCAAATTAAAAAGCTAATACTTTGCTGTGAGCTTATATTGCAGTCTTGAGGAGAAAAGACTAAGTGTGGGAAGTACATTCTACGCATGATATGTGGATATGAAAATTTCAATTAGCATTAATAGATGATGTTAATCTTTTTTCACACAAACAGTTTCAGCTGCATGTTTTTGTTTGGCAAATTGCATTGACATTTCTCAAAGAAATTGCCTTTAGTGAATTCTTATTATGGATCTTCTTATGTGTCTATGTGTAGAAACCAAATAGATACAGAGGCAAAGAAGCATTGAACAGACTGTCAAACTACAGCGGGAAGGCAGGGGAGGTTGGGCGGGGGAGCGGGGGAGGCTGTAAGAGATCAACTGAAGGACTTGTACACATGCATATAAGCATAACCAATGGATACAAGACACTGGGGGAGGGGGCAGGTGAAGGCATATACTGGGGGGTAGGGGAGGCTGGGGGCAGGTCAATGGGGGGGGAAGGAGACATATGTACTACTATTTGTAATACTTAAAACAATAAAAAATAAAATATATATATATGTTAAGATCATAAAGACTAATCCTAAGTATGTAGATCCAAAATATATTTGCTGTTGCCATCTGTTAGAAGCAGGCGGAGTGTTTTTGGACTGATTTTAAGTAAGTTCTAATCAATGAAAATTTACATTTTTGGAGGTTTTTTTGTAATTGAGTGTTTGTGTTTTACTTCTACTGAATATGACTGTTCTGTACATTAAATGATTTAGATGTTCGAGGTTAAGAGGCAAATCTGCTTTTCTTGGATATATAAAAATACTGTGGTGAAGAGTGCATAAGGTTGTGAACATGGCTTGGGAATCTGAAAGACATGGGTTTGAATTCTACCTCTAGTTTTTGTGGGCTGGTTGCTCAGCCTCTTTGTCTTGGTTTCTGCAGCTCTAAAGTGGAAAAAAAAATACCTAGTTCAGGAGATTATTATTAGATTTTAATGAGATGAAGCATGTAATAACACAACCTAATAGCTACACATCAACCCTATAAAAACCATTATTATTCATATTATATTTTATTTTAATTTTACTGATTGATGGTTAGAGATAGAGGAAGAAAGAGATAAAGATTGATTTGTTCCACATATTTATGTATTCACTAGAGGCCTGGTGCATGAAATTCGTGCATGGGAGGGGGTGTGTCCCTCAGCACAGCCTGCACCCTCTCCAAACTGGGATCCCTCTCACAATCCAGGACTGCTGGCTCCCAACTGCTCGCCTGCCTGCCTGCCTGCCTGATTGCCCCTAACTGCTTCTGCCTGCCAGCCTGATCACCCCCTAACCACTCCCCTGCTGGCCTGGTCACCCCCAACTACCCTCCCCTGCTGGCCTGGTCACCCCAACTGCCCTTCCATGCTGGCCTGGTCACCCCTAACTGCCCTTCCCTGCTGGCCTGATCGCCCCCAACTGCCCTCCCCTGCCGGCCATCTTGTAGTGGCCATCTTGTGTCCACATGGGGGCGGCCATCTTTGACCACATGGGGGCAGCCATTTTGTGTGTTGGAGTGACATTCAATTTGCATATTACTCTTTTATTAGCTAGGATTGGTTGATTCTTGTATGTGCCATGATCAGGGATTGAACCTGCAACCTTGTTGTATCAGGAAACCACTCTAACCCAGTGGTCGGCAAACCGCGGCTCGGGAGACACATGCAGCTCTTTGGCCCCTTGAGTGTTCTAATGCCACTTCTTCAAAATAGACTCGCCCAGGCCGAAAACCGACTTCTACGCACGGGCCACGAAGTTTCAATTGCACTGTACGTGCACGCCCGCACATGGTATTTTGTGGAAGAGCCTCACTCAAGGAGCCAAAGAGCCGCATGTGGCTCGCGAGCCGCAGTTTGCCAACCACTGCTCTAACCAATTGAGCTACCTGGTCAGGACATCCATATTTTCTAAATGAGGGATTAACCTACTATGGTTCATTCAACTTACTCAAAAACCTCCCAGCTGTTAAAGTGTAGCTGGACTTTAATTTCCTGCTCCCTTCTGTGACACTAGAGGTAGAAAAGTATGCTTACTGATGCTGTGTGTCTAGTTTCATTCATTGGATAGAAGTGATCCCAGTATCTCCATGTGCCGGACATTCTAGATGCAAATCTAATTTGTAGTATTCTCAATTAGATAATTTCTATAGAATAGCATTCTAAAATATCATATCTACTCTTTCACCATGAAATATATATTTATAACAAGAGTCAATTTTAAATTATAAACTTTAAGGGAGTAGAGAGAAGTACTCTCAGAAATATTCTACAGAGTAGTTTCAGAAGTGATTCAGTTTCACTTCTATATTTTTCCCAGCACCCATTCTCAAAGTGCTCATTGTCCTGTCCTTCGTTATGCTGGCTCAGTTACATGACAGTTATGTTTTTGTATTCTTTTCAAGGGAAAACATTGGGGGAGTGGTAAATCTGTCAAAATGGTTATTTTCAACATAGCAATACAAGGAAATTAATTTTAATTTGATGATTTTAAACTTGTATTTCAGATGTTCATTGTTGAATATAAGTGAAGTTTCTTCTGAAAAGTTTTTTAATGGGCCTGCTCTTTTGGGCAGTTTTAAAAAATCTGAAATTTGTTCTCACTTTTCTATAAAAACATTTTTCAGAACATCATGCTTTCTTTATTTATTCTGCATTATCTTAAATGCATGCTTCCCAGCTTTTTTTAAAGTTTTCCAGCTTGAAATTAGTAAGGAAATGAATCAGAACTTGTTTGATATTGCTATTCAAATAGCCTATATTTGCCGATTTTGCAGAAACAGTTTTTAAGAATATAGTTAGATCTCACGTGTTCAAGAATATACAAATGCAAATAATTTTCAGTTTATAAAAAGCTTTGTTCTGGAACTAATGAGACTTTGATTCATATTGAACTAATCATATTGATATTGTTTTAGTTGTTATTACTTACAATTCCTTAGTGAGTACCTAATAAATAGCTGATGTGTCAGGATTTGTTGACTATTTTAAGAAATAAATAAATGAATTAATGTATATATGTTTAAAACCCTTCTTAA
This sequence comes from Corynorhinus townsendii, assembly GCA_026230045.1. Lineage (NCBI taxonomy): Eukaryota > Metazoa > Chordata > Mammalia > Chiroptera > Vespertilionidae > Corynorhinus > Corynorhinus townsendii. Next base: position 39,489,718 of record JAPDVU010000001.1, read on the forward strand.
TCAGAAGATTATGGGGGTGGGAGTACTAGTTCTAAATTTTGTTTTATTAAGAGTAGATGAATCTTTACTCTTTGCCCACAATAAAATATAATCCAGAGCACTTAAAGTCACCCAGTTTTCTCCCACCCCACCACCCACACATAATTTCTTCCCTTCTTCACTCAGGTTATAGTGATCCTTCGTAACCTGAAGGAAGTTTAGCAGGTGATAAGGAGAAGTGCCAAAGCACAGTAAAATCTAATGTACTTCTTCCAGGCTGGTGGCTAGTGGTTGAGTGCCAACCTATGAATCAGGAGGTCATGGTTTGATTCCTGGTCAGGGCACATGCCTTGGTTGTAGGCTAGATCCCAAGTGGGGTGCATGCTAGAGGCAACAGATCAATGATTCTCTGTCATCATTGATGTTTCTATCTCTCTCCTCCTCTTCCTTCCTCTCTGAAATATATATTAAAGCCTAATGTCCTTTTTTTCAAAAAGTAATTAAAAGAAATTAAAGTCAGTAGTCTTACAATAGGAAAGAAGGTGAGCAGCTATTCGATGAATTTTATATTGCAGAACATGGTCTTAGATTTTTCAGTTGACAAATTGCAAGAATTTCTTTATATTGGAGAAAATGGAAAGTGTATTGTACTGAGAAATGAGTAGAAGTTTGTGTTCTGTTGAAAATAACATCCTGTGTGCATAGCAGGTGATTCAGTTTTGGACACTTTTATCACACATGCTTGTAAGCATTAGCACCTGAGTGGGAAGCAAATGCCAAGGTGCTTCCTCTACCTTTTCTGAGCAGAGCTCCAAACCTAGAACTATCAGATCTAGTGTTTTATTCCAAAGTAAAAACAACAACAACAAACAAAAAACAAAAGTACGTTTAAATGAGCCTTTTTCCCATCACATAAAATATGATATAAACTGTACATTCATTATTGCCTTCAATTGGCTATCTTTTGGAAGAAATATATTACAAATGAAGTAATGCTTGACTATTTCACAGGTTATTTTAGTGATGCTCATGTTGTCATCATGGCTCTAAAACAGTATCTTGTTTTGATCTCTGCAGTGTGAGAGGGTCAGGGAATTCCATCACTTGCCTTCAGCTGTTATCAGTGGCTGGTATTGACTGACTGACTTGCGCTATTTAGTTCTTGCTCCCAAACCACCTTGTGCCAAGATCGTTATTCATTATCACATAGGAGTGAGACGTGAGGTATTTTCTTTTACTTTTCCAGTTTGTTTCTAAACTCTCCATAGAACCATCTGAACTTACCCTGTCAAACATACAAATGTTTTCCAGTGTTTCCTACTTAAGAGGGCTGGGGTAGGCTCTAGTTGATAACAACAACAGGCAGAGAAGTCCAGCTCCAAAATTTTCCTAAAATTAGTGTCTGTAAGAAATCAAAAAATCTATTAGCCAAGATTTAGTGAAAGATATCAAGCAATAAGGACAGACAAACCAATGATAATGACATGTAGCTACTCTCTTGTATTTGCTCTTCTACTTCCCAAACAAGGTCCACATTTTCATGAAAACCCTTTGAGATTATTTGTAACCACTCTTATGTGTGCTGAAGATAGTGTACTCTAAAACAACAAAAAGCCTACACAAAACAGTTTAGCAATGCAGATAAGGTGAACCTTCTGTCCTTATAATATGCTAATTAAGTGAATTTGTCTCTCCAGTAAAAGCTGTAGCTATGTGGTGATGAATAAGAACTTTAAACACACATGACACCTCGTTAAAATGTAATTTTCACATCATATATCTGAGCCCTTTACTTTGACAGCTGAGTAATGTGAGTGCGAGGCAGAGAATCTTGGACATTTTGAAACTGTCACGTGTTTAATAGGTATCGGAATTTGCTTCCTGAATGGTCTAGTTGAATATGGGGCACCCTAGACACAAAATAGAGCCAGAAAGTAGCGGGATCTTAAGTCAAACTCCTCCTTAGCCTCTGGGTCATGATTGCTTCACAGTTCCACTTAAGAAGCCTCATTGTCTCCAAAGTTTAATTTACATCTCTCTGGGTGAACTTTAAAAAAAGAAAAGAAGTAATCAGCTACTTGTTGCTAATTTCATCCTGGTCTGTATTTTTATTCATCTGTTTCCTAGTCTGCAGAGGAGCTGTCTCTCTCTTTCCCTCCAATTCTTGCTTCTTTGTAGCCTATCTGTGACAGCTGCTGCCTGAAGGGTATTGCTGCTGGTGCTTTTTCTGGGAGCAGAACCAAACTTGCAAATTTTGCAACCACTATTCCATCGCCAGGTACCATCAGCTACATTTTCTTATGTTTGTTGTACCTTTCTTGTAGTTTTCTCTCTCTATAATTGAAGGTTAAGCCTTTCCACAGTGGCTCCTTCTACCTCTCAGGCTCTGAATATCGAAATCACAGTCCTGAATGTACAAGCAAAGCTGGACCTGGCTTTTGACAGCTGATCCCAGCGTTAGCCATCAATCTAACATCTAGGTGACCTTCCTAATAAATGAGGCAAAATGGAAGAGATAAAAAGGTTCACAAATGTTACTAACGTTTTCCCTACAGAGTGATGTCCCTGATAAATGTATAATTATTGGGAAAGTAACCAAAATTATTTTTTGCATGTAAGACACAATCATAAAAAGATGACTTGCTGTGAATAAGCTTCCCATTCACACCAGCTGTTCTTCCTGTAGCCTTGTCATTGCTCATTAGCACATCCACCAGAGGGCAGGCAGGTGGAACCAGAATAGTTCTGCTGCTCATTATTAGCAACATCTTGTAAGGGGCTAAAATGAGATTTCTGATTATCCAGGTTAAAGCCAGATGAAGAAACGAAGGTTCAAACATTTAAAGTTACCTGCCCAGAAAATCCCAGTTTATAAATATAGATGTGGATTTCAAAGAAGCCCAGGTTTATTTGACTATATGTCATGAAGCAGAAACACTTTATATTTACAATGGAAAAATTATAACTTACACAGCCATACAATAGAATGTGACATAATGGTACCATGGATGTAGTACAGTGTGTGTGTGTGTGTGTGTGTGTGTGTGTGTGTGTGTGTGTGTTTTCCTGGAAATGCTTGAAGAAACAGATTGAATTATTAGAGGGTTAGAAGACAGAAAGTTTTCAGAAATTCTGAGCACTTTGAAAGACTTTAGATATTTGGGAATGGCTCTTTATCAGGCTGAATTATAATTGATAAGTGTTATTTCTATTTTCTTAATTCGTAAATATTGCCAGCAATACTTTCATCATTCCTTTCTATGAACAAGATTGGCAAAATGGTGAAAAAGTAAAATGAAGAAAGAAAAGAAAGTAGTAAGGGAAGAGAGGACTAAAAGGGAAACAAATATATTTTTCCTAAAAGTAAATGAATAAGAAGTGAAAGAGTTCCCCTTTTTTCAAAGGAAAATTTATGAAAGAACATGCATTTTAAATTCTTTAAATAAATTTATTAACTCAAGTGGATAAAGGTAAAATTAAAGACAATATATTGAATGCTTATACCTTGCCGGTTGGAATATAAATTGTTATAACCACTGTGGAAAGCAACTTGACTATCATCTAGTACAACCTACATCTAGATGATTAACTTACATTACATACTACCCAATCCACTTCTGTGTTTCTGCCCTAGAGAAACAGTCATATTTGTATTCAGAGAGACGTGGACAAGGGTGCTCCTTACAGCAGTGTTTAAAATTATGTAGGAGTGGCTTAGTGGTTGAGCATCAACCTATGAACCAGGTTCCTGGTTGGGCACATGCCTGGGTTGAAGCTCAGTCCCCAGTGCCGGAGGCTGCCAATCAATGATTCTCTCTCATCATTGATGTTTCTCTCTCTCTTTCTCTCTCTCTCTCTCTCTCTCTCTCTCTCTCTCTCTCTCTCTCTCTCTCTCTCTCTCTCTCTCTCTCTCTCTCCCCCTCCCCCTTTCGTTCTCTGAAATCAATAAAAATATATTTAAAAAAATAAAATATTGTAAAAGTGAAGTATACTGAACTGCCCCGCAGTGTGTGAAAGGACACGGGGTGTGGTAGGGAAGGAAGACAGAGCACAGTTTGTGGACAATAAGCAGCCAAAATAGAAGATATGAACAGACAACTATCTGTACTGGCACCAGAGATTTTAAAATCCTGGTCAGTGTGGAGGCTGGACGGTAGTAGTATATGATCATTTATCCCATAGAAAGAAATATACCAAGTATTGGTATCTCTCAAACGATAAGAAAAAAATCTTCACTGGAATTTTCTTTTTCTAGTAATATATGTAGTATAGGCTTATTTGGCCTCAAGCTGGCTTTAGTAACTCATAGAAGCCAGAATTGCAACTTCCCAAAGCACCAACAACCTTTAACTCCTATAACTCTTTCTATGAAATCAAGAAATTGTCAATAAAAGGAGCCCTTTCTTGTCAGAAAAGGAAAATTTTGCTCTGAAATTTTAATTGATTGTGGCATATAATAGTAACTACCATGTGTCTCAGCTGCTGTGCATCCATAACAATTCTGAAGATGTGATTGCTTAAAAAGCATTTCTTATATCATCTTCACAGGATTTTCCCTTGAGTATGAGTATATAGACTTGTCATACATCCCAGAGTCTATGACAGTTTTTAGTGTAACTGTAATTTTGAAGCTTTCAGGAACATGGCAAAGTACTTCAGTAGATGAACAAGACTAATGACTTGGCTGATTACGTTCCAGAGCTAAGAATTTAAAATACCATGACACGGGTGCAAGCATGGAATAGCTAAACTTTTAAACCCTAACAGTGAACAGGAAGACTCACATGTAAATGAAGGTGGGGGTTTTAGTTCTCTGATTTACTACTGCAAAAGATAAGCCAATCAGAACAGATATGAGTCAGAAAATATTGAATTTCAGGAAAGAATTCACATAAGGAATGTCAAAAATAATCATCTAGTCCATTTGAATTGTATATTGGAGTTAAAGTCTTAAGTCATGTATTAAAAATTAAACAATCAAAATTATGTTTCAAACTCCTGGAATAGTTTATAAAACATAGTGAGTTTTTAAAAAATGTATTGCTATAGAGTACATAGGTAGTAATACTTATTATTGTGCGATGTATATCATATACAGTAAAAAGTACCTTTGTAATATATAATTTTACAGTATTTTACTTACGTAACAAAACTATTTGATGCATATAAATTAAATTAAATAAATAAAAACTGCGATGCAACTTCTTTGTATTAACAAAGAGGGTTCCACAGGTATTCTGTGTTGATAAATCCTTGCTGTCAGAACTTTCTCCCCAAACACTGCATATATTCTTCTTGAATATATTGATTTCTACTTTCCATTAAACTCATACACAATTATTAGATCACTTCTAAAATGTCTCTACAGTGAACTAAAACAGTTATGTGGTATAAAAATATTTAATAATATGTGAATGTTCTTTATATATTGCTGATTTTTTAAAAAGCAGTTTTAAGTGATTTAGAATTTAGATCTTTATCCATTTTCTCTACTTTTGTTTATGTTTTAAAATTTCTATGGAATGCTTTTTAAAAACTATTTATGTAGGATAGGCCTATTTTTTTTACATGGAGAACATTTCAAAGAGCATATGATCCCAAGTCTTAATGATAGTTAACTTCTGAATGGTTCAAATTTGTGTTTTTCGGGTTTTATTAAATTTCTATAGTGAATATGTTCAGTCTTTGAAATATCAAAGTTCTGATAATTAACCTAATAGTCCTCATGATAGAGTACTGCTAATCTATTTAGAATTCTGTGCTGGAATGTAAAAAGGCTTTCTTATTGTGTTCAAGAGAATTATTCAACTAATTAGTTACCCAACTAACTAATTAGAACACACTTGTGACTAGGACAAACAAAGAAGAAAGTGCCAAAGTCTTTTTGAGAGAATGAAACTGTAAGAGAGGAGCCTTACTCTATTTCTAGTGTAGTTTTCTTTGTTAAGAAAGAAATATTTGTACTTCTTAAAAGTATTGGGTATTCCTAGAGACTTTGCTTCTACCCCTTGATTATAGAGCCCTCCAGAGTGTATGTAACATAAGATCTAATCTATTCTGATATGGGAATATAGAATAACAGAGTAGGCTCATCTCTTATATCTGAGACTTAATAAATAGTTCTAATGTCCCATTACATTATTTGGCTTAATGGTTTTTTCTATCGATTTTCACTTTTCACTGTTTAAACCATCAATTTTCACCAGTTGTTTGTAAGGAGAAAAATTCAAAAGAGAGAAACATAAAAATGTTTCAATATACCAACAATGAATTTGAATGGAAGGAGAGTCAACCATTCTAATCAGAGATGAAACTTAATTTTTTTTTTACTTTGACTTTGACAGTAAAATAGGTAAGTTTGCCAATTTGAAATATTCAATATTATTTTTATACAACTATACCCTTTTTATGTTCATGCTAATATTTCCTATGAAGAGTAGGTAAGTATGTTTATTGAACATTGACTACTTGCCATTAAAACGAGATACTCAATGAGTATTTTTGATGAGAGAGAAGGGTCATTTTCAAGGTGTAATGATATTGGAAAACATTTGTAGAGAAAATATTAGAATGTTCTACCACAATATTTGTAATTATTTCCAGAGGCAAATAATGTTGCTCTAGTGATAAGTGGCTTTAAATACTTTGGTGAATTAGAAGCCCCTTTTTTATATTATTGTATAATAATAAGTTAAGTATGTGCAAAAAGTCATAGGTAACTGATTCCTAAGTTATATATGAAAATGGATCTCAAAGTGCGGTCCAACAGGAACTTGCTATGAATGTGAATTCTCCTGTCTGATCCCAGGTTGAATCAGAAACTCAGAATAAATCCCAGTTATGTATTTTTAAAAAGCTGCTAAATTTGAGAATTACTGTATAGGCCATGATTCCTAATTCCTACTAGGCTAGTTTACACTACAGAGTGTAATAAACGCATTAAACTGATTTTTCTTTTTTAAATTTCTGTGATTCGTTTTGTTGATTTCCTTTAAGTAAGTGTTTCCCAATCCCCCATCTAATGAGGACTGCAAAGAGGATGCGTGAATCACACAGGAAGCCCGTTCAATGCAGATTTTCTGTCTCCCTCCACCCTATCAAATCAACGCCCTAAAATATTTACTCTGGAAGTGAAGTGAGGCCTGGGATAGTATGTTTTAGAGGTGATTCCGGGTTTGGAAAATAATAATGGCTCCAGATTCCTTCATGTTTAAATAGGATTTATATCTTAGCATGAATATTGTCATAATGCATGGAGAATCTGAGGCGATATAGGCTCACTAGTCACTCTCTGGGCTCAGGCTGCTCTGGCAGTGAAATGCATCACTTTGTTTTATTAAATGACTCTGTGTTGTGTCCTTGCAGAATTACTGCCTGTGTGGCTGACAGAAGCGAACAGCAGTCTGATGCGGGATGGACATGTCCCCTCTCAGGCTTGTGCTGGCAAGGCAAGGTGCCATTCATCTTCACCTTGAATAGCTGGAATAAATTAACACAGTGAGCGGAGCAGTGAGGCCAGGCCATCATGCAGGGCTTTGCAGCCGCTCCTGGTCTCTTCTTGTGTTGGGAAACAACAACAACAAAAAAAGGTGAAAAATGGGCAAGAAGATAAATTGGACCTGTCGATATAGCTAAAGGAATGCAGCAACCAGTAGAATCTCATCCTCACAATGAGTAGTGCCTCAGACTTCGTATTTTAATTGAAGGGAAATGTGTGTGCCATACCCAACAGCAGGAGTGGGTAGAATTCTGAATTTTTCATTTATTCATAACTTTCCGAGTGTCCTGAAACATAGGCCAGAACCCATTCGTGATTCCTTCTGTCCATTCCCACTGACGTTCCTGCGCATGGGCAGAGGCAGAGCTGTTTTGAAATACTCTGTTGCCGCCTGGGCGCCGTGGCTCTTTCTGCTGGGTTAATTTATTCTGGTTGTTCAAGGCCAGCAGGAATGGCACTCAGCTCTGCCAGCTAAGATCTGAGTGATCGCAGAGAATGTGCCCATCCTGACTGTGGCTGGGGTGTCACCTGTATTTGGCTCAGCCCCCTGCTGCTCTCACAGTTCTCTCTTAAGACAGAAACGTCTGGTGGCTCTGACCCAATAAGACTGTAAAATTTAAAAGCACGTTTTCAAATGTGAATTTGTTAAATTAGACACTATGGTATGCTTTAAAAAGACTCAAAAAGTTTTATCTTTTAAATTTTTAAATTAAAATTGTGCATGGAACTGCTAACTCACTTAATAAAATAACCATTTTATGATTTTATGAGAAACTTCATGTTCAATTTTCCCTTCACTTCTTTTTTAATACATATTATTAGAGTTATCCCTAGAAATATCTGTGTCCTTGACAAGGATGATTAGTAGTTTTGTCCCAAAGAGCTTTTGTTCAGTTTCCTTTTAATTTTTAAAAATTGTATACCCACTCTTTCTCCAATTTAGAGATGAAAATACAGGCATTCATTCAGGTTACGTGAAATTTGATTTATTTATTTACTAGTAGATTGTCCTCTATTGCAATTAGGATGTAAAGCAATCCTGCTCTTGTTCCTATTTAATATGAAGTAGTCAAAGCAATAAGATGTTGTAAAGCCCCACACATCTTGGAAGTTTTTGCATTTCTGAACTATAGGAAAAAGAAAAATCTGAAAGACGTATCCATTTCTTATTTCACTGATAGCCACAATCATTATCTATTTTATTCTCTAAGTATATTTTCTATGAGATAATTCAGAGGTCTTTTAGATTTTCTAAATTATCTTATGTATAAGGCTAAATATTTTACATAATCTACTATGTTAACAAATATTTCTTGAATTCTTACTTTTGTGTTCATCTCTGTACTCAAGATCTAAAGTGAATTAGAATGAATAGGTGATGGACTTGATTTTTTAAATTCAGAAGCCATTTTTAAAATTTTAAATATATTTTTATTGATTTCAGATAGGAAGGGAGAGAGAGAAACATCAATGATGAGAGGGAATCATTGATTGGCTGCCTCCTGCCCGCCCCTTCCTAGGGATTGAGCCCAGATCCTAAGCATGTGCCCTTGACTGGAATCGAACCTGGGACCCTTCAGTCCTCAGGCCAGTCCTCTATCCACTGAGCCAAACCAGCTAGGGCTCAGAAACCATTTTTAATATTAATGTGAAATGATTATACTGCTTGAAAAGGGATGAGTAGAACATAGTTATCATTTGGCAGAGTACTGATGGGTGTTATAGATAGAGGTACAACGCTGTGTGCATCCTAAATACATGAGTTCTCTGTTATTTTGACATGAACAGCTTATGCTAGATTTCTTTTTTTTTCAATTAATGAGAAGGAATAATATTCACTTGTTCAGTCTGTAGCACTTGGCCATTATTTGTTGAGCTATATAAACAATGAGCAGTTGTATCATTGTTTGTATTATACTATTTGTTTATTCATTTAAAAAATGTATGACAGTTGTGTATCTTAGCAGCATGCTTATGGTAATGAAGAATTAAATTAGCAATATTGAGCAAGACTTCAAGTGATGGGTTTTAATAGGTAGTGCTAACAATATTATAGTAGTCAGCTACAGATAAACATAATACACCTCAGACAAATGGGGGAAATGGTCAGATTACAAGAAAATTCACATTAGAATCCTCTGCCTTTTGATTTTAAAAGACTGGTACACATACTCATTCACATATCAAGAACAGTCTATGTAATTTCCATGTTTTGTTTTGTTTTTCCTCCTAACATAAACTACTAAGTACAAGGGTAGAAAATGGAAGATTACTTTAATAAAACGTAAGCAATCGTCTTTTAATAATAAATTCACTCTGATAGAAAAAGAACACTGCCAGTAAAGGAGTCAGACAGCTTACCAAGAATCCTGGAATTACATGAGCTTTCCAGCCCAGAAATATTGACAGACATAGTCTGAGTGTGTTAGTCTGCTTCATTTTAGAGCCAAAGAAGTCTTAATTCAAACACTAGGAAATCCATAATTGGAAAGAATCCCATAATCACTGCTGATATTTTCTTCTAATTGTAAGTGACTTTGCTGTTTCATAAGCCCACTTAAGAACTCTGTATTTTGCTTTAAAAAAATATTAGCTGTGTATTAGAGTATCATATTGTATTGGATACAGTGATATAAAAATGCTAACATCAGAGTATTTTAATATGGCATCGATTCTGCCTGAGGGTCAAACAGGTTAAACTTACATTTCTTGAAATTAGTAACCTAGGGCAGACTATTATAACTCATTTTTGGGTTTCATTATGATTGTGCCAGGCAATGTTGCTTTATTCTTTTGTCACACGCCATCAGTAGTGTCTTCCTATCTGGGCCAAGCCAACTAGGTAATTCAGTATATATTCAGTTCCCATAGGCCCGAAAGGTTACTTTTAATGAGGAAAAGGGATTTTTTTCTTGTTTATAAATGTCAAATATGAATCTCATTTGAGTGGGAAATGCCAAAAGTTATTAAAGCCAAGAGAAGATATATTAGTTATAAGAGATACTTTGAAAAGAGATAGTTCCAGGAAGTCATTTATAAAGCCTCTCAATAGAGGTTCTTTGTTGAGTGAGTTGTGACCACACTCAAAATATTTGATTTTATTTATTTGACATTTAGTGAGTGTCTATCATGTGCAAAATACTTTACTGAATGTTATGGGAGCTAAAATAAGGACGTTGTCCCATCCTAAATAATAAAAGGCTAATATGAAAATCGACCAAAGGGTGGAACAACCAGTTGCTATGACACACACTGACCACCAGGGGGCAGATGCTCAAAGCAGGAGCTGCCCCATGGTGGTAAGTGCGCTCCCACAGGGGGAGTGCACTCATAACTGGTGAGTGCAGTGGCAGTGGCAGGAGCCTCTCCTGCCTCTGCCACAGCACTAAGGACCCCTCAGGGGATGTCCCAGGCTGTAAGAGGGTGCAGGCAGGGCTGAGGGACCCTCCACCCCCCAGTACACGAATGCCGTGCACTGAGCCTCTTGTAGGTAATAAACTTATAATTTAGTTAGAGAGGCAACATGCTTGAATAAAGTTATGCTTTTGGCAGTGATAGAGAGCCAGGTGTTAGACCTCAGTTCAGCAACTTCCATACTTGAGTTCTGGCTAAGAAAGAATTCAGAGTTAAACTCAAGCTGTAAGAGAACGTTTATTTAGAGAGCCTCAGAGGTGGAAGAAGTGCTTCATGCATAGAAGAAATTGGCTCAGGAAACAAGTTACAGAGACAATAGAAGGGCCCTTGGGCCTTAGGAGAAAGAGGGAGGCAAGGAAAATAAAAGGGGTGAGGAAAGGCAGGGATGTGCTGCATAGAGAGAATCTTGCTGGGTCCCCATCCTAAGGGCTTTAAAGGATGGGGATTTTAAGGGAGGTCCCAGGGGAGGATCGCGATAGAATATGTATTAGCTTTCCAGGTATATTCTTTCAGGGTCATTGTCTCCACTGATAGGTCATTGCCAGGGCTGGGGGTCATTATTCAGTACAGCAGGTGCTGATGTCAGCCATGAGTTCCAGAGTGAGGTTTCCCTGCTTTTCTGGACCTGAAGCTGAAACACAGCTGAGGCCTAGATGTTATTTCTAGGGCTTAATGCTTAAGGGAGCAGCCGTCCAAGAGCTTGTGTGGGGATCTATGAGGCTATTCTCTGGCCCCCTTGTTCCTCCTCTAAGAGGGTCTACACATGACTAGCAACATGCCAGGGAAGGGAAGGTCAGGAGAAGGTTCACTCTGCATGACCAGAGATATGAAAGGTCAGGGGGTTTAAACCACATGGCCAGCCATATGCTAGGGTGGGGGAACACAGGTCACCCTGGGGGCAAGGTCCTTGTTTTCCCAGTGCTGCCCATTGCTAGGCGCCCAGAGCTTTCCACCCTCATAACCTTTAATACCTGGCCCATCATCCTTTCTCTGCTCATGTTTGTCTAACTGCCTACCACAATGCCAAGTAACCAATTTGATTAGTTTTTTATAAAACTTACCAAATAAATAATAAACATTAATAAATAAATAAAATAATAAATTTTGCAAAAGTCATTCTTGACATGGATTTCCTTCCATTTAAATAGGGTATTTTGCAAATTCTTATAGGACACCGTTAAGATGAAGTGATGTGGATTGGGTTAGAATAGGTTAAATTATATAAATTTTCCAGTATTTGGCAGTTTTTATATATAAAATTACATTTCATATGAGTTGACCTAATATAATGTAATGTCTTCATAAGCGGTTTGAATTACCTAGTGAGATTAACATTATGTTGATTAATCAGAGTCAGCTTAGAAGGTGATTTTCTGGGCATGAAACAAGCTTTGCCATTGGCCCTTTTGTATCTAATATATTTTTATTGATTTCAGAGAGGGAGGAAGAGGGAGAGAGAGCCAGAAACATCAATGATGAGAGAGAACCATTGGTCAGCTGCCTCCTGTATGCCCCCTCCTGAGGATCAAGCTCACAACCCAGGCCTGTGCCCTCACCTGGAATCTAACTGTGACCTTCTGGTTCATAGGTCCATACTCAACCACGGAGCAACACCACTAGGCCTACTTAATATTTTTATCAATAACTTTGATGAAAATATAAGAGATGTGACAATTTCCATTGCTGGATGACTGATTGCTGGGAAAGAATTTAATAGACCAGATGATAAAACCAGAAATCAAATTGCTCTGGGCAGTCTGTATCGATGATCTAAAACGGAAAAGATGAAATCTAATACAGATAAATGTAAAGTCCTCTGTTTAAGTTTGTTTATTATATAATTTCAAAATGAGAAGATTGCTAGACAGTTCATGTGAAAACAAAACAAAACAAAACACCTTTAGTTCATTTTCAGCCAGCAAATACCTATTAGTTGCCACATTCTTTTTCAGTCACTGCAAAATATACGGGCGAGGCAATGACCCAAACACAGTCAGTCCCTATCTTTACACGCTTTCAGGATTGGGGTGGAGGGTGGGGGGGGCGGCACAGGTTAAATTTGTATCAATACAATAGTTTGGGATATGGGATGGGAAAGAAGAATGAAGTCTTCAACTGTGTTGATGACAAGGAGGAGGAGTCCGATGATGATAAGGCTCCTTGAATAAAGGAGAACATTTCATGCTGTTTCCATTTGGCCAACCCATTTCCTAAGAATTTGGTTCAGGACTTCTTGGCACCAGCTTTTCTGAGCAATGTGAATATGTGAGAGTTTGTCCAGTGATGGATGCCTAGGTTGGTTTGTGTATTCAGGGAACTATGTATGTATTCATTTGGTGAGAGGTTGGAGGATCAGAATATTTAGCTAAAAGCTGTGAAATGTAATTAATTTGGTATGAAAACGGCGCCTTCACTTACTAGTTTTGTGACTTTGGGCAAATTACTTGGCTTCTTTTTGCATGACTAACCGCCATCTGTAAAACAGGAATTGTAATAGTACCTACATCTCAGGTTTGTTAAGAAAAGTAAGTGGATTAATATTTGTAAATGGGTACCTCAGCCAAGCCTGCATTCTCTCACAATCCGGGACCCCTCTGGGGATGTTGGATCCTGTGGGTATCAGGCCGAAACTGGCATTCCAACATTCCCGAGGGTTGTGGTAGTATGTGAAGCAGCAGGCGGCTGGGGAGGAGCACACCTTCCCGCTCCCTCATCCCGGCCGGCCCCGCTGCGCCTGCCACTACAGCCGCTCATGGCACGTGGAGGTGGAGGCGGAAGAGGTTCATGCCGCCACTGTGGTGCTCGCCAGCCATGAGCCCAGCATCTGGCGCCTGTCAGTCACCTGAGTGGTGCGCTCACTGTAGGAGCGCACTGACCATCAGGGGGCAGCTCCTGCATATCACAGCAACCAGTCAAATGGTCGTTCAGTCATTCGGTTACTTAGGTTTTTATATACATAGACTAAAGGCCCAGTGCATGGAAATTCATGACCTGGATTGGCGGAGGGGGGGGGGGGGCGGTCTCAGCCCGGCCTTCCCCCTCTCACAGTTTAGGAGTCCTCAGGGACAGGAGGTGACCCAGCAATCAGGGGAAGGCGACACCCCCATCACACCTCTGCTGCTGCCACTGCAGACAGTGCAAGGCTCGGCCTCCCTGGCTACCTGAGCCTTGGGCGGCCCTGGGAGGCTGAGCAGCTGCCATCTGAGGCTTGCCTGTGCCTTGGGCATTGGCTGGGCAGCCACCATCTGAGGCTTGCCTGCGCCTCAGGCCAGCATTGGGCGGTTGGGGGGCTGAGGGTGGGCCAGCCGCACTGTGCACCTGCCGCCCCCCCCCGCCCCCCCCCCCGTCCCCCAGCTGGGCTGAAAGGACTGTGGGACTCCGGCAGCAGGCACAAGGAGCAGTCAGACCCATGCACCATGTACCTGCCATCCCCCCACCCCCCCTAGCGGGGCTGAAAGGACTGGGGACTCCAGCAGGACTGAGGGGACTGGGCAGTGCCACCTTGTGGCTATGGGCACCACCATCTTTATGACAGTGTGATGGTCAATTTGCATATTCCCTCTATTAGATAGGATTACTTAAAACAATGACTGGAACATGATTAAGTGACATACAAGTGCTAAAAGTGCATACGTGGCTAGATAGGAAGGTAAATGATAGATGATAGATAGATAGATAGATAGATAGATAGATAGATAGATAGATAGATAGATAGATGTTATTGATAAATAAGAGAGTTTAGGAGCTAAAGCAATTGGTGTCTTCAGCCTGGCTAGTATGGCTCAGTGGTTGAACTGACCTATGGACCAGGAGGCCACAGTTTGATTCCTTTTGATTCCCGGTCAGGGCACATGCCCAGGTTAGGGGCTTGATCCCTAGTGGGGATTGTGCAGGAGGCAACTGATCAATGATCTTCTCTCATCATTTATTTTTCTCTCTCTCTCCCTCTCCCTTTCTGAAGTCAATTTAAGAAAAAAAAAAGAGGTGTCTTTATAATCTGTGGATGACTATTCATATTTCATTCTCCCTACAGAAAGCATGAAAAGATGGTTAGGAAACAGTGTGAAGACAAATCATATTTTTTTTATAAAATATAAAGTTAAAAAACTTTTTCAAATATGTTTTTAATGATTTTAGCAAGGCAGGGAGAGGGAGAGAAAGACAGAAACATCAATGATAAGAGAGAATCATTGATCGACTGCCTCCTGTACACCCCATACTGGTAATTGAGCCCCAAACCTGGACATATGCCCTGACGGAATTGAACCATGATTTCCTGGTTCATAGGTAGATGCTCAACCACTGAGCCATGCCAGTGGGACTAATTTTAAACCATTTAATTCAGTCAGTTTTATTTCAGCAATGCTTTTTTTCCTTAATTTTGGTCATTTAAAAAATAATGCAGAATTTGCAGGATTTACATTAAGAACTCAGTGACTTGATACCTTTCATATGAAGTCAGTAGCAATGTTATTAAAATCTAAATATCATTTCAGAATTATTATCAACTCCTAACATGAAAACAAAATAATGGTTTGGAACCTAACTCCGTACATGTCGAGTTAAGGCTTGACTGCCTGTTGAGTGATAGCATAGCTGACTTGTAGTGGAAACCAGAAGTCAGTCTGTTCCAGGAATTATCTGAATAAACTCAAGTAATTTTCTTCATCTCTCTTTTTCTTTAACCAAATAAAATCTCATCAAGGCAGTGTTATTGCCAGCATTATCAGAGATTCCTTATAGTAACTGATTATACTGAAGTGCCTTTATCCTTCACATAGTACTTGATTATTCTTAATGGTTTTAGTGAAACCTATTTTGCTAACATTAATTTAGTGTAATGTTTTCAGAGTAAAACCAGTGGTTATAAGGAAAGATTGGAACTTTTGGAATAGTATTTTTAAAAATTACTTCCTTGAAAGGAAATGGTTATTTTCCCTGGCACTATTTTGTGGCCATCAAAAATAATCTATAATAGTAAGAGTGTTAGCACATCTCCTGACACTGTGACTCAGTGATACTAGGTGTGTGATCTGTAATAATAAAAGCGTAATATTCACATTGACCAAACGGCCGAACAATGGAATGACCATCCGGACGAACATCCAGATGAAACCAGGGCTGTGAGGGCCAAGGCTGCTGCAGCTGCGAAGGCCTACTTTGCAAGAATTGCGTGCATCGGGACTCTAGTCTATATATATAAAGGCCTAAGCGACCGAACTACTGGTCGCTATGATGCGCACTGACCACCAGAAGGCAGACACTTAACACGGGAGCTGCCCCCTGGTGGTCAGAGTGCTCCCACAGCAGGAGCTCCGCTCAGCTGACCGACTGGCACCAGAGGCAGGGCTCACCGCTGTGGCGGTGCGAGCCTCTCCTGATAGGAAGTGACTGGGCACGAGCCCGCAGCAGGCACAGCAGGGCTGGGATGAGGGGGGTGGCAGGCAGGAGCAGAGGTGGTGTTGGAGTGCTGGTTTTGGCCCGATCCCTGCAGGCCATGCCGAGGGGCCGCACTGGTGCATGCATCTGTGCACTGGGCCTCTAGTGTTACATGATTGGACAACAAATGTTTTTTGTTGTTTTTTTTTCCTTATAAGTTGGAAGGCTATATACCTTAGTTTTATTACTAGCTAAATATTTACAGCTTTATCTGTAGAATGTTAGTTCGTGTCTCCACTGATACATAGCCACATTCTTGCTAATACAGAGTTTTCCAAAAAATGTATACACATACTTTGAGTAATTATAAAGGCAGGCTTTATTAAAATGCTTTTCATTTTAAAATTGAGCTATCAGCTGTTACAGTGTGCATACATTTTTTTGGGGGGACACCCTGTAGAAAGCTACTCAACGTTGTTTTGGCTGTTGTTTCCAGAAAGGTCAATTTCTACTTATAGAAATGTGTAAGGTGTGGGCTGTGATTGGTAAGCAGGCATTATTTAGCATTTGGTAAATAGTTATTTTATTCTTCTTCCTACAGTTTAAACATTAATGCATTGGTTCATGCATTTTGTTTTGAGTGAGGTTATTTGGTGGGATCTGTGTGTGAATTTAACATATCTATACTAATAAAAAGGTAATATGCTAATTAGGCCAGACATCTTCCAGATGACCTTCTGGACAAAGCCACAGTGGTGGGGCTGAGGCAGAGGTGGTTAGGGGCAGTCAGGCTGGCAAGGGAGAGCAGTTAGGGGGATCAGGCCAGCAGGGGAGAGCAGTTAGGGGGATCAGGACAGCAGGGGAGAACAGTTAGGGGGATCAGGCCAGCAGGCAGAAGCAGTTACATGTGATCAGACAGGCAGGGGAGAGGAGTTAGGAGCATCAGGCAAGCAGGCAGGTGAGGAGCCAGTGGTCCCGGATTGCGAGAGAGATGTCCGACTTGTACTGGATTGGAGGGGTTGCAGGCCGGGCTGAGGGACCCCCCACTCCACCTGTGCATGAATTTCATGCACTAGCCTTCTACTATAAAATATATCTCTTGCCAAAATAAATGCAGTCCAGTGAAGGACACAGACTTTAAATGAATTAATCAAATAGAGAAAGGATGGAGAAATGGAGAAAACTTTCATAAAATGTTGAAATAATGCTCACAAATTTTAAAGACATGAGGGGCCATGGGAAAGAAAGGAGATGTAAAATATTTGACCAACGAAGTATTACATTTCCCATAGCTTTTGTTTGCTTTTTTTTTTTTTTAACAAATAACCTGTCTAGAAAGGATTTGATATTGGGAAATATAAATATTGAATTCAAAAACTGTAGTTCTTTCCCACAGGTGAACTTATGAACAAATAGGAGTTTTTGCCCTAAATTCGTTTTTGGTCTGAAACACAGTCTAATGTTTGCTCATTATGCTTTCATACATTTATTGTAGCATTCCTCAGTTCATAGTTAGATTTGACTTTAAGACCCATTTAGCTTTTTGAAAAAAAGAATGGAATTTATCATGTGTTACCCAAAGTAATCATAACAATTGTAATAATCCATATATTTAGGACAAGCTTATTAATTTATTGATAAAAACAAATGTTTCGTATTTAAAGACTCTCATTTTACAGTAACAAAAACAAAAATTAGATCTTTGTGAAGTTTTAATCTGATAAGTTGAGTTTCTTCAGTATTAAAAAGAGAGAAGAAAACTCACAGAGAGTGGTGTGAAATACTGATGGCATTTATCAGCATACAAAAGATAAAGGGAAGTCTGGCACAGAAATTAATTAATTAAAATAAATGTATTAACATTTCAAATTTCCTGTACTAGGTGTGCCCTGGGAGGTGGTTAGAGGCAAGGGAAGAGGCAAGGGGTTGCTGTTTTATCCTGTAAATGACAAAATTTGTGAATAACTCATTAATATCACAATGGAAGGTGTCATTTATCTTTAATTGAATGTCACCTATGATGAATTATTGTTTTCCACTAATTGCATATGCTATTTAGGTATTTTAGACATTCTACAACCCAGTAAAACTATCCAGTTGTTCTCACATTATTTTTCAATCATTCCAGCATTTAGTAAATATAAAAGCCATGGGTAAAAAAAGCATAGGCGCATATGATAGTAAATTTGGATTAATATTTTGCCCAATCATATCTAGCAATGTGTTCGTTGAGATTTTATTGTATATTCTTTAAAATATAATGGAGTAACAAAATAAAGAATGTTTGGGGGGATTTCAGTATTAGTTTATACCTGTGAAGGGAGAAAACCATGCTAGTGGATTTTAATATACAAAACAAAACCCATTCAAAACAATTCTATTTTTCTTTCAGTTTACCATTAATTAAAAGCTTGCCATAACACTTAAAGACATATTTTATTTATTTTTATTAAGACCTTCCCTTCTAAAATATGTTTTTTTCTTATTTTAAAAACGAAGGATAAATTTTATGCAGTAAAATTCACCCATTTTAGTGTAGGTTTCTATAAATTTTGACAAACACAGTCATAGATTCACCACCATAATCAAGATATACAATAGTTCCCAAAAAATCCAGAAAAGAGATAAGGCTTACATTGGTACAAAAAACAGATTAACAGCACATGAATTAAAACTGAGAAAAACTAAGAAAAACAAAGATGAAATAAAGTGACAAAAGTAATGAAGCTAAAATGCATACTACATAACTTTTATCTGGCCACAATTTTGACAGTACCTGTTTCTATAAATAAGATATTATAAAAATTACTTATCTGAGTTTTCAACTATTAGAGTTGCGAAAATGACAAATGTTATTCTCTCTAGCTCGTGTCCCTATACAGAAATACCTGTTGTAATTTCTGTGTAGATAGCTACCCTCTTTCTGTATTGTCTGGTATGGGTTCCATTTTTGGAGAATGATTGTATTATTGAGAATTGATTCTGTTGTAAGAAGTTCTTCCTTAGACTGAATCAATATTTTTCTCTGTAGATTTCACACAGTTATTTTTTTTCCACTTCCCTTTAGCAGGATGCATTAAATCAGCTTCCCTTTAAATATAATAGCCCATCACAAATTTAATAATTTCCCCATTTCAGTCTTCTATAGTCTGTGCATTCTTAGTTTTCAACCACATATATTTTATGACATGGTTTTTAGACTCCTTATCTGCTTGTCTCCTTTCATTTTCAACACTAGGCACAACGTAAAGTTATAATGTGATCAGTGAAGAAGCCATTGGACTATCATCAACAGTAACCATTAAAATTCACTGAGCTTTTCCAGGGAACTTTATAGTTTTATTTTTCCCATTTTACTGATAAACTGGGAGTTACAAAGCTTAAACTATTCATTTAAGCTTCCACATCCTTCTATTGACTCATGATGAGTTTATGATTAAGAAAACCAACTACAGCTTTCCAAAGTATGACTTATTTAAGTGAAATATCAAACTATGCCTCCCCAGTCCTATATGTCTATACAAACCTATGTTTTAAAACTTAAATTTAGTAAAATTCTGGGATTTTAAATGAAGTCAATTCCTCACTTTTTAAATTGAAGTAGAGAATAGGAAACATTTGAATAAACTTTAATATTTGTATTTACTGATTTGAGAGAGAGAGAGAGAAACATCAATCAATTTGTTGTTCCACTTATTTATGCATTCATTGGTTGATGCTTGTATGTGCCCTCACCGGAGATCAAACCCACAACCTTGGCATATGTGGATGATGCTGTAACCAACTGAGCTACCTGGCCATGGCTTTAATAAATTTTTATAGAAGCCATGATATTAGAAATTCATACAATTATGACATAAACACATGCATTAAATTTTGTTACTTATTTAGACTTTATATATTTATTTATTTGAATTTGTGTTTTTTTGGAACAGTTTTAAGTGAACGATACAAGGAAAAATGTGGATATTCATTGGTCTTTATTCACAAAAGGAGAAACTCCCAGAGAGAATTCATATACTATAAGGGTTTTAATGACACACTTAAAAACAGACCAATTATTGTCAAATGTGCTAAGTAATTGCTTTGGGACTTGCCAAAGGAACATCTGAATCCACAATCTCTTTTTCTAAGGATTATCAAGTATATGGAAAATTATATGATAATCTTATTCATCTTAAGCCTTATTTTTTTTCTTTAGAAGTTAAAATATACTACTGTTTGTTTAGATTTTCTAATTATGCTTGGGATATTATTGCCACGTAATAGTATAATAAGCTTTCTTTTAACTGACAAGTTTGAACTTTAAATGTTTAATTGGTACTTCATAATAAAAATGACTGATAATCTGCTTTCAAAGAATTCTCTAAGGAATGAAATGTTTTCATTATCAGTCAGGTGCAATTATAGTAATTTTTAATTATTTTCACTTTTGCCAAAATATGTTTATACACTAGATCATACATTATACAACTCCAATTCTAAAGGTTCCAAAAAGACACTGAGAAAATGTTGCATAATTAGAACTGGCATAGACAATGTAAAGTGCAAATGCATAAATGAACCATGCCCTTTTCTCAGCAACTGTTATTAAAAATAGAATGAAAGTTTTTCTATTTGAATTCCTCAGAAAATGAGTCATTCAGAATAACTAAATTTTCTATCTAAATGGGAATGCTTAAGCACTAAAACATTTAAGATACATTTTAATCATTTTGGAAGATCATTTCTGTAATTTTTTACAGCAAAGCTAAGTTAAGCTTTTTACTTTTCCTAGGTCAACCCAGATTATCCTCATGCGTGTGAGTTTTGACCTGCCCTACGTATTTAAATTTAAATTTCTGGTTTTGTCTGACCAGTGTGGCTCAGTTGTTTGAACATATTCCCATGCACCAAAAGGTCACAGTTCCATTTCTAGTTAGGGCATATCCTTGGGTTGCAGTCTCGATGCCCCACTAAGGGCAGCCAATTGATGTTTCTCATCAGTGTTTCTATCTCTCTATCTCCCTTCCTCTCTCTCTAAAATCAATAATTTAAGAAAGAACACATTAAATTCCTGGTTTCAAAATAAATGAGCTATTTATACTATGACATTATGGGAAATTAGGTGCCCATAATTTAACACATATATTTGTTATAAACACATAGTTCTAAATTCAAATTTTGGAGTATCACATGATTCCTATGACAGGTCGACTATATGCAATCATAAATTACTTGGACAGCACCGAATTGATGAATATGTCATATTATTTAAAATAAGCAAAAACAAAAGCTAAAACAGTGTTGACATAGTAAAACACCCAACTTGCATCCGTTCTCTTATATATCTGGCATATTATATTTTTTTATATCACCGATCCTGGAATCCCCCTTTACTCCTCACTGTCATTGTTCAGTTAAACCCTTTTATTCTCTACTAGAGGCCCAATGCACAAAATTCGTGCAAGAGTAGGCCCTCGCAGCCCTGGCTTTGTCCAGAAGGTCATCCGGAAGGTCGTCTGGATGGTTGGTCCCGCTGTTCAGCCGTTTGGTCGATTTGCATATTATGCTTTTATTATTATAGATTGGAGTGTGTGTGGGGGGGGTGGCATTATGGTATTGTAATCACGTGAACACATCCACATCAATAATCTGAAACCTTGTCATCCTCCAGTATTTCACCTATTGAGAATGACTGCTGTGTGAGTTTTTCCTTTGAGTATTTGGAGTCTGGGAAGCAGGAGAACTATTGGACCAGATTCCCAAAATCACTTGCCTATTCTCTTACAAGAACTAACTGAACTCCCAGCCTTGTCTCAGCACACTCCAGCATTCCCACTCAGGCTATTCTTTACACAGCTACTCGCTATTTCCAAAACTTAAAACAATAAATTAAATCCTGTAGTCTATGTTCTTAACTCCCTATTGTTTTTATGATGAACCCTATGAAAATTATGAGAAATATGACCTAAACATGTAGTCTGCAGCATAAATAATGAATAATAATAATTTCACCTAAATGTATGCTATCAATGGGAATATATTTTCTATTCAAGGTGGGGCAAAATTAGGTTTGTAGTTGTTCATATAGAAAAGAATAATTAATAATAATACAAGAATAAATTCTGTTTAACATACAATTGTAAACCTGTTGCCCTACCCTATAATTTCTTAAAAGAAAATTATTAAATTAAACTTAAGTTAAAAAATTAATATATACCAAAGAGCTGAAGAAGGTAGAATAAATCCTTAATATATAATGAGTAGCACACTGAATCATGGCAAGTCTATTTTACAAAAAAAAAAAAAAAAAAAAAAGGATGCTAGGTGCCATCTCCATGATGCTATAACCTATTTTGCAGACACAGTATAATTAATGCGATTATATTACCTTGAAAGAACCAGGTCAATCATATTTATTTCCGTAGTTACAAGAGTCTTAAACATGTGACCTAGGTTTGTTGAGAATACACAGGATGTCATTTAGCGATTTCATCTACTTCTAAACTTATTTACCAGTGGTGGTGGAAGGGTCATGGTGACCTGAACATTTGCCACTGGGTCATTTCATCCTCACAAGTTAAAGCATAAGGGGATGAAGTATTACAGCATGCTTTCTTTAGCACTTTTTTCCACTGTAAGCATTTATACCTCTGTATCTCCTTTACTAATATATTCAAATCGGGAAAGACATACACTACTGCTTGTAGTGCTTTTGGAAAAGACCAAATTGGTTGGTTTTTAAACCGATTAATCTGTAAAGAGAGCACCTGTCTCTTCCTAAATAATGAGTGTGCTGTTTTCCCATGAATTCCATTTGAGATAATGCTAATTGAACCGCCATGATTCATTCCTAGTTGTCTGTTTCTTTCAATTTGAAACAAATAAAGGCTTCCTGTTATTGAAGTTCCTGGAAAGGAAAGGAAAGTGATTGTTCACTTGCCTGTGGAGATATTCTTAGTGAAGAGGAACTCAGATGCACTTGGGGTGATTGACTGACTTAAAGAATAGGGTAGCTGAGCTCTGAGAGGCACTTGCTCATTTGTAAGTCCTAGAGGTAAATGAGGTAAACCGGTAGGTGATGGCTCCTTCAGTTTTCTGTCATGTTTGCTTGTGAACTAATGACCATTTTGAGCATAGATCTTAAGTGCAAATTTTCTAGTGAAAGTCATTTATTGCCATTAAAATTACTTCCACATGAATAACTTCTTATCTCGTAAAGTCTTTTCATGCCTAAGCAGCTCAAAAAATTCCTATGCAATAAATACATTTTACATGAATAGTTTTATGTCAGGTCACTGAGGAGAAATTGAAGAGCTATTCATTGGATCTTTCTAAATGCCTTATAGAAACAATAATAGCTATTTTCTAAAATACAATGAAATAAACTCTTTTTTTTTGAGCTTATCTTAGATTTAAAAAGGAATATATCAAGGATGATGAAGAGCAAGTGCTGATTAGAATTCTTTTAAGTTTCATTCCTTTTAGTTCATATGTGACCTTGATGAAATCATTTGGACTCCTCTCCATTTAACTATGGCTATAGTACATATATTATTCATATTTGGAAAATAATATATATATATATAAAGAAAATGCTCACTTTTTCAGCCTCTCAACTACCATCTGCAAATGAATACTTTTCAGCTATTCAAGTTAAGTATATGTATACATAAAGAAAAAGGAGTCACTTTTCCAGCTTGTCAGCTACCCATTTCAAAGGAGTAATTTTCAGATGTATATGGGACTTCTCCTGTTTCTGAGAAGTGTGCCAATTTCAGAGAGAAACCCAGAGGAACTACTACTTTTTCTAAAGGATCATTTTTTTTTAATTTCACTCCCTAAACAAATTGTTCTGCAACCACGTAGGGAAATATGACCCTAATCTGATGTTGCTTACTATTATATTCATTCATATTTTTTTGAGGGAGAGAAGAAGGAAGAGGGAGAGAGAGGGAAACATGGATGTGAGAGCAAAACTCTACCTAGGATCGAGCCTGCAACCCTGGCATATGCCCTGACCAGGAATCAAACTGGCAACTATTTGGTTCCCAGGATGATGCCCAGCCAACTGAGCCACACCAGCCAGGGTGTATCCTGCTTACTTTCTTATGTCATATTCCACTTCTTACTCCTCGCAGTTTGTACTCCAACAAAATCAACTGTTGTGGTCCCTGTGTTCTTCCATGCAAAGAAAATGAAAGTAGCACCCACTCTCTCCTCACCCAGCAGACAAACTCCAATGTAGCTTTAAAGATTTGGATGATGATGTAGTTTATGGTTCAGATTGAGACACTTGAGAATAGATGAGCTAACCAAACAGGAAGTCTGAAAATAGGGCCAAATGGTAACATTACTTAAGACCCAGCTGGAGTTTATCTCTTCTGTGATGGTTTTACCTGCGCCCCCCGCCCCGCCCCCCCACACACACACAAAAAAGAGAAGCTTGTTTGCTTTGTACCTCTGATATGACACTGAACACACTATAAACTTATATGTTGGATACCTGCCTCTGTCTCCCATTAGAATGGAATCTTATAGAGGGGTTCTGTGCCACCATAATCATTTTTTAATTCTTATCATACATTTTTAATAGGGAAACTCAATTTTTTTCCACCCCAACATATCTGAGGACTTCCTTCTCTCATCAGTATGGAAATGTTGCCTCTCTGGATTTAAAACAAAGGGATCAGAATAGAAACTGAAGGCAGTGCTCTTAAGATATTCGCAAATGCCTTGAAGGTGATTCCTAGGGAGATGGGGCTGGAGAATCACTGACTTAACACATTATTCAGGGTTAATAAATATTTGTTGATGAATTAATAAAAGAGAAGTATAGTCTAATAATACTTGATTAAATTTATGCCTTTGAAAGCAGCTTTACTAATTTATCTTTTACCTCAATTTTTTCATGCTAAGTCTAAATTCCTCTCCTTTTTTGGTATTTGTTGTAGTGTTGCTTTTTACACAGTATTGTTAGCTATTTACCAGGTATAACAGAATTTTTCTTTAGAATAGTTTAAACATTAGTGAATCTCATTCTAACAAAGTAGAAACCAATTTCAAAAGCAGAAAAGCAGTTTGCACCCTTTCTATATTTTGGGTTTTGTAACTGAAAAGTATGATTTGGCGATGGCGTTGTTTTCCCCTTTTCTTTAGAATTTTTAAAGCTCATCATTTACAGCCTTCACTTTCTCTCAAGGTGGCTCTACCTTTGCTTCACAAACGCAACACCTCTTTGCTTCTCCAAAGAATTAAAGAGATTTCTTAGTAGCCCTGGCCTTTTTTTCTTTACCTGACAATTTAAAGGAAATTTGGTAGCACTTGCTTCTTTCAGTTCTTTGATAGCTTTATCTTCACAGAGAAGTTAAGCCAGGTAACTTTATAAGAAGAAAATGATGGTTTTGATTAGAACTCTGGTGTCTCAGAATATTTAGACTTTATGATACATGATGACTAATGTTTCCAAATATCAATTGTTTAATTTTAGACCAATATGGAAATTAAGTTCCCTACGAAAGTAGGAAACTAAGTCAAAGTCCTTAGTATTAATTTAGGGGTCATATTTTCTCTGAAAAGTCTACCACAGACTTGAGGCATAGTATGTGAGGTGAAAAAGATAATTTAAACTGAGAGTTACTTTCCTCATTGGCTAAATAGTAATCACTGATTTGTTGTGAGGACAAAAGCTCAGAGTTAACTATGTAGTCAATAAATATTAACATTATTATTATCATTTTTATATTATTTCATAACAGTTTATTTTTACACAAACCAACTGATAAAACAAAAAAAGGCTACATATTTAACCAAATATTCATGTAACTACAAAAAAGAACCCAAAATACATATTCCTATTTAGGTAAGTTTAACTATAATGTATACTAGAGGCCTGGTGCATGGAAATTCATGTACTTCGGGGGGGAGGGGGTGTCCCTCAGCCCGGCCTGTGCCCTCTCGCATTCTGGGACCCTTCAGGGGATATCCACATCCTTAATGCTGCTGAGGAGGCGGGAGAGGCTCCCACCACCACTGCTGAGCTCACAGCTATCAGCCCGGCTTGTGGCTGAGAGGAGCTCCCCCTGTGGGAGCACACTGACCACCAGGGGGCAGCTCCTGCATTGAGCATCTGCCCCCTGGTGGTCAGTGTGCATCATAGTGACTGGTAATTCCACCCTTAGGGTTAATTTGCATATTACCCTTTTATTATGTAGGATGGATTCTCATTTTTTAATACCTGGATTAATTTTCTCTCTCATGTCACAAATAATGTTAAATAATTAATAATTAATGTGTTATTATTTTGGTTAGCTACTTTATTTTCATATCTACCTCTACGGACTTGTTTGTGACTTTAGAAAAGTCAACGAAACACCCATCTGTTAATATTGGAAGGCATCGGATCCTGTTACATTTGGCAATTGGAAGAGTTAAGATGAATAATCGATACTTAGAAAATCTATCTTGATCTTTATTATACACACTCTGTTTCATTCTTACCTTTGTACCTTGTGGACAGAAGTAGCAGGATGCATTTTCTGAAGCAACTAACTCCCACTCTCTTGTCTTGTGTTGTATGTACCGATTACTAATAAACAGCAAGAGAGACAATCAACAATGACTAGGTTCAAACATTTCTCAGAGCTAAAAGTATACTAAACCATGTTGGAAACTTTTATTATTTTTGAGTCCTGTAGTATGTTACTGTCCCTTATGATAAAATTGAGCAAAGAGTAGGTACACACAAAACAGTGCCCACAATATTTTCTGTGTGTGTTTATGTGAATATATGTGCCTGAATGGTGATCTTTTATGTAGGACTAATTCCCCATAAATGCAGCTAAACACTTTATGCCAAAAAATTCCTGGCAAAGATAATATCATACATCCACCCCTGCCTTATTTAGCATATTTCTTTAACCAGGAAAAGTAGAAGCCTGTTGGAAGTTTCTTTCTAATGAGTTTAGAACACCATATATTTCCAAATCAGCAGTTAAATTTGGCACAAGAAGAATTACTGCTTCCTTTACTGTGACATTTAGATGAAGGCTTAGAAGGTTAGTAGCAAGAATAATAACTATAATTATCCCAGGTCCTCTGCTTAGCATATTTCAAATTTTGGCTCCTGTAATAGTCACAGTACTTCAAAGAGAGGGATCAGCAAACTTTTTCTGTAAAGGACCAGATAGTAAATATTTTAGGTTTTGCCAGCTATATATGGTGCTTCTGGGGCCGCTGGTACTGGTGCTCCTTGTCCTCCTCCTCCTTTTCTCCTTCTACTTCTCCTTTTTCTTCTAACTTTTTAATAATAAAGTAACAATTCTTAGATTACAGGCCACACACAGTCAGGGCATGGTGCAGATTGGGTCTGCAGGCCATCATTGGCTGATCCCTGTTCTATGAAATATCTGTCCCTTCCCTGTGCTACAGATGGGGAAATGGGACCTCCAGGAGGCCAGCCAGCTTGCCCAGTGTTCCTGTTAAAGGCAGAGCTTTGATCCTCAGCTGCAATTAGCATCTGTAAACACTGTCTCCTAATCACCAGGCTAGCATACCTTATGGCCAGAAGGGATTTGATGAACTGTGCTAGCATTATCTCATTTGCGTCAGAGGACAACAGTGTGAAATAGAGATGATACAAAAGATGATGATGGTAGTTCTGCATCAAGGTGCTCATTATGTGGCAGGCACTTTGCTACATGTATACGTATATGATTTTAAATGAATATGTGTATTTTTCACAGATGAAGAAACTAAGTGTCAGACAGTAGCCCATTTGGCTCATTGGATAGAGTATTGGCCTGTGGACTAAAGGGCCCCAGGTTCAGGTCAAGGGCACATGCCCAGGTTGAGGGCTCGATCTCCAGTAGGGAGCACGCAGGAAGCAGCCAATCAATGATTCTCATCACTGATGTTTCTATCTCTCCGGTTCATGGTTCAATTCGAGGTGGGGGCATATGCCTGGGTTGCAAGCTCGATCCCCAGGAGGGGGCGTGCAGGAGGCAGCTGATCAATGATTCCCTCTCATCCTTGATGTTTCTGTCTCTCTCCCTCTTCCTTCTTCTCTGAAATCAATAAAACTATATTTTAAAAATATATCTCACTTAGTCCCTGAACCCTTTCTCTTCTGACCAGCCCCCTTTTCAGATACACTTCTTCCACGTGGCAGCAGATGAACACTGGCATCGTCGAGCCTATATTTTTTCATGGAGCCCAGGTTATCATAAAAGGAGTGGCCCTTCTCCCTATTAGCACTAGCACGTTCTGAGAAAGAATCCGATTGTGTCTTTTGATATATTTAGTAGAACCTCTGAGTGGGCAAATATGGATGAACTCACATCTCAGATTTTAGAGAATACTGTAGAGGGTTAGCCCTACCCCGTGTATTTAAACTGAGCAAGATGAATATTGAATGCTGTAAGTATCCTGAAACAGGGATGCTGGAAAAGAAAGTAGACATATTATTCAAGGCCACACTGATGTAACTGCAATTGGTACACACAGATCTTATGTCTCTACAACCAGTGTTCTTAACCCATAGCGCTGCATTGGCTCACCACTCAAGCTCATGTGTTCTGGGATTATGTAGCTTTGATTAAAGTTATTGAGACCTATCTCAACTCAGCCCTGAAAGGTCTAGCACAGACTCACCTTAATCATCTTGTAACAGTGAGCAAATAAGTGAAACAGAAATGGAAAGATATATGTATGTATGTATGTATGTATGTATGTATGTATGCATGCATAACATTTCCTTAGTGCAGTGGTTCTCAACTTTTCTAGTGCTGCAACCCTTTAATCCAGTTCCTCATGTTGTGGTGACCCCCAACCATAAAATTATTTTTGTTGCTACTTCATAATTGTTATTTTGCTACTGTTATGAACCATAATGTAAATATCTGTGTTGTCCAATGATCTTAGGGGACCCTGCTAGCGGTTCTCAGCCTGTGGCTCATGAGTACAATTGAGGCAGAACGTGAGCTATCAGCATAAGATTCAGCAGGAATGACTGCTGTTTTGAAATACTGAGTGACATTTTGAACACTGAGAAAACTTAGCAAAACCTGTTAGCTAATCATTTAGATGGGTTTGCTTTAGGGGGTTCATTCTTGTCCGCACTATCTTTTGGCTGTTCTTGATAAGAAGCAGAGTGGCATTTAGATAAGGATAGGATCCTTGAGCTTTCCATCCTGAACTGAGATAGATAAATACAGTTGTGATCAGAAAGAGGTACTATCTGGCCATTTCATGTACTGAAAATAATTGTCTCAGAACTGGATTATGGTAGTAGAAGTTAAAGGTAGAGTTAAGAATCCTGCACATTGACTTAATTAACCTGCCAAAATCAAGATGTTCTCCTAGCATTAACCTATAATATAACCAAAGATACTTGTTCAGACATTTTTGGTGATTTTTCTAATAATGTCATTTCTTGTGAAGGGTTATCATGAGTAGCTAGGTTTGAACTGACCTCCTCTAGAGCCCTCTCAATATCAGAGCCAATTGTAGGCCACCAAGCATAAGACTAAGGAAGGTTTCATGAAAGTCATCCCTCCATGTGTATAAATATCTTCAAGATAAAGTTATGACAATATTCTGGAATGATTTCATTTTTCCTTTACAGTAGATAAGTCTAATTACTTTTTAAAATTATATTTTTATTGATTTTAGAGAGAGAGGAAGGGAAAATGCTAGAGAAATAGAAACATCAATTTGCTACCTCCTGCATGCCCTCTACTGGGGATCAAACCCACAACCCAAGCATGTGCCCTGACTTGGAATCTAAACGGAGACCACCTGGTTCATGGGCGGATGCTCAACCACTGAGACACACCGGCCAGACCCGATTCCTTTTTTTGTGACCAACTTTACTTCTTCCGCCAGTTTCAGTACTGATCTCATCCTTTGTACCTGATTTATGGCGATAAGTCTGCTGTCATATACAGTTAATGCTGCAGTTTGATCAGGTTGAAAAAAATAGTTAAGAAAGTCCACGAGCCTCAAACCTTCCTTGAAGTTAGCACAGCGTCAGCTCAGAAAAAATAATATATATGTATGAATATATATGTATGTGTGTACGATGGTCAGTGGCAAATGATTGAGCCCATTAGTATTTGACATTGCTTTCTGGGTTTTGCACCTGTTGATAAGACCTTATGCTCTTCTGCACAATAATCTACCTGAGAATATGTTTATTTTTAAAAATGAAGTTAGGCCCTGGCCTGTTTTGCTCAGTGGATAGAATGTTAGCCTGTGGACTGAAGGGTCCCGGGTTTGATTCTGGTCAAGGGCACATGCCTGGGTTGCGGGCTCGATCCCCAATAGGGGGAGTGCAGGAGGCAGCTGGTCAGTTATTCTCTCTTATCATTGATGTTTCTATTTCTCTCTTGCTCTCTTTCCCTCTTCCTTCCTCTTTTTTCTTAAAAAAAGATGGTGTTTCCATCTGTTGTCAAGACTCTTATCTCACTTAGTCCCTGAACCGTTTTCCTTCTGACCAGCCCCTTTTCAGATACACTCCTTCCACGTGGCAGCAGACGATGACTGGCATCGTCGAGCCTATATTTTTTCATGGAGCCCAGGTTATCATAAAAGGAGTGGCCCTTCTCCCTATTAGCACTAGCACGTTCTGAGGAAGAATCCGATTGTGTCTTCTGACATAGTTAGTAGAACCTCTGAGTGGGCAAATATGGATGAACTCACATCTCAGATTTTAGAGAATACTGTAGAGGGTCAGTCCTACCCCGTGTATTTAAACTGAGCAAGATGAATATTGAATGCTGTAAGTATCCTGAAACAGGGATGCTGGAAAAGAAAAAGACATATTTTTTCTACACAACTGAAAACATCTAAATTTACACTAGAGGTTTTTTTTTTATATATATATATATAAATATGAAGTCATGTTTATTTTAAGATATGTCTTAAAATAAAATTCTTTATGAGTGATGATACTTTAATCCCACTTGAGACAAGCTGAAATATCTTTTATTAGATGATGTTTTCTTGAAGTCTAAAGGAAAAAACATACAACTGCAATATACAAAATTTTAACCAAAATTGAGATATAGGATCTAAGAATTTGATTTAATCACCCATTAAGTTGCAATAATTAAGTAGGATGGCTTTTAAAAAATATGAAAATAATATTTCTGTCTTTTAAAAAGGGAAACATAAAACTGTCAAATAACTTGGCAAATCACTTCTCAAAACTCTGAAAAATATATTTTTATTAAAACCTAATACATAGTATCTTAAAATTAGTTGAACTCTGTAGCATCACTTTATAAATATTTTCACTTCTATGACAATTTTTACTCTTTATAGATAACTACACTTAATAGAAACTACTACCTCCAAATTATGCTAATAGTGCTTCCTGTTCTTTGAGTATAAAACTGAATTCTAACTTTTTCAAATCCCTTTGATTAAGACTGCAAACATAAAAATTGGATAAGTCTGTCAAAAAATGAACAATTTGCGCACAGAGTTCAGATTTTTCAGCTGACAGCCTTTTAACACACAGAGGGGAGATGTCGGAATTTCACTACAAAGAATTTCATTCAATACAGTGATATATTTTACAGTTTGTTGAAAAGAATTGGGTGGTAATATTCACTGTCATCGTCTGGGCGAATATCCATATCCTTTCGCTTCTCCATGTGCCAGGCTGCTCTGATCATGCTTGGGTCACTTGGATTCCTCTTTCGTAAGCCTAGGTGTGCAGTGCCCTTGCATGGGCCTTTCCCATTTAGTCTTGGGGCATATGCTGATCTCTGTGAACTCAGTGAACATGCTGCAGCTCCTGCTGTGCTGGCTTCTTGAGAGATCCTCACAGATCACAGGGATTGATGAAAAGGAAGGAGAAATGTGACCTAATTGTGGGGCAAATAAGTGTCTCCCTGCCTTTCTTAAAAATAACAGTTAATATCACAAATAAGCCTGGCCAGTGTGGCTCAGCGGTTGAGCATACTCCCATGTTGGTTTGATTCTAGGTCAGGACACATGCCCAGGTTGGGGGCTCAATCCCTGGTGGGGGGCATGCAGGAAGCAGCTGATGGATATTTCTATCTCTCTCTCTCTGTGTCCCTTCCTCTCTCTGTTAAAAAAAAAAATCAATAAAAACTGTAGGTATTTCTCTGTTTCCGCGTCCAGCGCAGCTAGAGAGCTGGTCTGGTTCCTGAGTAGGGGTGGCTGGGGATTAAGAAATAAAAGAAAGAGACAAGACATGGAGATAAAAGGAAAAAGCTGGGACCAGGAGGGACCTCAGTCCTCTTCTGATGGAGAGACAGGGACAGTGACCCAGAGCCAATCCAGCGAGTTTATTTTATATCCCAAATATCAGGAAGTTTCGCCAAAAGGTCAAGACAAAGGAGATTATTTGCATTCTTGAGTAGGCCCTGAGCATTCCTGGTGCTAGGCTGGATTTAGATATCAAAACCACTTTCCCACACCACAGGCTGAAATGAAGGTCAAGCTGACAACACCCTTGCCCTTTTGGAAAGCGTGTTCCCAGGGTGTGGCTTTGCTTATGCCACTGGGTTCAGCTGACAATAATTAAGGAATGCCCCTGAGCCTTCCCGGGCGCTGTCTACAAAAAACATTTTATACACACACACACACACACACACACACACACACACACACACACACACACACACACACACACACACTAGAGGCCCAATGCATGAAATTCATGCATGGAGGGGGGTGTCCCTCAGCCAAGCCTGCACCTTCTCCAATCTGGGACCCCTTGAGGGATGTCCAAATGCCTGTTTAGGAATCAGGCCTAAACAGGGAGTTGGACATCCCCCTCACAATCCAGAACTGCTGGATCCCAACTGCCCTTCCCTGCAGGCGTGGGACCCCCCCAACTGTCCTTCCCTGCTGGCCTTATCCCCTGCCCCAACTGCTCTCCCCTGCAGGCCTGTCCCCCCAACTGATCTTCCCTGCAGGCCTGGCCCTCCTCCCCAAACTGCCCTCCTCTGCAGTCCTGGTCTCCCAAACTGCTCTCCCCTGAAGGTCTGGCCCCCCCCAACTGCCCTCCCCTGCAAGCCTGGTCCTCCCAACTGCTCTCCCCTGCAGACCAGCCCCCCCCACCAACTGACCTCCCCTGCAGGCCTGGCCCTCCCCCACAACTGTCCTCCCCTACAGTCCTGGTCCCCTGAACTGCTCTCCCCTGCAGGCCTGCCCCCCCAAATGCCCTCCCCTGCAGGCCTGGCCCTCCCCCCCCCAACTGCCCTCCCCTGCATGCCTGGTCCCCACCAACTGCCCTCCCCTGCATGCCTGGATTCCCCTCCAACTGCCCTACTCTCCTGGCCTGGTTACCCCCAACTGCCCTCCTCTGCTGACCTGGTCACTCCTAACTTCCCACAACTGCCCTCCCCTGCAGGCTATCTTGTGGTGGCCATCTTGTGTCCACATGGGGGCAGTCATCTTTGACCACATGGGGCAGCCATTTTGTGTTTTGGTGGGATGGTCAATTTGCATATTACTCTTTTATTAGATAGAATCACAAACAAAATATATGTATTTATATTCTTATGAAAAACCTCCTTTGATTCTTTATCTTGCCTAACTATCCTGTATAATAAAAGCCTAATATGCAAATTTTCCCCTCGGGCGGGAGTTTGACCAACCAGAAGTCTGACCACTCGCTATGACATGCACTGACCACCAGGGGTCAGCGCGGAACATGGCAGGTGGTGGTGACACAGATCTTGCAGCAGGCAGCAGTGGAGGCCCTGCTGGCCCCGATGGGCCCCAACAAGAGCGGGTCCGTGGCGGGGATGGTGATGGTGACCAGGGGTGGTGGCAGGGGAGCAGGGCTGGTGAGTGGGCGGTGCCAAGCTAAGGTGGGTGTGTGTGGGGGCCCTGATCACCCCGATTGGTCTTCCCACAGAAGGTGACCAGCAGAGGCAGTGGGCATGTGGCCATCAGGTGGCGACAGGCCAAGGCGAGATGCCAGGCAGGGCTGCAGGACTGCGGGGCTGTGGAGCTGCGAGGCTGGGGATACGAGCTGGGCCTGCGAGGCTGGGGATGAGAGCTCGGGACCAATCTCTGCAGGCCACCCCGAGGGACCCCAGCCATGCATGAATTTCGTACACCGGGCCTCTGGTATCACTATACATATAAAAAAACCAAAAACTTCTTTTCACATTGCACCTAAAAGGGATATATTTGAATTTTTGTGTTGTTCTCTGAAATAAGTTGGGGGACATTTAGTTGACTGTGATTCTTCTGTAAGATTTACTGATGCAGGAGCTGAGAGGGAAAATACCTGGTGAGCACCATTTGAGAGTCATGCACAATGAGTAGCTTTTACTTTGACATCTGTATTGTCACACTGCTCTACTGATGGTGCTTTTTCGGTCAAGTTCAGGCTTCTACTTTCCACATCCTGGACCCTTCCTGGGGAGTGGAGGCTTAGGGAGAAGTGTTAGCGTTTTCTTGCTATCCACCTATTTCAGGTGCCCTTAGCATGCTTTCCCATTCCTATTTTGAGTTAGTGTTACTGGATGTGTTCTGGTCTCTCAGCAGGAGGAAGAAGAAAATTTAACATGTTTTCTTAGCATGCTGGCATAGTCTTTGAAATCCAACTTTAAAAACATAAGCACAGCAGGCCAGCTTCCTGGCTCTGAACTCTAGGGAACAAACCTCTTTGTTGTGAATACCCTGGTCTATACTTTTCCTCTTGCTACTTGCCCTGTGGTTCAAGGCAAATTTTCACCTGCTAGTTCTCCTTTGAAGTAATTCTAATATCACTTTTCAGGCACCATAAACTGTTCTTCTAAACACATAATTTCAATTTTTCTTTTATGGCACCAAGTATTTTTAGTTCCTTTAAATACAGATAAATAATGCAAATACAGTGCCAGTTTATCCAAGTTTCTCACTGTTTATTATAATGATGTAATTCTCACCTCCTCA
The DNA here is from genome assembly GCA_026230045.1 of Corynorhinus townsendii. NCBI lineage: Eukaryota > Metazoa > Chordata > Mammalia > Chiroptera > Vespertilionidae > Corynorhinus > Corynorhinus townsendii. The sequence continues at coordinate 39,524,897 of JAPDVU010000001.1, forward strand.
ATAATTACATTATTGGGGGGAAATAAAATTGATGAAAGTACTTAGAAGAGATTAAAGGATCTACTTTACATAAATGTAGTTGTTAAAAGTTTATTTGGTAGAATTGGTGTGTATCTCATTTGGTAGAGACATCAAGAACCCCATGAATATTTTCTGCTAGAAATGAACAGGCCGAGCATTAACATAGTTATCGAATTTGTAACATTTCTCAATTAAACAAAATTAGTTGCACTATGGATTTGTTTCTGTTTTTTGAAAAAAATTTTCCCCGAGTTTAGTATTTGCCTTGTTTATGACTTGAAGTATATCACTTTTAACATTTGTCTTAATTTATTTTATATCATTAATATGAATTTTCATAAAAAATTCTTGAGTTCTTACAATGTTTAAGAAATTTTAATGAGTCCTAGAATGACAGAGAAGACATAGAAAGTATCATCTTTATGCTTCCAATCCTAATGGAGTCTTATATCTAAACTGTCCTATGTAGTCTTCAGATTACTGTTTCAGTAAAAGTAGGTTAGAGAAGAGAAAGAACTTTATTTATAAAACTAGAGGTCCGATGCACGAAAATTTGTGCACTCGGTTCCCGGGAGGCGGTGGGAGAAAGGGGGGGTCCATCAGCCTGGCCCGTGCCCTCTCACACTTTGGGACCCCTCAGGGGATGTCCACCTGCCGGCTTAGGCCTGCTCCTGCCCACTCCTTGGGGGATTGGGCCTATGCTGGCAGTCAGACATCCCTCTGGCAGCCCAGGAGCCTTCAGGGGATGTCCAACTTATAGCTTAGGCCCGCTCCCCATGCTGCCGAGGAAGTGGGAGAGGCTCCCGCCACCGCCACTGCACTCACGGCCATCAGCCCAACTTCTGGCTGGGCGGAGCTCCCCCTGTGGGAGCGCACTAACCATCAGGGGGAAGCTGCTGCATTGAGCATCTGCCCCCTGGTGATCAGTGCATGTCATAGCGACCAGTCGTTCTGTGTTAGGGTCAGTTTGCATATTACCTTTTTATTATATAGGACTAGAGCCCCGGTGCATGAAATTCATTCACGGGGAGGGCGGGGGCCTCAGCCCAGCCTGCACCCTTTCCAATCTGAGACCCCATGAGGGATGTCTGACAGCCCTTTTAGGCCCAATCCCACCAGGACATCCCTCTCACAATCCAGGACTGCTGGCTCCCAACTGCTCACCTGCCTGCCTTTCCTGATTGCCCCTAATCGCTTCTGCCTGCCAGCCTGATCACTCCTTAACCACTCCCCTTCGAGCCTGATTGATGCCTAACTGCTCCCCTGCCAGCCTGCTTGCCCCTAACTGCCCTCCCCTGCAGTTCTGGTCACCTCTAACTGCTCTCCCCTGCAGGCCTGCTCACCCCTAACCACCCTCCCCTACAGGCCTGTGTCCCCCCTAACTGCCCTTCCCTGCAGGCCCGGTCACCCCCAACTTCCTTCCTCTGCTGGCCTGGTCACAACTAACTGCCCTCCCCTGCAGGCTTGATCGCCTCCAACTGCCCTCCCTTGCAGTCCTGTTCCTCCCAACTGCCCTCCCCTGCTGGCCATCTGGTGGTGGCCATGTTGTGTCCACATTGGGGCAGCCATCTTGTGTGTTGGAGTGATGGTCAATCTGCATATCAATCCTTTATTAGATAGGATAGAGGCCTGGTGCATTGGTGGAGGCCAGCTGGTTTGCCCTGAAGGGTGTCTCCGGGATCAGGGTGGGGGTTTCCTTGGGGCGTGGGGCAGCGTGGGCAAGGGGCCTGTGGTGGTTTGCAGACTGGCCATGCCCCCCAGCAACCCAGGCGGAGGCCCTGGTATCTGGGATTTATTTATCTTCTATAATTGAAACTTTGTAGTGGAGGCCAAGGCAGGCCAGGGCTTCAGAAGCTTGGCTTCCTCCATCGCCGGGGGCAACCCTAGCTTCCTGCTCTTTCCAGCTTTGTGGCTGCTGCCATTTTTGTTGGGATTTATTTACCTTCTATAATTGAAACTTTGTAGCCTTGAGTGGAGTCCAGGGCTAGCCAGGGTGTGTGGAAAGCTTGGCTTCCTCCATCAGGGAAACCCAAGCCTCCCTCCTGCTCCCTCTGTGGCCGCAGCCATCTTGGTTGGGTTAATTTGCATACTCGTTCCTGATTGGCTGGTGGGCATGGCTTGTGGGTGTAGCAGAGTGACGGTTAATTTACATATTATTCTTTTATTAGATAGGATTATCACCTGGATGGTGTGGTTCAGTGGTTGAGTGTTGATCCATGAACCAAGAGGTCACCAGTTCAATTCCTTGTCAAGGCACCTGCGCAGGTTGTGGGTTTGATTCCCAGTAGGGGACATGCTGATGTTTCTCTCTCATGGATGTTTCTATCTATATCCTTTTCCCTTCCTCTTTCTCTAAAATCAAGAAAAATATATTTAAAAAATAGAATAAAATTATAATAAATGTTAAAACAAATTTAAGAAATTCTAGAATAATCTGAGAGTAACCAAGGTTTGTATGTGTGTATGTAACTATAAATACAAATATAAATATAAAATATACACATACTTAGTATTCACATTTTCCATCTAGTACACAGTTGCTGGAGAACACAAATTTTTAAGTATGAGACACATTTTCATTACAAAATATTAGTATAGTCCTGGTCCATATGGCTCATTCGGTTAAGCTTTGTCCCATGCACTGAGAGGCCTTTGGGTTGTTTCCTGGTCAGGGCACATGCCCAGGTTGCAGGCTTGATCCCCAGTAGGAGGTGTGCAGGGATCGCTGATTCTTCCTCTTCATTGATATTTTTGTCTTTCTCTCCCTCTCCCTTCTTCTCTCTGAAATCAATAAAAACATATTTAAAACATAAAATCATTAAAATCATTTTTAAATGAGTATAAAGTCACACCTTTTGTTTTCTAGAACTTGTTATCTAGGCTATATGTTGAAAAAAGTTAAATAATTAGTATCTTTTCTTAATATTAATTTACCTACTTTAATAGGTAAATTGAATTATAATTAAAATTATGGACTCAAGAAATCCATAGGCTATGCCATTTATGTAATTTTTGCCATGAATCAAATACCATGAGCAACACCTCATCTTTTTCTCTCTCTTCAAAAATACTCTATTATTGGATGAATCATGTTTCTAAATATCACAAGTGAATTAGCAGAGTGAACATAACAGATAAATTCAACCTTATAGAGTCGCAGCATCCACCTTGTGTTCCTTCCTCTGCCAACCTTTCCTGAGTCACCCAAGGAAATTTTTCTTCTCAGTTATCAAGGTTATTTTGTCTTTCTTATGGACAAAAATAGTAAGTATTTACTAAAATTCTATGGTGAGTTATATACATATTTATCGACTCTCTTTGCCTTAGCAAATGGATTTCCCAGTTGAAGCTCATAATTTTATATGTGACTATAAATTCCAAAAGTTGAAAATGGTTTATTCCTGCTCTCAGTTACCTGGTAGGCACTTATTAAATATTATCCTAATGAATAAGAGAGTAATAGAGGGAATTAATGGAAGCTTATTCAGAGTTCCTTTCTTATTCTTTTGTCATTATTTGTGTTTAAGAGTTACATTACTCTGTCTCTGCAAGCTCCAGGATCAATAACTGGCATATTTTGAATAACTCATTCTTTTTAAAATTTTTTCTATTGACTTCAGAGAGAGAAAAGGAGAGGGAGAGAGAGAGAAATATCAATGATGAGAATCATTGATCAGCTATCCCCTTTACTCCCCCTACTGGGGATTGAGCCCACAACCCTGGCTTGTGCCCTGACTAGGAATCCAATCTCTTGATTCCTGTGTTGAGGCTCAACCACTGAGCCACACCAGCTGGGCTAGAATGACTCATTTTTTCCCCCCTAGGTTCTCTTTATTTTTTCTTCCCCTCCTCCTCCTCCTCCTCCTCCTCCTCCTCCTCCTCCTCCTCCTCCTCCTCCTCCCCCTCCTTCTTCTTCTTCTTCTTCTTGTTTGAAGTATTACAAATAGTAGTACATGTGTCTCCTTTTTTTTCTCCCCCATTGACCTCCCCCCGGCCTCCCCTACCCCCCAGTACATGCCTTCACCTGCCCCCCCCGCCCCAGTGTCTTATATCCATTGGTTGTGCTTATATGCATGCGTACAAGTCCTTCGGTTGGTCTCTTACAGCCCCCTCGCCCAACCTCCCCTGTCTTCCCAATGTAGTTTGACAGTCTGTTCAATGCTTCTTTGCCTCTGTATCTATTTTTCCACCATTTCTTTCCTTTAAATTTTTTTTGCCTCTGCAGAGTAGAAATAAACATATAATAACAACAAAAAAAAATGTTTGAGTCCCAATTTCAATGTCCAACAGTTCTGAGTCCCCGTTTCAATGTCTAACAGTTCCTTATGTGTACATGTCAGCAATGATATCTGGATGGTGGGCACATGGTGGCAATGCAGGTCCGACCCTCTCTGGTTTGGTCCTAGGCAACCTGCAGCGGTGCACAGCTGCTGACTGCTCGCGTGGCAAGGCGTCTTCAGCATCTTCCATCTCTGGACTGTTTTTCCTCTTGTCTTCATGGTTGGAGCAGACCTGTCAGTTCCTCTCTGTTGCAGGAATCCACATGGTCTTGGAGTTGTTTTCTGAAAATATAGAAACATATTCTCAACCACAAGTTAATAAAGGAATCTTTTCTATATCATTGATTTGGGATCCTTTTTATTTTGCCCAAACAATTTTCCTTTGTCTTATTTAGACACCATGTGTGTTTTTCATGGGTGTCTTACTGTTAGCATTACAAATGAAAATTAATTTTGTAAAGTAAAAATTTTCTAGATGCAATTTACTTATAGGATATTTTTCCTTACATGATATTACCCTACTATTCCCCCCCCCCTTTTTTTGATTAATGGAGGCTTTTGTAAATTTTATAATGCAGTCTTGATAACTTTAAATTTTAATTTATTTTGCCCAAAAATATGATTGCTTTAGGTTCATTGCATGTTCAGGAACTTTACCATGAGATGAACTATCAATAGAATTTTATTTATTACTTTAAGAACAGCTTTTTGTCCAGTACAATTAAATTTACTTGAATATTCATTTATTTCAATTAGCCTATTTAAATTAATCTGAAAACTTGATTACTATTTTACTGTCAAATTTAATACTCTACCAACAATCTTAGTTTACCCTGTAAATATTAGTGGGGAGGATTATTTGCATTCTTGAGTAGGCCCTGAGCATTCCTGATGCTAGGCTGAATTTAGATATATGGTAGCTGCTGTTGGCCAAGTCTCTTGTCTGTTACCTGGGTCCCGATCTCAGCTGGACCAAGTCTCTGTTCTTGAACAAGCTATATCATCAAGAAGATAACTACTTCATTACCATAGTCCTTCACAGAATGTCGTTATTTTGAAATATCTGAATATGTGCAAGAATGCAGCTTATATAAAACAAAGTTTGAATCAATAGCCAAGCTCGCCTATATTTCAATATACCACTACACAGTCAGATACTGTCAGAAACCATGACAAAGATTGATTCCAAAATCAACTCAAAATGATCAACTTAACTTCCTCTCTCTGAAAATTAGGTAATACAAAACTTTCAGAAAATTATTATTATTACTTATGTTTGTCATTTTTATTTGCTTATGAGTAAGATGCCAGAAATGCATACCATGAAAATAAAATAAACCAAAAGGAAATATTTATTAAAGGGGCAGGAAGGGTAAAGAAACTCAAATGTAATGAAACTTGATTCTGTACTAGACACTAATAATCATTATTTCACTATGAATTTCATTCTTACAGTAAATCTGACATGTATAATTTCAAAAAAAGTGAATTGATTCTAAATATTACTTTTATACAGTATTCTTAGCCTTATTTTGTTAGCCAACCAAGTTTCTACAATTTCTACATTTTCTATCATAAAAAAAAGATAAAAAAGGAGGAGGGATGATGTGGAAGCACAGAGGAATTTTTAGAACAGTGAAAATACTCTATAGCATACCATACTGATAGATACATATGTCCAAAGCCATGAAACATACAAAACCAAGAGTGAGCCCTAATGATGTGGTGATTATGATATATCTTCAATTGTCACCCATGTACCGTGGTAGTGGGGGATGTTATTGCCTGTAGCTGTTCCAGGGACAGGGAATATGTGGGAAATCTCTGCACCTTTCCTCTTAGTTTTGCTGTGAATTTTCAATTGTGCTAAGAAAATAAAGTCTTAATAATAATGCTTTAAAAGATAAAGAGACAGAGTAGTATGGAGAAAAGAATGCATTATTAGGATTTGCATCATTATCCTATATCTGCCTCTGCCCTGAATTAGAGAGTGACCTTAGGCGTGTCCTCTATCTTGTCTAATCCTATGGACTCCTCCTAAATTATAGAAATTGAGCTAGATGATTTTTAAAGAAACCATTCCATCTCTGATATTTTGTTTTGTCTAATTAACCATCTCACTCTATGTAGTTGTATTTTATGTTTATCATTTAGTTGTAATCATCAAATTATTACATGGCCTTGTGAAATGATGTTCTATTTCTGATTAAAAGAATATTGTGTTATTTGTACTATTGATGACATTTTTGGACATGATACGTTTTTAATATTGTGGTATGGAGATCTAAATATTAGAAAGGTATGGTTAAGCAGTTGAAAGTCTAAATTACCTTTAAGAGCAGGCTTGGAAAAAATGCAGAATATCTATATGTTTACATATGGCAACAATTCAAATAAATATATGTATGTTTGAAAAAGAGAGAGAGTTATAAGAGCATAGAATACCTCTAGAAAGATATATGCCGGGTACTGGAGAGATTTCCTGTGGGAGGTCTTCAGGTTGTTTAGATGCTATAATTTTGTCCCAGTTGAATATGTATCATATATATGTATTAGCATTTCAGATAATTAGTACAGTTAATAAGAACAGGACTTTTTAGAATGAAAATGAATACCAATTATTAAGATGTGTATTAGCTTTCTATCCCTGCTGGAACAAATTACCACATATTTAAAGACTTAATGCAAATTTACTATTTTGCATTTCTCTAGAACAGAATGTCAACATAGGTCTCCTCAGGCTAAAATCAGTTCTTCCTCAACACTCTGGAAGGATCCTTGTCTTTTGCAGCTTCTGGTCATAGCCCCCATCCCTGGGTTCTTCCCCTCCTCCATCTTCAGAGCCATCAGTGGCTTATCTCCTTTTCTCCCCTTGCATCCTTCTGAAGGACTCTTCTGCTTGCCTCTTTGACTTCTAAGAGTTCCTGTGATTAATTAGTGTCATGTCCCCATCTCAACCTTGATCACATCTGCAAAGTCCCTTCTGTCAGGTGGGATGACATATTCACAGAACCTGGGGAGTAGGAGGTGGGCATCTTTGGGGGATCATTAATCTACCTACCATAACTTGTAAGCAGAATAACCTTTATTTCTAAACTGGACTTGTTCTTGCAGAGAAAGGAGGCTTAGGAATAGCCTGTGGTAATTGACCAACTGGAATTATTGAACCCCGGTGTTCATACTAACGTCATAGTTCTGCTAATTAAATTTGCCTTTGTTACCCAAATTTTTACATTTTTTTAAAATACAAGAGCCATTTTTTAAATATATTTTATTGATTTTTTACAGAGAGGAAGAGAGAGAGATAGAGAGCTAGAAACATCAATGAGAGAGAAACATCGATCAGCTGCCTCCTGCACACCCCCCACTGGGGATGTGCCCGCAACCCAGGTACATGCCCTTGACCGGAATCGAACCTGGAACCTCTCAGTCCGCAGGCCGACACTCTATCCACTGAGCCAAACCGGTTTCAGCAAAATTTTTACATTTCTATCTAGCTTTTCACAGCTCCCAACCCCGAATACTCACACCCTCAGTGGAACAGGCCTTAATATTAACTGATTCAATATTAAAGCATTTTCTTCTTACTCTGTGGTATGTCAAACTTGGGCTTCATACAGTGGTGGTAAAGAATAGGAAAGATGTCTGTTGATTAGTGTTGGTGAAGATGTGGAGAAAATGGAACCCTCCTGCACTTTTGGTGGGAATGCAGATTGCTGCAGCCACTGTGGAAAGCATTATGGAGATACCTCAACATATTAAAAATGGACCCAGTATTTCCACTTCTGGGAATATAGCTAAAGAATCCTGATATACTAATTCAAAAGAATATATGCATCCCTATGCTCATTGCAATAGCCAAGATTTGGAAGTAGTCCAAGTGCCCATTTATAGGTGAGTGGATAAAAGAGGTGTGGTACATTTACACAATGGAATACTACCATGCCATTAAAAAGAAGGAAATCCTGCCTTTTGCCCCAGCATGGGTGAACCTTGAGAGTATTATGCCAAGTGATATAAGCCAGTCCCAGAAAGACAAGTACCATATGATTTCACTTATATGTGGATTCTAATAAACAAAACAAACAAACAAATAGAAGCAGACTCATAGATACAGTGAACAGACTGACAGCTCTCAGGTGGAGAGGGGTTGGAGGACAGAGGACTGGGTGAAAAAGAGGAAGGAATTAAGCAATGAAAAAAAAACTCTCATAGACACTGATAACAGTATGGTGATTACCAGAGGGAAAGAAGGTGGGAAGAGATAGAAGAGGGTAAAGGGAGGATAAATGTTGTTGGATGGAGACTTGACTTGGGGTGGTGAACACACAATACAGTGTACACATGATGTATTATAGAAATGTACACCTGAAACCTATATAATTTTATTAACCAATGGCGCCCCAATAAATTCAATAAAAAAAATGTGTCTTCATCTCTCAGAGCACTTCTTCGAAAAGTCTTCAAAACTGACAGGGACCTCTGGGTTTTTCTTCTCAAGTTCCTTTCTGCGTGTCTGCACAAAGAAGGCATTAGCAGATATTTTGCCTTTTGGCTTTCTGGGATCCTTTTAGCCCTCCTGACTGTATGGTTCCTTAGTCTGGGCAGTGCAGGGCACCACACGAGTCTCAGCACTCACCAGCCTCACGCCAGCTGCCTTCACAAGAGCCACCTCTATTTTTTCTAGTTTCTTAAATCCTTCTAAAGAGAAAAAAATTAAATATATATTTATATTATTGATTTCAGAGATGAAGGCAGAGAGAGAGAGAGAGAGAGAGAGAGAGAGAGAGAGAGAGAGAGAGAGAGAGAACAACAATGATGAGAGAGAATCATTAATCAGCTGCCTCCTGCACATGCAACCCTGGCATGTGCCCTGACTGGGAATCGAACTGTAACCTCCTGGTTCATAGGTTGATGCTCAACCACTGAGCCACACACTCTAGTTTTTTAAAGTGTAGATTTAGATAATTAATTTAAACCCTTTTTTATTCTATAATATAAGCATTTAACTGATACATTTCCCTCTAAACTGTGCTTTAGCTGTATCCTACACACTTAGACATGTATTTTCGTTATCTTTCAATTTGAAATATTTTCCAGTTTCCTTTGTGATTTCTTTTTTGACCACAGGTTATTTATAAGTGGATTAATTTCTAAATATTTGGGGATTTTTAGAAATTTTAATTAATCTCAGATTTATTGCATTTTTGTTAAAGAATATACTTAAGATTTCAACAATTTTGAAACGTATTAAGCCTGATTTTGTGGGCCAGAAAATCAAGTATCTCGGTGAATGTTATTTTGCTCCTAAAAAAGAACATATATTTGAAAGTTTATAACAATAGGAAAGATGTGAGTGTATGTGAGGGAGTTCACTTCAAAGGTATTTTTTCCAGCTTTCGGGAATCAAAATGACGCTAGGAGATACATATTACTGAACCCTTTTGAAAACCTTATTTTTAAAAAAATGCCACAAGGCTCATACACTTAACCTCTTATAGAATGTAACATTTTACACATTGTCTAAGAAGAGTAATTTTAGAACCCTGATTCTTCTGTGATTTAGTCTCTTAGTAATTTTAGGTGGCCTGGAAATAGAGAACTAAAATTTTCTTAAGTTTCAGAAATTATAGTCTATTTGTCTTCTCTTCCCACCCCCGTGGATGTATTTGTAGGCTGTGGGGGCAGTGAGCTATGTAGTGAGAACATTTTATCTGGACTTAAAGCTTGATTCCCACACACCTTATTGTGTAACCTTGAAAATACACTTAACCTTATGGAGCTTTCATTGCTTAATGTTTTAAATGGAAAACAATATTTACCTCACATGGTATTTCCTATTATTCAACTAGAAAATAACCTTTTATTAATGTGATCTTCAGTTTTCTAATGTCTTCATTCCTGTTTATTTTTGAAAGATTATTAAAAAAGAAAAAGATATTTAGGGAAGATCAGTGCTCTGATTTATTTTTTTGTATATTTTCTCCAGTTTATTGTTGTTACACTTTTGCTACAATAGGTTTTTGAGACTTCATGGAATAATTTTGAAGCAGTGCTGCAAAAATGCAGTGCTTGTCATTTAACCACCAAGTCTATTTTTCATGCTTGTGAAAGAAAGAGAAGCATTTGTATGGTTTTATTAAATATCCCTCTATATTTGTGAGCACCTGAAATTCACCATAAATATAAAGAACTCCTTAGTCCAACAAAATTTCAACACCAGGACCAATGTGATTATTTTGTAGGCAAAGAGGGTTCATTTCTCGTTGATTTTTTTCCTGACAATTGCTTTATTGAATTTTACATTAAATTCATTTTTCATACTCTTCTTAATTTCTAAGTATCAAAATGGGTTTATGGTTTTTTTTTTAAAGAGCTATTTTATTTTATAGATACATACACAAATAGCTGAAACTTGACATGACATGATGTCTGGGATTTGCTTCAACATATTCTTATGGGGAAGGAGGTGAGGTGAAGGGAGGTGAAACAGTATAACATTGTTTATACCAAATTACCTCAATTGATCATTGATGAAGCTGATGATAGGCCCGTGTAGGGGTGAAAACTTTCCCTTTTCCCCTTTGAGGTTCTTTGGCCGGTCTAATAATTAGGTTGAAATTAGGCAGATTAACAGGAGAAAAGCAAATTTGATTTCTAATGTACAGGAGCTGCATAAAAATGTGAAACTCAAAAGAAGTGAACATGGAAACTTTTATACCTTTAGACAGAGAAACCATGAATTTGTGAAGAGCTGACAAGACAAAGGAGTTTGGGCTTGGGAAGTAAATTAGTGAAGAAGTAACAAGATTTGCTCCTATGGCTTTCTTGGCCCCGAATTCCCGACCCTTGTTGTTAAAGATGCCTTCTACCCTCCTGGTCCAGGGACGGTACCTTCCCCATGGGAGCTTTATTTCCCACTTTCAGAGGGACAAAGGGGGTTCAAAGGGTCCTCCTTACGCGTGCTTTTCCTCAAGTACCTCTAATTCAAAATTAGCAATAGGCCAACATAGCATCTTTTCAAGTGGCTTATTCTGCTCCCCTTCACATGTATTCATTATTCTTTCCTTTTTTGTACAATTTTGAATTTTTAAAATCTTTTTATTTTTATTTTTCTCACATTCAACTTGTGGTTCCCTGAACCCTGTTCCTCTTTCTCATCTGGTCTGTCGGCGTCCGCTTGTAATGTTCCTTCTCCTGCCCATGCTAGCCATACTCTTTGAGCAGACTGCCCACCACTTGCCATCCCCTGGACCTCAGCTTCCTCAGGCGCTGGCCCTCACTTACCTCAGTTAGAGGCTGTTGTTGTGCTCTTCTCTTTCACCTTTATCAAGGTGCATACCACAATTCACAGCAATCGCTTAACCCTGTGTCTGGACTGAAATGTCTCCGTGGAGGGGTTTTATTGTCTTGTTCATAAGGTATCGTTAATACTGACCACAGAGTGGAAGTGGGTACGGAAGGAGGATTTGCTCATTGAAATTCTCTCCCTCTCCCCCTCTCTCTCTCTCCCCACACCTGCTCCAAGAAAGAGACTTCGGGTTCACATTGCTCTGTTTTCTGTGCGGTGAGTAATATCCACTGGGTAGCAGCCCATCAGTGACCTGTGGGCCTCCAGCAATGACTTCATAATCTCAATACGTCAAGCTTCTAGTTGTTTCTCTGACACCTCAAATTTTACTAAATTCGCTAAAAATAAGTAATAAGATTAGTAATAAGATGGAGGAGGGAAATGAGAGTGAAAAAATAGGTATCGAATTAGCAACTCTACAAATGTTTTCTTGGATGATCACTTTTGATTGGTGTTTACAGCGTCACCTGAAGGCTGACTTTATAAATGCCACATGGTTATCATCTGGCTGGGATTTGACGGCAAAACAGGCACAATGTTATAATGCTAGGCACGCCCAATATTCCATCAGCACAAAAAAACATGGACCGCTGGTATTTTTTTATCTGTAGTTGAGATTATTTTCAACAAGGAAAAAAAAAACTTCTTTTCTCTTTTCTTTTTTATTTTTTTTAGGAGGCTTAGCTGCTCTAAGAGTATTAGAAAAACTTTGAAAAATTCCATATGCCATTCTTAAATGTAGTTTAGTATTGGTTCCCACATTCTACATGGAATTATGATTGTGGTAGGGCAGAGAAGTGCAGAGATGTAACTTGCTATCGCAAACAAATAAAACAAAGACATACATTCTGCCAGGAGGGATATAGACTTGTTTACAGCACTACATAGAAAATGAGGAAAATTTGAGTTAAAAATAGTATAACTGGAGAAACCCATGTGGACTTTGTAGCAGTAAAATTTGATTTTACTTTATAAAAAAACGTGTTCATTTTCCCAATTACACACCTTCCTATTTTATTTATATCTTATCTATTGCTCACATGAATGCCTATGAATATGTGTAAAATTTGAAATAATTGTGTTAGAGAAAAGCATTTGACACTAGAAAAAATTTTTTCTTTTACTCTTAGTTATTAAATTTAGGTTTGTTCTCTTATGTATAGTTTTATCTTTGTAGTTTCCTATGAAAGTCACATGTTATCTCTTGTCTTCTCTTGAACTCTTCAAATGCTGTGATCGCCCTGTTTAAAATTGCAACCTGCCCTTCCCAATCCAGATCCCTTTTGGCCTGTTCTAATTTGTTTCCATTGCCCTTGGCATCCTGTACATACAATATTATTGAGTTACTTGCTTATTCCCTGTCTCCCCCTACATAAGGATGTAGATCATCATTTATTTAGTTGTTTGATATATGCCAACCAACTAAAAAGGCACGTCTCATGTATGAGGCACTCAAGTAATATTGATTAATGAATGAAAAGAATTAATAATAACAATAATAGTTAAAAATTCTAAGTACTGCCCTAACCAGTTTGGCTTAGTGGGTAGAGCATCGGCCTGTAGACTGAAGGGTCCCAGGTTCGATTCCGGTCAAGGGCATGTACCTTGGTTGCAGGTACATCCCCAGTAGGGAGTGTGTAGGAGGCAGCTGAATGAATGTTTCTCTCTCATTGATGTTTCTAACTTTCTATCCCTCTCCCTCTCCATTTCTCTCTGTAAAAAAATCAATAAAATATATTTTAAAAATTCTAAGTACTTTACTATGTACCAAGCACTGTTGTAATGACTACATATGTGTAAATTCGTGTAGTCTTCAAAACATCCCTATGAGGTCAATGGTGTTATAATCCACGTTACACAAACGAGGAAACTGAGGCACATAGAAGTTAAGCAGCTTGATAGTTTCTGGCATTCTGGCTAAAAAGTGGCGGAGTCCAGATACCAACACAAGTAATTCTATTCCCTAGGCATGATGTCACCTGTTATCCTAACCTGCCTTTAGTGTGTAGACAAAGCCTCGTGGGGAAAAGATAGTACATATTTTCATAAGTAAATAGCTCTAAACCTGTCTCAGTACAACTGAAAGATAATGCCCCACATACCTTGGAAACTATGGCGTACTAAGGAAGGTGTCAGAGGTGAAAGGGATGAGGGTTGTGGGCAGTTTTCTGCAAGCAACTATAAAACATTCCTCTCTTTCTGTTCTCTGACATCACTGTTGACAACCACCACCTGATTTGCCTTTTGAAAGTCACCAATTTCTCAAGATAGTTTCCTCCTTCTAAAGTGTGGGGTTAGGACTCTAAGCTATCAAATGTCTTTCTGCCTCCAAATGCTGTGGTTCTAAAAATGCATTTCTGTTTTCTGATGTTCAAGTAAATTATTGACAGTAGAAAAAGAGGGGGGGGGTGTTTTTTTCTTATTCTTAGTACTGGTCAAATCTTTCCTATATTTGAATCTTAGTAGAAATTGTACATGGTTCCTCAATGAAAGAGAAATTAAATGAAAGTTGGAAAAAGAAATTGAAGATAGGACAATAATGGTTTTTCCAAAATCCATCCTCGCCTTTGGGTTTGTGCTATAGTGCTAATTGTATTGCCAGCACCCTTACCGTTTCTACATCTTTGCATACCTGACTCTGAATAGTTCATGCATTCTCATTTCAGGATGTGAGCTGTCCATATTTTGGGGAGGGCTAGATCAGGGATGGACAAACTGCGGCTCGCGAGCCACATGCGGCTCTTTGGCCCCTTGAGTGTGGCTCTTCCACAAAATATCACGGCCTGGGCGAGTCTATTTTGAAGAAGTGGCGTTAGAAGAAGTTTAAGTTTTAAAAATTTGCCTCTCAAAAGAAATTTCAATCGTTGTACTGTTGGTATTTGGCTCTGTTGACTAATGAGTTTGCTGACCACTGGGCTAGATCATTTCATTTTTCTCCTCTCTCCTGTGGATGAACTATACATCTTCTGACTCAAACCCTCCGTTTTACCTTTCTTGGGGAGATAGTTATTTGGGGAAATTGTTCCCTTCACAGTTGGCACAATTGTCTTAATATTAATTGTGTCAAAATCTAATCAACCCTGGTTTAACTACACTACCACTTAAAAAAAACACACACACACACACATCTTTATGATATTGGAATTCTCACTCCTAATGAAAAGTAAAATGATTTTTATAGCTTCTTTGCAAAACAGACTGACAGTCCCTTAAAAATTTTCACATAAAACCTGGCCATAGTGGCTCAGTGGTTGAGCATGGACTTATGGAGCAGGAGGTCATGGTTCGATTCCCGGTCAGGGCACATGTCTTTGCAGGCTCTATCCCATGTTAGGCGTGCAGAGGCAGACAGCCAACCAATGATTTTCTCTCATTTTGATGTTTCTATTTATCTCTCACTCTCCCTTTCTCTCTGAAATTAATAGAAACATACTTTTTAAAAATCTTTATGCATAAAATTACTGTATGACTGAGTAGTTTCACTCCTGGGTATATTCAAGAAAAATGCACCCATATGTCCACACAAAACTTATACATGAAGGTTTAGAGAATTATTTGAATATCTGACTATTCAGAATAGTCAAAAAAGGGAATGATCCAAAATATCCATCAACTGATGAACAGATACATGAAATGTGATATTCTGTATGACCTATGTTTGTGATTGTTTGGCAGCAAACATTTGGGCACACAAGGGAAGGAAGTACTGGTCTGTGCTAGCAAATGGATGAGCTCTGAAATATTATGTTGAGGGAAGGAAGCAGGTCACAAATGACTACATTTGTATAATTCCATTTATGTGAAATGTCCAGAACAGACACATCTATATAGAGACGGAAAGTGGATGAGTGGTTGCCTAGAACTGGGGTGGATGGGGGAGGAAGTGGTGAATGACTGCTAATGGGCTTTGGGGTTTTTTGTTCATTTGTCCGTTCTTTTTGTGGTGATGAAAGTGGTCTCAGATTGATTGTGGTGGTGGTTGCACAAATCTGTAAATATACTAAAAACCATTAAATTGTATACTTGCAATGGGTGAATTCTATGATATGTAAAATTACATACTAATGTAGATATGTGACATCTATATGCAAATGCATCACTTACTTACACTAAAAATTGAATAAAAACTTATCCATAAGCTACCCAACCATTTCCCTATTACCATGGTCTTCTGTACCCCTTAGCAATAAACCGAGAACCTTTTCTTTTCTCCTCCCTTTTATTTCATTGTAATTATTTTATGAATCTATCATTAAACATTGTTTATTATTTTGTAGAACTCTGGAGGAACTTAACATAAAATGACAGGTGAATAGCAGCACCAAGAAACTCTGGCCCCTAAATTACATCTGTAAAATCAATCTTTAAAATTTAAATTATGCATCTAAAAGAATTGAATATAAAAGTAGTATATAGAGGAATCTTAACTTGGGAGTATATTTTGTATAAGAAAAAGACAGATCTCCAAAAATAACTAAAATATTATTATCAATGTATCTAGCTGTAAGTAGCTAGGAAGGTAAAAGTTAATAACTAGCCCTGACCGTTTTGGCTCAGTGGATAGAGCATCGGCCTGCAGATTGAAGGGTCCCAGGTTCGATTCTGGTCAAGGGCATGTACCTTGGTTGCGGGGACATCCCTAGTAGGGGGTGTGCAGGAGGCAGCTGATTGATATTTCTCTCTCATCGATGTTTTGGACTCTCTATTCCTTTCCCTTCCTCTCTGTAAAAAAATCAATAAAATATATTCTTAAAAAGTTAATAACTAATAATTCTCACAATAACCATCAAAAAAGTTCAATGGAAGTTATCAATACATTTTAAAAATTTTGTTTGAAATTGGGAAAATAGAATACTTAAACCATGAAATAATATTCTTGTAACAAATATAGAAAACTTGCAAAATAATTTCTATATATTAAAAAGGAAATTTAAACAAATACAGATCCATTTAAAAAGTGAAGACACAATATTTTAAATGAGTATTTTCCTAATCAATGTTTAAATAACTTAAGTCTAAACAAAATGTCAATATGATTTTTGTTTAAAAATTCATGGGAAAAGTGAAGTAAGATTCAGGAGGAAAAAGAAGAAAATATATGTCTTTTTAATTTGGAAAAATGAGGGCAACGATAGAAGCAGTATTTCACATATTTGGACATAAAAAGCTACTGTAAGACAGTAGATCATGGGGAAATACGTGATGAATGAGAGAATGGGTGTGTTCCCTAAGAGACTTCTAGTCAGATCTTTAAAAACAATATGTGTTTGCCATGCTTTTTACCTCCCTAAGCTCTTTTTGAATTGATCACATTTTTTGTTGTTGTTGAATATTATTCACCATAAAGTCTAAGAGAAATGTTTACGGAAGTTAATTTTTGTTTTAACTGCAGTTTAGTTTATTGCTATTATTTTGTAGTAATTCTTAATGAGGGGGTGGAATTCTGTCACTGGGGCTGTTTATGCACAGCCTGTTCCCCATGTTCTGTTATACTCACCTTGATGAAGAGCACTTATCCCTGAGAACCATAGCCTTAGCCAACCACAGGTCAGAATAGGTTTTATTCTATGTGTTTTCATGGAGATACATGTGGAGTACCACCAATATAGAGTGAAATGGAATTTTTTTTTAAGATTTTGATTAATGCACTCAATCAACAAGCTCCATAAATTTTGGTTTTTATTTTGGATGTCAGAAATCTCAATCACCAGATTGAAATTCAGCGCTGCATTTCTGACTGTCCTCTAAGTCTCACAGTTTCAGCCACCCGCCCTGCCACTGTGGCTTTCCCTGCCACATCTCAAATCCTGCAGTTTGCTCGATTTCTCCTTGGAGAGAGAATGAAAATTATAGCAGTTGAAGTTCAAGACCTGATTGTCAATAACCCCCATCCCATTCTACTGGCTCTTTGATTTCTCTATTCCCTTTATGAACATGCACACTGTGATCTCATAAGTATCCATGCCGAGCACTTTTGAAGTTACATGTTTATCCCAAGACCAGAGACTAATGTGGCATTTAAAGGGATTCTTTACTTCAACCTAAATGCAGGGCTAACAGTTTCAAAAGCTGTACTTGTCAGTATTTAATGACTAAAATCTATGCATATTTCTTCTCGGTTTAGCATAGTGAGACGTTCTTTGAGAAACATATTATGTTATAGATGAAAGTACTTTAGATTTATAGTCAAAATGCCACTGGCCTTGCTCTTTGCTCCCTGCATATGCTTGAGCAAGATGCTTAATCTCCTCTACTTGTTTCTTATATATAAGAATATCAACTCAGTGCCTACCTTTAAATCCTTGTAACAGGAGATGATGTATGTACGAGTGTATGGCAGTTATTACTCGTGGTCAGAGCCATGTTCCTGGATTAGACAGTATTATTTTATCTGATGAGGTTATGTTGAACCTATATGAAGTGAAAGAATCTTATTTTCATTTTCATGATCACAGTTTCAGACCAATTCACTTGTAATGACACAGGAACTTAAAAACAAAAAAAAATGTTTTTGCAACTAAATATGCAGCATAGGTAAACATCAGATGCTTTTGTAATTAAGATCATCTGAAGTTTTTAATAAGCTATATTACACATGGTCTGCTAACAGTGCACAATCACTGTCTTATATCCTTTATAACAGTGCATTTAGTGTTCCACTGAAACATGGTCAGTGAATGCACAATATTCTTACTTACAATTATGAGGGGCTCTGTATATTACAGCAGCTCCACTGTGTCTGCTGTTAGCTGGAAAAATGCTGGGAGCAACAGCAGCTACTATCAACAGGGAGCCATATTAATTATTTGAAATGTGCCTCATAAGAGGAATCAGCAGAGTTTATTACAAGTCGAATATTACTTGAAACGGGAAGGTTACTCTAACTGTTATCATAGTCTATGTGTCATTAACTTTCCTTGTTTAGGAAAAGAGATTAACAACCCTGTAAATTGCTATAGTAAATGTGTAAAATAGGACTGCATATTCCCATTGTAGAAAGAAAGTGGTGGATCCCCACTTTGACCCAAACCTTTCTATAAAGTAGCTCTAGAAGTGGAACTGACTGTAATTACGCTTTCCTGCCTTAAAATTCAAATTGCTTACTAGATCATATCGATTATACAAACTATAGCTGCTTTGAGCATTAGAAATTCTTTTGTTTTTAAGCTAGCAATTTTTTCAATCACCATCTCAACATTCAAATCCACTTTATTACTTTAATTCACAAGACAGAAAGTATATTGCAAATACTGTATGTGAGCTAGACAAATGCTTTGTAAGGAAGAAAGAATGAATTCATCTACCTGCTTTTTATATTGTGGTTATTTATTGTTTTTTTTTTCCATCAAAAACAATAAGCATGTGGAGGGTAGTACTCCATTAAATAATGTAAGTAAATCATAAAAATAAAAATTAATCAGGGTTGTAAAGTTATCTAAGTAAGTGTTACTCAAAGTGTTATTGGACATTGATGCCAGTTTGCACCCTGTTTCTTACTGATCTGCAATGAGTAAGTGAAGAAATTGAGAGTGTTTAGAAGCATTTGTAACAGATTGATAGAGTTCTTAATGTCTGTTTAATCTAGCAATTAAAAATTAGGTCTTGTATTTTGTATGTCTTTGTTTTTAGTTTTTCCATTTTGTTTTTTTTTCTTAAATCACTTTAATTGTATTTTTAAGTGTCACTCCACAATAAAATGGTAATTTAGCAACAGTAACAACAACACAAAATCTGAATTGTATAAGAAAGACTGCTTTAATCAGTTGATGTTTGGATGGCACATAATGTTTCTGTGTTTGGATAGATCTGTCTACACTCTATAATGGCTGTTAATTTGGTATGGAGCGAGTTCACGTGACATCATAAAGCAGAAAAGTAACAAGACATAACTACAACGTCTCTCTGACATTTATTTTTGGGTCCACAGGTCAGGCACATCATGGCCAGGTATCCTACATCTCTCCACCAGTTCACCTTGACTCTGAGCTAGAAAGACCCCCTGTTAGAGGTAAGTGTTTGTTTCTTTTTGATTATTTTTAAATTTTTATTATTGAAAGTATTACATATATTACCCTTTTTCCCCCCACTGACCTCTTCTAACCCGCTTTCACCCCTCCCCCAGGCCTTCACCACACTATTGTCTGGATCCATGGGTTATGCATATATGCATACAAGTTCTTTGGTTGGTCTCTTCCCACCCACCCACCATACCCCACCTTCCCTCTAAAATTCCACAGGAGACTTTATTTATTCTTTGATGAAGGCAATTAATTAAGTTAAAGGTGATAGTAAATATATATTTCACAATGCAGTATCTGTTTAAAAAGCAAGGGGAGATGGTGTGTAGGAAATCTGATGACAGAATGTGTAACTCTTATTTATTAACTAAAAATGTGAAATGTAGTTCTGATAAATGTTTGTAAAGTAAAATAAGAAATAAGGATGCATAGTGATTGAACTAGTGGAAGTCTAGTTGAAAGACAACCTAGATTTAGAGACTAACAGCTAACCATTATTTTTTTTAATTGGAACTTTCTTCTATTATTGTATTTTTATATAAATTAAAATGGCTTAATCTAAGTCATTGAAATGTTTATTTTCTTACAATTTGATATTTTATATTATTCTTTTAAAAAGTTATTTTAGTATAGTTTATTTTGTAATGTATAAATTAAAAATGTGTATTTTAAATAGATACCACCTATTTAAAGATTTTTTAAGAAACTAGTCATACAAAAGTTAAAATAACACTTATAATTATATAATCTAAATACAGAATGTGGTTTTCTCTTTTTAAGAATATTTATTACTGATTTCCAAACATTTTGTAAGTATCCTAAGGTTAATTTTCCAGTTCAAAGTATTGCAGTATATTTTCTTATACCTTCAAAAGTATTAATGACTTGATATAATAAAAGTCTTTAGGTCTGACTTTTAGGAGCATGTTTTCTCTAATGCGATTCCTCCTGTCAGGAGTCTTCTTAACTTCTCTTTTCTATTCACTAAGCTCCTACCAGTGTTCCAAGGCTCTTCTCTATCTTCAGTTCCTCTGCAGGCTTCCCTGGACTCTGCACTGGGGAGGAGCTAGATGGATGCCCCTGTTCTCCAAGTGCTCCCCGGCGCCCCCACCCCCACACCCCTACGCTTGCCTCCACCTTTTACACCTAAGACATAGTCTTATTTTTCAGTGCACATGTTTCCCTCTCTCTTCTGTTAGGTCTTTGTGGGGAGAGAGTGTCAGAATTACCATTCTCCTTCAGCCACTGGTCTGTGCGTGGCACATACTGGGCAGTCACAGGACAATTTCTAAGTGGCTGAAATGTAAAGTGACTGCCTAGATGCTGAAGGATGCATCCTCGGTGTTTAGGCAGAAAAGGGAATTAGGGACCAAAGGGGAATCCCACAAAGAGGGAAACAGATTGAATCGAAACATGGGTATGTCAAAGTGGTGATATTTTTAAGGAAATATGCTGGGCACACAGTAAAATGGGAACAGTTTGAGAGGAAGAGACTGGAGAGATGCAACAGGGCAGATCGTGAAGGACTCTGTATCACACATGCAAAGGAGTTTGTATTTTATTCTGGAAAAGAATGTGGAATACTTTTTTTTTTCCCTTTCTTTTTATTTATTTATTTATTATTATTATTATTTTATTGTCTAAAGTTTTACATATGTCTCCTTTTTCCCCAATTAACCCCCTCCCCTCAGTCATTCCTACCCTGGGAAAAACCCCACCGCCCCAGGGTCTGTGTCCATTGGTTTTGCTAATATGCATGCATACAAGTACTTTTGATGGAATACTTTTAATTAAAAAAATAATTGTTCCCCAGTCAGTCGATGCTACCTTGAAACCTGATCAGTTCTTGATACGAGAAAAATACCTGTGATGTCAGTGTGGATGATGAGAGATTGTCAGAGGGAGGCTGTTTCAGGAGTACCGGTAAAAGATGACCGGAGAATTAGTTAGGAATGTGTCAGCGGCAATGGCTGGGCCTGAGAAATATTTTGAAGAGACGTGTCAGTTAGCTGAACAGAACAGGGGGAGGAACAGAAATGCCTCCAAGGTTTCTATATTGATTAACAGCTTGGATGCGTATGACATGATCCCTCACCATGAGGAATAGATGCGTTTTACATTGATGCAATGTTTTAGATATGTTAATTCTTAGCAAAATGTTGTTGCTCTGAAAGATGTAAACCTACTTATGCAAGTTGGTGACCTCAATATAATTCAATTTTTCAGACATGCTCTCAGTATGATTTGGGAAGAGTACTCTAAGCTTTTGCATAGGATGTGTAATAATCTACTCTAAAAGTTAGTGGCTTTAAACAAGAAACATTTGTTACAGTTCTCAGAGGCTGCTGAGTCACGTGAGTGCTGACTTGGATGCTTAGCAGTTGGCAGATGGCTGGTTTTGTGGGGGAGGGAGCTCACATGTGTGGTAGTCAACTTGATGTCATTTGGGGTGATGGCCATATGGCTCTCATTACCCAGCAGCCTAGCACAGGTGCATTCCCATGGTGATAGGATTTCCAGCAATATATAAACAAGTCCCAGAGTTCACATGTTTTTCAGGACTCTGCCTGTGTCATGTTTGCTATGTCCCATTGGCCAAAGCAAGTTAGCCGACCCCAGGCGTGAGAGAGCAGAAATAGACTCCATTTTACAATCCAAAGGACCATGAATACAGATAAAGAAAGGACTTTAGGGCAGATAAAGAGTAAAATAAATTTAGAAGGAAATAAGACAAAAACTAGCTGATAAAATGAAAGGGTTTAGAGCTAATAAACTTGGGAGTTCTAGAACTTCCTTGTCTTAGTTTCTTCAACTACTACATAGATCAGAAATGAGAACTTCACAGTATCTTTGTGCAGATTAGGGGTAATACAGAATAAAGTCTGGCATCTGGTAGGCCCTAGATAAAATGTGGCTATTACTATGTACTTTTGGGTTCATTGCTGTGGCAAATGGGAAGAAATTGGGTTTTGGAGCCAAGGCAGACTTGCATGACCTTAGAATGATTGTCTTGATAACTTCCAGTTCTCATATCATTTATCTACTTACGTTGACCTAGAGAACCTCCTAAATTGCTTGGTGATTAATGCAATTGCAGCTATATTCACTAGCTCATGTGCCATAGTTCTACAGTTTAAAAAAAAATCTTAATTAGATAAAGAGGCTTATATAAATCACCAAAATAACATTGCAGACAATCATGTGCTTTTTTTTTAAACCTAATATTTTATTTCTAAAAATATTTTGAAAATGGGATAGAGTTGGCATAATAGCATTAGTTTGGAACAATAAAATATTTCCTTTCAACTTTCAACCATCACTCCTGACCTTTATTTACTATTTTGAATTATACTGTAAACTGATGTTAATATTTATATGCAGTCATATTATACAAATGAACTATATTATATCTATTGGTAGATAGATATAGATATATGAAGATACAAATATAAATAGATAGTTATTTATGTATAAATATAGGAACAGAGAGAGGGCCTCTCGTGTATATTATAATTTTTATTTGAATTAATACAATAAGATAAATTATTTTTTAAATAATTTGGAATTTAATCTCCAATGATTTTTTTTGTAATATTATATAGCAATATCCTCTGAATTGCCTGAATACTAAAATTAGCTAGCCATTGTAGCTTTTATTTCCCTATTTTTTGCTAGAGTTTTATACATATTGCAGATATGAACAATATATCTAGATAGTCCCCTTCCCACATTGACCTGTAGCTCTCTGTATTTTCTTTCTTGTCTACAGGTATGTTAAAGTTTTAGGAATTATTGCTTTAAATATTAATTCCTTGTGTACTTTATAGACTTGATTTTTAATAGGAAAATCATACTTAATTTTTTTAATATTCATCAAGCTAACCATACAAAACAATAACATAGTAATATAAGAACATAGTAATATAATCTATACTAATAAGAGAGAAATATGGTAATTGACCAGCACTCTGCGATGCTCATAGCCAATCAGGAGGGAATATGCAAATTAGCGGGACAAAGATGGCTGTGGCCATGGAGCCAGCTGGAGCAGGCAGGAGGCTTGGGTCGACCCCGGTGAGAGAGGAAGCCAAGCTTCCCACCAGCTTGTGCCAGCTGCTGAAGAAGGGGCCTGTGGGCAGAGACCACGGAGCCAGCCTGAGCACACAGGAAGCTTGGGTCACCCGGGCCAGCCGCCGAGGGAGGGGCCTGCAAATGGCCCTCAGCCCCTCACTCAGGCTGGCCAGGCACCCCAGCAGGGATCCTCCCCCTGAAGGGGTGTGGCCAGCCTGAAAACAGCCCTCAGCCCCTCACCCAGGTTGGTCCCACACCTCCAGCAGGGACCCTCATCCTATGAGGGCATGGATGGCCTGCATACTGCCCCTTGCCCAGGCTGGCTCCATCCCCAGTAGGGGGCGTGGCTGGCCTGCAAATCATCACAGGCCCCTTGCCCAGGCTGCCCTGCCCCCGTAGAGGAACCCCCACCCCGATCCGGGACACCCTTCAGGGCAAAACAGCCAGCCTCCACCTGTGCACCAGACCTCTATCTATACTAATAAAAGGGTAATATGCTAATTCGACTGGGAGACCTTCCAGGAGAACTTCCAGATGTTCTTCTGGACAAAGCTGTGGTGGCAGGGCTGAGGTAGATGCAGTTAGAGGCCAAGAGGGGATGGCAGTTGTGGGTGATCAGGCCAGGCCAGGACGGCAGTTGTGGGTGATCAGGCCGGTGTGGGGGGGCCGTTGGGTGTGATCAGGCCAGCAGGGGGGGGCAGTTTGGGGCAAGCAGGCTGTCAGTGAGGGTCAGTTGGGGACAATCAGTCTGGCGAGGGGGCAGTTGGGGGCGAGCAGGCCGGCAGGCAGAGTGGTTAGGGGCAATCAGGCAGGCAGGCAGGTGAGTGGTTAGGAGCCAGCAGTCCCAGATTACAAGACATGGGATTGGGCCTAAACTGGCAGTCAGACAGCCCCCTAGGGGTCCCAGTTGGAGAGGGTGCAGGCCGGGCTGAGGAACAACCCTTCCCATGCATGAACTTTGTGCATTGGGCCACTAGTTACCAATATTAGCACGGGGAACTTTTCAAAAGAAAATATGAACTAACATATAATAACATATATTGCTTCAGATGTTTTATCACTTCATTCTGTTTTCATCTGAAATATTTTGGATTACTTGGTAATTTTTAAAAAAAATAAGGATTGTACTTTGAGTATTTGAGACAGTGGTCTAATTATTGGTAACAATGAATTGTGTTTTAAAACCCTATTCTTAAAAATAGTTTTATAAACTGTTGTTCAAAATATAAATATAGATATAGACATAGATATAAATATGACACTATCATTCCTTTTTTTTGACCCCTCAAGTTCTATAACATATATGAAATATTTTGGTTTTAAATACAATGTCACCATCCTTTCTCCTTTCAATTCTCTTGATTTCTTTCCATTTTGTTCATTTTTTAGGGAAAAATATTTTGTGAAATTAATGCATTCGTTTGTCAAATGTATTTTTTCTTTGTTATTGTGCATCTTAATTGTGGCCAACATGATTTTAATAACCATGTGGGAAATGTAGAAGCAAGTTACCAACTAGCCTTGAATAAAAAGTTGTGATCTGCATTTCAAAGTGCCAAAATTCAGTGGCACTGTTGAGTAAATTTGAGAGGTTCTATTTGTTAAGTCTAATGTGATCATACATGGCATTTGGTCACATAATTTATGCCTGTGGTGACTTTATGTGCATTCTTCAATTTACAGATTCTATTACTGAATAGAGGTGTAAATTCTGATAGTTTACTAGTGCATTAATGTCACAATACATTACAAGGTAATTAACCAGAGCTGCCACTATAAATAGAAAAATAGTCACAGCCCTCACTATAAACTACTTCATAAAAGTAAGATCCTGAATCAGCATTCACCATTATAGTGATTTTTCTTGCCAGACGTCTCATTAATCAGGAAAACAGCTTCATCTAGAAGCACTATTATTTTTAAAGCTTTCATTATGGAAATAAAGTCATTATAATTTTGTGGTTAACTTAATTAGATTGATTATATATTTCCATACGCAAATAACGCCTATACACTTTTCAGACATATTTCCCAATTTTATATATTATAATTGGAAATGAAAGACTATTTTGGTACTTTTGTAGCAGATTTGTCATAAGCACAAGGGAGTTCTTGGAAGGGTGCATTAAGAGTTGCAGTTCTGAAGGTCATGTTTCCCCACCAACTATCCTTTTTCCCCCTGAGCCTTTATTTTGCCTCCTAACTACCCACATGAAAACTATTCAACCCCAGAACTGTATCTCTATTACAGTCAGGATCACTCACTGAAGATACTTGGGTGAGGTTTTGTGTTGGAAGCTGGATCACAATCCTAAACAAAGGCTTATATTATTTGATAATCGAATATAAAAGTTGAGGAATGCCCTTCAGTTGTAACTTTGTTATTTTATTTTTGGCTTTGTCTTGTTTCATTGTTTTCCTATACAATTTGGTGATAACCTTAGCAGTCAATTATAGAACCCAACCTAGTAATTCTTTACAACCTCACTAGCAATTCAAGTTAGATAAATTTCTGTTAATTAGCAACAGAAGATTAACTTCTGAAAAAATATGTCCATTTATATTACTAAAGATGATACTTTTATGTTCTGCTACATAAAAAAAAAATTGAAAGTAACCAGATAAACTTCACCTTCCAATATGGTAAACTACTAGTAATAAAGCTGGTGAATACAGCATTGTATTTAATTTGTATATTTTGTATAATCTTTCTTAAGTAGAGTCTTATATTTAATCATAAGTCTAATATTAAATATAATTTGTGCATTTGCTAATTGTTGACAGTTGCAATTTAGGGTTAGAGAAAAATCTAAAATATTTGGGGACATTTGAAAAACTATATCTATTTTTTCTTTTTTTCTATAATAAACTTATTAATATAAACATGGTTTCATTGGCACATAATCAATGAACTAGAATCATGCCAGGCATGAAGTTTCTGTGCAAATTGCATTACACTCAGCAAATCTACACACTGAAAATATTTTTTAAAGTTTGAAATAAACAGATGGTCCTGCTTGATGCATCTATATTAAAAATAGGCTCAAGCCAAAGATTTAGCATCACAAATTAAAGGCATTAATACACGATATTGTCTAGTAAAATATAAAAACATTTGAAATTGATTAAAATAAAAAAGGAACTAGACATCTGGCATTCTTATTGAGGAGTTTCCAGGCCTGTTCTTTCATATCCATGTGGTGTTTTGATAACTTATCTGGTTAGCAGGCATTATATAGTAGAACATAATTCCCTAGCTTCAGCCACTCTTAACCCAAAGAAATAAAAAGGCAACATGCACATAACAGAGTGCTTTGATTATGTTAAATAAACACCCCTTTCCTACGCTTGTAAATGCCTAATGTTTTTGCTGTGTTTAAATACACAGCCAACAACTAGTAGAAAGAGTATAGCTCGTTAATGTACATTGTAAACAACACTCCCATTTATTAAGTGTATATCTTGTATCTGACATACGAAAAATATTTTATACATTCTGTCTCATTAAGTCTTACCAAGGATGCTGTCACTTTTTCATTCAGACTTACTGTTCATCACAATATTTCTAGCACCAAGCTATTGTAATATTATATGGTAATCACCGAATTTGGTTTGAATTAATGGAAATTAAATTATAAACTTAATGGTAAAACGTGCATTTTTTCAATATTCTTAGGAATAAGTATAAGGGTTTTGTAAGTTATAACATACTTTCCAAATATGTATGTTATTGTTTGCATTTAATTGTGATAACCCCAATTTGCTAACCATATGGTCATCTACAAACTCATAGCCACAGCAACGTCTTTCCCAGGATTGTTTATGTATCAAATATCAAATGTAATAGTATATGTAAAGTCACTACATACCCTATAGAATGCTCTGCAAATATAATTTAATATAATTTAGCAGCAATACTGTATAGATCTAGTCTCAAACTGGGTAAAGCTCATAAAAAATGGTAAGATCAAGAAAATAAGTCCTCAAGAGAGTTTGCCATGGCCTTATCATCTTTAAATCCTGTTGGTTTAATTATGTTACAGTTTTATATGAAACATAACCTTGTTCTGTACATTTAAAATCTCAAACATGTATCAGACAATAAAACTATACCTCAGCCCTGGCCAGTGTGGATCAGCTGATTGAGTGTCCTCCCATGAACCAAGGTATCACCAGTAGGATTCCCGGTCAGGGCACTTGCCAGGGTTGCTGCTGGATCCTCAACAGGGGGTGTGCAGGAGGCAGCCAGTTGATGTTTCTCTCACTCCCTTTCCCTTCCTCGCTCTCTCTAAAATCAATAAAAATGTATATATTTTAAAAAACTATACATCAGCTTTTCTCTGTGACCTCCTGAAAGAGTTACTTTCATTTTATATTTAACTAATACTTTCTGTGCAGTTGCATCTTAGGCATGGTTTAAATTCCGAAGTTAATGGGAGAGGTTAAAAAATGAAAAGGAAAAAAAAAACACCTTGAAAAAAATTCTCTGAATTATCCTTAAAATATGGTATTTCCAATAGTGAGTTATTCCTTAATATCAGAAAATGTGAACACAAAAATACCCCAAGTCTCTTTTGGATATGGAGATACTTATGTGCTGAGTGGTGTAAGGAGACATACAACGGAGAGAACCTTATCCCTACTCCTCTAGCCATGAGCTCATTGAGTAAAATGGGAAGAGGAATCTTCCCCAAAAATCCTTTTGAATGTGTATATTTAAATGTAAGTCAAATTAATTTTCATGTGACTCTACTATAGTGAGTTACTATTATGTGCCATGCACTCTACGGGGGACTGACAATATAGCGAGGCACAAGAGAGAAAAGATGTTTGTCCTCATGGACTTTACCTTGTCATGGGGGAGGTAAACAATAGATCAGTTATGGATTAGACAAGATTATGAACAGGCTGTGATTAAAGGTATAAAAAAAGATATAAAGGCGGGTGATCAAGGAAAACTACTCCAGGGAGGTAACTATTGAGCTGAGCTGAGAGGAATAAAAGTAAGTTGGCCTTGACTAAATTTGAAGGGTAGTGTAACCAAAGGTCCTAAACTAGAAAAGTAGTGGTTTGTCAACTCTTTTGTTCACTAAGGAGGGCCTCTGAGGAGCCAGTCCTTGATGGAATTGTGCAGTTTGCAAGTCTGTCCAGAAGCAGCACTCTAGACAGGGGAAAGAAACTATAAGTTAATAAAAAACATAATAAACAAATGGGCATGGTAATTTGTGGGCCACAGTGGGAGTGGATGGGTTCTGGGGATATAGTGAGAGTATTTAGACAGGACTCAAATTATGCAGGGCCTTTTCAAAGAAAAACAAACAAACAAACAAAACAGAGCTGGACAGTAGGCAAAGTGTTAAGAAAAAAAATTTTTCCCCTTCCAAATACAGCATAAATAAGTGGGAATTTATAGCCAAGGAACAGAGTTGGGGCAGGGGACAGTGTGGGTTCCTGGAGAGAAAATTACTAAATACTAAATTGGGAGTTGAAGGGGATTCTGGAACCACTTGATAGGTGTCTAGCTGAAGACAGGACAGGTGATCAGATACCACCAGGAGGGGTGGAGGGTGAGGAATGAGATCAGGTAGCCAGGGCTGTCGGGTACCTGGGGTGGGGGCTTCTGGTTACACTGCCTTAGCAGGATCCTTGCTAAAACTGGATTTTCCAGGGAACTGCACAGATGGGCTTAGGAGAAGTGCAGGAACCTAGTCAAAGTTTGGTCAGGCAGAGAATCTTTGTGAGCTTTGTGGGCCATGAAAGCAGTTGGGGTTTTAAGAGCTATGAGAATCCCTGAAGGGTTTTTACACAGAGTAATTCATCATCTGATTTCGATTTTCAAAAGATGACTGTTGCTACAGGGAGAGTGGAGAATGGCTTAGGGAGAAGTAAATCCCGTCGTATTGGTGTGGCCTTTCTTTAAATTTCATTTACAAAAGGGAATTCTTTCCCCCTTACCACTTGAATTCTCTGAAGATTCTCTTTCCTTCTTCCCCCTCCATTTTCCACATTACTGGCTTCTTGGTAACCTGTGATTTCCCGTCTCTGATCCAGAAGTGGCAGAAGAATTTGGAAGCAGGTGAATTCAGATTGCTGTGGGACAGAGTGCTAAACCCCGTAGAAGCAAGACCTGAGGGAGCATAGGCCTGGATTCCAGTTAAGGCCCTGGAGCTACAGTCCCTGCTGGAAGGAAGAACATTGACTGCTGATGGTACATGCATGCTGAGTCCTGAGGGATCAAATTCTCATGCTAGGCACACTGAATATTGATCCCGTTAAAATGAGGATAGATATTGGAAGGTCTTCAAGCACAGAAGGCATTCATACAACTCCTGCATAGAAATGTTTGAATGACTCCAGTATTTAGGATGGATTGAGAACTGAGAGAATTAGTAGATTATTTCAAGAAAGGGTTCTTGAGAATGTAAACCAGAAGACAGTAGCAGCGGAATTAAAGGGGACTTGGTGTTGTAGACGCTGCAGGTAAAGCAGAAAAAGTCTTGGTGATCGGTGGGATATGTTGAGAGGGAGTTAAAAGATAATTCCTTGATTTCTAATTTGCATCATTTGGGTAGATACTGATACTGTTCTGGAAAACCATAATAATCATATTCAAGCTAAAAGTTATCCATTATTAATTCTTTGAAAATAGTGTAACTTGAAATGTGGCTGGAAATAGTTTCCTTTGAGTTTGTAGTTGATACAAAATATAATTTCAGAGGTATCTGAGACCTTTAGCCTTTTACAGGTCATCAGATCGACCCTTTTGTTACCAGGTGGTTAGTTATTTCAATAGGTAATTTATTTAGAAAAGTCCAACGAGTAGATATACGTGACACTAGGTTTGATGAAGTTCTTTTCTGGAACCTAAAAAGCCATGCCTGCCAGACTTTATTTAGGCAGTAATGAATGAATAAATGAAGCCAAGGCTGCAGAGTGAAAACCACCTCCGGTTTCCAAATGGCCCAGGCCTTGCCTCGGCTTCACTGTTTTGAGCAGTTGTATTTCTCCAGTGCAGATGTGTGTTCATTGGAGAGGGGCACCTCAGGGCATGCTTGTTTGTTAGACACAACCAGTCTTGAAGACAGAACACAGAGCGCCCTGGCTGCCTGCAAGCACATAAAACCTGGATCACCAGCTGGGAAGTGTGTTAGCCTTGTGTTTCTGACTTCTTACAGTAAAAAAATACAAAAGCAGGCATTTCAGTTATGCTTCTATTGTTATCCCCTGTTAAGTAAAAATGGGATGTTGACCTAGGAAATGGCTTTGCAGAAGCAAATGCTTAGTTTTAAATCTCCCCTCCAAAAAAGCCTGTGGTATCGTTTTTCTTTCTACAATCTCCCCTGCTAAAATGTTTTCTGATGCGTCTAAGTGCATAGGAACTATTCCTCTAGAGAATGGCTTAGTTGAGTACTTCATTTTGCACTTTATTGAAATGTGTGCTTTGAAAACATTGGTGCAATTTGCCATTTTCCACCTGGCACAGGCGACAGCTGGAGCCTAGACCATTTCCGAAGGCCTCCACTCTGATGGCGCTAATCTGATG
Organism: Corynorhinus townsendii; assembly: GCA_026230045.1. NCBI lineage: Eukaryota > Metazoa > Chordata > Mammalia > Chiroptera > Vespertilionidae > Corynorhinus > Corynorhinus townsendii. The sequence goes on from JAPDVU010000001.1 coordinate 39,556,181, forward strand.
CTAATGCCACATTAAGAGCTACCTCCCTGCCCCGTGCTCTGTTAAACATACCCAAGGTAAAAGAAAGAGCATGATATTTTCATTTAGGTGCTAGTCATTTTCCTTTGTCTTCCCTTTCCGTTTCTGTTAATCTGAAACTATTACTACCAGTCATGCTCTTAACTTTAAAATATTTATAGGGAAAAGATTTGTTTTAAATGAGCAGATGGGCCCGTTCGAAGACAAGCTGCTATTTTAATAAGCATACGTGGTACTTTATCAGCAAAGGAGCCTATTTTGACATTTCTTCTGGATGATTTGTATAGCCTATCACTATCACACCTGGTGCAGGGACAATAAATGGGCACTTAATAGTCAAGCAGTGTGTGAACGCCGTCCATTATAACTTCATTATGTCAGATATAATCATCTATTGCTGAATGGCAGGCACTTAATTTATAATCAGTTGCCCTCTGGAATTAGTGGCCATACACATGAATGGTCCATTCATGTCACTTTGACTGTAAACTTCCTTCTCCTATTACTGGCCCCTTTTGTAAACACATGGAATTAACTTGCTCTATCCATCCCCCTTTGGGATTTTAGAATATAATATGTTTTGTTTATAGTTATGAAATTTGAAAAGCGGGCAAGTGTGAATTACATACGATATAAAATTCCATATATTAATAGACATATCTGTTTAAAATAATAATGCAATTCTTTAGTTCCCTTGACTATAGGACTTAAGTTTGATTTTGGTAAAGTGACAATGCTGTTGGGGTAAAAAACAAAATTCCCTAGCGATCTGCTGCACAACAATGTGCATATTGTTAACAAGACTGAAGTGTACATATCAAAGCTGAAGAAAAACACTTCCTCTGATGTGTTTTTTGCCACAACAAAAAATAACTTCTCCACTGGACAATATAAACAAGTGTATATTCCACCGTGGCCCTAATAACAAGATATGGACAAGAGAGACAGTGAAAAGGAAAAGAAGCTGAGATTTGGGAGAGAGCGCTGAGGGAAGTATAAAAGGAGCCCAGGGATTCGTACTTCGTATGCTTTCAGAATCAATGTTCCCAGCCGGCATCTTCAGAACCTTCGGGCCTTTTTCTTCAGACTTAAGAACACACAGTCAGAACTTTACCGTGTCCTTTTCCAAGGTCACCGTTAGAGAAAGCTTCAGTCACTGTGGAGATTCCCGATTGAAATTACTATCTGAACAAGTTCCTTTCAGAGACGTCTCAGCTGCTATCTAATGAGGACCCTCGGACTGAGGTAGTGGTAGACCCACTCTTTGGGAAAAGAAATCTCAAAGACAGTTTGCAGTCGATAAGACTATTGGACCTTCCAGATTATGGGGGGTGTGGGGGGGTGGGGGGGTGGGCGGGACTGAATGTTGTAAACAGGAAAATATTAACAAATGGATAAGACAGTCAGGTGGTATGAAAATTAATCTACATTAGTACCAGCGCCATATTGTGGTTGTCTTACTATTTGAAAGGCTGAAGCTGCCGAAAAGAAGGCTGTGCCTATATCATAGTGTTATGATCCGGCAGGCTCTCACCAGTTTTAGCTTTCACTGTGTTAGTATCACGAACGCTGGAAAAAAGCGGGCAGAAGATTATTCACGTCTTCGTTGGAGTTATAAACGTACAGAAGCCCTGCATTTTGGAAGGGATGTCTTACCGGAGAATGTCATCAAGGAGAAATAAGGGGACAACAGAGAGTTTATTCCGAATATCCGAAAGACTTAAAAAGTTCTGGTTCTGTGAAAGTATGCAGTCACAGTCTTGCTGCATGGATACATTTGTAATCGGCACCGACAGAGCTGCCTCTAATTTTTTTCTCTCTGTAGACACCAGGGGTCAATAGACACATCCGTTGACTTGAATGAATGGAAAGCTCATTTAGGGAACTCTTGTTGTGGACGACGATCTTTTAATGATGAATCCCAATAATATTAAGGTTTGTTTGGTGAAAACTCATGCCAAGGTGACGTAGAGGGACTGTGGCTGAGAAGTTGCAGGGATGCAGGCTTCCGGATGAACTGATCAAGACCGCTGCCTTGTACAGATCTGAACCCCTAGGCAAGTGTAACCAGAATCCAAGGGGGCTGGCAGCAAGACTCAGCTGGCTGGCCGCAAATCCAAAGCCTGCAGAGTAAGCTTCACGCAGGAGAGCCCTGAGCCAGTACGAGCAGGAGCTGGCTGACTAGACTTCAGTGCCTGTTCTAAACCACCAGGCTGGGACTTGGCAGGGGCCTCCGGTCATTTACTCTCCTTCCCCTATTGTCTTACATGTATCTTTCTCACATCCTCATGGGATTTGCCATCTGGAAAATCTAGCTTGCTCATTTGGAACCTTATTAGAAAATCTGGTTTTATAATGGCTTGACGAGTCCAGAGTCATTGTTTTTCTCACCTTTTCGACCATCACGTATATGGAGAGCCACATATTTCTCTGTGGTATCAAGATCTACTGGCAAGATCTTGAGTGCTTTTATGGGCAAAATAAAATCTGTTAAGTACTATCACCATCTGAAAATAAAAAGAAGAAATATGCTTTTATTTGTATCCTTATCCTCACATTCATTTTATTTTTGCTGGTTATGCCAAGCCTGACTTGAGAATAGAAGCATATATCATGTTGGATAAGTGGTAGGAAAAAGTTGGGCTACACTAAATTTTTATGCAAAATAACTCACATAATTCTTGCAAAGGCACTTGGTTCATGCTACATTAAACATGTGCAAAGGTGAACACTTTGCCTTTTTGTTTTCTGCTATATTTATGGTCTTTAAAGACCATATTAATAAGTAGTTGCACTTATTATACACACTGAAATTGGGCTTAACCCCTGCTAAGAAACAAAGCAAGTTTAAGAATATATTTTAAATGTTTAAAAAGAAAAGTAAAGATGTTAATAAATTAAAAATCTTGAAAAATTTAAAGAAATAGCACATGGTAGAAAATAACAGTAATTTATAAATTTATAATAGCAACATGGAGCAAGCCCATGGTTTAATTATAATTTATTCAGTGTATCTGCTATCACAATGAAAAGCTAAATATCAAATTTAAAATCAAGAAACCTCATGTTTTAGTTTCTGAAAAATGCAGAAATATTTTAAGGCTGTTTTTACAGTGATTTAAATTATATTTAAATCTTACTTTGAACCCTAATCATTTAATAAATGATTGTTGAATTTAATAGAAAATTTTGAGATATAGCACCTGTTTTAAGCCATAGAGCAACCAAATGTAAATTGCTTTCAGTTCAGTAAAAATAGAGTAATTTTAAAATGTAAGAAATTCTTTTCCCTCTTGGGTATAATTAGAATCGTTATTAAATCGGATTCATTAAACAGCTGGGAATTTGGGAACAATAATTAGATTCATTTGCAGAAATTGATTGAAGAATATCTTATCTAAAGAAAAATGGCATACAGTAGACCCTCCCCGCAGTGGACATCTGAAACTGCAAGGCAGTAGTGAATTCTGTATGTACTATGGTTTTCCTTATGCATACATACCTATGATAAAGTTTAATTTATAAATTAGGTAATTTCACAGATAGGAGATTCGTTCTTACCATAGAGCTCAGCATAAACTTTGTATTTATTTCCTTATTAAGTTGAGAACTTTCACCTTTTCACTTAAACGAAGCACTTTGTAGCTTCTCTTTGGCATATCTACCACTACCCTTGTGCTTTGGAGCCATTGTTAAGTCAAGTAAGGGTTACTTGAGTACAAGCACAGAGATACTAGGACGGTTGATCTTATAACCTGGAGGGCTATTAAGTGACTAAGGTGTGGGTGGTACATACCTCAAGGATACACTGAACAAAGGGATGATTTACTTCCTGGGTGGGACTTGGTAGGATGGCATAAAATTTCAGAATTGTGTACAACTAAAAACTTACGAATAGCTTATATCTGGAATTTTCCATTTAATATTTTGCCATTGTGGTTGATTGCAGGTAACTGAAACCATGGAAAGCAATACCATGGAATGGGGGTGGGGGAACAACTATCAGTTTTTCAGAATTCACACTTTCACTGAGTTTATTCCTTTTATATGTTTCACATACGTTAAGGGACTTAATCTCTCCATATTCTAAACTAGAAAAACTATTCATTACATTAAAGATCCAAAATTCTATGATAACTAAGAAAAATGGTCTATAACTAGGTTCCTATCAAACTGGGTGAACTCATTATTGTGTATACTGCTGAGTAACATTTATTATGCAAACAATTGAAACCTTGGGAGAAAAGCCAAGTGGAAACTATTGAAATGCATTATTTCTATTATAAAACCCACTAGAGTTTTGGGATTCTTTCTTTGATTTAGAGTAGATGGTGTTAAATGATTGATGTGAAACTTCATAGTGCCTTGTTCATTTTGCCAATCAAATTTGAATGTGTGATATTCAGGACATTGTACATTTCTAAAACAATGTGAATTTGAAGTACCCATAATTTCACATCAAGACCCAAATGTCTTCCTTATGCTAATATTTTCCCTGGAATAACAATATTTTTCATGGATGCTTATTATAGCACTTAATAACATTTCATTTTTAAATGACTGTATTTATCATGAAACAAATTTACGTCTGTTGAACTTTTTAATATGTTCTTGATTAGGAAAGAAATTGGTAGGTGATTTCCACTTATTCTGTCATGTGAAATCTTTGCCTTTATAAACATGTAATTTGAAATATGACTTTTACTCAGCTTCTGTGTAACTGTAATACTGAATAATGGAAGAAAAATTGAAATCCAAGATTCAGGACACATGCTTATAAATGTTATTAGCAAATAAAATAAGAACAAGAAAGGTCACCACTGACTCAATCGCAATTTTAAACCTGATACACAATTTGGTTCTTCATATAGGTTATTTCTAATTCTTATGAAAACCTGGGAAGGTAGGTGTCTTTATCCTCATTATAGATGTAAGAAGCGGAGGCTTAGAGAAGATGAGGTGGCTCACACAGAGTAATGCAGCTATTAAGTGGTGGAGCTAGGACTCTGATAAAGAGTCTGAACAGTAACCATGTTTTTCTAGTCAGTAAATGATATGCTAGCAATAGAGAAATACTAGTATCTCTTAGAACACAACTTAAAAAATGACAATTATCACACATGGTTATCAGTAAGTAAGCCTGGTTTCCCAGAGGTGAAGCTTGGGGGAAGGCATTGCATTATTATTTTAAAGTTAAATGAAATTAATTGAATTTCATTTGTCATGCTGTCTATGTGCATTTAGCAGTAAGCTTTAGAACTGTGTTGTTTATTATTGACAGATTGTTTTGGTTTCTCATCAAACTCTCATTACTATGGGTCACATTACCCAGACCTCAATCTGTGGCTAAATGTAAACCACATTGTGATAATAACTATCTATATAAAACCCTAATATGCAAATAGACCAAATGGCAGAACAACCGAACAACCAGTCTCTATGATGTGTGCTGACCACCAGGGGGCGTGCATGGAACATGGTGGGCATCGGCCGTGGCAGGATGGTGGAGCAGGTGAGTGGGGGCGCCAGACCAAGGCGGTGTCGCTGGTTGCTGTCATCAGAGCAAGCCTCCAGTGGTTACTGAAAATTCTTTGCTCCTGTGTGCCATGGTCCTGCTGGATGCTCGCACCTGCTGCCAGCACCGGCCACGATGCCCCCTCAGGGCTTCTCCACCTCCCCCTGCTCCTGAGGGTTGATTGGAGCAGCAGCCGCTGCTCACACCCACTGATGGCGCCAGCCCCACTGGCACCCACTGCTGGTGTTGGCCCTACTCGCTCTGCACCATCAGTGGGTGTGAGCAGGCTGTCAGCACATAGGAGCAGCGGCAGTGGGAGTGGAGCTGCTGGCAGACAGGGGACTTGGGGCCAAGGAGGGAGGGGCGGGGCAGGGGCTCGGAAGATGGCTGAGACCTGCCCCTGTGCCCACCGCAGCCTCGAGGCCCACAGTTCCTTTCAAGGCACATGGATTTGTGCACTGAGCCCCTAGTTTAGTAATAATCACACTTGCTAGATTCTATCACAGGGGGAAAGAGGAAGAAATGTTCATGAACCACTTTGACCATCTGATAATACAGCAAGCTAAATATCAAATTTAAAATCAAGAAACCTCATGTTTTAGTTTCTTAAAAATGCAGAGATATTTTAAGGCTGTTTTTACAGTGATTTGAAATCATTAACTAGGAGCAGTATGAACCTAGCTTTATAAAAAGGAAGCAGAAATAAACAGGAAATTTTTATAGACTTTCTCATGGTAGTTAATCTTTTGTCTTATTTAGGATTCTATTTAATGTAGATTGTCAAGTAGATAAAATCAAAGTCATTCTTCTATTTGTTGAAACTTCAAATTTGTTTATATGAAGTAAATGAGAACTATATATGAACATTATAATTGAGTTACTTTCCTGGGGGAGGAACGCTTTTTTTCTGTTTTTCTAGGTTCTTTCAGCTGGTTTAATAGTTGAATTGACCTAAAACATGTCCACAAGAGAAAATAACCAAATTTTATTACATACATACATACTGGAACCCCACATACAGCAGAGAGTAGGAGACTCAATACAGGAGATGTTCAGAGTTAGAAAGGTAAAATGAGGTATACATGACATTCTGAGACAAGGACTGAGGTGAGAGCCCTGAGACTTCAGAGAGGAAGAGAGTAATTTATAGGATGATAAGAAGAGCAGATGTTCAGTAATTAGACGTTTACTCTGCCATATCGATAGGTCATAAAAGGTTATTTCTAGTAATAACTCTTATTGTGGGCAAAGCTCTAATTTAGAGACTTCTAGATAGTTAGGGGAGGGGTGGAAATTTCTCCTGTGTCCACAGGGTCTTGATTGCCTTCAGCTACAAGTAACCCACATGCCAAAGTGGAACACTAGGGCAAGCATGTCAAGCTCAAAGGCTAACATGGGCCAAATAAACAAGTTTTAGTTTATGCCGGCTGTAAAAAAACAAAAGCTTCAATTTTCATAGAAACGTAGGTTTATTTTGATAGAGACATGCTGAATACAAAGGGCTGAAATAAGTGAGTAATCGTTAACATAAAATAATAGAACATTTTAATAAAAATTAATATTTTTTCTTGAACATTAACTTACCAGGCACTGAATAACTGCACAAATTGATAAGCTTAACACAAATAAAACTATTTTTCTTGTTTTCTGAAAGCGAAATATTTCCTGTTGCGCACACCAAACAAGTCAGTCCAAGACTAATGACATAGCAATTGGCTGCTAAAATATTCACTGCTAGTGTTAGTGGAGAGAAATGGTGCGCCTGCACGTAAGGTACATAAGGGAAATGAATGCGATATGATTATAGTAATCAGTCATTAGCGAACTTTGTAGTTCGTTATTGATACTTGTGTATAACAGGATATTGTAAAAATTAAGTTACAAAATTTTTATTAAAATGTTTCTTAGATACTGTTAAATTGGCTGGGCCGCAAAAATATTCATTGTGGGCCACATGCAGCCCGCAGGCCGCGAGTTTGACATGCTTGCACTAGGGGGAAGCCTGTTCTGAACCCATCCACTTTGGATAAATATAGACATCGATGTCTAATATATAACTATGTGTCTAACATCTTGCAGTAGAAAAATTGAAGAATCACCAACTTTGTTGTACTAAGACGTTACATTTTATCACGTGAAAACTTACTTCTCTAGTTGAAAATTAAAACAAAAAAGGACTGTGTCTTTTACCTTTAAGAAAGATCTGAAGATGCTGATTAATTTTTTCCCTCTGTTATATTGTATTGTGCAGGAAATAAGGGGGTTAGCTCAACTTGATGAAAAAGAAAAGGCTCATTGTATAACTTCACTCTCATTAGTGTGTCTAAGTGTCTAGAGCAGATCCAATTGATCTTTTAAGAAATCTGAATTGAATGCTAGTGAAGCTAATACAAAAGTGACCTGCAGAATCATATAAAGAGTTGTGTTAATAGAATGACTTTCTGTTAAAGAAATTTGGTAGGTAGGGTAGGAGTAGTGGGATGGGGAAAAAAGGAAGAGGATGTGTTAGAATATTTAACACTATCATACTTTATGTAGTAGTTTTAAAATGTGTGTTGCTACCCATGTTATTCTTTGTTTTTATATAAACACACAGTTTACAGTTATATTGTGATTCTTGAATTAAACAACAAGAAAAGAATGAATTCAACTGGTAATATTTTTCTTCTTAATTGTCTTAATGCGTGAGTTCCTTTACTTTTTTTTTTTTTTTTTAATCCTCACCCAAGGATATTTTTCCATTGATTTTAGAGAAAATGGAAAAGAGAGGGAAAGGCAGAAATATTTATGTGAGAGAAACACCTGGATTGGTTGCCTCCTGCATACACCCTGACCAGGGCTCTGGTCTGGGAGGAGCCTGCAACAGAGAAACATGCTCTTGACGAGAATCGAACCTGGGACCCTTCAGTCCGCAGGCCGATGCTCTATCCAGTGAGTGACACGGGCTAGGGCCTTTACTTCTTTTTAATTGGTGGGTTGCTTGTTATTTAATTTTATGGTTTTAGAGAAAGACATGTGAAAAATTAGTCTGAAAATAAAAAGGCAAATATAGGGTTTCATGTAATGGCATAGAATGATGTTACCTTGTTTATTTAAGGAATTAACCATTAACAAGTTTGCGTCTATTAACTTTCACAAATACACATTAAATGATATAAAATCACATTTACATATAACAAAAGGGAAGTTCTAACCATTTACAATGGCAGTAACACATTTTAAGTGTACTCTTTTGTGACTCTACCTCTAAGCTCATCTCCTGAATTCATTAGCATCTGTACTGTCTTTAACTAGTCAGGCACTACTGAACTTCTCTATCTTCGCTTTTCTCTTTTTCATTACTTATTTTACTAATTCCTGGGGCTTTCGGGGGTTATAAGAAAGATGTTCATTGTTGTTTGTTTGTTTGGTTGGTTGGTTTTCTTGCTGCTCCCTCTTAAAATAAGATTTTTTTTCCTTAATAGAATGAGCCGATAATTTTAGAAACAGCCAATGTTCATGAGTTTGCATCTGGATTTGGAAGGAAAGAGTTAAAAGATTGCTGATTTTTCTGGATGATCTATCCAAACTTGCTCTTAGAGGAAAGTTTCCCTCTTCAGTGAAAGGAGAGGAGATTGTTTTTTTGTTTTTGTTTTAAATTTTACCTTTTAGGCTTGCTTCCTTTTCTCCTCCCTTCTCCTTTTCTATTTAAAGTCTAATAAAAATTCCCTCCCTGAACTTCCTCTAATCTCAAGGGAGTGGAATAACTTAACTCCAGGTGTACTTTATCAGTGTACACTGAACATTTACATTAGCTAGGTTTATAAAGTCCCATACCCCACATTCCCATAAGAGGCAAACCATTGGCTAGCCTCCTCTCACTCTTCTTTCTTCAGCTCTTGCCTTCCCTACACTAGGCCCTCTCCTTTTTTTCCTCTTATTTTGCCTAAATAAAAACCACCATGACAGCAATTAAAATCTTAATTCACACTGTAAACATTGGGAAGCTCGCATTATAATAATCCTCAGGCATAGCTGAAAATTGTTGATCTCCATGCCACCTTTCCAACAAGCTGGGGACTCACTTATGTATTTGCATATAAATGATTTCGTTTCCTAAATTTCCATATATACCCTTAGGCCTTACAGATATTCCCAGGTGGTTTTCAAGTCAAAATCACAATAGTTTGTATTTTTAAGGAAGTTCTTTTGAGTTTTCTATTCTGCAGAGCGTTTCATCCACCCACTCATTGTAATTGACCCCAAATTTCATGTCCACCCTACATGGTTGATAAAGATTTGGGGAATGAAAGGTGAGTAAAAAGAGGTTAAAGGAGACCAAACAGATTTGTTTCGAAGAATATTTCACACAAGAAGGACAAATTGTCTCTGAGAGAAAAAAGAACAAGCACACCCATGAGATAATCTCAAATTTCTATTTGCAGAATAGAATTTTTTTTATTGGACAGAGTGACATAAATTATTTATTATGAGGAAAAGTAATTTCCATTGCCAAATGCCTGTATGAATAGTGAAATAATTTGTACATGCCCGGAATTTTTTTTTTTTAAGTTTTAGGCTCCTTACTATCTAAACTTTACTCTTACCCTAGCACACATTGTTGTTATAGGGAATGCTTATAGTGGGGAAGGGAGAGGGTATGAGAAGAGGCCAGCATGCATGGACATAGATGACTAAAATTTGGCTTTAGTTGTCCATAGTAAGAGCCAGAAACGTTGACACTGTGGGTATTTTACAATCATTTGTTTAATTAACTGAAACTCCTAAGGGAAATTTTTCTGAAATGGCACACTCCCAAAGTCCAACTTCAATCCGTTTGTCTGTGTGTGACAGAACTTCCGAATACAGAGACATTATAAGGCACCAGTGAATAAAACTTTACACAGTCTAAAACCTGTTAATACCAGAAGCAATATCTTAGAGAACAATGTGAAATAAATTATCTAGGTGAAAATATCATTCACATGAGGGAATGAGGAAAATGTTTGCAGATGACTAAAAAAATCAGATTTGTGCCATGTAGATTTGTTTTACACCCTCTGTTTTGCCCCCTTTCTTGTTTCCTGTGGTTTTTTTTTTTCCACATAGCTAAGTTCATGACCAAGTTTATATTCTGTTCTCATTTAATGTATTTTTTCAATCTAAGATATTTTGCTTTTGGAGCAACTGAAGGGATATTTATCTCTAAAGGCTATGAGATCTTCGTCGTGCTCCTTTGGCGCTTTCAGAGTTTAGATTTAGGTAACTTGGAATGAAAAGGCCAGTGAGCTAGGTTTTCTTCTGCATCCAGTTAAACAGGCACAAAAACAGCTTCGGACTGTGAGTCATCTTCCCGGGGGAGAAAAATGAGAGAGAGAAAGACAAAAAGCATCTGGCCAAAGAACCATCTTCTCAGGTGCTCTTGGTTGTTGTTGTTCGTTTGTTTTTTAAAGCAATAATTCACTGTATCGTTCAGAAAATAAAAATGTTATCAATGTATTGATTCCAGGTTAATGAAGTCCATCAGCTTTGTCCTAGTCTTTGAACTAGAGGATGAATCTATATAAACTCCACTTGAAAGCAGTTTGTGTTTTGTATGAAGCTGTATCATCTGCTGTTTTCAATAGCTGATGACTTCAGTATAATTTTCTTGAAAAGGCCAGCTAAACGGAGGCTTCTAGTCACAAAGGCTTCAGTCTGTGCTGCGGATGTAGTTTGTGCATTGGGGATTGGAAGCAGGTGTCCCAGCGTTGGTTCTAGAAGGGCTGTTACAAATTGCCTTTGGTAGAAGGTTATGAGAAAACACAGGTAAGAAAAGAAAAGCAGCAGCTTAGAATCCTTATGTTACTTCATCTATTACAAGTATCGAGTGACTCAAATGGAAAAGGGAATCAAGAGCACCCGGGGGTTAAATATTTCAAAATGTGGGCCCAGGTGGGAAGGGTGTGACAGAGACAGAGAAATGGAGACAGATGTATTTTTCATGCTATAAAATTATTTAATTTCCTTGACTCTTAGAAAGTGGGTCAAGTTGATGTCATTTCTAAATTTATAAACATAAACTTATAGTTATGCAAAATCCACACAGCAAAGACAACCAGATGTTACAGAATCTGTTAGCCCTTTCTTCTGCAGTAATGGAGCCCTCATATTTAGCTGGACTCTTGGCACAAGTAATCCTATGTAATAAAACCCTGATCCACCAAACAGTGGAACAGCTAGTTGCTATGATGTGCACTGACCACCAGGGGGCAGATGCTCAACGCTGGAGCTGCCCCCTGGTGGTCAGTGCACTCTCACAGGGGGAGTGTCGCTCAGCCAGAAGCCGGCTCATGGCTGGTGAGTGCAGCAGTGGTGGTGGGAGCCTCTCCCGCCTCTGCAGTAGCGCTAAGAACCCCTCAGGGGATGTCCGCCTGTCGGCTTAGGTCAACAGGCGGACATCCCCCAAGGAGTCCCAGACTACGAGAGGGTGCAGGCTGGGCTGAGGGATCCCCCGCTCCCCAGTGCACAAATGTCACGCACCGGGCCGCTAGTAAAGAGATATTTCTCTTGCAGCTAAGGTCTGTCTTAGCCAATAATACCTAAAGAGAGATGGTGTGTGCAACTTCCAGGAACTGTTCTTGAATGAAGGTGGCATTCTCTTTGCCGTTTTTATCCTTCTGACTGGCTGGTTGCTATATGTGCCATGATATTAGATCACACAGTAGACACTTATGTATTAAAGGAAAGAACATGATAGAAGATACCTGCTTCCATCTAGGTGTCAGAAAAAATTGATTTAAGTCTATATATATTTACCTTTTCCCCCTCTACAAATTGGGAAAAGCCTGCCTGAAAGTGAATAATGGCAATAAATGCAGTTTCATAGTTTGAACACTATGCCATTGATGAAGGCTTTATATGCATTCCAACTGTTCTTGCTTTTTTGCAAATCCTCTTAACCTCTTGTTTGTATGAGTCCAACAGACTCAAACCGCATCCACTGCTTTTGGACTGTTTTCTCTCCCCTTTCACCAATTCCCTCATTCTCTTGTGCAGGCATGTGTTTATATTACTGTAACACTTAACCACACCCTGTAGTTTTTCTTTACATGTCAGTCAAAACAACTGAACTGTGTATCTAGATACACAGGGTATCTGTGTATCTAGACTAAAGGGCATATTGTAGCTACGCATTAAATATTAGGAAAGAAAAAAGAACAAGGGAAGGTAGGGAAGAAGGAAGGGTTTTTTTCTTAAAGCAGGGCAGCTCTTCTGGAATTCCGATTAGTTCATATTACAGATAGCACTGCAGTGACTATATTTTTATTTACTTTTAGGAAGATAGAGGGAGAGGGAGAGAAAAAAAGGAAACATCGATGTGAGGGGAACACCAATCAGGCTGCCTCCTGCACGACCCCTTCGGGGGATTGAACCCATAGCCCGGCATGTGCCCTGACTGAGAATCGAACCAGCAACCTTTTGGTACAAGGGATGATGCCCAGCCAATGGAGACACACTGGCCAGGGCGTGGTTATGTTTATTTTAAAATTTTTACATGGATAGGTACAGTCCTCAAATACATATCTAGTATGTATAATAAACTTATTACTATTGTGTGTTTTGATAATTTATTTCTTTGCATTTTAATTTTCTGTGAGGTGTAAAATATCTTTGAATGCCCCCTTACCTATTCGTTTCTGGACTACCTTTTATATTGAGAACTAGGAAGAAATGACTCATGATGGGTGGTCAAGTCTCCCACTTTATTTTTTCTCTTCTCTTTTATTAACAATTACCACTCTCTACTGTGCTATGTAAAATAGTTCATGAAAAAAACCGCCCACATCAATTACTATTTTTCTACAATATTATTAATGTTGGTGTAATATTTAATTTGTATTGGTGTAAGGTAATGTATTAAACCAACCTCATTATGGGATACTTAGGATAATTCCAATTACTTCCTATTACAAATAGCACTGCAGTGAATCTTGTTGCAAATTGGGTGATTATATCATTGTGCATATTTATGATTGTGTTTTTAGACTAAATCCCTAGACAAAAGAATTTCTTAAAGAGTAAACAAAATGCTGTAACATTGTCACAGAATGTCAGACAGATATGCGCAGAGCAAGGACAATAGGGCAGAAAGCCCCAGATACCTACAAGGGGCACAACTGGGAAAACAAGAACCTCACCCCCAGCTAAACCTCTCCCCGCCTCGCATATTGCTGGACACGTGGTTAGGACCCCTGACTTTTCATATCATAGCCATGTAGTTTAGAACCTCCTGACCTTTTCCTCCCTAAAGAAACCATCTAGACCTTAGTTGTATTTCAGCTCCAGGCCCAGAAAAGCAGCAAAACCCAACAAGTGACACTGTGGCTACTTTAGGACCAACTTCATTAATTAATAAATCCTTCCCTAGCACTGACCAATCAGAGGAGACCAGGACCCTAAAGAGCAGACATGAAAAGCTGGTGAATATTCTATGGAGGCTTCCCCTAAGATTTCCACCTGCAAGAGAGAAATAAATTCATGCAGGACGAAGAACCCAGAGCATACTCTCCCCAAGGGGAGCACGCATACCCCATTCCCTTCCCCCTTCTTCCTTCTGAGGGACCCCAGGAGACTTGCAACCAGGGGAGCAATGGGCAGCAGCAGCGCATCCCAGGCTCACCCCCGAACCTGTCTCCAAGGCCCCCTTTTCTCTGACTTCTCAGTGAGCCAAAGCAGCCAGTCGGGGCTCTCCTGTTATGTCCTCTGTGCCCTTCCTTGCCTCACTGTCCTCAGTATATTTTTGCTGCGGCCAATGCATTCTTACTTTGCTACACTTTGTCTCTTGATTCAAATCTTTCCTTCAAGAAGAAAAGAACCGAACCGAAGTCTCATCATCTCCCTGGTCACATCTTTTAAAATATTCATTGTCAGTTGTCCTACAGATATATTATACCAGTTACAATCTAAGCAGCAGGATATGGGGGAGCAGGCTTTCCCAAAATCTCACCAACTCAGCAGAGCCATTTAAAAAAAATGTTTGCCAAATTAAACGGAGAGAGTGTGTGTGTGTGACATGAAAGCAGATAATCCTTTTTTCTGTGAAGAATCAGTACATTTTTGTCATAGAGTTTTGTTGCTTTAAAAAAAGTCCCAAGTGAGAATGTATGCTGCCTGAAAATAAGATAATATTTAAATAGGGATAGAGGGCAGAATGTTTCTAAATCACATATCTAAAATGTTATCTTATAATCATAGTCTCATGTTTAGTAATGAGATACAGTAGCTCTTACTTCTAATTCTGAAACCATGTGTTCTGGTTTCCTAGGGCCACTGTTGCAAATCACTACATACTTTAATGGCTGCAAACAACAGAAATTTACTCTGTTCAGAGTTCTGGAGGCTAAAATCCAAAACCAAGATGTCAGCTGAACAGTGATATCTCCAGAGCCTGGAGAAGATCTGTCCTTGCCTCTTCAGGCTTCTGGTAGCCCCAGCAGTTCCTTGGCTTGAAGCAGCATAATTTCAACCTCTGCCCCCATCCTTCCTACGGCTGTGCCCTCTGTGTGTTTCCATCTCTGGACACCAGGCATATTGGATTTAGTGTCCACTCTACTCAGGCATGACCTCATGTTATCTTGATTAGATCTGCAAGGATCCTGTTCTCAAGGGAGGTCACATTCACAGAGACCAGGATTAGAACTTCAACCAAGCTCTTTGAAGAGGACACATTTCAATGCATAACCCCATGTATCTTAAATTTTATCCAATAAATTATAATGTGCTTTGAGTAATGAGAGAATAGTAGTCCTTACTTGTAGGTTAATCATTTTAATACTCTTCCCTTATGCAAGGAGAAATTAATTGAATGAACAAACTTTTTAAATGGCTTAACTTAGCATCCTCTGACTATTGTCTTTTTCAGAAATCCTTTTATATACAAACTAGAGGCCGATGCACAAAATTTGTGCAAGAATATGCCTTCCTTCCCCTGGCTGCAGGCACTGGCTTCCCTCGGGCACCTGGGACCCAGATTTCCCTTGCAGAGGGAGGCCCCACCCACCCACCTCAGCAAACCAGTCAGTGGCCTGGGCCTCCCTCTTTGGTGCGATCATGGAGCCCCGCAATTGATCGCCCCGCCAGACGGTGGCCTGAGCCTCCCTTTGTGGTTGTGATCATGGGGCAATGGCTGAGCCCCCAACCAATCACATCACACCTGCCTTGGCTGGCCTGGTGCTAGTGGGTGTCATAGCATGGTCCCGATGGTCATCCGGAAGGTTGTCTGGACAGTCGTTTCACTATTCAGCTTTCCAGTCTAATTATCATATTATGCTTTTATTATTATAGATATGTAATAGCAACATGAAAATAAACAGGATTTTCTGAGACATGCTACTGATTGACAGGGGTCTAGTTCATGACGGAAAACAGTGAAGAAATTTCCAGCTCCTTCAATCTTGGTCCACAGCAATATTTAGAGAAGTGCTGTAAGAAGGTGTCTAAATGGTTCAGAATCACTGAATCAACTCACATAAATAGGAAGCATTTCAATTTAACAAGTTCAGCTTTTAGCGATACACAGTGAAGATATGATAAGAATAATCAGTTTTCTTCTAATAAAATGTCTTAGCTACTGTTGTAAAAAAGTATTTATTTTAAATTGTTCAGACGGTTTCTTTCTCCTCTGCTTTAAGTTCTATCGATCCGTTTCTATTCGTGATTTTTTTCCTCAGAGTAGCGTACTATCAAATGTCACTTTCTTTTATTTAAGACTCTTACTATTATTTGTAAAAGTTCCAGTCTGCTTATAGAGATGCTCAAATTTCACTTTAAATCCAGTGAATTTATTTATTTATTTTTTTTGCATTGCATTACCAATGAAGCATTTGCTTCCCTAGGGCACAAATTCCTAAATGTCTGTGCTATCTTCATTACCCAGCCTAACTTAGTGCTAACTCTATCTTTAGGCTGGATCCCACTGTTTTCTGCTTTTCTTTGAAAAGAGGAATAGTTTATATAGTTTTTGTGGGATGTGGTCCAAAACCTGGATTCTCCCGTCTTTCATTGGGCACAGGCTGGCCTATCTTAACTCGTCCTGTGAAACCCCATGAAACACTCTCTGCGGCACTTTGGGGGGAGGGGTGTCTTTTTATCCACTTTACATAGAACTTACATGTAGGCTTTGCAAACAGTTCCGTATCTGCTGTTCCTTGTCTCTGATTTTAATTGTCTTTAGGTTAAATTTCCAATTCTTTCTTACAAATATTATACTCATTTAATATCTAAATGCCAGCTGCAACTTCAGTTCTTACAAACAAAAAGAAAAGGCAATCAACATAGCCAAACACATTTAGTTTGTTCCTAATTTGAGGACTGCTTAAAATATTTTCATATTTCAGTAAACATTGCCATGGGTATTTTAGGTATAAACACATTACATGTAAGCAGAATGCTTTTGCAGAAAAACAGATTGACTCGAAAAATATTCTGTTGAATTATATGGGATAATGTCTAGCATATTCATGCAGCTTTTCAACATCATTTTCTTTTCCTCATTTCTCCTCTTGTGGACATCAGAATCTTCACTCCAAATAAATATATAGTGTCCTCAGTTCTAGCTTTTCACAAAAACAATAACTAGAGGAATTCTTTAACTCAGAACATCATGGTGGTCAGTCCACATTCTCAATGTTTATTGAGTTCACGCCATGGGCTACATGCACTCTGCTGAGCACCTTAGCAGATTAAAAATCAGTGGATGGAACTCGAGTTCCATCCACTGATTTTTAATGCAAGATACTCTCCATCACCCTCACAGGTTTTCTGTTAGGTCCCCACACTCTTTGGGCTAAATTGTGATGGGTCCTTTTCCTGGAAGTTACATAGAATAAATGTAAACCAGAATCTAAGGACCTGGTGGTCTTCACATTTTCATATGCATAAGAATTACCTGGGTTGCATTTCCTGGGGCCCATCTCTGAGATTATGATTATTTATGCTTATGGAGGTAAAACAAAATTTGCACTGTTGAGCAAGTAGAGGAAATTTTGATCATTGTAGCCGTAATATGCTTATCTCCTTTTTTCCTTACAACAGTTTTGAGTTACCGGCATTAATGTGTTTTTTTAATCCTTTCCTGAAGACATGCTTTCACTTATTTTTTAGAGAAAGAGGAAGGAGGAAGGGAGGGAGGGAGGGAGGGAGGGAGGGAGAGAGAGAGAGAGAGAGAGAGGAGAGAGATATCAGTGTAAGAGAAACATTGATCTGTTGCCTTCTGTACACACTCTGACTAGAGATCGAACCTGCAACACAGAAACTGAGCGCACAGCCTTTTGGTGTGTGGGACGATGCTCCCAACAAATTAAGCAACCTTGGCCGAGGCATTCTTAATTTTTTTAAAAGTACAGACACTGAATCTTACAGAAATTAAATAGTCACGTTTCTTATACTACTTTTAAATGCTGTTACCCAATTTACTGAATACCTGCGGTCAGTGAAATACAGAGAGTAAGATGAATTCTGCTCTCAGTTTCTATTACCGTTCTTAGTGAGATGATAAAGTTAACTTTAGTGACTAAGGGAATAGTACTGATCCATTTTAGATCCCTTTGCCTAATTTTGTATTAGGCCAGAGTTTCAGACTTTGCAGGGGACAGATAAAATGGAAACTTAAATATACTAGTTCTCTGGGATCTTTCTAGAAAGCATTTTCGTTGCAGCATTTTACTTAAAATAGATACTCTATTTGGACATGGCTATTACTTTTTGATATTACAGCATTAAATATCTTCCATGTTGTATAGGATTGCATTTTGGTGGAAACTTAAATATAGAAGGAAATTCTTAAAATTTTGTCAATATACTATTTAGATAGTACCACCTATGAAACAAAAGAGAAAAGTTAAAAAAATAACTTTAGATAGAGCACATTTCCTGATAATAAAAGTAAATTTAAAAGTGAACCAAATAACATTTTGAATCATTCAATAATAGAAATTTGAATCTAATGCTGCATATCTCTTCTTCTAAAACAGATGGAATTTTATTCTTTATCTACTATTTTTATCACATGTATTACTTTATTATCCAAGTTTTTTTATGTTTATTTAAGTATAGTGATTTAACCAAAAATCCTATTTATGCAGAGAAATTGTGAAAGTCTTTAGTAGTAACTTAAGTAAGCAAAGATGTAAAGTTCAGAAAGGGATATATATTTCAGGAGTATTTATAAAATATTATAGGTGCCTAATAAATAAAATATTGAGGTTCTTGCTCTGGCCTGTGTGGCTCAATGATTAGAGTATCAGCCTGCAGACCAAAGGATCTCAGGTTTGATTCCTGTCAAGGGCACCAGGGCGCATGCGGAAGGCAACCAATCCATGTGTCTCCCTCAAGCTGATGTTTTGCGTTCTCTCTCTCTCTTTCTCTCTCACTCTCTCTCTCTCTTTTTCTCTCTCCTTCTTCCCTTCTACTCTCTCTAGAAATAAATGGAAAAAATATCCTTGAGAGAGGACTAAAAAAAGAAAAAAAAAAGGAGGTTCTTGATTCAATGCATTTGAGTATCAATTTTAGAGGACAGTTGCTACAGAGTAACGTTTAACTTTGGTAGAGATTTATTTAAAGAATTTTACTCTAGACTAGTATTTCCAGAAATTAATATTAAAGTTCTGTTTTTCTTTTTGAGTTATTATACAGAATAAACCTTTCCAATGACATGTGAAACTGTTTATGTGTTATTGGCATAGCAAAATGGATGCAATGGGTTTACTTTTTAAATCTGGAAAGACATTATCAACATACAAGAGTAAAGACTTGTTTTGCCATGCAAGTCGAAAAAAGAATGGCATAGCTTTCAGTTTGCCCGGAACTGATTATGTCGTTATGCATATGTTTATGGAAGAAAGAGTCAAAGCTAAAACATATATTGTTAGTGTCTAACTTTTCCCAAAGCAATTTAAAATTTAGATGTTACCGTTTACATGTTGGGAGGCCTCCAGGATGGAAAATAACAAAGTTGAGGGTGGCCATATTACTGTGTTTATCTTGGTTTCTCTAAACTCCACTGAGCTAACATTGATGTTACATTGATGCATTATATAGTCTAATGAAAAAAACTGGAGTGCAGATGCCGTAGTTAGTTTATTTAGTCTGTTTATTGCATTCAGTTAGAATGTATAAAATTAAACATGCTGAAATCTTTAAGAGTCAAAGTCTCCAAATATGTGGAATTACCAGGTAGGGAGTTTTGCTCAGAGAAGAATCCTATTTAGAACTCAGCTTCTTAATTTTTAAAAACGCATCTAACTCCCCTCTTTTGACATCATGATCTTCTGACTGTAAAAAAAAACTTGTTTTGCAGGCTGCAGGAGTGTCCGTCCCTATTAGCAGTTTATCCTTCTGTAATCTCCTCTCCTATTGTTATTTAGCACCAAGTCTACAGTCTGAACTGTTAAGGGCAAAATTTAATCATCTAGTATTCACTGATTTCCTTAAGCAATTAGTATTCCTTAAAGAAATATAACTGCATAGAATAAATGCAAACCAGTGTCTATTTAAGGACCTGTTCTTCACATTTTTATATGTACAAGAATTATCTGGGCCCATCTCTGAGATTCTGATGATTTAGGCTTATGGAGGTAAAACAGAATGTGCGCTGTTAAGCATATAGAGGAAAATTTGATCATCGTAGCCCTTTTATCCCTCTGTTCTTGATTCCAATGTTACTTCTATTGACAGTCTGTGTTCCTGCTGTTTAGTAAACAGGTCATGTGCTGGGCAGCCCTGTGAGCACTTTGTCAAGCACTGATTTTATATCCTTACAACCACTTCATGCAGCAGGCACTATTTCTTCCCGTTTTACAACCAAGGTAACCGAAACCCAGACATCGTGGTAACTTGCCCAAAATTACAAAACTATTAGGTGAATTTATGGAATTCCCTTGCCCCAAAATAAAACTCATAACATTTATTTAAGAATTAATTGTGATCCCAAGGGTTTTTCACAAGGTGGCTGAAGCAAACAAAATAATAAAACATATTGATCCAATATACACATTTTACATATGCAGTGTAACATCTACTAAATGATGAATTCATTTTCCTCATTAGAATGACACTTAATGCAAAAATCAAATGGAGACACTCTCCATCACCCTCACAGCTTTTCTGTTAGGTCCCCACACTCTTTGGTCTAAATCGTGATGGATCCTTTTCCTGGCAGTTACCGCTTCTTCACACTGGGAGATGAGCACAGCCATCTGCAGTCCTCACTGAGACTCACCTGTTACTAACTAACTTCAAAAACTGGGGTAATTGCATTGCTTTCAAGTGATAAAGAATGCCTGCTGTTTGTTATCTAGCTCCATGTTCCACCCTTGTTACATAATCTGTTATCCTTGGCATAGCTAACCCACACTACCCTAACAATCCCAATGACATGCCCTACAGGGACTTCTTGTGCTAGTCAACCTTAACCAGGTAAATACATATATGCATACATACGAGATGAGAAGCACAGTGTTGACAATTTTTGTATACTACTGTCGAGTAAGGATATTAATTACACGTATATATTGCTTTACCAAAACTATTACTGGCTTCATTTAATAAGAGGAAATCGTATTTCAAATCCTTCTCCAATGTAGAAGAGGAAAATAAAGGTCATAATCTCAGAATAAAAGGTATTGTGTTGAGTTCTGGTAGAAAGTGAAATGGATTGTTACGTGTTCTGGGCTGGCATGTGGGAACCACTGTTTTAGGCAGTTACCTATGCTGTCTTGCCCTGAGCTTCCTAATTACTTGTGACAGCCTTTTATACTTATAAAAGTGCTTTCACTCAAGTTTTCAACAATTTTGAAGTGAGGCAATGTTTTAACATTCCATTTAGAGTTCAGAATTTTGTAGTATCATAGCAGCTCCATTTCCTCTCTAAGTAGCTAGCAATGTGTATCCCCACAGCAGTGTTGTTGTTTTTCTTTAAATTTCTGTGAAAATGTATTCCTAGTGTTTCTCTCTCAGTTTGTCCTTTCTCTTCTTATTAAAAACACACTTCAAATGCTACTGGTGCCTAATATTATTAAAGAAAGAGGAAGCTCTCAGTTGCAATTAAAGGTTTGTTTCCATATTGTTTGTGTTTTCTGACAATTAAATGCCCACTAATTCAATTCAATTCTAACACTAACTCCCAGAATAAGAGCAGACCCACAGGTTAAAAGTCCAGTCCAAGAAGCCTGTCCCCACTTCACACACCAGACACTAATAGGTGCCTGGGCAGCCACAGTTCCGCCCAGCTGACTACAAACTCAGGAGGTTCCGTGACTCCCTGCCCCCACCTCAGGTTCAGTAACTAGTAGAACAATGTATAGGACTCTGAGCTCAGGAAAGCACCCTACTTAGGATCACAGCTTTATGATAAAGGGTACAAGTCAGGACCAGTTATATGGAAGTGATTTATAAGGCATTATGTGGAGTGAGGGTGGTTCAGCAGAACTTCGCAGTGCTCTCTGGCTGGGTGTGCCCCTCTCCCAGCACATCAGTATCACAAGCTCCCTGAATTTCCTTGTTTAAAAGTTTTATAGCCTACTCCCAGCTGGCGTGGCTCAGTAGATAGAGCATCAGCCCACGGACTGAAAGGTCACAGGTTTGACTGCATGTACTTCTGTTGGAGGCTCCAACCTAGGCTCTGGTCAGGGGATTGTGTTCATCTCTCACAGCTGTTTCTCTCTCACTGTCTCTCTCCCTCCCCCCTTCCACTCTCTCTAAAAAGCAATGGAAAAATATCCTCAGATGAGGATTTTCAAAACCAAAAAAGCTTTAGGACCTAAAACTTAAAAGTTTTAGGACCTAAAACTTAAAACTTAAAAATACATTTGGTCTTTGTCTCAATTCCTGTGGAACTCAGGAGGTTCCGTGACTCCCTGCCCCCACCTCAGGTTCAGTAACTAGTAGAACATTGTATAGGACTCTGAGCTCAGGAAAGCACCCTACTTAGGATCACAGCTTTATGATAAAGGGTACAAGTCAGGACCAGTTATATGGAAGTGACTTAAAAGTTTTAGGTCACCCACTCCCCTCCCAGGAGGTTGAAGGGTGAAGTTGAAAGGCCCCACTCTCTAACCATGTGTTTGATCTTGCTCTTAACTAGCTCTATCTACAGGCCCCACCCTGAGTCACCTCTTGAGTGCAAACTTCTCTGTGGTAGAAAGAGACTTGTTATGAATAACAAAAGACACCCCTATCCAAGGGTTTTGGGAACCCTACCACAGGAATTGAGACAAAGACCAAATGTATTTTTCATTATACCATGGTTTGATTTCTGAGGAGAGCAGAATATCATTACCAGATTTTTCTCAACCAAACCATCAGTAAGGGTTCACAGTGTGTTTACTGTTACATCGTCAGCTAAGTTTCTTGTGTCCTACTATACAACTTCTTTTGGCTGCAGCATAATGGCTATGAAAATCCTTGGAAAATTAAAAAGTGCTTTCTGTCTATAAAGTAGTAGTATTACGTCAGTTTCTCTCCTCGAGCACTAGGAGACCATCTCTTCCAGAGAGAAGCTCTGGTGTCCTCTGTCTTCTGTTCACCGAATGTCAAAACCACCTGCTGAAGCAGTTTCTCTCTAGGCAAATTGCATTTCTTAAATTGATGTTTACATAGAGTTCCTAATATCTGAGATTTATTCAGACTTTCTAGGATCCCCAGTCGCTGTCCCAAGAGACAGGTTTGTTTGTGAAATTCAATAAGGGAGAGCCAGGTATGGGAAGTATGAGCTCTAATGGTTCCTGAACACAATTGTTTTTCTTTACAGCCTCTTTTCTATAGCCTGTATTTAAAAGATCTATTACTTGACATTGAGAGCGTATTTATCTTTTAGATAGTAATGGATATTCTTACATTACAGTTATCATTTGCAGATGTGGTTTATTTCATGTCCTAAGAGATCTTCTCTCTTTGCATACTTATAAGCCAAAGTATCTGGGAATGGTAGAAATACATATGTATGTGAATATGCCGGTATTCATACTCATGAGGCGTGATGGAATCTTATTGGAGTTCATCCAGAAAGTTAACTGGCCAATACCTTTCTCACAAATATGAAGCTAAAATAAAAATTTAAAAAAAACACCCAGCACTCAAGTCCTGGTTTGTAATGCAATTCTCCAATAAAATGAACCAGGCTCCTTGGAGATATGTCTGATTCTGGGGTTGGGGCAGAAAATATACATAATTCTGGATGATCTTATAAGGCCAGGAAGTAAGGAAATATTTAAAAAATGAAATGATGGAACCTGGCCAGTGTTTCTCAGTGGTTATGGACCTATGAACCAGGTCAGGGTTCGATTCCCGGTCAGGGCACATGCCCATGATGAGGGATTGATCCCCAGTAGGGGGCGTGCAGGAGGCAGCTTATCAATGATTCTCTCTCATCATTGGTATTTCTATTTTTCTCTTCCTCCCCCTTCCTCTCTCTGAAATCAATAAAATTATCCTATATAAAAAAAGCCTAATACGCTAAGTGTCCGGCTGGCCATTCAATCAGTCAATGCTAATGATATGCTAAGGCAGCTCAATCGCTCACTATGATGTGCACTGACCACCAGGGGGCAGCCACTATGACCAGTAGGTTAGCTTACTGCTGGGGTCTGGCTGATCAGGACTGAGCGAGATGGACTGGACACACCCTGTTCCCGCTCTGGCTGGCCAGCCTCCTGTGTTCCTTCCTGGGCCCCAGTGGTGCACCAGTGGGGACACTTAGCCTAGCCTGTGCACTCTCACAATCCAGGACCCCTCAGGGGATGTCGGAGAGCCAGTTTTGGCCTGATCCCGCAGGCCAGGCTGAGGGACCCCACTGGTGCATGAATTTGTGTGCCAGGCCTCTAGTATTAAATAAATAAACAGAATAAAATAAATAAAATGATGGGGATATGTCAAAGAAGACCAGAGCAACCAACCCCAAAGAGCTCTCATGGCCAAAGCTAAAATAATTTGTGCAACAGATGAAATAATGTAAAAATGAGCCATCTTAACAGCACATACAATTGATATGAGGTGATCAAAATGGCTCTTTACCACTGTGGTTATCCTTCCAAACAACCACATTTCCATTCTCTCCATGAGAAATGAACATGAGACAAGCACAAATTGAGGAATATTCCACACAATATTTGACCAGCATTCATCAAAATTGTCAAGATCTTCAAAAATAAGGAATGTGCAAGGAAGTGTCACAGTCCAGAGAAGGCTGAAGAGACTGACAACTAAATGTAATGTCAGCCTGGAACAGAAGAAAGACAAAGGAAAAAGCAAATGATATCCAAATAAACTGTGGGGTTTAGTTAATAAGTTATTAATATTGGTTTATTAATTTTGACAAATATACCGTAGTGATGTAAGATGTTACAAATATGGGAACCTGAGTGCTGGGTATATAGGAGTGGCAGTGTTATCACTGCAATGTTTATGTAATAAGCTAGAAAACACTTTTTTTACTGTAAAGTAAAAAGTTAATGAAAAATAAAAATAAAATTACAAGACCAAAAGTTTCACATTTATAAGAGTTAATGACTAGGTTTTGTTTTGAAGAATATTTTCTAGAAACAATCAAATACATTAACTTTGAAAAGTACTTTGTATTTGCTTGCTTTTCAATAGCTAAGAGTTCTGATATAAAAGACATTATTTAGTAAGTGAATTGACTATTGTTAAAGAATATTGGGATCGATAGAGAATATCAATGAAGATTATTGTTCACTTTTAAATTTTGAGGAGGGGGGCTGTTGAAAAATGAGAGACTGAATTATGTTCCTTTAGATATCAGCAACTTGTTCCAATAAAATGCACAACTGGTCCACCTTGGGGCTTTAATAACCCACCTTAAGTCATTTAAAGTAGTTCTATGGGTGTTGCGAGCTATCAATGAAGAAAATACTTACCTAATAATCATTGAAAGGTGATAGATGTAATTCCTTTAGTTTTTTTTTTTTTTTTTTTTCAGTCAACGTTTATTGAAGCCTGCCGAATGCTGGAGTCTGGGGATACAAACCTAGTCCCTAATGTTGAGGAGGTTTCAGTCTAGTAAAGAACAATGAGCATATAGTCAGTGAGAGTAATTGAGTGAACTGTTTGGATCCATGGGGAGCAGTGAAGAAGGAGTTATCCGTTGCAGAGAAGAGGGACAGTTGGAAAAGCTTTTAGCACAGGTGATCCCAGAACTTCAGCATGTCTCACCACACTAAAAGAGTTCGGGAACTAGAGGCCTGAAGCTGTATGTTAAATGGAGGCAATTGCGAAAGTTTAAGGATTTCTAAGAAGCATTGAACAGACTGTCAAACTACATTGGGAAGGCAGGGGAGGTTGGGCGAGGGGGGGCTGTAAGAGACCAACGGAAGGACTTGTACGCATGCATATAAGCATAACCAATGGATACAAGACACTGGGGGGGGGGGCGGGCAGGTGAAGGCATGTCTTGGGGGGTAGGGGAGGCTGAGGGGAGGTCAATGGAGGAGGGGGAAGGAGACATATGTATTACTATTTGTAATACTTAAAACAATAAAAATTATAAAAAATTAAAAATATATATATATAAAA
Organism: Corynorhinus townsendii; assembly: GCA_026230045.1. Lineage (NCBI taxonomy): Eukaryota > Metazoa > Chordata > Mammalia > Chiroptera > Vespertilionidae > Corynorhinus > Corynorhinus townsendii. The sequence goes on from JAPDVU010000001.1 coordinate 39,582,261, forward strand.
AAAGAATTTCTTGGTCATGCTGGGTGTAGAGATTTTATAATAGAGGTGGTCCTATAACAGAAATTCCTGGATGTGCAGGCATACAGGGGGTATTTATAAACCTGCCCAGAGTTTTAAATAAGGAAATAAGATGATCACGTCTTTCTAGTTGCTTTTTCTCAAGGACAATGAGGGTGACTTGCCAATCAGAATGCCTTGGGGTGTATTTTAACTTCCTATCACCCTAGTACTGCTAATGTCATCCACTATGATGAAATAATATACCCAAAAGTGCTGTCACAAGAGCTCTTAAGTGTAATAGGACAGAAAGTTGAGGAAGACTTTGGAGGAGCTTAAGATTGTAGACAACTGAGAAGGGTGTTAAGTAACTGTTTTAATAGTCTTTGTGACAGAGAAAAAGACAAAAATGAGAAACATTGATGAGTCAGGATCATTTGAAACTTGATTATTGGTAAATGGCAAATGATGCCACAAATGACTTTTCATTATTGAAACGAAAAGTTGTTTTGTGAAGAAAGATAAAAAATTAAGTTTTAGCGTGTTGCTTTTGAGATACCTATAGGATGCACAGGTGACATTCCCAAATGGTAATGTATGGAATTATCTAGAGCAGGAGTTGGCAGACTTTTACTGTAAAGGACCAGATAGTATATATTTTAGTCTTTGAAGGTCACGTGAGTTCTCTATAACAGCTATTCAGTTTGGTTTGGGGGTCTGGGAAGCAGCCATAGACAGTATGTAAATGAGCGAATGTGGCTGCATTCCAATAAAGCTTTATTCACACTATATTTTGAATTTAATATTACTTACATCATGAAGTATTCTTCCTTTCCCTCAACTATTAAAAACTAGAAAAAATATCTGCACTCATGGACTGTAGAAAACCACTTTGTAGGGCACATTTGGCCCAAGATCTTTAATTTATCACCCTGGATCTAGAAAGAAGTTAGGCTTAGAGCTCTTTAATTTCTCACCCTGGATCTAGAAAAAAAGTTGGGCTTAGAACTAGGAATGTGTTTTTTGTCATTATTAATAGAGAAATCAGAATGATTGTTGTAAGTACCGTCATGTCTGTGGATTAATGAAAAAAAGAGTTGCCTATGATATGGGTAGGGAACTGCCAGAATTTATAAGATAAGGTTCAATAAATGAGATTTGGGAACAAATCCTGTATTATGATGAATAATGTCATGATTATTATTCTGTACATGTATTAATTTTATGAAATATATGTGTGAAATTATATTTCATATCATATATTTCATATATTTCATACGCTGTTAGCACCTCTGGGCTCATTCTTTTGTGTACTTTTCAGTGCAATAGAGCTGACATTTGAAAATTTGTAAGGGGTGAGTGATTAATAAAGGTTTTAAATATTCTATTTTGGACTGTTTAACATTGAAAGTTGTGGGCTCTATTGTGGGTTTTTTTCTACCTGTTTAGATAAGCAGAAAGGTAACTAAATGAAATGCTTAGAGCTTTGAAATAATTTGCAGATCAAGTCATAATAAAAATATTAGAAATGGTAATATGACAAATTAGTGGCTACATTTAATTTTTTCCTACTCTAGTTATGATGGTATTGAATGTTGTTTGTTTGTTTTTCCTAATCTCTTGATGTTGAAAGTGATTAACTAAACACATCTATACTAATAAAAGGGTAATATGCTAATTAGGGCAGATGTCTTCCGGACATCCATCTGGAAGTCCATCTGGACAAAGCCACAGCAGCTGCGAGGGCCTAGGGCTGGTGCCACACAGGACAGCAGGGTAGGTCCGGCACTCGTGCAGGAGGGGTGGGCCTTCTGGCCCTCGTGCAGGAGGGAGGGGTGGGCTATTCCTCCCCTGAGAGGGGTAGGCCGGTCCAGTGCTGAGGCCCCTTTTGCAGAGGCGGCAAGAAGGCAGCACCACACCCCCTTCTGCAAAGGTGACATGGGACAGGCCAAGGCGCAGCCCAGTCCCAGTGCTGCCTCTTCCGCAGTGCCAGCCACAGAGGCAGCAGCGCGGGCCTGGTCCAGGCACCACGCTTCTACAGAGGCTAGACAGGGTGCAACCTGCTGTGCCTCAACCTCCCCAGCCCCTCCCCCAGCCAGCCTGGCCCCAGATCATCCCTCCTACCTACTAGAGGGTGGGGGGCGGGGCCAACGCTAAGAAGAGAGGGTCAAGGGCCTGTAGCTGCAGTGGCCGGCAGTGGCAGCAGCAGCTGGGTACTGGGGGCAGTCAGTACCTTCCCCTGATCACCCTGGTCGCCTCCTGCAGAGGAGGACATCCCCTGAGGGCTCCTGGAGTGTGAGAGGGGGCAGGCCGGGTTGAGGGTCCCCCCCCCCGCCCATGCACCAGGCCTCTAGTTTATTAATAAAGATCCTAACCATAGAGTAGATTTTAGTGAACCTCATTCCTCATTCCCTCAAAACATTTTTTTTTCTTCTTTCCAGTCTGTAAGGTGTTGAAAGCATGACCTAGAAACAACAATAACCTCACACAGTTCTGTAAGAAGTAGAAATTCAAATGTCAAAAACATTAAAACACTAGTAGAAGTTACTAGTATTCATACTTTAGTTCTGATTAAACACTGGGACATAACTGTGATAATGGAGCTACGATAACGACCTGTGCTGCCCTTTGGAGAATTAAAGGGGCATTATTCTCACTAAGGAGGCAACCACAGCACAGGGTCAGGTACATCATCAGTGAAACCAATTTTAAGGAAAGCGAGTTAGTGCCTGATGATTCATGTGAAAGGAATATAATGACATTATCTTTTTCTGATGCTTGTGTAAGTTAGAGAAATATGGTTACATTGCTCTTAGATAAGGAATACTAAACTAAAAGCTAATAGATGATTTTTCAAGGTAAAAATCCTTATCCTTACCTTAAAAATAGAAATAAAGATGTATCTCTAAGCTCATTATTTTGGAACAAAGCTTCTAACCACAGGCTGTACTTCAGAATTATGTGTGGAGAGCTTGATTCAGTAAATTCAGGGTGGCCGGGCACTTAATTTTTATTGATTGATTGATTAAGGTATCACATATTTGTCCTCATCCCCCCATTCCCATCCCAGACCTCTCCCCACGCAGCCTGTCCCACCCCCCCACCCCCCCGTTGTCCGTGACCACTGGTTAGGCTTATATGCATGCATACAAATCCTTTGGTTGATCTCTCCCCTTTACCCCCATCCTCCCCTACCTTCCCTCTGAGGTTTGACAGTCTGATCGATGCTTCCCTGTCTCCAGGTCTGTTTTTGTTCATCAGTCTGTAGTGAGTTTCTTTAATTTTTAAAAGCTCACAGGTGCTTTCTGACGTGCAGCTCCAAGTTGAGAACCAGAGTGGGGTGCTTGTATGTGCGTGCGAGTGCGTGTGCTCACGTGCTCATGCAGATTGTTTTGTTCCTTTCCCGCATCCAGCTTAAGACAGCCAGCCTGAAGGACAGTCCACTTTTCTACTCTTCTTCTTCTTCTTCTTTTTTTTTTGTGTCTTTCTCCTTAACAATATGGAGATAAAGCTTGTTGTATTGACAACAAGCTTCAAAATGTCATATGTCAAATTTGCTGAAGATGTTAACATCATAGATATTTTTGTGTCTTTCTCCTTAACAATATGGGATTTTGGACAATGCCTTTTATTCATTGGCATTGTCCAAAATCACATTACCAGAGCTGGAGTGAAACGTGGGGTTATTTGTGCTGCTGATCGGAAAATGAAGCAATTTGCCCACCAGCAGAGATGGGATAATAGCAGCTGCCAACTAATCCTTGTATCTCTCTGAATCTGGGTGGAGTAGCAAACCTGTACAATGCTGGCAATCAGTACAGCATGCTGATGCCAATACCTGGGCCCTTGGTTCATGTCAACATCATACAAATCTTGTTGCCCACTCCACTCCGCCTGAGGGACTTACCCCGGCATCACTGAAATGCCCCAATGCACAGCCTTCTCCACGTTAGTAACGGCTGCCATGAGAGTGCATGTCATGTGGCAGCTACTCCTGTGGGCGCTTTTTATTTGCTCCAATAATGATCCCAATGTGAAGAGGTCATTGTTGTTGCTATCATTTTCATCATCATCCTTTCATTAAAAGTAAAAACTGAGTCTCGGCAAGTGGAAAGTAACATACTCAGCAATAGAAAGTGATAGAGCCTAGAGAAGACCCATGTTCAGTCTGACCCTTAAGTCTTTGTTTTGTTTTATTCCCTAAGCCAGTGGTTGGCAAACTCATTAGTCAACAGAGCCAAATATCAACGTACAACAATTGAAGTTTCTCTTGAGAGCCAATTTTTTTTTAACTTAAACTTCTTCTAACGCCACTTCTTCAAAATAGACTCACCCAGGCCGTGGTATTTTGTGGAAGAGCCACACTCAAGGGGCCAAAGAGCCACATGTGGCTCGCAAGCCGCAGTTTGCCGATCACGGCCCTAAGCCAAATATTACTGTGTTAAATTGCTCACTTTTATGGCAAATTAGCAACTATTTCCACATATAAACTATTGAAATCTGTTTTCTAGTATCGCAGGGATATAGGGAGCTGCTTTGCGTAGGAGACACAATTTTGAAATAGGATAGGTATACAGGCGCAATACCTGGTGTACCCGTTAATAATGAAGATTTTGTAATCAAAGAAAACACGACAATTTCAAGAGAAACATGAAAAGTGCTTTATTCACAGTAATGTCCATCGCTAGCTACACATTTCCCCCATCTTTCAGGTAATTTGTGGATACCGTCCCAATAGAACTTTTCTTGTTCTGAGGCAAACCATTCAGAGACCCAATTTCCACTTCTTCATACGTTTTGAAGTGCTGCTCAGAAAGCGCGTGTGCCATCAATCAGAATAAGTAGTAACCTGAAGGAGCGAGGTCTGGTGGATACAGGGGGTGGGTTAATACTTCCCAGGCAAGATCTTTTAACATGTCTTTAACTGGTTTTGAAGTGTGTGATGGTGCATCATCATGAAGCAAAATTACTTTGCCATATCTTCTGGAACATTCTGCTTATTTCAAGATCAAAGCGTGGTTCGAATTGATTATTTCTTGTCAGTAGCAATCAGTATTAACAGTTTCACCTGGTTTTAGAAGCTCATAATACACCACACCTTCCTGATGCCACCAAATGCACAGCATTGTCTTCTTTCTGAAGGGATTTGGCTTTACAGTGGATGTTGATGGTTGACCTGGATCAACCCATTTGTGCATTTGGGATTCTCAAAATAAATCCACTTTTCATCGCCAGTCACAATTCAATGCAAAAAAGACTTCTTTTTTTTTTTTTTTTTGTGCCATTGAAGCAACATTTTACTGGTGACTTTTCAGCTTTCCATTTGTCTTTCGTTCAGTTGATGTAGCACCCTTTTTCCTTCCTTTAAAATCTTTCCCATTGTTTGCAAATAATTGGAAATTGTTTGCTGAGCAATGTTTAATCTTTCTGCAAGTTGTTTTTGAGTTTGACACGCATCTCCATCCAATAATACTTGTAACTGTTGGTCTTCAAACTTTTTTGGTTGACCTGGACGTTCTTTGTCTTTCACATTGAAATCATCACTTTTAAAGTGTTTAAACCAGCGTTCACAAGTATCTTGAGATGGAGCGTGTTCACCATAAGCTTCCCAAAGTATACAATAAATTTCAGCAGCACTTTTCTTCAAAATAAAGTAATGAATTAAAACTTCCTGCAAATGCTCTTTTTTTAGCATAAAATTTGATATTTTTAAGTGTAAAAATATCTATGATGTTAACATCTTCAGCAAATTTGACATATGACATTTTGAAGCTTGTTGTCAATACAACAAAATAGCATACATATCAAATCGCATATATATCAACATATGTGTAACTCCATCTATTGAAAAAAAATCTGCATTTTTAACCAGTATACCTGGTATGTCCTCTTGTCTTTGCTTGTTGTTTTTTAAAGCATAATTTTTATTAAGAAAACCACCTTCAGGATTACCAGAGAGAACCAGGGAAATTTTGGAGCAGAGAAATATAACATGATTATAAAAAGCAAGAATTTGGAATGAAGCATGTATTTGAAGCAGAATCGGTTGCTTATAAAAATATCAACTTGGGCATCTGTGAAATGGGAATAATATCACTACCGGGTTTTGTGAAGATTACATACAATAATATAAGTTATTGATTTAAGGTAATACCTGATGAATAGTAAATGCATATAAGGGTTTGTTGTGAAAAATGTTTTTTCTTAATTTTTATTTATTGACTTTTAGAGAGAGAAAAACATCGATTTGTTGTTCCATTTATTTGGACATTCATTGGTTGATGCTTGTATGTGCCCTGACTGGGGATCTCTGAAAGACTAGATTAGTGGGTTGGATTAAATCAAAAAGTCAAAGGGATGAAAGATTAAATTTAACTGAGAAGCAGCAGGCTTGAGCAGCAATCTTCACAGAGCCATGTCTAAATCTCAACACGGATGATAGCTTTCCTATTAGACGGGGTTATGACTGCCTATTGATGCATAATAAACCACCCCAAATTTAGTAACATAAACTGTCATTTTATCCTGCTCATGAATTCTGGGGTCAGCCATTCATCCAAGGCTTAGTGGAATTGGTTTGTTTATGCTTCACCATGTCCATGGCCCTTGCTGGGGAGACTCGAACACTGCAGGTGATTTGAATGACTTTGAATGGAATCATCTGGAAGCTTCATTCCATGTCAGCTGCTGGGGCTTGATAACTTGAAGCCCAAACGTTTGTGGAACTGACAACGGCAACACCTACATGCGGCTTCTCCATGTGGGACTGACTGCTCTGGGCGTGGCACCTGCTTTCTGAAAGAGAGTCCCCACATCCCTCAGAACAGCAGATGTCGCAGGACAGTAGGAGCCACACAGTTTTCCGACCTAGTTCTGCAAATGGTGTAGCATCACTTCGGGAACATCCTATTGGTACAAGGTGGTCACAGAGGACAGGCAAGAGTCAAGAGAGATGAATAGACTCCCTTTTGATGAGGAATTGGCAAGGAAGAGTAGCCAACCTTCTTGGTTTCCCCAGGACTTAGGAGCTTACTATGACATAGCCCTTTAGTTTTAAAACAAGGAGTGGCCCAGGAAAACCAGGACACATTGGTTTCTTTTTAATAAATTTTTATTCTTAGTTTGTCTAAATATATTTCTACTGATTTCAGAGAGAGGCAGGGGTATAGAAACATCAATGATGAGAGAGAATCATTGATTAGCTGCCTCCTGCACACCCCCTACTGGGGATCGAGCCCACAACCCGGGCATGTGCCCTGACCAGGAATTGAATCCTGACCTCCTGGTTCATGAGTCAATGCTCAACCATAGAGCCACACCAGCGAGGTGACATATTGGTATCTTTTTTCTCTTTTAAAGAAATAAATACTTTTATTGATTTCAGAGAGGAAGGGAGAGGGAGAGAGACATAGAAGCATCAGTGATGAGAGAGAATCATTGATGGGCTGCCTCTTGCAAGCCCCATACTGGGGATGGAGCCCACAACCAGGTCATGTGCCCTGACTGGGAATCGGACTGTGACCTTCTGTGTTATAGGTCAATGAGTAACCACTGAGCCACCGCAGCCAGGCACATACTGCTTTCTTTATGTCAAGGTCACATTAAAAAAAATACAGTCTGCACCAAAGATGGAAACTGTGGGGCAGGGCTGTAACTATGACAGAGTCTTGATCAGCCGAAGCACAAGCATTTGCATGTTTCAGCTGGCCTGACACACTTTTAACTAGAGTTGTTGGTTGACATTATCAAACGTGGGTGAGGAGAGAAGGAGCCTGGCCCATGACAGGATACAGAGTGATCCCGCCCTGGGTGAAGCACAGCCTATTGTCCCCTCACACAGTCCTCCGTGGTATGTGGAGCATCTCCGCCAACACTACCCGTAGAGAAACCTCGGGTCCGAGTCCCTGCAGACGCTAGTGGCCTCGGTGTCCACAGCAGCTCATCTCACAGTGTGACCCCTGGACTGTAGCAATAGCCTCCCTTAGGGGCTCCTTAGCACTCCAATTACATGGCCTCCATCCCAGACTGGCTGGTTCAGAATCACTGGGAGGCGACCCAAGAATCTCTGTTTCAATAGCTCTGCAGGTGATTCTGATGTTTGCTAAAGTCTGAGAAACACTGCTGCAGCACAACAGGACACAATACACCGAGGGGAGTGCTTCTCATCCTGGGAGTGTGAGTGCATCCAAAGGGTCTCTTTTCCAGGTAAAGGAAGCATACATTGCACATCAGAATAAATCCAGCCTCCTTGGTTCTATCAACAGAATGATTTTGAGCTAGTAGATTGGGGGAACAGAGGCATGGGCAAAGGAAGACGGGACTTGGATTTCAGAGACTGAATCCAAGCTCCTAGTCAGCACATGAAGTCACATTAACCAGTTTTCTCCTCAATGCAAAAGTATTTTCAGTTCAGCTTTGCCTCTTAGATATTGCATGGCTCTGCTCGGAGAAGGGCAAGGTGAACCAGATGAACAGAATGACCCTGTTCTGTTCTGACATTTGTAATATGCATGATATCCTGAACCCACTGACAAAGTCCAATGCATTATTGACGAGGAAACATTCTCCTGCAGAAAGTGTCTGGATGTCATGCATTCTCAGGAATTCCTGTCCCTCGTCTTTAGAGGAGTGTGATAAAGTGGGCTGTTATGATAGTAGCAGTAAACACACAATCACACACATAGGTACACATGACGTTATTTTCAAACTTTATTTAACCCAAGTCTTATAATTATATCACACTAGCTGTGGGAGGAATTTAGATATTTTGTAACTGCAGGGAAGTTAAAAAAGAAGATGCAAAACCTCCCTGCAGCAAGAGGGCACAGTTTGAAGCAGTTGAAATCACATAAGCATCACTTCACAGACATCGATTTTTGGGTGATTTTTAAAGGATATTGTAATTTTGCTCTAATAGGTGTTTGGGTTGAAATGCTGTACTGCAGTCATCCATGTGAAGGTTTGGTCAGCATTGATTATTCTGTCGAGCCTTGCAAGAGAGCAAACGGCAAGTGGTTTTAAATAGACAAACCTTTATAGAGTATATTCTATATGGCTAGCAGTTAGGTTATCATCAAAACCTTGGAAATAGTCTCAATATATTTAAGTGAGAGATGGTGTACACTGAGCGGTTAGAGGAACAAACTGTATCTCTGTAGCTTTGCCTTGGAAATTCAATTCCTAAGTTAAAGTCATTAGTTTTAAAAACTTGTAATAATTCACTTAGATCTTCTTTTCACATCAGTTAACTCATGAATGATTGCCATGTATTAATTCTAATTTATTAGTAAGTTGGCAGGAAATATTGGAAACTGATCTATAAAGATAATTTCTCAAAGCCAATAATAATTTTCCCGCTGAATCCAAGCTCCCAGTCAGCACAAGAAGGCACATTAACCAGTTTTCTCCTCAATGCAAAAGGCCTTCTGTGGGACTCAGTAAATATTGGCATGTCTAGCATAGAATCCTGGTTCTTCCCTATCTGACTTTTCATTGGAACATTTCAAAGCCCCAGAGAATCAGATGCTATGTTAAACTGAGCCCACCAGAAAGCCAAGCTTTTAGATGTTATTGTGACAGTCACTTACTACCTGAAACACATGCAGAAACCAGAGTAATGCTGGCTGCGGAAGGTCAGATTTTTGATCTAGTATTCCCTTTTATTCGTGGTTAGAATAACTTTATACTACAGAGGCAACAAATACAGTGAAGGTCACCAGCAGAACCTGGAGCAAATAATAGAATTTCCAAGCAAGATTCTTTTGAATCTGCTGTTGAACTGACTGAGAAAAAATGTATTATACATTTATTTGAACTTAGAGAGTTCTGTGAATAGTGCCCCGAAGACAAATAAAAGGAACAGGTTGGAAAAACTGGTAAAATTGTGAAGCTGTTGGAATAAGATGTAATAACCAGAAGCATAGTTTGTAATGTTTGATTTAATTGGATTTTGTTGTGGTTTTCTTTTGGGGACATACACTGTCACATTTTTAAGCCAGTTTGTTACTTTGAGTCGGAATGTCCCAAATATCTAATGATGCAGAGCTTAGTGATTTTTAGGATAAACCACAGAAGCAATTATTTATGTATGAGTATTTGTAATATGCTGAGTATTTTAGATCTCACTGAGTGAGGTTGCTATAAACTAAGCATAAACTATGAAATAAAATGTTGGCCATAAGAATAAAGTGAATGTTTTAGATGAGAAACTTGAATCTACCTAAGAAACAAACAAACACTTGAAGGCATCATTTTCTTCAGGGCCTCATGTAACTCTCTGGTATCCTGGTATCGCTTCACCCAAGATACAGATTGCCAGAAAGTCTGGTTGGCCTGGCCTGGCTCACCTCTGGACCAGGGAGGAACAAGGCATCTTGAGTGGCATTTCACGAGTTGGTGTGCAAGTTGGCTGGATAGTCCCTCAAAGCAAAATAGAGATGCTTTTTCAAGAAGAGGGAGAAAAATCTAAGGAAGCGAAAAACAACAAATATTCAACCCAGAAAGCAAAGAGGAAATTAGTTTTTACTCGTCCTACTACGGTAGAATAATTTTTTTTTATGAATCTCACATTTTCTCACCTCAGCTAACAGGGAGATTGCCAAATGTCCTTGAAATCTCTCTCTCTCTCTCACACGCGCACACACACACACACACACTGTATTTGATAGCAAAAAATTAATTCTAGAAAACTTATGCCCTTTTCTTTGCCTCCTTGCCTACTATAGGATTTCTCAACATCAACACTTAGGGCAGGTACCCATTTGGCATTTTGATGTTTGGGGCAGGATAATTCTTTGTTGGTAGAGCTGTCTGATGCATATTGGGATGTTGATCAGTTTCCCTGGCCTCTATCTACTGGATACCAGTAGCATCCTTCCAAGTTGTTAAAACCAAAAATATCTCTAGTTCTTGCCAATTGTTCCCTAGGGGACATTTCCCCCCATTGAGATCCACTGAACTCCTAGACTATATTTAATGAAAAAAAATTTTTCCCTAGTGAAAATAAATAGTTTGATAATACACTTTCATTATTTAAAAGTAATTTCACATAGAGGAATATTGGTCAGTGTACTAATATTAACATTTCTTTTTGCAGTCGTTGTTTCTGGGCATGATTTTTTAGACATCATCAGTATTACAAACCATTCAGGTCATAGTCACTTTTCACTGGACCAAAGCAGTATCTGAGATGTGTTTGGTTCACTAATAACTGTAAATGTTAGCCGTTAGCAATTCCACACCCAAACTTCCACCCCCATCCTCCCAACAAACCTACTTAAAACAAATAAAACAAACGAAAGACATCCAAAACCTCAGATCTCAATAGCTTCAAAAAATGTATTAGGCTTTTTCTTCCACCAACTTGAAGCCCATAGTTCTGTCCTCAAGACAGTATTTTTAAAACATCATGTGTGTCTGGAAAGGCTGTGGTTCAGCATTTCAGTCTACCAATATAACCAACTAGACTGTAATCAGCACGTGAAATATAGATTCAGATTCTAATCAGGAAACGACTTTATTTTAATAATGCCATAGGCCTTCTCGCCCATATAGTTCCCGTTGTCCCACAATAGTTCCATATTTAAAATTCAATGTATATTTTCACATGGCAGCAGAATTTACTTAGAATAAAATTTCTTCAAAACTTTGCCTCTCTTAGTACAGTAGTAGGTGGGAAGCTTGCAATGTAAAGTGGGTGCTTAGTGGCTTCCTTTCCATTTCCCTACGTGCTGCTCACGTGGGGCTACACCACCTTGGCCCCTCAGTGGTTAAGTGTGGGAGGAGAGATGGGGAGGACAGGTAAGGCACACAGGAAAGTCCTTATGTGATAGGTTGTGATGGCATAAAAAAGTTTCTTTTTAGGAAGCGGAAAGATGAGTCTCCAGGTTGGGCAGATTTTTGAAAGCGGAAAGATCCCACTGAGGAATATTTGTGCTTTTAAAAAAAATATTAGTATTGTATTCAGAGAAGAAGGAAGAGGGAGAGAGAGAGAAAAAAAAAATTAATGATGAGAGAGAATCCTTGATCAGCTGCATGCCCCCCTACTGGGTTTCAAGCCCACAACCTGGGCATGTGCCTGGTCTGGGAATGGAACTGTGATTTCTTGGTTTATAGGTCGACACTCAACTGCTGAGCCACACCAGCCAGGTTCGACTGTGCTTTGTGTGAACATGAATGATGCATGTTTTTGCAGCTGGATGGTCACTTATATTTCTCCTTCTGCCCCTGGGAATCCTATTGGACAAGTCTTCTGTTGATACTGCCTTTTACCTTCCGTGCCAGGCCCTCCCCTGGCCCCGGAGAAACTCATACAGCCTTGCTTTCTGCTTTAGGGTAGAATTAGAGCTAATTCCTAATGTGTCTTGGTCTTTCTGCCTCTGCTCTTTCCCCAAACTCAGGAATACATATTACGCTCCCATGAAGTCTTTCTCATTAAGTTTAGGTGAGGGAAGAACAAATACCATGGCCCTTCAGATAACTTCAGTAGATTTGGTGGTGGGGTATCTCCCCTTCTCACTGAGGTAGGTGGTTTGTGGTTGCAGCATTTGTCCCAGTGCAGGGTGCTTCCGCGGACCCACTACATCTGCAGTGGCATCACATGTGTCTGCTCTGGGGCTGGTTAGCCTGTCCTCAGCATATAGTTTTTTGTGTCAGGAGAAATTTAGATACTATTGGTAGTGGCCCAGGACTATTTCATTCTCTTCCTCCCTGTCAACGATGAGGCTGGAAAACACTCATATTTCACTGCCTCCAAGCTTTCCAACGTGCTTTCTGCAACCTCATAATTAAGGAACTCTCTGTACAGTCAGTCTTTTGACTGAAGAATCCTTTCACTTCCTTGCATGAATTAAACTGCCTCTCTCCCCTCAGCACACCCCTCTTTGAGGGAATATTATTTTCTCATGGCTGGTGTAATTCTGTTTAGAGCTTAAAGGTAGTGTCACCCTGATCAATTCTCCACATACTGGTTGAAAAACAAAATTAAACAAGACAAAAAGAAAAACTCCTTCCTCCTCCTCCTCCTCCTCCTCCTCCTCCTCCTCCTCCTCCTCCTCCTCCTCCTCCTCCTTGTTTTTGCAAAGTACATTTTAATTTTTTCCATTCTCTGCTCTTTCGAAGCTTATGACATTCTAAGATAAGATAGTGTGTGTCCTTTAAAGTAAGAGCTGTAAAGTGCAACTTGATTAGTGCATTAATGCTACAGAATCTTTTAAGCAGCACATTAAACTAGGTGATTTACCCAGTGTTTATGGTAAAATGTGAGCAAAGAGTTTTGTTTGCTATTTGAAGCTGTTCCAGTAAGGAAGAACATTATTATTCATTGTTGTTTTTTTAAGTCCTTTGAATAAACCTAATCTTAGAATTTTACCAAAAGCATTTGAAGTACCAGTAAGAAGTAATGGATATATGCTTTTTTAATAAAGGTGAATTTATATATTTTCTTCTTAATGGGAAATGTCACTTAAAATGCTGTTGTTGTGTGGTTTTAATGGTAGCATATTTGTACGGACATGGGCCATATTCCAAAAAAGGAATATAACTGAACTTATTTTTTTAAAAGGGTATAGCAGAGAACCTTTTGAAATGACTTCTATGTCTTAAGTGTCTTCCATAAATGTATTCTTCATTTAGGTTAGTGTAATATGTAAGAGTAAGGTTAATTTTTAAGGGTCTTCTGATTCAATATATAGGATAATTAGTGATAATATACATGATATAAGGAAGTTACTGTATTGGTGTGGCAAATGTAATATTATTCTTGATACATTACTATAAAAAGTTTTATCTATAAATATACTCAAAAGTTAGATCTTATAGCATGTATTAGTATTTATGTTTTACTAGAGGCCTGGTGCACAGAATTCATGCATGTGGATGTGTGACCCTCAGTCCAGCCTGTACCCTCTCCAATATGGGACCCCTCGCAGGATGTCTGACTGTCCTGTAGGATTGGGCCTAAATGGGCAGTCAGACATCTCTCTCACAACCCAGGACTACTGGCTCCCAACTGCTCACTTGCCTGCCTTCCTGATTGCCCCGAACCACTTCTGCCTGCCAGCCTGATCACCCCTAACCACTCCCCTGCCAGCCTGATTGATGCCTAATTGCTTCCCTGCCAGCCTGATTGCCCCTAACTTCCCTCCCCTGCAGGCCTGGTCACCCCTAACTGCCCTCCCCTGCAGGCCTAGTTCCCTCCCAACTACCCTCCCCTGCAGGTCTGCACGCCCCCCAACTGCCCTTTCTTGCATTCCTGGGCCCTCCCCCCCCCGCAATTGCCCTTCCCTGCAGGCCTGGTTGCCCCCAACTGCCCTCCTCTGCAGGCCTGGTCCCCCCAACTGCCCTCCCTGCAGGCCTGGTCCTTTTCAACTGCCCTCCCCTGCTGGCCATCTTGTGTCCACATCGGGGCAGGACCTTTGACCACATAGGGGCAGCCATCTTGTGTGTTGGAGTGATGATCAATTTGCATGTTACTCTTTTATTAGATAGGATTAGATAGGATGGGAGGCCTGGTGCATGGGTGGGGGCCGGCTGGTTTGCCCTGAAGGGTGTCCCGGATCAGGGTGGGGGTTCCTTTGGGGCATGGGGTGGCCTGGGCGAGGGCCCTGTGGTGATTTGCAGGCCAGCCACACCCCCCGGTGACCCAAGTGGAGGCCCTGGTATCTGGGATTTATTTATCTTCTATAATTGAAACTTTGTAGCCTTAAGCAGAGGCTAAGGCAGGCCAGGGTTGTGGAAAGCTTGGCTTCCTCCATCGTTGGGAAAACTCAAGCCTCCTGCTCTCTCCAGCTCCGTGGCTGCCGCCATTTTTCTTGGGATTTATTTATCTTCTATAATTGAAACTTTGTAGCCTTGAGTGGAGGCCTGGGCCTGCCAGGGTGTGCAGAAAGCTTGGCTTCCTCCATTGTCAGGGAAACCCAAGCCTCCTGCTTGCTCCATGGTCAAAGCCATCTTGGCTGGGTTAACTTGCATACTCTCTCCTGATTGGCTGGTAGGCATGGCTTGTGGGTGTAACAGAGTGGTGGTTAATTTGCATATTGCTCTTTTATTAGATAGGATTCCCATTCTATGACAATTATTCCATTTTTACATGGCAATAGCAATTAGGCACATGTTGGGTCTTGTACTTTTTAAATTTTTAAAAGTATTTTATGTAAACTCTTAAATATCTATCTGTGTAACTCATATATTTATCACTTTTAGTGGCAACAATCTATAGACCACTTAAATAATTCTCAACTGTGCGTATTGTTATTGTTTACATCTCCTCCTTAATATACATCACAAGTATACATCACTTTATATAAATATATGGATTTCTTTTGTAAAAATTTCTTGTGATATGTTCCTTAAGTGGAAATGTAAAGAGAAAGGATTTTAGCTTCTGTGTGATTTTATTTATTTTATAGCCTATATTTCTGTTTACTGGAAACTGTAAAATATGCTTTCGTTGTAGTTATAGAAAATCCAGCTTAGCTAGTGACTTAGATTTGCATAAGTAACAAAAGCAAGAATTGAAAGTATATGCTCCCAGGGATTTATGGATGTCTGTTTTCCTTTGTTTGCAAATAAAAATATATGTATGTCTTTGATGTTTAAATGTCCTAGAACTATGAAAGTAATTCAGCGATTAAGTCTTTCAACAAAATTCTCTAACTTCTCTCATTTTTTTAAATTTTTCTTTCCCTCTGAGTTTCAGGAAATCTTAAATTTCAGTTCTGATTATTTTAAATACCAAGAAATCTCTCTTTCCCTTTCTTCTTTCCAAACTAGCTTCATCTGTGCCCCATCTAACCTTAGCACATTTGAATAGATAATTACCAGATCTACATATCTAACCCAGACTTTTTCTGAGCTCCAGTAATGAATTTCTGATTCCCTGTTTGATATCTCTGTCTGGATAAGAAACTAAAAGTAAGAATGTATTTTAAAATGCATGCTACCTTTTCCTTACCAGTGCCATTATGTCTTTTAATCCTACTGTTTATTATAATAACCTCCTAACTGTTTTTTACTTCTTTTTTCTTTTTCTCTTATATTCTATATTCTGGAACCAAATTAATTTTCCTAAAACAGAATTTCATTCCCTATTTAAAAACCTCAATAGAAGCTTTTATTTCTAACTAATTTATTAGGTAATTAAAGCCCTTAGCAAGGCATTCAAAATACTGAATTGTATCACTCCAGCTTACTTTGTATCTTTGCAACCCAAATCTAAATGCCTTCCATTCATACTATTAGTCAGCAGAGTACAGCCAGTCATCCAAGAGCAATCTGCAAAGTCCTTCTTTAATTTACCAAACATTTACCAAGTGCCTATTATGTATCAGGCTCTGGGAATTTCAAAAATAAAAGAAAAACAAAACATAATTTCTGTTCTTAGGATACTCATTGTACTATTTAAAATTTAAAACAACATAATTCTATAATTATTAATGTGAGTAGAATTTGTGTTTCTTTTGATGAGTAAGTGTATACCACACATGAGAAGTTAAGGACAAGGCAATTCAAAGGGGAAAGAATAATAGTTTTTCCGCAAAAGTGGTTAGGATGCTTGGATATTCTCATGCCAAAGAATGGAGTTAGACTCATACTATAACATATACAAAATTAATCCAGAAACCTAAATATAAGAGCTAAACCTGTGAAAGTATTAGGAGAAAACACAGGAATAAATCTTATGGTCTTGGGTTAGGCATTGATTCCTTCAATATGACACCAAAAGCACAAGCAAAAGAAAACAAAACAAAAAAACACGGATGTATTGGGCTTCATCAAAATGGAAAACAATTCCATTTCAAAGCACACTTTTAAGAAAGTGAAAAGATACCCACAGAATTGGAGAGATTATTTACAAATCAAATATCTGAAAAGAGACATGTATTTAGAATATATAAAGAATTCTTACAACTATATAAAAAAAATCAAATAACCCAAATAAAAATTGGTCAAAGGATCTGAATAGACATTTCTCCAGGGGAGATATAAAAATATCCAATAGGACATGCAAAGATCATCAACATTATTAGTCATCATGGACTTGCAAATCAAAATTACAATGAGCTACTATTTCATAACCACTAGACAGACTACAGTAGAAGAGACAGATAACTTTAAGTGTGGTTAAGGATATGGAGAAATGGAAATACTCATATGCCACTGGGGGATGACAGAACAGTGTGAGCACTTTGGAAACAATCTGACAGTTCCTCACATGGTTAAACAAAGAGCTACCATATAATCCAGAAATTACACTTTCTGGTCTATATCCAAGAACAATTAAAGCATATGTCCACATAAAAAGTGTACACAAATGTTCATAGCAGATAAAAAGTAGAACGGCCCACATGCCCATCAACAGATGAATAGATAAATACAATGTGGTACATTCATAAATAGAATATTATCCAATAGTTCAAAAGAATGAAGTACTGAGTCATGCTGTACTGTCACATAAAGGAATTGACAGACACACTCAGATCTCAGACAACCTGGTGTGTTTATACACTATGAGACACTGGGTCAGAGGATAGCTCATGGGTGTGATGATAAATAAGGCTATTGAGGAAAGGAAAACCCTCATTATTAAGGATTGTTATAGACACACTAAGGAGTTTAATGGGATATTCTGTAGGGAGGGAGGAGAGAACCATAGAAGGGAGGTGAGCAGGGCTATGTAATGATCACTGTTAGTTGTGTTTCCTTCTCAGAGGCAGGGGTTTCTCTCTCTCTCTCTCTCTCTCTCTCTCTCTCTCCTAGAATGGTTTCTCTGAAAATGTTTTTAGTTTTCCCATCATTTCCATACTAATATATGTTATCATGTACTTAGAGGTACTGGTGATACTTAGGATATGTAAGGATATATAATGTATTAGATGATTTGCATATGTTTATTTATTATTTCTTTTAGATTTTTCCCATGATTTGGATCAAATTTTTATATAATCTTCTCTCAAGTCAGTTTCTAGCCTCAGCGTTTATCTTATTTTTTAAAAAATGAGTAGAAATTCCAATAAGGTAAAACATTTCATCTTCAGAAAGAAACAAACATTTTTAAAAAGCAGTACTTTTTGTTTTTCAGTTTACCTTGGTTTACAGAGTATTTATATTTTCACACTAAACTCAGGGTAACTTAAACAACGTCCATGGGCAAGGTAAGAAAAGTACTAATTTCCTTTGTTCAGTTTTAAAATTATTATTTAGTCCAAAAATCCTATATAATAAAAGCCTAATATGCTAAGTGCCCAACTGTTCCTTCCACTGTTCTACTAGTTGCTATGTCGTGCACTGACCACCAGGGGACACATGCTCCCACCGGTAGGTTAGCTTGCTGCTGGGGTCCAGCCGATTGGGACTGGGTGAGACCAGCTGTATATGCCCTGTAGCCCTCCTGCAGTCCCACCCCAGCCCCAATCAGCCAATCGGGACTCGGTGAGATGGACTGGACACACCCTGGAGCCCTCCCAGGGTCCCTCCCTGGCCCATTCGTGCACCGGTGGGATCCCTCAGCCTGGCCTGTGCCCTCTCGCAATCCGGGACCCTTCAGGGGATGTCCGCAGGTCAGGCTGAGGTACCCCACCAGTGCACAAATCTGTGCACCGGGCCTCTAGAGTAAACATAAAGTCATCAGAAGTTTTACATTCTTAAGGCGAAAATCTTTGTGTCAGTCCATATAGAAACCACAAGCCCTGCTTTCAGTCCTTTGTTTAAAATGCACTTCAGTGCAGTATGATTTGCATGTTAATGATCTGAATCCAACTTTATAACAAATGGGAAGGGGAAGATACAAACTATTTTCAAAGATCAGATTTGTTTGTTTTTCATGATTCTTTCCTTAAGTGTTTAACTTGAGAACACATCTGTGTGGTATGCTTATATGAAAGCTGTAAATTTGTGATCATTGAATGGAGTGGCAATGAAGCAAGAAGTTTCATTCTCAGCTTTCTCACTCAGAAAGCAACTGGACACTAGAGGCATTTGAACATCTTTGGAAGGCAAATATAATGTAGTAAACAAGAGGCTGGCAGCATTCATTCCATGTAGTGTAATGTCTGAAATCAGAAAGCATGAAGCCACTACAATTTCTCTTTCTCTCACCAACTCACCCTCACCCCACTCTTGACCCAATTCAAGCATACAATTGGGATGCATGTTCTTCTTAAGTAAAATAACAAAAGAAAACCAATTTTTAAATATTAATGTGTGGTTTGTAGAAGTATGTCATAGAAGTATTTGAATCACTAAAACTGAAAAGGCATGATCTGTGTTTTTGAAAGCCATTCACTTTCCTTTTATTTACAGGCTCTGAGACATTCACAAATTGAAAAGCAACCATCCAGCCATTTCATGTTTAGAGTAATACATATTTAAGAGATCCTAAAACCTTTAACAGCATGCAGTAGCCCTGTCATGAACAAATACATATTAGAGTAAATAAAGAGAATCCTGTAAATCTGGTTCTCAAACAAGTGATTTGCCCCTAAAGAGCATTGGGCAATTTCTAGAGTTGTTTTGATTGTCACAACTGGAGGTAATACCACTGGCATCTAGTGTATAAAGTACAAAGATATTGGTAGACAGCCTACAATACCCAGGACAACCCCCTGCTACACACACCCACACAACAGAATCGTGTGTCCCAAAATGTCAATAGTACCAAGGTTGGGAATTAATTTTCTAAATAAAATGATAGGAAGATAAGTTATATCCTAAATTTTATATTCTAATTCACAAACTGGGGCGGGGGGGGGGGGGAAGAGTTAGGCTTGGATTATCTACTGGTATATATATATAACAATGCACCCCAAATTTAAGTGGCACATTTGTCATCTCAGATATTCGGGTCAGGAGTCCAGGCCCAGCCTCGGTGGATCTTCTATAAGGCTGCATTATGGAGTGATGAGTTCACATTTGAATGCTCAACTGGGAAAGAATCTGTTTCCAGGCTCTTGTGGTCCTTGGAGCATTCAGTACTTTGTGGACTGTCAAACAGGGGGCCTCCATTTCTTGCTGACTGCTATCCCCAGCCCCTTGTACCCACTGGCCAACTCTACAGGCAGCTCACAAAATGGCAGCTTGCTTCTTCAAAGCCAGAAGGGAACATCTTCTCCTAAGACAGTGGTCGGCAAACTCATTAGTCAACAGAGCCAAATATCAACAGTACGACGATTAAAATTTCTTTTGAGAGCCAAATTTTTTAAACTTAAAATTCTTCTAACACCACTTCTTCAAAATAGACTCGCCCAGGCCATGGTATTTTGTGGAAGAGCCACACTCAAGGGACCAAAGAGCCACATGTGGCTCACGAGCCGCAGTTTGCCGACCGCTGTCCTAAGACAAGCATTATAGGTAATAGTTATAGGTAATGTCAATTGTGTACATGGTCACATATATCCCATCACCTTTGCCATGTTCTTTAGGGTAGAAGCAAGGACAGATCTCACCCACACCCAAGGATAAAGAGTTACTTAAAGTGGGAATACCCATAGGTAGGAATCATGGAGGACACTTAGATCTCTGTCTGCCAGAGGGGAGTTCTTGTCTATTTGCTTTTGCATTTTAAAAATGTGTTGCTATTTATTAAAATTTATTAGGCTACGTGTTAAAAACTTGCTGGTAAGATATACATATTATCATTCAGGAAACTAGAGGGGGTACTTCAGATGACTGTCACATAATCACTATCAACATACTTTCTATTTGTGTAGAATTTTGCATGAACATCAAAGTGCCCTTCTTCCTGTGGATCTGCACTTGATCGATGTTTGTTCGCTTCTCCTCTGTCTGTTTCATTTCCTAGCTCTGTAAAAGTCTTTTCACGTCATTTGGGGGTTGGAGACGGGGGATTTTGAGAGCATAAAAGCCATCCTGGGTTCTTCGTTATTCCCACCAATAGGTAAAGATGCTTCTGCATTTAAAACACATGTTACAAATAGGTCACGTGGAATA
Source organism: Corynorhinus townsendii (assembly GCA_026230045.1). Classification (NCBI taxonomy): domain Eukaryota; kingdom Metazoa; phylum Chordata; class Mammalia; order Chiroptera; family Vespertilionidae; genus Corynorhinus; species Corynorhinus townsendii. Next base: position 39,603,204 of record JAPDVU010000001.1, read on the forward strand.
ATAATAACTGAAAGTAATACAAGTTACGTAACAGAAGACTAGGCATTGAATCTCCACCATAAGTTCAGTTTAGCTTGTTATAATAAATTGTGTTTACTAAATCCTTGCTGGGAAACTTTCTCTGTTTACTTTTACTTTGAGTGTTTCCTGGACCTTTCTTTTTCCTTTAATACAAACCAGATTAATTTCTACAGTGTTGGGAATTAGTTTCAGTGGTGAGGCTGTAATATTGAAGAGACTCATTGTTAGGAAAGGAGGCAGAAATATTAATGAACAAAAATTATATGATTACATTGAATCTTTTATCCATTTGTGTTCTTTTAAAATGTACAAATAACTAGTTTCTTTCATATACTATTTGAGCTATTAGATATACTGTAAGAAATATTCTGTGGTATTTAACACATGTGATGACTGATAAAATTGCACTAGGGTAGATACAAGTGTACTTTTAACTTTCATAGAAGAATTCAGAATTCCTAATTATATAAGTTGTACTCATTATGTGCAATTCTTAGGGACATGGACATTATATAGTCAAACAGATTTTTTTATTTCCTTCAAATAACTTTCTTATATGTTTGCACCACTTGTGTATCTTATATACTCACAAGTGTACATAGTATTAAGCGCCAATTGTGTGCCAGAAACTGTATTGGATGTGCAATATTACATTATTATTCATACATTTACTTTACCCAGATTTTTATAAGGAACTAACATTCATCCCGGCTTAGAGCTCTGCCAGAGTTTCACAGTAGAAAGTGAGGGAGCTGGTACTCATGTGCAGATGTCCCTTCCTATAGCTCTGCCTAGCTAGTGATGTAAAAAATTATCTCTCCCAGGAATAAATAACATCTTGAATTTTTATTCTAAGTTACACTTTTAAAATAATACACATTTTTATGCAAATATGAGTGTTCCAGAATAACAGTTTTATTTCTTTCCCATTGTCTGTTTGCAATCACTATAAATCACATATATTGAAAGGATTAGGGATTTAACCATGTACAGGGGAGTGAGATGTGGAAGGAAAAGTAGTTAAGACTGAGAAGAGAGTGTTTCTGAAAGAAGCATTTGCATCACTGAAGATGAGAAAGGGCCTTTTTTTTTGAGACAGTCGGTAGAAAGGAGAGAGCAGAGGCCTCAAGGCTTAAGTGGAGCCTTGAGAGGTAGCAGGGCGAGGATTAGAGGGCTTTTTAAGCCATCTTTAAGGATTTCAAATTTATAATAAGATCAGTTGGGAGCTTTTAAAGAGCCACAGGATCAGATTTGCATTTTTCCAAGATCACTCCAGGTACAAGGTGAAAGACAGATTATAGGCATTCATGGATGGTGCAAGGAGATGACTTAACTATTGGCAGCTGCAGCTATCTGGGTGGACTTTAAGAGCAATAGTGAAAAAAGTCAAACTCTAAAGGTTTCATGTTTATGGTTTTATTTATATAAACATATTGAAAGGAGGAAACTATAGAAATGGAGAATAAACAGGTGCCAGGAGAAAGGAAGCCAAGTATTGAATTATTTTTGGAAACAGATTTGTTATCTCCTATATGCCTCCAAATCCTATCTCAAATTTTTAAATACCACATAGTAGGCCAGTGATTTGGAAGAAATACTTTTCTCTTTATTTACCTTACTAGAGGCCCGGTGCATGAAATTCGTGTATGGGGGTGTGTGTCCCTCAGCCCAGCCTGCACCCTCTCCAATATGGGACCCTTGAGGGATGTCTGACTGCCTGTTTAGGCCCGATCCTACCTAAATGGGCAGTCAGAGATCCCTCTCATAATCCAAGACTGCTGGCTCCCAACTGCTCACCTGCCTGCCTTCCTGATTGCCCCAAACTGCTTCTGCCTGCCAGCCTGATCACCCCCTATCCACTCCCCTGCCAGCCTGATTGATGCCTAATTGCTCCCCTGCCAGCCTCTTTGTCCCTAACTGCCATCCCCTGCAGTCCTGGTCACCCCCAACTGCCCTCCCTTGCAGTCCTGGTCCCTCCCAACTGCTCTTCCCTATAGGCCCGGTCACTCCCAACTTCCCTCCTCTGCCGGCCTGATCATCCCTAACTGCCCTTCCCTGCAGGCTTGATCACCCCCAACTGCCCTCCCTTTCAGGCCTGGTCCCTCCCAACTGCCCTCCCCTGTTGGCCATCTTGTGTCCACATGGGGGCAGTCATCTTGGACCACATGGGGGCAGCCATCTTGTGTGTTGGAGTGATAGTCAATTTGCATATTACTCTTTTATTAGATAGGATTCTTTCTTTTCTTAAAAATTGCTTCTCATTGAAGTGCAAGTAACAGTTTGATATATCTTCCTAAAGCTGGTTTGGATAAAGTGGGTGGTAGATTACTGGGTTTTTAATTGTCCCTCAGAGATTGAGGTAAAGATAAACTTTATTATTTTTACTTCCGGCTGGTTGTCTTCCATTTTCATTATATAAATGCAGTAAATAGTTCACCTCCCTAAGTTAGATGGCTTCATATAGCTCTCCTGAAACAGAGTTGATGGCAACTTGGGATAATTACATTTGATTGTAATAATGTGATTACTAAGTATCTATTGTATGTCAGTGTTGTCAAAGTAAGTATAGACATTGACATTTTTAAAGATAAGAAATATATATATATATATATATATATATATATTACTTTCTAGAAGATTAATTTGCTTAAAACTACACTTTGGTTAGTAGATAATTAAGTAATATTTTAACCTAAGGCCAGTGCTCTTTCTAGGACACCTCACTGCCTTTTTAATTATCAATATAGTAGATGCAGTTTTATAAAGCTTTCAAGGTCTCTTCACAGGTATCTCGAAAATGAACCAAGTTCTTTTGGAGTAGAAGAGTCCAATATAATCAATAGCTATTTTATTTACTTGTTTCCCTAGCAATTTGAAATATATATGTGATGTTCATGTTTATAATTATTGTTGGGGGCTTTTTGTTTGTTTTGTGGGATTTTTTTGTATAGAAACCTGAAAAACATCCCATGGGCAGATTTTCCCACAGAAGCAATTGGCTTCATAGACTCATTTTTCATTATTTATGAAATACACAACTCCATTCCTTAAAAAAAAAAAAAAGAAGAAGAAGAAGAAAATAAAATGGGGTGGTTTTTATTACTCTATTAATTTGGAAGGTGATGAGTAGGCATTATTGGCATGAATGTTCAAAGAAGATAAATTATTTGGTGCATATGTGAGTGAGGAGATGTTGCTAAATTCTCAACTTGAGGATTAATTGAAAACATTTGAATAATGTTTAGAGATAAACATTGGCTTAGAGATAAATGTCATCAATTCTATTCCTGAATCTCAAACAGAAAATACCTTGGCTAAATCACTCAACCACTTAATCCTCAGGCCAACATGGACAATTCATACCCTCTCCTTTATTTTAGGTGAAAGGAATTATGAAGAAGTAGTATTTACATAAATATTTAAGTTTCTTGAGAGGCCCTAGGTCTATAATTTCTGATATTAGTAGTATGGCTATTAATATTGTGTAAGTAAAAATTTGAAACTCTAGTATATTAAGTCTTCTTAATCTGGGGTGGGTGATCAAATTCTTTAATCCAACTTTATCAAAATTTCAATGTGATTGAGATACAGTAGTATACAGTTATCCTGAAAATACTCATCAAACTACAGCATAGATATTTATTCTGTCTCTTACCCATCATGCATTATTGAGTGCTTAATGTATGTCAGGTAGAATATGTGCATAAAAAACAGAGTGGAATGTCAATTTTTTCTGCCGTCACGAAAAGTTGTGGAGCAGTGATTTTCAACTGGTGTGTCACAAGAATTTTTAAAACATGCAGTACCTGACTATTTAGTCAGGGGCACTGACCTCCTTTCCCTTAGGTTGTCAAATTAAAAAATGAAAATAACCAAAACAGTAATAGCCATCTGGTATGAATGCCCTGTCTTGAACCATAAATATGTAAATCATATAATAGAGTTGCATTTTATTGGTTAAGTTGCATAATAAGGTTGTGTCTGGTTGGTTAACTCTTGGTACCAGAAATCCTTGAATACAAGTATAGGCACCTGATTTTTTTTTTTTTTAATCACTTAGGTGTAAAAAGGGTAATTACTATTGTTAAGATTTTTATGTAGATCAAATTTATACCTATTTTTTCTTCATATCTACAAAAATATATTTTTGGTGTGCCACAGAATTTTAGTAATTAGTTTGTGTGTGCTATAAGATAAAAAAGTTTGCAAATTTCTGTTGTAGAGTATAAATGTGTTCTTTGCAGAATGACTTATCTATCAAGTTTATAATCTGTATGCTGATAAATTAGTGATCTTGAAGGAATTACAATATTTTTGTGGTTTTACTTGAAATTAAGAATCATTTATAAGCCAATTATGCAGCTCTTTTTTAAAAAAAATATTTTTATTGATTTCAGAGAAGAAGGAAGAGGGGGAGAGAGATAGAAACATCAGTGATGAGGAAGAATCATTGACCAGCTGCTTCCTGCACGCCCCCCACTGGGGATGGAGCCTGCAACCCTGGCATGTGCTCTTGACCGGAATCCAACTCTGGACCCTTCAGTTTGCAGGCAGAAACTCTATTCACTGAGCCAAACCGGCTAGGGCACAGCTCTTATTTTTGGTATTAAATCACCGGGTAAAGTGAATTGTTTAGTGGCCTCACCAGTGTTAGATGGTGGGCACAGTGAAGAGCCAAGCTTTGGCTTTCTACAACCCATAATTAAATGAGCCTGCCCACCCTATAAGCTCTTTGAGGAGAGGAAACATGTTTTTTGACACCTTCTTTCTTTTTTTTTTTTATTTCTAAGGTGTTACATGTGTGTCCTTCTTCCCCCAATACCCCCATATCCCTCCCACTCATACCCTCACCCCCCTGGTGTCTGTGTCCATTGGTTAGGCCCATATGCATGCATACAAGTCCTTTGGTTGATCTCTCCCCCTTGCCCCCACCCTCCCATACTTTCCCTCCAAGGTTTGATGGTCTGATCAAGTTTCTCTGTCTCTGGATCTGTTTTTGTTCATCAGTTTATGTTTTTCATTATATTCCACAAATGAGTGAGATCATGTGATACTTATCTTTCTCTGGCTTATTTCACTTAGCATAATGCTCTCCAGTTTCTTTCTATCCCCATTCTAGCAGCTAGTGGGATCTCCTGCTCATGTCACTCTTCATTTATTTGATGAAACATCAGTGCTTTGAGTTGTTGTTTTTAAGAATTATTTGAGTTACTTAAAAGAAATAAAATATCCTCCTTTTTTCTAGACTCTAACTATAAACAGCAAAACAAATAATAGTAACTACCCTGAAATAGGGCCTTATATTTTATCAGTTTCTTAGAAACCTATGCATTTGTAAAAAGGATGGGCAAATATATGTATTTTAAGCATCCATCATGGATCAAAGTTACTAAAATTGCATTCTTTAAAACACAGACACACAAAAAAGAGGAGCTTAAATTATGAGCTCCTCTTTACTGTTCACTTTAAGTATTTCATTTCCAATCCAAACAGAGGATAATTTTAAAAAAATGTAACTTCATACTTGTAAACAAATCATGCATAACCCCTGTATTTTGGGATTGTTTTATCTTCATAGGCAAACGACATTTCACAAATTAATAATAAAACATATGTCACTGCAAATATTAGGCAATAACTCCAGTAGCTAGGTAACATTAATGTCAAACCCGGGGGGAATGAATTACAGTATCAAAGCTGGAAGTAAGCAATTATTCTAAATCCTCACACCCACTCAACTATTCACTCACCTTGAATGTTTGACTGATTGTCAGCAGTCAGTAAGCTCAAATTCAGTTGAATTTATCCCCCACTTCGTTTATATGGTTTTTCACCACCAAGGTTTACTTGATATTCCCATAAATGAACACTCAATAGAAATTTTACAATAATGAGAACACCAATGTAACTTTGCTGGTTATAACTCAAGAATTCTCAGGAGTATTCTCATAGAAAAAATATAAAACTTCCTGTTTGAAGGAAGGCAACATGTATATGTGGTTGTTTCCATTTTAAATGAATAACAGTAATTATGAGGGAGCTGAAGAAGAGTTTATATGAGGTCTAACTCTTTTATTAAAATGAAAAGAAAATTATCAGTTCAACCAAAAATTATTGAGCACTTAGGATATGCCAATGAGGATCATAGTATTCATATTCAAAAGCCATGTCCTCCTGTCTCCAGTATTTAATATACTAGAGTCTCCAATTTTTACTTACACTCTTTTTATCACCTCCATGCTCTTTTATATATGTACTAGAGGCCTGGTGCATAAAATTTGTGCAGGGGGGGGGGAGGTGGGTCCTGTACCCTTTCCAATCTGGGACCCCTTTAGGGCAGTCGGACATCCCTCTCATAATCTAGGACTGCTGGCTCCCAACCACTTGCCTGCCTGCCTGCCTGATTGCCCCTAACCACTTCTGCCTGCCAACCTGATCACCCCCTAACCACTCCCCTGCCAGCCTGATTAATGCCTAACTGCTCCCCTGCCGCCCTGATTGCCCCTAACTGCCCTCCCCTGCAGTCCTGGTTGCTCCCAACTGCCCTCCCCTGCAGGCCCAGTCACCCCTAACTGACCTCCCTTGCAGGCCTGGTTCCTCCCAGCTTCCCTCCCCTGCTGGCCATTTTGTGTCCACATGGGGGTGGCCATCTTGTGTGTTGGAGTGATGGTCAATTTGCATATTACCTCTTTTTATATAGGATGTGTCCCATAACATTCTCATCACCATCATCACAGCCATTACAACCTCAGCTCTACAACCAAGTAGATGATTATTCTTCCTATCTCTCTTCTCCCATTCAGTCCCTCTTAAACATAATAAGCCAAGTGACCTATTAAACCTAGTCAGATCACGTCACTCCACTGCTCAGAACTTTTCAGTGACTTCCCACTCTAGATAGAGCAAATGGCAAAGTTCTTATCGTTACCTGTAAAACCCTAAGTGCTGCTGGCCCCATCATCTCTCTGACCTCATTTCATACTGCTTTCCCTCACATACTTTGCTCTAGACACTTCACTGTCTGAGGCTTTGCAGATGCTGTTCCCTATGCCTGGAAAGCTCCCCAGTTAGTTGCATCTCTCAACCACTTCCAGCAGGTCTTCCTTGTCACCTTAACAGCTAGACCATGCCTGATACCCTATAAACATTGTAGTTCCCTTGCCCCAACACTTCCTATTACTTCTCCCTGCATTATTTTTCCCTCTTCTTACCCTTAGCACCTTTAAAAATCTAGTATACTGTATTTTAATTTTCCCTCATATATATTGTTCATCTCTCCTACCAAAATGTAGGCTTTATGAGGACAGGGATTGTTTGTTGTTGTTGCCATCGTTTAGTTCATTTCTGTATCCCCACCATTTACAATAGCAGTTGGCAATCAGTAAGCAATCAGTAATTCTTGGTTGAATAAATGAATAAGTATCAATATTATTACTTATAGCAAATATTTATTAATCTGTTATTCTCTGTCATTTACTTTGCTAAGCACTTTAAATTCATACTGCCATTTTGTTTTCAAATAATTATGTGTATTATTATAGGCATACCTCATTTTATTACACTTCTCTTCATTGTGTTTTATGCAGATACCAAATTTTTGTAAATTGAAGGTTTCTGGCAACCCTATTCTGAACAAGTCTATTGATCATTGATTTTTGATGTCACTATTGTAATTGCCTTGCGGCACCAGGAACCTCACACATATATGGTAGCAAACTTTATCTACAAATACTGTGTGTGTTCTCACTGCTTCACCAACCAGTCATTCCCGTGTCTCTCTCCCTCTCCTTGGGCCTCCCTATTACCCAAGACACAACAATATTGAAATCAGGCCATTTAATAACCCTACAACGGCCTGGAAGTGTTCAATTGAAAGAGTCACATGTATCACTTTAAATCAAAAGCTATAAATGATTAAGCTTAGCGAAGAGGGCATGTCAGAAATCGAAATGCCACCCTAGCTGGGTTTGCTCAGTGGATAGAGCATCAGCCTGCGGATTAAAGTATCCTGGGTTCAGTTCTCTTCAAGGGCACATGCCTGGGTTGTGGGCGCAATCCCCAGTGGTGGGCGTGAAGGAGACAGACTATCATTGATTCTCCGTCATCATTGATCTTTCATCTCTCCCTCTCCCTTCCGCTCTAAAAATCAATAAAAATATATTATTAAAAAAAAAAGAAAGAAACCGAAATTCCAAAAACTAGGACTCTTGACCCAGTTAGCCAAGTTATGAATGCAAAGGAAAAGATCTTAAAAGAAATTCAAAATGCTATTCTAGTGAAGGCACCAAATGATAAGAAAATGAAATAGCCTTATTGCTGATATGGTGAGAATTTTAGCTGTTTGTACAGCTCAAACCAGCCACACCATTCCTTTAGCCAAAACCAATTCCAAAGCAAGGCTCTAATTCTCTTCAATTTTATGAAGGCTGCTGGAGGTGAAAAAGCTGCAGAAGGAAAGTTGGAAGCAAGCAGAGGTGGCTTCATGAGGTTTAAGGAAGGAAATTGTCTTCATTACATAAAAGTACAAGGGGAAGCAGCAAGCCCTGATGTAGAGGCTGCAGCAAGTTATCCAGAAGAGCTAGTTAACATAATTCATGAAGATGGCTACATACACAACAGATTTTTAGTGTAGGTGAGACAGCTTCCCACTGGATGAAAATGCCATCTAGGACTTTCATAGGTAAAGAGGAGAAATCCATATCTGGCTTCAAAGCTTCAAAAGGCAGGCTGACTTGACTCCCTTGTTAGGTGCTAAAGCAGTTGATGACTTTAAGTTGAACCCAATATTAATTTAGCATTCTAAAAATATGGGGCCCTTAAAAAGTATGCAAAATCTACTCTGCCTGTGCTCTCTAAATGGAACAACAAAGCCTGCATGACAGCACATCTGTTTACAACATGGTTTACTGAATATTTTAAGCCCATTGTGAGACCTTTGCTCAGAAAACAGATTCCTTTCAAAATACCCCTTCTCATTGACAATTCACTCGGTCACTCAAGAACATGGATGGAGATGCACAGCAAGATTAATGTGTTCATGCCTGCTAACACAACATCCATTTCGAAGCCCAGGGATCAAGGAGTAATTTTGCCTTTCAATTCTTATTATTTAAGAAATACATTTTTGTAAGCTCTAGCTGCCATAGATAGTGATTCCTCTGATGTATCTGAGCAAAGTAAATTGAAAACTTTTGGAAATGATTCACCATTCTAGATGCCATTAAGAACATTCGTTTTTCATGGGAAGAGGTCAGAATATCACCAATGACAAAAGCTTGGGTGAAGTTGATTCAAGCCCTTGTGGATGACTTTGAGGGGTTCAAAAATTCAGAGAGGAAGTAACTGCAGATGTGGTGGAAATAGCAAGAAAACTAGAATTAGAAGTAAAGCCTTAAGCCGTGACTGAATTGCTGCAATCTCATGATAAAACTTTAAAAAATGAAGAATTGCTTCTTATAGATGAGCAAAGAAAGTAGTTTCTTTAAATAGCATCTACTTCTGGTGAAGATGCTGTGAAGATTGTTGAAATGACAACAAAAGATTTAGAATATCATATAAACTTAGTTGATAAAGTTGTTGCAGGGTTGAAGAAAATTGACTCCAATTTTGAAAGTTCTTCTGTGGGTAAAATGCTATCAATCAATAGTACGTGCTACAGATAAATCATTTGTAAAAACATCAATGTGAGAGAGACACCCATTGGTTGCCTCCCACATGCGCCTACAACCGAGGTGTGTGCCCTTGACTGGAATTGAACCTGGGACCTTCAGTCCATGGGTCAGAGCTCTAACCACAGAGCTAAACCAGCTAGGGATATTATCTTATTTTGAGACATTGCCACAGTCACCCCAACCATCACTCTGATCAGTCAGCAGCTATCAAATGAAGGTGAGGCCCTCCATCAACAAAAAGATTACAACTTGATGAAGGCTCAGATGATGGTGAGCATTGTTTAGCAATAGTCTTTTTTAATGCTGGCATATACATTGTTCTTTTAGACATACACTGAGTGGCCAGATTATTATGATCTCTGAATGCATAATAATCTGGCCACTCAGTGTGTGTGTGTGTGTGTGTGTGTGTGTGTGTATAATTAGAGGCCCGGTGCATGAATTCGTGCATGGGTGTGGGTCCGGCCAGCCTGGTCAGGGGGAGGTGACATGGGCGGTTGGCCAGCCTGCCTGGTGGTCAAACTCTTGGTTGAGGGGACAATTTGCATATTAGCCTTTTATTATCTAGGACAGTGGTTGGCAAACTGCGGCTCGTGAGCCACATGTGGCTCTTTGGCCCCTTGAACGTGGCTCTTGCACAAAATACCATGTGCGGGTGCACACATACAGTGTGATTGAAGGAGTACCCTAATTAAGTTAATAACAATGTACCTACCTATATAGTTTAAGTTTAAAAAATTTGGCTCTCAAACTAAATTTCAATTGTTGTACTGTTGATATTTGGCTCTGTTGACTAATGAGTTTGCCGACCACTGATATAGGATATACACTGAGTGGCCAGATTATTATGCATTCAGAGGTCATAATAATCTGGCTACTCAGTGTAATGCTATTGCATACTTAATAGACTACAGTATAATATAAACAAAATTTTTGCATGCACTGGAAAGCCATGAAGTTCTATGTCTCTCTTTATTGCAATTTTAGCTTTATTCTGGTGGTCTGGAACCAAACACACAGTATCCCTGAGGTATGCCTGTATGTCCATTTAGTGAAAACACAAACATAGAAATCTAAGGCACAGAGAAGTATTACTTGTCCAAACTCATCATATCTCTTTTAAATGATTGAGTATGTATCTCATTGTGTTTATAAGGAGACATTTATGTAATTACAGTATTTTATGAACTCTAAGATTCTCATGATTCCACTCACCTTTTAACATTTCATAAGTGAGATTATTTTTTGCTTTCCAAGTGGTGAATAGAATAATTGATGCTGTACCTTTCATAAAATACGTATATTAAAATCTCCTTCAGGTAGTAATCTTTGCTTCATTTCTGAATCCTTGATTCCCAGCACAAAGTGTAATATAATAACACCAGTAAATATATATTAAATGAGTAAATATAGTTAGCATGTTTCTCCTCTTTCTATTTCCTACCCTCTTCATTAGCTTTTGTAAAGCCTCTTAGAGAGGCTTCTTTAACAACACAAGGAGCATGATAACCATACTCAACATTTTATTCCCAGTGCAATGCCTGTCATGCAGCATTTAATTAATAAATGTGGATGGAATGAAATAATCTTGTAATTTTCAGAGCTGAACTCTCTTATAGGCAAATAATCTATAATAATAAAAGCATGATATGCAAATATACTTAACAGCCAAACAGTGGAATGACCCTCCAGACGACCTTCCAGACAAAGCTGGGGCTGCGAAGGCCTACTCTTGCACGAATTTCATGCATTGGTCCTCTAGTATATGCCATACTTGATACATTTTTTTAAAAAATAACTTTAAACCTGTGTGAAGTTAGGAAATTCACTTAACCTCTCCATACCTCAAGTATGGATGGAAAGTGTTAGCATACTTCCTGATATACAATATAGACATGAGAAAAGCCTATAATATTTTACATTATTGTTTGCTGATTATTTATTGCCTATTTATATGCTGGACAATTTAGTAAGTATTCTGGGTTCTATAGTGTTTTCTAAACTGGTCCTGAGTCCTTACTTCTGGAGAATTAGAAATGCCACAAACAGAAAGAAATGAGCTCAGAGAGGATTCCATTCCTCCTCTCTCATCAGCCGTGGGCAGGCTGCTTTCTCGAGGATCAAGTTCAGTTTCTCAGTATTCCCTGCAAGTTAGTGGTTAAGAGCGTGGTCTCTGTAACAGCCCCTAGGTGCTGTCTCTGTTATAAACTTTTAATCTTTGAAAAATTACTGAATCTCTTGGTGCTTCAGTTTCACCATCTTTAAACTGAGGAGAATTAAGAATACCTTCTCCCAGATTTGTTGCCAGAATTAAATGGGCCAGTTACTGTAAAGTGCTCAGAATAGTCCCTAGTCAGTAATAAGTGGTCGGTAGATATCCGATAGATCTGGGCGCTGGTGATATCAATAAAAGTATATGTGAGCAGTGTTTGGGACAAACTAATTTCCAAATTCATCAAGAGTTTTGACAGGTGCTTCTGTCATTAAGTGTTGCATAAATTTTTAAGTACAGCATACAGTCCTAATGGAAAGGGAGTTTTATCATTTGCCAGTTATGCAAACTTGGGACAATTACTCAATTTGATTTCTCTTTCCTCTCCAAAATGAAGAAGACTACCTACCCAAAGGTTATTAGAAATACTAAATTAAGGCACTTATATGCCATATACAACACAGTTCCTGGCATGATAGTGACCAAATATGTTGTAGATATTTTAATAAGATGCCCCAAATTCTATATTTTAGTCTATGAACTTATATGATGAGGCCTTTGCAATTTCATGTTTAGTAGAACAGATAGTTTCCTCTGTTTATAATAAGGATGCTATCCTGTGAGAGAATCAGAAAATAAAAATGGCTCAAATTACAGAAATAAAGATACTTCCACCTGCCTGATAACATGTGGAATTCTCACTGTCTCAAGAGACCACGGAGCCAAGTATATAAATGTTTTTGGAAAAGAATTATATGATTTCATAGCTGGTAATATTAATACTTCTTTTTAAAAACTAACTGTAATTAAATCTGTTGTTACCAACTCATATCCATGGGGTCAGGCAGAATTTGTTTCTTCTACCCGAGCCCTGGTACAAGGAGCCATCAGCCACTGGCAGTGCTGTTATGGTTTTAGTTTTCTTACTTCCTCATCAGGAATCCTTGAGAAGATTTCTTTCAAATTGATTTTGAATTTAAATAAATACTTGGAGGGTGCGGAGAAGGAAATGCTCCTGTAATCAGCCAAAGTTTACATGCCCAATAAAGCTAACACAAAAGAAAGGTTTCTACAGGGAAAACCATGAGGGTGGTACATATTTTAGAGAGGAAAGAAAAAAAAAATGGCAGATAATCCAAAAGGAAGTCTACGCACTTTATGAGTAGAAGGTAGACATTCATGCTATTTTTTATCCCAACATCTTATATTCTGTTTTAAATATGACATTTTATAGATGATGCCTGTATTAGTCTGCTAGGGCTGCCATAACAAAATACCATAGACTAGGTAGCTTAAACAACAGACATTCATCTCTTGCAGTCCAGCAGCTGAAAGTCCAAGGTTAGGTGCTGGCAGGGCTGGTGTCTCCTGAGGCCTCTCCTTGACTTGCACATAGTCACCTTCTCACTGTCCTCCCATAGCCATTACTGTGTATTCGTGGACCCCTCATAACTCTTCCTCTTCTTCTAAGGACACAGTCCTATTGTATTAGGTCCCCACCCATGAAATCTTAATTACCTCTTCAAAGGTCCTTTCTCCAAATACAGTCAGATATGTGTCAGGATCTCAACATAGGCGTTTTGGGTTAAAACAATTAAATGCATAACAAGGTCCATCCCAAATAATATGGCTTGTGCTCAAGGATAGTAATGTTTCATTAGAATTGCTTTCTTACCTTCAGTCTCCTTTTAAAGTTTTATGGAAAACTCGGAGTGCATGAAATAATGCAGAATATCATATTTTTCCTCAGTTGTGGTATCATTTCTTTAACTATAAAGCGATAAAGTTTACTTTATAATAACAGCTTTGTCTATCACAGTTTAAAACTTTTTTCTGAAAATTAGGCAGGTGGCTCTGTGAGGCCCTAGGAGCTGGTTCCAATGCACCATTGAAGCCTCTGTTACCATTTTCAAAGAGTTCAAAAGTGAAACAGACAAAGGATCCAAAGACATCACAACTGTAGATCCAAGTTTCAAAAGGGATTAAGGGCACCTTCAGGAATTGCAGTTTAAAATTCCAAGGTGAAGGCAAATCCTTTTTGAAATGATAATACCCTGTACTCACTCAATGGCTATGTGACCTTGGGTGAAATTACTTAATCTCTCATGGGCCACTTCCTCACCTTCCCATCTTCTCCCTGTGAGGGCCTAGACCTGGCCTTTAGGTCTTTCAATGCTCCCTAGAGTCTAGTCCAGTGTCCTCTGGCTTGGCCTTAAGGAGCTCCCCACCCAGATGAGATAAAGCACAGAAATGAAACTGTTGGAGAAACAACAGGATCACTGCAGCATGTTCCCAGATACATTGCCTGAGCCTTCGTCTCCCAATAGAGGAAGCAAGCTGAAGACCAGGGCATCACCACACCCACTTAGGCCAGTGCCCCCTCTGCTTCTCCCATCCCCCCGTGAATATAATTTTTGATGGCATATAGTGAAAAACACCAAATATGGAATCTGGGGACATGAAACCGTGTATGTACTACATGTATGATCATGATGCATTGGACACTGTGATTTTCTCATTTGTTTTTTGTTTGTTTGTATTTTTTTAAGGGAGGCCTGGGCAGAGCCCTGACGAATACCAACAATTTTTTAAAAGTACTTTTTCATTGATTTTAGAGAGAGAGGAAGGGAGAGGGAGAGAGAAAGAAACATCTATGTGGAGCATCAACATCGATCAGTGGCCTCCTGCAGGCCCCCTGCTGGGGATTGAGCCTGCAACCCTAGCATGAGCCCTGCTCAGGAATTGAACCAGTTCCCTCTTGGTGCTTGGGTCGAAGGTCAACTACTGAGCAACACCAGCTGGGCAGTTTTCTCATTTATAAAATTATTCATAGTTATATTTACTCTGAATATTTTTTTTAGATTCAATCTATAATGATAAAAGCATAATATGCTAATTAGACCAGACATCCTTCCAGATATCCTTCTGTCCTTCCAAATGAAGCTGGGGCTGCAAGGGAAGCCCAGATCCCAGGTGCCAGAGGGAAGCCAGTGCCAGCAGCTGGGGGAAGAGAGGCCTACTGTTGCATGAATTTCGTGCATCAGGCCTCTAGTGAGATAATAAAGGTAAAGAGAAACATTGCAAGATGTAAAGCACTATAGAAATGTTGGGTATTTTTACTGTTTTTCATTAGTGGATTCTACAAACTAGAACCTGTAATAGTATTGAAAATTATATCTGTTCTTTTTAAGGCAGACTGAAGAAAAAAATTAAAAATAAATCAAAAAGTGAAATAAGCCATGGGCAATACATTTCAGGGAACAGGATAATTAAAATTTTCATTTGCAAGCGGGTTAATTATGGGGAGGGGGGATGTTAATTGAAGTTTTGTTTAGTGACTTTTATAAAAGTGCTAATCTGTAAAAGCACAATGACAAAATGATGAGGAAAATTGCATCATTTTGATAAGGTTTTTTATGTGAGCAGTCTCTCACATAGAAAACTGTCTTTTACACAGTAAACTTTATTTGATATACAAGCACATGAGGAACTTAATACCATATAATTTCATTACTAGCTACATCATCAGGATGATTCCATAACAGGGTCATAGAAAAAGTGTCATTTTACTTCTCCCTTCCTGGAAAGAGAGGACAGTCTCTTCTGGCTCAGGATACAGGCTGGAACCTGGCCAAAGGGTTTTTGCTGTGCCTCGTCAGTGACTCGAGATCCTTCCTCACAGTGTCTAGCAGTGAGACAGGTTCTTTCTAGGGCACTGGTGACAACTTGTATATCACCAGTACTTACTCTGCCAAAAGCTGGCATTGAGCAGAGCCCTTGGGAGTCTGACGCAGCAGTAAATGGAAAGGAAGAGGTGAGGATCAGGGACAACTTTTAAATGTGACTTTCATTCTGCTTCAACTCAAAAGGAATGATCTGACTGCTTGTAGACATCTCTCTGCGGCACAGTTCCAGGGAAGTAAGCTCTATACTGAGCCTTAATAGGAGGAGGTCTGTATTCAGTGAAGTCCTTGCAATGTATTTCAAATGGAACTTTTTAAAAATCTTTTTGGTCAGTGTTATTGATTCAGAAGAGTAAGTCAGCTTAAATGAGGTTGTGCTAAGATGGAGTCAGTCTGAGAAAGAGGGGGCTCAGTGTCCTCCCTGCTTGTTTCTGACTGAGTTGTCTGGTGGTTTTCTCAATGTCGAGTAAATGCATTTATAAAACAACTTCTGCAGCCTGTCATCCGAAGGGCCTCTTAGCTACCCCATTGGCTATTTCCCTCTATTTATCCTTTCCTTTCTTTTGTGAAATTGGACAACTAGACCCACCTTCCTTCCTTCTTTACCTATCCTTGATGTTCACTTATCTGATCAAGAGCACATTTGCTCTCAATCAGATACAAGGCTCTTAGAAAACAGTCTTGAGCCCTGACTGGTTTGGCTCAGTGGATGGAGCATCAGCCTGCGGACTAAAGAGTCCCAGGTTCGATTCCGGTCAGGGGCATGTACCTTGGTTGCAGGCACATCTCTGGTGGGAGGTGTGCAGGAGGCAGCTGATCGATGTTTCTCTCTCATCGATGTTTCTAACTCTCCTTCTCTCTCCCTTCCTCTCTGTAAAGAAAATCAATAAGATATATTTTAAAAGAAAAGAAAATAGTCTTGAGCAAAATACATGTGACTATAACCCCACCTTGGTAAGTTTGAAAAGGCCCCTGGATGGAGATATGAAAAGGCTAACCAGGCGTTAACCAGGTGGCAATGTGCCCAGGAACACTGCAGCACATGCAAAGGCCCTGAGGTAGAAAGAGCAGGGTGCAGTTGGGAAACGACTGGTCATTTTGTACTTTTTAAGAGTGGAGTTAAAAGATGAAAAAGCATTATAGATGAGCTGGAGAAACTCACCAAGGGCTTTAGGCACAAAGAAATGGAGCCTCGCCTTTTTATGGAAGGCAGGCAGAAACCAGTTAAGGAATTTAGTCTGGGGAGTCACATATTCCAATTTATACACCATGAGGTGCCTCTGGCAAACGATAGAGAGTGGTTTTGAAACCAAAATGTGGTGTTTGAGTCTGAGTTCATTATGTCACCAAACCAAAGAATGGATCCATGGACAAAAATGGTTAGCGGGAGCAGAGTTTATTGGGAGAAGCCAGCCCTGGAAAAGGTGCAGCTGGGGTTCCAGGACCAGGCCAGCGTCCAGAGCTCCTGTTCCATGTCGCATCCAGTGTCGTTTAGTATCCGAGTTGTCCTTACATTTTCTTAATTGTCTGTTTTCTTTTAGAAACATTTAAGTACTTTTATAGGCATACTATGTATTAGGATCACGTTTTAACTGTATGTAATTTTAAGAATTCAATTACACGTATTTCAAAATATGTTGCTAAATTTTATATTTGAATTGTGTTACATGTTTAATGTCAGTCATTTTATTTTGGGAATTCTGAATTTTTATTTTGCAAAAATAGATATTGAATTACCAGTATTGGCATTTTGCTCTACATTACTGTCATCAGTGAAAAGGTTAGCTGCTATTTTCATCCATTGATGATGATGGGCTGAACAGGTAATTGTGACTGGGGAGAGAAGAAGGTAAGGAGTGAGGCAGAATCAAGGACACTTGAGAAAAAAGATACTCTGCTTTCGTGTGTGAACTTTGAATAAATGCACTTCCTATCTAATAAAAGAGTAATATGTAAATTAACCATCACTCCACGACAAAGATGGTGGTGCCCATTGTGTCCAGGCCCCAGAGGGAGGGCTGCGGACACAATGTGGGCTGCTGGGCTGGGGGTGTGCTCCGAGCTGCCACTGTGCAGCTCGGGGCATGCCCCCAGCCAGCAGACACAACGTGGGGCTGCCAGTCCTGGGATCTGCCCCTGGCGGCCACCGCACAGCTTGGGGCATGCCCCCAGCCCAGTAGACAGAAGCCCTGCGAACAGAACACGGGGCTGCTGGGCTGGGGGCATTCCCCGGTCCCTTTCACATTGATGTTTCTGTCTCTCCCTCACTCTTCCAAGCTCTCTAAAAATTAGTGGAAACATATCCTCAGGTGAGGATAAAAAAAAAAAAAAAATGAAAGAAAGAAATGTCATATCCTATGAAAAATACATCTTGAAAATGCCTAAAGAAAGTTGTCATTTTTTTGTGGTGAAGGGACTGGAGTCCATGTTGATGAAAACACCTTGGCGGGGCTGGTGCCTTCCCCTGATCAGCCTGGTCGCCTCCCACAGAGGGAAGCAAGACTGCAACTTAGGTCCTCTCCTCCCGAGGGGAGCGGGCCTAAGCCATCAGTTGGACGTCCCCTGAGGGCTCCCAGTCTGTGAGAGGAGACAGGCTGGGCTGAGGGACCCCTCCCCCAGTGCACAAAGTTCGTGCACCGGGCCTCTAGTATGAACTAATAAATGCACTGCTATTCACCTAGAGGAAACACAAGAGAAAGAGGAGGTAAGCTGAGAAGAGGGGTGGGAAACAGAACTAGCAGGAAGACAAATAACAAAGCGCATCACTTCAGAAAACACTGCAGTTTCAATGACTTAATGTTCTGAAAAGTCATGCCTACTCCCCCCTGCCAGCTTCATACTGTTTTTGGAAGCTTTGTAGACACCAAATACACTGTGATGGATTTGGCATCTCTTCTGGGATAGCAGAGTCCAGGTCATGACATGTTAGAGAAAGCAGGCATGAATACCAAGCATCCAGGACTCTTTCCGTTCCTTAAACGTGAGCTATTTTGAATCTGGCTGGAGTTAATGTCTCGAAGACTTACAGCCAGTAAGTGAGGATAAGAGTAGTAGTTTCTAATCTTACAGTTAGGAATGCAGTGTATGCATGTGTACTCTTGCTTTCCTATGATGGGAATATGTGTCGGGGCTGACCAGCAGCCCCTGAACGACAGGTGAACAGATTACTCAGACTGTGAAAGAGAGGGCTAAGGAGCTCCTGGCTCTAGCAGCCAGAGCAGCCTGGATTGCCAGCCTCCTTAGCCTTTTATTGCTAAAGATAAAGGTTTTGTCTATAGTTACAATCAGGAGGGTGAGTAATCTTGGGAGGACACATATGTTTACATTGTCCTCTAGGCAAGGGCATCTAGGGATTAAGCATGAGGATTCCAGTAAACATGCAGGGTTCTGCACATGCAGACTTGTTTGGAAAGGTCAAGGAATAATTAGGGGCACCACCTTTGACACTCCCCTAAGTCTCCCCTAAGTCGGAATTCCAATAAACAGGGTAGGCTGCCTTCCACACACTTCCCTCTTATCAGAATGTCCTCCTTATAAACTTTCCAACCAAGTCTCATGCTTCCCAACAAATATGAATATATTTCCCCAGAAAGATGACTTGTCCATGGTGATTAATTTCACAATATGGGTAGGACATTCCTTTGAATACATTACTGGCTTAATAGCCTGTAATATCTGATCAAGAAACCTAACCACTTTTTTTTTTTTAATTAAGGATTATGGGTCTTGAACTGAGAAAAATTGAATTTTATTTTATTTTAAATTTATTTTTATTGTTGAAAGTATTACATATGTTCCCATTTTCTTTCCCAGTAACCCCCTCACTCCTGCCTCCCCCGCCCCCAGGCCTTCACCACACTACTGTCTGTGTCCATTGACTATGCAAATATACACAGAAATTCTTTGGTTAATCTCTTTCTGTCTCCCCTGCTCCCCTTTCTCCCTTCCCTCTGGGAGTCATCAGTCTGTTCCATGCTTCTATGTCTCTAGATCTATTTTGTTGGTCAGTTTATTTTGTTTATTATTTCCCACATATAAGTGATATCATGTGATACTTTTCCTTCTCCGACTGGCTTATTTTGCTTAGCATAATACTCTCCAGGTCCATTCATGCTGTCTCAAAGGGTAAGAGATCCTTCTTTTTTTTACAGCTGCATAGTATTCCATGGTATAAATGTACCACAGCTTTTTTATCCACTCATCTGCTGATGGGCACTTAGGCTGTTTGCAGATCTTAGCTACTGTAAATTGTGCTGCTATGAACATAAGGGTGCATACATTCTTTCTGATTAGGGTTTTGGGTTTCTTAGAATATGTTCATAGAAATGGATCAAATGGGGGTTCCATTTTTACTTTTTGAGGAAACTCCATACTGTTTTCTACAGTGGCTGCACCAGTCTACGTTCCTAACAGTAGTGCACAAGGGTTCCCTTTTTTCCACATCCTCGCTAGCACTTGTCATTTGTTGATTTTTGATGATAGCCATTCTGACAGGTGTGAGGTGGTATCTCCTTGTTGTTTTGATTTGTATCTCTTGGATGATTAGTGACTTGGAGCATTTTTTCATATGTGTCTTGGCCTTCTGTATGTCCTCTTTGGAGAAGCGTCTATTTAGGTCCTTTGTCCATTTTTTATTGGATTGTGTTTTGTTAAGTTGTTTGAGTTCTTATATAATTTGGACATAAAACCTTTATGATATGTATCATTGGCAAATATGATCTCCCATACACTAGGCTCCCTTTTCATGGGCTTCCCTGTGCAGAAGCTTTTTATTTTGATGCAGTCCCATTTGTTTCTTTTTTCCTTAGTTTCCCTTGCCCTAGGAGAGGTATCCACAAACATATTGCTATGAGAGATGTCTGAGACTTTGCTGTTTATGGGTTCTTCTAGGAATTTTGTGGTTTCATGACTTAACATTTAAGTTTTTTATCCATTTTGAGTTTATTCTTGTGTTCTGTGTAAGCTGATGGTATAGTTTCAGTTTTTTTGCATCTGTCTGTCCAATTTTCCCAACACCTTTATTGAAGAGACTGTTTTGACTCCATTGTATGCTCTTGCCTCATTCGTCAAATATTAATTCAGTTTAATTCCTTGGATCATTTTCCGAGGTCTCTGTTCTGTTCCATTGGTCTATGTGCCTGTTCTTATGCCAGTATTGGACTGTTTTGATTACAGTGGCTATGTAATATAACTTGATATCTGGTAATGTGATCCCTCCAACTTTGTTCTTTCTTGGGATTCCTATGGCCATTCAAGGTCTTTTTTGGTTCCATATAAATTTTTGGAGTATTTGTTTTATATTTGTACTGGTAAAATATGCCATTGGCATTTTAATAGGAATTGCATTGAATCTATAGATTGCTTTGGGTACTATTTTAATAATGTTGATTCTACCAACCCATGAACATGGTATATTCTTCCACTTCTTTATACATTTTTCTATCTCCTATAGTTTTCAGAGTATAGGCCTTTTACCTCCTTGGTTAAATTTATTCCTAAGTATTTTAACTTTTTTTGTTGCAATGGTAAATGGGATTGTTTTTTTATTTACTCTTTCTAAGAGTACATTATTGGTGTATAAAATTGGCATCAATTTCTGGTTGTTAATTTTGTATCCTGCTAAATTGGCAAATTCATTTATTGAATCTAGTAGTTTTTTGGTGGAGTCTTTAGGTTTTTCTATGTACAATATCATGTCATCTGAGAATAATGATAGTTTTTCTTCCTACTTTCTAATTTGGATGCCTTTTATTTCTTCTTTTCTGATTGCTGTGACTAAGATGTCCAGTACTATGTTGAATAAGAGTGGTGAAAGCAGAACCTCTGTTTTGTCCCTGATCTTAAGGAAAACGTTTTTAATTTTTGCCCATTGAATATGATGTTGGCTGTAGGTTTGTTATATATGGCCTTTATTATATTGAGATATGATCCTTCTATTCCCACTCTGTTGAAAGTTTTTAATAAAAATGTCTTGTTGGATTTTGTTGAATGCTTTTTCTGTGTCTATTGGTATGATCATGTGATTTTTGTCTTTGTTTGTTTATGTGATATATCATGTTTATTGATTTGTGAATATTGTACCAGCTTTGCATCCCTGAGATAAGTCCCACTTGGTCATGGTGTATAATCTTTTTGATATATTGCTGGATCAGATTTGCTAATATTTTGTTGAGGATTTTAGCCTCTATGTTCATCAGGGATATTGGCCTTTAATTTCCTTACTTTGTAGCGACTTTATTTGTTTTTGGAATTGGGATAATGCTGGCCTGGTAAAAGGAGCTTAGAAGTGTTACTTCCTCTTGGATTTCTTGGAATAGTTTGAGGAGGATAGGTGTTAGTTCTTTTTGAATGTTTTGTAAAGCTTCCCTGTGAAGCCATCAGGACTAGGGCTTTTGTTTGCTAGGAGTAATTTTATTATTGCTTCAATTTCATCAGTTGTTATCAGCCTATTCAGGTTTTCCGCTTCTTCCTGATTTGGTTTTGGATAAATGTATTTTTCTGTGAATTTGACCACTGTGCCCACTTTGTGCAGCTTGTTGGCAAATACTTGTTCATGACATTTTCTTAAAATTCTTTGTATTTCTGTGGTATCTATGGGAGCTCCTTTGTAGGCAATAAATTGCTTTTCTCTTGCTGCCTTTAAGATTCTCTCTTTGACTTTAATTTTTGGCATTTAATTATGATGTGTCTGGGTGTGGGCCTTCAAGGATTCTTTTTGCTTGGGACTTTCTGTGCCTCCTGAAATTGTGTGACTTTTCACCAGGTTAGGAAGGTTTTCTGCCATTATTTCTTTAAACAGGTTCTCTATTCCTTGCTCACTTTCTTCACCTTTTGGCCCACCTATGATGCAGAAATTGTTATGTTGTCCCACAGCTCCCTAAAGCTGTCCTGTTTTTTAATTGATTTTTCTGTTTGGTTCTTTGATTCAGTGATGTTTTACTACCCTGTCTTCTAATTTGCTGATCTGATCCTCAGCTTCCACTTATCTGATGTTTATTCCAATTTATTCTTTGTTTCTGCTATGTCATTCTTCATTTCCAACTAGTCATCTTTCATACCTTCTGTATCTTTTCTCATGCATCCTTATAATCATTGCTCTGAACTCTGTATCTGATCATTTGCTTATCTCAATTTCATTTATCTCTTCTTCTGGAGATTCCTCTTGTCATTTCATTTGGAACTTGTTTTTTGTCTCTCCATTTTGGCTGCCAGTTTGGGTTTGTTTCTGTGTATTAGGTAGATCTGTCTTTTTTTGGGGGGGAGGAGGGTCTCTGGTGTAGGCCAATGTCAGGTGCTGTTTGTGACTGGCCTAAGTACCCTTTTTGGAGCTCTCAGTGATCCACAGCTGTGGCTCCCTCTGGTGGGCCTGGGTGCATCTGGAAAGGCAACAAACCTCTTCATTTTTATGTAAATCTGAAATACATGTTTCTGCTTTTTAAATAATCTACCTAGAAAATAATTTATGGACACAACTAATTGGAAACTACTTAGGCTTTACATTAGTAAATGTCAAGTTTGAAAGTTCTGAAAGGATGGGTCATTTTTAAGTGCATCAGAGTAGATCATAGAGCTGCTCTAATTTGTGTTAAGGAGACTATAATTGCATTTCCCTTTTTAGTTCAGGAGCACTTTAACTTCCTTTTTTTTTTTTTTTTTTTTTTTTTGCCTTTCTCCTATTTGCTGCATCTTTAGCAATGCAGGTTATACTTAATGTATAGAGATGTTTCTGCTCTCTCCCTGTCTATAGCAAGTTTGAAAATTCTAAAGAAAGGGCTTTAACTTTTAATCCTCTAATTGTATAAACGGCAGGAAGTATTAAGAAGCTTGCTGAAGTGCTGAATTGTGCTACAATTTGTTTTCTGTGGTTTGAGTTGAGAAGAACCATAAACAAGTCTATGTTTGGCATTGGTCACATGGCTGTCTTGGTACTTACGCACCACGCTGATCCCTTTGTATTGGCTGATTTTTCCCATGTGTAAGACTCTGAACTGTCAAATAAGAATGGTGTCTACATCCTAAGGACATTTTGAGATCCTACTATGAACAAGCGATGTAGGAATTTTCTTTTGAATTTTATTCCAGAAATTTCTACTACAGGACCTTTTGGCATGGGAAGTACCACCACCAGTACCACCCTTCGGACCACAACTTTGAGTGCCGGCAGGAGTACCACCCTGGCAATATCAGGGAGAAGAAACCGGAGTACCAGCACGCCGTCTCCAGCTGTTGAAGTGCTTGATGACACTACCACGCACCTGCCATCCGCATCATCCCAAATCCCAGCTCAGGAGGAAAGCTGTGAGGCTGTGGAAGCCCGAGAAATCATGTGGTTTAAGACCCGTCAAGGACAGATGGCAAAGCAACCGTGCCCCACGGGAACGATAGGTAAGTCTGCCCTATAGAACTGAGCTGAAGATGTGTCGCTACTTTGGCTTGCTTTTTCAGAGTTCTTTTTTACCTCTCTTTTTTTGGTGCTGCACATTTAATTAAAGTCTGAATTCAGCTAAATGACATCTTAATGCAGTGTATTTTCAGAGTTTCAAAATACATTCTGAAGAAGGAACAGGTGAGAATTTGATGGGACTACACTGAGATCAGTACTTTTCATCCATAGTGTGCAGTTTCTGGGTGGAGTTACACTTCGTACACTTAGGCCATGAATGTCCCTGCTACTCCAGTGAGGCAGTTCTTTTGCGTGTGTGTGTGTGTGTGTGTGTGTGTGTGTGTGTGTGTGTGTGTGTTTTCCTGAGAGAGAGGAGAGAGAGAGAGAGAGAGAGACAGAGAGAGAGAGAGAGAGAGAGAGAGAGAGAGAGAGATTTGTTGTTCCACTTATTTGTGCATTCATTGGTTGATTCTTGTATGTGGCCTGACCAGGGAATCGAACCCACAGCCTTGGCCTATCAGAACAATGATCTAACCAAATGAGCTAACCAGCCATGGCCACAGCAGTTCTTCTATGTAGCAGCCCAGAGAGAAATCACTGAAATGCTGGGGGCTCGTGCTCACTTTTGTCACCAGCCTCAAATGTTCATTGCAGAAAGAGAGATTGAGTACTCCTCCGTTTGAAGACAGTCACTGAAACTGTCTAAATTTTAGCAAAAGAGAAGTTTGACATTTTTTTTTTACCAATCATTGTAGCTGTCCTTTAATAGTCAAAGGCTCAACAAGAACAATCGGGCATTTTCTCTAAGGGACAATTAAGAAATAAACAATTCTTTCCTCCTTTTTTACTGATATGATTCATAATATCCTCAAGTGGTAACCTTATGATTTGTACAATTTTTAAACCAAAAATGGCTTGATTTTCTTATTGTTACATACATTGATCTTCAAGAAATTTTTCTTAATATAATGAATAAAATTTGCATTATTCCATAAGATATGTAAATGAAGCAAACACACAATAGATGTCACTATAGTAGCATTTTTTGTTATTTTATCTTTGAGTGTTATTGATCTGATTACTTTAAG
Organism: Corynorhinus townsendii; assembly: GCA_026230045.1. NCBI lineage: Eukaryota > Metazoa > Chordata > Mammalia > Chiroptera > Vespertilionidae > Corynorhinus > Corynorhinus townsendii. Next base: position 39,628,262 of record JAPDVU010000001.1, read on the forward strand.
GAATCAGTTTTCTCTGAGAAAAGTTCCATGGTATATAAACTAACGGTATCTTGGTTTTTACAAAAGTTCCGTTTAATTTTATTTTTCCCATAAAGTGTTTAAAACTATTCAGAAATCTATCTTGCCTTTATGAAGAGCAGTGATGTTTAGTTCTAAAGTCTTCCGTGGCAGTGGAATCAGAAAACACTCCTAGCCCTGTCCCATTAGTTCTGAGGTCTCATTGATATTATTACAAACCCCTACTTCTGACGTTTTTTGGTAAAAGTTAGTGAAATACTTTATGTAAAAGCACTTTGAAAACCAGAACTATATCCTCATTGTTCTGTGAAAACTGGGAATGAGATTTAAAGGAAGCCTTCTGAAGCTCTCCCTCGTGACTGTGCCTACACCGGGGTCTTATTTTTACCTTTCCTCTGACCCTCCTGCTGTGCTACCGTTGGGGCCCACACCGTCTCCCACGGGAATTATTGCAATAGCCCCCTCACAACCTCCACGTCGCTCCCTCAAACTCATCCTCCGTGAGGCTGCCACAGTGGCAGTTCTAAAACCTTAATCAGCTCATTTCTCTCATCTGCTTAATGATTTCCATTGATTTTTCCAGTACCCACACAAGACAGACAAGGGAGTTGATGATCTGGCTTTGCCTACTTCTCCTACTCCATTAAACAACACCCCTATCCTGTAGACTTCTGTTCAAAACACTTGAAGTCACCTAAACACAGCATATTTTTCCTCCACTTCCGGTGAATGCCCTTTCCCACATTGTTTTCCTAAAAAAAAAAACCTGCAAACTGATTGCTGTAAGACTCGGTTGTTCCTTTACCTCTGAAAATCAAGCAGTAGGCTCCCTGGAGACAGGTACCACATCCATCTAATTCACGAAGTATTTCCCCTACCTGGCATAGTTGCCAGTGAGTGCTTTAAAAATATTGAATGTTTTGTGTTTTTTTTTTTTTTGTATTACATTTCTCCCTAACCAGTTGCTTGCCAGGTACCTGGCATGGTGTTATAATAGATATGATCTCAGTGTAATGATCTCATTTTTACTTTTGCTTATATTACAGCATAGCATGGACATACAGTCCTGGTAGGAAAAATGGTTTGAATTTATAAGACAGACCTATTTCTCAATATTTTAGGAGTATCAACGTATCTATGCCTGGCTCCGGATGGAATCTGGGATCCCCAAGGACCAGATCTTAGCAACTGTTCTTCCCCTTGGATCAACCACATCACACAGAAGGTAAATCATGTGACCTACAAGGAAGGTCTGCCAAACCTGGACCCTGTGTTGTTGATCATCACTGCTATAAACAGGAGTCAAGATTACAAAAGTGGAAAGATTCATTTTTATTCAATTTAAGATTGAATGGCAACCTCTGATATTCAACAAACTAATTCTGGAATTTTGTTGTTCTTAAAGGGCAACTTCTAGAACTTCTTCTAAGCCAATCAGTACTGTTCCTAATAATTTTACTATTAATGAGAGGCCTAGTGCACAGGTTTTGTGCACTGGGGGGAGAGGTCCCTCAACCTGGCCTGTGCCCTCTCGCAGTCTGGGACCCCTCACTCCTTACTGCCCACCTGCTCCCTGCTCCTTAGTGCTGCCGTGGAGGTGGGAGAGGCTCCCACCGCAGCCGCTGTGCTCGCCAGCTGTGAGCCCGGCTTCTGGCTGGGTAGCGCTCCCCCTGTGAGAGTGCACTGACCACCAAGGGGCAGCTCTTGCATTGAGTGTCTTCCCCCTGGTGGTTAGTGCGGTCATAGCAACTGGTTGTTCGGCCATTTGGTTGATTTGCATATATGCTGTTCAGTTGATTTGCATATTAGCCTTTTATTATGTAGGATACAATTTCTGTGGTATTGTGAACTACAGATAAAAAAGTCCAAGAGATACTATAAATCAAGCAAGTAAAAGCTTATGGCATACGTACACAGAGATTTGCCTGTGGAAATAAAAATTACAATAAAAAAGTCTACCTTTGGAATCTTAAGCCGTTTGACAAATGTTCTGTAACCTAATCATTTATCAGTGTTAAAAGTGTACACACACGTGTGACAGCCTTTTGCAGACTCAAGTTTGCAGAGCTTATTTGGTTGCAATATGTCGAACATTTTTATTATTAATGCACTGTGGGGCTTTGAATTGATTTCATTACAAACAGAGACCAGATGTGCATTTATGCCAAAAGGACTATGGGATGAATCCTTATTATAGCAATTTGTGTGGATTTATGCACTCCCAAAATAGAGAGACCTTCCATGGCACATTAGCTATGCTAAGGAATTTCTGAAAGAGATTTTTTCCTGAGAAATATTACAAATGATGGCCTTACTAAAAGCCTGTCTGTGCCATTTGCTCTTTCCTCTATTTGTTTTTAACTAGGCTGATCCTCAATAATATACTGTATAATAATCCATACATACCTTACCCAGTAGATCATTTAGCAGATGAGCCGTAACTATCTATTTACCCTAAATGGTGGAAGAACAGTGGCTGCATGGACTCTAGTTACCCTCTTACATATGCATCTCCATCCTTGTTGCAATTCATAATGATGCTCCCCCAGTTTCAGCACTGTTCCTGCCACAGTTTTTATGTCCTTTGATTTTACTACAATGTAGCTCAGACCTCAGGGTGAATAACTCTGGCTGGATGTGATCAGATTAAGAGTTCAGTAGCCTATCTCCTTACATTAGCGTCTTTTAAAAAATACTCCTCACATACTTTGCCCAGGGGTTAATATTAATTCGGTAATAATTCACCTAGAAAGCTGAGTGGTTTTCAAGACAATTCCTGAAGGTGGTTGGACTATTTCATTGCAGAAATTACTGCGTGACTTTAATGATGCTTAATTCTTTTCTTTCCTCCGCAGACCTGCTAATCTTATGACAAAAGAGATAATTCCTTACAAAGGCCAGACAGCTGTTGTTGCCCATTTGATTTATGGATGGGGTGCTTTTGTTTTATAACAAATATGTTCCGTTATGCCAGAGCATGTCTGTTGAAACCTATGGAGCTACAACATCATGCTAGGTTATAAATTTATTAGGATTATAGAATGTAGGCAATTGGAATGTATAATGTTACCTTAGCTTGATTATAAATTTATAAAATCTTCAAAAGTATAACAGGAGGCTTTGGCACACATGTAACTAACCCAAGGTTGGTGTTAGCTGGTATTTTAGCTGGCTCTGCCTTTACCCAGACACCATGCTCAGCCACCACAACTGTGAATAAATTATGATTGCCTCTCTATCACATACTCACTGACCTAGTCTCTCTTCACTTTCTACCCTTTTGCCTGGTGTGTCCCTCACACCTCCAAATGTTTAGGCTACTCATTGAATATAAATGGTATTTGCACAGGTTTCTTTGCCACAAAGCTCCAACACTTTTAGATATTAACATTGGAAACTTCCAATCAATAATGAGTATGCAGTGTTCATTGAGTTATTTATCTGTATTTTCTCTCCCTTTTCTCCTAAGCATCTTCCTCCAAATTCATACCTTTGCTCATTTCCTCCCTCAGGGCCAGAGTCCAGACAATAAACAGATGGAAGAGGTTTTGCAGTGGTATTGGGAGCGCGAAGGTGAACTGCAAGAGACTGATCGGGAGCCCAGAGCTAATAATAGGAGTAGAGCTATTCCTAAGCCAGGCCTGTGGTTGCTGGGTCCAAGGAATGACTAAAAATTGGCAGTAGGGTGTCCTTGAGATGAAAGATGACTATAGACAAGAGACACAGCCTAGCCTCAAGCACTTTTTCAAAAAGAGATGTAAGGGAGTAAATCTCTGCCCTCACTCTCCCTCCTTGTTTGTTCTCCTTCCCAGCGTCCCCATTGGCCAAACCCCAGGGGAAGCCACACAAGAGGGGCATTCTTAATAAAGTACACATAAGTCCACCTTCTAAGGCAAGAACAGGATAGAGGAGGAGAAAAATGCCCTTGACCTAACAAAGGGAAAGTACCCATCCTGTCTCAGCATTAGCTCCTTCTCCTGACCCAACTCTCGTTGCCATCCCCCACTCTTCCTTTCTCCCTTCACTCCACCTCCTCCCTTCTTCCTTTCCCTTGTCCCATCCCTGTCCTCTGCTCTGGCCTCCCTAATTTCTCTAATGGATTTTGTAAATGTCATATTGAAAAAATAAAGTGAAACAGGCATCTTTAATGATTCATTCCTCCTCCTTCCTCTATTGTAGTTCTGTGAACTGCAGGCTTTTAAAGTGAAGGAACAGCCTGGCCGGTGTGGCTCAGTGGTTGAGCATCAACCTATGAACTAGGAACTCACAGTTTGATTCCTGATCAAGGCGAATGCCAGGGTTGCGGGCTCGATCCCCAGTAAGGGGTGTACAGGAGGCAGCCTACCGATGATTCTTTCTCATCATTGATATTTCTCTCTCTTTCTCCTTCTCCCTTCCTCTCTCTGAAAACAATCCTATCTAATAAAGAGAGAATATGCTAATTGACTGCCATGCCCTCATAAGATGGCGGCACCCACAGTCACAAGATGGTGGCTCCCAGTCCCCTCAGCCCCACTGGAGGGCAGCAGGCACCATGCACCTCATCCAGCTGGAGTCCCCCAGTCCACTCAGCCCCACCTCATCCAGCCTCAGTCCCCCAACCCCCTCAGCTACACCTCATCCAGTCCCTGCAGCATCCAGCTTCATACAGACGGAGTCCCCCAGTCCCCTCAGCCCTGCAGGGGAAGGCAGTTGTGGGCGATCAGGCCTGCAGGGGAGGGCAGTTGGAGGCAATTGGGCCAGCAGAGGAGGGCAGTTGGGTACGATCATGCTGGCAGGAGAGCAGTTAGGGGGCTATCAGGCAGGCAGGCAGGCAGGCGAGGGGTTAGGAACCAGCAGTCCTGGGTTGTGAGAGGGATCCCAGATTGGAGAGGGTGCAGGCTGGGCTGAGGGACACCCCCCCCCCCATGCACGAATTTTGTGCACCAGGCCTCTAGTAAAATCATAATTAAAGAGGAAGGGAGGGAGGGAGGGAGGGAGGGAGGGAGGGAGGAAGGGAGGAAGGGAGGGAAGGAGGAAGGAAAGAAGGAAGGAAGGAAGGAAATACTTTTCATCCCCAATGAAAGCATAGATGAAAAAAAGAAAGCAGAGGGTCATTCTCTTCTTTAAACAGTGTATTCAGATTCTCCTGCCCAAGGGATTGTGGGATAATGTAACCTGGAGTGTGAGGCACCTCCTTTATGGCTTCATGGTAGTCTGAGGAGTCCTGAGGACATTAAAGGAAAGAACAGCTCTGGCTCAGTCTGCGTCTATACCATGTGGAGGATCATACTGTTGGCTCACACATTCAGGCATTGTAGACAACAAGTATACAAATGAATGGCCCCGGATGCTTACTTTACTTGGGAAGAGCACACTTTATATTTTCATTTTTGCTAAGAATTGAGCTATGCTTTTCCCTTGCAGTCAGGCCAGGTGGGAGAAAAAGGCAAAGTATCTTGATGGTTTCTAATACACAAATGAATTCCGGCCACTTACATACTGGTGACATTATAGATTAAACTTTGTGTGGTAATAGAGAGTAGATTACATTTCACTAGAGAAAAATGTAAGCCTTGAAAAGTCAGAATTATCATGAAGAAATTTACTACAAACAAACTTTCCAGAAAACCTTTGTGAAGATGAGATGAAATAAAAAGCATAATTTATACAGAAAGGGAAAGGCAAAGATTGTACAACGCCCTTCACCCTAGCAACAATAGAGGGGGAGGGAGGAGGGGAGGAAGATTGATAGGTGGGGAGTTACATGGATGATAGGATGGATAGAAGGAAAGACAGGTCAAAATAAATGGATGTATGGAAACATAGATAGATACATCTTCATATTAATGTTTTAAAAAATATTTTCCCATTTTTATTGAAAGCCAACCAATTAAATCAGAGCTCTGTCTTTTCAAACCTATGTGGCAAAATATCCTATTTCTCCCCTTTCTTACTGACTGCTTACCAAAATCACAGTCTCCGACTTCCGCTACATCTCTTGCTTAGACTCAGACTTTCAAAAAAGGGGTTTATATTTTCTGGTTTCGATATGTTTAAAGAGTTTATTGCGTTGTATAATCTCTCCAGTTTTTTTTTTTTTCAGTCTAAAATTCTATGGGATTATGGTTTTGAATAGCTTCCATATTTACATGTAAAAGGAGGTGTGCTTCCTACTTCATTACTTGGTCCAACTATTATACAGAAAAGAAATGCCTGAATTGGCACTGGGAAGTAGTCTTTCTGTTTCTAGCAAATTGAAGCACCTCTTTTGTTTGTCCACAAGCTACTGACAGATTTTGGGAGAAATAGGGTTCTTCCTGTAATTTCAAATGTTAAAAGAAGGATGTGCAGATCTGAAAAATACTGCTGCTGTTTTACAATGTAAAGTAAGCCCATTCTTTGCCCTGGAAGACTAGGTCGAATCCTATCACCTAGGTTGTGATTTTCCCATTCCTTTCACTCTGTAGCTCTAATACAAAAGGAAAATAAATTGCTTCTTAATGTTATCAGAGCTTGGTGGGCTTTTCAAGAGTTTAAACTTATTTAACCTTCTTTCAATTGTAAGATAGAAGCATTTGTTCACATACCTACTTGACTTAAATTTATAGCAAAATAATGAAATAGCCATATACTTAAACACTAGGAGTAACGCTTTCCTAAATTTTTTTTTGCACTCAATTAATGTTTGATGTAATAAATCTCATAAAGTGTCAAGCTTATTTAAAAGAAAATTGTTTTCACTTGTGTAAATATTTGAAATGTAAATACTATCCATCTCTGTTATAATTATTATACTTAACTAAAGCTGCAGGGTTTAATCCTAGCTATAATCCCACCATTTCAGTACCTATAAGCATTAGTTTACTAATCCTCCAAAAACTCGTAAGATTTCTCAGTGTGCATGTGCTTATTTCTGAGAAATAATTTTAATAGAGTTTAGTAAAAGAAATGTTAGAGCTAGATATTTTAACGATGACTGTAAGCTAGGATATGTAGAATAACTTTACTTCAAGCTCGCCCTCTTGCATAGAAGACTTGAGGCCAATTAAAAAGATGTGTATAGCCCTGCTGGTGTTGCTCAGGGGTTGAATTGCTGTCCTATGAGCCAGGCAATCATGGTTCGAATCCCTGTCAGGGCACATGCCCGGGCTCATAGCCCATCAATGATTCTTTCATCACTTATGTTTATATATCTCTCTCTCCCTCTCCCTTCCTCTCTGAAATCAATAAAAGCATATATTTTTTAAAAAGATACGTGTGTATTTTTGGCTGGAAATAAGGTCATTGCAGTCCATAACAACAGTGGTGAGAGAGGAAATAGGAATATCAGAAAGACAGTAGAATAGCTTCCGGCAGCCAGTGGGAAGAATATGGTCAGTGCAGGCCTGGTCTGGAAAGGCAACCTGTAACCGAGCCATGAAGGTCCAGGTGACAGAGGCTATGGGAGAATCTAGTTAGGGCAGTGGTCGGCGAACTCATTAGTCAACAGAGCCAAATATCAACAGTACAACGACTGAAATTTCTTTAGAGAGCCGAAAACGGACTTCTGCGCATGGGCCACGAAGTTTCAATCGCACTGTACATGCGTGCCCGCACGTGGTATTTTGTGGAAGAGCCACACTCAAGGGGCCAAAGAGCCACGTGTGGCTCGTGAGCCGCAGTTTGCCAACCACTGAGTTAGGGCACCACCCTTGAGTTAGGGACAGGAGAAGCCTGGGCATAGCTCTGGGTGCCTTCCCCTCCTTCCCATTCTATCTTCAATCCCATGGCAGGCCTCTCCAGATATTTGTAAATCTCTGCTGCTCCCCTCCTCACAACAGCTGCTACCCATTGGCCTCACAGAGGCCTCCTTTCCTTCACCCTGAACCCTCTAACTCCTGCTTTGGTTTTCAGTACAAATCTGATTAGGCCACTCCTTAATTGTGTAGACACTTAAGGACCTTTCCGTGTGCTTAGCACAGTTCTCTGAATCCTGCTCAGGATTTGCTCACCTCCCCAGCAGCTTACACCCACTGCAGTGCCCCGTGCCTGTCATCTCTTCCCTGAGCCGCCACGTCCCTCCCTTCTAAAAGCTGTGCTCTCTGCCTGGAGGCCCTCACCCTCATCTCAACCCAATCTCTTCTTTCCCCTTCCACCCCAGGTGAAACATTCTTCCTTGGAGAAGCATTTCCTAAATCACTCCCTAACTTCATGCACCAGATTAAAATGCCCTTAAACTGGGATTCTGTATTGCACTCCATTAATCGGAAATGAGGTACCTTCTGCAGTTAATTTTGTAACAGCCATTGCCCTCCCTGGTGTGTAAGCTCCTTATGTTATTGGGAACCATTTTGTTCACCGTTGTTTTTATTAAATTTTTTAGAGAGAGAGGAAGGGAGAGGGAGAGACAAAGAGAGAACCATCGATCATTTTCCCGGGATCAACCCCGCAACCTGGGCATGTGCCCTGACCCGGAATCAGCTGGTTTTCAGTGCACTGGACGATGTTCTAACCAGCCAGGGCACGACTAGAAGTTTTAGTTGTACTCTTTATAGGTTTCTGAATATCCGTTAGAGAGATTGCCCTAAAAAGAGAGGACCTTTCCATTTGTGACCCTAAGTTCTGTATTGGACTGTACTTTAAAAAAGGAGAAACACACACACATACTTTTTCTAAATACTGACAATAATAACATATTTAAGTTATAATAGAGCAAGATATTTCTACCTTATAATTACCTAGAGCCATCTGATTTGTTCACATGATTATGGGATTAGCCTTTATCTCTTTGAATATCTTTGGCTTTTTTGGCAATTTGATACATTCTTGTAAAATAGACTTTAAAAGTTAGCATGCAGTTTCTGAAAAGGAAAATGCTAGAAACAGCAATAATTTGCTACCTAGTGCATTAGGAGCAAAATCTCTTATTAAGTAGGAAAGAAGATGAAGACCACTTTGAAAAGCAGATATTTTATTTAGAATAAAATTTGCACAGTGTTGCAGCCTGTGAGTATTCATTGTATACCAAGTTCTAATTTAGGCACAATGGAAAATCTCCTTACCTCTGAGAACTTAGAATATGGTTGGGGATTCATAATGCAAACTCATCAACATCCAATTTAGAAACTCACAGAGAAAAATAATATGGCAAATAGACTTAGCAACCCAAATGGCTAATTAAGGTGAGAACACGTTTTTGAAGTAAGATTCCTCAGGAGGAGCTTCATAAAGACATGAATTTCAAGTCAGATACTGTAGGGGGGAAAAAATGGATTAGCAGGAAAACTCAGGGAATGTTCCAGATGAAGATGGAGTTGAATAACTGTTTTGTGGCTCAGTGATTATAACTTCTACGCAAAACAGTTATCCACAGAGACCAATAAAATTACTTATTTAAGATGGTTTTCTTTCTTATTCCGCTTTCAAAATTGCAGTTGAAATCTGGAGAGACAGCTGCCAACATTGCTAGAGAGCTGGCTGAACAAACAAGAAATCATTTGAATGCTGGAGACATCACCTACTCCGTCCGTGCCATGGATCAGCTGGTAGGCCTCCTGGATGTCCAGCTCCGGAACTTGACTCCAGGTGGAAAAGACAGTGCTGCCCGCAGCTTGAACAAGGTAAAGACCTCAGTTATGTCCACCTTTAAAGCTGCAGGAAAGGCAGTGAGACTTCCTTGGTTCATTGCTCTTTTGGATAAAATCGGATCATTCTACAGTGCACTGCTAGTTGCATAGACAATTCAGTTCACTATTTCATTGTAATTATGGCCCTGTTTAGCTTTTAACTTCCCCCCAAATAAATAACCTCTCCATATAGATTTTGAATTTACAATTCTCTCTTTCATAATGTTTACTCTGTGTTGTGTGCTAAACACAAAATCAATAAGTGAAATTTATTTTGTTTCTACATTTTTCTTTCAAAATTTTATATTAAAATAATTAACAATAAAACAAATATCTAATCAATTTGTAGATAATTAGAAAATAGTGACACTGAGAAAGGCTGTTAGCAATGCATTACATATATTTTAAAAATCAAATAATTTAATCAAATTAATATTACATTTTAAAACTCATGGGGCAGATAACTAGGTTTTCACTTTTATTTCCTTTTGATATTTTAATGGTATATAACTACCTTAAAACTTAGAAGGTTTATTGTATTTCAGCAAATTTGAATTGTAAATAATAAAAATAATTCATTTTTTAAATTTCAGAAAACCTGTATTTTATATATAAATAAATATATATGTGTATGTTGCATGCACATATAGACATTTTATGTGTATAATGTATATAACCTATATAATGTATAAATTAAATATTTTATTTACATAAATATATAAAATCTATTTTACAAAGTTTAAGGAATATAACTAATGTAACAAAATATCACAGGGTGAATTAACCTCGTGATAAAAAGTAATTAGAATTGCTGCTGTCAAATGATTTGTGTTCCCGGACAATATTTGTGTAGTAGAGATCAGTTATTGAAAATGGATTTTAAAGCCTCGAATATCAAGATAATCTTACTACTTAAAAAGCAAGAATTTGTCACTGACAGGGTCCTTCATGGAATTCACTAAATGAACATTCCCCTTTAGAATGAAAAGTAACTTTTTCAGCATGGTCTTTAAAATAAACAGATTTAGTTCTTCGTGTCTTGTTAAACTAAGGGTCTCACCCATTAAGATGGAAGAAAATTTTACAGTAGTGATGGGATGGTATAGGAAAGCCTAAAGACTTTTGTGCACTTTCAGCATCAGAAAGCATACTCAGTTATATCTTCTAGATACAAATTATTATTAGAAACTTTTTTTTTCTGCTGAGCATAAAGGAATTATTTTTGTCACTTAAATCCATGATAAAATCAAACCAAGCCCCTGGTAGAATATGCTCCACAGTTGCCTGTGTAATCTGGCATGCTGTGATTTTAATGTGTTATTACCCAGGCTGACTGGATACTATTAATGAATATGGCTGCCAGCTATTGTTATCATAATGTACTGCAAGTAGTAGCTTCTATTAATGTTACATATCCATAACATTACTTGTTATAGCGATACTTTGTATCTTTATTTAAAAATGGTGCTGCTGTCTGACAGTATCAGGTAAAGCTGGCAATTAATGTCATTTTCTAACTGGCTACAGCTAATCAGCTTGCCGCCTCTGAATATCAAATAACGACATAATGGGCAAATTTCCATCTGGGAAGCTTTTTAATGCGCTCCTTTTCCCCCCATTTGGCTCTTTTCAGTTGTTTATATAATGTGGTCTGTCATATGTTAATTTGCATGGTGGGGTAAGGAGATGGGAGGGCAAAGGTTATTCACATGCTTGCTGTCTTATTTTCATTTCCTATGACTCCCACTGTTCCCTGAGGCAGTTATAACCCATCATATTTGCAAAGCCAACTCCTTACAAATTAATTGTACTCCACCATTGAAATTCTGGAGGGTTTCAGAGTCCTGCAAAGCCGAGATGCCAGTCAATGATCCAAATGACAGCACTGGCAATTACCTTGCTCGCACTCATTCCTCACTTAATTCTTTAGAGGAGTAACTGCTCTATGCTCATGAAGAATGCATGCATTAAAAAGTTCAGTGTTTGCCACACAAAAGGCATCACAGTAACTGCTTCTTAAAACTGAGTAATTTTCTCCATCAACAATCAAGGCTACTGAAGGGAAAAAAAATAGGAAAGAGTAGGGAAACCACAATCTCATTTGTAAAATGTTGGGTCATTTATTGAAACAGGTCAACTAAGCTTTTTAATTATTCTTTTTCTTGGGGGAGGAAGGGTAGGGATGTTTGGGACTGAACATGACTTGCTATTAACCTTTTGGTCAGTAAAACATCCTTGTATATGCAAATAAGTAAACACAGGCTTCTTATCCCACACACAAGATTCTAAAATGTATAAATTTTTATTTGGTCAAAACTGTCAAAAGAAATTCTTGAGGAAATAAAAGCAGTGATAAATCAGGATATTGTTCATATTCTTTTAATCAGAAGTTACTTACCTCTTGGGATATGTCCCTTAGAATCAAATAGTCATAATGAATGGGCATTTCTATTTTTTAGGTAAACAGAATTTTTTTGTATGTTTGAACACAAAGTTTGTGGTTGCACATTAACCATCTATATAGTCTGTAAACCACAAACAACATCCTATCTTTAAAAAATGGGTTCCAAATTTTTGTCACTTAACTTCATATGTCTTTATTTGTGGCCCATGAATTAGTAACTAACCTGATGTGAAATTAATCATTTACAATGAATGAAGTATGTTGATTTTTACTAATTTCTACTAAATGTATTCCAAGATTTCCTTCCACCATTAACAGCTTTACACCATATAGTTTTCACTTTGGGCTGTTCTGACAGGGTGTTGGCCACTATTTTTCAAGCCATGGCTTACATTTTGCTGCTGCTTCGCTTTCATTCTCTTCTAGAAAGTGGTGCTCAACAAAATAAGGTGTTTTGTGTAGATGTGTTCTTTTATTTTTCTTGTTCCTTCTGTCACTAACTTGTTTTTTCTATTCCGTGTTTAATCTGCTGTCTTATTGGATTCAGCTTCAGAAAAGGGAGCGCTCTTGCAGAGCCTATGTCCAGGTACTTTCTGCGTTTTTCTAAATGTGTTACGTTGTTGGATTGTCTCTGTTGGTGGTAGCATGTGTGGGCATCTGTGAGAAAAAATTGTAATAAACACTGTTGCATTAAAGGAATTTCAGGGCGGGCACTAAGGGTGGGAAAAGAAAAGTCACATGAAAGGGTATGTGCTGAAAAGATGTGGCCATTCCAATGCTCCTTCTTACAAGAGACACACAGACAAAGACGGAGGTGCAACTTGGGTTGTGAGAATGTTGATCATCACTACAAGGTGAGTTGGGTGTAATATAGGACTCTCTAATTTCTTCATAGAGGTGTATATGAAAACACTTCATTAATGGGCCACCTAATATTTGAGTAGCAAGTTATTCAGAAATGACCATCAAGCCCCAGCTGGTTTGGCTCCGTGGATAGAGTGTCAGCCTGCAGACTGAAGGGTCCTGTGTTTGATTCCGGCCAAGGGTACATGCCCGGGTTGCGGGCTCCATCCCCAGTAGGGAGCATGCAGGAGGCAGCCAATCAAGATTCTCTCTCAGTATTGATGTTTCTATCTCTCTCTCCCTCTCCCTCCCTCTCTGAAATCAATAAAGAAGTATATATATATATATATATATATATATATATATATATATATATATATAATCAAAATCATGTAAGGCAATGGATAGTTCAGAATACTTGGAATATCATGCTTCTATAGCAGAATATTTCACATATGCTGCCATTATCTTACTTTCCCACTCATTGTCAATGTTAATCCCAAAGTAAACAAAGTAAACATAATTTTTCATTACTTATCATGTTGCAGTTTGTTTTTAAGAAAGGTAAAATCCATTCACATGTTTTTGAGTTCTTTATGGAAAAAAATATCCCAGAAACAAGCTTTATAGTTCCTTTTACAAGAAAGAAGTCAGGAAGGCAGTGGAGGGGCAGAAAAACATTTCCCTTCTTCCTTTCCAGGTTCTTTGGCTGGGCTAATAATTAAACTGACACAAGACAGATTAACAGGAGAAAAAGAATGTTAAATATGTATCCATGGGAGCCCCATGAAGACATGCGACTCCAAGGCAGCCCTGCCGTTGAGGTTTATATGCCATCCTGGGCTAAGGGAAGAGATGGGCTCTGGGGCTTCTTCCAAGGAGAGGAGTGGAATCTATAGGAGAATAAGGAGCACAGATGTTTGGTAAACAGATGTTTGCCCTGCCATGTAGACAAGTCTTTCAGATAAAAAAAAAAAAAGTTATTTCTGTTAATAGCTCTCTTCCTGGCACAGGCTTCCTATCTAAATTCTTTTAGGTAGTTAAGGGAGAGGTCAAATTTTTCCTGAGTGCTAGGTCTTGATTGCTCTGAGCTCAAAATAATCGACATGCCAATGTGAACAACTTGGGGTGGTATATTCTGTTCCCCTTCATCAAGAAGGAAGAAAATATATGAAACTATGTGTCTATAAACTTTATTCTTTATATGTATGTATCAGAATACTTTTATTTTTTAATATATTTTTATTGATTTCAGAGAGGAAAGGGGGGGGGGGGAGAGAGAGAGAGAGAGAGAGAGAGAGAGAGAGAGAGAGAGAGAGAGAGAGAGAAACATCCATGATGAGACAGAGTCACTGATCAGCTGTCTCCTGCACAGCCCTTAGTGGGGATCGAGCCTGAAATCCAGGCATGTGCCCCGACCAGGAATCGAACCATGACCTTCTGGCTCATAGATCTACGCTCAACCACTGAGCCATGCCAGCCAGGCTGTATCGTAGCATTTTTAGAGGGGAAGGCCAGTTACATTTATAAAGAGATGCCTCAAGATACAAAGTTGCCTGTTCTTATGTTGGCAGTCTAGAAACTAAACCATATCAGTTTATTCACAATGAGGGGTGTTTTGTGAGAGAGACATTTAAAAGGAAAAATAATAATAATAATTTGAATATCCAACATATTAGGAAGATAAGCTTTTACTTTATATTTTATAAAATAGTGAATGTCTGTGTATAAGAAACTGCTAAAGGTTTATTTTTCTAAGGTTTTTGGAAAGAAATTGCTTTGGGAGGTTACGACACTGTGTATAAATGCTATCCTCTTAGTGTGTGTAAGAGAGAAATGAAAGTGTTCTTCAGCGCTGAAAGCTGAAGATCATTTCGGGCAATTTCTGGATTGGTTTTTATTGCAATCTATGCCGTCTCCTCAACGGGACCTTGGAGATAATTAGCCTTTCAGTATTTAAATCTATGAAATGCATGGTCATTCAAACACAAATCTCTGATGGAAAATTAATAGCACAGTTTATTCAGTGGCTGATTTCCTGGGGTTATAATTGACTGGCTGCGGGTAAATGTTTCAGCTATTGACTAAACATCTTGATAACACCAAATGCACACAGAATATTGGTGAAGCAGAAATGCTGTGCTCATTAATACATGGCATTACTTCTGTTTGTTTTAATGTAGATCATTATTCTATGAATTATAGAGTGAACAATACTTTAAACTTTGTTTATGTCCCCTATTGTTTCTATGTTCAGAGCATATCCTGAGCTCTCTATAAAATAGATATGAAAGAAACCTGAAGCACTTTATGTATTAGATTTAAAAATATACCATTGTTTAGTCACTGAGATTCTTAAAAATATGACCTTTCCACTTGTACAAATAATACTCTTCTAGGGTTGATTTTGACCATCTAAGTCCATTTGGTTTTCAGTTTTTTAGAGGGTCGGTGTCTATTTTATGCATTAGCTAGATCTGTTATCAGTGAGGAGAGGTCCTCGTCCCCACCCGTTGCGGTTGCTGGTAGGAGTGAGGTTCTTGTGATATACCCAGAAAAGGAATTTTCTGAAACTTGCATGGGAGGATGGGGCATTGTGGAAAGCTTTGCTTCTGTGGAATCAAACCCCTTCGTTTCCACGGACCCATTTCCCTTCATTCCCCCAAGGAAGAGGTGTAGAAGAGCTGGAATCAGGGCCACTGTCCAGAGTTTTCACTCCATGTGGGAGCCGGGCCCCATCCAGCGTGAGGCGAGCTTACCGGAGCTTGTGTTCCCCACGGCAGTCCCCCAGTCCATGGCGTGGAAGGTGTGCAGGGCCACGTCGCTGCGGAGGAAACATGAGGGCGAATGCAAGGAAGCAGGAACAAGAGAGCCCCGCAAGCCAGGAGAGTGAATCCCTTCGGTTGGCGGGTTAGATGTTCCAACAGGCTTGCCGTCTTGCAGTGTGGCCCTCCTCCTCCAGCCAATCCATGGTCCCAGGATTGACTGACAGGCATTTCCCTGTGTCAGCCTGACTCACTGAGCAGGTGCCCATCTTCCGCTTTGTCTGCACGCACATGTGCCCATGTATACACACCTGGTTTCCTTCCTTTCTGACCTCCTTTCTCCTTACTTTCGTTCCTGTTTTTCAGAGGCAGATGGTCTATGTGGTCTTTAAAGCTTACAAGTTATTTGAAGCAAGCCCTTCTGTAAATTTCAGTTTGGAAGGATAATTTGCTCATTTTGTTTTTATTGGTTTTGTTTGTTTTCCCTTAATTATACACTAGAAATCTTTCTTCTTTGGTGCCAGCAGGGCCAAAACAACCTCTATCTTCAACTGGAAAAATAATATCACAAACTAGTCAACAACAAAAATATTCAAGACTTAATAGTTGAGCACATGTGCCCAGTAACCTTATCAGTCCTGGGAATACAGTGCACATAACACGCGAAACTCCTGCGCTCTTTCCTAGGGTAAAATTCCTAGTGGCAGAATATAAACAATACACTGAGTATAAGAAATATATGGTAATGGCATGATGGTAAATGCTAAGGAGAAAAAACAAAGTGTGGGGATGGGAATTTTTTTCTTCTACCCTTTTAGATTCTTTGCTGGTCTCATAATCAAGTAAAAAAGATGAGCAGTAGAAAAACAAAAGTTTAATAACATGTATCCGTCCTATATATATATGGGAGAACCGAGTAACTCACCAAAATGGCTGAAAACTATCACCTTAGATACAATTCTCAACTAAAAGCAATAGGAGAGTCAGTCATGGGAGTAACCAAGAAAAGCACAAGGACAAGGTTTCTACGTAGATCTAAGTAATTGTTTTCTTCATTGTTAAGAGTTTCTAGAGATTGAGTCTTCCTGGTACAGAGAGGGAGACACCGTTACAATAGAGAGTTCCTTTATAAATCTAAATGTCTCTTCTACTCAGTTTTCAGAGCTTCTCCTATGTCTGCTGTTTCTTAAAAATAACCAGCTTAAAATAACTATTATGTTAGAGAAATATATTTTGGAGTGGCACATTCTTCTCTCCTACCAAAGCAGGAAATACATCGCTGAGGTGATGTTTGAGCAAACCTCGAAAGGAGGTGAAGGAGTGAATTGTGCAGAGTTTCTGAGGTGGAACTATGCCTGTGGTGTTCCATGAGGCCAGTGCAGAGTGAAGGAGAAGGGGGGAATGGGGCATGGATCTCTGGGGTGGCAAGGGCCCAGGTCTGATAGACCATTGCAAGGACTTTGGTTTTTATTCAGAAAAAAACAATGTAAACCATTGTAGGATTCTGACCAGAGGGATGACATGACCTGACAAGTTTAAAAAGTGAAGAGTAGATGATAGCAGGAAAATTAAGGGCTGAAACAGGGTGACCACTTGGGGTAGAATATGAGTGTGGGGTGCTGAGATAATTATTCCCATTCTGCTTTTTTTTTTTTTTAAATGGGACTAACAGGATTTGCTAAGGGATTATATGTGAAGTGTCAGAAAGAGAGAACTTAAAATGATAGTGTTTTGCCTGGACAACCTGAAGGATGAAGCACCATTTATTGAGATGGTCTAATTTGTTATCTGTTGGGCAGGGCACAAACATAATTTTATTTGGGGCATGTTAATTTTTGAGATTTCTCTTAGATATGCATGCAATCTAGATGTTAAATATACAGTAAGATATGCAAGCTTGAAGTTCAGCTGAAATGTCAGGCCTGAAATAATCATACTGTCTCATCTTATGTTGCCTTTACAACCAATGTTCTGGATGAATTCATCAAGGGAGTGAGTGTAGGGAGAGAAAAGGTAAGAATCTAGGATTGAGCCGCAGGACACTGCCACATTCAGAGGTCAGGGAGAAGAGGAGAAACTCAAGAGAGACCCAAGAGCAGCCTTAAAGGAGCAAGACCGGAGAGGGTGGCTTCCAGGAGTCTACTCAAGGTCAGGTTCTCAGAGAAGGTCATGATGGCAAGTGCTGCTGAATCTGCCCAGAAATGCTGACACAGCTTTTCAAGGATAGAAGTCATGTCAACTGTTGATTAATTTAAAATTTTCAAGGCCTGGAAAGCTATTATTATATGTACGATCTAAATATTTTTACCTGTTCCTTTCCCTTTTTTTGGTCTTTAATCCAGACTTACTGTGAACCAAAGTTGCTACTTGCACTTTTGACAATGTGCAAATTGAATTATGCCGGTTTTACTCATGTGCCTTTGGTGTATAAGACAAGAAGGATTCTAACCTCTATTTATACTGCTACAAAGAAATTAATGAGTATTTTCGAGTTCCTTGTTTGGTCACTTAATTGGCTGTGTGACAAAGAGCTCCGTGGTGCATGTCAAACAACTTTCGAAGTAGTCTAATGATTTGTGCTTTGCTTGACTTGTGGCACTCTTCTGTGTGGCCTGTCAGGCTGGATGTCCTTGTTAAAGTGGCTAGAATAAATTGGCTAGCAGTGTGCATACAATGTAGTATATTAACTACAGCAACAGGGAGTGCTTTTAGCAGCTCTTTCAAGAGATTTTAATGTTTGCCCATCAGCATCAAAGCCAACCCAAACTTTCATTTAATATAATTAAAAGGACATCTGAAAGTAGTTTGAATCACAGCAGGTTCTAGAGGTTTGGTAACCCTTTGTTAAAACCATGTGAACTTAATATATTTCACAGCTTGATAAATCTGCACTTGATTTGTGTCAGAAAGAGAGAAAATATAAATCTGCACCCTGCATGTTTCTTCAGCCCTGAACCTACTGCTAAAAGACATTGAGATCAAAGAAAGTGACTTCTGTCTGCAAATCCAAAGCAGTTTCCTTTAGACCAAGAAGTTATCATTCTCTTCTGTACGTTGTAGTCATTAAGTGCTGTTGTCAGGCATTCCTTTGGCCAGGTCACTTTATAAATGTAATGATTCAGACGCCTCCAGAGGACAGGGACAGGTGTTGGTGATGGAAATCCTGCTCTGGCACGCAGGGAAAATCATTCTGGGAGTCTCTCACAATTTCCGTATCTAATGTGTCAGGCCAGGCAGAGATGGCTGCCTTACAAAGTCATGTATGACTGTCTCTTCTGTTTTGCACATTTCCTATAAACAAACAAATCCTGGCTTCTATTTGTATATACATGGTTTTCAAAAGCTTCAGAAAGTAATTTAATGAGGATTTTTTAAAAATCCCTTCTGTTTTTAAATAAAACATGTTCATCTAAAACAAAAGTATTTTCTCACTTCTTTTTACCAGGTGGTATTCTCTTCTCGCTCATAAATTCCTGATCAAAGGCTGGATCATTACTTAATTGTAAAAGAGTTTATTTAAAATCTATTCAAATAGTCCTTAGTTTCTGAACATTAGTTTACCTTCAGAAAAGTTTTAAATACATAGAATATAAATAGATATTATTTCTATGCAAGCAAGAGAATATACATCAGTTTATTTTGCTATTACTTTAACAGCTGTTTGAGCACATAGCTAACGTGAAGAAAAAAAAGACATTAAAAATAGTATTACAGATTTAAGATCCTGCTTTCTGGAAGTATCATTAACTTTTCTGATAAAGGTCAGAAAAGAAATGGAAATTTTAAGGGGTAATTTGCAGCAAAGTAGTTGCCTGATGGCTTGGAACCCCAACAAATGATATTTTAGTACCACTCCCGACAGTGTTATAATTTTGCTATTTTCCCTTATCAAATGTATGAATTTTGTACAGTTGGTAGTAACAAACATAACTGTGGGCACTTGAACAAACCAGGGCTTTATTCTCACACATAAAAAAGAAATTCAGCCCTAGCTGGTTTGGCTCAGTGGATAGAGCATCAATCAACCTGTGGACTGAAGGGTCCCAGGTTTGATTCCAATCAAGAGCACGTGCCTGGGTTGCGCGGTCTCGGTCCCCAGTGCGGGACGTGCAGGAGGCAGCTAACCAATGATTCTCTCTCATTGTTGATGTTTCTATCTCGCTCTTCCTCCCCCTTCCTCTCTGAAATCAATAAAAATATCCTATATAATAAAAGGCTAATATGGAAATCGACCAAACAGTGGGACGACTGGTTGCTATGATGTGCACTGACCACCAGGGGGTAGATGCTCAACGCAGGAGCGGGCCTAAGCCATCAGTTGGACATCCTTCAAGGGCTCCTGGACTGCAAGCGGGTGCAGGCCAGGCTGAGGAATCCCTGCCCCCTCTCTGCCCGACTGCATGAATTGTGTGCACTGGGCCTCTAGTAATTAAAAAAAAAAAAAAAAGAAAAATGCAGACATGACAGGTCAGGATTAGCATGAAAACACATTCATAAAAAGTTTCATATGATTTTCTGCTCTATTATGTTTAGCATATGGGCTTCTATCCTCAGTGACAAGATAGCTACCGACATGATAGCTATTTAGGTTCCAGTCATCACTTCATGCTAATCTCTGAACAGGAAGAAGGAGAAAGACAAGTAACCAAAAGAGACATCTCTTTTAGAACTTCCCAGAAGTCTTACCCAACTACTTCTGACCATATCCCACGGGCTATCATTCTGCATAGCTAAACCCTACATTAATAGGGATAGCATTGCAGCTGGGCATAGTGTCCCATGATTTTGTGTGTATGGTAAGAGAGTTACTGGACAAATAGCATTCTTACATGCAACCAGAAATACTTTTTCCTTATTTAATGACACAGATAGATATCTTCATCCAGGTTTGATGTACTAACATACCATAGATAGACTTATGCCATAGGGTTACATTTGAACCCTATGTACAGATTAATATGTTGTTTGTAATTATTCAGTTAGTTATAGTCTGAGGGCAATCATTTTGTTTAAAGAATTAAACAGTATATATTTCAAATCATTCTCAGATAGCATTTTTACGTGGTTTAAAATCCAGAAAGTAGGGAAACTGCATTACTAACTCTGGGGCATGTCACTGACATTGTGCTGTGTCTGTGTGGCGTTCCCTTGGAGATCCATAGTGCAATTTTACATTGTACCTCTCTCCTGGTCACTCAGCTTCTTCCTTCAAAGCAATCATTATCAGCCACTTAAATATCCTTCCAGAGAAGACTTTTAAAAATCAATTCCATGTTTTTATAATGTTTCTTTATAAGTTTTCCCATACAATCACAAGGTAGTGTTGTTCTCCTTGCCTAGAAAAAAACACACACAAAACTTTGGGATTAGCTAGTAGCAGATAAGGTATCATTGTACTACTGAACAGAACCAACATGTAGAGTTGATCACAAGGTGGACTGTATCATGGTTTATAGCAACAAAACATCAGTAGGAAACCGGTTGAGTAAACTGCTACACCAAATAATAGAATAAATACTCGTGAGCCACAGGGAGAATGAGGTAGCTCTTGTTTTGACCTAGAAAGATGGGTGTGATATATTATGGAGTAAAAACAAATAAGCAAGCCAAAATCAACAGTGAACAGCATGATTATAGTGATGGCATTTGTTTGTGTGTATGTGTAAATGTTTACCAGTCTGGAAGGAAAACAACAAACTGTCAAAGTGATTCTTTTTGGGTGAGGTGGGAGTTGTTGTTCCATAAGTAGACTTTCAGGTTTTAATTTATATACTTCTGTATTTTTTAACTCTTTATAAGCATTTACTGTTTATTTTTATTTTTTCACTACAGAATATTTTTTGGAACAGTTTTAGATTTACAGAAAAATTGATAGAAAAGTAGAGAAAATTCTCATATATCCCTACTATACATATAATTCCCTCAATTATTAATATCTTACATTAGTATTTACATTTATTAAAATTTATTTCATTTATTATAATTAATATTACAATGTGCATTTATCACAATTAATCAATATTGATATATTATTATTAACTAAAAGTGCATAGTTTAATTCAGGCCTTTTTAAAAGGACTTAGTTTTTACCTAAGTCCTTTTTCTGTTTTAGGATCCTACCCAAGATATCACATTGCATTACATACATACATATCTATACTAATAAAAGGATAATATGCTAATTAGACCGGACATCCTTCCAGACAAAGCCATGGTGGCAGGGATTGAGGCACAGGCAGTTAGGGGTGATCAGATTGGCAAGGGAGAGTGGTTGGGGGTGATCAGGCCAGCAAGAGAGAGTGGTTAGGGGCAATCAGGCCAGCAAGGGAGAGTGGTTAGGGGCGATCAGGCTGGCAGGGGAGAGCAGTTAGGGCCAATCAGGCAGGCAGGCAGAGTGGTTAGGGGTGATCAGGCAGGCAAGCAGGTAAGAGGTTAGGAGTCAGCAGTCCCAGATTGTGAGAGGGATGTCCCAGGGGTCCTGGATTAGAGAGTGTGCAGCCCGGGCTGAGGGACTCCCCCCCCACCCCCGCCCGCCCCCATGCACAAATTTCGTGCACTGGGTCTTTAGTACATACATAATATTACAATTGCCATGTCTCCTTAGGCTCCTCCTCTAGGTGTGATAGTTTTTCTAACTTCCCTACAAGCTTATCCTTTTTAATGTCAGGAAAATATATTTTCCATTAAAAAAATAATTAACCTCTATACTTTAAGAAGAACATAGAAATGTTCTTTGATTCACTGACACACTTCATGCACTGTTCAAGGCGCACCAATTCAGGGGTGAAGACAGAAAGGATTTCTACTCTTGCAGAACTCACATTCTAGTTCAGCAAACTGGAAATAGACAGTAAGTCCATCAAAATAATAAAATAAAATAATGGCAGAAATGAAAATAGAGTCATGTGAATTCAAGTGACTAGTTGGTTGCTTTAGATTGTGTTTATCAGGGAAAACGTTCCTAGCTGAGTCTGGGCATTACAGGATCAGCCATGTGCCTATCTGCAGAAAAAGCATTCCAGGATCACCCAGACCATTGGCAGTCAGCTGAGGAGGAATGGTTGGAGAGTTCCGAAAATAGAAAGAAAGCCAGTGTCCTGAAGCAATTGATTGAAGGAGGATACAAGGATAGGAAAACTATGGAAAGGAGTCAAGATTCTGAATGCTATTAAAGAACTTTAACCAGGGAAATGACATATTTTTGCAAGATTATTTTGGTTGCAAACTTAGTTTTCCTCTGCTATGCATTCTTACAGCTTCAGCTATCACCTTATGTAGGTGATGCTCAAAAAAACATTAACCAACTGCTTTACACGTTTAGAAATTCTTCTGTTAATCCATTCTCCCTACTGCTGAATAATGTTTTAAAAACGCAAATCCAATCATGACGTAACCCCACTCCATTACTCTCTTTTTCCCCATAAGAAAAAATTTCCTTTTTTGGACTACAGTGTTTGAGAGGTTGATTCTTTTTTGTTAATTTCCCACACTTTTAACCATTGCCTCCCACATCCTTGGATTCTATACTCCCAAACCACATAAGCACTGGCAGTTCATGTCTCTCTGCCTTTGTGGTCATATCTTTTGCTTAAATTACTTCTGATTTGTTCTCCTTTCTGATCCTTTCATCTCAGTAATTTTGACTTAATCTGTCATCACCACTTTATATGTCAGTTACCTTAAGGAAGCACTCTTTGTCCCAGTTAGTCTGGATAAATGCCCTCTTATGTGAACTTACAACGCCCTCAGTTTTCCTCTCATTATAGCAATGATCAGACTATTTTAATACCTCTTCACTTTTCTATCTCTGAGCTCCTTGGGAAGGAACAGTACTACTTTTCTTTTTATATCCTCAAGACCTTTTAGATTGTACTTACCAATACAAAGTGACTGCTAAATATTTACCATTTACCAGGCTTGCATTTTCATTGCCTACTGGCATGTCCATTGCAGTAGAAATCCTCAAAACACCTCTACACTCACAATTGCCAACCCCTCTCCCATTTTCCCTTAAATTCACCTCATCAGTATCAGTATTTTGCCCCCACCACTTCACTGCAACTGCACTTGTTGCGGTCATTAATGACATCATGCTGCTAAACTCAGGAGTCAGTTGTCAATCCATTTTATTGACCAGTCAGAAGCATCTCACCATTGTTTACCCCCTCTTCCTTGATACAACTCATTCTCTTGGTTTTCCTTCTATTTTGATGCTTTTTTCCAGCCTCCTCTACTGGTTCCTTCTCTTCTCCCAAACCCTTAAGGTTGGAGTGCCCTCTTGCTCAATAGTTAACCCTCTTGTTTTCTCCTTGTGCAGTCACTCCCTTGGTGATCTCACTGGTTTAACAACCACCTGTTTGCCTGTGACCCACACATTTTATCTCTAGAACAGACCGATCTCCTGAACTCTTAAATTAATTTTTTAGCTAACTTCCTAACATCTTTATTTTATTGTCTAATAGGCACCCCAAACATTCCATGGCCATAACTGAATTTCTAATCTCCACTCGCAAAGTAGTTTTACATGCAGTCTGCACCTACTCAGTTAATGTGGTTCATCCCCACCCTAGTTCATTTTTGTTTGATCTAAAGGTGGCCTCCTTTGCATTTGGAGCATGCAAAGCATGTGCTCACTTGGCAACTTTCATTCAGTTGTTCAATCTGATTGGAATACCTGCTCCACACATCTGCCTGGCTAACTCCCTCAACAACGTTGTTTTCTGAATCATCGCCTTTTCATTGAGGCCTACCTGGATTATCTTACATGAAATCCTGGGCCACCTTCTCCCCAACCCCTGACTCAAGATCTCTCTATCATGCCTTCTTAAATTTTATTTTACATGGTACTTAGCTTTTATCTGTCATCTATCTATCATCTCTTTATCTATCTATCATCTATCTATCTATCTATCTATTATCTATCTATCTATCTATCATCTGTCTATCATCTATTATCTATCTATCTATTTATTGTCTAGCTAGCTATCATCTCTCTGTCTATTTTTTAAAGTTCCTTGCCAGAAAGTTCACTTTTAGGATTTATTTTTCTCAGCTTTGTTTAAATTATATCCCAAGTGTTTAAAACAATGTTCACACATATTAAATGCTAAACACACACACACACACACACACACACACACACACAAAGTATTAAATGAAAAAATGTCCTACTTTAAAGTAAAGATGTATAACACTGAAATGATTATCCTTCAAAAGCAGATTTTCTGTGTTTTTTCTCTTTATTTTACAATCATTCTACCAGTTACCCAGAAAGAAATCTGGTGTTATTATTATTTAAACAAGAATGGCTTTTGGGATGCTTTTATGTTTGAGTTCATTTGGAAACTAATGCAAACCCTTTTCCTGTGACTTCTGTAATACCAAGCTGTTGTTCTAGCTACTTTTTCTTCATCTCAGTTGTCAACTATTCTTTCTGCATTTTCTCTCCTATTGTTAATATTTCTGGGCCATCAATTCTTCTCCCTGTTCTCAGTTTATCTGGTAAACGTCAGACATATCAATGGCTTTAATAAGCTTACGTAAATTTATGATGCCTAAATCTCAGTGTCAGATATTTGAGTAACCTGAAGGCAGAATGTGTTAAGAACATTATCCCAAAATATGCTACATTGGCACATTTATTATTTTGAGATGAAGTCCATTGAGAAACAGTAGATATTTGCCCTCTTTCTGTCTAAAAGCAGATCATAAAATTTCCCATGTGCCAGAAAGAGAACATTCTTATCACCAGAGACAGGCAGTCAATGCCAAAATGGATCTTTGAAAACAAACATACTAAAATAACTCTTATCTTCCAATTGATTCCCCTATGTATTTTCTAGTCACTTTCCCACAATTTACTGCTTCTAGAAGCTTAAACCTTTTTTATTTATCTTGCCACTTCACAAATTTGTCATTCTTTGTTTTAAAAAGTATATAAGCTCTCCGGCCAAACTGATTCTTCAGGTCTTCATTTTTTCCTATGAAGGTTCCTGTGTGTACATAAAAGTATTAAATAAAATGTTTGTGCTTTTCTTCTGTCAATGTATCATATGTCAGCTTAATTCTCAGGCCCAGTCACAGAACATAACATGGAAGAGGTCAGGTTTTACCTTCCCAACAAGGCTTATCTAGACCTTTCTAATTGGCACACTTCACGTCCTTTGCATTCAAAATAGGCACTCTGAATCTATCATGTTCAGCACCCTCTTCCCCCACATGCACTTATACTTTCTAACTTTTAATGAATGGAAATTTGCTCCTCTTCCTTTATTCCCATTTTAAGTGTTACCTTATTGCCTATTTCCAAATTCTGTGCACCGTACATTTTTATTGCTCTCTCCAACTGACTTTAATTAATCAACAAATCATTTTCAATATCTTTGGAATATCAAATTTCTCCATCCGCAGAGCCAGAACGCATGAGTTTGAACCCTGGCTCTGCCTTATGTCAGCTAATTATCCTTTAGCAAATTACTTCTCTGAGTCTCAATTTTCTCACTGCAAGATGAGGATAATAATCATATCTACCTCATTGGGTTATTGTCAATATTAAAGGAATTGGTGCATAGAAAACATTCAGATGAGAGTCTGGAACACACTCAATAAATACTAGCCATTCTAACATATCACTTCCCTACTTTTAGTTTTTCAGTGACTTGTTACCTTTAAGAAGAATTGCAAGTATCTTACTTAACATGACTTGAAAGCCTCTTTGAAAATTACCTTTCACTCACTAATCTAGCCATTGAACCCTTTGCACTCCTTGCTCTTCCATAAGGAATTGTTTTCAGTTCCTCTGAGGGGCCTGTTGTCTCTCACTGCTGTACCTATAAGCACATGATCTACACCTTGCTTGTCTAGTTAATGTGGAATTTAAACTTGGAATTATATTTCATGAGCCTTTCCAATTCAGAGCTTGAACCCCGTGTTTCCACTGTTATAATGCCTGTCATGCTGTATCTTAATTATTTGTGTAATTGTCTTGTCTCTCTATATTGTTATCATTTTGAGGGAGAATGAATGCATCTGTCTATCTTTCAGCATTCCAATTGAAAACACTTTGTTAATATTTGTTGAATGAATGTTGAGTTAATGAGAGTTTTAAATCAAGTTTATAGCTCCATTTAATTCCTATAACACAATATAGATTTACTAGGGGCCCAGTGCATGAATTAGTGCACCTTGAAAGGAACTGTGGGCCGCGAGGCTGCAGTGTGCCCAGGGGTGGGTCTTGGCCCATCCTCCGCACCCCCACCCAGCCCTTCCCGCTATGGCCCCAGTCCCCTGTCTGCTGGCGGTCCCGCTCCTACTGTTGCTGCTCCCACGTGCTGATGGCGCCAGCCCCGCTCACACCCACTGACAGTGCAGAGCGAATGGGACCAGCGCCAGCAGCAGGTGCGAGCAGGGCCAGCACCATCAGCAAGTGCGAGTGGTGGTCACGGCTGCTGCCCCAATTGCCCCTCAGGAGCAGGGGGAGGTGGAGAAGCCCTCAGGGGCGATTGGGGCTGGCAGTCATGGCTCACACCCGCTGATGGTGCCGAGTGATCTGGACCAGCGGGTGTGAGCAATAGCTCCAGCGCTGGCAGCAGGTGTGAGCACCAGGCGGGACCATGGTGCGCGGGAGCAAATAATTTTCAGTAACCACCAGAGGCTTGCCCCAATGACAGCAACTTGTGCCCCGCCTTGGTCTAGCGCCCCCATTCACCTGCTCCACCATCCTGCCACAGCCAACGCCCACCATGTTCCGCACTCTGAATCCTGCTGCTGACCCCTGCTGTGTTCCACGCACGCCCCCTGGTGATCAGCACACATCATAACAACCAGTTGTTTGGTTGGTTGGTTGTTCCACCATTCAGTCTATTTGCATATTATGGTTTTATATATATAGATTTGGCAGCATTCGATCAATTTAAATATACATGAGATTTGTAAACTAAGTCAATTACAGCTTGCTAAAAATAATAACATTTTTAAATAACAAGAGGTCTCTTGAAGAGACAGAGTGTTTTCTATGAAATTTTAGTTTTATCTTGTTCCACTGTTAAAGGTTCTTCTTATCATATTAAGGTCAGTTGTATTATACAATCTAATTTTAATTAAGACTTGAAAATGCCAATACTTCACTGTAATATAAAAGGGAGTTCAGAGATTAGTAGTTTTTAGATGCTTAATAATGTTAAAGGACAATGATTATAAAAGGAACCTTAGGTTTATTGATCAGATGTGTAAATATCAATCACTCAACTTGACTTCTAATAAAAAACCTGCAAATTCAAAACTTTTTAAACACTCTTCCAACACTTGACCTTTAAAATTTTTATTTGAATCAATATCTAAACATAAGTACACTGTGCCTATTCAGTAATGATTTTAAACTTGTGTTCTATTTTATTTTATCCTCAACAAATAAACCTCGTATCAAGAAGTAAAAAATGAAGAATAAAAGAAAAGTTGTTTTATTTTTTCAAATTATAACTAAATATAAACTATATATAAATATGGTCAGAAAATAGGAGATGAGAGCAGAGAACATCTGAAAACTTATTTTCCTTTCTCTACATATGCTGAGATTTTATCATGAAGAAAAATATTTAATAGCACTGTATATGAAATATATAGTAAAACTAAAAGCAATGTTCAGCAAAATGATTTCAGTATATATTGTTAAAGAAATACTGACTTCTGGAGAACACATCAAAAAACGAAGATGTGGAAATAAAGAGTAAAATAAAATTTCTAGGCATTGTTCAAAAGAATGCCAGCAATGTGTTAATTTAAATTCATCTAGTCATAGGAAATCATTGCTTTTAACTTTCTAATTTGTAAACTAAGTCAATTAGGCTGCCTAATAATACTTTGCATATTTGTAAAATTTTGTTTTGTTTTAACACATAAGAATGTTAAAAAAATGAACTTATATAGAATTTATTTCTCCTTTTGTTATTTTTCTTGGCTTCATAAATCAGCTCTCCAGTCATTCTTTGATATGTTTTCGGAGGAAATGTTGCTTTAAAAGAGCTCTAAACATATAACTACTTTGCGTAAAAATTTTAATGACAATACATTTTCTATAGTAAAGCCCCAAATTCTATCATGCTGAAGTTCTTCAAAGACCTTCTACCTACCATTTTTCTACCATATTCACACTCTTTCTGTGAACCATACATTCTTCTTATCCCAAATCTTACTCATGTTCTATTCTTTTTTTTAATCATCAACTTGCTTATTATCCTCCTTCGCCTCAAATTTCCTTATAATCAAGGCAAATTTATTCATCTTTTAGAGTCTAACTCAAAATCAAACACCTCTGGGATCTTTTCTTGATCCTCTTCAGCAAGAATTTCTCTTTAGTTCCATCTGCAGTAAGTTTATAGCTCTATTTTGTGCTGACCTTTGGCCCTTAGGCAAATTGAGAGTTCACTGTATGTTTTCCATCTCTTTCCATCAAAGGGTAAATTCCCTAGTTCTTTGCATAGCATACATATTTTATATATTTAATAAAACCTCATTGAATTATATTGCAAGTGAGCTTTGATACACTTTACATTTTAGAATATATTGTTATGCATAATGGTCCACATTAAATACAATAATGTGTGGTTCTGTTTTTCTCTTTGAACTCTGGTTGTCTCCTTAATTCTCTCTAATTTAGCTTGCTATCTTCCCATACCATGGTGGTGTATCTGAGCACTTTATTCTTTCAGAAGACTTCTTAGGAGACCTGCCAAAAAGTTGCCGAACTAGAAGAGGATGTTTTCAATTTTCCTATTGTATATAATGTCATTAATGATAGTAAATGTAGGTTATCTGTTTAGTGGGCATTTAATGAATAACCAAAATATCTCAGGGTACTAAAATTTCTCCGGGAAAAACACAAATGAACAAGACCTCTTCCCTGCGAACATCATCGTCTAGTCGAAAGCCAGACTTTTCTTGAAGGACAGATATAAAATAGTCATTTGGATAAATAAATATATGATACTTTAGGTAATAACACATGGTACAGAGAAAACAAACCAGGTAATAGATTTAATAGCGGGGGGATTCTTCCTAGATATACCGATAATGGAAGGCCTTGTTGAGCAGTTGGTAACTTGAGCTAAAACCTGGATGAGCTTATGATTAAAAAGCTTGTCTTTAGAAAAATCCAACAGTGGTAAAGTTAAGTATCTTTTCGCAAGGCATTCATTTGATTTGGATCTTAAGTTTGTTGGTTTTAAGCGAAGGGCAAGGGATGGGTGAGTTCCCCAGGTGATCCTGCGTGCCTCCTTTGAGACATACTGCTCTCCTGGGTAGGAAGTGACATTGACGTTTCTCACCATAGCTCCCTGTTTGTATTTTTGCTAAGGCCTCCCAGCCTATTTCACAAGCACATGCTCTTTGAATAATGACAAAAGTTGTTTTGGGGAAGATATATAGCTAGTTTTCTCCCCAAATTTTTCACAATAGTTATAACAAATAACTAAATCCTCCCCCTTTTGAAATATGTAAAGTGTGATTATATAGTTTATAATGATTTAACAAACATACAATTACCAGTATATGAGTAAAACTAGTCAAATGATTTGCTTAAGATCTGAATAATTATAAGAGGTCCAAAAATGTTGTGTAAAGCAAAAATATGTCCAGAAGGATATGGTATGTCCATGATTCTGATTTGAATCTAAGTGATTTTTGACACTTTCTAATTTATATTTGATTTTTAGAAACAGTCAAAAGTCACTTTAGACTCTAATAGTAGAAGTCTAAAAGTCACTTTAGACTTCTGCCTGCCAGCCTGATTGACGCCTAACTGCTCCCCTGCCACTTTAGAGATTGATCTACAGTTTAGAGTCTAGTCAGTAAACTATATAATGAGAATAGTATAATCTGATAGTGGATGCCCCTATATAGCCTCATATTGAAACATAATGAAACTAATTTTCTTGTATCATTGATACTTCATTGATTAGTTAAAAAACATAAATTTGAACTTTGGTGGCAGAAGTAGAATGCAAATTTCCAGCATCCATTTCCTATTTAGTGGCTGGTAATTTTTAAAAGATAATGAGCCCTAGCACAGTAATTCAGTTGGTTAGAGCATCTCCTAGTATGTCAAGGTTGTGGGTTTGATTCCAATAAGAGCACATACAAGAATCATCAATGAATGCATAAGTAAGTGGAGCAAGAAATTAATGTTTCTCTCTCTCTCACTTTCCTCACTCTCACTTTCTCTCGAGCTCTCTCTCTCCCTTCCTCTGACTGTCTCTAAAAGCAATAAGTAAAAAAATATATATTTAAAGAGATAATAAAGTGAGTTAGTATTTAGTTTCCGGTAAGGACATTGTTAATTAAATTTACTTCTCAAAATGTTAGGTCATTTCAATCTGTAAGTGTCCAAACCATTAGGTGATTTTTTTTTCCCCTCAGATCAACACATTGAGAATATACATTTCTTTAAGATAAATTCTGGACCGATCTTATTTTCTTCCAAGTTTAGAATGTAAAATTTAGGTCAGAAAAATATTTATAGCAGCAAAGAGAAATCAGTGAGAGTTGTTCAACATTAAAATGATGTCCTAGTACCTCACTTTAAATTTCTTGAACATTTCCCATTCAACTTGGTTTTACATACAGTTAGACTCATTTCTTCGTAACCAAATAAAATTAAAATTAACCTGTTTTTAAAGCGATGGTGTTGACCTTATAAAAGCTATGTAAATGACTAGTTTGACAAAACATTTTATGATCAGAGATCATCATTTGTGTGTAAAAATGTACAAATGTATACCATAAATGTATAGGAAATCAAAATATAGATACCCTTTTATCATTGACTAGAGGCCCGGTGCACAAAATTTGTGCACTTGGGGGGGGGGTGTCCCTCAGCCCAGCCTGCACCCTCTCCAATCTGGGACCCCTCAGGGGATGTCTGACTGCTGGCAGTCGGACATCCCTCTCACAATCCAGGACTGCTGGCTCCCAACCACTCACCTGCCTGCCTGCCTGATTGCCCCTAACTGTTTCTGCCTCCCAGCCTGATCAACACCTAACTGCTCCCCTACCAGCCTGGTCGCCCCCAACTGCCCTCCCCTGCCAGCCTGCTTTGCCCCCAACTGCCCTCCCCTGCTTGCCTGATAGCCCACAACTACCCTCCCCTGCTGGCCATCTTGTGGTGGCCATCTTTGACCACATGGGGGCGGCCATTTTGTGCGAGGGCATGAGGGTCAATTTGTATATTACCTCTTTATTATATAGGATGAGTTGTGACTATTTAATTGGCCTTCATTAAATTGGTAACCAGGACATGTCAGCAATCATTGGAAAGCTTAAACAAATTGTATTAATTATAATGTTATAATTAAGATTTACTTACTTGAGGGGTATCACTAGCAGAAAATAGGTTTAGTTTGTTCAAGCCTTTTGAACACATATTATAAACTATTTACTAGTAATACATATGTTGCTATACTCTCCCATTCTCTGAGTTGATCAGAGTTGTTTCTTTTTCTTATTTTTTTCTTTAATTCTTTAATTTAAAAAATGAAAAGCAATAAAGGCCAGAATAGAAATATTATTATCTTCAGAGAAATATTCCCTGGGGTGAAGTTAAAATGAATCAATGTAGGATTATTGGCTAATGTTAAAATGGCTGCTCCTGAAAGAACAGGCATAATTTTTGTTGCATGTGGAATTTTCAGAGCATTTCTAATGAATTCAGAGGATCATCCAATCCCAGAGAGAGTACTTCCTTGCACTACAGAGTGGTGTTCACTATTTGGCTTTAGAAAATACCGAACTTCTTTTTGGTTGTTTCTGTTCTGTCTGGCACCACCTTTTCGGCATATCCTGTTGGCGTCAGAGAACTTCCTGAAAAGCTGGTCATTTTGTTGTGATACGGAGATGCTTTTGTCTGGCTTCCAGGTTGTGTTTTAAACTCAGAACAAATGACAGAGCTAAGCACACTAGGTGAAAATTCCCCTTCCTTAGACTCATGAGAGATTTTTTTTTTTAATGATACAAAGAACTCAAGTAGGACTATTACATAAAAGTCTAGTGAAATAGATTTTTGGCCAGAACTTGGAATAGCTGGGAAGGATATCAAGAAAAGCAACTTTTATCAAAAGGCAAATGCGTTTTTGAAGCTGGTGTTAACTGGCAGCCAAGGCGTTTCATCATGAAGCTGAGTTTTAATAGGACTCTGTTACTTGCTGACTACAAAAGCCCCGGCCAGCAGAACACACTGCAGTGCCTGCGTGGCTGTTTCTCCAATCTCTCCAGCCCCTCTCCTGACTTGTCAATAATGGGAGTCCTGTTTTAAAGCTCCTGTATGCTGCCTAGAAAGTGCTTGGGTTGGCTGTTTATTCAACTTTTATTTCTGGAGAAGATGGGTATTTCATAATCAAAGGGTTCAGGAGGATCACTTTCAGACTTCAGATGTTGTATTTTTCTATTTTGCAACCCTCTATGTTTGAATGAAACCTTAAGAAGATCTTACTGGGAGAACTATTTTTTCTTTGTAACCTAGAGCCGAAAGCTAACCACAGGAAATATTCAAGTTGCAACTACAGAGGTGATTCTTTTGGATAAAGCCATGTGAAATGTGGTGCTTTATCTCTATGTGTGAGTGTACCTACTGCTGCTTTTTTTTTTTTAAGAAAAAACACCTGAGGGCCATACGTAGCAAGTTCCCACTGTTGATTCCCCTGCCCAACAGTAAACAGTGTGAAGGTTTCTCTCCACACATAACATAGCTAAAGCCCCTGGGAGTATGTATACTTTGATATTTTCCCCATTCTGACATTTTAGCAGCTGGCTAAGAAAAAAAATTGATTTGCTCTGTGAAGCCTTCACCTGTAGGCAACACATTCTTTCGCTGGCCTATCTATAGGCATCCTTTTGATTTCTATTGTGTTCAGCATCTAGTTTTATGGTGATGTATAGAAAAAAAAATATTTTCTGTGGGTGATGTGATTCAGGTGTTGGTTTAATTACTTGCCAACAGTTCCCCAGCCAAATAATTTAAAGTCTTACTGAAGCCTTGCTGTCGATTCTAAGAAATAAGCATGGCTGTATCTGTCCTCTCAAAGCAAAAGCAGGTTTTCCTCCTGCCTTGCAAAGTCTCCGCTCTGGTTTTACAGAACAAAATAATGAACACTTCTGCTGCGGCATGTCACAAGGGAGGCTGGGACAATACTGAACTCCTGCACACCTCTGATCCTTGCTTGCCGGGCAACATGTACGCCTGGATCTCTGACAGCTCCGCGAGCTCACTGGAGACCTCTGTCATTGTGTCCATCCTCTCGTAGGCCATGGTCGAGACAGTTAACAACCTCCTTCAGCCACAAGCCTTGAATGCGTGGAGAGACCTGACTACAAGCGATCAACTCCGTGCAGCCACCATGTTGCTGGACACGGTGGAGGAGAGTGCTTTTGTGCTGGCTGATAACCTTTTGAAGACTGACATTGTCAGGGAGAACACAGACAATATCCGTAAGTGGCCTTTGTTGTACAGAAGGGCCAAAGACCCTTGGGCAGCAGAAGAGGGAAAAGAAAGTATCTATGGTGGCCTAGATATTATGAATAGTACTCTGTTCTTTTTCTGTCATTAAAAGGATATCACGTGTCATTGGCTTAAAGGGCCCTCATAATCATGTATGTTGTCCTCCTTTGGACATTCCAGTATTGGTTATGTTAGTCTGGGATCACTTAAAGTGAGGTTCATTTAATTTTTTTGTTTTTAATGTATATTTGTTTATATGTACATACATGTATGTATCATACTATTTAAAAATTTATCTTCCTAAAACAGGGCTTATGGGTCACTTCAGTCATAATAGGAGTGTCTCTGAATTAAATACTGCAAAGAAATCATTCATTAAGTTAGGGGTTAAAACAATTTCCGATAACTGTGTTATTGGCTCATAGGAGTATAAATCTATTTTTATTGTGTATAAGGATGTAGCTGATAGTTTTATTTCAGAAAAATTGATAAAGCTGTTTCAAACTTATTAGATTTAAATATAGATCAATATTGACATAATAGTGCAGTTCTACATTTTAAAGGTATTTATATCTAATTCATAAAATAAAGATAGTATTTTGAAAATAAACTTTAAGTCAATGACCAAGTATAAGGATTTGAGCTGGAATTTTAATTCTTTTTTTACTTTATAACTGATACAACTGAATTCTATTTACCTGATATTCATTGTTTATTTGCTTTATTTTGAAGAACCGTATGATTATAAAATCATACTTTCTAAATAAAAGATTGAACTACTGTAAAGCATGACAAATAGAACATTAATTCCAGTATTTTGATTTCAGGACTTTTTCAGTGATCTAGAAAATTACCTTAGCTTTGTAGTGTTTCTCGGTAAGCACTGATATCTCTTTGCCATTGACAGAGTTGGAAGTTGCAAGGCTGAGCACAGAAGGAAACTTGGAAGACTTAAAATTTCCAGAATCCATGGGTCATGGAAGCACCATCCAGCTTTCTGCAAATACTTTAAAGCAAAATGGACGAAATGGTAGGTCAAGTCTATCTGTTAAGCTTGGCAAAATTAAACTTATCAATGCATTGCTTCTTGGCTTGGAATTTTAAATGTGCTGTTCAAAACCTGATCTCCTACTCATCTGCTGTCTGTCTCCTCTCATCCATTGTACTCATTCTCCTGCTCTTCCTCCTCTTTCTGTCAACTGCACCAACACTAGCGAAATTATGTGTGTTCTACAAAATTCTCAGATTTGGAAAGTGTTTTGTTACTTTTCAATAGCAATAAAATGTTAGAAAGTTGAATTTGAGGGAAATTAATGAACAACAAGTCCAGATAATTTTTTTTTCCTTGAAAGGAGTAACTGTTATTGACTTCTCAGATTGCCTTTCTAAAACTTGTAATGAAAATTTTACTTGTAATTTTAAAATTATATATTTTTTTCTTATTCTCTTATTTTGGGTGTGTGTCTATGTTTTTCTTTCACAAAAATTTCCTGTGAGGAGCTGCTTTTGGGGAATGGAACTGATAAAAGAGGTCAGTTTAGTGAACTGGGATAAGTTTACTGAATAATTTTAATTTGATTAAAATTAAATAAGTAATCTCATAAAGAAAGTATATCTCAAGCCTCCCTAATATTAATTTAAAAACTTATTTGGCCAAGGAATTGAGAACCTTTAACCTGTTAGTGATAGTAAGACAACTTCAAGTCATAGTGACTAACTCAAAGCTAAGGTTTCAGATTGAAGGGTGAATCGTTTTTTGTTTTGTTTTTTTAAATAGCTTATTAAATAATGTCAAGAAAAACAAATTATATTTGCTGTCAGCCAAACAAAAATTTTTTGTAAGTGTTGGAAATCTTATAAGACTAAAGTTATAAATCTTTATTATGTTGCTAATTTGACAATGTGAAATTTGAGGCAGCAATAAGATCTCATATAAAACAAAATCAGATTCCTGTATTAGCTTCCTAACTGGTTTCCCTCTTTTACTCTTGCTCCCAAACATAAATCCTGTTGACAGAGGTTTTTCCCTGAAACATAAATCTTGCCAGTTGTATTTAGAATGAAATCAAATGACTTAACCAACCCTATCACGTGTTACCTGTTCCACTTCCTTCCTGCCTCATGTGCCCCACTTCACACCTGTCTTTAGCATGCACTCTGTAATCCAGACAGTCTAGTTTAATTCTTTATTTTTATTGAGATATAATTCACATATAACATTATATTAGTTTCAGGTGTACAGCATAATGATATGATATTTGTATATATTGCAAAACGAACAGTACGATAAATCTTGTTAACATCTATCAACACACAGTTACAATTTGGTTTTTCTTTTTTTCTTTTTTTTGAGAACTTTAAAAATTTACTCTTAGCAACTTCCAAAATAGGCAATACAGTATTATTAACCACAGTCACCATACTGTACCTTTTGTTCCCCTTTACCTACTCTTCTATTCTCTTCCCCACCACCCACCTCTGGGAACCACCCTTCAGTTCTATGAGTTGTTTTTATCCTAAGATTTTGCATATAAGTGAGGTCATACAGCATTCCTTCTCTGTTTACTTATTTCACTTAGCATAATGCCCTCAAGATTCAGCCAAGTTGTCATAAATTACAATATTTCCTTTTCTTAATAACCTTAGTAGTCAGGGCAATGCCTGTCTCTTGTTGGACCGATATGAGTTCATAAGAGAAGACTTGACTTCTTTTAAGAAAGGGTATATGGGAAAAAAAGTTAAAAGATGGTTACTTTTACAGAGGATTGTCATAGGGGAAAAATAAGGTGGAAGGATGTATGGAAACAGTGACCTTAATAGAACATAATTGAATTTTAAAACAGATAAAAAATTTGAATCTTGGTATTTATTTTTATTGCAATTGAGATATAATTTACACTTAATATAATTCATATAACCTTAAGTGTTTAGCTAGATGAATTTGACAGTTGTACTTATCCTCTGAAGTATAATATAAGATATGAATCTCTTCTATTACCCAGAAAATTCCCTGGTGCCTCTTTCCATTCTGCTCAGCTCCTGCCCGACCTGATGAAACTATTTTCTTTTCATTACTATTTGTATAGACAACGGTTGCCTGTTCTGAAATTTTATGTAACTGAATCATGCAGTGTGGACTCTTTCCTGTCTGTATTCTCTAATTCAGTATTTTTGGGATTCAGTCATGATGCTCCATGTGTCAGTAGTTTGTTCTTTATTGATGCATAGTATATTCCATTATGTTAATATACTATAATTTATTCTCCTTTTGATAGGTTTTTAGTTGTTTCCAGTTTGGTGCTGTTATGAATAAAGATGCTATCAACATTCTTATGCATGTTTGTTTGTTTTGTGAATTTATGTTTTTGCTTATTTAGGAAGGGTAGCTATGTATTTATTAAAAAAACTGCCATTTTTCTAAATAGTTGAATGACTTTATACTTCTTCCAGCAGTGTGCAGCATACAAGAGTTCCAATTGTTCCCCATTCTTATCCACATTACTGTGGACAGTCTTTTTCATTTTAGGTATGAAATGGTATATTGATGTGCTTTTAATTATTTCCCTCATTAATAATGATGTTGATAATTTTTCATGTCTCTTAGCCTATTATATATTATTTTTTTCTAAAGTTTCTGTTTATGTTTTGCCATTTTAATGTGGTATTTATTCTTTCACTGTTGATTAGCAGACATGCTTTATATATTCATGAGTCATACATATTTTTTTTCTAGTCTGTGGCTTGCCTATTCATTTTCTTAATGCTATATTTTGATAGACATAAAATTTTAATTTTGACAAAAATCAATTTACCATTTTTTCCTTTATGATTTGTGTTTTTGGGACCTAACCAAGTCATGTTTGCCTTCCCCAAGATTAGAAAGATATTCTATATTTTGTTCTGAAAGCTTCATGTTCAACTTTTTATGTTTATGTCTGTGATCCATCTTGAATTAATGTTTGAGTATGGAGTGAGCTAGGAATTGAGGCTCATTTCTTTTAACACTTATGTTTTCCTTTCCCAATGAATGACTTAGCACTTTGGTTAAAATGAATTCTTAAGATGTTGTGAGTATATATTATACAGATTTGAGTACAATCTAATTAGAACTATCTAATGTAAGTAGAACGTAGAGAAAGTAATCAGAGTTTCTCCCCAATTTATAATTCACATTTGCATTTCTTTTAGGAGAGATCAGAGTGGCCTTTGTTTTATATAACAACTTGGGTCCTTATTTGTCCACGGAGAATGCCAGCATGAAGTTGGGAACAGAAGCTATGTCCACCAATCATTCTGTTATTGTCAATTCACCCGTCATTACAGCAGCAATAAACAAAGAATTCAGTAATAAGGTTTATTTGGCTGATCCTGTGGTATTCACTGTTAAACATATTAAGGTAAGAAAATGGCTTCTTACGTTTAGTTGCCCACATTATCTATATTTGTTATAGCAAATATAGAATACAAAGTGTATTAAATTTTTAAATTTTTATTATTCTTTGATATGTAGCAATTCAAAGTCCATTACATGATAGTGGTAATTTTTTTCTGAAATAAGAAAGAAGAATATTTCTTGAAAATGTAAATTGCTTATGATAAAACATTCATAGATAGATTTATAAATGCTTCTCCATAATTACAAAGAGCTAGCAATATACTCAGTTGAACTGGACATGGTTTCACAAAGGCGACTATAAGTAATTATATCTTTGTGTGTAGATATAACTTGGTTTTAGTAAGATTGCATTGTAAATTTAACAAAGATTTCTAAAAACCATCCGCCTTTTGGAAGTTCATTAGAACAGTTTGTTGTTGTTTTTTTACTCTGCAATATCCTTTACTTTGAAATTAATTGACGTGATTCTGAAATACTGGTAATAGTATTCCTTAAATACGTATTTTGGAAAAGTAAACTCACCCCTGGTTAGGGGGATAGATAACAACAAATGTGCTTAGAATTGGTGAGTTCTGCTTCATAGGAAAACACTGGCAGCTATCTCCACAAGAATTGTAACAGAGGATGACGCTGTGTTGATGTAAAGAGCACGTCTACCTAATTTATGTGATCATAAAGTAGTTACTGGTTTTGTTGATGTTGTTTTTACCCTGTAGCAGTCCGAGGAAAACTTCAACCCCAACTGTTCATTTTGGAGCTATTCCAAGCGCACAATGACGGGCTACTGGTCGACTCAAGGCTGCCGTCTCCTGACCACAAACAAGACACATACCACATGCTCTTGTAACCACCTGACCAATTTTGCAGTACTGATGGCCCATGTGGAAGTTAAGGTAAGAGACATACCATAAAATAAACATGCTTGCAATCAGGACGCTAACGGTAAAAAGTCTTAACTCCACGGACCAGTCTCACTGCTCACTTTAGAGTTTTTCCACTTCCATAGTGATTCTATTCAGGAACTCTCTTGTGTTCAACCCATATCCTCCAGATGATTCGAATAACTCTTCTTCTTTTTTTTTTTTTACCATCTATGTAGTTCCTAAAATTAAAGTTTTCTTATAAAATTTCCTTTAGTGTCCCCTGCTTTTATATTGTATGAATAAATATCAGACCTCATAAACAGGGCAAGATAGGACCCCAGGATCAAAAGCCAGTGTGGTGAGATTAGGAACTGGGATCCGGTATGTTGAAGACTTAGGAGCTATGTGTGGGTTTAAATTATGTTAGAATGACTCTTTGGAAAGCAGCCATTAAGCACAATGCACAATGCATAGTAATGCAAAGAGCTTAGCAATTCTAGCACAATGTGATAGGTTTTGTCCATTCAAGAAGACACCATCCTAAAGAAAAATCCATACGATTGATGGTTTCCAAAGTTGGGAACATCACTAACTTGGCTGCATTGGTCTTTTCCCAGCACAGCTCTGGCTGTCCTGTTGGGTGTGGAGAGGATTTAGATTTTAGGTATACGTGGGACATAAAAATACAAAGTGCTGATTAACGTGGTTATAGAGATTGATAGATGAGTTGCTGAAAAGAACTTATATACTTGTGAATTCTCTTCTCATCTCCCTGGTGTCAATAAATATAGAGGAAGCATGACTGTCTAGCATATTTTAAAAAGGGAAAACTGTAGCAAAGGTTTATCTACCTGTTGTCATTATTCCGAAGAGTTTCATCCCAAATTTTCTTTGATACTGTTGAATTTAAAGATGGTACAAGTATCCCAGAGGGAGACCAAATGCAAGCCCAGTTACACCTTAAGAGTAAATTGCCTTAGCTGTGTCAGCACAGTTCAAATTTTGGTCTTTAAACGCCTGCAAGCACATTTTCTCAGGGCATCACAAATTGATCTAGCTTAGCAATTTGGCTGCACTACCAAATGTTAGATTTAAACTTGGAATGTGTCAGTATGGCTATGGGATTCTATTTCTCAGCTTAGGTAATAAATTGAAACTCAGAAGAAAAAAAAAGGATCACATTTGAAACAACAAAAAAATATCACTTTGCTCAGTTCATAGCATGACAACATCTACCCAATCATCTATTATACAAGAATCCCGACTGTGACCGTTATTATGTCAACAAGAGCTATAATAAATGGAAATCAATATTTTCCTTTAGCAGTCAGTCACACAGTATGTATGTCCTGGATTTCTTGTATCACATACTCTCAGGCAGTCCCATTTCGATTTCACAACTTGATTTTGACATTTGAAAAGCAGAATGCAAGCAGACCAATCGTATGCAAAAGTCCAAAAAGTTACACACTGACCAAACCTTCACTAGACTAATGTCTAAACCAAACCACTTGTTTACTCATGCAGAGTGAGAAACATAGTAGCCAAATGGGACAGTTATTTGTGTTTGCAGTTGTCACCCTCTAACTCTGCGGGTAGATCTGTAACAGAAACAAAATCATATTGGAGAATTTGGTTGGCAATCTTTGAAAAGGAGCGAGAAGAGTTAGCTGAGTAATCTTGATGGTTATTGTTA
Source organism: Corynorhinus townsendii (assembly GCA_026230045.1). NCBI lineage: Eukaryota > Metazoa > Chordata > Mammalia > Chiroptera > Vespertilionidae > Corynorhinus > Corynorhinus townsendii. Next base: position 39,669,318 of record JAPDVU010000001.1, read on the forward strand.
TTAAACTGTGGTTCCCCAATCATGAGTCTTCACTCCAGGGCTCTGCATGTGTAGTAATTTGTCCTTATCTGTCATCTATGTGATCTCTACTGTTCACTTAGTACTTCCTTCATTTTTTGATTGACATTTTTTAAATACCTGAGTAAAGGTGTTGACAAGTTGCCTACTACACAGTAGGTTCTCAATACACATAAATCCCCCCGCCCCCGCCATCTCCCAGAGTTATTTCCAGATTCCACATTGTAGGGAAGCTTCTGGCCTTAAGGAACTCATGCAGAGAAGTGAAGCTGCAGTTGTAACTGTGATAAATATTATAATTGAGGTCAACACTGTGATGTGGGGACACAGAGGAGGATCATCTATGTAAGGCAGGCCTGCTCAGAGACAGCTCTGCAAAAAAGTACGCTGCTCCAGAGGATGAATCGGATGCATTTAGTGAGGTAACTTATGGACAATTTGCATTTACCACATTCTTGCCACATTTTCTTCCCTTTGCCTTGGGTACACCATTCTCTCTTGTTTTTTACCTTCTTCAGCAACTGGTCTTTCTTAGCTTCCTTTGCTGTTCCTTTTCATCTCCATGACCTCTCCTAGTTGCTCTGGTCTGAGGTGTAATTCTAGATGTAGTCTAGTCATATGGCTCTAAACATCATCTCATGATCCCCAGATTTCTATCTCCATTTCTTAACTCTAGATTCATAGATTCAATTGCTGACTTGCTATGTCCACCTAGACTTCTAGTAGCTTTCACAATTCTAGAACTACACTTTTGGGATTCTCACATCTGATTCCTTTCCTTCTTAGTGATGTACTTCCAGGTGCCTTGGCCCCAAACCAAATAGTCTATTTTTCCCCCACTCCTACTCACACCTAGTCCTAGGAGTGTATCCTGCCAGATCCAGCATCTGACAAGTTCTCAGTATTTTCATCTCTACCACCTAGATTTTAGCCACTATCACTTCTCTATTTTTTAGTTCAGCCCCTTAATTGTCCTTTTTTTCTTTCTTGTCCCCTTAAGTTTATTCTCAGCATAATGGCAGAAGGATACTCTTAAAATGTGAGTCAGACTGTGACACTTCTCTGATTCATTCTCAAAAGCAATTTTATAACCCCTTTAAAATGCAAGCCAGGTGGTTTGTACCTTTGATCCAATCTGAAGGACTTCTTATCTCAATAAGAGCAGAATCCAAAACCCGGCTGCATTATCATCTCTTGACTTCCTTTCCTACTATCCCTCCCTTTGCTCACTTGGCTTCAGCCACACCAGCCTCATCATCTTGCCATAAACATATCAGGGTGTTGTAGTTAGAACTGAAAGTCTCCCTCCTCCTACCCCGCAAAGAGCCACAGGGCCAACTTTCTTGTCTCCCTCAAGTCTTTGCTCCATTATCACTTTCTCAAAGACGCTTTCCCTTTCCATCCTTTATAAAATTTCAGATTACAACACCCCACAAACCTAGCCCAAGGGATTTAGTGAATTTCTAGTTTATCAAGGCAGAAAAGTGTTTAGACTGATTTTTTAATGTGGTACTGAGAGAGATAGTATAGCGAGGTCAATGTAGGCATATAAAAAAAGGAAAGGGATGCTTCTACTCCACAGTGGCAACGCAGCTGGTTAATACCTTCTTAGCTCTCTCTACTTCTGTTGTCTAAGGAAACACCTAGTTGTCTTCTCTTTTAGACAGAAAAATAATCATTACAGATACTTAGGTAATGTGATTTTATACTAAACTGAAATAGTATTTATGATATTTAAAAACCTTTCCAAAGGGTCCCGGGTTCAATTCCAGTCAAGGACATGTACCTCGGTTCCAGGATCCTCCCCAGCCTGGGCCTTGGTCAGGGTGTGTGTAGGAGGCAACCAATCGATGTGTTTCTCTCACATCAATATTTCTGTCTCTCTCTTCCACTCTCTCTAAAAATCAATGGAAAAATATCCTGAAGTGAAGATTTATAAAAACAAACAAACACCTTTCCATTATTGGGCATCATCTATAGGTTTATTTCTCTGTTCTCAGCAGATTGTTAAATATGCCTACCATGGCATCAGGAGGTCCTTATGGGAATTACTAAGTTTGATAACTTGGTTAAACTTACATTCTATAGAAACACTGAAATTCTTGTATTTAAGAAGTACTTGTGGAAACATATCTGAAAACTTTTTTAGTAAACTCAATTTAAAAAAAAGTACTATGCTTCATCCTCCATCCTTTATTTGTTCCTTAGTAGTTGAGTACCATCTTTGTGACAGGCAAAGCTCAAGTATATAATTAATAATATAGATAAGTAATCAGCAAAATCAGAATCTTGTGAGAAATGTCTTATTGTAGCAGAGGATAATGTGGGAACACATGGGAAATAGCCTTGACCTGGAGGGTCAGGGAAGGTTCTCCAGATGAAGTGATAGAACTATTTAAGCAAATGAGAGCGACAGGGTTGAAGTACATGAAATATGGCTGGATTTTTATGGTTTCATCATATATTTTTCAGCAAATTTTCTATTTTATTTAAAAAAAGAGGTAATCCAGTTTATGGAGATTCTAAAAAATGGAGATTAGGTGAGGACTTCAACCCTCAGAAGGGCCCTTCCAGTAATAATAGGAATGAATATTTTATTTTATTTTTTTAAATCCTCACCTGAGGATATGTTTTTATTAATTTTAGAGAGAGAGGAAGAGAAAGAGAGAGAAATTGATGTGAGGGAGAACTTATAGAGACACCCCGTCAGGGCTGAAAATAATTTTTTTAATGTCTACTTACACTATTGCATTTAATTCACATCACAATAGATATTGTCATCATGATTTATTTGCCCAGTTTATAATCTGAATGGTAGTCAGAATAAGAATAACAAATCAGGACACTGAGGATCAGGATTCCTCTTATTTTAGGCAAATTATCTGAACTCCCTCTTCCCATTAATTGGCCAGATGCACTATTAAATATTTTCTAACATTATCTCAGGATTATTTTAGGAATTGAATAACAAAATTATATTAAGAATTGTAGACGTTTTTAAAAATATTATTTTTTAAATTCACATATTTGCTTCCTCAAGGCCCTTGAGCTCTTGATCCTAGTAGGGGTTGAGGAGAAGAAGTTAACTGTCAAGGTAAAAATATTTAATTGAATTTTTACTAATAAATAACAATTTATTAACCTCTATCAAGATAAGAGTTTTCTAAAAGAGAGAAGTTTAGGCTAGTGTTTTGCCTCATTTTTTGAAGCAAGACTTTTTTCTTACAATGAAATTGTCAAATAATGGATTTAGAGAAAAATATTATCATAATGACATATAACTTCACAACTCTTCAAAATGGTAGTTACATAGATATTGTGAATTCCCACAATGTCAGCACCACTAAATTCGAGTTTAAGTACAATCATTAGTCAATATGAAGTAATCTTTTATATTAGTCGTGTTGCTTCTTAATTAGTGAGATGATTTTTAGCATTAACTAACAACTAAAATATTTTTTTCATTATTTTAACCATAATGGCTCTACTGATCCAGTTTAACCAGGCTTAAGAAAATATAATCAACCAATCAATCAAATGAAACCAGTATTAAAATCTTTTCCATCCTAATGTTCTAAAAATATCCTCAAATGCTTATACTGTTTTTAGTAAGAACTAAATTGTTACTAAGTTGATGTGTTTACTAACTCTGTTTGTTCCAGGTCACAAAAGTTTGCTTTTTATTTTTAAACATTGATAGTATTCAGTGATTGCTTTTGTTTTTTTTCCTGGCCTGTCTCATTCCACTGTGTCTAGTAAATAAAGTGATAAAATTGGAGAACTACTGGACTCTAGAAGGTTTAGGCTAGATTTCCCAGAAGCTATTTATATAACATTCTAAGCAGACAATAAGGCCAACTTATGTAAATAATATTTTAAAATAATTTGAACAAAAATATGGCTGAACTTTTCTTATGTTGTTATAAAAAATTCAGGGAACTGCCAATTTTCTTTGTGTGCCCTTACAGTGTAAGCATTGTTATTTAAAGACCTTCTATGGTTGGTTACTTGGTAATTTAAAAGTCCAGTTCATGGAACTGTGGAAATTTTAAGGTGTTAATTTTGTAAAATTTAATCTGGCTCCTACCTATTGTTTTTAGGCCTGTGAGATAATAGTTCCCATGGTTTATATCTGGAAGATCCCCACTCTGTTTAAAGTGTAATAAGTTTATTCAAGAGAATGGAAAAATGAAAACCTAGTAATTACTTCCTCTTTCTTTTGCCTGAAATTTCTTTAGCTAGAAAAATGGAATGAAAATGGAATATGGAGTAAAAATGGGATGAGTGTGTGCACTTGCTTGTGTACGTGTGTGTATATTTATATCTACATTATATTTTATTCAGTACCTGACACATATTAAGCATCAAATTTATATTCTTAAAATCTACCTACCATACTCATATCTGGAGACATCACCCATTTTGTCTGAGAATCAGCAAATTTGCTGAATGATCCCTAGTAAACTTTGTTTTAATAAAACCACTGGGTTTAATTTCTGTACTCAAAGGATAGTGAAGAAAATTTTTACCCATGAAAGCCTAGCTCTGTCCAATTCTAAGAATCTTAGTATGATTGGGTCACAACAGGTAATATAGAAGAGGACCTATGGTCCTCTTCACCATCAGTGAAGTTGTTTAGAGCATGGAGTATTTGGCCTCCAGTTGGAGTGATCAACTTTTTAAATAGCCAACTGGGAAATAGCACTACCAGATCAAAAGTGTATTTAATATGCATTAAGTAATCATTACTACTTAACAGTGACAATTCCTAGTATCAGGCTTGTAGGAATGAATTTCTGGCTCTCCACAAATGGCCATCCACTTTGTATCTATCTATAGGCTTGCTCTGATAAACCAGCTATTTGTCAATCAGTTCTTTTGCATTTGTGAATCATCATATAGGCTGTCAATATCCAACATGTTCATCATTTTTAAACACTTCCAAGCATACTGGATGTCAACATAAGGTAAAATACTGTCAGGGATAATGGTTTTAAAAGCACTGAGGTAATTTTGTATTATGAAGTCTACATTGAATTTCAAATAAGTTACAGTTTTAATAAAGAAATGAGAAAGACCTATGTAACTTGACTGTTTTTTTCTGGTGCTACATTATAGAAACAGTCTTAAATCCCAAAAATAAGTCATGCTTTTTCTGTTTATGAGTTTTTTGTCCTAAATAGAACTTCATGCATCTCAAGTAGAATCAGTTCACCTTTTTCCAGGATCCTTATAGTCTATTCGGAGCTCATCACACAGTTTTAGAGAAACATCATATAAATTTATTCTACTGTAATCTGTTTCTTCATTTTCACCTGTCATATATTTTAAGATTAGAGAAAGAAAGTCTTCTCGTCTCATACTTTGAAACTATGATTTTATAGAAGGCCAATATTTTAACATTTTTCAATGCCTAGACAAAGATAGCAATCTTGGAGGCACATGTCTCAGGAGATTGTAAAGTTAGGAAGCCCGTTAAATACTTCTTCACATTTTGTAGAAACTGAAAAGTAACCCCAAAATTTCATTATTAAACCTCATTTTATCACAAGTAAGCAAATCACATCCATTTTTAGCAGCCTTGTCTATAAGATAAAAAGGATACTTGAGTAGGTATGAACTGTTCATTTTCTTATGTAAAAGGATTATAGGCTGAATAGAACTTTCCAAAATTTACATTTGCACTATCTGTTGAATATGCAGATAGATGGGCAAAGTCTACTTTATACCTGACCAAGGTCTTAACAACATTTTGCTTTGAAACCCTATTTTTCACATTAAAGTACATAAGAGCTAAGGAAAACATTATTTTGTTGCTATGCTTCAACATATCACTTGATATACTTTAGAAAGCATGATCTTTCATAAGATCTGACAGAAATCAGGTCACATTATAAGGAGCCAAAATATTGGTTATCAAATTTTCCCCCTTTGATTTACCCACAGGACATTTTAGATACATCCTCTGGATCAGAAAAAAGTAACTTTACTCAGATGCATAGAAAAAATCAAGGGAGCAAGACAATAGTTCATGTTTATTCTTGTGGTCTACTCAAGGTTTTCCCACAACCATTAATTTCAACTAAGCATTGGTGTCTTTCGGGGGGAAGATTAAAAAAAAAAAAACCACGAAAGAACAACAACAAAAAGAAAACTTGATTTCACAAAACCTTGCCTGTCTCATCCTAGACCTGTGAGGTTCAGCCTCTGTGTGCAGTCACATAGCCTTCTCTGTCCTGCCAGGTCCCGAAGACATTCCTGCATGTTGTGCAGGATGCTCCGTTTTGGCTATCTCTCTAACCCAGTTTTATATGTCCTTCCATGAATCTTTAACATAAAACATGTTTCTGCTTCTTTTTCCAGTATCATCGTGTTTATTGTATTAGAGTCATTCTCAGTTATATCAAGCTATTAGAAAAGATGATTACAATATCACAGTGTTAGAAATTAAACCAATACAGTCTTGATACAAAACCCAACAGTTAATCCAAAATCAAAGAGGATCTCAGGATCACAGCTGAGTGGTGCAAGAAGAATGATCCATGATTGCCAACATCAGTAGCCTGGGGGGAAATCAGCAGCCATCTCCAGGGAAGGTGGATAATTGATACTATGTCTATTTGACACTAAAAATAGTGTTGTTTCCAGTTTCTGTTTTCTAGGCTGCCATATGGATTTGTACTTTTCTTTTAAACTTGTACCCATCTCTGAATTCTGAGATTTTTTTCATGTCATGGAGAGGGCTTTCCTAGGATGCAGAATTTACTGCTAAAACTAAGACATTCTGAGCAAACCTACCTGGACAGTTGGTCACCCTATCACTAATTCTATCCCTACTGCATACTAGTTGAATGATCTTGGTAAATTACTTATTCTCTGTGCTTCTGTTTTTTATCTGCAAATGGGAGATAATGATAATACCATATCATAGTGTTTTATAGGATTAAGTGAGTACCCTAAGTAAATAAATCAGCACTCCTAATAGAATATGACATTTTGAAAATCATCATCCTCATCATCACTGTATTCACCTTAGAAATGCTAAGAATGGAATTTTCTATCTGCAAAGCTTCATTTCTTGCCCTCATCCCAGATACTTTAAAAGTAAGACTCGAGATACTCCTATAATCTTTTTCTTATTTACTGCTTGATCATTTCCTTTAGAAATATCTGAGTGATCATTTTTTTTATTTTATCAACTTTAATCTATCTTTTTCTCCCACCTATATCTGCATTTAATTCTCAGCTATTGTAAGATAATAAATTCCTACATTTTCTACTATTTCCTTTTCTGTTTCCTTCATTATGCATATTGCAGAGCTAGTTCACTGAATTTGGTGATAGTTTAATTATTAAAAAATTCAAACCAAAAATAAACTGATGAACAAAATAGAACCATAGGCATGGAGCACTGAAGCAGCCCCAGGTATATCAGAATGGAGTGTTGTGGGAGGGGCTGGATAAAAGAAGGTAAAGAGATTAGCCAAAGAGCATATATGCATAGTCCAAGGTCACAGACAACCGTGTGGTGAAGGCCAGGGGAGATGGGTGGGGGCTGGCAGGAAGTAGGCAAAGAGGGTGGAAAATGGGGGACATCTGTAATAGTGTCAGCAATAAAAATAAATTTTAAAACATTCAAAGCAAGAAAAATCTCAATAACTTAGGGCATGCTAATGCTGTGCTTCTAATGTCAAAGAGATTTGCTGAATACCTTTTATTAAATCCAGAGGACAACTGGATATGAATGTTTTTATGTGATCTTACTTTGCCAGTATTTCTCTCTTAACAATTAAAGCCTAAAAATATTTAAATTGCCCCCCCCCTCAATTTGACACAAATTTGAAAATTGTTGCTGAATTCTTTTGGTTAATTTACTATAAAAATTATAAGAAATGCAGTCATACTGTTCTTCTTACTGTTACTCAACTTTGGCCTTTATCCTGTTCTGACAAGTAAATCCAATTTTTTTCTGACCATTGAGGCCTTTATTTTTCCAAGCATTTTCAGGGTGACCTTTGTGTCTGATGACATGGTTCCCAAGATGCAGAGCAATGCTAGGAACTTATTTCACAGAGTTCATGTCACATTTTTCGGAAAATAGGCCTTTCCTAACCTTACTGGCTTCAGTGAAATTCACAAATCAAACCAATGACTCAATGCTTATTTGATTCAGTAGTAGCAAAGTAAGTGTTTATACGTTTGCAAAAAAGGAAAAAAAACAACAACACTCATTTTAGCTATATTACAAATATTTAAGAACAAGGTATGTTTAAGAGGCAAATTAAAATTCATATTATTGTGCTTTAACAAATTTGACTCAACATTAAAATAATATATTATTATGCAGAAAGTAAAACAGGTTCTTAATCATTACTTGCCCAGAGTTAATAATTATTATAGGGTGATAGTTCTAGCAGTGTCTGGAAAGTGCAACTTTCTAAAAGTATTTTAAAAAAAGAATAAACCATCCAGAGGAGTCCAAAATTAATGCATATAGTTTGTGTCCCCTCTGGAAACACTTATGCAATTAAAATGAAAACCATTTCAAATACCATTCTCCATACTGTTTACTGACTTGATTTTTGGACAACAATGTTAGAAACATTCAGATTTCCACAAAAAGTCTGGGTGAACTCTCATTGAATTATTTGTAAATCATGAGGCAAAAAACACATTTTCCTATTCCATGAATTTGGTCTTATTTTCATTAAATGTACTTAAAGGTATATTTATCACAGTAACATGAAGCCTCAGTTATTTTATCTCTATGTGTTTGAGGCTTCTGGTAGTCAAAGCAATAAGCAGTTTGTTAAAGGTAACCATTGCAAACTTGGAGTGACAAAGTTAAATTCATGTCTACAGATGCTAAGACTTAGTCTACAGTCCTCTTGCTTCCATAAATAGTTTTACCTTTATTGTCATAATTGTTTGATACCTTGAACATTTCAACATATATGAAGATAGTATTGTAACAACCTTCTCCTTCTTCAGCTCTAATGTTCTTTAACTTTTACTCAAATTTTCAGAGCAAGTGCTTGAAAAACCAGGTGTTCCCCAAACTGTACAATGGGCAGCATGATGGAACTTTTAGTGTATAATCTAAATCCAGTATAGAAGAGAAGGATAGTTAAAGAGAGATTCATTTTTTCAGTCAGCACATTATGCATCTACTTTATGGTAGACATTTTTTTTTTGTAGGGGCTAGGGATACATTGGTAATCACAGGCAATAAAATAACTTGTTCTCTTAGAGTATATTTCTAGTGGAGGGCACAGACAATAAACAAGAAATATCAATAAGTATATATACTTTAGGCAAGTGCTAAGGAGAAAAAATAGTTCAGGAAAACTAATGGAGAAAATCAGAATGGGGAGCAGTTGTTTGCAATTTTAGATAGGGTGCATCAGGAAAACCCTCTGTGAGAAGGTGACCTTTGAATGAAGGACTGGAGGAAGGTAGCAAGTAAACCATGCAGATATATTTTGGAAGAACATTCTAGGCCCAGGGCACACCAAGTGCAAAAAACTCTGTGGCTAGAATGTGTTTGATATATTCAAGGAACAGTATAGGCCCACTGGAGTAGAATGAACTGGATAAAAGGGAACATGGGAAACTAGGACAGGGGTACAGATGTCATAGTATGTTGCAGACCTTTGTAAAGATTTTGGTTTTTATTTTGATTGAGATTGATGGAGACATTGGATGATTTCAGTAATGAGTCATATTCTCTGACATAGGTTTTTAAAAATCTCTCCATTCTGATGAATGTAGAAGTGGAGATATGAAGGTTAAAGTAAGGAGATCAATGAAGAGGCTATTAAAAAACATCTGGAGGCTCAAACTGATTTGGTGGAGTTGAGGTGATGAGAAGCTGTCAGAGTCAGCAGGCAGGACCTACAAGATCTTCTGATGGACTGAACGTAGTGTGTGAAGGAGAGCAATCAATGTGACTCCTACGTTTTTGGCCAGAACACTGTAAAGAACTAAGTTGCTGTTTATTGAAATGGGGAAAACAGAGGGAAGAGCAGATATGGAAAAGCAGAGAGCGGTGAAACAGGGTAAAATTAGGAGCTCAGTTTGGACATTTAATCTTTCCTGCCTTTTTAAACATTTGAGATTAAATGGATGCTAAAGCTATACTGACATAGAGGACTTAGCTCTAAGGCAATTTGGTCTGAGTGGTATTATGATAATCATTCAAATCCAAATATTTTAAAGCATTTTTTTATGTGTTAAGCCCAGCACTGGGTGGTGAGGTATTTTAACAAGGTATAAGATTAAAATATCTCAAGGCACATAGTGGTATACAGTTCATGTAATAGGGAATTGAGTTGCATAGCGCTCACAAACATGGAACCTTGGAAACAGGAAAACACTACTTGATCCATGTCACATTGTTAACACTATACCCACAAATTTTATTCAAAGGGCCATTCTCTTGAAGGGGGTGTGGTTCTTTTCATGGCTGGGCCTGCTGGAAGTTCTAGCATGCCAGACTATTATAAAGAAGGCTATATTAACAGCTCTTATAGGCATTGCACCTCCATCATTCTGTCCCTTTGTGTTACTAATAACATTCTAGTTGTGGGTTGTATTCAGAATGCTGCTATCCCAGTATAGTATACACAAGATGTTGGTAGTGAGGTTTTCTGAGCTAGACAGTTATATCTGAAAGCTGAATTAATCACTAGACCGTTGTTTTTTTTCGAGTGCTATGTAATTTTTGTACAATGTTTTGGCATCTGGCATTCTTCTATTAATAACTTCATGGGAGTTTTGAAGGACCTATGATGGCACTGAGTAAAGTAAATACGTTTCTAATAATGCAGCTACCCAGAGAAAAGCAGGAGTTTTGGGTTTCTTTTTTTTTTCTTTATTCTTTTTTCCCCCCTTTAAGTATTTTTGGTCTTTAGGATACATTGAGAATGTATTATCCCTGCCATTTTCCCCATTATGGAAGACTGCTGTGCTGAACGTTGGTGCTTAATACTCAGTCACAGCATCTTTCCTTTGAGTCAAAGTAGAGAGCAAATAGGCCTCTGTTCAGGGAACCAGGTAGCACGGACCACTCTCCGCTCTCAAACAGTAAAAGTAATTTAAGCTATCAGAGACCCAACACTACTTTAGTGGTATCCCCTGGAGAACAATGCAGTTAAAGCAAAATTTCACGTGGTGTTCTTTCATGATTTGAGCTCCTTCCGAGAAATGTATCTAGAGTTATGCAGGAATATTTCAAAACTGTTTCATTGACAGTGTTCTAGCAGAGTTTTCTTTTTCTTTTTCTTTTTTTTTTTAATCAAATAACAACTGTGAAGTCATATCTGGCAATATGAGAAGTGCTATGATTCAGGTTATAGCACAGTACCTTGGCTGTAAAAAGAATTTTCACATTCAGAATAACCTTATATGAAGTTTGTATAAAACATAAAAGTGTGAAGCTTGAATAAAAACAAGTAAAAATGAAAAACCTGGATATTTATTTAGGGGAAAGTGACATTATGGAAGACAACAAAATGAAGTATTTTCCATTCTAAATCAAAAATCTAATTTTTATGATTACACAGTTGTAAAAGGTGCCAATTAGAAACACATCTTTTTGCTTTCTACTAAAATATATCCCACGCATATGTTATTCTTTTAGTATTGAGGCATATATCTATAAGAATAAATGCCATTGATGTATTTTGATATTTTACAAAGATAGTAGTATCATGCTGCACAGATCGTTTTTCATTTAAAAATATGTAATATTAGATTTCTGAGAAGTACCCATGTGTGTGACTATATATATCCAGCACATTGATTTCCTACTACTCTTTAGACTGCATTCTATAAATTAACTATTATTTGTTTATTCATTGCCCTGCTGATGAAAGTTAAATCTTTTAAGGCTTTTCAAGAAACCTAAAAAGAAAAGAGGAATTGAAAGGCATAGATCATTTCTCACCTACGCTCCAACATCTCGGTGCACTGATGTTTTGGCCCACTAAAATTCTAAAGCTTCACAAAAGTGGTTTCTAGTGGAGGCAAATTACCATAGGGTAGAAATATTACCATAGGGTACAAATAGAGTTTGAACCTTAGAACACGTACAGAAATGAATAGTTGACAGACCAAGGAACATGACAGGTGTGGAATTTATAGACTGTTTTAATAGAGAAAGAAAGTGCAATTTCATATAGAAGTTTTCATGAGCTTTTACTTTTTCTTAGCACTACTATCTATCTTATGCTGTTAGCGGGTATAGTAACTCTGAATGCTTATACTCCATCTGTGTATAATAGTCTCTATTCATGCAAAACCCTTCAAGGAGAAAACTTTCTGATCTCCGCAAGCCATTCAATATGAATTTAAATCCCATAATATCCTCATTCTTTTAGATCTTCTACTAAATAAATAGTACACATATGTTGGTCATTCACCAGAATTAACTTGGGATCATTATAAAAATGCATACGTTTTTTTAAAACTCAACTTTGGAAACTCTGATCAAGTATTTATAGGACAAAGGTAGGACAGAGGAACTGTATTTTTTAGTAAAAATCCCCCAATTATTAAAAAAGCATTTCAGTTGAGATACCACTGTGTTAAGTGTATAGCTTAATTTGAAGTAAAGTATTTCCATAGTAGGAGTTGTCAAAAAATGAGCCTAAAAAGTGATATGGGTTTAAAAAAATATATATATTTTTTAAATCTTTGGCCAGCTTTAAGTTTATTTGTTTCAACTAGTATTTATATTCTGAAAATGTATTTGGTAAACATTATTGACATCCTTGACTACCAAACTGATGTAGACCTCAGAGAAAATATAAAATATTTTACCTATGGACGAGAAAACCCAAACAATTGTCTTATTGATTGTCTAAGTGGAGAATATTTAGTAAAGTATTAAAATTATACCTCAGGCCCTTATAACTCTTTCCATCAGTTATGCATAAATGCAACTTACGGCTTTTCTGTTGTGTTTCCAGCACAGTGATGCGGTCCATGACCTTCTTCTGGATGTGATCACGTGGGTTGGAATTTTGCTGTCCCTTGTTTGTCTCCTGATTTGCATCTTCACATTTTGCTTTTTCCGCGGGCTCCAGAGTGACCGTAACACCATCCACAAGAACCTCTGCATCAGCCTCTTTGTAGCAGAACTGCTCTTCCTGATTGGAATCAACCGAACTGACCAGCCAGTAAGCAGCTTCCATTGACATAGTAAAGAATGTCTCCCCTTCCAGTTATCTCAGATTGATATTAACCTTCAGATCTTATTCAGTTTTCCCCTTTTCATACCCCATTGTCTTAAAGAAGCAGTGAATGTTATGCATGTATGAATGTACATTTCTTCAGAAATTCTATTTATAAACTTATCTTTCTCAAGAATTATCTCTCTTTAATAGGCCCCCCTTTTTATAAACTACAGAGCTGAATAATAAAGTTAAGTAAAATGTTTTGGGGAATAGTGGGGTATCATTTCTAACATATAATTGTTATTTTTTAAAGTTTATAATATATTTTATTTAAAAATGATGGATATTATATTAAAAATGGAATGCCTCAGTAAGTTTTTCTAATTGACATATTTTGGAAAATAGTTCAAACTGTAGGTAATTTTTAGAATATCTAATGCTTCCCAAATTTTGTTTGACATTTTATATTTGCTCAAGTTCTGTTCACATCTTTAAGTACCAACTTCATACTTTACTACTACCTACATTTAATGATATTAAAGCAGAAAATTAGTGAGGAAGGGAAGGAGGATGGGAAAAAAGAACTGTACTAGCCAATTGTTCTTGGTAAAACCAAAGAAAATATGAATAACAGATAATAGCTAATATATGAAAAGGACTTCATGCCCAGTTATAATTTTTTGTGAGGCCCTTGCACATAAGGAAAGTTGTTCTCATGACTAAACCTGCAAATGAAAAGAAAACTCTTTTTTAGAAAACTCAGAATAGGCATAATCAATAATTCATTCACTTAATGCTGTTTTCTGGTATGTATGGAGTACTTTACAATAAAAATGCAGTTGGACTTGTATTTGTGATTACACATTCATGATTAATGGCTGTAAAGGGGACAATTATGCTGATTATACTTTTTATCGGTTATCATATACAAATGTGACAGCTTTTCCCATAAACACATACATGTGAATAAGCAATTAAACTATACATTTCTTTCACCCCAAAAGTAAAGCAGCCTGTTAACAAAAATTAATAGTTGAAGTTCTAACTCTAAAAAGCAAGAAATGGAAAATTATTTTATTTTCCATAAAGAAATCATTTTATTTCTTCTTAACCTGCACTTCAAACACCATTATTTCTTTTCATTTAGAAACCTTATTCTTGTTTTTGTTTCCTGATGTTACATAAGATATGGTAAATTTCACCCAATGTTGCATACTGAACAAAACTAATTTCTGACAAAGAGCAGAAATAACAATGATTAAAATGAAACCTTGAATAGGGTCCAGCTCAGCCCAACTTGTCTGTATGCTTATTGCTGGACAGCTGTCCTCTCCTGCATCCCACACAGTGGGTAGGCTCTGCTTTCTCTCCAGCCCTCTGTCATTTGACTACGTCATCTCCCTCTCCCTGTCACCTCTCTAATCCAAAGAAATTGACTTACTTTGTCTCATTCTCAAGGACCATACTCATCATTGAATCCATACTAATTTGATAATGTCTATAAATTTGTTGCCCCTTTCTAGTAGGAGCTATAGACTTAGTTAGGACTTTTATAAGAAATGAAGACCCCCCAAAGGAGCGAAAACTTCCAGAACTGACATAAGAAAATTAATAGATGGCCAGCTGACACTTGTAGTACCTTACATAATATGCCAAAGAGCCCCAGCTGGGTGGCACCGTTGGTTGGAGCCCCATCCCATCCGTTAAAAGGTGGCAGTTTGATTTCCCCTTGGGGCACATACCTAGCTTGCCAGTTCGATCCCTGGTCGCAGCCCATATATGAGGCAACAGATCAATGTTTCTCCCTCCCTCCCTCTCTCTAAAAATTAATAAACATATTTTTGGATGAGGATTAAAAATAAATAGAGTAAATATGTATTTTTAAAGATAATAAATAAAAATAAAGTATGCCAAAGAAAGTATTTAAAGCAGTTTTGAACTATTGGCTGCCTTTTTTGACCAGGCTTGTCTAAACTAACATTTAGTACAATAACAAAAATCTGGGAGAAAAAGCACTTGCGGAATACTATTTTAGCCTGATCCAATTTTACACCTACGTAGCATGAATTTCCCAATGCTACCATAGATCCTTTCTGAAACAAGACAGGGAAGAAATACATTAGAAGTAATAGTAGTGAATTAATACTCAATTATAAAATCCTGTAATTAATTATACTATTTAATTTTAAGAACCTTTATTCTCCTTGTTTTGAGTCTTTTTCTAACAATCAATACATTAGCACATACACAATTATGGCCAAGAGAAGAAATTTCTGAGGTTTATTTTTGAATCTTTAGACTAATCTCAGCAATAATTATCAGTAAGCTCTTAGAACTTTTCCCTAAATATTATAATCTTTCTTTATTATAATGCTAGGCTGTCATCCATCAGCCATTAGCAAAATGTTAACTATAGTTTTCAAAGATAGGTTATATCTAATTAGGTTTTAATATTGGAATTTTAAGAATCTCACCCAGGTTATTTTTTTGCAGACCTGTATTTTCACTGCAGTATTGATAAATATTCATTTTAATTTTATGGCATTTGCTGATATTTCACTGAGTAGTAATTTGGCTCAACCATTTTGTTCCTCTTCCTAGATTGCCTGTGCGGTGTTTGCTGCCCTCTTACACTTCTTCTTCTTGGCCGCCTTCACCTGGATGTTCCTGGAGGGCGTGCAGCTCTACATCATGCTGGTGGAGGTGTTTGAGAGCGAACACTCCCGCAGGAAGTACTTCTACCTGGTGGGCTATGGCATGCCCGCGCTCATTGTGGCTGTGTCCGCTGCGGTAGACTACAGGAGTTACGGCACAGATAAAGTGTGAGTTGCTGTTTTCTTGCCTTTTTCTCTCCTTGTAAATCTACTTGAAATAACAAAATTTTCTTGGAAGCTAAGGTCTTTTTATCAGCTCACAACAATACATGAAGGAACTGGAGAAGCAAATGGGGATCATTCAATTCATGGTTTGAATTTTTGTAAAAAGAAAAAATAGCCCTGAGAATCAGTATGATGCGGTTTTCAAACAGCAGAACTTTTTCAAATGTAAGTCATAACCTTGAGTAATTATAAGAAGAGCATTACTTTAATATTTTTTAGAGCATTGAGGCATTTGTCAAATGAAGAACTAGCTCTATTAACCTGTGTTTTCAGAGGACAGTGCCGTCCCTGATATTGATGGCTTCTCTTCTTCCAGGCATGTCAGTTCTAGTCACAGGAGAGATAATTATGTCATTAACAGAAAGAAAGACTATGGGAACATAGGGAGTCTGCATTTTTTCCCTAGGTGGGTATTGGGATATAGTGATGAATTGCATATTCAGAATAACTTTAAATTTTGGCGAGAGATACATGTAGAGATGTCCAGCATACTGGTAAGGAGCTCAGTGAAAAATAGTTTTGTAATCCACATCAATATAACAGTTGGCATCCTGAGAATGAATGAAAGCTTTAATAGGAAAAAATTAGAAGTGTGACCAAGGTAGATCTCTGATGAATACCCACATTTAGGACCTGGGTTGAGCATTGAACATTGAAAATAAAAAGAGAAAAGAGAACAGGTGACCAGAGCCTTAGAAAGAAAACCACAAGATTGGGGTCAGGGAAAATGAGAAGCTTCAAGATGGTGTTTCAAAACCATAGTGTTTTATGTCAAAGATAACTCAAATAGGATAAGCAGTGAGGAAAAATCACTTGACCTTTGCAGCAACTATTTGGATAAAGAGCTAGAAGCAGAGGACAAATTGGAAGGTGTGAAAAGAGATCAGTCAGTAAAGAGTAGTCTTCATAGTATTATTTGCACCCTGAAGAAGTTTGATTGAGAAATAGTGAAAATATTAACTCAGGTGATAATAGTAATAAAGAAAGGCTTTCTAAAAACGAAGTCCCAACCTTGTCTAAGGGTGAGAAGCATCATGCTGATAAGAGGAAATTCCTAGACAAAATATATTACGCTTCATTTGTATTTATATATGGGCTGAGTGAAAGGGAAGGTTCTAGAGTGGTAGAAAGGTCTAAGATTGGATATAAGATGAGGAAAAGCTTGATTTAGTACTGAAAGTATCTTTTCTATTCACCGAATCCAAGATAATAATTTTACAGATGAAAACAATTACGGACCAGATAAGTTAATTGCCTTGCCCATAATTATAGAGCTTGATAGTGGCAGATGTGTGACAAAACAAGTTAAGTTTATTCCCACTAAACTAGAATGTTTTTTAAATCATAAAATGAACCCTCTCTTCTGAGGTGAATGTGAAGTAAAGAACACACGTGGGGTGGGGCAAACATAGGTTTACAGTTGTGATTCAGTGAAACAGTTTATTCTTTTTTTAAAATAAATATATTTTATTGATTTTTTACAGAGAGAAAGGGAGAGGGATAGAGAGTTAGAAACACTGATGAGAGAGAAACATCAATCAGCTGCCTCCTGCACACTCCCCACTGGGGATGTGCCCACAACCAAGGTACATGCCCTTGACCGGAATCGAACCTGGGACCCTTGAGTCCACAGGCCAACACTCTATCCACTGAGCCAAACCGGTTAGGGCAGTTTATTCTTGTATTATTATTTATTCATTATTGAATTATTTTTCATATGAACAACTGTAAACCTATGCTTGCCCCACCCTATAAGGTAAATTTTGAAGTGGAAGAACTTTTCTTTTTATCAAGTAGGCAATGCTGATTTTTGCTGAGTGATCAGGTGAGGTCATGTTGACAGAACAGAAGATTTGAAAGCTTTGAAATGAACACTACAAAAAATGTGTTAAGGAGCCAGTTAGACATTAAGAAAACGACTTTTAAGCAATAGTGAAGGACCGGGTGAAGTTAGATGACATCAATTTTTCCAGAAGTTAATAAGCTAAATTTCATGCCTTTTCACCCTCAATCAGCAGCCTGAATATGCTGGTGATAAAGCAGGTTGCTTCTCAGAAGAAAGGATTCTTAAGGAGGAAACAATGAGAAGAGGACTCCAGAGTTATTGAGAGCACAGTTAATATAGAATACATGTTGGTGCAGACATACCAACAATACCATTTAAAGAAGACCATTTCACTTCTGTTGAATTTTCTTCTTGGGTACAGTGACAGGCTATAGAAAGCTATTTGTCTAAATATAACTAATAGCAATTCTTTTTATACATATTTTCATTGATTTCAGAGAGGAAGGGAGAGAGAGAGAGAGAGAGAGAATCATCGATTGGCTGCCTCCTGCTGGGGATCAAGCCCTCAACCCGGGCA
The DNA here is from genome assembly GCA_026230045.1 of Corynorhinus townsendii. Lineage (NCBI taxonomy): Eukaryota > Metazoa > Chordata > Mammalia > Chiroptera > Vespertilionidae > Corynorhinus > Corynorhinus townsendii. Next base: position 39,687,756 of record JAPDVU010000001.1, read on the forward strand.
TGTGCCCTTGACCGGAATCAAACCCAGAACGCCTCAGTCTGCAGGCCGAGGCTCTATCCACTGAGCAAAACCAGCTAGGGCGGCAATTCTTTTTTAATCTAACTTTAGATCACAGAATTTTTAAAAAATCACCTTTGTTGATATAATTTACATACTATAAAATTCACTCTTTAATTGTTTTTAGTACATTCACTGTATTATGTATTCAACATTGCTACCTAATTTTAGAATATTTTCATCACCCCCAAAAGAAACCCATTAGCAGTAGATCCCTTTAGTTATAGAATTTTACATTTTAATTAACAAATTTCCTCTCTAAGATATTAAATTGAATGGTATACTTATTTGTCACCTTATACTACTTCAAATATTGGGTTTAAGCCATCCAATTTTGCTCTTTTGTAGTTACTGATTTGCTCTTATTTATATTTGTGTTGATTTTTTTTTCTCTTTGGATATTTTCAAATTTTCCTGTTAGGGAACTGACTCAACTTGTTTGCTTTGCGTTTTAGTCATTTATTTTGAGAGAGATGCCATTTTCTGGGTAGTAGGAATCTATCTTTTCTTAGAATCAATAATGTGTAGTCCCTTGTGACTTTGTTAAAGCTTTGGCCATCACTGCTTTAATTTCCTGCACCATAAATGGAAGCCTTCATTTACTGACATTATTACTGTGTGGGAATAGAGGCTAATTTCTTTCCCAGGCACTGATTTAAAACAAGCTTTAATAATAGTTCAGGTTCGTAATTATGATTTTTCCCAACCCAAAGAAAAGCAAAACAGATAAAGATAAAAGGGAGGGTAGAGGAAAGAAAATGGTAGAGAAAATTGCATTAACATTCTATCACACACAGGCATGGAACACTTAATGTCTCCATTACACCTTTTAAATAAACTGTCCACAGAAGCACGTTTAGAACACATGGAAGAAGATGTTTAACTTCTACCCTGTGCTAATTCATGCAGTCCAATGTCTAGGCAGTGCTGCTTTGCCCGTTGAGGAAGCAGGTATTGAAAACAGAAACATCATTCAGTCATGTTCATTTACTTGAGGAGCTGAAATGAGCAGATCATGTTCTATCAGAAGTTTAATCAAGAATCTTCCCAAAGAAAAATGTAAGCAAGGAATTTTTACACAACTTGAAGGCCGTCTGCATATATATCTTGGTCCTTATTATTAAATCTGCCTTTGTTGTTCCAGCTTCTGTTCATTTCAAATGGCATTTTTCACTCCCTGCTTATTCATCTTCACATGATTTTGGTTTTTTATGTAACTCTACTCTCTCGAGGATTTTGTTTTTTTGCCAGTGTTCCTATGTGCCACATTGAATTTTTATCGCAAATATGTATACTTCACAGTCTTAAATAAGCTGGAATTAGCAAGAATTCAGACACATATTACCAGTCATTTTCTGTACATTTTTCTTAAGGTTAATGATTTTTATGCCTTGAAAGTCTATTTCATTTATTTTTGGAATTTCATTATTATTAATATTTTATTCCTTAGTCTCAACTGCTTAGAATGCATAGAGAAGAAAACTATTCAATATATTACAATAATCTAATAATAGGTATGTCTCCCTGTTTTCTCCTCTTAATGTACATAATTGTATTTTCTTATACTGACAATGAGATTTTTTTCTCTGAAATCTGTAATAATGACAATAGCTTACATTTCTAAAAGTAGAAAATCATACCAATGGTAGGAGATAAAGTTGTTTTTGTAGGTTAAATAAATATTTTTTATACAGGCAGAGGTAACTATCTTACTCCATTTGGCAGATTGGTTAGGATATGTTTCACTCTGAAATGTTATTAGGGCTGTTAAATTGATTATTATGTACAAAACACGTATTCACATACAAAGAATACATAATGTGATTTTGAGAAGCTGCATAGTTTGCCATCAATTTGCATTGCTTATAAGAGATTCTTACTATTATTTTCTGCTGTTGCTTAATGAAATATTTTTATCTGTGTTGTTATTATTATTGAGAATGTACTCAGAATAACATTTAATCACAATAATCAGACATTAACAAAATCATTTTTTTTAAATCCCAAAACGTGGACCACAGATCTAAATCATACTATTAATAATTGGCATTACATTTTATTTGTTTGTGTATCTTTCTTTCACGTATACCGTTATATATGGTCACTTAGTGAATCCACCTAATGTGATACTGTGAGAAGACATAGACTAGCACTGACTTTCCAATAATTCAAACAGGACAGATTTGGAAATTCAGTGCTAAATACTTTGATTTTATGACCTGAAACCTATCAGTTCATTTAATTACCTCAATGCAAAATGCAAACAGTTTGAACAGCTAATTTTTCTTTAAAGGACAAAAATCAAATTTATAGTTTATAGCACTTACCTTGTAATCTAAATATGTAACTGAGAGATCAGTGGTTAATGTGATGGGTAGATTGGAAAAGGACTGGACATAGGTTCCATGGAGGAGGCATGCTAGAAAGAAGTAAAGCCCGGATAATAGCCAAAGAGTTAACATATGGGCTCGGAAATTGGTAAGGGGTTTCTGAAAGATGTTGATTAGGTCATAAACATTTATAATGGATCAGAACATCCTTGAGGGCTAAAAGCATAGCCGAGCTCTTAAAAATAATTGAAATCAAATTTTATGATCTGAAAATTATTATAAATCATCTGTTAAGTCAAATTTGTCTCCCCAGCTGACAAGCTTAAGAACAGCTCTTAAAAAGGTAGCTCTCAATATTTCTTTATTTTCACTTCATTATCTAAGTAGCATAGTCATTTGGTAGAAAAGGAACTATTGATTTTTAAAAATACTAGATTATAGTAGTATTCAAGAAAGATCCTAGCCAAGGAACATTGAACTTACCTGCAAGCTGTATGCACAGCTTTATTTGATACATTTCACAATGTCTAAGCACTGTAATCCACTCATAGAAAAGTATATATCCATTTGGAATATTTCTCTGAGCATATTATTATATGATGTAAAATATTCTTACTTGTAACATTTCATTGATGTGAAACATCTACCTTGTTGATATATTATCACCAGATATCTTCGACTATAGCTTGGCCAGTGGGAAATAGTACAGATAATGGAGAAGTATTTTTATTGACATATATCAAGAAAATCATTCAATATATATGTGAGGAGTGCAGCTGCATGTTTATATGTTATTTTATTAAAGGCCAACAGCATGTTTTACGTGTATGTGTAATAGAGATTAAGGTCTTATTGTAGCATCATTTTAGCATCTAGGAACCCTATGGATGGACATAAAAATATCATCATATATAAAAATTGTTTGTTAGGCCTAATTTTCTGTATTAAGAAGTTACCCGTATGAGAACTGTATCAGAGAACATCAGGACTGCTGTCTTGTTATTTACTAGTACATTTAGGTATTGGCCATAAAGTTGAACATTAATTTAAGCAACATGGGACTATCAGAATATTTCCAACATTTACTTTTAACAAATTATAACAGAATCATAATCTTACCTTTGTAGTCCACCATAAAAATATAGGATGTATTTTGCTGGAGAAATAATGAAATCCTAGTGTGTTTCTTTTAAATAACATATTGGGACATGAAGATAGCATAATCTATATTTGATGTATAGGAGCTAGTTTTGAATTTTAAGAGTCAAAACTGTAGCTTGACCACAAATGCTGGTCTTGACCCACTGCTGATCACACTCTGTTCCTGCATCACTCTGCCAACCTTTGCTCCAGTTCATGCACTTGCTCACAAAGTATTTCAAGGTGATGCCTGAGTGTGCTGTGAAGAAAATGGCATTTCAAAAATTCTTAACAGCCCTAGCTGGTTTGGTTCAGTGGATAGAGCGTTGGCTTATGGACCAAGGGGTCCCAAATTCTATTCAGCTCAAGGGCACATACCTTGGTTGCAAGGCTCCTCCCAGACCTAGGCCCAGCCTCATGCAGGAGGCAACCAGTCCATGTGTTTCTCTCACATCAATGTTTCTCTCTGTCTTTCCCTCTCTCTGCCACTCTCTCTAAAAAAAAATCAATGGAAAAATATCCTCAGGTGAGGAGTAACAAAACAAACAAACACCAAATTCTTAGTTACATTATACAATAAGCTTAGAACTCAAGTAATTTTGCTTCAAGTATGTGTCTGTTACTTTTACTCTTCCTTTTCTCTGACCCCAATTAGCTTGATTCCCTCTTTTTCTCTCTAAATCTTGCCCTATATATGTAGTACAAATATAGAGATCTGCATCTGCTGTAGACAAAAAGATAATGTGCTTTACACATCTCATAAGCAACCTAATATAATTAAGCCTTATAAATTCACTGTCTAATACTGACCAAAAATTGTTTACTGGGTACATTTGATACTCACCAAGGAGAGTGTAGTCTGTGATTTAGGGTCCTATCGAAGATGAATCAAATACCATTCTTAATTTACATTACATCAGAAAAACTGGCCATAGTCAAATGTTTACTTTGATGAGTGTTTTAAATAAGCAAGAAAATACAATATCCCAAAGCATCTTAGCGGTACCACATTAAACAAGCTAACTTTGAAGAAGGAATTAACATTCGGTTACTAGTACCTAAAAGCATTGTGAAACATAAGTTTTGGGTGACATTTATATGTATGTACATGGGATAATTGATCTAACCATTTTTCTAAACACAGAATCATAAATGACTTATGATAATAAAATGGTGAGATGTAGTTAACTAGTAGAAGAGAATAAACTTTAGGAATAAGGCTTCCTTTTTGTTTTTTTGAGAAATTAATTTGGTTCATTGTTTAATTTTTCTCTATTTTGAGTAAATATGAAGGTGGTATTTGCAGGATTAGTAATTGACATTTTTATAGACTAACCCAGATATCAACATCTTTACCATTTAATTTGTAATGATGTTTATTTATTTTGGAAGGAGAATAATTCTGGAAAAAAGTAATAATTTATCCTTGTGGATTAGCTCCATTTCTTTAGAGTGCTAAAAAAATATAATTGTGTTAATGCAGTAAGAATTTATCATACATATAATAATATATGCTGCTTTCATAATTTGAAAAATGCTACAAAAGTAATTTTATTGACATCTGTATTAGACCACATTTTTAAAAACGTAAGGTTTATGTATATGACAAGTGCTCCTTTGAATTCTGGAATATATCTGTATCACAAGAATTTTTCTTTTATCAACTGCTTCAAATAAACATGCTATTTCAAGTTCAAGTCATCTCTATTGACATGTACTACTGTGTAAACATAAATTATAGATTATACACATGACTGAATTTCTTTTTAAAAAGAAATAGACATCTTAAAAATAAAACAAGAATGGCCTGTTAAAGTTAATTATTTAACAAATTAAATGCAATTTCGTGGATAAAGGCACATTTCAGATAAATCCTATTCTTCAACAGCAGGTCTATCTGGCTATTTGCAAGCTGGTCTTTATTGTGCTTAGTTCAATTAGTAATTCCTCTAGTATTCATTTTACTAGCCTGGCCTTGTCTTGCCTTAACCAGTGGTTTTGCATTGCATCCAAGTGACATTGAATGGACTGGGCTTATAGAATAACATGAAGTGGCATATATGTGCCCAGGCATGTAATATACACCTCAGTGTCATGTAACATACAGGTAATATACACCTCCTTCGCACAGGGAATCATACAGGTAGTTACTAGGAAAGAGAGGAAACACAGAAAGCTTCGAGAAAGCCAGCGTGTGGCCAAAAACAACAGCAGGTGTGGCCATATGGCAATCCAATTAGGAAAGGGATCCTTGCCACGCTGCCTTTCTGAAGATAGTGAAGCCCGGGCCGCGCTCAGGGGAGGACCATTTACTCAGCGCATTTGAAGTGTTTCATATTGCCTCGTCCACGGCTCAGTTCCGAAGGGAATTTAGATCTGTCGTAGCAAAGAGATGTTGAAGAATATTCTTAAAGGATAAAAATATTAACTTCTAAACTGATGTGACTTCCACATTTAGAGACCACGATGCCAAAAGCACATAAATTTCCAGATAAAGCACTTGCTAAGCTGAGACTGTTTTCTTTTAAAGTAAAGCATTATAATGATAAAATTTAATTATTCGATTAAAATTTACAATATTTCATATTAACAAAACATTTAGTAAGATTATTTATAATTTGAAATTCCCTACTTAGGCCAAGATACTCTGTAATAATGTAATTTAATTTTTTTTTCCTAAGAAGTTCTTAAACTTCATAATAACATTTTCAGAAGTTCTTGAAACATTTTCTTTTAGAAAGAATTGGCTGAAAATGTGTTTTAGTTCTCAGATTAGGTGTCAAAAACGTGTTCGACCTACAAAAGACAGAGTCTGTACATTTGATATTCATTCTTAAATGTAACATTAGTATTGTATCCTGTTATCATTTCAGTAGCATTCTTGGTGTGTATATGTGTGTGTTTTCTAAGCTGGGAAAATGGCCATGCTTGATGCTTTGCCTCTGTTGTTCTTATCTTGAGGGGGGAAATGGTCTTTGTTGAGACTTTAGGGACTGGTAAAAATTCCCTCTCCTCTGTCTCCACCCTGCCTTATACACACCTTTATTGGGATGGTAACAAACTAGCCTCCATCAGAATGAAGACTGTTCATATTTCAACCTTCCGTTCTCTAGTTTGTGTCTGCTTATTGGCAGCACCACAGTCGTATTTTCTGTGGCCCAATTTCTTGACCAACGGCACAAAAAAAGATGACCAATTACTCAAAGAAAATAATGGCTGGTAATTTAAGTATCGATTGTTTCCCTAATAGTATTTTTTCAAATAGGGTTCTTCTGTCTATTTTAAATAAAGTGAAATTTTCTGTCTGTGTGAAAACATGAACTTGTAGTCAGTTTCTTATTGGAGTATAAATATTATACTTCTATTAAAATTAGATTGCATATATTTAACCTAATAGAAGGTGGCTATATTTTACTGTTTTGAAATTGATTTTTTTCAGGGAATATGGTTTGTTTGGGTTTTTTTTGTTTGTTTGTTTTTGCTTAAAAATGTAGCTTTGAACCTTTTATAAATTTAAAAGTCCAGAAAAAAATTTTTTTTAATATGTTTTTATTGATTTCAGAGAGGAAGGGAGAGGGAGAGAGAGAGAGAAACATCAGTGATAAGAGAGAATCATTGATTGGCTGCTTCCTGCACACCGCCCACTGGGGATCAAGCCCACAACCCGGGCATGTGCCCTGACCAGGAATCAAACTGTGACCTCCGGGTTCCTAGGTTAACACTCAACCACTGAGACACACTGTCTGGGTCTCTATCACTCAGATGTTAAAACTATTAGAATTTTGGCACATTGCTTTCAGGAATTATTAAAATAAAACATATGGCTAAAGTTCTTTTGATCCACTTGTATCTAATCCTCTCTACTCTCATGTGAGAGGCACCTACGAAATGACTTTAGTTATTTTTCCCCCTTCAATTAAAGGAATGTTACATACATATATGTATCTGTCAAAATATGTTAGTATTACTTTAGGAATGTATATATATATTTCAAAGGTATGTGGGATAAATTATTCATGTTACTTTTTCACTTAAATTTAAGGACTTGTATGCATGCATATGAGCATAACCAATGGACACAGAAAGGGGAGGGGGAGAGGGCATGTGCTGGGGGTTGGGGATGGCAGGGGAGAGGTCAATGGGGGAAAAAAGGAGACTTATGTAATACATTAAACAATAAAGAACTTGCCCTAACCAGTTTGGTTCAGTGGATAGAGTGTCGGCCTGCGGACTGAAGGGTCCCAGGTTCGATTCCAGTCAAGGGCATGTACCTTAATTTGGGCACATCCCCAGTAGGGGGTGTGCAGGAGGCAGGTCATCGATGTTTCTCTCTCATCAATGTCTCTAACTATCCCTCTCCCTTCCTCTCTATAAAAAATCAATACAATATATATATTTTTTAAAAACAATAAAGAACTTAAATTAAAAAAATATTATTGTGACCCATCCTATTGATATAAAGAGCTACTTCTTCCCTTTTAACTGTTTTGTAACATTGCATCATATGAATAAAAACGTTTTATTTACCTATTCCTCTATTGATGGACATTTACAAATTCCTTCACAGCTTTTGTTAGTATTCCATTATTCCTGAGATTTAAATAACATTTTTATTGAAAAAAACCCCACACTATATTTATATATTTTGGACTTGCAGTTTTAGACCACTTAGCAAATCACTCTTTAATAGTTTCAACTGGAGCTATTTTTTTTTAAATCATGGCTCGAATATAGAAAAATGGCAAATAATTCACGATATGATTTTTAACATCAAATGTAATTTGTTCAAAATTTACATTAATCTTTCTCATAACTAGTCACTTCCATTTTGTCTTCCTGTCATCCTGGAGAATGAAAATGTAATTTCCCAGAGGCTTTACGAATCAGGGGAGTATTAAGTGTAGCTGAAATTAAGTGATTAATAATTTACTTTTGGGTCATGAATCAACTTCATGGGATGCTAAGGATCATTTGCAACCCCAGAAGCACTAGCAGTAACAATGCACTTTTGAAGATTCAAGAACTCTCAAAGGTTGGCTGCCCAACCTAATTAAACTTCAATCTTCTGATACCAATTTTATTTCTTCTTTGTACAGAATTTCCTGAGATCTTCTTGACAGGAAAATGTCACTTTGCTTGACAGCTGATAGACAGGTTATGTAGCACCATAATTGAAGAGAAAAGGATAGCTTAAGGCTACTCGATTTAAAGTCTATGTGTATGGCTCTTTCTTTTCTTTTTCTTTTTTTTTTTAAGGTTTCTATGACAGACAAAAGGCCTTAGCAAATAGGCCCAGTGCCATTTTGTTCTGCTTCCTCCAGGGGTAATTATCTTACTCCATCAATAGCGCTGTCAGAAATTGGGCACGTAATTCAGCATTTAAATGAACAAGCAATGTAATATTTCCTGTCTCTCAGTGGAATGCTTTGCAGCTCACATTCTTCTCTGTCACTCGCTCACTCTTGATGTATGTCCCGTAACCAGTCCTTGAATGCCTTCTCTCCCTTGTGTTTCATTGCAGATGTTGGCTCCGACTTGACACCTACTTCATTTGGAGTTTTATAGGACCAGCGACCTTGATAATTATGGTAAGAACTCCTAATTAACTATGTGTTTTCCAAGTCAAGAAATTAAACTTTTACTATCCCTATACTGACTATCTTTAATTTACATAGATTAATTTGGGGAAAGCCTATACTTATTTGACCCCATAAACTCAAGCAATTAGACACTCATTATAGTCTACTTTTATATTTGTAAAATGCTTAATCAAAACAATTGCGAGAAGAGAACATGCATTTTCAAATTTATGCACTGCTATGGTTCCTGAGGAGCCTGATCTAACATAATCCATTTGGTTTTGCAGATTTTGAATAGTGATAACTTTTAAGTTTGACCAATGTTACATTTCCCTTCTTTTTTCATTAGGATAATTTGAATTATGAATGGAACCAGAAATTAGAAAGTGGCAAAAATCTTACTATTCCTTACAGTTTTCTTTTTGTATATAAATCTTGAAAACTTTAGAATTTAAAACGATTTTATATAAAAATGCCTCAAATAAGCATTCCAGAGTCATACCTTTCTTTTTTATTTTAGATGCATAATATCTTGATTTCAAATAGAAATTATTTATCCTCAGTTAGATATAATTGTTAGTATCATTTACAAACTTAACAATTTTAAATAAAAAGTTGGTATCCATTTTTTGAAAAAATATAACATTTTGAATTTTAATAAAGTCTCAGTCTACAACTAATTTTCTGAAATTCTTTGGGCCAGGTATATTTTGAAATTCAGACATTTTTCAAATGTTATCAAGGTAATATGGTATCTGTACTGCATATTATATATTATCCCTAGTGAGAAATAAGCAGTTGCCCCAAATCAAACATAGTATCCAGTACTCACAGTAGGGAGGAGTAGGCAAGACTCTAAAACCAAACAGTAATAATTCAACAGAAAAATATTATAGGAAAACTAAGATCAAATAGAATAAAGACATGAAGAGCTTATGTCCATTCAAATCAAGCTCTGCCACCAAATGGGTTCTGTTCAGGCTAGGCTTTTTGTTACCCAATGAATTTTTTAAACTTTTACTTTTCAGACTTTTTGAATTCGATAAAAGATCAAAACCCCGTATTATTTAGAAGAAAACATCTTAGACTTGGGGCTCACAATTGGATTTTCCTAGTCGCACCAATCCCAAGTACTGAAATATATAAACAAATCAGGTGATCAAGGGCAATTTGACATGTGGTTTTGTATACAGTTTATGTATATCTGATATATGGAATTTACACTGGAGCTTTGTTGTTTTGTATTGTTTTAAATCATATGCTCTCTCTGGCTCCAGTAATATAACCCCCTCATTGGAGGTTCCCACTACCTTAAGCCTAGTTTGTTTTAATATCAGAATTTAACCACAATTTTCTAATTATTTTTTTGATTTGGAGGTTCAAAAATAGATAAATTTTAGTATTTGTGTGTACTTGGCATAACAGTGCTTTGTACCTCCTTGGTATTCCAATCCCCAAACTGGCTTCTTGCCTTTACTAAAAGAGTAGGCAATCATCTATGATCCAATTCCTTTAAAAGTGTAGTGAGAGCTAATTTCCCAGAGCAACTCATCTGTTATTTTGAATAGACTTACTTCTTTTCTAGTCCAGTTATGCTACATAACAGTACCTTTTACATTCCAGCTTAATGTAATCTTCCTTGGGATTGCTTTATATAAAATGTTTCATCATACTGCCATTCTGAAACCTGAATCGGGCTGTCTTGATAATATCAAGTAAGTGATTTTTCTCTTTGTTTCTTTAGGCTGCCGTACCTTGGTACACTAAACTCTCCCTGCTTTTAATTGCACTGAAATATTATGACAAAATGATAAAAATCAGTGTGTTGTTTTTGCTGAATAAGATCATTTATTGACTATTAAGGTAACTTGATCTGCCTGAAAATGAGTATAATGAAGCTCTGTCTTCAAAGAAACAATCCCTCCCCGCCCCCCCAGCTCTGATTTACAACATAAGATTTCAATGTATACATTTATTTATTTTGTTCTGAAAGCATCTATGAAGTTTCTGGATCCAGGCAGACTATCATTTCTTAGAGCAATAAGCCCATCACTCCTTAACATTCCATGTCCCCTTCAGAGCAATGTGAAGAGAGGCAGATGGTGGCCTCTGCAAGCACCAGAAGGGAGATCCTTCACCGTGGGGAAGAGCCCCTGAGTATCAACCTGGGCATTTATATACAGCTGCTCTCCTCTCCTCCTGAGAGAGAGAGGAAGAGAAACCTCAACTTCCTAATGTAAAGTCCTGTGGGATATAAATTCATGGCTTCAGGCTTCAACAGCCCCCTAGGCTTTACATCCTGGGAGGTAAACCCTTCCAGATGTCTCTCACTGTCTGTTCAGTCACTCAGTCATCTTTTAACTGCCCAGGTTTGTCTTTTAACGCAAATTCCACTTGTCTATGTTCAGAAAACCCTAGCCAGGTAGGAAAATATTCACAGTACTTTCCACACGAGTAGTACTTCCTTTATATAAAGAAACAAATTCACATTTTCTGAAAAGAAATATGGTTCCTCTGTATAACCAAAAAAATTACCTTATTCCTTTAGAGTCTATGACATTTGAGAAAGACAGGAATGTTAGATGTACTTTAGCCATTAATAGATATTACGTATTAAATTGCATTTGTATATAATTTGCCTATGTGTTCACTTGGTTAAATGTTTATATTTATATGAATATACTTTGAGAGGTTTCCTGAGGTTACTAGAATTCTCATGTGCTACCGACATTCTTCTTGAAGTATCTCAGAGAGCAACTGTGTCACCCATTTCCCATCTTCCTACATTGAGTGCCTGACCATAGTTCCTTACCCATAGTAGATCCTCACTGAATGTTTACAGAATAAAGGGACACTTTAAAGACTTTAATGACAAAGGTGTATTGATATTAAATGGTTACTTTTGTTGAAGCAATAATCTGTCTAAATTAGTTGAAAAGGATAGCTAAATAATTAGAAAATCATAATATACTGGAGCAAACTAGGAATTATCTACTGCAAGCAATAGTCTTTTGTAGGTCTTAATATTACTTAGTTGAGATAATAGTCATTATGTTGTTGATTTGTGTACAATTAGACTACCCTTCTAAAATGTAGTGTTAATTCCTTGGACTATTTAATCCTGATAAAATTGAATTTGGGTAAATTAAATAAAATATGTTTTCTTTATCATATCGTAATTTTACTCACCTTAGTATAAATTATAACATCTTTATATCTGTTATTCTATAGTATAAAACAATATACTAGTAATACTCTATTTATCTTTTATTATTTTTTAAAAAAGTATTACCATAAAAAATACATTCATATTTATGTAATAGCTTTTAACAGTTTAAAAATCAGAAAAAGGTCATGTACTTAGAACAGTCACATATTTTTTAAGGATCAGTTTGTACTCTCATTATTCACATGTATTCTTTTAGGTAAAATATGGATCAAATCTTTATGATATTATTCAGAAAAATAAACATAAAGGGAGGAATTACATTTAATGGCACTGATGGTATCAAGATTTATACTGCTAAGTAAAGCCTTAAATAAGAATACCTTGATTAGCATTCTATCCAAACTGTGTCATACTTTGGAAAGTTTATTTAACCTTACTGAGCCTTCCTGTCCTATATAAAATGGGCATCATAATGAAGCATACCCAAACATAAAATGAGCAGAGGAATATAAACAGCCTTTGAGGATGCCTTTTAAAAAGCCAATAAAGCCAAGAGAAGTTGGGTAGTTTGTTAGAAAGGCTGTGGCAGGTGGTTTTAAGATGGAAGAAACATCAACATGGATGTGTTAATGGGAAAGAGTCAAGAATGGAGCGGCCGGAAATGTCAGAAAGGGGTTGTTGTTAGAGTTGCGACTTGAGGAATTGTAGGGAATAAGAACTGGAGCAGTGGTCCAGCAGGTCCACTGCATTCGATTTCAGGAGGACATGGTTCCAGAGTTACCTGAGGCCAGGAAGGGGGACCCTTTTCCGCTGAGGCTGGATGGAGTAAATAGCAGGTGTGATGTCGACCTGTGGTGGGATAGAGAAGGGCAGTAAATTGAGGGATTTCTGGCTCTTCTCATCTATGAAGTAGGAAAGATGGTCATCTGCAGGATATAGGGGACTATGGAAAAGAGAAAATAAGAAAACATTTCTTAGAACTTTCCAGAAGCTAAAGGACGTTTCATTTTTATTTAAAATATATTAACTATTTAAGAATTGCTTATAAAGAAATGAGCGGGGCATAGTTGATAAGGAAAAGAAAGAAGAATTTAAGAAAAGTAATAATGATTTTGAACATTAAGCAAAACACAAAATCTGGAAATTTTTTTTTTTTAAGTAAGGATTTATATTTTTAAATGGTATGTTTGATGTGAGGCTATTTATTTTAAAGGTATAAATAAACATTCATCTGAAAAGTATTTTTTTTAATACATGGGTAACAGCATAAAAGTTAATGTTTACTTGCTTTTGATTTTTCTAATTTTATTAACTGATGAATAAGATCATTTTGTTTTGTTTATTAAAGAGCAAAGAATACCTATTAGGCCTTGTGAAAGTTATCTTCCTAAAATAATTCCTTCATTTACCAACTCTTTATTGCTTTTATTGTACATGTGATTTCACACCTAGATCTCTCCTTTACCTAATTCACTGCCCACATTTCCTTTTAGGCCACCATCCACTTCTACAGAGCCACTGCTCTGGTCTCCTAACTCCTTTCCCCATCTTGTTTCTTGCCCCTGCCTTGGTCAGCTAGAGTGATTCCTTGAAAAGTTTAAATCTGACCATGCAACTTTCTTGGGTAAAACTCTCTCTCCAGTGGCTTCCTGTTACTCTTACATGAAAGCCCAGACCCTCTGCCTGGCCCACTAAGCGTTCCCTGTCTGGTTGCCCCTTTCTTTCTCCAGCTGCCTTTAAGCCATGTGCCCCTCTGGCCACTCAGGGTGCGTTCTCTTTGGCTTTGGGTTTTATCCCTGATATTTTATCTCCTAATATTCTCTTCCCAAACACTAGGCCTTGCTGACTTCAATTTATCTTAATTTAATTATCATTTTAAAAACTAATTTAATTACATTTTAATTTCTAATTTACTTCACTGTCATCATAACAAACACATTTTGATGTTAAGTATAAGAACATTTATTTGGCATGCTCATTACTAAACTAAAACCATACTCTGGAAAAAATTAATAAACCAATAGAGTGAATTATGTAATATGATTAAAAAGGAAATGAGGTATGCCAATTTTCAAATTTCACTAAAAAATAAGTAAAATTAAACAATACATTTCTACTTGATTCTGTATACTTGTCCTTTGTCTCTCTCTCTCTCTTTTTTTTTTATTAAATTAGGTAATTATATTTGGAAGAATAAAGTAATTCCAATCATTTGAATTTTTGGTTGAATTTCTGACAAGTTGAAATTGGAGCTTAGGGTAATCATAGCAAAAATCTAACTTAATTTTGAAAATCTGTATGTAAGCATAAATAAAACAATGACTGACTTGTTATCAAAATGAACTGATAGTATCACTGAAGTGTTATGATATATAAACTTTAATTCTTGAGGACCATTTAGGGCACTCTTGAAATTTACATCCAAAATAAAAGTTCATGTTTCTGTAGTTATCAACCTCATCTACTCTTGGAAAATATATCTAATAATATCACAAGTGTTTTTGAAGAAAAAAATGTAATAATAAAGGTTTTTAGGGCTAAGAAAGAAAATTGGTGCCTATATGGAGGGACAAGGAATCTACTAGACTTGCTTTCTCTGTACCTCTCCCTTTGCTTTTGCCCATGGACTGGCTTCTGTATCCAGACTTCTGATTTTGGCCTGGTCATGTTTTTCTTTGATTTCTGGTCTCCCCTCCTAACTTAGGTTTCACCTGAGTGATGGGTCAGCAAACACATTATCACATGATTGAAAGAAACACCTTTCACTTTCCTTCTTTCTTCCCTGAGCTCTTATTTGCTAAAGGAAAACATGAGAGAGGAGGCATAACTTCAGTGTCAGGCACACGGGTTTGAATTTCTGTTCAGTTTTGTAATGATTATATGATCTTGCAACATACATCATGGCTCGCAGTCTCAGTATCTCATCTGAATTGGGAATAATTGTATCTACTTAATTAGAGTTTTGCAGTAATTAAATATGATCATATGTGTAAAGCATACAGCATGTAATTTAGTGCCTATACAGGATGGTTTCATTATTTTTAACCACTCTATGTGGAAATATATTGCTTGCTGCCTTTGCTCTTTGTGCTTTGCATCATGAAATTTGCTCAACTCCTTATCAAAATCCCATTAAAATTTGACTGGCTCTGCTTACCATATGGCATCATTAAGAATTTGCATGACATGAATTTTTTTTTTATTAAAGCCAAATTTATGGTATTATCAAAAATTGGCTCCAGGTGTGAAATACTCACTTGGTTAATAAATAGCAACTTCTGTAGTTAATTATAAAGAAAAAAAAAAAGTAAGTGTCCTTGATGAGCTTGGATACGTACAGGATGAAAAGAACTCTAAAATGGCTTCTGAATACCTACAGGCGTGAATAGAAAATGTTTTAGCTTACCAGTGTCCATAATAACTTATTCTATTCCTCTGGAAGCTATATTTTATTTTGAGAACTGTGTCTAAATATTGGTAGAAATAGTTAAGTCAGAATTACATTCAGCTTGACTAGCATTACATTAGTCCCTTACAAAGTTAAGGGTGGTAGAATTTTAAATATGAAGGCAGAAAGCAAATTGATATAATCTTGAAAACTGTAATAATCTCCCAAGAATATTTTAATGCTTCAAGATTTATAATTTATATGAATCCTATCTAATAAAAGAGTAATATGCAACTTGACCATACCTCTGCTACACCCACAAGCCATGCCCACCAGCCAATCAGGAGCAAGTATGCAAATTACACAACCAAGATGGCTGCGGCCGCAGAGCAAGCAAGAAGCTTGGGTTTCCCGGCAATGGAGGAAGCCAAGTTTTTCACACACCCTAGCCATCCTGGACTCCACTCAAGGCTACAAAGTTTCAATTATAGAAGATAAATAAATCCCAGATACCAGGGCCTCTGCTTGGGTTGCCAGGGGGGGGCGTGGCCAGCCTGCAAACCACCACAGGCCCCTCACCCAGGCTGCCCCACACCCCAAGGGAACCCACACCCTGATTCAGGACCCCCTTCAGGGCAAACCAGCCAGCTCCCACCCGTACACCAGGCCTCTATCCTATCTAATAAAAGAGTAATCTGCAAATTGACCATCACTCCAACACACAAGATGGTTGCTCCTATGTGGTCAAAGATCCTGTCCCCATGTGAACACAAGATGGCCACCACAAGATGGCCAGCAGGGGAGGGTAGTTGGGAGGGACCAGGCCTGCAAGGGAGAGCAGTTGGGGGCGATCAAGCCTGCAGGGGGCTTGTTAGGGACTTGTTAGCAGTTAGGGGTGACCAGGCCAGCAGTGGAGGGAAATTGGGGGCGACCAGGCCTGCAGGGGAGGACAGTAAGGGGCAAACAGGCTGGCAGGGGAGCAGTTAGGCATCAATCAGGCTGGCAGGGGTGTAGTTAGGGGGTGATTAGGCTGGCAGGCAGAAGTGGTTAGGGGCAATCAGGAAGGCAGGCAGGTGAGCAGTTGGGAGCCAGCAGTCCTGGATTATGAGAGGGATGTCCGACTGCCTGTTTAGGCCCGATCCTACCTGGATCAGTCCTAAACGGGCAGTCAGACATCTCTTGAGGGATCCCGGATTGGAGAGGGTGCAGGCTGGGCTGAGGGACATACACCTCCATACACGAATTTCATGCACTGGGCCTCTAGTATGATTATAATTGTTTATTGTACCTTATATATCATATACCATATATAAGTACTTATTATAATACCTTAATATATAGCCTGCTTTTCACAATGTATCATCTCTATACTGCAGTCAGAGCAATATTCTAAAAAGAGTGTGAACCTTTATGAGAACAATACATGTAGTTCTAAGTTGTATTTAATAAAAATATTCACCCACTTCAAAATTTTCTAGGTTAATTTTTACAAAAATATTTTGGTACTTTCTTGTTGTTTTTTTCAAAATATTAGCTAGTGATATAAAATTTTGAAATATTAATTTGCATTTTTAAAAGGAAGTTCAATATAGTCTGTATAATCCATGCAGAGTTTTAAAAATATAGCTTACATTTCCATTCATTTAATTGTATAATAGTTTACCTCTCATCACCAAAACTCTAAATTCAAATGAAAATTTCACAGATTTCAAATTATTTTATATACTAGAGGCCTGGTTCACAAAATTCATGCACTCAGGGGTTGGTCCCTCAGCCCAGCCTGTGCCCTCTCTCAGTCTGGGACACCTCGGAGGATGTCCGCCTGCCAGCTTAGGCGGGTCTAAGCTGGCAGTCAGACATCCCTCTCACAGTCCGGGGCTCTCACAGTCCAGGACTCCTTGCTCCTTACCGCCTGCCTACAGTGGAGGCAGGAGAGGCTTCTTCAACCGCTGCTGCGCTCGCCAGCTGTGAGCCCAGCTCAGGGCTTGTGGCTGAGTGGCGCTCCCCCTGTGGGAGCACACTGACCACCAGGGGGCAGCTCCTGAATTGAGTGTCTGAACCCTGGTGGTCAGTGCGTGTCATAGTGACTGATCATTCCACTGATCATTCTGCCGTTCAGTTGATTTGCATATTAGGGTTTTATTATATAGGATAGATAACAATCAGTCACTGTGACGTGCACTGACCATGAGCAGATGCTCAATGCAGGAGCTGTCCCCTAGTGGTCAGTACGCCCCCACAGGCGCTCATAGCTGGCAAGCACAACAGCCTGTCTCCGCAGCAGCGCTAAGGATGTCTGACTGACAGCTATGGGGAGCAGGCCTAAGCCGCCGTCTGACATCCCCTGAGGGCTCCTGGTCTGTGAAAGGGCGCAGGCCAGGCTGAGGGACCCCCTCCCCACCGAGTGCACAAATGTCGTGCACCAGGCCTCTGGTGTTTAATAATGAAAATGAATATCATCTGTCTGTTACCTCATTTTCTCTAGTCTTCCATTTTCTTGGTCTGTGGGTAAATGTCACTGGAAATGTGCCATAGCTTTTACCATAAATGATCCAGGTGTATTTGAAGTGTAATATAATCCAGACAGCACTTTTTGAAGTTCTATGTGTTGTTATGACATCATTAGGTTTGCTTCAAACAAGGTAAGATCTTCTTTAGGTAATAGTTAGTCCTTTGCTGATTAACTTAATTTCAGCATTTAACAATCATTTTCTTTTGGAAGATAAATTTTAGTTATTGATTCACACATCTGAGAATTCTGCAAGTGTTGTTACAAATCTCATTATCTCATGCTATTTAGTTTGTAGGTCTAAGTTTTCTGAAATATAAAGGGGTTGATATCTTTTTTTTTAGACTTTTTCTTTAAAATGCATCCAAATCCTCATATAACCTTCCTAGAAACCAGGTGGTTTATGTATCACTGTATTCAATGTACTTCATACAGTGGGAGATGACATTGGAGAAAACAAGTTAGAAGGATGACTGTCACAGCACACTGGAATTGCTGTGCATTGTACCTTGAGATCAAATAATTGTTTTACTTTTCCACAACATGATTAGGTTTATATCAGATTTTGGAGAATAAGTTTTTGTCTAAGATCGAAAAAGGCTAAAACAATACCTGAGGGAAAAATAATTTTTCTTTATAATAAAAAACAAACAAACCAGCAGCTCCTTCATTCTATGTATGTGGCTTGGACTTAGATTTCCTTATATCTTACAGAAAGTGCATGTTCAGGCTTTGGGAAAGCTTGATAATCAGAACCAACATTTCTTAAGTAATTGTATACACAACAGCAGAATTAACCTAAACTAACTGTTCATAAGACTCTAGTTTTCTCCCCCAAAATGGTTATGTGCTAATTTTCATGAGTGAAAGAAATATGAGGATAATTTTAAATAAATAACATTTATGTTTCATATAATTTACATATTTTATTTAATTTTTAATACATATTTTTATTGATTTCAGAGAGGAAGGGAGAAATAGAAACATCAGTGATAAGAGAGAATCATTGCTTGGCTGCCTCCTGCACACCCCCCCACAGGGGATCAAGCCCGCAACCTGGGCATGTGCCCTGGACCAGAATTGAACCTAGGATCCTTCAGTCTGCAGGCCTACACTCTATCCACTGAGCCAAACCAGCTAGGGGTTAATTTTTAATTAATAAGCTTTGATATTATTTTTATCCTTTAATTATTCATTAATTTATTTAGCAAATGAGAAGTGCTAAAATTTTATATATATTTTAAAAGTGGAACATACAGAATTATTTCATTTATTTTACATAGACTGTGAGAGAAAGGGGTGGAGTGCAATTCCAAGATTTTGGGCTTGGAGTACTGCAAGAGTGAGATGTTATTACTGAAATGTGAAAAACTGTAGGGAAATGCACATTAGGGTTTGATCAGAAGAGGTTGTTTTTGCAACATAGCTCTGAAAGACTTACTAAACATTGCATTGTACATGTTGAGTAGGCAGTTGGAATAGTGAAAGCTGGAGGTTTAAATTTGGAGTCATCAGTATAGAAATGTTATTCTATTTTATTTGTTCATAATTTTTATGTTTAGTGTTTTTTATATTTTATTTTCAGCATTGATTTATTGTTATATATCTTTATTATCCTATACTAGTAGCCCTGAGCACGAATCCATGCACCAGTAGCTCTCTGTGGGGCCTGGCTGCTCCGCGCCCACTGCCCAGAGGCTCTCCATGGCCCAGAGGCCCATCTGAGCCTTGGCCTGGCCAGAGTCCCGTTCGCTGCCGGACACAGAAGGCTTGCCTCATCGCCACAGCAACGAAGCAAACATTCCGCCAGGCCATTCATGCTGCCCACTCTCAGCGGCCGGACCCCCGGGACTGGGGGACTCTGGCGGGGCTGAGAGGACTGGGCACCACCATCTTGTGGCTAAGGGCACCACCATCTTTGTGACAGAGTGATGATTAATTTGAATATTACCCTTTTATTAGATAGCATAATAAAAACCTAATATGCAAATTGACCAAATAGCAAAATGACCAAATGGCAGAATGACCAGTGGCTATGACATACATTGACCACCAGGGGGCAGACACTCCACGCACGAGCTGCCCCCTGGTCAGTCAGTACACTCCAATGGGGGAGCACCACTCAGCCAGAAGCCAGGCTCAAGGCTGGCGAGCACAGCGGCGGTGGCGGGAGCCTCTCCCACCTCTCCAGCAGCACTAAGGAGTGACAAGCCAAGCAGTAAAGAGCAAGTAGGTGGGTGGTTAGGAGTGAGGGGTCCCAGTTTGCAAGAGGGTACAGGCCCGGTTGAGGGACCTCCCCCTGCCCCCCCCCCCCCCCACACACACACACACACACACACAAATTTTGTGCATCTGGCCTCCAGTTTTCTATAGTGGCACATTTGCACATTCTGTGGTGCTTTTTTAAAATTTGTCATTGTGATATATTTTCTTTTAAAACATAAAGCAGAGTAAGGTGATTGAAAAAGTATTAATAGTAAAAGTATACAGATCCATATTGTGGATGCAAAGTATCGAGACAGTGATTTTTCAGCCAGACTGTTTCTCTCAGCAGTCACTAGAATGTATGTTTCTGTTAAGATGAACCCAGTTGTATCATCATGGCTAGGAAAGAATTCAGAGCCAAGACCCAAACTGGAAGAGAACATTTATTTGGTAAATCATAGAGGAAGAAAAAGTAATTCCTAGAATAAATGGGCTTAGGAAACAAGTTATAGAGACAGAGGAAGGGCCCTTGGAGCTTGGGAGTGAGGAAGCTAATGGTAGTGTACCTGGGGCAGGGAGGGGGAGGGTAAGGTATGGGCAGGCTAATGGTAGTGTACCTGGGGCAGGGAGGGGGAGGGTAAGGTATGGGCAGGGCCTGGGAGGGAGAGCGCACTGGGCCCTTCATCCTAAGGGTTTTAGGGTGGAGATTTTAGGGGCATTCCCAGGGGAAGCTCTCAATAGAACATTCAGTAGCTTTCCAGGTGTGTCCTTCAGGGCCTAGGTCTCCACTGATTGATTGGCAGGCACCAGGGCAGGGGGTCATTATTCTTTGTTAAAAAATATATTTTTATTGATTTCAGAGAGGAAGGGAGAGAAAGAAAGAGGAAGATACATCAATGATTTGAGAAAGTCATTGGCTGCCTCCTGCATGCCCTCCACTGAGGATGGAGCCTGCAACCTGGGCATGTGCCCTGATTAGGAATCAAACCATGACCTTCTGGTTCATGGGCAGACTCTCAACCACTGAGCACACCAATGGGGTCTCCCTCCCCATTTTTCATTAGCATACAAAAGACTCTGTTACCGCTCAGAAGATTCCAGATATTTTAGGAGCCCAGTGCCAGGAAACTGGGACATAGACTAAATATTTGTATTTTATTATACCATAGCAATTTTGAATTTTTGACATTGGTATAATGAATGTAAGGTTTTTTTAAAAAAATAGCTTAGGTAGACATTATGTTCATAAACATATTAGAGAGAAAAATCTAAGGATATCATTTTTCTGAAAGAGTTATCCTATATTTCTAACTACTGAAAAAGTGTTACAAAATCAAGTCTAATTTTCTATTGTGAATATGCTACTATGGGTATAGCTATATAATGACAATTTAATGAAGTCTTATGAAAATTAGAACATTTAATTACTATAATTCATTTGTCTCCAAATCCTTTGTGAGGTATAATTCATTTGAATGTTTTGAATTGCTTATTTATATAATTTTTAAAAATTAATGAAGGAGCCATAATAGTTATGATTTTGAGATAAAATTTTTAAAAATTCACTATCTTTTTTGTTTATTTTTTAAAGTAATTGCTTTTTATTTTCCTTATCTTTTAAACATTTCAATAAAGTTCAAACTTTTGTTAAGTATCAATAAATATATTTAATAAAATCTCATTTAATTATATTTTATAAAATGAAATCTGACACACTATGGGCAAAACAAATATTATCCTAAAATGATTTCATTCACTTTAACATATTGAATTTAATGTAGTTTCAGCTCATAAATAATTACACAAGGAATGAGTAAATTGGAACTGTAGATTCCAAATACAAATAAAGGAATTTGAATCACTTTTGAATTATTTTAAGGCAGATCATTTATTCAATCATAAGCCAATTTTTATCCAGCTCCTCTGAGGTTGCTGCCATCAAGATATTTGTTACCACCTTCTATTCCTTCTTATTTTTTGGTATCTGCTAACATCTCTAGACCTGTAAATGCTCTTCTGTCTCTCCATTTTTCATTATACACGACCCCCTTCGTGTTCATACTTTCCTCCTTGGCCAGTGTAGATCCTATGGCCTCTTGAGAAAGGGTAAATTGAGTTTTGGTAGTGGCGCTTTTACTCCCTGAAGGTTGTGACAGAACTAACATTAGAGTTTGTATAGTCTTCAGGGAAAACACTATCAGCAGGGGAAATTTTTCACTTAGAGCTTGAAGGTGACAAAAACGGTCATGGATGAAATTTAGGATGTAGGGGAATGTGTTGATATTGGACGGTGAGTTCAAAGGACAAGATGGAATTTTTAGGGAAGAAAGGATATGGTGGAAAGTTGGATTTTATTAAGAGATGTACAAAGAAATGTGAGAATAAATGGACGGAATAGCCTGTAATCATTTCCTTACTATTTTCTCACTGTTAATTGCCATCTTGGTCAATAACGTCCTACCCAGGTCCCCTAGTTGGGTGACAACACTACTTACACTCTGCCTTAGATACATACTTGTTAACCCCAAAATTCTAAAAAATAGCAAGATATTGTAGCTCAGGCTCTTAATATTAAAGGTCATAAATAGATCATCCCTGATGGGCAAATTAAGGTCATAAGCTACTCAAATGAGCTAAAAACTTAACTTGCTCTGGATGCCCTAATTCCAAGGGAATACCGCATTTAAGTAAAAACAACAAAAATGTAACATGTTTTAGACTTTAACTTTTCTCATTCTCCTATTTTCTAGAAGTGCTTTCTAACAGAAGTGTTACTTTGTTATAAAATATTATTTTCTTTACCTCCTATTAAAATTGGTGAAAGCATGTAAGTCATAGTTACTTTACTGAAAAAAACTATGTATTAAATCATTGGACTTGTAATTAAAAAGTGCAGACAGTATAGTGGAAAGTTAGGTGTCTTGAGCTGCTCAATCCAGACTTGAAAATTTCCTAATCTAATTTTCTCTTGGCTGAGTACCAATTGTTGGATTTTCCCACTACATATAATTATGTATTTTTTTTTAAAAGGTCTGTCATCAAAGGCCCTGGTAATTTATAAATGTGCTATTTAGGTATACATTCTAGAATCATGTGGAAAGTTGAGCTTTTAAATGACACTTCAATGTGCTAACACAAAACTGCTCTCAATTCAGGAACTTAGATTGACAGTCTAAGGTTATAATTTAAAACTTTTTAGTTATATGATTAAGTAAACAAGCCATGAGCATAAAAAGTAAAAATTTATCAGCACAAGAATTGATATTAATGGATAGTAATATATTACATATACCAAAATGTGAGTTTAAAAATGGCACATTTCTCTGTCATAGTCATTTTCAATGCAGTTCTCTGATTTTTTTTTGCCATCTTTGAAGTTATCACTTCTTGTTCCATTAGCTATAGAAAAGTTTCTAAAATTGCCAGATCTGTCATAATGCCATATACTGAAACAGCAAATATGCAACATCTCAGTTAATACAAGAGTTCTGCTAGTAAAATTATTATGCCCATTTGTTTCAACTAGATTCTCTATCTTTTTTGAGTGTTTTCATTTTTTTTTTCTGTTAGCTTTCCTGTACTATTTTTTCCTTTTACTTGCTGATAACAATTTGAGTGCTTTTGTCATTGCATACATCTTCTCCCAGAGTGTCATATTTCTGTTAATTTTTTCTTTGTTAAAGGGAAATATATGAATTTAAATAATCAACATTTCCCTCTAGGTATATGTTTTTGAGGTCTTTTAACAATCCTTTTAAACTAGGAGTAAAAAATATTTTTCCTTTATTTCATTTTATTTCTATTACTTTTATTTGTCTTAGAGTTTTACAACTCGCTTTAAGAACTTTAATATCTTTGGAAGACATTTTGTTTTTTTGTTTTTTTATATAATGAGACAAATTTCCAACATCATTTGCTAAATAATACATCCTTTTTCTCCAGAACTGTGCTGCCATGCTATCCTCTATGGAATTTGTTTCTGCATACTCTCTTCTGTTCCATGGACATAGACTTTATTTCTGTACTATTACCACATTATTACCAGAATATGTTTAATATCTGGATCTGGTAGAATAAGTCCTTCCATTTTGATTATCTCTTTCAAAATTGCATTATACTCATGGACTTTTACTATTCTTTCACATAAATTTCAGAATCAGTTGTTAAAGTTCCTCTGATATATTTCTTATCATTATGGGATAAATCGTAATCCTGATGTTTATGTGCCACTTTATGATGCTATTTAGCAGCTTACATAGGATTTTTATTAAGTTCTTAAGTAAAATATTCTTATATTTTATTTTTATTCTCTTAAACTATACTTATATGATAATCTCATAAATTGTTTTCTTCTTTTCTATTTAGTCCTAACCTATATGAGGAAAGGATTATTTGTTACTTGAATATTAAAAAGCATATTATAAAATGTATTGAGGCTGGGGACTTGGGAGGATGTAGCAGCAGATAGATATGTATGCATATTTTATTATTGATTTCTAATTTAATTTCATTCATTGGAGCATATATTCTGATTGATGCTGATTCTCAGTACTTTATAGAGGCTGCCCTTTGGCCTAAAATGTGATTAATTTAAGATTTGTTATTTTGCTATTTAGAGCTTTGTTTATTTTTTATTAACCCTCACCTGAGGATATTTTTTCCATTGCTTTTTCAGATAAAGTGGAAGGGAGGGAGGGAGGGAAAGGGGAGAGAGAGAGAGAAACATCGATGTGAGAGAGACACATAGACTGGTTGCCTGCTGCACGCTCCTGGTCTTGGGTGGGGAGTGAATCCCAACTTAGGTACATGGTGTTAACCAGGAATTGAACCTGCCTTTGGTGTAATGGATGATGCTCTAACCATTTCACATACTGGCCAGGGCTAGAGCTTTTTATATATCAACAAAACTGAATTTATTTATTATATTGCTTAAATTTTCTATAACATTTCTTAATTTTTCTCATGCAAATAGTTTTAAGATATTATATTGAAATTCATAGTAACAGATTTAATTAGGAACAACAATATCTCACAGGGCTTCTGTATTAAAAGCAGACTTGGAATAGAGATCTTGGGTTATTAATGAGGCCTAATCATTGTCCAAGTGACTAGCTTCTGTGCACCATCTATGCAGGGTGACTTCTTTACGGTGGACTTTCGCTGTTCATCTGAATGAGAGGTTCAAGAATTCAGAGTTCACTTCAATAGCTCTTACTAATCGGTGATAACCTAAGGGTTGTAGACTAACCTTTTCTTAGTTCCATTCAACCCTGAAAAGATGCTGGTGAGATTACTTTAGTCATTGTGGAGGTGAGTAAACTAGGGCTTATGAAGGTTGAGGTTTTTTTCCAAAATTAAATGAAACGTGCCTGCTTCCAAGTGCGTTTCAGGGCATCCCTTGGTTCCATTTATTGGAATCTTTAGTAAGTACTGACATGTTTTAAATACTCAGTCATGCTTTTATGTTTTAGTTATTCTTATAGGTAGTTTATAATAAGGTGTTTATTCACAGATGGGGTATGATGAATGGTTTTGTTACAAGTTGTGGAAACGAGATGATACCATATAAAATGAGAAAGATTTTAACAGCAGTTCCACCTGCCAAAGCACATTCAGCAAAAATAAAAATAAAAAGTTATTAACTTCCTGACTTATTTTTGTTAATGTAAAAGTTTGTGCATCTTCTAAGTTGAAACAATAAATCATGAAATAATGTAATATATCCATTAAAGTACATCAACTCCCTGCATTCCAATGACCCATTTTATCAGCTCTGTAGTCATGTGTTCTAAAGGAAGTGTCAGTGAATTCTGAGACTTGATGTAAGTATATAAAATATTGGCCTGCTAATAGTGAGCCAGGAATTATTGTGATTCTGATTATAAGTACTAATAAGTAAAATATGTCAACATGTTGCTAATATTTTATAGATTTTGAAATGTTATTGACTAAAGTCAGAGTTTTCTTTAATCATAAGATAAAAGTTTTTGAAAAGAAATACAACTTTTTTCTTTATATAGACACATTGCCAATTATTTCATATTTTTATTCAAGGTTTCAAATGTTCAAAAACTCATAAGAAAAATATTAATGAAGTTCAATTTTAGCACATTTATCTCTTAATGAATTTTAATGAACTGTTACTGTATGATTTGATGTCTTCTTTCACCCCTTACTTTATGGTCAAATGATTACATTTAGAGAAACATTGCAGTAACTTAGTGGGCTTTTTGACACTGAGGGTATACTGTATTTATGAATTAAATTTAGATTTTTCATATACTAGTAATCTAGAAAAACCAGGGTTTCTAATGTAATGTTCATTGGAAATCAAGGTATACCTCATGTCAGTTGAGAATGTAAAAATTCATAGCATTTACTAAACTTAAAGAAATGTTTACAATGTTTCATTAATGTTTACAATGGAACATTATATAATCTGAGGCTTTATTTAAATGTAAATATTAAAGATCATTTGAGAAAGAGGCAGTGACTCCCTTTTCCTCCTTCGACTTCTACTTGATATATGAATTTCCAACACACCTAAAAGGAAACCTAATCATAGGGTGTTTGTATTTTTCCTTATAGTCCCTTTTTAAGGTTAGAAGATCAATATAAAACACTGATTTTAATAGTAAATATTTCTATAGTACTTTTGTATATTAAACTTGTGTGTATTTGCTTATTTTTGTGTGTGTTCAATAAAGGCGCCAGCCCTTTTACTGAGTATACACAACAGCTCCATGAAGAAAGCTCTCTGTTCATCCTCATTTCACGAAGGAGGAATCTGAGGCTCAGAGCGGTTAAATATTACCCCAGGGTTGCAGGGTTAGTAAACCGCTCAGCTGGCATTAAAGCTCAGACAGGCTGATTCAGAAGTCCATGAATGCAGTCACTATGATAAACTATTTTTCAGATATCAATATTAATAATCATAAAGTGGTATTACTTGCTTGCAACATCAGATTCTAAAATTGTATATCTTATTTTCATGAAACCTACCAATTC
The DNA here is from genome assembly GCA_026230045.1 of Corynorhinus townsendii. Lineage (NCBI taxonomy): Eukaryota > Metazoa > Chordata > Mammalia > Chiroptera > Vespertilionidae > Corynorhinus > Corynorhinus townsendii. Next base: position 39,715,141 of record JAPDVU010000001.1, read on the forward strand.
ATTTTATAATATATGGAGGTACTAAATTTTAATAAGTTTGTAGCTGTCTATGTACAATATAATAACTCATTATTCATTTTTAATTGATACCTTTTTATATATAAATTAGTTCTTTATCCATATTTTTGAGTCATAAAAACTTGCATAACATTGAGTTGTGGAGATAATATAATTAAAGTTTTATCAATCATTGATTTAATATTTATTGATTCTGATTTATTATACTTAATTATGCCTAATTTCAGATATCCAGTTCATCAGCAGTGTGAAATCTGTGATTAAAAATTTAATATTGGTGTGTGCTCTCAAATCTTCAATATTTTTATCAGGACATTGAGGCATTGCAATGAGAATGTTTATAATATATTTTATCATTTTTATTTATTTGCTTCATTTTATTTCCCTCTTAATAAATTTCATATGAACAAAATGTAACAATATATAGCTTTTAGTAGTACTATTTAATATCAATAAAATCCAGAGTTGAAATATAATCATCTTCTCTGTTGTTTATAATTTTTACATTCATGTTACTTTCATATTTTTCTAAGAATTTTTAATATATTTAATATTTAGTGATTTAAGCATATGACTGTAGTGAAACATAATTCACATTTTCCTCGGCAATGCTGAAATTACATTCCAAATGACTTTTCCTTTTAATCTTCTTATAGTGGTTAAAAAAGAGAGAAGGTGGAAAATAATAATGTAATTTTAGGGTGGTATAGTCCCAGTAATATAAAATACATTTGAAAGAAATATAAAGCAGTCAGGATTTCTATCATGTTGCTAATTGAACATTTTCCTCCCGGTGAGGTGCAAACATAAAATGTTTATATTTTTTTCTTTGATCATTACTCCTATAGCTGTACTATCTTAAATATCTCTTAACCACTGGGCAGCAAATTTCTTAATGCTACCTTAGATGTTGCCACTTGGCCAGTCTATTCTGATTAGTAAATGCCTGACCAATTTGAAACTTGAATAACATCCATTAAAACACCCTTTCTCCATTGCCTCCTGAAATTTGTGGCTGGAGAATTAGTGTGAGTAAGGTATTTCTTTCCTTCCTCTTTCCTCTGTTTCAGATATTCTGTGACCTTTGCAATACTAAAGGGCCTTGTCTTTACTATCCCAGACCCCTGGTTGGTAATATGGCAAAGCAAGGTCTCAGAGATAACTTCTAAGTGAAGTCTATTAACTTAGGTTGCTTCTGACTCCTTTTAGGATAGGGTTAACTGAATCCTCTTAGTCCTCAGGTTGGGAGGCTCATTATTGATTGAGGGGCAATAGAGAAAGGCCACCTCAACATACAGATACATAAGTATTTATTGCCTTTTTTCCTTCTTTGAAAAATAAATAGTAATCTTATCTTGAGAAGCTCACCCATATTGCCTTCATCATTCTTTTTTTTTCTTTATTAATTAAGGTGTTACATGTGTGTCCTTATCCCCCCATTACCCCACCACCGCCACCACCTCCCACTCATGCCCTCACCCCCTGATGTCTGTGACCACTGGTTAGGCTTATATGATGCATACAAGTCCTTTGGTTGATTTCCCCCCCTTACCTCCACCCTCCCCTACCTTCCCTCTGAGGTTTGACAGTCTGATCGATGCTTCTCTGTCTCTGGATCTGTTTTTGTTTGTCAGTTTATGTTGTTCATTATATTCCACAAATGAGTGAGATCACTTAATATTTACCTTTCTCTGACTGGCTTATTTCGCTTAGCATAATGCTCTCCAGTTCCATCCATGCTGTTGCAAATGGTAAGAATTCCTTCTTTTTCACCACAGCGTAGTATTCCATTGTGTAGATGTACCACAGTTTTTTAATCCACTCATCTGCTGATGGGCCTTTATCATTCTTACCCATACCAAATTCAAGGGAAATGTCTTTATCTCTTTGATATAATTCGTTTTATACCAGGAAAAGTAAATCCAGCTGCATAGTGAACCTGGAAATATTTGTATACTAATTGATATATATCATGATAGCTCTTTCTTGCTCTTCAACAAACCAGTCAGCTAATTCCCCAGCAATTCCAGAGGATCCCAGAAGGTATGAATCTTGAAGTTGATGGGATCAGTAAATCTGCTGGAGCCAGAAGCCATTCATTTTCCTTCACTGTTGTGACTCATCAGTGACCAGATCTTTTGGCTTGAGGATTAAATATGCAAATATACCTTTCATTACCTCGTCTTTCTTCAAACCTTACCCATCCCACTTTTTTTTTTTTACCCATCTCATTATTTTTACCCATTTTGTTATACTATCTAGATATAATAGAAAGGAAATGTAATAAAAATATTTTAACCATTTAAAATAGCATATCTCCTTTATAATAGATGTTAGAGTTAAAAAAACAGTATTTTAACTCTTAAAGTTAGAGAAAGTATATTGTATAACAAACTCAATCCTGTCCCTTTATCAACTGTCTATATTGATATGCTATACTATGAGTCTTTACATCATAGCATTAATTTATGAATTAATATTTTAGTCAAGAAATCTATTCTCTTAAAGATGTATTTTGAATTATGCTTCCATGGGGAGGTAGATGTTAATAGCCCTTTTTTGTGCTTTTGAATTGTTATAAAATATGTAAATATATGCATAATTATTATCTATGCAGAGACCCATAGAATTTTTAATTTTCATTCTAATGGTCACTTTTAAAGAAATTATGTGACATTAACATTTAAATAAAGTTATTAATTTTAGATGTTAGTAATAATAAAATAAAATTTTTCACAAAAGAGAAAAATGTATTTGCCAAAGAAGACACTGTTTTATTTGTTTCTTCAAAATTGTATGTACAGGTTATTTTATTTTCAGCAAATTACCCATTATAAATTATAATATGTGAGTTCCTGTTATCATCTGCTAAGAACATCTTAGGTCTTTGTGTCAACATTTTTATAAGTCTTTGAAAAGCTGAAGTAAAAATGATTTAGTCATATATCCTGGAATGAGATTTTGTTTCATTCGACCTGTGTTGGTAAATCAGAATGAAAATTACTTAGCTTGATAAGCTAGTTTCATAGGTAGATGTTTCTTTTTTAGAATTAAAATAATGAATCAAGAGTGTATAGCTTTGCCAGCATAACTGGTGGCAAAATTACTATCAATTTAATTTGGATTTGGTGGAGAGATATTATAAAGTTAGATTCTCTAAGCCAATAAAACATCTGACAAAATGATGGAAGGCTCTGACATATTATGGTTAATCTTTTGTGATGTCCAGATTTTAAACCCTTATATATTATTTATGTCACTCTGGAAGTAATATTAATGAATGGCTCTTTCCATTAGCATGAATATTTATATTGAATATGAATTGGGGATTTTATATAGCTAAAATATAAAATTAAATGCTTTATTAATTATTAGAGGCTAAGCTACTGTAAAAAATACTCTAAAATATAGCATCTTAACCTTATTTTATAAGACTTAAGAAGGAGGTGGTCTAAATCTAAACATGGTGGCTCCACATCAATGAACAGTTTCAATTGATAGGTCTGAGGCTCTGCTATCACTTTCTACTAGCAAGGGGGAGGGGAAAAGTGACAAGGGAAGCCCAATTCCAGTCCTTTAATTAGCATGACCCAGAAATGTCACAATTCATTTCTCTTCACATCCCAATGGGCACTACTTATACACTTGGCTATAGCCAACTGTCGGTGGAGGTGGATTTACAATATTTGTTATTGACTGGTATAACTGGATGATCCCCACAATTGCCAACAAAAATTGCTGAATTGCACCCAGATATCTCTCTTTTGGATTTTTACATTAAAGGTAAAACACCTCAGTGTGCAATTGTAATTTCTATTTTTTGAAACATTTATATTGCTTAATACACATTTGTAAGCCATTTTGGCATGTATTCCTATATGCTAACTTCTGTAAATTTCTTTACTTGACATTGAACTTGTCATCACAAATGGGATATACTGATGCTATGAGAATGCATGTAATGGAATAAATAGCACGTTATTTTCTATAACTTTCCAGTGTTACTATAGGCACAGCTCACAACTGTTCAATATGATCAATTCTTAGAAACACTTCTCCCTTTATCTTTCATACCTCCATGGCATTATTTAAATACCTCTTGGAATTTCACTTTCTTGCCTAAATGTTTTGTTTAGTGTCCTAGTCCAGCACTGCCCATTAGAACTGTTCGAGGACAATATGGCAGCTATGGGAGCTTTTGAATAATTGTAATGTGACTAGTGTGACTCAGGATCAGAACCTTAAACTTTATTTCATTTTAGTGAAATAAACCCATGTGGCCAGGACTTGCCATATTAGACAACACAGTTACTGCCTGTGCCATCCACAAACTCATGTTCACCACATCTCTTTTACTGCATAATAATACTAAAATGTCCTCAAATGGGTTTAGATACTCAACATTTATTATTTGGGGCTTTATTCTTTGGGGGAGAAATTCTATATTTCAAGTGCAACTGTAGCTTTAAATACATAATCACTATTAATATTTACTGAACACAGCACATATGTGTCAGGCACTGTTCTAGCACTTTATGTATAATATATCATTTCATTATCACAAGAAAGTTAGATGATAATTATCACCTTTCTGTAGATGCATAAACTGCCAAAACCACTGGTTAAAATGTTGCCTAGATCAAATAGCTGGTAAGTGGCTGAGCTAGGGTGTAAATCCCAGGCAAAATGGCTTCAAATCTCTAGCTCTCACTCCATTCTTTACTGTTTTATTTTTCTGGAGAGGGAGGTTTTCATCAGTAGTCCTCTTTATTCAAAATGCATCACAGTTAAGGCCTTTCTAAAAGCTTATTTGTATATGCATAATATCAGAAACTGTTGCCTCTGGCAAGAGGTATGAGAAAAGAGTAGACACTTTTTCTTCCTTTTCTCTCGCAATGCACTGAGCAGCATCTGTGTTTGTGAAAAGATGATCCACAACGTTCCTTATCTTTACTAATCTAGCACTGGGGTCTTAATTTATCAGAATGATAATAAATTAGTAAATATAAGTAATAATGAACAGGTGCTGTATGTTTGCTCCTATTACCACATAAGATTATTCAAATTTTTTCTTGGTAAACTAACAGAAATAATTCTAAAGTAGTCAGGATCAATTATTTTCAAAGGGCTGTAATGTTCAGATTTAACACAGGTCAGTTATCTGCAAGTTAAAATTACTTATTAGTAGGTGCATACTGTCCATAATGAAGTAATCTTATCTACCAATATTACAGAATAAGGATACCTTTAGGTGACATGGAATCTCTTATTTTAAGTATGCCCCTAAGCCTTTTTCAGATTGCTCATAAGATTTCTCATTCTCTAGAGAAATGTGATCTCTAAGAAATAAATGTCTCTGTCAAGTCACAAGTAATATGAGCACAGGATGAAAAAAAAATGGATTTTTTTAGTCTCATAAGGGATATTAAAGTTTTGTAAAATTGACTTTATTCCTTGTTATTTAAGTTCTCATGGTCATTTTAGAATTTACCTTTTGGATATAAAGGGAAAGTTATGATGCCTCTTAGGGAGGTGGGGGACAGAGGCCTTTGGGGACCAAGAGGATATTTTTCATATGAAATTCTTTGTCATAAAATGCTAATGTTGGTGTTCTTGTCTTTATGTCTATGCATACTTTAGCTATGAGGATAACAGACCCTTCATCAAGTAAGAATGACCTGAATGGCTGATAAATCCCATTTATCAGTGTGGTCCCATGAACCAGCTGTCAGATCTGTACTGAAAATTCATTAGAGCTTCTGTCATTCACGTAGAGGCAGAAGAGCAAACTGTGCAGGAAAAAACTCAGGCATACCACTTCTTTGCAGAATTCATATGCTGCAGGTGTACTGCCAAAAACAGAAACAAAAAAATTCTGCTTCACCTCTTTTAATTGGATATCCTGTGAATTCAGTGCCACAGTAATAGTGACTCACATGGCACAGACTCTTGATCTCTCTCCCTTCATTGTGATGTGCTCCTCTGTACTGTTTGTCCTCGTTTCTGTTGTTTGGTTGGACACCATTCATCTAAAACTACTTTGCGATTTGGTAGTATCTCTTTAAAATGACCTATGGGTATGAATCTACCCAATTGCAATGGACACTAATGACTTTCTATTTTAACTGTCCAAAAAGGGAAACAATGCCTCCTTGGAAAATTAAATTTTACATTTGCAATATTATCTCTTTCAGTTTGACACATGTCACTTGATTCATGATCTCGTTTTTTTTTTATAGAGTTTTTAAATTTCTGAAGCAAAGCTACAAGTCTGCACTAATCAAATGAAAGTGAACATAAATGTTCATATTTGGGCTTTTTTCATTTGAACATTTTAAAATTACATGCCCCGCAACACTAGCCGTAAGATTGGCAACCTCTTGGTGACCTTGTTCCGGACTTTCAGTTTGTTCTTCTGGTGAAGAGTCCTTTGTTTTCATTTTCTCCAATGCCATTTCACTTATTTCCTCATGCTCTTGCTTACTTTTTTTTCTTTAGAAATTGGGCTCATTGCAGTTTTATATTATTAACTGTTGGGCCCATAATGCGTTTTCTAGTGGATAATAGCTGATTTGAGTATTTTATCCTATCATTTTACTTCTAAATCTAAGTAGCATTTTGCCTGATTTAATGGCAATTCGTCCCATTTTTCCTTTTTTCCAATGTCTGTAAGAAGCTGAGAGTTTACCTTGAAAGTTCTCATATCTGGATCTAAATTGTAGATTAAAACATAAATGTCTAAGACGTTTTCTAAACCCTATAAGCATGCCACATACAATTGCAAGCTTCCTTTAGATTTTCTTTATTTAAGAATGTTAACACTAAATAGCTCCTTAATTATAAAGGTATCATGGCATATTTATAATAAAGCACATTTAATGAAAAAAAAGAATGTTAATGTTTTAATTAACACGTGTTAAATTTAGTGGATCTTTCAATCTGAAATACAGTGGCTCATGTTGTAACAAATAATGGTAAATGTTTGAGATTAATTTGAATAAGACTTCAGTTATATCTGACTACTTTGGGACCATATCTTTCTTAAGATGTAGTTCTCTGAAAAATTCATTAGACCAAGCTTCAGCTTATGGCAAACATAAATGATTTTTTACCCCTTCATTTTGCAAAGTTTTAATCCCAGTAAATAATTCTTTCTTAGTGTAAGTGGAGGATGACAGTCTGGTGAAAAGGACTATTAGGAAGGTGTGCTGCTGGGAAAGGGAGGAGAGTGTTAGTTCATGAGTGTACAGCGACCGAGACTGAGCTGGTCCTGTTCTCCTATGTTCTTAGAGAGGAGTTGAGAAGGATTACCTTTTCAGTTATTGGATTCCTATCTATTGGAAGTACTAATTCTTTGCTGATAGTAAATACATAACACATAAGCACAAATATATGGACTTTTGCTACCCGTTGATTACTATTGTGAAAGGCAGCTTGAAGGAAACGAGGGGAATGGAGTGAGACTGAGAATTTGTCTTCCATTCTAGACTACTTTGTTCATACCACTCCATCCCCATTCTCAGCTTCATTTTTCTCCCTTGAGTTCACAGACACTTCAAAGAGATGAAGGTGCCTGAACCTTTTAGCTTCTGTTCAACAAAGCTGCCAATTGCCTGATTTCTGAAATCTAGTCCAATGTAATGTAGAATATATATGTGTATATCTACATACATGCTAATAGAACTTTTAAAATTCATACATGTATTCCATATACTGGTTCCTTCTAATAATAGTTCTGTTTTTATCAGTAAACACTAAAAATTTTATGGAAAAAGAGGAAATACGGAAAAATGGGGTAAAAGTGTATCAGATGAAGCACTAATGGAAAGAGTCCAAACAGATATCATTATAACAATGAGACCAGTGGAGACTATCATAGCTTTATAGACTTATTTCTCCCTTGCCATTCATGATTACATCTCCATATCATTTACCTATGTGCTGCAAATACATGAAAAATCTAATAGTGCAAGTCTGCTTTTGCTTAAATGAATTTCTGTGTTCATAACATTTTCATGTATTAACTCCTCAAACTTGAAAAATCGTATCTCCATAAAAATCTCAAAGTACTTATACCACCTGTCTTGCATTTTCTGTCAATAAAACTTTCTGTAACATTTTTTCAGTGTCAGCTTTCTTGATATGATATGATTGTGTTCATTAAAAACCAATTATTTGATAACCCTTAATGTTTTCTTCTCTCTACAGGTCATGGGTTATAGGTGCAATAGCTCTTCTCTGCCTGTTAGGATTGACCTGGGCCTTTGGACTCATGTATATTAATGAAAGCACAGTCATCATGGCATATCTCTTCACTATTTTCAATTCTCTACAAGGAATGTTTATATTCATTTTCCATTGTGTTCTACAAAAGAAGGTAAGCTAGAATTCTCTATTTAAGAATAAATGGCCTATATCTTATGATAGTAAAGCAACCATAACAAAAATCATTCTTGATATGTTTTCCTCTAAGAAGTATGTTACTTCATTGATTTAATTTTTTAAATAGTAAAGACAAAATATAAGCACAATCGTTGGTGAATGTCTTAAACTGAAAAATATCGAAATGTAGTTTCATTTGGACACTGCACAAAACTTTATTCTTCTAGACTGGAACTTATAGTTCTGTGTTTTTTTTCAATAAATACTAGTATTTTTATTGGCAGATACATGAAATTTGTATCATAGGCAGTAGCTTTTCTAAGAAGTTATGGAGGTATGGTATGTGTATACATACACACATTATGTATATATGTATACATATAAATGGCATGGCATAGAAAATATATATTTTTTAGTTTCTTTAAAAACTAGTTTTTATGTACTAGAAATATAAATTTATAAACATTTCATGATAAAATAATATTTATATATATTTTTAAATATATTTTTATTATTTCAGAGAGGGAGAGGGAAAGAAAGATAGAAACATTAATGATGAAAGAGAATCATTGATCACCTGCATCCTTCACGCCCCCTACTGGGGATCGAGCCCACAACCTGGGCATGTGTCCTCTGGAATCACATCCAGGACCCTTCAGTCCGCAGGCCGGTGCTCTACCCACTGAGCCAGTCTAGCTAGGGCATATTTATATTTTTTAGTGAATGATGTAGTACTTAGTAATGGTCTCTGTACTTCTTTTCTTTAAAAACATATTTTATAAAATCTAGGAGTCAGGTGATTAGGATGCAATATTTAATTTTATACTGGTCTATTTTGTGATTTTTTTCACATCTACAAGGACCTAAAATATTCATTTTCAAAGTTAATTTTAGCAACTAAATACTTTTGTTAAATTTTTTTAACCTCAACATTATCTCATCTTATACTCTTTAACTCTATTAAAAATGTGATACTTGACCTGGCCAGTGTAGATCGATCAGTGGATAGAGCATTGGCCTGCACATTGAAGGGTCACCGGTTCAATTTCTGGTCAAGGGCAAGGACCTGGGTTGCAGGTTCAATCCCTGACCCTGGTTCAGGCTCATGAAGGAGGCAACCAATCAATGTGTTTCTCTCACACCGATGTCACTCTCTTTCTCCCTTTTTTCTCTCCCCCCCTCTGCTTCCCCCCCTTCCACTCTCTCTGAAAACCAATGGAAAAAAATTATTCCTCCGGTGAGGATTTCTTAAAAAAATGGTATTTATAGTTTTGAGCACATAGTTAAGACTGTCTGAGTCTGAATCCTAGTTACTCCTTTTAAAGCTTCTGTGACTTTGGGCAAGGTAATTAACCTTTCATGCCCCAGTTTCCTCATGTGTAACACGAGGTAATAATTATGAGATATTGAGAGGTGGGCCTGAAAATGAAAAGGCAAAATATGAATATTTTTTCTAAGAAAGAGATAATACCTAAAATTTTTCTTTGGAAAATAAAGAGCAAAAATATCTCTCTCTTTAAATTTTTCATTTGAGAGACTGATGGGATGTAAAACAAAACTTGAGAAGGGTGTCTGCAAATACACATCACTAGAAATTGAGTTTGATATCCAGGTAGAGATATTAAACCTCACAATCCAAATCTAAGTCTAGAGTTTTTAATATATTTAACGTATTTAACATTGAAATTTAAAAAAAAAATATGTCAAGCTCGATTTCATGATTCATTAGAACAGAGTTTAGCAAACTACAGCTTTTTGGTGAAATTTATTAAGCTGCCTTTAATATTTTACAGCCCATCAACCAAAAAATGACTTTTACATTTTAAGTGGTTATATTTAAAATTTAAAATAAGTATGTGACAACATTCTTAGTTTTGCCTCTTGGGTTACAAAGCTTAAAATACTGATTGCCTGGCCCTTCATGAGTAAAATAGTCAAATCCCTATATATAAACATCCTTTTATGATTTATAATAATATATAATAGCATATTGTTCTTTCATCCATTGTCTTCCCCATCCCCTCTTCTTTTCCCCTAAGGAAAAAAAAATGTAAAAACACCAACAAGGGACTTCTCTATGAAATTGCAAAAATCTTAGGAGATTTTTCTTTGATACTTTTTTTTTTTAAATTGAGATGTAACATTCTATAAATGTAATGTTTACAGTATGTTCATCTGATACACGTATGTGTTGTAAAATGTGTTAGCTAATACCTCCATCACCTCAAATAATTTCTATTTCTTTTTTGCGGTGAGAACATTTAAGATCTCCTCCCTTTGCAAATCTCGAGTATACAATGGAGTATTGTGACTATAATCATCTTGTCTATTAGATTCCCCAAAACTTATTCGTCCTCTAGCTAGAAATTTATAGCCCTTGACCCACATCTCCACATTTCTTCAACCCCAAACCTCTAGCAACCACCATTCTAGTATGTTTCTATGAGGTCAGGTTTTTTAGATTCCACATTTGAGATCATACAGTCTTTATCTCTGTTTTAGTTCACTTAGCATAATGCCCTCTAGGTTCATCCATGCTGTTGCAAATGGCAGGATTTCCTTCTTTCTCATGGCTGAATAATATTCCATTGTATGTATGCACCATATTGCATTATCCATTCATTCATTTATGGACACTTTGGTTGTTCCCATATCTTGGCTATTGTGAATAATGCTGCAGGAAACAGGGGAGTGCAAATATCTCTTCAAGATTGTGATTTCATTTCTTTTGGATAAATACCCAGAAGTGGGATTGCTAGGTCGTATGGTAGTGCTGTTTTTAATTTGTGAGACACCACCATACTGTTTTTCATGGCTCTGCCAATTTACGTTCCGACCAATAGCGCACAAAGGCTCCCTTTTCTCCATATCCTCACCAACACTTATCCCTTATCTTCGAGATGATTAGTATTCTAACAAGTGTGAGGTAATAGCTCATTGTGCTTTTCATTTGCATTCCCATAACTAGGGATGTTGAGCATCTTTCATACTGGCTATTTGTATGTCTTCTTAGGATCAATGACTATCCGTGACCTCCATCCATCTTTTAATTGCCATTGATTTGTGTGAGTTCTTTATATACTTTGGATATTAACCCCTTATTAGATATATGATTCAAAAATATTTTCTTTCATTCTGTAGATTGCCTTTTTATTGTATTGATTGTTTCTTTTTTATTTATTGCTTTGAGAGAGAGAGAGAGAGAGATCAATTTGTTTTTCCATTTATTTATGCATTCACTGGTTGAATCTTGTGTGTGCCCTTATTAGGGATCTAACCCATAACTTGGGGGTATTGGACAATCAATGTTCTAACCAACTCAGCTACCCATCCAGGGCTATTGATTGTTTCTTTTGCTGTGTAGAAGCATTTATTAATTTTTGCTTTTGATATCATATTCATAAAATATTTACTAAGAACCAATATCCAGGGGCTTTTCCCATGTGTTTTTTTTTTCTCTGAGTTTTATGGTTTCAGGTCTGTGATTGTCTTTAATCCATTTTTAGTTAAATTTGGTGAGTTGTGTAAGATAGGGATTCAATTTCATTTGTCTGCATGTGGTTATCCAGTTTTCCCAACACCATTTAAGTGAAGAGATTGTCCTTTTCCTATTGAGAATTCGTGGGTTCCTTGTCAATTATTAGTTGACCATATATGCAAGGTTTTATTTCTGGGCTCTCTATTCTGTTGGTCTAGGTGTCTATTTTTGTGATAATACCATACTGTATTTATATAGATTTATAGTATAGTTTCAAATCAGGAAGTGTGATGCCTCTTTCTTTGTTCTTTCTCAAAATTGTTTTGACTATTAAGGATCTTTTGTGGATCTGTACAAATTTTAGGATGTTTTTTCTATCTCTGTGAAAAATACCATTGGAATTTTGATAGAGATTGCATTTAATTTATAGATGGCTTTGAGTAGTATAGATATATTAAAAATAATAATTCCTTTCGGAGATTTTTCTTAAGCCATCTTTTTTAGTTTCAAAAATATGCCCCTGCTAATGTAGTTGCTCATACATTTTCATTAGAGAAATGTGGAATATTTCATTTTTGAGCTATTTTTAATAGGGTTCAACTCATTAACAAAAATCAAATGCTGAGTTGTCATTTTTTTCTGAATATGGGTTGCATAATTGTGTCACTAGTATTTCCACTGATGACATTAAAGTTATCACTTCTTCTTTTGTTATGCATTAAATTATGTGTTACATCTCAGAGTTTCAGAACTATTTTATTTCTGATCTAAGTATATAAAAGAAATGTTCCATTAGTAAGGCATATTTTCTTTCCCATCTTCTTATTCCTAAACAACCCCACGTTGAAAGACTAACATATTTTATTGGGGTAAGGTGGAATATCATGTGAAATAATAGATTAGAATATGCAAATGATTTAACAATCAAATAACTTTTATTGTAATTTAAAGAAAAATATATAACGGATATGATCCAGTAACTAATATAGCTAAATGTGGAACTTGGCATCACTAGGTATCTTGATATGCTGATTACCTACATAATCAGTTCAGAACATTTAACCTTTGTTGGAAAATGTAAATAGTCTATGATTCCTGTGGCTCATACAATACTGGTGCCTTTGTAATAGGAAGGAAAATGTTTCTCTTTCTTCTCTCTCTTATCTCTTTCCTCTTCTCCTCTCTCTCTCTCTCTCCAAAATTATTTGTTTAGATTTAAATCACTTCATTAAAAAAATACTTTCTCTTCGAAAAAGAGAAATTAGTAATTGAATATATTAGGAAAAAAAAGTAGGGTGTAGGTTATGATAAAAATTTAGGTTCATGGAGATGCTTCATAAATTCACTACAAATTAATAAATTGTAATTGATAGTGCTTACCTTTGTGTAGAGATTATTTTAAGCTCTCTCAAATCTAATTAAAACAGCTATCTTTTTTTCAGGTACAGAGAAGGAATAACCCTATTAGATTACTTCAATAATTATATTAATAATATATAATGCCTTTTTTGGTCATATATTAATGTTAGAAATGTGGTCTCCTAGAACTTTATGATTACAGAACTCCCATGAAATTTTGACTTTTTTCGCATAAGGCACATTTCTTAACCTTTTTAGTCTTTCAGTTTACTTTTATTACTTAACATTTTCAGCATCCTTATCTGTAAAATGTAGGTAATAATTATTTTCCAGTCATTATTTGGAAGGGGCCTAGTACAATTCCTGTCAATTAGTGATTAAAAATTAGAAGCATGGTTACTCTACCCTCCCCAAAACTCACACATATCCAGGATACACATGTATGTGGGCAAAAGCTTATTTCTTTAAAAAATAAACAAAATATGAATTGGCTGGTAAATACTGAATAAAAATAAGTATTTCTTATTATTGATAAACTAGAAGCCCGGTGCATGAAATTCATGCATGGGGATGTGTGTCCCTCATCCCAGCCTGCACCCTCTCCAATCTGGGACCCTTCAAGGGATGTCCGACTGCCCGTTTAGGCCCAATCCCGGTACCGTCAGGCCTAAACAGGCAGTCAGACATCCCTCTCACAATCCAGGACTGCTGGCTCCTAACTGCTCGCCTTCCTGATTGCCTCTAACCGCTTCTGCCTGCCAGCCTGATCACCCCTAAACACTCCCCTGCCAGCCTGACTGATCCCTAACTGCTCCCTGCCAGCCTCATCTCCCCTAACTGCTCTCCCATGCTGATCTGGTCCCCCCACCCAACAACTTTAGTGATAACTTTAATGTCATCCCCTGCAACCCTGGATCCACCCAAACTGCCCTTCCCTGCAGGCCTGGTTCCCCCCAACTGTCCTCCCCTGCAGGCCTTGTTTCCCCCAACTGCCCTCCCCTGCAGGCCTGGGTCCCCCACAACTGTCCTTCCCTGCAGGCCTGGTCACCCCCAACTTCTCTCCTCTGCTGGCCTGGTCATCCCTAATTTCCCTCCCCTTCAGGCTTGATAACCCCCAACTGCCCTCCCTTGCAGGCCTGGTCCCTCCCAACTGCCCTCCTCTTCTGGCCATCTTGTTGTGGCCATCTTGTGTCCACATGGGGACAGGATCTTTGACCACATGGGGGCAGCCATCTTGGGTGTTGGAATGATGGTCCATTTGCATATTACTCTTTTATTAGATAGGATGTAGTATGGAAGAGATTGATTAGAAAACAGATCAATACAATCTTAAATATCTTAAATATCTCTGATATGTAATTTGGCATTTCATATCAGAGAGCGGCCTCAAAGATTAGTACATCATGCCTGTCTGTTTGACTCACATGCTCCTCAACACTTAGAATGCCTTTGTCTCTTTTATCTATCCTTTCTTTCAACCCAATCTTCTAAACTGGCTAATTCCAACCTATCTTTTGAAGAGTTTCTCAGAAGTCCTCTGTTCTGAGAAGCCTTTCTTGGTCTGCTGCTTGGTTACAGCAGGCACTCCACATTTTGACTCACCTGACTCCATATTCTTGTTCCTTTTTCAAAATAGTCATTCCATACATGAAAGTTCTTCAACCAAATCCGAGTTCATTCTTTCCCTAATTTGCTAAATGTGTGCTAGAATAAAACTTGAGAATATTAAGGTATAATGTTTTAGATTTGATTACTAATTTTAATATATCATTCACTTTCTTTTTTATTATAAATAATATTCTTCAAAAAGTATATATTTATTATTACTTTGAAATAAAATTAGATTGGGATATTACATTGTCACCAGTTGTGGAAAGATGAACTCAGGTGAAGCCAGTATATAAAGAGCTAAGAATACGTATGTACCATGTTACTTTGTAATGAATATAAATTTGTGGATGTATAACCAACCAATAGCATGTCCCAGAATGTGTTTTGGTTAATGGACACATGGTTGGGATTATTGTTAATTTTTGTGTGATTAAATAGGCAATAATAAAAATTTTTAACATGATAAAAGTTTCCCCCCCAAATAGTTGATATAATAGTTTACTGTTTGTTTGAAAACATCCACTTAAAATATTTTCTCCTCTTTCCTGTGTTTTATACTATAACTGGATTAAGAATTTAATCAGCAGTGCTATAAAGAAAAGAAACCATATTTCTCTGTGATTACTGAATAGAACTATTTCAAGAAAATACATTTTAAATATGTTGAATCTTATATTCTGAAGTTGCAAATTTGATCTCTCTTAAGAGAAATAAACTCCGAAGAAATAGAGTACATGTAAAAGAAATGCTTGCCCGGCCAGTAGGGCTGAATGTTTGAACGTTGAGGATTCCATTCCTTGTCAGGGCACATGCCTGAGATTCAGGCTTGATCCCTAATAGGGGGTGTGCAGGAAGAAGCTAATCCATGATTCTCTCTCATCATTGATGTTTCTACGCCTCTCTCTGAAATCATTTTTTAAAAAATTAAAAAATGCTTAAGCCTACTGCATTCCTTTTTGCTATTTTTAAATACTTTCTCTCTGCTCTCTCTCTCTCACTCTCTCCCGCCCTTTCTCTATCCCTACTTCTCTCTATATAAATTCCTTGCTAGACTTCTGGGTAAAGCCAGTTATACCAATAGGATACTTCATATCAAATTTATGAGGCTAAAATAGCATCTAGAAGAGTCTTACATTTTGGTTCTTTGATCTAAGAGGCATATGTTATGGTGTGGTTGGAAGTGTGTGTTTTAAAAGTCTCTGAGCAAAATTTCAAGTTAAATGGTATGAATATCATTATTTTATATTGTAAAAATATGCTGAACAAACTTTCTTGTGTCTGTATGGCAAAGAAATAATTATATTATCTAAAAATAAAACTCATATATTTTATACCACAGTTCCTGGCTGAAGTGAATGGCTTGCTAACAGAAGTTGCTTTTTAATTGGCTAGGTACGAAAAGAGTATGGGAAATGCCTGCGGACACATTGTTGCAGTGGCAAAAGTACAGAGAGTTCCATTGGCTCAGGGAAAACATCTGGTTCTCGAACTCCTGGACGCTACTCCACAGGCTCACAGGTAAACCATGTTTGTTAATTAAAATGAAATACCTTTCACCTATATTTTGTTATGGAATGCCTCCCTTTCTTGACCAGCTCTATTTTCTCTCCCAAGTGTTTAACACATCAACTTTTAGCGTGTCTCAAACAGGCATGATTATAACAGAAATTTAAGAAACCAAATTGCAATAAAATCAAGAAACGTAGGGTCTAAGTTTGTGTAACAATTAATTATTTCAAGTTGATTCAGTGGACTGAGTCCAGAGGTGGGAAAGGAATTGGGCGTTTCAACCAAAATTCTAAAAAATTAATATTTTTACATATGTGATTCTTGAGTTAATTGCTTCTTTAAACCATTGTAATAATCCTCTATAACATACTAAAAGTATTTACTTATTAAATGGTATGCTTAGTAAAAACAGTTATAACTCATAACAGTGTTGTTGGCTGATTACTTGAAGAGCTTGTCAGGGGAGGGAAGGATACTGTAACAGCTTTCTTGTTTAAACTAGTTAAATGCTACTGTCATTAGCCCAACACTAGATAGAGTAGCTGCTCTGTCCCTCATCAGGGAAACTGTAAACTTTTAGGTAACCTGTCAGCCATTAGTCCCAAGCCACAGTGTTAGCCTAATGGTTATTATGTAGAAATTTCAGCAACTTGAGGAGACTAGAATGAGCCATTAGATAAAAACATAGCATTAGGTGGGTCATGAGTGGGTTTGGGTTCAGACTAGCAGGTTAATATTTTTAAGATTGCATTATTCAGTGGGAGAAACAATCATGTTTTCAGTGTTGTTGGTAAAATTTTCTGAAGAAGACTTGAATTTAAATAAAGTTATAGATAAAGACATATTTTCTTAACTCCTTTAACTCAACCAATACATATAATTATTTTTTGTAAATTTGGTAATTTTACATAACATAAGTAAGATCACTTCATTTGTTCATTATTTAACTAGAGGCCCGGTGCACGAAATTCATGCACAGCGGAGGGGGGGGGGTGTCCCTCAGCCCAGCCTGCATCTCTCCAATCTGGGACACCTTGAGGGATGTCCTACCTGGATCAGGCCTAAACGGGCAGTCGGACATCCCTCTCACAATCTAGGACTGCTGGCTCCTAACTGCTCGCCTGCTTGCCTTCCTGATTGCCCCTAACTGCTTCTGCCTGCCAGCCTGATCACCCACTAACTACTCCCCTGCCAGCCTGATTGATGCCTAACTGCTCCCCTGCCAGCCTGATTTCCTCTAACTGCCCTCCCCTGCCAGTCTGATTTCCTCAACTGCCCTCCCCTGCCAGCCTGATTGCCCCTAACCACTTCTGCCTGCCAGCCTGATCAAACTTCCCTCCTCTGCCAGCCTGGTCACCCCTAACTGCCCTCCCTTGCAGGCTTTATCACCCCCAACTGCCCTCCCTTGCAGGCCTGGTCCCTCCCAACTACCCTCCCCTGCTGACCATCTTGTGTCCACATGGGGCAGCCATATCGTGTGTTGGAGTGATGGTCAATTTGCATATTACTCTTTTATTATATAGGATTGGCTTATAAATTTAGCAGATTAAATTTTCCAAACAATTTAATTCCTACACTTAGAAAATTAAATATCTTTGTAACCTTATTTTACACAAATATTTTTATTGATTTCAAAGAGGGAGGGAGAGGAGAGAGAGATAGAAACATCAATGATGAGAGAGAATCATTGATCAGCTGCCTCCTGCATGCCCCACACTGGGGAATGAGCCCACAACTTGGGCATGTGTTCTGACTGGGAATCTAACCTCGACCTCCTGGTTCATAGGTTGATGCTCAACCACTGAGCCATGCAGCTGGGCTATCCTTGTAACCATTAAATATCATTTACAAATTTAATATATCTGATTCTCTCACACACATCCACTGTACAGTTGTACACACCTAACTAGCTCTTGAACTTTTCTCGTAAGTACTTTCCTCAAACTAATGAAATCTTCTTTTAACTTACAAATAAAACCACACATCTAATATCAATCTAAAATTTTGAACTAAAAATTTTAAAACTAACATAACTCTCTAACCTATGAGACTTTCTTATCACTTAAATTAACTGCAAATTATGATCATGAAATATTCCTACACTGGGGGTCCCTCAGCCCAGCCTGTGCCCTCTCGTAGTCCGGGACCCCTTGCTCCTTACCTCCGACCTGCAGTGGAGGCAGGAGAGGCTCCCACCACCGCTGCTGTGCTTGCCAGCCATGAGCCCGGCTTCTGGCTGAGGGGCATTCCCCCTGTGGGAGTGCACTGACCACCAGGGGGAAGCTCCTGCATTGAGTGTCTGCCCCCTCATGGTCAGTGTACATCATAGCAACTGGTCATTCTGGTCGTTCTGCCTTAACAGTTGCTTAGGCTTTTATTATATAGATATAATACACAATTGTTAATCATTTGAATTTAATTTGTCTTATTACTTCTATGCCTTACTGAGGTTTCAAATTAGGGGACCAGATGTTGCAACTAGGTGGGCTGAGATTTCTTAGTTTAGAACTAGAAACTTGCCAATTAGAAATCTGAAGTCTCACGTAAGAGTTGGGGCACACCTAATGATGCTTCCAGCCCAAGCCCCTAGAGGCCCAGTGCACAAAATTCGTGCATGGGGGGGGTCCCCTCAGCACAGCCGGGATCCTCTCCAATCCAGATCCTCTCAGGGGATGTCCAACTGCCGGTTTCGGCCTGATCACCCCTAACTGCCCCCCCCTGCCAGTCTGATTGCCCTCAACTGCCCCCCTCTGCCAGCCTGATCACCCCTAACTGCCCACCCCCGCTGCCCTGGTTGCCCCTTAGTGCCCTTCCTGCTGGCCTGGTTGCCTCCAACTGCCCTCCTGCCGACCTGGTCGCCCCTCACTGCCGCCCCTGCCGGCCTGGTTGCCCCTCACTGTCCCCCTGTTGGCATGGTTGCCACTCACTGCCCCCCTCTGCCGGCCTGGTCACCTCACACAGCCTGCTGGTCAGTCGTTTGGTTGTCCCTCGCTGACCCTCCTGCCAGCCTCATTGCCCCACACAACCTGCTATTCTGTTTGGCTGTTACTGTGAGGGCGTCATGACCAATTTGCGTATTACCCTTTTATTAGTATAGATGATGCTTCTAGTCCCTTGTCATACCTCATAGTCCCTATCTCCTCTTGTAGTAATCTTTTCCACAACTTTTTAATTGAAATGGCTGAGATTCTGTATATCATCCAGCTTGGTTAGGTCCTGCATGCTTTTCATATAATTGAACTCACCAACCATCATCCTGTAGTCATTTTATTGAAATTTGCCATTAAGAAAACATGATATTGGGGACTTTCTTTTATTATATTACAACAATGTTGTGCAGTGTTTAGCAATACTTCTAAGCTACAAGATAGAGCAATGTAGCTCAATAGAATAATCGTTGGCTGGGTAGACCTTGTTGTGAATACTATCCTTGCCGTATATCTGCTCTGACACAAGTTACTTAATCTCGTTGAACTCTCAGTTTTTTCATCTGTAAAGTGGTGGCAATAATACTGATTTCTTATGTTGTTAGGAATACTGAGCTAATGAATACAAATTAAGTGTGCTCAATAAACTGGAGCAGCTACCATTTATTAGTGTCATTATTACAGATACGTATTTTAAAGTTGTATCATATTTTTTCACTTTTATCATCTTAACATCACAATTCTAATCTTGACTAAAAACCATACATTATCTTACTATGCTTAATGTAATACTAATTCTAATTAACAATGACACTCCAACCGAACATAAAATGAAAGTTACTTAAATCCAGTATGTTTAAGTAAAAGTAATAAATGTATTTCATATTAACTGACCTTTCATAAGCAAAATCTAAAATACTGATATTAAGGTAAGTTTTAGGAGTATGGGTGCTTTTTCACATCAGAGAACTTGTAAAATAGCAATATATGTATTTTTTTTATTGAGAAATATTGAGTGTCTCCTGGAGAATACCAAGCAATCTTCTAAGCTTTGGAGATTCAATGGTTAAATGAC
Organism: Corynorhinus townsendii; assembly: GCA_026230045.1. NCBI lineage: Eukaryota > Metazoa > Chordata > Mammalia > Chiroptera > Vespertilionidae > Corynorhinus > Corynorhinus townsendii. The sequence continues at coordinate 39,735,500 of JAPDVU010000001.1, forward strand.
AGATAACTTCCCCTATGATTGGGAAGCTTCAATTCTAGTTGTGGAGGACAGAAAATTTATTAACAAGCCAATAAACCAACAGATGACTACTGTCCAGGTGGCTCCTTGGATTCAGTGCTGAAGAACACTATTTTGGAAAATGATGTGTATACCAAGGTTCTGAATGATAGGAAGGGAGTTCAGGGGGAAAGAATTCCAGATGATGGAACATCTAATACAAAGCCCATAAGGTAGGGAGAACTTGCAAATTCCAGAATAGAAGGATTGTCATTGGTTAAAGTGGATGAAAAAGCGATTGGGAGATGAATTCAAAGGAGAAGAGTAAAGACAAATCCATGGGTACTTGTAAGCACATGTGAGTTCAGATCTTATTTAGATTACTTTAGAAAGTCAATGGGATGGTTTAGAAAAATAAGTGACAGGATGTAATAAAAATCATGTCAATACTAGGTAGATAATGGAGGGAAATCGATTGACAAGACTAAAATATGAAAATCTTACACACCGGTTGCTCCCCTATAGCTCCTTCCTGACTAATCACTTTTAAAAGTTTGGCAATACTGCCCTGTCATTGTGGCTCAGAGGTTGAGTGAACCAGAATGTCATGGTTCAATTCCCAGTCAGGGTACATGCCTGGGTTGTGGGCTCGATCTCCAATGTGGGGAGTGCAGGAGGCAACCAATCAATGACTCCCTCTCATCATTTATGTTTCTATCTCTCTTTCCCTCTCATATTTAAAAACAATAAGATAAAAGTTTGGCAATACTCATAATCAAATAAACATGTATACACTGAGATGTATTTAGTTTTGGTGTGAGTGTGTGTGTGAGTGTGTGTGTGTGTGTGTGTGTGTGTGTGTAAAAGCTATGGATTGAGATACAGTCCTTCCCACTTTGACCTTCTTTTAATTGTTGTCATTTATATTTTACTGACTTTTTAGATGAATTAATAACTCTTATTATATGATTTGACACATAAAATGTATATGTCATTTATTAAATTGTGAAGCATAGTAATAAAATGAACATTTGTGAACTCAACATCCAAGTTAGGAAATAGAACATGTCCCATATGTTTGCCCCTTCTTAAGACTTCTCCTTAATCAATCCTTATGCCATTTCACTAAAGAAAAACTTACAACTTTTTTTTTTCATTTCCTTGACTTATTCTAATAGTTTCTCCATATCCCCAAAATAGATGTTGTTTAGTATACCTTTTTAAAATCTTCCTTTTAATCACGGGCCAGTGTGGCCCACTGGTTGAGAGCCATTCCGTGCACCAAAAGGTTACTGATTGCACAGATGCCCACACTGTGGGTTGGGTCTCCCCAGCCAAGTGTGTATGGGAGGCAACGTTTCTCTCCCTTTCCTTTCCTTTCTCTCTAAAATCAATAAAAACATATTTAAAAATGCCTAACTATGTGTAGTCTTCTGTGACTTGCTTTTTTTACCTCCATTTCTAAGGCTCATTTTGGTTCATTCCATGAGCTTTTAAGTGTTGGATTTATGTCATATACTATATATTTTTTCCTCGGCCATGCAATACTTTTCCCTTTTCTTCTGCTCCTATCCAACTCTTATTTTATACAGTAGAGCGAGTTGTTATATTCATAGAACAGGCGCCAAATAACTGAACTCAAATACGGGTTATTTTACTTATTAGGTCTGTGACATTGGACATGGTAATAACCCTCTGAACCTCAAATTTCTGATGAATAAAGACTACCTATCTCATGGAGTTCTTCTGAGGTTTCAAGGAAGTGTATACATGAAAAATACATAGCATAGCCTAGAACACAGAAAGAATTGATATAAACTATATATTCTCTATATCCTGGTACATGATAAATATTATACATATAATATTTATCATGTACCACGCATTATTTCAGTTGTGTGATACATCAGTTAACAAAAAGACAAAAATTCCGTTTTGGTAGACCCTCCAATACAAGAGTAGGCAAATGTAGATTTAATTGTATGGAAAATAATGCAATAAATTAATAGCAACATTAGAATAAACTGTGTTTTGCACACTTACAACTGTAAACATACTTTTGCCCACCCCTGTATAATGTAGATATTAGACATTAGATGTTGAACATCTCTATATATAAAAGCCTAATATGCAAAGTGTCCCCTCGGGAGTTCGACTAACTGGGAGTTCCATTGCTCGCTATGACGTGTGCTGATCACCAGTGGGCAGCGCGGAACAAAGGAGAGCCATAGCTGGCAGCCAGGGAAGGGAGACCCCAGCCCACAGCTGGCAGCCAGTAGGGACCCTACCTGTATACAATTTTTGTGCACTGGGCCTCTAGTTAAATATAAGAAACAAGTACATAATTATAATGTGTAGTATTATAGTAAACTAGAGGCCTGGTGCATGAAATTCGTGCATGGGGGGTGTGTCCCTCAGCCCAGCCTGTACCTTCTCCAATCTGGGACCCCTCGAGGGATGTCCAACTGCCCGTTTAGGCCCGATCCTGGGATCGGGCCTAAACGGGCAGTCGGACATCCCCCACACAATCCAGGACTGCTGGCTCCCAACTACTTGCCTGCCTGCCTTCCTGATTGCCCCTAACTGCTTCTGCCTGCCAACCTGATCACCCCCTAACCACTCCCCTGCCAGCCCGATTGCCCCTAATGGTCCTCCCCTGCCAGCCTGGTCACCCCTAACTGCCCTCCCCTGCCAGCCTCATTGCCCTTAACTGCTCTCCCCTGCTGGTCTGGTCCCCCCCAACTACCCTCCCCTGAAGGCCTGGTCCCCTCCAACTGCCCTTCCCTGCAGGCCAGTCGCCCCCAACTTCCCTCCTCTGCCAGTCTGGTCACCCCTAACTGCCCTCCCCTGCTGGCTTGATCACCCACAACTGCTCTCACTTGCAGGCCTGGTCCCTACCAACTGCCCTCCCCTACTGGCCATATTGTGGCAGCCATCTGGTGTCCACATGGGGGCAGCCATCTTGTGTGATAGAGTGATAGTTAATTTGCATATTACTCTTTTATTAGATAGGATGGCAATGTCTATGGGAGGTGATAGTAGAGTTGGGTACCTGAAATACAATCCTATATAATAAAACCCTAATATGCAAATCGACCAAACGACAGAACGACCAGTTGCTATGATGCTCAATGCAGGAGCTGCCCCCAACCTGCATTGAGCATCTGCCCCCCGAAAGGGTGGTGACTGGGGGAGAGACTGGCCAGCAGGTGGCGCCAGGCTGCCAGCCAAGGCAGGTACCAGCAGGAGCCCTCCTGATTGCCCCGCCGGTCACCGCACAGATTGGCCCTGATCACCGGCCAGGCCTAGGGGCCCTACCCATGCACAAATTTCATGCATCGGGCCTCTAGTTCTAAATAAGGTAGTCATGAGTTAGGTCTCTTGAAGGAGAAAATTTTTGAGCAAAACCTTAAAATTGATAGAGCTACCCATACCTGTATATGGCAGAAGAAATAGGTTTATCAAGTCCTAAAGCAGAGGCTTGTTTGGCATGGTAAGGAATGTTAAAGAATAGGTGTGGCTAGCCCAGGTAGAAGAGACTAAGAGAAGATGAGATAATGGGGGCAGCTCATTTAGAAGTCACCTAACAAATCACAATTTCATCAACTCTCACTTAAGATGTTACTTCTTCAATGTAGTATCCTCAGTGTTTCTAGAAAAGGACATATACCCTTATTATGTGCACTTTCTATTTTTTTTTTTAAGTTAAGGAGTATAACAGATAGTCACAAAAGCCTAAAAAACTTAGTATGCCTTCCCAGTCAAATAATATCATATTGGAAGTACCTCAGAAACCCTTTGAACCCTTCTCAGTCATTCATCTCCAAGTATAACAATTATCTGAATATTTAACATCACATTTTGTTTTGCCTATGTTTGATACTTATTCACATGAAATCTGTTTTCTTGGATATCTACATTGTTGCAGTAGGCTATGTTCCTTTTTTATTTCATTGCTGTGTATCATTCTATAATTTATTCATTCATCCTACCACAGATAGTCACTTGGGTTGTGTATAGTTTTGAGTTGTAGTAATTAATACTTCTATGGAGATTTGTGGATACATAATTCAACATTTTGGATTTGCTTTCCCCCTTTATATTTCCTAAGTTAGTATTTGGCAAATAGTAGAGAGTATTTAATATTTTAATTAATTAATAAAACCAATGTTCTCAATTTTCCTTCTCCATATTTCAGTTTGAAGCAGCTGTTCCCAACATTTCAATTTGAAGCCTTGAAATGTTTTCCAATAAAAATATTCTCAAGTTATCAGGGTCTCAAATCCAGCACCAGTTTTCTTTTCTTTTCTTTTTTTTAAACATATTTTATTGATTTTTTACAGAGAGGAAGGGAGAGGGATAGAGAGTGAGAAACATTGATGAGAGAGAAACATCGATCAGCTGCTTCCTGCACACCTCCTACTGGGAATGTGCCCGCAACCAAGGTACATGCCCTTGACCGGAATCGAACCCGGGACCCTTCAGTCTGCAGGCCAGTGCTCTATCCACTGAGCCAAACCGGCTAGGCACCGGTTTTCTTATTATGCTTTTTTTAAATTAGCTTTGCTGTATATGCATGTGTATGTGCGTGTTTGCTGACCTATATAACATTATAGATAATACTGCCGAAGGATAACCATGTCCCAAGATTCACAAAACCAATTTTAAGATTAGGTACTCCCATTATTCAAAGAGTGCAAATATATTTGGAACATAACCCATTTGTGAGCTTGGTTTCACCACTGGTAGTATAATAAATAGTGCTTATACCTATCTCATCCCTGGAAAAGCTTCTGAAAGATTTTGTTTTCTCCTCACAAGATTGTTAATACTCTTTTGATCCCTAACTCAATAAAAATCACAACATAAAATAAGCCATAAAAATAATCCCCCCAAAATGGAAAAATACCACATTGCTTTATTGAATTATCCTACACTTAGAATATTGCATTTCAGAATATAAATAATGATGTAAGAATTTTCCGTTCTTTGTAAAACTTCCTACTGTGAAGCACTGAATAAGGGTAAATCAACTTCCTTTATCTCTTTCTTAAAAAAGAAACATCAAGATAGTGTGTAACCTTTAAAATTACATTGGTCTTCTTACAAATAAATGGAAATGTTAACTAAGTTCAGTAGAATCTTAATAATATTCTATGTTATTTTCTTACCAAACTCTTTCTTACAAGATTTTTAATTCATGAACTAAATATTTTATTAATAAAACTGACAATGTAATAGATATTTAAATATCCCATTCCCATTAAAATTACAATGAAAATAATTTGTTTTGCCTTGGAAACTAAAATTATTAAATTCTAACTGTGTCAAGAACATTTCTATATATTTTCAGCATGTTTAAATTGGTATAGTATGTTACATTTATTCCTTTTCACAATTATAATTGTTTTGTGTGTAAGCACTTAGAATTATACTTAAGAAGAACAAATTATTATCATTGATTTATTTTCTGATGTTCTCATGCCACTGTACTGCCAGCATGTAGATGTGTATTTGCCAGATGCCAGAAACAAAGGTCTCATATAATTAAGAAAGGAAAAAATATATATTTATGAGAATTCACTACTTGGCGAGTTCATTTCCTTTTCTTTCCCCCCATCAAGAGCCGAATTCGTAGAATGTGGAATGACACAGTCCGAAAGCAGTCAGAGTCTTCCTTCATTACTGGAGATATAAACAGTTCAGCGTCACTCAACAGAGGTAATTAGAAATGATTTTTCATATTTATTACTCTTGTGATTACTTTCAGAAGTTATTAAATGCATTGCTTTTTTTTGGGGGGGAGGGGGACTGATTTGTGGACTTTTTTCCATGTGATAAGATTATTGCAAAGATATAAAACCCGGCTGAGTGTAGCAGTGTGTTCCATTATTCATAAGCCTTTTTTTCAATCCTGAAATTTCAGGAAATCTTTTCTGAAAGGAAGTTAGAAAACAGGAACTTTCTTTTTCTAGTCGTCTGCCACTGCTATAAACTGGTGAGCTGTCAGGCCACGTTGGAAGTAGTGAAAATGAGCAATTATGTGGCTGTATAGTCTGCTAAGCATCATAGAGTTCCACATTGTCCCAGGTATAGAGCACTTTCATAGTCTTTGTGGAAGTAAAAATATAATGTCTAATACACACTTAAGGCAACTTGTGTATTTGGAGGGAAAAAATCACATTTAATCTTAATACCTAAAAAAATTATTCAGATAATATTGGATATTTAAAGATCTTTATATATACATATATGTATAGGTTATAATTATTTTATGTGTGTGCTTCAGTAACAATGTTCCTAGGTCATATTTTAGGTTTGTTTAAATGAACTTCACTTAATCTACCATTTTGTTTATTGTTGATTTATTTTGTATTCTCTTTCTTACTCTCCTTATATAGTGCATGTGTGCGTGTGATTAGAATTAAATTGACTACACTAAAAATGCATAGATACATTATTTGTGGAGAGCTAGAATACACTAGTCAGTGCAAGAAAAATATTTAGAATACAATATGGTTTTATCTGGGAAGGTGGTTATTGTATGAGTTTATTCCAAAAATGTCTCCATCCTAAAAAAGATATTTCTGGTGCATATATCCAGAACTTATTTTTATGATCAACATTATTATTTTTTCTTACCAAACTAGGATTATTAGTTTGGTCTAAACATGTTTCTGTCAGCTTTTTGTTACATTAAATGCTACTTAGAAACAAATAATTTAACAGTTATGGCTCATGATTAAGAAAGATTCACATGCTCCTGCTCTTAAATTACTTTTTCTCAAGTAAATTGCATCCTATTAATATAAAAGATATATAGCATCCAAGTTGAATTTGATACAGGGATCCATGTTATATATAACCTTAACTGATTTTCATATGTTACTTGGCAGTGATATAGTGACTATCATCTAGTGATGCTATTAAGTATTCTATATCTCTTTTGCTTAAATAATAACAGTGAGTACAAATATACCTTCGAATATGAAGAAAATAAATTAAAATAAAACAAATCACTTTTTGTATTTTGTTTCATTATTAGTGTATTTTTATTTGTTGGAGTATATTGACTTACATTATATTGCTCAAGTATTCTTCTCTTTTAACATTTAATTTTTAATTTTAATGGTTAGTTTGTAAAAATTTATTTAGATATGGATACTCAAACGTTTTGACAAGTTTTCAAATTACAGAACACAAATGACTTAAAAATGCCTCCAAAGTTTAGGAACTAATTTGCTTCCATAGTGAAAGATTTTCTTTATTTTTAAAATAATCCCAGGTATAGAAAATTTATATGTATGCTCCTAGAAAGAAAACTATCCTTATTAGTAAGATTTATTATTAGAAGTATCTTGCATGTAATGATTACAGAAACCATAGAATGTTGTTATTTAAATAAAACATGAGATAATATGATTTTAATGATGCACTGTTTATTTGCCTGCTGTGAAGATAGATAAAATATGTAAAACTATTTTGCCTAGCATCATGATCTAAATTTATATAAAAAATAGTAAGGTATGTAACTTTAGCAAAAACTTTCCAAATGCGTATTTTATGACCTTGATTTTTAAGGTCAATCACATTACCTATATAATATTGCTGTGCCATTTTTAGTTCCTTCTCAAGAATTTTATCAACTTGGAATATATAAAATATAGATGACTGGATCAATTTGAAATATATTTAAAGAAAATAATATTTTATATTGACTGATCATCTGTTTAAATCTATTTTTAAAATATTTAGTTTTAAAAGATATTTCTTAAAGTTATTGAAGAAAGTATAACATTTCCTGTGACAGCCGATAAGTTACTTTAATGATGACTTTGGGAGAGAGTGACATTGAATTTATGATGTGAAGTGTGTTCAGGCAGTGATCTTTTCCTTCAGGATATATATTCTTCCTTTCACTTAGTGACTTTAATGGTGGTAGACATCACAGTGATCTTCTTGATTTCCTATATTAATTTTCTAGTCCCCCAAGTCAGAAATTCCTCGTTTTATTCTCCTCTCATTATTTTTTACCTTAGATGAGGGGAGTACTTTAAAATTTTATTTCTTCATATTATATCTCTGAAGATAGTCTTTAACCTCCTTCTTTAATCTTGTCTTATTTCCCAGGGTCCTATCTTCCCTGCATTCAGGCGTGTGTATCATATTTAGGTAGGTGGCATCCAAGATTCACTTTCCAGATATACACTTCAGTCACCTCAGCAACATAATTATTTACCTCTGTTTATTCAAAAGATTACATTCTCCTTCATATATTCTAACTTCCCATTCATTCTTAGTTTCTTGTAACTAGCAAATTTTTTTTTAAATTTCCCTTTCTAAGTTAGATAGATTAAATCTCTTATTTTGCCCTTAGAACAGACCCGGCACTTGAAAATCACAAAACATTGTCTAAAATTAATCCTATTTTCACTGTAGGTTTTCTTTTCTATTCATATCACTGCCTAATTCATCAAAAGAATAATTGTTTTACAATTATGTATGGCTTATCTATTCTTCTAAATAAGAAACTATCATTATCATCTCTGTGATCCATTAAGGATAAACTATTTACCATGCAGTGCAGTATCCCTTCTCAATAGTTTTTATTTTTTATTTTTTAAAACCATTTCTAATATTCTGTTCTTGAACCAGCATGTTACATCTGACATATCAGATTAGCTATTTAAATTTCCCAATGAGATAAACTTGATAACTATTGGGACTTTACTCCTTGGAATCATAGGAAACCTTAGAAGATTTATTAATCATTTTTCATTTGTGTACTCATTCTTATATATTCTCTTTGGGATTTTGTTACTTGGACACCTCATCTCTTTAAAACTGTCCATTACATTTGCCCTTAGAATAGCTATATTTATGAAGAAGTTTTCCAAATGTTCCCTGTACATTTTCAAATATTTTCCCCCGGCCAACTGGATTGCTACAATGCTATACACTCACACAAATCCAGTACTTCTCGAGGTCATGCCACTGTATACACAGGTAGCAAGAGCTTTGCAAGAGCCCTAAGGTGATGCTAAATTACAGAGTTTCAAGTAAGGTTACCTTTGTTCCAAACCAAGTTTTCACAAACCCCACAGCAGGGTTTATTCATTTGTTCATTTGAATATTTACGGTTTTTATGCACCTTAAAGTCCTCAATCCCCAAGCTCCTGTCAGGTCTATTGGAAACCTAATCCAAATTTCTAGTAGCTCCAACTGCCTGGTAGTAATAGAAACAATTTGTAGGTAGAGTAATCTTTTATACCTATATCCCCTACCCTCAGTGTTGGCCAAATCTCACCTTGAGCAATTTAGATTAACATTGCCCCGGAAACATAAGTTTGACCCACAAATGAAGTATCTCCTGAGAAAGTTCTCTGGTACTTCACGTAATTGTTAAATATTTCCACTCTTTTTATAGATATGTGTAGAAATTGGGATAGTGTCTAAAATTAAACTTTAGTAAGCTTTATTTCATCATCCTATTAATAAAAGAGTAATATGCAAATTGACTGTCATTCCAACACACAAGATGGCTGCCCCCATGTGATCAAAGATGGCTGCCACAAGATGGCCAGCAGGGGAGGGCAGTTGGGAGGGACCAGGCCAGCAGGGGAGGGAAGTTAGGAGTGACCAGGCCAGCAGGGGAGGGCAGTTGGGAGGGACCAGGCCAGCAGGGGAGGGCAGTTAGGAGTGACCAGGCCAGCAGGGGAGGGCAGTTGGGAGGGACCAGGCCTGAAGGGGAGGGCAGTTGGGGATGACCAGGCTGGAAAGGGAGAGCAGTTAGGAGTGACCGGGCCAGTAGGGGAGGGCAGTTAGTAGTGACCGGGCCTGCAAGGGAAGGCAATTAGGGGTGACCAGGCCTGCAGGGGAGGGCAGTTAGGGGTGACCAGGCCTGCAGGGAAGGGCAGTTATGGGGGACCAGGCTGGAAAGGGAGGGCAGTTAGGGGTGACCGGGCCTGCAGGGGATGGCAGTTGGGGGTGACCAGGCTAGCAAGGGAGGGCAGTTAGGGGTGACCAGTCTGGCAGGGGAGGGCAGTTAGGGGCAATCGGGCCGGCCGGGAGCAGTTAGGCATCGATCAGGCTGGCAGGGGTGTGGTTAGGGGGTGATCAGGCTGGCAGGCAGAAGCAGTTAGGGGCAATCAGGTAAGCAGTCAGGCAGGTGAGCAGTTGGGAACCAGCAGTCCTGGATTGTGAGAGGTATGTCTGACTGCCTGTTTGGGGATCGGGCCTAAATGGGCAGTCAGACATCCCTCAAGGGGTCCTAGATTGGAGAGTGTGCAGGCTGGGCTGAGGGATACCTCCCCCTCCCCATGCATGAATTTCGTGCACTGGGCATCTAGTGAATAACATAATTGCAATACCCATTTTTTATTTAATTAGTTGAATCAACATCAGAAATTTCAATTTAAAATCGAGGTTTACTTAGGTAACTACTTATCAGTATATTATAGTTGAGTGAATTATAAAAAGGTGCCCTTACCCCAACCCAGCTGTTGATATGTTGCAAAAGTATGCCCCATCTGAGGTGCAGATTTAGCAAAAAGGCATTTCTTCTTTTAGAACAATGGCTTGGTTAGCATCATGGCTTTTTATTTTCCCCCCACTTCCCATCCTCCATCTCATCAACTTCCCACAACGCAATTTAGATTTTTATACATGGCGAACTGACCACTAATGCTGAATTTATTTAAGCCAAATTTGTTATATGACAGAAGACTGATCTGTAGATGGGTAGCACTTCTTTATTAAAGCTAATACATTTCCTCTAGAGGTTCAGAGTCATATTCACCCGTACGTGCATTCTCAGTAAACTTATGTAATCAGTAAAATTATAATGGCCTATGGCAATCTTTTTGTAAATTTTTAGGGTACATTTTGACTCTCAGTGGCACACTACCTACTCAAAGGTGACCTCACTTGTTAGAAACATTATCAATACAAAGGGGAAAGGTGCCATCAAACAGACATTTGTAAGCAGTTGCCTTACTCACTGCAGTTATGTACTAGTACAGTAGTTTTGAGAATGGAGCTTGAACCCAGTGATTTTGGTAAATTGCTTAACTTCTCAATGTCTATACAATAGGTATATAAATAATACCCCCTCAGGAGAACCCTGAGAATACTAAGTTACTTAATATATGTTATTTGGTTACAACAGTGCCTGGAACATAAGTATTATTGTTATTATTATTCTTTTATTCAGAAATTTACTTCTGTTTCTATACCTAAAAACTGGTTCTTGTCAGGACTCTCAAGTAATCAGATGTTAAAATTTATCATTTGCTCCCAAAGGTTTCCTTTCTTTTTTTTTTTTAATCTTTCTTTTCTAGTAATAGGTGGGAGGAATGATGTTGTTATCTGAATGCCAAGTAAAAGAAATAATAATTTACCTAAGATGGTGCTGCCCTTGAGGCTAGAAAAAGAAATAAGCTAATAAAACTGAATCGTCTCTTCTAAATCAGAAATTAAATTCAAATTACATATGCTTTAGTTGTGCTTTTCACTTTTGATTTGTAACCATGTTTTAGCATTTAGGAAATAAAGGTAAAATATTTCTTCTCCCCACCTTAGATAATGATATAAGCAAACACTGTCTTCTCTTCCTTCAAACCCTCTCCTACCCTCCAGAACACTAGGTCAATTCACACACCCCTGCTAAATACCCAGTTCTGTAGCAGAGCAGGGCTGTGACTCATTCCTGTTTTAAACTCATGTCTTCTCAGAGGCTGTATTGTCTTTCCCGGGACTTGGTCACTGAGACAGAAGAAACTCCACAATAAATCACCTGCCACCTCATTAATATTCAAGCTACTAAGCATATTTTGTTTTTATGGTTTTAAGAAAATACAAATAAAAAGTGTAAGTGGTGTTTCACTATGATTAATGATTTCTGTAAATTAAAGCTACTAGGGTGAAACACTCATATTCATTCATTGCACTCTATTAATGTCAGTAAATAAAATTTGGTTTATATGAATGATATATGCCATATTGCTCCAAAGCCTTGCTCTTTTGAAGGATTATAAAACCCTTGTTTGTAAATATTAACTAGATCCTAATATAATCTGACACCTATTTGTGAAATTTTTAACAGCAATTAATGATGTGCCTAAGAGTGCTTTGTATAGGTAACATATCAGATTGGTCTATATAATAAATTTTTGTTATGAGCAAGCATTATGATGATGAATGCAGATATAGTAAGTATCCTATGGCATGTATAAATTTTTTATTTGAGATTTCTCATTATATTTAGTATTTTTTACCTTTATTTTCTTGATTTACAAATGAAGCAACCAACTGTGCTCCCTGTTAATGTCTTTCCTTTGTACATGTCATCAATAAAGACAATCAGAAAATGTACAATAAGGAAATCTGTGTTAGAAAAAGCAGTTTAATAGCACAGAAGCAAAATAAGTACAGATCTTAAGTAAGATGCTGTGTCAACAAGATACTTAAGCAATGCTCTAACTATCCTGATTTCTAACTCAAGGAGATGAAATAATTTGCAGAATGAACTCTCCATTGAAAAATGAAATATACAAAATATTGATTTCTAGTTACAGGCAAATGTTCTTGTTATAATTTATTAGCAGGAATTGAAAAAGAAAAAAACTTTTAAATGCTTGCCCAGTGAGTCCTTCTTGTGCTTTGCTTTTAATTTTCTCTTTGATACAAATTTTTCAAATCATCCAGCCTCTCACAGCCAATTATACAATATTAAAAATTATTATTATTACTATTATTATTATTATTATTTCCTTCACAGACTCCTTCACAAAGAGAGTTCTTTATGTAGCATAGATTTCTCATTTTAGGGTTTATTATCTTATCGTCATATATTTAATTGACAGTTATCTCTTACCGCTTCATCATCAAACAAGCTACATGAGATATCCTGTTAACCTCTAAATTTAGTGCTATGGGACATTTCTACTTAATTTTGAAATATTACTGTTGTTTCATATAAGTTATGAAGCATATAATTTTTCAAAAATAACGTATTTTTTATAACAATGTGAATACTCCAACTTTATCTTCAGAAATTACTAGTATTATTTTCTCTAATAGAATACAATATGTACTTTTATAGTTCATGGTAAATTTGGGATTTCTTCTTTGGCCTACACAGCTATCATTTATATATTGCACACTGTCCATTATTTCTTATCCATTTTCTTTATATCCATGAAGAAGTTGGGATTTTTGGTAACTTGTCCAAGATCACATGTCTAGGAAAGGGCAAGGTTTCAAACAAGGTTTTCTAACCACAAAGCCCTACTCATGATAACAAAAATTTTTATTCTTTTTTTATGATAACAGTTTCTCATGAAGGTTGCTGAAGCTTAGAATAAAGAAATTTTCCAAGAATTATTTCAAAATTATTTTTATCATCTCAAGTGGATATAAGCTATTCTTAGCAGCACAATTATTCATATCTTTACTTCTTATTTTCCTTTCAGTAATTTTCTTTCTAAGTACAGTCCTTTAGTGTGGTTTTATCATATTCTTTTTTTTTTCTTTTTTTTCTTTTTGAGGAGGAGGAGGAAGAGGAGGAGAGCTTTAAAATATTGTGGATAGCCTGGTCAGTGTTTCTCAGTGGTTGAGCATCAACCTATAAACCAGGTCACAGTTCAATTTTGGGTCAGGGCATGCCCAGGTTGCAGGCTCAATCCCCAGTAGGTGTGGCAAGAGGCAGCTGATCAGTGACTCTCATCATTGGTTTCTCTTTTTCTCCCTCTCCCTTCCTCTCTGAAATCAATAAAAATATATTTAAAAAATAAAATAAAATACTATGCATATATGGGGAGATAGATTGACCAATATATATTACTTTTATAAAACTATTTGATGTGGAAGGTGCTGAATTACTATACATTATTGCTCAATTGTAAGACTTAGGTTGCAAGAAGAATGTTATCTTTATTCTTTCCTGGATGCTCTCAAGGTATTGGTAGGAACCTTTTATCCTAATTCTTAATGTATTATACTTCAGTAAAAGGATGACCATTTTACTTAGGAAAGAGATTCTGTTAATAAATCAGGTAAATAACTTCTGCCTATAGTCGCTTAGTAATAGAGCCAGAGATACAACTTTTCCCAGATCGTTGTACTCATGAACTGTATATTCCCTGAAACTGTGTTCTCTGTCAAGACAACATAGCAATGCCTAGAACAAGTAGAAAATCTATTTGAGCTGATTTCAAAGAGATAGTGATAATGTTAAACATTAAACTTATTACTTTTATGTGCTAATTTGGTTTTAATAAAATGGACATGTCTTATAATTCAAAATTTAAAAACAAAACCTAACTATATCTCTCATCTGAAAAAATGTTCCTACTGTATTATAAACATAAAGGTTATGATGATATAAATGGTATATAATTTCCAAAGTTAAGAGAGCGATCACTTTTCAAATTATTTTTTCTAAGAAATATATTAACTTATATCTGATATTTTTAAAAGTGCATAGAAATTAATTCAATTCATAAAAAGAAATGTGAAATGAGGATCTACGTTTAACAAAATAGGAAGTATCTACATCTAGAAAAAAGATAAGTTGCTATTACCAATAAGTATGTAGGATCCAGTTAAAACAGCACCTTTGGAATTGCATACAAAGGCTTGCATTTGTATAGCTCACCTTTATGTATTGCATGCTATTTGAAAGTGTTTTTATGATAGGTTCTCCTACGGTTTTCATAATAGGCTTCTTCATAATTTATCATTATAAGGAACGAGGGTGCTTTAAAGACTAAGTTACCCACCACATTCATAGAAAGTAATTTATAGCCCCAGAACCCTACTACTAAATTAAGATTTGAGAGGAATGAAGGAAGATAATCTCAATATAGAAAAATAGAAACAATGTAAGTTTCCTGAAACAGCCTCAGTCAAAATAGAACAGATTTGATTATGATTATATAAGTCTTCTCTGAACAAGATTGTCAAGAATATCTTTATTCACAGATATCTTGTTTTAATTCATATCTACTTTGCTCAGACAAAATTTTCTCAAATTTAAAATTCAAGCCTTAGCCAGGATAGATCTTCTGCATGTAAGTTCATATAACTGGCACAGTATAAGACAATACGCCAATACAGGGCAGAGAATTATATGAAAAGTTATATTTTCTTCACATTGTTTTATATTGTTAAATAGTTATTATGCTTTTCTTTGTTCTGAGTTTTATTTTATTCAGCAAAAATGCATAAGCAATATGTTACTTACAAATGAATACAGCTGTGGGATTGACCACATACACATAATATATACTATATTCTTACTAAAAATAATTGTGATTTACTGCTGTATTGCCTGTGGTTAAACAAACTTAGACTGTTATCTTCAGATTCAGTATTCTTTATGGTCAGTATTATGACAAAGAAATATTGGGAGAAAGTATAAACAACACAGAATAACAAACAAAATATTAGTTCCTACATTGTATAAAGAATGTCTAAAAATTGCCCTAGCTGGTTTGGCTCAGTGGATAGAGCATTAGCCTGTGGACTGAAGGGTCCCAAGTTTGATTCCGGTCAAGAGAACATGTCTGGGTTACAGGCTCTAGCCCCGTAGGGGGTGTGCAGGAGGCAGCCCATCAATGATTCTCTCTCATCATTGATGTTTCTATCTCTCTCTCCCCTCTCCCTTTCTCTCTGAAAGCAATAAAAAGATATTTTAAAAAAAGAACGTCTAAAAATCAAATTAAATTCAACAGCAAAAGATAAGAGCAAGCAATTCACAGAATAGGAAACCCTTATGGCCAATAAACATGTGAAACATTATCTCATCTCTTTGGTAAACAGGGTAATGCAATGTATAACACTATCAAATTGGCAAAAATGTCAGTCAGACAATATCAAGTCCTTCCTAGAATCTGAGAAATATGTACTGTTCATGGAAGTGCGAATTGGTACAAACACATTTAGTAACATTTTGAAAATATGTTAACATAGGACCCAGTAATTTCACTTTTAAGTATTTATCGTAGAAAAATGTACGTGTCTGGACAAGAAGACATGTATAAAGACAACTAGTGCAAAACAAAGGAGAATAGAGTAGATAATCTCTAGGGTTCACAACTCTAAAGCTCTGAATTATATAATAAAATAGAGGCAATACCTCTGGATTCAGCATATTTCATTTTTTATTGAACTAACAATAACCCAATCTGTACTCTGGAGAAGACATGTCATTGAAATCCATATTAATAGATTCCCAGTGAATGAATTAGCTATTAAAAGAAGCTAAAGTATTTCAGAATCATTTGAAAAAAATTTAATAGGCTGGTTGATTAAATTTTAATAGCAAACTTGTTGGTTATTGAAAGTACACAGTGTGATAAATCAAGATGTCATCTCTTCAATTTATGACTTCAGAAAAAAATGATGAAAGAGTTCTTGGCTTTCAAGAAAATATTTCTTCCTTGACACTTTGTAATTGAATTAATTGTTTGAATACAAAGAGTAAAAAAATAGAGAACTATGGTTTCTCTGGTTTTTAAAGTTACTTTAACTTTTTAAAAATATATAATTTTTATTGACTTCAGAGAGGAAGGGAGAGGGAGAGAGAGAAACATCAATGATGAGAGAGAATCATTAATGGGCTGTCTCCTGCCCACCCCACACAGGGGATCCAGCCTGCAACCCAGGCATGTGCCCTGACCGGGAATTGAACCGTGACCTCCTGGTTTATAGGTCAGTGCTCAACCACTGAGCCACGCCAGCGGGGCACTTTACTTAACTTTTAAGTACAGCATGAAGATTCTGTTAGTTTTATTGTGATAAACATCTCAGTCTTGATTTACATGGCTGTCTCTGTTTTATAAGAAGACCTTTACAATTTAAGTAATCATTGCTTGCACTTTCTGTAGATTATTTGCTCTACAGAGAAAAACAAAAAAAAATGTTCGTATGGAAAATAATACAATAAATAAATAACACAAGAATAAGCTCTGTGTTTTGTGTACCCACAACTATAAACCCACGTTTGCCCCGCCTGGTATTTACTTGCACAAAATAAAGTCTCCACTATGGGCCAAAATTAAGGTGTGAAGACAAAAGCAGAGGCATTATTTAATTGTAACTCCGCTTTATCTGTAACTGTGATTAATGTATATCAGCCAATGTATATAATGAAAATGACTCCATAAGAGAAAAGCATAAAATCGAGGGAGAGAGAACCAAGAGGGAATGGAATGAAGGATAATGTATCTTAAGGAAGAAATAATTGGCCGTTTAAAAATGTTTTATTGAGGAAAAACAGAACATTTACCATCCTATATATTTATAACTTAAAAGAATTTGAATATTGAGGCATATTGATATGTAACTGCTAAAAAATGGCTGTGTTGATTTGGTTCATTAGATCACTGCAGTCTTAAAATACAAAATTTGGCCCATTCGGTATGATCAAATAAGAATGTAAGTATGTATTTTTTTTTTTTAAATGAAGTGTGAGGATCAGAACAGAATGACAATTCAAGTTATTTTAAGAGATTTTCAGTACACCTTTGTTAGCCTGCTGTCAGGAAGAAATGTTGCTGGAATTATGTTTCTGAATGATATAATACAGGTTCAGGTGGGATCCAACTGTCATCTTTCTTCAGATCTGTTCTTCACTTCATCATTTTAAAGCACAGTGATCTGCCTTAGATATTTTTCTCAGTCCTCAATTATACACCATATGTGTCACATTGAACTCTCCTAGACGGCGCTGTCATTCAGAGCCTCCCAATGTCAAAACACCTCTTCTATTTTCATGGCCGGGCGGTCCAGTTGGTTCAAGTGTTGTCCTGTAGACCAAAAGGATATTTCGGGTTAATTTCTTCATCAGGGCACGTACCGAGGTTGCTGCGGGTTCCATCCCCCCATTCCAATGTGTATGGAAGGCAACAGATGTCTCTCTCTCTCTCTCTCTCTCTCTCTCTCTCTTTCTCTCAAAATAACTAACTAAATAAATAAAGATAAACATATCCTGGGGTGAGAATTTAAAAAACAAAACAAAACACTTTTCTTAAAAGTAACTATGGCCCTAACCGGTTTGACTCAGTGACTAGAGCATCGGCCCCGTGGACTGAAGAAGGGTTTCGGGTTCCATTCTGGTCAAGGGCATGTACCTCGGTTGCGGGCTCAATCCCCAATGGGAGGCATGCAGGAGGCAGCTGATCCATGTTTCTTCACCCTTTCTCTCTGTAAAAATCAATAACATATATTTTTTTAAATGGCTATGATTTTTCACGTAATCTTTTTCAGTAGTTTTGGGGTCTGACTTTCAAGTAATTGTCAGAAAAAAACGGTCCTAAGTTTTTCATATGGAATATAAAAGTCCCATTTGCTTTGTATTACACAGGCATCAGAAATAAAAGATTTTGTTGTCGGCCTTCTGTTGGCAGCTTTGTTGGTGATTCATGTATAATGAAATTCAATGTGAATTCCTTTTCCATAATTTTATTAAAGAACTAACCCTTATTTCTTACAGCAAATAAGCAGGTATGAGTAGACTATAGCCAGGATTTAGTGAGTCAGATAATTAAGGAACAACTATTTTTACATAGCCACTTTGAGCTTTCAGCTTTTTTTGCCCAATTTGAGCTTTATGTTTTGAGCCATGGGTTTTCCCCCACCCTACTTATTATCTATAATTAGTATTGATTGTTTATTTCTGCTTTAAACATTTCAATATTATAGTAGCTGGAATAATGTTAGAAGGAAATAAATGACATTAGGAATTGTATAATTGACACTGCTAAAAAAACGTACTCAAATTATAAAACTACATATAGTTCATAAAATGACTTTGTTTTAGTTTTAGATTCCCTCCATGCCATAGAGTTCACATAAGTGTTTTTCTTATTAAAGCAAATATCATCAAGCTCTCAGGACTATTCTGGACACTTGGAATTGAACAATGAAAAAATACCTAGTCCTCCCTGTTTTCCTGGGGCTTACATTCCAGTGAAATTAGCACATAAATATTCTCTCACATAAGTAGGGTTGTAACTTTCTTCCTCCCGACCCCCAGCAGTAACTTACTTACATCTTCAAATTGACTAACCAATAAGCTTAACTTTGCAGCTGAAAAAGGGTGACAGTCTGTAAACACTGATCTTCTTGGAAGTCTTCAGTGATATCACAGCTATCAGAAGGGAAGTTTACAAATCAGAAGTTAGTTGGAAGGAAGAGGAATAGACAGCGTGCACAGAACTTTGGAAAACAGCAGTCAGAATTCAAAGAAACCTGAGTAAATTGGGGAAACAACCAAGAAACAAACACAATAGACTTCAGCAGGCAAGCCAAACGCAGTGCAGCTCTAGAGAAAAGACTGAAGTAACTGCACATGAAAGGCAGAGCAAGACAGGTTCTGTGCAAGTCTGTCAACAAGCTGTGTGTATTTTTTGTTATTTCGTTTTTTTTGTTTGTTTTGTTAAACACGTGAGTGCCACCTTCCAAGGTGTCATTGACATGACTAAATGTGAGTGGGGAGTGCAGGGACCCTGTGGTAATAACTCCTAGGAAAATTGCACTTAGTTTGGATGGGGACAGGAAGAATGACCTCTTTAGGTCACTGAAAGCCCTGAGTGTCCGTAAAGCGTGAAAAAGGATCGACTTCTTTCACTCTGTGAATCAAATGAGGAACAATTGGTTGGTTACTCCAACATACCCCTCCTTTGAACTAGCAAACCCATAGAGGTTATTGGTGACTATTTATACTTCTTGTGAAACATGAATTATCACACATTATATTCTACTTTGGATTTCCTGTGACTGAGCCCTCACTTAAATTATAACTCTCTATTTTCAGGACTAAAGTTACTTTTAGTGACATTAATTACTTTGATTTCAAATGATGGGTGAAGTATAAAAGTGAGTGATAGTAAAAAAGCAACTTAAAGTATGCTTCTGTTTCTATCAGAAAAGGGTCCTTAACAGCAACAATAAAAATTACAATGTTTAAGTTTTAAATTATTTTTGGTAAGGTTTTATGTGGTTTTGAATTGAACAGAACACAGTTGGATCTCCAGTTATGACTGCATGTCACTCATGAGGGCTGTAGATAATGAACTGGATTGCACCCAGTTTGGGGAAGCACCTTACCAAAGCCATGGAGCTGAGAGACTGAATATTGTGCTATTTAGCCCACACTGTGTCATAGCACAGTTGTATACTAATAGCATTTCTACTATCGTTGTTGGCCTTCTCACCTTACCAGGAATTCATCATAAATAAAATTAGCTTTAAAAACTCAGTCCTTGACCTGGCTGGGTGCTGGGTGTTGTTTAGAGCGACCTCAGGTAAACAGATAGGTTGTAGACTTGATTCCTGATCACAGCACATACTCAGGTTGTGGGTTCAATCCCAGTTGCGGTGCGAACGGAAGACAACCAATTGATGTGTCTTTCTTACATCGGTGTTTCTCTCTCTCTCCCTTTCTCTCTAAAATCAATAAAAACATGACCCCAGGTAAGAATTAATAAAATAAAATAAAAATCTCAGTCTTCCTACAAGTCTACAAAATATGAAGATCACTTGAATAAAACATCTTTAAGTAATATTTGGCGAAGAAACTTGGTCTTTATTTATAAAAGTACTTCAAAGTAAATCCAGATTTTAAAAAAATAGAAAAATCTAAAACATAACTTTATGCTATGAAAGATATAATCAAATGGATTATCTATAAAAATTTGGATAGCTTCACTATAATTTTATTATGGAACTTTATTTTGGTATGATTACAGTTTATTTTGTTCTTTATTATTAGATTTTTATAAACTGCATGATAAACAAACAAACAAAGAAAACCCACAAAATATTGAGTCACTGACTTCTTGCTTATGCTTGATTCATTCAAACTCAATGGTTTCCTTATTCTAAAGCACAGATTATATTATTTTTTAAAGTATTTTATATTTTATTTAATTTTTATTTAGATATAATTGACATATAACATTATATTAGTCTAAGGAGTGCAAAATAATGATTCGATATTTGTTTATTTTTCAAAGTGATCACCCCAGTGAGTCATACATAGTTACAAAACTTCTTTTCTTGTAATGAGAACTCTTGCGCAGATCATGGTCCTTTACATCAGTATAGAAATATATATATCACAAATGAGTATCTTATTTTATACGTTGTACGAAGCAAGATAAATACTAGCATGCAATTTTCTTAGCCTACTGTTTGTTTTCCAGTTAGTTCAAATCAAATAATGTTTGTTAATGGAGATAAATGTGTAGCTATGTGGATATAAATTCCAGGCATAAAGATTTTACCCCCTTATTTGATCTGTGAGAGAAAATAAAGAATATAAACAATTTTATATTTTTTTAGGTTTTTACCCTAGTTCAATATATTAAAATGCTTACATATTTCATTTCCTATTTAAATTCTTATTTAGAGTAATTTTAGAAAGTAATCCTATCTAATAAAAGAGTAATATGCAAATTGACCATACCTCCACTACACCCACAAGCCATGTCCACCAGCCAATCAGGAGATTGTATGCAAATTAACCCAACCAAGATGGCTGCGGCCACAGAGCGAGCAGGAGGCTTGGGTTTCCCCTGCAATGGAGGAAGCCAAGCTTTCTGCACACCCTGGCCGGCCCTGGACTCCACTCAAGGCTACAAAGTTTCAATGATAGAAAATAAATAAATCCCAGATACCAGGGCCTCCACTTGATTTGCCGGGGGGTGTGGCCAGCCTGCAAACCACCACAGGCCCCTTGCCCAGGACACCCCACACCCCAAGGGAACCCTCACCCTGATCTGAGACACTCTTCAGGGCAAACCAGCCGGCCCCCACCCGTGCACCAGGCCTCTATCCTATCTAATAAAAGAGTAATATGCAGATTGACCATCAGTCTAACACACAAGATGGCTGCCTCCATGTGGACACAAGATGGCCGCTACAAGATGGCCGCCAGCAGGGGAGGGCATTTGTGGGCGATCAAGCCAGCAGGGGAAGGGCAGTTGGGAGGGACCAGGGCTGCAAGGGAGGGCAGTTGGGGGTGATCAAGCCTGCAGGGGAGGGCAGTTGGGGATGATCAAACCTGCAGGGGAGGGCAGTTGGGGGCGACTGGGCCTGCAAGGAAGGGCAGTTGGGGTGGACCCAGGCCTGCAGGGGAGAGCAGTTGGAGGTTGGAGGGGGGGGGTCTAGGCCTGCAGGTGAGGGCAGTTAGGAGTGACCAGGCCTGCAGGGAAGGGCAGTTGGGGGGGACCCAGGCCTGCAGGGGAGGGAAGTTGGGGGAAAACAGGCTAGCAGGGGAGCAGTTAGGCATCAATCAGGCTGGCAGGGGAGTGGTTAGGGGGTGATCAGGCTGGCAGGCAGAAGTGGTTAGGGGCAATCAGGAAGGCAGGCAGGCGAGCAGTTGGGAGCCAGCAGTCCTGGATTGAGAGAGAGATGTCTGACTGCCCGTTTAGGCCCGATCCAACTAAACGGGCAGTTGGACATCCCTCAAGCAGTCCCAGATTAGAGAGAGTGCAGGCTGCGCTGAGGGACACACACACCCTCCATGCACGAATTTCGTGCACCAGGCCTCTAGTGATTTATATTAGAAGAATAACTTTCCTTTTTACTCCCAAAGTAGGCTAGAGTAATAAATATGTAGTAGCAGGTATAACTTTCATGTAATTTTCTTTTTAAAAATATTATGTAGACCTAATCCTATGTCTAACTATTATTCTGAAATTTCTGTAACATCAACAATATCCATGCTAAAGATTTACAATATTCAATTTCTATCTGAAAGGCACTATAGTCAACACTTTTTAAGCTTTACTTGTTAATTTTTCATATATTTAATTTATTAATGGGAAACAATATCCTGACAGACCTATTATATGATAAATTGATTATCTGTCTGAAACATCTGTGTGAAAACATTTACATATACATGTTGTACAACTTTAGCAAATAGTCATCAAGTACTTAGTGAAGAATTCGAGGATCGTTCTGTGCTCATTCTTGGCAGGATGTGTAAGATGCAAACACATGGCTTATTTCCTGAAAGAATTGAAACTTTCCAGCTCTAGAGATACGATAAGTTATATTGTCCTTTAAATCAAAAGGTGTTCACTATCCAATTTTGAGGTTAAAATATTTGCTATGACTAAGAATTTACCATGTGGGAAAGAGTTATAATTTCAAAAAAGTTTAAACTCCCAGGCCAAATTTTCCCTCCTCGTTTTCTACCGTTTTCTACAAATGACTAAATGTTTTTGTTTATTCATTCAGTTTCAATTACTTCTTATTTTGAGACTAGAGACCCAGTGCACAAAATCATACACTGGTAGGGTCCCTAGTGGCTGTTGGCTGTCCCGGGTACTCCCTCCCTTCCCCCAGATGGCCCCGCCCCCTGATCGAATTCCTGGACAAACTCCCGTTTGAGGGGGCAATTTGCATACTATGCCTTTATTATATGGGATCATTGTGGATTCACTTGGAGTTATATGAAATAATACGGAGATCATCTACTTTTAACTAGGTTTCCCTCAATAAATACCTTGTAAAACTATGTTACAATATCACAGCTAGGATATTGACATTAATATAATCTACCCATCTGATTCAGATTTCTTCAATATCTCTTATATTTAATTGTATTTGTGTGTGTGTTTGTTTAGTTCTATGCAATTCTACCACAAGAGTAAGTTTTTGTATACACCACCAAAATCAAGATCCAGAGTAGTTCTATTACCACAAGATGCCTCATGTTGCCCTTGTATGACCATACCCACTTAAACCCCTTCCATTTCTAACCCTTTGCAATCACTAATCTGTTCTCCATTTTATAATTTTGTCATTTCAAGAATGTTCTGTGTATAACTGAATCATACAGTATAGAGCCTTTAAGATTATCTCTTTTACTCAGTATAATTCCCTACAGATTCATGCACTTTAATATTGCATTAATAATTTGTTCTTTTTTATTGCTGAGTAGTGTTCCATGGTATGAATGCAGCACAGATTGTTTAACCTATGCACAGTTGAAGGACATCTTGGCAGTTTCCCATTATGGGCTATAACAAATAAATCTGCCATGAACATCCATACGCAGATTTTTGTATAACTATCAATTTTCATTTCTCTGGTATGAAAGTCCAAGGGGACAACTGGGGAGATAGTATGGTAATTGTACTTTCAGTTTTATAAGAAACTGCCAAACCATTTTCCAGAATAGCTATACTGCTTTACAATCCCACCAGCAAAATATGAGCAATTCAATTTCTCAACATCCTTGCCATCATTTGATATTGTCACCATTTTTATTTTAAGTATGCCATCTTTATATCCTCTTCCAAGAAATGTCTATTTATCCTTTTGGCCCATTTCTAATTAAAGTGTTTTATGTGTGTGTGTGTGTGTGTGTGTGTGTGTGTGTGTGTTATTGGCTGGTTTTTTATTGTTGACTTCCGAGAGTTTTTTCTATATTCCAGATACTAGCTCTTGTTGGATTGTAAATATTTGTAAGTTTGTTTGCAAATATTTTCTCCTCATCTATAAATTATATTTTCATTCCCTAATATATATGTATACTTAAATTAGCATATACTAGTGTGTTGGACCTATTCCTATACAACTTGTGTTTTCCTTTCCTCGGTCATTTTTTTCTTTCTTCATCATCTACCAAAAATACACATTCTGCCTATCATTTCCATACATGCCCTGATTATATTTAATAAAACTGATCCCCTGATTTTTTTGCTTTATTGTTAAATGGCTTTGGAGGGTGGGAGATTGCAACTCATACTGATGTTATGTTAGAAACTAAGAATTGAAAGAATCTACTTTTGTTACTTTGCTCTGCCAAAGTCCAAACAACCAGTTGGAAAATGGAAAATATAATTATACTTGATACCATGAAGTTATTATTTTTAAATATTTTAAAATAATACCTATATTATCATATTTGTCAGTTCACCTAATTAGTATGCTATGGTGTACTAATAAGTGTGATTATTTTATTTTATTTCAATTTAAGTAATGGCTCTCCCTAAAATTTTGAAAAATGTCAAATTCTTCTGTTGTGTCTATAACTGCTCTCCAAATGAGTGTTTTAAATGTTACCTTTTATTCTCTTAGACTTTTATTGAAAACAACCCAGTGGTCTGTGACTGAGGGGATGTTTGTTTAATTTTAGCTTTTCTTTCTTTGTTTTTAACTTTTTTTCAACTTTATTTTATGTTTTGTTTGTATGGAAGGTTGTAGTTTGCTTTATTTTATTTTACTTTTAGCAAGCATGGGAATATATACTTGCTTATTCTTTGGAAAAGAGAACACCCTAAATGTGGCTTAATCAACATTGTAAGTCATTTTATTTCTTCCCCATTGACTTGGATATGTGCATTATTGGAAATGTGTGCTTTAGCGGCATATATTTTTTTAGTCTAATTAGCTGCCTGCCTGTAATCAGGACTATATCAACTGTTGTCATTCTAAATGTTTCCTTTCTTTTTTTCAAACACATTTGCCTGATTGACCTGTTTTTTTCTCTGTCTTTCTATGGGGCTGCTCCAGGAGCCATGGCTAATCATCTTATAAGCAATGCTCTGCTTCGTCCGCATGGTACTAACAATCCCTATAACACATTGCTTGGGGAACCGGCGGTCTGTAACAACCCTTCTGTCAGCATGTACAACGCACAAGGTGTGCTGGAGTTTATCTTAATTTTTTCAAGTCAGAGTCCCATTTTATGTCGCTTTTATGGCCACATTCTATTTTTCTTTCCTTCCTCCTGCCTATTCTTTCTTTTGGAAGCAGACACACAGATTCCTTTCACCTTCTACCCCTCTTGGTGCTTTTATTTTCCATTTTCCTTAGGTTTTTTTCATAGTAAGAAACGGATTCCTTTCTTCTGATAAACAAATGCTTGATTCATCAATATGTGTTTGTTTCTTTGTAATGTTATAAAATGTATTGTGGCTTGTCAGTACTTTTCTTGTTGTTGATTGATTTTGAGAAATGTGGTATTTGCCTAAGGTAAGTAAGATAAAGGAACACTTGAACCACTAGTCTTAATGTTATAAGATTAAATAAATTATCATACTCTTATACCATGAAGCACACTCTAGGCACAAAGCTTCAGTACTGATGAAAGCATTCATATGGACTCCAGGGAAAATTACATTAAACACGGAGGAAAGAACAGTGCACTGAACAGTAGCAGTTCAGGTTCTACCCTAGCTTTCTATGGTCCATATGAGCTGGTTCATGAAGGTCCCCAAATCCTTTTTCTATTGTTAAAAACAAGCCTTTTGAATATGGTTCCTCTACATTCTCTGGTTTTAAATGATATAAAATTTAATTGTGCCCTGGCCAGTATGGCTCAGTTGGTTGGGCATAATCCTGTGCAACGAAAGGTTGCTGGTTTGATTCCTGGGACTGGAGGCAGCAATTGACGTTCTGCTGTAACATCAATGTTTCCTTACCACTCTCCCTCTTCCTTCCTCCCTCTCTAAAAATTAATTTAAAATCTTTAAAAAAATTGTTTATCAAACAAAAAGCCTAAATCTCTTTAAACAATTTATAATATTAAAGTCAAGACATGGAAAATATCAATATATCATATGTAAAGAGACCACAAGAAAATAATATCCAAATAAAAGTTTTATAATCCTAGTCAAATCTACTTATTAAAAATTATATTTGAAAGAAAATTCACTATGAGACAGAGATGTCCAAGATTCCTTCAAGTGAGCTGTGATAGATTAGGAGTATTTAACATTTCCAGCTGATTTTTAATCAAATGTATATTAATCCTCTGTGAGGATCTTTGTGGGAGGTTTTGGTTTGTTTTACTTTCTCAGTCAGAGGTAAAAGATTAGGGGCATAACTAGTGGCTGAAATTTGGTGTGAATGCCCATTCCAGAAAAGTATGTTTGCTTCAGCATAGCCATTGAATGTCTAAAACCATCTGACCTTCCCAGGTGACCTTGCCAAATAAAAAGGATGCTTTTAAATTATTTCTAAATATCTAAGTCAGTAATCCAGAAGTGACTTCAGGAATACAGTCAAATTGTTTGTCAATAATTAAGCAAACTTTACATTTTATTGCCTTTTTAAGGCCCATGCATCCAAGAAGCATAGAATTTTAGAATCAAAAGAAGGAACAGGTTCATTAGGTCCTCCTTATGACATTCCTAAAGTGCGTTCTCTAATATGTCCCTTCCCAGCTCAGGATTTCATATACAGTGACTCTTGAACAAGAGGAGTTAGGAGCACCCAACCCCCTATGCAGTCAAAAATCTGCATATAACTTTTGACATCCCCAAAACTTAACTGCTAATAGCCTCCTGTATTCTAGAAGCATCAGCAATGACATAAACAAGATATTAACTCTTAGTGTGTATGTTGTATCAAATACTGTAGTCTTACAATAAAGCAAGAGAAAAGAAAATGTTATGAAAATCATGAGAAAATATATTTACAGTATTTATTTTAAAAAGTTCTCTCATATGTGGACCCACACAATTCAAATCCATGTTGTTCAATGGTCAACTGCATTCACCTGCTGAATTGCTCCATTTGTTGTATATATTTTTTTCCTTCCACCGAGCTGAAATTTGCCTCTGGTCATGATGCTTAGATTTGCACTCTGGAGCAAAGAGCAAAGCATTCTCCTCTCTGTTGCAGTCCTTTAAATACTTGAAAGCAGCTAACCTGTCTTCTTTTAGTCCTCTATTTCCTTGGAAAAATAACTCCATGCCATCAATGTGAGATAGTGACTAGGTCCTTCTTCATGGTCACCCTCCCCCGCTAAATTTTCTCTCATTGGTTAATGTCCCTATTTCATTGTAGCACTCAATAAAGTATATTTTGCCCAATGCACCAGATGTGGTTTGGCAGAACAGTTTAGCAGACCTCATAATGGCCTTTTTTTTTAAATGCGGGCTATGTGACAGATAACTGTGTCATCACAAAGATTTTAAAGTGTGCTGACAGTAAGTTTTGAGTGATGTTAAATGAAGATTTATAGCACATCTGCAAATTAAATCTGTTCTACATTATTCACACAAAGAATTGTTGGAAATTGTTTTAAAACTAACAACAAATTTAGTTAGCATTTCGTTTCAAGTTTTTATTATTCTGATATAGTTCCTAGTGTCCTATATAATGAAAAATTTAATAATTATTATTCTGTATGTTTTTCTTGATTCAATATCTGCTTTCTTGACTTATTTTCTTTTTATTGCTCTCCCAAATTAGGAGATTTTTCTAAGGATGAGACACTTCTGTAAATACTATCAAAATGAAATTCCCATGATGCAAAAGTTAAAATAAAATATATATATTGAAAGTTTATTTCTGTGGAATTCATTACTGGATATTGCTACTAAGATTATCAGTAAATACACAAAGGATTCTTCTGAATGGATTTGTGGTTTATGCCAGTAAATTAAATTAATTCTACTGAATTTTCTTAATCATAAGATAGCCAATAATTTTATTCATGTTTTTCAGAGTCAGAAGGGTAATTGTTCAGCTAATTGATGCTTAAATATTTTTAAGATGTTAATAAACTATGGTAGTGCTTAAAATAATTCTTTTTACAATTGACCCAAAATAAATCTTGGTGATTGTCATTTGCTACTAATCTTATGCTTTCAGATGAATGCACTTATATTCTTACTGGCAAGGTGAAATCTTACATGAAATATAGGTGGCTAGGTATGTACGGGAGTGGTTTATGTTGAAGTACCACTTAGTTCTGTTCTTTGGGTCCTCTGATTCAGTTGCACCAATGCCATCCAAGCAAAGAAGCATTCAGATTTAAAGTACCCATTTTTGTTTGTAATGCCTTTATTTAAAATATGTAAAGATGTGTTTATAGTGATACTGAAGCTTATTGTTAGGAATAACGATGAATAATATTTTTTATTATATTAGATTCAGAATGTCTTTGGAAATATTTAAAACTTCATGCATAGTATTTCTGGACCATTATCTTTTTGTCAATATTGGACAATTCAATTTTTGTAAGACCAATTTCATTATATATAAACCTGTCAACAAAACATAATATAGAGAGGAAGTCATGATTTTATAAAATAATGTACATTTTAAAGTAATTTAATTCAATTATAAAACTTTAAAGACAGTTACATCCTTAGGATGGGATATAGCAATTTTAGGAGGGAGCTATAATGAGCCTACAAAGGATTTCCCCCTGTGCTTTACTGGTTTGGCTTTCTATTTCCAGTTCTCTTTCTAAAGCTACTTTGAAAATGTAAAAGAAATTCCTCTGAATCTTGAAATATTGTTGGTCTTTTGCTGAGAACCAAATAAACATTTGAAGTACACACACCTTATTTCTAAAGCAGTGGTTAAATTCTAATAAGCCAGAATCTCTTGAAATGATCTAGCCCAGTGAATTTGCAGGAGTATTTGTGTGTGTGATGATGATTTAACCTTCCTGTACACAGAATCACAAAGAGCAGTTCTGTTGACCTGATTAAAATATGGGTTTTTTTAGAAACACAGTTTCAATAGGATTGTTTTTAATGGATCAGCTCAAAAATGTTTGATTGCATATGATTGTGCAGCAACCCAGAAGAAAATGATACTGATGGTGGTATTCCCCTTCTCCCTCACATTTTCTTGATACAGAATAATGATTGGATTTAACCTTTTTCTTTCTCCATAGTTATACAACTTTTGAATATGAGCTCCAGAAATGACAGTATTGATCAGTATTATTCACAAATGATAAGAATCATTTATATAGGTACAGTAGGGGAAAGATAATCTTTGTACATGGAAAGAAGATAAATACGGGAAAAAATACGAAAACCTTCAACTATAGTCTCTCTGTATATAAGCTAAAAACTGCATAATTTTGCTGAAAATTTTTAAAGTTAAATAACATTTCTTAGAAGTGGGCATTTTCTAACATACGTACATATGCACACATATATATAATATTAAAATATAGTTGTGGAAATATTCATGGCTTGCCCTCAAATATTCATTTTCCTTGGTTGGTGTGATATTCTTAACTTTAAAAAAAGTGTATTTGTTAGAAATTTACAAACTGTAGAGACGCTTATTAAAGACTCATTTTACTAGCATGTGTTAAGGTGGGGTTCTTATTTTCTGACTAACATTTCAGTATTTTTAATTATGATAAATCATGTAACACAGACTCATGAATTTTGGGGCAGTGAAAATTATTTCCTTTGACTCTTTTCTCTGCATATCATCAATTTGCTTTTTACTCATGTTTCTTCTACTGTCGCTGTAAGCTTACTTGTTGTTTTTTCTTTCCTTTTCTTCATGCTGTCGTTTAGAGCCCTACAGAGAGACAAGTATGGGAGTAAAGCTAAACATTGCATATCAAATGTAATTTTTTTTAGTTCACTTTTATTGCATCACATATAGATGATGTAGTTATTAAAAACAGTTCATCTCACAACTTAAAACTAAAGAACCTATGAATTGACTTATATCAATATATGTTAATAGAGATTAGACGCTTTTGTTGTCTGATTCTTTTACTGTGTCACATAATCAACATGGTTGTTAAGTCTCATGTAATGTTTGTGTGAGTTAAATTGTTTTTAAATTAAGCATTTGTTTTTGCTAATTCATAAACTTTTAATTTTTATTAGTACATTTCTTCATACAAATATATGTCATATGCAACATGACCACTTTAATTTTACTATGGCTGTTTTCAACCCGTACCTAATGCATTGACAACAGAAATAATAAACACGTTTCAATGCATCAGTCACGCGACCATAACCATCGAGCCTACCATAGCAGCCTCTGCAGCAGCTGTCACCCATCACATATGGCCCTTTAAAAAGCATTTACTTTTTTTTCCTTAACATTGTGGATTTGTCTACAAGATACCTTATAACATGAAAATAAATCGCTTCACCCTATGTCTGTGATGGCTGCTTTTTAATGTATTTTATGCACTGCTGTTTTTGAAAACTGTGTTACTTGAATACAGAGTATCATCAGAAGTCTATCTAAAAATTGACCAATTTGGGACACTTTATTTAAGCCAGCAGTGAACTAGTTCAGTTTTGATAAACAATTGCATCACAGATATAGAATGAATGCTATATTTTCACAAGTTAGCAGTACATTGAGAAGTTTAATGAATTATTCAATTAATTGTTCGGTAAAGAAATACTCTTTCTTATTTACCACTATTGGTCGAATGTTTGTGTTTGATTTTCTTTTGTGGTTGCATTTTAAGAGATTTATGGAATTCTAGATTCTTGGATTTTTGTTCATTCAAGAGAATTCAAAAACCTTGAATAAACATGTCAAATTTATTTCACTATAGCTGTTTCTTCCCAGAATACAATGTTTAATCAGTCTCTTTTTAAACTTTTTAAAGTTTAATATATACACAAAGTAATCACTCATTATGAAATGGAAACTTTAATTTTCACACTATGTCTTTAGGAACCAGATCACATTCTTTTGTATTATCATTTTAATGACCCTAAATAATTATTAATGGGTTAATATGGACTAGCAACCAAAGTGCTTATAGCAGGAAAAAAAGTAGAAAGTAAAAACAAATATTTTTCTTTTGAAAGTTCCTATGTGCAAATTATTTTGATGTGCCACTCATTTGACTAAACATTATTTTATGACTACATCATTCTGACAAATTTAACATAATCCTTTTGTGGTTTTGTATGTAGGGATTGCTTTTAATATTACAGAATTATATATCAAATTATTAGCAAGTGCTTGATTCATTTACTTTGACCAGTATATTCAAAGTACCACACAGGAATTATGTTACTATTATACCTATTCCAATGTTAAGACAACATATAAAATTAAAGGTAATTAATTACTGAATTGACTTGGATGTGTATAAATTGAAAGCTATGAATGTTTATACCAAAGTGTTGCTTTTTTTTCTAAATTGTAATTAAATAGGCTTCAAATAATTTTAGGCAATGTTTGTGTGTAAATTGCAAATTCATAGATTTTTTTTTCCACTTTAAGATTTATTTTAAATAGTTCTTTTCCAATTATAAGATTTCTATCAATTGTCCAAGTATATATAGATGTGTACATTAAGTTAGTGTTTTTTACTTCCAAACATTTTATTCTTAATTAAAAATGCTAGCAATTTATACATACTTCACAGTGCTATGTTTTTGCTGTTGTGTCTGTGTGTGTGTGCTGTGGCCAATTGGACAGCGATGTCATAGTGTCTTGTAATTTTTTTCAGAGGGGCTTCTGAACAATGCCAGGGATACAAGTGTCATGGATACTCTACCACTGAATGGTAACCATGCCAATAGTTACAGCATCGCCAGTGGCGAATACCTGAGCAACTGTGTGCAAATCATCGACCGAGGCTACAACCACAACGAGACCGCCCTAGAGAAAAAGATTCTGAAGGAACTCACTTCCAACTACATCCCTTCCTACCTGAACAACCACGAGCGCTCCTGCGAGCAGAACAGGAACCTGATGAACAAGCTGGTGAACAACCTGGGCGGCGGGGGGAGCGAAGAGGACGCCATCGTCCTGGATGACGCCACCTCCTTCAGCCACGAGGAGAGTCTGGGCCTGGAACTCATTCACGAGGAATCCGATGCTCCCTTACTGCCCCCCCGAATTTACTCCACTGAGAACCACCAGCCGCACCATTACCCCCGAAGGCGGATCCCCCAAGACCACAGCGAAAGCTTCTTCCCTTTGCTAACCAACGAGCACACCGAAGAGCTGCCGTCGCCCCACAGGGACTCCCGCTACACCAGCATGCCCGCCCTGGCTGGGGTGCCCGCCGCGGAGAGCGTCACCACCAGCACCCAGACCGAGCCCCCGCCGGCCAAGGGGGGCGATGCCGAAGATGTTTACTACAAAAGCATGCCAAACCTGGGCTCCAGAAACCACATCCATCAGCTGCACACCTACTACCAGCTAGGTCGCGGGAGCAGCGATGGGTTTATAGTCCCTCCCAACAAAGACGGGACCCCTCCGGAGGGGAGCTCCAAAGGACCCGCTCACCTGGTCACTAGCCTATAGACGATGACAGATGGACACCAACCAGACTGCTCACCCCGGGGGGCCTGCTCGGAGTCGCTCTCAGCCCTGGGAATGATGTGTCCTCCTCAACCTGGATGCTGTTCGTGAAGGACAACCGCAGACTGTCGGACTTTTTCTTTCTTTTTCTTTTTTCGTTTTTAACGGGGATTTTTAGGTCAGCCCAGGGGAGAAAGGTAACTGCTGAAGCCCCCTGTGCCCTCTCCTTTCCTGTCCTTCCCCCCCTCAGATGGAGACTTCATTATGTTAATGAACGAGATAGGAAGCAAACGGCGCTCACTGTGGCCTTGTTGACCATGTCGTGTTTGTTCTAACATCTCTGATGCTCTGTTACTATAATTACAAGGACCTGATGTTTTTTTTAAAAAAAGGCCAGAAGAGCTGTTGGAAATTAGTAACAATGCTGCATCTAGATTGGAGTGCTGCACAAGCAAACATAAAAGCAAAGCAAAACTGTGTCACATGGTGTTTTTTAGTCCCTCACAGCCTGCGTTCCCCGCGGCGGGATTAGCTGTGGGATGCAAAAGTCACACAACACAATAATGAAACGGAGGGGAATTCTAGAATTATATGCTAGATGCATATTTTATGATTTGCTGTATTAACTGATGATAAAACTAATGGCAGAAAAAAATTGAACAATTTCTATGTAATGTACAGATACTAGCATTGCACATATAGTCTGCTTTCTGTTCCTCCAGAATTTGAGTCCTGTTAATGTAGTGCAAAAAAAAAAAAAAAAGCAAAAAAAAAAAAAGAGAGACATTTTCTTTTTCTTTCGTGCTGGTCTTGCAAGTTTGTCTACCAGTAAGAGAGCAAAGTTTCCTTCCTTTCGCTTTTGTTTCCTTTCTTCATTTTTTTTCCTTTCCTTTCCTTTTTTCCTTTTTTTTTTTTTTTTTTTTTGCCTATTTTCTTTAAAATGTCACCTGGCAAAAATAAACAAACAAATAAATAAATAAATAAATAATAAATAAATGAAACTATCACTTTATAAGAATCATTTTCTAGTAATGCAAACAAATTATTTTTTACAAAAAAAAATAAAATAAATAAAATTAGACTTCCTTCCTCACTATATATCTTTATTCAGTCAGAATATTTCCAAGAGCATTTTCGCAAATTAGAGCAGGACAAACTTCTATGTTTACGGTGCACATCTGTTGTAATGCAAGCATATTTGGCAAGTGATTCATCACCATGACAGTAGCTATGGTTCTAGAAGTCAAGAGATGTCAATAGAACTAGTGGGGCTTCTGCATGTAAAACACAAAACACAAAACACGGTATCCCATAGGCGTTAACGTGCTGAATGCTCAGTCCAATCCCCAAGTGGGCACCTGCACTACTGATTTTAAAGGAAATCACTCCCTTGTAGTAAGAATCAAAAGGTCAAGTTATTTTGAAGTTATTAAAGAAAAAAAAAACTCTTCTGTTTGCTAACGGGAACATTTATTTATTTGACAGGATTTTAAGTAATATAGGAATACAAGAGGTAAATTAGCAGCACATATAATTTTCTTTTTAAATTTATGATCCATTTTGTATGGTCTCAAAGTTGGATGACCTCATTACTAATATTTGTTGTAAAAGTGAAACTTGTTTGCCAACCAATAAACAACTGATTGAGATTTAGTAGATATTGTATTGATGTATGTACTATATGATTGATTAATTATTCTTTTTATTTTTCTCACCTTTCTTTCCTTCTGTTTTCAGTATACAAACTTTTCCTAATCCTCTTTGGCCCAATTGAGCCATGCAAAAGAAATTAATCTGCCTGAATGAATAACCTAAGCACAAAATTACACAGTTTTTGCAGAGTAAACCAGAAAAATGGGATGGGCATGTTTATGTTGGTCGAAATAAGATGCATAACTTACTTTTGAGCACGTTAATATATAGGTTACTATGTGCTTATTTATAAGGCAGCTGCAGTCTCTTGAGCAATTATAAAAGCCAATTCAATCAGAGATTTAAATTGGGGGGAGTGGAGGTGGATCATATCATTTCCTTCCTTGTAAACTCCATTTTGATGTTAGAAATTTAAATCCACTCAATTGGCAAAATAACAGAGTAACAGCAAAGAGAATATCCATTTTGTAATGGTAGTATAAGACATTTTAATGCTAATTTTTTCTTGTTTTACATGTGGAGAAAGTGGAAGTAAAAACATCCTTCCACATAAACTATTTTTGATCTCCAATTACTGAAGAACATGTACCAAGTGTCCAAGCTTGGAGCCTCACCTAGGGCAAAGCTAGAATGAATTTGCCAAATTATTATTTCTCTTGCAGTATGTAATGTCTTGGTGATTTCTTTATCCTTTTCATTTCCCCCAAACCTAAACACCTACCATCTATATATTGATTTAAGTCAAGATGGGAAGGAATAGTTTAGAGAATAGCCAGTAATCTATAGTTTTAAAATATATGACAAAGGGAAACCTTTTGTGCCGAGTCAGAGTACATCCTAACCTTATATCACCTCAAGATATCTTATGCATCCTTCCTTTTTAGTCACTTGACATGAGTATTTTTTAAGTCTACACATTTTCTTTAAATTGTAGGAGAACCACAAGCTTTAACAGAATTTAAAAGATGCCTTGGTTTTTGTTTGTTTTTTTTTACCACCTTTGGTTGACTCTACATTTTACCAATTATTATTTCCTAGTGAAATAATGTTTTAATAACATTTTAGACTTGAAGTTGTTTTTCTCTCTGAGGTCTATTTCACATGATAAAATTTTCTCATGCCACACTATGGCGACATTAGCACCTGAAAGGTGGTTAGTCTGTCTGGTATCTAGAATACATTTGGTAATGAAAGAACCCTTGTTAGACATGTTTAAGGTAACTTCAGAAACACAAATGTGGTCTGTAAGTTATGGATACTGATGCTTGTTTTGCAACTCTGTCATTAAGAAACTAGTTTCAAGATCAATGGGGAAACTACCTCAAAGCCAGCTTGCTGATGCTGCCAATTCTGATTGACTGATGTTGCTACCTCCCAGCCCGTTATCTTTTGTGTTTCATTATATGGAAATTTGAAGCAGTAGCCCTCCCCACCCCCACCCAACTCTCCATAGACCAAGTTGAAGAAAATCACTTGAATACATAAATGGGAGTAGAAGGCCATTCTGTACTGTCAGTTACTACCAAGTTCCTAAGATGAAAGGGTAAGATTTTTGAAGTCTCATACATCATAACTGGCTTTTAGAGTAACCAGAAGAGACTTAAGATCCTGAAGACTTTCACAAGAAGAGATTGTTTCCCCAAGTTTTATGTGACTATAATGAAAACAAACAGTGGATAAAGGAGTTAACTGTATCCATTTCAATAGAAATTTGTGTATATCTAACATATTCATTTAGTCCTCTTTACACTAGCAAGAGTTGCATTCCTGAACTTGAATCTTTTTTATGCGCATTTTCATATGTAACTATTGATAAATTAATAATTTTAAAAGATGCCTTTTTTTACCACCTTTGGTTGACTATATTTTTAATACCCTGTAACATTCATGACATTATCTGCATATTTTTATGTGTTTATCTGATTTTCCATTAAGAAGTAGATTGCATCAAACAAATATACACATTATCTGATAGCTGTAAAAGTTATGCCAATAAAAACAAACCAATTATTATTTCCTAGTGAAATAATGTTCTAATAACGTTTTAGACTTGAATTTGTTTTTCTCTCTAAGGTCTATTTCACATGATAATTTATCAGGGCATTAACTGACTGCGTGTTTATTAGTTGATTCATAAACTGGGAATATTGCATAGTTCATGTTCCTAATTAATAATATTTATGGAGAAGTCTAAATTTTGTGAAAGAGAAGTAGGTTGAAATTCCAATTAAATTTTTTATCATCCCTCTTTGTTTCCACATTATTAAAATTAAAAACATGATAATTGAATAATAAATTGCTATGCTAAAATGATCATAATGACAAAATAGAACTGGCATGAGAACAAATATATTGAAGGAAAAATAACCAGGAAAGTTAATCAAATGCAGGTAATAGAAATACCCTTAACTTCCTGTAAAAAAATTCACCATGACTCTAAATTAAACTGTAGTTTGTGATCTGTATTTTTTTTAAATTCCCATTAATCTAAGAATGTTGACATATTGATGAAAATGTTTAAGCTTTAATGTTTTTAACTTTTTAATATTAACTTATTCAATGTGATGAGACTTTTCATGATAATGGAGATATGCATATGAGTAAATTAGTAATATTAACAAAGGACCCATAGACTTAATTTTGGGCAATAATTTTAGGCTTTTTTCCCTACACATGTTTGAATCCACTGACCAGTTTCCTCACTTTAAAAAATGGCATTAAAAACTTTAAAGATTGACTTTCTTATTATTGCAGAGACTAAAAGGAAGAGGAAAAATATTTTCTGGGCTGTCTGGGGTATCTAAAGACCAAAATAATCAATAATCATCTCCTGTTAATGAAAGGATAATTAGTTTTCAGAAGTTGTCCCTCAGTACTGTACCAAAGTGCCACTGCTTCGGATGTTTGAGGGGAAAAAACAAAAAACAAAACAGTACAGACCTACTTTGCATATCAATTCAAATTTAGCGAGGGAGAAAAATAACTCAAACCCTAATTTAATTTTGAAAAACTCTGAAAATATTGACAAGAATGTCCTTTCTTCTCTAATAAGAATACTTGAGATAAAATAACATGTATGATCTACCCAGAATATTGTAGTTGTGCCAAGGTATTAAGATTTAATTAGTTCATGTTTAGTAATTTATAACTATAACTTACCATATAAATAATTACTATGCATTCCTAATACTTTACATATATGTTAGACTTCTACAGAGCCATAAATTAGGAACATGGGAGCATGAGAGTGAAGTAGCAACATTGAAAAATAGCTTCTGGAAGCACTTTTGTGCAGATGAATTCTAAGTGAGAAACTCCTTTGTGCCCATAAAATAAATTTCATGGATACCAACTATGAATTTAATTTTGTAATCAGCAATTATGTCCTTTTTAAACCATCTGAAAAAAATATTGTTAAATATTTAAATTATTATTTAGGCTAGCAGAAATTAAAAAGTGTTCATAACTGCTTATTTCCTGCTTAGGCCATAAAAGGAATCTTTTCTATTTACTAATTAACCTGATTACTTCCTCTTTGCTTTAAAAGGGATATCACTTTTTAACTTTCAACTGTATACATACCTGTCTACTCTGATTCCTTTTATTTACAGCTTGCAGAGGAAATAGCTGATTTACAATATCACAAACTATGATTTTTGCAATAAAGTAAGTAGTTTTTATGGTTTTGCATATTGTCATTTGAAATAAAGTTATTGCTATTTCCTCTTTTTGAAAAAAAATTAAAAGTCTGCACTTTAAGATCTAAGACCTATAAGTTATTATTCAAGTGTCTTTATTGCAACTATGTTTTGATGTTTCTTTCTCTCTGTTAATATTACATCACCCAAATTTTTCTCATTTAATTTGTGTCCCATTGGAGTATTTCAAAGGTAAATGCAAACTATGATTTTTAAGAAGTCATGTGAAAGGAGAACTTTGATTTATTTGTGAGGTCAAAGAAGACAATATGAGAAAAAGCCTCTGTTGTGATAACCAAATCTTTCCAGTCACAATATGAACAGAAGAGGAGCAGAATCAAGTTGGCAAATTTATGGTGAGGTAGCAGGTCCTAAATTAGAGTTCCAGATAAAACATCTCCAGGAAAAAATAACGAAATAATTTAGAATGATAAAAATCTTAAACACTGTACCAAAGCTATTGATGTTTTGAAAAAATAAAATTGGAGTTTATCATATTATAATTTTATTGCGCTGATTCCACAGGAAACCCTAAACACTTTTAACATTCTAGGTATTTTTTGTCTAGCTACACCCTTCTGAAGAAAACATGAATATTTTATCAATGTTTCTTAAATATAAGTATTTTTGCCTCAATTCACTTTCACACTCTAATCTGCTTACTCTATTGTATTGTATGCCAACACAGTTAATACGACTTGTAGCTTTGTACCTTTTAGAGCTTTATTATGAATCTTTCTAGTAAACATTAAATTAATATTAACTTGGAATTATGTACACATGTTGGAAATAATTCACAACAAAACAATATTCATATTATCAGAAAATGGATTAGATATAAGAATATTACTTTGAAGCTGAACAGATAATTACACTGCTGAAAATATTACTCTCAAGTTCTCTCTACTCAATTATTACAGTCACTTTATAAAATTCTACAGACAGTTGTACACATGATGTG
The DNA here is from genome assembly GCA_026230045.1 of Corynorhinus townsendii. Lineage (NCBI taxonomy): Eukaryota > Metazoa > Chordata > Mammalia > Chiroptera > Vespertilionidae > Corynorhinus > Corynorhinus townsendii. Next base: position 39,774,836 of record JAPDVU010000001.1, read on the forward strand.
CTATCAGAGTACTCCATAATCCAAACGTGTCTAAAAGTGTTCCCAGTGCTTCTTCACTCTAGAATGCTAAATGAAAAAGCCTGAATGAAGAGGAAAGGAAAGCTGACTTCTGAGCACCTAATTTGGGTAAACTGTCATTCAGAATGAGTAATTTTAAAATGAGAATGTTTTACTCTAATCTAAGGGAGAGGTTAATAAAGATTTATGGTTAGTCCAGTATCAGAGGATTTAAATTTTTAAAGATGTTAAGGTTGTCTCAAGATGGCAGAATTTCACACTGCATTTGCAAGGAAATATGTTTAAATTTCATACCTAAAGTAGCCTTTAAAGTTAAGAATTCCTCTGACTCTTTTCAAGATAAAACTGGTGATAAGATCCTGGCTTCAAAATAAAATGTATGGTTGATCTCTAAAAATGTTTGGCAAAATTCATGAATGTCATCAACTCTAGAATGTCTTTGGGGATGGAATTTGGAATACAGAGACTGGAACAGAGTGTCCTCATGCTGACCACTGCCTAGGCCTCCAGAGCATATTTTTAATGCCTTGAATTTCAAGTGTCACCATGCTTATGTTTTGAATGACATTATAAATTAAGAAAGATGAGGAAAACACATTGGAAGTTGGTTTTCATGCCTCATTTGAGAATAAAGATTTCCTTTACCATCCTAAGTAATACAAGATGCTATGTCTTGAAACAGCTCTGGACAATCAGAAAGTGCTCATTTGTAAACAAGTCCTTTTTGCATATTGTAACAGTGATCTTTGCCTATGAACTATAAAATCAAGGACAATTGTAGAAAGAGCTTGATTTCCTTTCATCTGGCTTCTGTGAATGCATTGGAAAGCAGGATAATTTGGAAAGGTTTTTCATACTGTTTTCCCAACTTGCCAAGCATTAAATCTAATTCAAGATATATCTTTTTTTTAAATGGTACTTTATTTTTAAAACTAACAACTAATTAAGCTATTTCTCCTTGATAAGAAAAATCACTTTTTAGGAACAAGAATATTTCTATCACAGGCTTTGGTCTTTTAACCATTCTCATATATTTACACATGGCATTAATCTTATACACCTACAGATTTCAATCTACTGGATTTTTTCCCTTGTACACCCTTTCCAACCATTTTTTTTCTTAAATGCTCTGTACAATCACATGTAAAATCATGAGCTAAAAAACTCAATAAAAAATGTCAGTAAACAATAAGTGATGTAGTCACTGTTATTATATGGTAGTACCAAATTTTGCTTTTGGGACAGTGTTTCAAACTTCCAGATGCTAATTGAAACTTGAACTCCTAATATATTTCCTCCCTCTTCACACCCTGCTACCCTCCTCTTCACATATTGAAAATAAAATGTGAGGCCTCTTTTTTCTTTATGTTTTTAGGAACTACTGTGATCCAAGTTGTCTCTAAGGCTAATTGTTCATTTCAGGAAGATAGGAAGTTAAATTAAGAATGTACTGTTTGCCCCTAATGAGGTATAATCAAATGTAACCTTATATCTGCTACCTGATCTTATTTCTCCTCATCTCAAACTGGGGAGAACAGCCTGTCACCAATGAACCTCTGTTCCAAAAGAGAGTTCCGAGATCCCTGCTCTGAAATGCCATTCTTCCCGATAAAGGTCACGGTAAGTATCAGTATATCACCAAGGTAGGCGTTATATACTCAGTATTCTGAAGTGTTCCGGATCAGCAGTGCCTGGCTAGGATGTGCCTGGCACGTTACATTGCTTCATGTAATCTTCCCAATGAGATGGTGAAATTGATTTCTTCATATTCACTTTACAGAAGAAATTTAAATTCAGATTCAGTCATGGTGCTAGTGAATTTTGAACCCAAAATCTCTTGGTCTAAAGTCCATTTTATTCTTTTTAACCATGTTTTACTGCATCAACTAAATGATTAGTTGAGAAGAAATTAACCCATCCCTTTTCATTTATTTTTTTTTACAGGTGTTCCTCTTTTATTTTTCCCCATAGCTCCCCTCCACCTGATTCCCCACCCCACCCCATGCCCTTACCCCCCGCCACTGTCTTCATCCATATGAGTAAGATTTTTGTCCAATCTCTTCCCGCACCCCTCACACCTGCTTCCCCTGAGAATCGTCAGTCCACTCCCTTTCTATGTCCCTGATTCCATTATATTCACCAGTCCGTTCTGTTCTTCAGAGTTTTCATTCACTTGATTTTTAGATTCACTTGTTGGTAGGTATGTATTTGATGTCATTTTGTTGTTCATAATTTTTATCTTTACCTTTTTCTTCTTCATTCTCTTCTTAAAGGATACCCTTCAGCATTTCATGTAATCCTGGTTTGGTGGTGATGAACTCCTTTAGCTTTTTCTTATCTGTGAAGCTCTTTATCTGACCTTCAACTCTGAATGATAGCTTTTCTGGGTAGAGTAATCTTGGTTGTAGGTTCTTGCTATTCATCACTTTGAATATTTCTTGCCACTCCCTTCTGGCCTGCATAGTTTCTGTTGAGAAATCAGCTGACAGTCGTATGGGTACTCCCTTGTAGGCAATTAACTGTTTTTCTCTTGCTGCTTTTAATATTCTCTCTTTGTCTTTTGCCCTTGGCATTTTAATTATGATGTGTCTTGGTGTGGTCCTCTTTGGATTCCTCTTGTATGGGGTTCTGTGCACTTCCTGAACTTGTAAGTCTATTTCTTTCACCATGTAGGGAAAGTTTTCTATCATTATTTCTTCTAATAGGTTTTCAATATTTTGCTCTCTCCCTTCTTCTGGCACCCCAAAAATTTGGATGTTGGTTCGCTTGAAGTTGTCCCAGAGGCTCCTTACACTATCTTCATATTTTTGGATTCTTTTTTCTTTTTGTTTTTCTGGTTGGATGTTTTTTGTTTCCACATATTTCAGATCTTTGGTTTGATTCTTGGGGTACGTTGATCTACAATTGAGTTTCTGTATATTCTTTATTTTAGACAGTGTATGCTTCATTTCTGACTGGTCCTTTTCCATTTTTTTTTTTTTTTGGCATTCTCATTAAGGTCCTTGAAGGTCTCACTAAGCTTCTCAGAGGTGTCATCAAGTTTCTCAGCGGTTTTTACAAGATTCTTGAGTAACCTTATACATGTGGTTCTGAACTCTATGTCATCCAGTAGTTTGCTTTCCTCCGTTTCTTTCATTCGTGACATGTTTCTTTGTTTCTGCATTTTGGCTGCTTCCCTGTGTTGATGGAGTGGCTTTGTGTGGTAGGTGACCTATAGGGGGCAGTAGCTCAGCCTCCCCAATCACCTGATGTGGACGCTCTTGGTACACCCCTTTGTGGGCTGAGTGCAAAGTCTTGGTGTAGTTAAGCCTTAATTGCTGTTGGTACGCTGGGAGGAATTGACCTCCAGGCCAATTAGCTGTGAGCACTCTGTGTGTCTATAATGGAAGAACTGCTGTGCTGAAGACACGCTTATGGGGCAGGACTTGTTTCAGTGGGGCTTTGGTGCTCACTGAGTCTGCCTCTTGAATGTGTCACTTATGGATGTGAGGAGTTGAAATCTGGTGTCTCACACTGACCACTAGGTACACTGGCTTCTGGATCTCCAATGGGGTGCAGGTCAACTACTGTCTGAGGCCACTCAGCAGGAGCTACAGTGAGAGCTGCAGTTTTCTCCTCTTTGCTTGGGGTTTGGAGGTTTTGGAGCTGTCTTACCCAGGCTGCAAGTTTGCTAGGTTAAGCTGCGATAGGGCAGGCCTTTCTTATGCTAACTCCACTGCTTGGAGCTTGGGTGGGTTTGTAGGTTGTGCAGGGCGGGGCCTCAGGGTGTCACTTGGTTAGGGCGTGGCAAACAGCAATGGCTCTTAGTTAGCCGGCTCTGTGTCCCCAACGGCATCTGCGAGTCCCGTGCCCCAGTGCAGTAAACAATTATTCCTGCGCGCAGCTCTGCAAGCAAGCCACCCTCACTGGCAGATAGTCCAGCTTCTCCCCGTAGGAGTTTGGGTCCCCCGCGTCTCCCCAGAGACTGGATTTCAGAGTAATCGGGGGCTTGTCTCCATTCGGGTTGAAAAAAGCAATGCACCCAGTCACCCGCAGCCAGCCCAGATCACGCACCTCCATACCTCAGCTTTTCAGCGCTCGTGCACATCTCAATGCTCTTTTCTCTTTCCTTCTAGTTGTAGAACTTCCACTCAGCCAGCTTTCCCGTGGTTCTGGGTGATAGACCTTTTGTCTTTTAGTTGCAGTTTAAATTGTTGTGGGAGGCAGCAGTTTAGGTGTTTACCTATGCCGCCATCTTGGATTCTCCTCCCATCCCTTTTCATTTAAATAAGGGGAGAACACTGGCATTCAAGGAAATGTTGCAAAAACATGGAACCTGCTTTTAAGGAGCTCAAAGTTTAATGTCCATTTTACTAGGCATTTGAGAAACAAAGACATTAGAGGGATGCTTGAACAAACTACTTTTCTAAGAATAAGGTTTCTCAAATATAAAGTAAATACCATGTCTATTTTGTACATGATATATACTGTATTTGACATACATGAAATTCTCATCCAGAAAATTCTTAGATTCTGTGTTAGTACTGGATAGACTCTGTGTATATGTATCTCCTTGTTTCTATTAAAGCCCCCCCACCCCTGTAAAACATAATGGTTAGAGAATAATAGCATACCTCTAAATCAAATTCTAGTTAAAGTAACACTATGTTATGTATGACTGGTTCATTTCATTATCAGAACATGTATAATAACTTCAAGTTTCTTAGTTGTTTTGTATGCAATTTCTCAATATTTATCCTTCCAGGACAGTTTTACCAACTATATTTCTAGTGCTCAAACACAGCATTTTGTAATCTGTATTCAGCAGATCTCATTTGTTGAGAAAGAAATGGTTCTGAGTTAAATATATTTGAGAGATGCCATGGTAAATAAAGTAAAATAGATTTTTATTATAGGATTTCAGAGAATGCATTGAAAAACTACAAGAGGAATATATGTATAAAGCTGTTTCCTAAAATTACTTGGCCCTGAAATCCTGAAGGAACCTGAAGAGCAATAAATTGACAAGTATTGATTCATGGAACTCACCACCCAAAATGCTTATGCTACAACTCAGTTTTGTTGTTTTTTTCTGAGTATTTTACATCAATGAAATGTTAGAATTGTGACTTAGTCAATGTTATTTGGCTTTATGATTCATGATAAGATAATGTTCTACATGTATCTCCACTAAATGTCTGGTTCCAATAATCAGGTGGGGAAAGTGCATATGAATTATAGGAGGATCCTATGTAAATACAAATTAATTTGTATTAGACTGTGGTGGGTCTGAGGTTCTGTATTTCAAACAAGCTCTCAGGGATGCCTCCTAGTACTGAGGTCCTTAGACTATCATTCTCTGTCCCTTCCTCAGAAACACACTATGCCTTACTATCAGAAATTTTTCCTCAGTGATTATTCTTAGGGAATGTCCTATATAATAAAACCCTAATATACAAATCAACCAACCAAACGGCAGAACGACTGGCAGAATGACTGGTCACTATGACGTGCACTGACCACCAGGGGGCAGTTGCTCAATGCAGCTCCTGCTTGAGCATCTGCTGCCACCCCACCCCCACCCCCCAGAGGGAGGCGACCAGCAGAGGAGATGGCGACTGGAGGAGGAGATGGAGGAGACCATGAAAAGTATGGTCACTGGTGCATGCAGTGTCCCAGATTGTGAGAGGGATGTTTGACTGTCAGTTTAGGCCCGACATCCCCTGAGGGGTCCTGGATTGTGAGAGGGGGCAGGCTAGGCTGAGGGACACCCCCCCCCCCGGTGCACAAATTTCGTGCACTGGGCCACTAGTTTTCATATAACATTGATGAGATGCCATAAGAGTTTAACTCCTGTCAATAGCCATTAGCCTATACCGTTGGTTCAGGGGATGGCCTACTGACGGCTTAGGCCTGTTCCCCATGGGGAGCAGGTCTAAGCCACAGTCTGGCTTCCCTCTGCGGGAGGTAACTGGGCTGATCAGGGAAAGGCGCCACCCCCATTACCCTGCTGCTGCTGCCACTACCAGCTGCCACAGCTACCAAGGTGTTTTCATCAACACGACTCTAGTCCCTTCACCACGAAAAAAATGACAATTTCCTTTAGGTATTTTTAAGATGTCTCTTTATAGGATATGACTTTTCATTCTTTTTTTTCTCCTCACATGAGGATATTTTCCTATTGATTTTTAGAGAGCATGGAAGAGAGAGGGAAAGACAGAGAGAAACATCAATGTGAGAGGGACACTTTGATTGGTTGCCTCCTGCATGAGCCTTGACCTGGGCCCTGGCCAGGGAGGAGCCTACCAACCTAGGTACATTGCCTTGATCAGAATCGAACCCACCCCCCCTGCAGGTTTGAGTCTCCGCTCCAGCCCCAGCAGCCCAGCACTGCAGTCGCAGGGCTGGGCTGGGGGTTGTCCCTCCTGCGTGTTGTTCTTTCCGGCTCTGGAGCCGGGCACAGGCCGCCCTGTCTGTTGTTCTATCAGGCTCTGGGCCCAAGCCAGGCCCCTCCTCCTGAGCTGGTCATGACCATTATGGGATCCTGGCCTAATTTGCATATTACCTCTTTATATATATAGATGAGTTAGAACTAAACAATGTCATTCAAGTACCTGCTGTATTTATTCCATTACAATACTATAATACGTATTGCCAGTGAAGAATCTTCTCTCATTAAGACAAAAGTCAACTCGCTTTTCTCCACTGGCTTCAGATGCTTCATCCAGGACTTACTGTCAATCACAGCAGCAGAAAAAAATAAATGTAGTATTTAAAAGTACCAAGAATGTCAATGTGCTCTAAAGATTTTATGTATAAACTGAAATACAAGATTTTGTCCATATTGGTGACTGTGTGTTAAATGTGTTAAAATCAAAATGCATATTGATATTTTAAAAAGTGAATAATTATGAATTAGATAATCCTTATAATGAACATGATCTTTCATATAATCACAATTCTCTAAAAACAAGACTCATATCTGAATTTCCAAAATATTAATCCGTATATTTATAATTGGAAAAAACCCTCACTAAATCCTGGAAATATATGCTTTGCTTACATAATATATAAGAACATGTATTTTATATTTGGATAAGATGTATTAAAATATAGGCCCCTTGTCTTGCACTTTATACTTCTTAAAGCTAATAATGTTTCAATCTTGAAGTATTTAGTATTAATTTCCACTATTCCATTTTAACTGATAATAACAGAATCCCATTAATTCTAATGCATAAAAACAAAGAAGAAATAGATTCAAACTGAAAATATATATACAGACTTTCTTTGTAAGCTTAGTCTTTTATTTTAAATATTTATTTTGAAGTATAACATGCTATATTTCTATAACATAAAATATTTAAATTAATCATAATTGCTTTACAGTTGTAACCTATGTGTACATAAATTGCCTAAAAGTTTAAATATAATAACTAATGATATTTTTTGGTTTTAAACATTAAAGTAGGAATAATATTTAAGATTGAGGAGTCAAGACTAATTTAAATCCCTGTGAAAAACACAATAATTTGTTGATAAAATTTTATTCATTTATCTTGAAAAGAGGATAATTAAACTTACCTTGCTATTTTCATGTTATTGTGAGGGTCAATAAAATAAATAGCTCAGTATTTTCCATGCCTGGCTTTGCTTAGAATTATCTATATATTTTTTTTAAAGGGAGCACTTGAGATCTTATTTCCCCACATACGTCAGTTTGGTTCAAATAAACTCATAAAAATTTTCTATAGGTTTGGACATTTTTTACATGGACACTTACTTGGTGTGGTCAGCAGGGTTCTGAAGAAGCCCCCGATGACCGCCCTGCAATGAGACTGGTGCTAGGTACATGTCAGGGCACACTATGTCCCACCCGCTCCACACTTTGCATGGGGTGAGTTTCTCTCAGCATTCTGGGCCTCCTTGCTTTAAGTAGTGGACCGGTACTTTGAGCTGTTCTTAGAAAATTGTCGAAGTGGGGAAGAGAAGAGATAACCCAGAGGGCAAAAGTTAAAAAAAAAAAAAAAATTTGTTGCTGGTTTAATTTAAACTTTTAATTGGATTGCTTACTGAGACTCTGAGCAAAATTTTTTGCTGGTTAAATGAGAGACTTAACTCTGTTCAGCTCTGTAAGAACAAAGAACACTGGCTTTCCCATCCTGAATAGCCAATGGGGTGATGACAGCTGACTCAGACCCCCAAATAGGGAGTGATGAAGATGGGTAACGCAGCCAATCCTGTGCACAGTTAGAAGAAGCTGGCTATAAAATCAGGCAGAATTAATGAGGGGGGGAGGGGGGGGAAGAACTACTAGCAACTGTCTCACCTTTATAATATTTATGATTTTAAAAAGAGAGAGATAAAAGTATTTAGCTAAATGAATCTACCTATGATGTTGGTTAGGTGTTAACCCAGTTCGTTGAGGTATTAAAAATGGCTGTCCCCATTTTAAAACTGGGAAGGTCATTTGGAACTTAACTTGTTAAGGACAGATATAAATTGTAAAATGCCTCCAAAACAGAACTTGGCTACAACTGTTCTCGTTTGTGTCTCTCTGTGTATGTCTATATGTTATCAGAGAATTGTACAGGTGACATTTCTCCATTGCTAGTGAAAGTGAGGTTCTAATGCTATCTTGAGGAAAAGAATTTTCTAAGACACGTGGGAGAATGAGTGAATTTCATTTGCATAGAGTTATATCCCTCTGTTTGCAAAGTCCCATTTCCCTTAAACCAGTCCCGAAAAAGGTGTAGCTGGGAGTTCAACAAAACTGAAAGTGAAGCCAGTGTCAAAAGTTTTCATTCCATGGTGGAATTGAGTCTGGCACCGCATCAGGCTAGTTTTAGTCCCTCAATCCATCCTTGTGTTCTTTAGTCCCTCAATCCCCCGTTCTGTTCGGGGTCCACACGGCTGTGGGCCCTGTGGGTGAGTGCAGAGTGTAAGAAGAGCACGCTCCCAGGGAGCAAGAGGACCCAAAAGGAGAGAAATCCCTTTGTACAGGAGCTATCCCACGTTTCGTGCTGTTGCAATGGCCATGCCAATTCTGGCCGATGCCCTGCTCCCAGGCAGTCACTTTTCCTCAGTGGGCATGAGTCTGCTCTTTCTTTGTCCAGTCCCTTTCCCCAGGACCTGCGGGAGGCAACCTGAAGAGGGTAAAACTGCAGCTTTCTGGCAATGCCGTATAAATAGCATGCTTAGATTATCTGGCCTTCCCGTGGCTTTTTTCCTGTTAATTAATTCATAACTGGGTTAATTGCAATGGTATCATATATGTATATGTTGTAAATGTGAAATAATTTTCTACCTCCAGATGGTATTGTTAAAATTAATTTAAAGGCAATATCTTGTAAGCAGTGGGTATTTTTAAATTCTCAGAAATATAGAAACTAATTTAGCCCTTGCCTGGAAGCTCAGTTGGTTAGAGCATCATCCGAACGTGCCGAAGTTGTGGGTTCAGTCTCTGGTGAGGGCACATACAAGAGGCAACCAACGAATGCCTAAATAAGTGGAACAACAAATCAATGTCTCTCTATCTTTCTCTCTCTCGTCCCCTCTACCTTCTTTTCTCTATAAAAATCAATGAAACAATGGCATTAGTCACTAATTCAATTACTTTTCCATTTCATGTGGTCTAAGATTAATCTTCAGTAAATAAAAGCTAGCTTAAGTTTATTTGTTTATTTTGCTTGGGTTTTACAAAAATCAGCCCATCTTAATAATTGACTTTGATGTCTATAAAATATGTTTCTAGAGGTTATAAGATTTCTTCATCTATCTGCCAAAAAGGCTAATTGATTACTTCTTAGTTTTTATTAGACATTGAGGGCTTAAGGGTTAAAATCTCATGGGTAGGAATATTTTTGTGGTCTTTCAAAAGTATTCCTGGAACACCCTCAAAAGATTTTAAATTGCATGGGAAACATTATAAAATAAGTGATGAAAATTTCTAGTGTATACTGTATGGGTAAAAAAAAAAAAAATCAGTCTATCTGAAATCCAAGTCGGCCACTTGGTTCTTCCCAGCTCCCTGACCACCCTCATCATTTTTGTTTTTGCATTTTTTTATGCATCACAGTACATTTAAGCTGAAATTAGGTGAAGGAATTTATGAGCTGACACGATTGAAAGGAAACACCTTACACTATTGCCAAGGTTTGTTTGATAGCCTGACTTCAGGAAAATGCCAAGTTGGTAACTGTTTCCTCTTACAGTGAGCTCCCAGGAGACACAGACCTTAAAGATCATTGAATGTCACCTGGAGATTTTGTTTATTGGAAATTATATCAAATAAAAGACACTTTGCAACCTCACTGGAAAGGCCCTTATCCGGTGGACACCCACCCTTGTCTATGGACATTAGAGACTCATTGAGGATGAGAAGTCACTGATCTCAGAGGTGGACAGCTATTACAAAACATCCCAAGGCCTGTACACCTAGGGAACGATGTTGAACGCAGAAACAAACTGTTTGATTATCTTTACCTGTCTGCTAACGAGATTAGTCACAATAATCATCATATTTGTTCTTTGGGTTTTTCTATCTAATCCAACTGTATGATTACTGAAGATAACTGTTAATACTTTTCTCATAGTTTATGTAAATGTGATACTAAATGCCAAATACAGAAAAATGAGACAGAAGGCAACACTCAGATCATGGTAGTTCAAAGGATAGAAATGATCCAGAGTGTTTTTTTCACAGTGAAGGCCTTAAGACACAATTGCCTTGCATTTACTGGCCCTTCCTTTTATTTATTTATTTACTTTTCTTGTAATCCTCACCCAAGGATATTATTTATTGATTTTAGAGAGAGAAGAGGGAGAGAGAGACAGAGAGAGAAGTTGATGTGCAAGAGAAACATTGATCCGTTCCCCCTACCCCCATATACACCCTGTCTGGGGACTGAATCCACAACCTAGGCATGTGCCTTGACCAGAAATTGAACTCACAACCTTTTTATGCACAGCAAGTATGTCAAACTTGCGGTCGGCGGGCCACATGCCTCATTTAAACTGAACTCACAACCTTTTGGAGTACAGGGTGACACTCAACCAACTAAGCCACCCAGGCGAACAATCCTCCCCCCCCCCCTTTTTTTAATCCTTCCCTTTTTTGAAAAATTCAGCCTTAACTCAGATCTTAGGGTTACAGTATTGCCCTATCCCCAATGGTTAGAAAGGTAACATTGATACTGAGACTTCCTAGGAATGAGCCTAACTAGCGCTGTGAGACCGCACTATCCGATTTATGAACAAAAGAAAGAACTGTGGATGTACAAAAGGGGTTCTGTGGAAGTCACCTCACTGGGTAATCTGATCATAAATTCCTAACTGTGCAGATCATAGTGGGTAGTCACACCCCAGGCATAAAGCCTTTTCTTTGCCTTAAGCCAGGCCTGGCCACTGTTTCTGTATATCTAGGTTAACACACCTTTGAAATAAGCAATAACCACCCTCAAGAGAGCACATTATCTTAACTAACCTGTAATCCAACATCTGTCTTGCTTTCTCCCAACTCCATGTAGTTTTCCTTACATTCTGTACTTAATTTCAAATGCATAAAAGAAGCTGCAAAACTATTATTCTCTGAGGCATTTGAAATCTTACTCCCCAGCATGTGTCATCACTTTGGCTCTAAACTCATAAAAATACCAAAAAAAAAAAAAAAAAGAAAAGAAAAAAATAATAGCCCATGTCTCACTGCATACCAACTGAAATAGAATCTCTGGGAATGACAACCAAGTATAAGTAATTTTAAAAAGCCACAGGTAATTTAATGTGCAGTTTGGACTGAGAATCACAGAGGTAGGTATTTAATAAATATTGGATAAACATTTGCATTAATCATGTTTAAATATTCTTAACTATTATAATTTAAATAATATTTAAATATTATAAAACTTTTTTAAAATTATGAAATATATATAGGAATTCCCAATATAGAAAATTTCTTATCCGCTTATGAGTCTAGCTAATTACCTAAGTGTAGTTTTCATTATTTAATTCATAGAATAAAAAATTCTTGTTCAAATCATCTGGGTTTCTATCACTATTTTCAAGATCCATGAATATTATCATAGGAATAAGAAGTCAGTGATTCATTTTACATGAGGCAAAATTCACAAATAGATATCAGAAATTATTTACATGGAACAAAAACCTCTTCAGGTTTTCCTTGGATATTTGACTGTTATCAGACCATATAGCTAATTGGTATGTAACACAGCTATCCAAAATTCTGCTATTTGTAAAATGAATTGCCTGTAAATCCATAAAGTGAAGCTATAAATTGATGGACAATATTTTTTTATTATCCAAAATGCATAATAAACAATAAATGGAGTTTCTTCAATATGACTTCCAGTTTGGCTTCCTATGCCATCTAATTGACATTCTTTATGTTTTAGTAGATGACTAATGATGATTCTTATAAGTTGCTGTAAATAGAGATAGTATGGAGGACCCCATGGAAGGGAAGAGAGAAACCAGTAACAATTCATTAGATACAAAAACCACTTCTCTTGGATTCTCACACCTACTAGTCTTTTTCAGTGGTCAGCGATAATACATAGAATTAATACATCTATATCACGTAATTACTTAACACATAACTTTCATGCATAGAGTGATGGAATGTCAAATAGTTTTTACTCTAGTGACAATTAGTCAAGTGGTAATGTCTGTTTGGAGCACTGTCTTCAGTAGGCTTCACCCAAGATTAATAAGAAAGAATTCCATGATGGATTATTTATGTCTGCTGTGGTCAGGGTAAGGGTCCACAATGGGAAATGATCAACTCCTGTGCAATTTATGTATCATCTCTGCTATACAAGTTGTAAATGCTAATATCTGACACTTATATTTTAGCTGAACTCAGAGCTTTACTTTTTTTATGATAACTACTTGTTATGTCATGATAAAAAATATTTTCCATGGGAACAGAAAAAATTATGTATGTCATTCATCCCACTTCGTATACATGCTTGCCGTATATTACCTACTGGGCTAAGCTTGAATAATATTCTTTCCTATTATTTTTCACAGAGTTACACTCAATCGTTCTTCTCCTCTAGCCAATATTCACCTCCATCTAACCACATCCGTGACGAGTTTCTCTCAAATCCAGGCTGACCTCATTCCAATCTCATAGAAATAAGATACCTCTTTTCACTTTTTAAATCTTTCCTATCAGTTTCGTTTTCAGTCTTCCTCTTACATTTAATCTTAGCCTTACACTTCCCCTCTTTGTTTCTGTGTGCCACAGGGTCACTTATATCTTATTTGATCTTTCTTTGCTCCATATAGCAGCAGGATCTTCTCAGTCTTTTTTTTAAGTTGAGATTAATGGGTGACATTAGTTAATAAGATTATACATGTTTCATGTGTGCAATTCTATAGCACACCATCTGTATATTGTATTTTGTGTTCGCCACCCAAAGTTCTCACTCAGTCTTGAGATTTACTCTCCAGAAAGCCCTTTTCAGGTTTGCCTTCTTTCTCTTAATATTCGCAGGTCCACCTTTGCCTCAGCGCTTAACCAGATTTTTTTTCCTAAGTCATACTCATCCATATCTCTGGACTTTTCCACCACTAAGCTGTTTGTGTTTTCTCTGCACAGTGTAAATTCACAGAATAGCAGACCTCAAACAACCCTTGAAATAATTTAGTCCAATCCCTTTACTTCACAGATAATAAACTGAGGACTACAGAGGGCATGTGCTTGTTCGATGTCATACCTCCTTCTTGCTGAAGCTAATTCTTGGAGCAGTGTTTCCTGATCAGCACATTCTCTACTATGTTGTTGTTGATATACATACCTGTCAGATATATATGTCTGTCTCATGTGTGATCCAATTTCCCCACTCTTATGGGGCATTTTTCAAGATTCTTAGGTTTTAAATAGTAGATCTGATAACTGGAACTGTGAGCCAAGGGTATTTTCCCCCGGGGTTGTGTCTCACAACGCGGAAGAATGAACTCGGTGAACCAGAAAATTTAAGTAAAAGTGTGGGACATTTATTACAGCATGTTCAAATTCTCCTCACAAGGAGGAGGGCCCAATAATGGGCTGCTCCCCCTTAAGCCTTGTAGTCCAGGGGTCTATATTTGCTACAAGCCTGCTCTGTGCCTACCTGTGTCGTCACCTGATGATTCCCTCACTGTTCTGGCCAGTGACAAACCTGAGCTTTCTCTCTTTCTGTTCCTTCGTACACCGTGCTGCCGCAGGCCCTGCCTTGGTTTCCCATGCCTCCCGTTTTGAGTCCAAAAGCATTTTATTGTTTCTGCTTGGTTGGTTCCTGTGGTTAGGCTGGCTCAAATCACTGTGCCTGCCCCTGCCTATGTTTCACCTGCGTTTGTTTCCCACTAGACCCCTGCCCTATTTGCCTGCATTTCAAGTTAACCCTCTCAGAACCATAACTCAAACAAGCTAAACAAATGAAAAACATCAAATACTTTTAATGGGATTTATCGGCTCAATCATGGAGGGAAAAGATGAGGCCAGGACTAATTGAGAATCTGGACAATGAACACAGTCAAGACTTTTTCTATAACTTATTTCTGTTTCCCTGTGCGCTAGCTGAATTTTTATTCTACAGGGAGGCAGTACTTTATGGCAGTAAGTGGTCAGACTGTGAATCTAGGCTGTGCGAGTTCAGAGCTTGCTCCCCAACCTCTCCCCCCCCCCCCCAGCCCATTTTCTATCCTTGTGATTTGGAGCAAGTTCTTTTCTGTACCTCAGTTTCTTCTTTTGCGCGAGAATAATAACAACGTGTACCAAAGAGAGTCATTGGGATAACAGAGTTAAAATCATGAGTTACTAAAGTGTTCAGAACAGTGCCTGGCACATAATAACTGCGCAAGAACTGTTCCCTGTTCTTGCAACAGGAAAGTCCTTTCGTAGACAGTCATGTTCGGCAGCAGCTTTGAACTTGTAACCAAGTAGCTCCATGAAAATATGAAAAAGCTCTTTGGTTAGAAGAATCACAAGGAAGGATTCAGCTTCACCTTGCTTGGTTCTTATACCTTAACCTCAACCAGTTTTGCCGAGGGGATTGAGTTCCAGGATTGCCATACCTTAGTGTACTTGTCATATCTCCAAGTAGGGCAGCAAAATCTCAACAGAAACTGGCTTGAGGGGAAGGCTGGATGGACACACCTTTGTTAGTATCAGTTCTTACAATTCTTATAATACGTCAGTTTGCTCAGTCTATCTGAAGCATGAGCCTTTTAAAATTCACTCTTTACACCTAAACCAGGCTTCACATCCAAATGACCTTCACTTTTTGTTTATCTTTAACTCAGTTCCATTTCTATCTCACCAGTGTAATGCTAATCAAAAGCCACGTATTGACCTCACAATTCAATCTATATTACAAAGCTGCCCATTTCCATTGGTTACAATTACTTTCTATCATCTCCTTACTAAGCCTTAGTTGTAAATATTGGAAACTTATGTTTAGTTCTATACACTTTTCCCTCCTACCAAGGTCCTGAATTTCACTCTGTAAGTTTGAAAATGGCAAATAAAGAAACGCCATTTTTTCTAAACACTTATGTGTCCTTGGAAAGATCATTAAATTGGTTTTGATAAAAGCTCTTTCTAAAAAAAAGAATAGAAATGAAAATGCTATTAGGTTTAAACCAGGATTAGCAAGTGATAGCCAGAAAAGCTGTTATTCTCACCAAGCCCGAAGGCTCCGACCTAATGGACACACCCCAATACAATACATAATCTACATAAAAGAAAACATTTCAAAAAAAGATGCTGCCACCCGTTAGAGACAGTGTTCAGATAAAACTGTGGGGCCTTTTCTCAAGGTATACCATTGCACTCAAGCATTTTATTTGAATACGGATG